>OY986435.1:43113481-44492748 GCA_963920525.1 Dichetophora obliterata | reverse complement strand
CTAAAGCTCACAATTTAATTCATGCAGTAGTTTCATAGATCATAAAATTAATTAAATAAATAATAAGTAATAAGTAATAAATAATAAATAATAAATAATAAATAATAAATAATAAATAATAAATAATAAATAATAAATAATAAATAATAAATAATAAATAATAAATAATAAATAATAAATAATAAATAATAAATAATAAATAATAAATAATAAATAATAAATAATAAATAATAAATAATAAATAATAAATAATAAATAATAAATAATAAATAATAAATAATAAATAATAAATAATAAATAATAAATAATAAATAATAAATAATAAATAATAAATAATAAATAATAAATAATAAATAATAAATAATAAATAATAAATAATAAATAATAAATAATAAATAATAAATAATAAATAATAAATAATAAATAATAAATAATAAATAATAAATAATAAATAATAAATAATAAATAATAAATAATAAATAATAAATAATAAATAATAAATAATAAATAATAAATAATAAATAATAAATAATAAATAATAAATAATAAATAATAAATAATAAATAATAAATAATAAATAATAAATAATAAATAATAAATAATAAATAATAAATAATAAATAATAAATAATAAATAATAAATAATAAATAATAAATAATAAATAATAAATAATAAATAATAAATAATAAATAATAAATAATAAATAATAAATAATAAATAATAAATAATAAATAATAAATAATAAATAATAAATAATAAATAATAAATAATAAATAATAAATAATAAATAATAAATAATAAATAATAAATAATAAATAATAAATAATAAATAATAAATAATAAATAATAAATAATAAATAATAAATAATAAATAATAAATAATAAATAATAAATAATAAATAATAAATAATAAATAATAAATAATAAATAATAAATAATAAATAATAAATAATAAATAATAAATAATAAATAATAAATAATAAATAATAAATAATAAATAATAAATAATAAATAATAAATAATAAATAATAAATAATAAATAATAAATAATAAATAATAAATAATAAATAATAAATAATAAATAATAAATAATAAATAATAAATAATAAATAATAAATAATAAATAATAAATAATAAATAATAAATAATAAATAATAAATAATAAATAATAAATAATAAATAATAAATAATAAATAATAAATAATAAATAATAAATAATAAATAATAAATAATAAATAATAAATAATAAATAATAAATAATAAATAATAAATAATAAATAATAAATAATAAATAATAAATAATAAATAATAAATAATAAATAATAAATAATAAATAATAAATAATAAATAATAAATAATAAATAATAAATAATAAATAATAAATAATAAATAATAAATAATAAATAATAAATAATAAATAATAAATAATAAATAATAAATAATAAATAATAAATAATAAATAATAAATAATAAATAATAAATAATAAATAATAAATAATAAATAATAAATAATAAATAATAAATAATAAATAATAAATAATAAATAATAAATAATAAATAATAAATAATAAATAATAAATAATAAATAATAAATAATAAATAATAAATAATAAATAATAAATAATAAATAATAAATAATAAATAATAAATAATAAATAATAAATAATAAATAATAAATAATAAATAATAAATAATAAATAATAAATAATAAATAATAAATAATAAATAATAAATAATAAATAATAAATAATAAATAATAAATAATAAATAATAAATAATAAATAATAAATAATAAATAATAAATAATAAATAATAAATAATAAATAATAAATAATAAATAATAAATAATAAATAATAAATAATAAATAATAAATAATAAATAATAAATAATAAATAATAAATAATAAATAATAAATAATAAATAATAAATAATAAATAATAAATAATAAATAATAAATAATAAATAATAAATAATAAATAATAAATAATAAATAATATATAATGAATAATAAATAATAAATAATAAATAATAAATAATAAATAATAAATAATAAATAATGAATAATAAATAATAAATAATAAATAATAAATAATAAATAATAAATAATAAATAATAAATAATAAATAATAAATAATAAATAATAAATAATAAATAATAAATAATAAATAATAAATAATAAATAATAAATAATAAATTATTGGGGTGAGAAACTTACCGAACACTTAATTGTTTGTAAACTATTTTAAATAAGAACAATTCTTTATATTTATTCTGGCAATGTTTTCTTTAATTTAGCAAAGTTCAACACAACAGAAAGAATGCACATGCGTACACGAATGAGAAATTAATAAGAATAAGAAATAGAAAATAATGATGAAATATTCAGACGAAAACAAGTGTTGCCTCCGTGGCGTAATTAATAAAATAGGCATAAATGATTGAGTACTTTATACACTAACACCCCCTCTTAAAGTACTAAATCTTTAAACATACAAAATTCAATTTTCTGAACAAATTAAAATAATTCATATTATATATCAAGAATATAAAAGCTTAAACAATGCACAATTTTGAAGTACAAAAATTATGTTTTACAAAAGTTAAACCCTTGGTTAGGATATCAGCAGGCATTAAATCGGGCGACATATACTTGATTTGGATGACACCAGCTTCAACATTTTGCCTTATAAAATGATGTCTTATATCGATGTGTTTCGTCCGTGGGTGGTATCCAAAACTTTCAATTAGTTTTTGCGCACTTTGGTTGTCGTTAAAAATTTTTACGCAGCCACAGTCAATACCAATTTGACCAAGAACAGATGACAGATATAAAGCCTCCTTTGAAGCCTCGCCAATTGCTAAATATTCGGACTCTGTACTTGAAAGAGCCACTGTTCGTTGTTTTTTCGCTTCCCAGCTAACAGGTCCACCAGACAGGATAAATGCGTACCCAGAATACGAGCGCCTGTCATTCAAATCAGCACCCCAATCTGCGTCCGCCACTCCAAACAGCTTTGAGTCGTCCTTTTTGTAAAGTAGTCCACGTTCGATAGATCCCTTGAGGTATCTTAACACACGTTTAGCTGCCTTCCAATGCTCGGCATTGTAATTTGAATTGAATTGGCTTAAAAAATTTACAGCAAACGCTATATCTGGACGGGAAGTCACAGAAAGGTACATCAGGTATCCTATCAGTCTTTGATATGGATATGTCTTCATGGCTTGTTCGTCAACTTCCAATGGTCTTATTAAATTACAATTTACCTCTATTGGAGTACGCGCTGGTTTACAGTTTTCCATGCCAAAACGCTGCAGAATAATACGGGTATATTCTGCTTGAGATAAAAATATCTGATGTTTTCCAATGTCCTGTTTGAATTCGATCCCCAAGCATAAATTTACTTGCCCAACTTCAAAGGTCCTTCATTTCAAATTCCGATGACAACGCCAACTTCAATTTTTCCAGTTGATTTTTGCTATTTGACGCTAATAAAAGATCGTCAACGTAAACTGTCACTGAAACGAGCTCTTCTCCATCACGTTTCAGGAATAAACACGGATCTTCAGGTACTGCCTTTAAGCCAAGTTGTTGCATTTTTGTTGTAAGCTTCTTGTACCACTGAAGCCCGCTTTGCCTTAGACCATAAAGTGCTTTAGCAAGTATGCAAACCGGATCTTTACTTTGCTTGATGTTTGTCAACCATCGCTTTGCAGTCCTTTTTATTAATTTTTCTTCCTTTGCAATGACCTTTGTACCCACTTGCTTTCCAGAAACAATATTTCTTAACACACTCACCAGATTATCAGGTAGCTCCATAGGGACGCTTTCTTCCAGTTCTCCATTCAGGTAAGCTGTCACGACATCCATTTGATGCACTCCAGGTCATATTTGGCCGCCAGAGCTGATAATAACCGAATTGTCGTCAATCGCGCTACAGGAGAGAAGGTGTGATTAAAATCCTCTCCTGGTCGCTGAGCAAACCCTTTTGCTACTAAGCGTACTTTTTTTTGCAGCCGTTTAAACTGTCTTTTGTTTTGAAAACTAGTCTGTTGCCAATCACTTTTCTCGATTTAGGCCGCTCAACAATCTCCCATGTGTTGTTTTTAATTTGCGCAATAATCTCATCTTCATGTGCTTTTGACCATAAATCAGCATCGCGTGTCTTCAATGCTTCAGCCATCGATATCGAATCTTCAATTGTAACTCGGAATGCCATCTCGCATTCCTCAAATGCTGTGTCGCTATCTTCATCAGAAACATCTTCATCCGTTACAGCAGGTGGACAATAGACTTTTCTCGGTCTTCCTGGCAAGCCCGTTTTTAAATTTCTGGGTCTTCCCCTCCCATGTTTAGCTACAGGTGGCATCTGATTACTTTCTGTATCAGAAACACCGTCTTCATCATTTTCATGGGTATCTGGTTCGCTACTTTCATTATTGATTTGCTCATTATTACCTTTTAAATCAAATAAAATTTCATTTCGCGACTTTTCGCCGTTGTTATTCACGTTTGAGTTTTGAAAAGTTTCTGAATATTCGCTCTTGAAGCCTGACTCATTTACAAACCGCGCATCCCGACTAACAATCACAGTTCCTTTTGTAGGACACCACAAACGATATGCTTTTGATGTGGTCGAATAACCGATAAACACACACTCCGTCGAACGCGATTCAAATTTACCTTTATCAGTTTTATTTAAAGCATAAGCTTTCGTACCGAATATTTTAAAATAATTAACACTTGGTTTTTTGTTAAACCATTTAAAGTACGGTAGCTGTCCTGACAAAGCTTTTGTTGGTGACCGATTACGTATAAAATTCGCGCAATTAATCGCCTCGGCCCAAAAACTTACAGGGGCACCCGATTGTTTAATCATGCAATTCGCCATTTCAACTAAAGTTCTGTTCTTCCGTTCCGCGACACCGTTTTGTTCAGGCGTGTAAGGGGTTGTTAACCTTCTTTTTATACCGCACGATTCTAAAAAATTATTTAATTGTTTATTGCAAAATTCTGTACTGTGATCAGTTTGAAAATATTTTATATTTTTCCCGGTTATGTTTTCGACTTCGTTCTTATATTTTATAAAGGCACTCAAAGCCTCTGATTTGTGTTTCAAAAAATAAATCTCGCACCAACGAGAATAATCGTCAATAAATGTGATGAAATATTTGGCTCCACCAAATGATGCATTACGCATGGGACCACACACATCAATGTACACTATTTCTAATAAATTATTTGTACGATTATTATTTTCATTTTTAGGAAATTTTTCGCGTGTTTGCTTCTCTTGTATACAAACTTCACACGTTGAAAGCTTTTCGCCCGGTTCAATTTTCAGTCCATATGCAAATTGTTTTTTCGACATATGCATAATATCGCGCTCATTAAGATGGCCCATTTTATAATGCCATTTGTCAATGTTATTTTACTGCTATAATTTTCAACAGAAATTCTCGCTTGTTCACTGTTCACATTTTGAATTAAATAAAGATTCCCGACGCGATTGGCTTTGCACATCACGGATTTATCGCCATTTAATATAAGTGCATCATTCTTTCTAAACAGAATTTCATTACCTCTGTCGTAATTTTCGCGACCGACAATAAATTCGTTCTCAAATCAGATACGTAAGAAACACTCTTCACGTCAATGCTTTCTTCTTCACTTAATTTTATTTTCATATCACCGACACCAGTTATTTTCGTAGCGTTATTGTTTGCCAACTGAAGTGTTTTTTCAATTTTAGAAATATTTTTCATATTTTCTAAGTCCGCGCTTAAATGTGTGGTACAACCACTATCAAGTACCCACTCATCACTTTTCACAATATAATTAACCGAATCAATCGTGTTAAAAAGTTTATCATCGCCTTTCGATTTATTATCAGTTGCAACACTCGCACTTTGTTTTTGTTTTGAGCTGCAATTACGCGCATAATGACCTGGCTTTCCGCACTTAAAACACTTGACCGACTGTTTGTTATTATTTTTGTTTTGATTGCTTTCACACTTGTCACTTTTGTTTTCATTGTTTCTCCAGTTCGAATTCCATGCGTTTCCTTTGCTATGCTGCTTATTCGCGTACATGACATTTTGGCTCTCTCTCTCTTCCTTTGCTTTTCGACTTTCACTCTCTTCTATAATCTTTACTCGCAATGCTTCTGGCTTCGGCAATTCATCTCTCGCTTCTAAAGCGCAACGGAAGTTTTCATATGAATCGGGTAAACTGTACAACAGTAAAATTCCCAGCAAGTCATCTCCGACTGCAACGTTTATTTCTCTGAGCCTAGAAACAGCGTCAAAGAAATTGTTCAAATGTTCTCTAACATTTTCGTTTTCGCTTATGCGTGTAAGCGCCACACGCTTTAGTAGAGACGCCTTCCGGGCTGGACCTTTGGATTGGTACACATCACGCAGCTTTGTCCACATTTCTTTTGATGTAGTACATTCGCTGATCTGTCCAAGCTCTGATGGAATGGCACTAAGCATTATGTCTGCGCATGCCTTTTGGTCCATGATTCGCCACGCTGCTGCATCTTCATCTGGACATGGTTTGGTTCCATCGACGTATTCCCACAAGTCATTTTTCACCAAAATAGCCCGCATTTGTAATTTCCACGTATCAAAGTTTTCCGCGTTTAGCGGCTCAATACGCGCAACCGAACTCGACATTTTTTCTAAAATTTTCTTTTCGAACGATATAGAACTTTCGAATTGTTTCTTTCTATTTCTTCACTCCTGGGCCCATAACCTATTGGGGTGAGAAACTTACCGAACACTTAATTGTTTGTAAACTATTTTAAATAAGAACAATTCTTTATATTTATTCTGGCAATGTTTTCTTTATTTTAACAAAGTTCAACACAACAGAAAGAATGCACATGCGTACACAGCAGCAGCAGCTTAACGAATGAGAAATTAATAGAAATGTGAAATAGAAAAGAATGATGAAATATTCACTTTATACTTTATACACTAACAGGATAATAAATAATAAATAATAAATTAATAATAACTAATAAATATCAAAGTCAGTTGCCGACTCCTAAGAATAAAGCAAAAGCACAGAGAAAAAAATAAATGTGAAATCCCAACAATAAAACCTCTAAGAGCCAGCAATGGCTACTTCAAACTCGATTTATTCTTTTGCCTCATCGATAAATTTGATTTGCCGTTGTTCTATGCCTACCGTTAAAACAGGAAATTTTCTGTTTTTTTTGGAAAACGAAAACAATCAAAATAAACACCTAAATGCAAGAGCTATGTTTGATGGCTATCAAATGCATAGCAAAAACTAAGTCAAACATTTCAATAGCTGTAAATGTACACTCCGAATTTTATTACAACTTCATCGTATTAACTTAGTAGTTCTAAATCCAACTAATTCCATCATCGTCATCATCATCTTGCGTGCTGAAACTTTTAATACCATTAAGAAAGAGAAAAGAGCACTAGTAAAGAAGAAGAAAACAATTGAAAAAAAAACAAAACCATCAACGCAAGTCGAACAAAACTTTAACTTTTCACCATATTATATTTTGCACACATGCTTATAAAAGCAAACTTCCGGCAACTTATGCCGCTTCCGTTTCCGCATACAATGACAGACAACAATGGCGATAATGGCAAACTTAAAGACCTAGCGCGACGACTGAGAGAGTGAGTGAGTGAGTAAGTGAGTGAGTCAACAAAGTTCAAAGTAACGAGAGCGAGAGAGACGTAACGACACTAGCTTGCATTCTTTCTGATTTCTTTTAAATTAAGTTTTAGTGAAGTTGTCCTGCCAGGGAACGAAAGACAACAAGAAGACGAAGAAGAAGCATACAATAGAGAAAACTTGGAAAAAATATCAAGTTAGAATGGAAAAGTTCTTAACTTAACTAGTTGTGTTTTTTTCGTTTTTTTCGTTTTTTTTCTTTCTCCCGTATTCCACGCGATGACGAGTTACTCCCTGAACTCACCGCATTGTCACTTAATTCAAAGTTTAAGTTTTCCGTTTCGAAATTGAAGTTATTCAGACATCAGCCAGTGCAACAACAACAGCAGCGGCAGCGCAGTAACAATATACTTCTTTTGTACAAAGATTTCTTTAAATATAAATAAGTGGATAGCCCACAAACATATGCATTAGGGACGAACATACGTACGTAAAAAATTACAATTGAGACAGTGTAACGGTAACTTTAGTAATAAATAAATCGCCATTCTACTGCAAAGCAACGACAGCGACATCATCATGTTACAAGAAAATTACACTTCCGGTCGCTTGGTTCGTACCAGAATGGGCATTATGTATGTGTGTGTTTAAGTGTGTGTGCCAAATAAGCCAAAATTGCAACACAGCATATTGTTTCACTGCAGTCCGCGGTATCATTGACGAATTTCTGCTAATGACTTCTTAAGCGAGGTTTAAGGCAAACAATTTTTGGAAATTTAAATTTTTTTTAAATTGGTTATTGTTGTAGTGCAATTAAAGAAGATGTAAAAACAAATTTCAAATCAATTCCGTTTATAATACAGATTCTACAGCCCTTAAAACACGATGCGCCAGAATAACTTTAAACGAGTTTTTCTCGAAACATACTTTTTCAAAACAGGCCATACTACCGCAAACAAACTAATCGACCGATTAAAATCATTTTTTTTAACCCGTTTTTATTTTATTTCTACACATCTTTTACCAAAATAAGCGTCTTTGGAAAATTTTTCTAGTTTTTACACGGAAAAATATGGTAAAAAATAACGTACATTTTCGACTTTTTTCAATTCCAAGCTTCATAATTTTTTCAATTTTCCATATTTTCATTCCTTCAAGGCTGTATTTTCGAATGTATTCTTGATTTTTATTTTCAGACGATCTGAAGCCGAGCTATTGTGTGACCCGGTTTCAAATTTTTTTCAAGTACATCAACTTCAGCGGCATCTTTATATATAAAACATATATGTTATGAAAATTTTTTGTTTTATTTGAGTAGATGATGTAGGTACAATTAAAATGCATATGAAATTTTTTGAATATATAATAAACTTTTTTAGAAAACATCTTTTAAAACATGCCTTAATTTTAACCGCTTTTGCATAAAACCACCGGCCTGGTCTAGAATTTTTATGAAATCGATTTTTTTTTGATACTTCAATAGTAGGTATTGTCTTTCGAGAATATACTGTTATTATGTACAGTTAGTGATTTGTGTATACTGTTTTTAATATACTGTTAGTGACTTATGCTCTTCATATAATATTCTAGTAATCTTTAGCATCAGGATTAATTGTCTGTAAGAAAATCTAAATAAAATAAATAAATAAACAGAAGAACATTTTTTGTTTTGTAAAGATACTGACGTTATTTCCACTTCTACAGCCGTTTCAGCAATTATCGAGCCACAGTATTTCATCTGCACTTACTCTCTTTACACTCATTTATTTCAAAACTGTTTTTTCGGCGATGTGTGATAGAAAAAACAAAATCTTACTTACTCACTTACTTAGTTGGCGCTACAACCGTATATCGGTCTTGGCCTCATCTAATAATTTGCGCCAGCCATTTCTGTCTTTCGCTTGCTGGCGCCAGTTGGAAATTCCAAGCTTCGTCAGGTTGTCTTCTACTTGGTCTTTCCAACGAAGATGCGGCCGTCCTCTTCTGCGTTGACCCCCGCTGGGTACCGAATCGAATGTTTTCTTCACTGGAGCATCGTCTTTCATGCGTTGAACATGACCAAGCCAGCGAAGCCGCTCGATTTTAATGCGCTTGACTATGTCGATGTCAGCGTACAGCTCATACAGTTCATCATTCCACCGTATTCGGTGCTCGCCATTGACGCAGATTGATCCGTAGAATGCTCCTAAAGTCTTTTCATCTAAACTGCTCAGCGTCCAGGTTTGTGATGCGTAAAGTAAGACGGGCATGATGAGCGACTTATAGAGCGTGATTTTCGTTCGTCGAGAGAGGGCTCTGCTTCTCAATTGCCTACTGAGCCCAAAATAACACCTGTTGGCAAGAGTTATTCTTCGTTTGATCTCAATGCTGACGTCGTTGGTTCAGTTTATGCTGGATCGCAGATAAACGAAGTCCTTCACAACCTCGAAGGAGGTATTGTCAACTGTAACGTGGGTTCCAAGACGCTGGGACTGTTTGTTAGTTGACACCAAGTATATCGTCTTGTCTGCATTCACTGCCAGACCCATTCGACTTGACTCTCTTTCTAATCTGGAAAACGCTGCACTGACTTCGCGCGTATTATGACCAATGATATCGATGTCATCAGCATAAGCAAGCAGCATAACACTTTTGTAGAATATTGTGCCACTACGTCTCAGATCAGCAGCTCGGATGATCTTTAGAACAATAAATAATAATTATAAAAGCGGTAAATATTACAAAGAAATCCTCTAAGAAGAGCACAAAACACTAATTAGCGAGTCAGGAGAAAATATTTGGGCTACCTTACACCATCAGCTGGAACAGCAAAACTTATACAAAATGAAATTATGAATTTCTTCAAAAAGAAAATATTTCAATGGAAATTCTGTTAGCTATCGGATGCGATAGTACTAATGTTAATGTCAGGAGAGTTTCTGGTGTAATCAGGCTTATGAAAAAAACATTAAACAAACCATTACAGTGGATCATTTGCTTACTCCATATGAATGAATTGCCATTTCGCCACTTGTTCTCTTATATTGACGTTAAAACTTCTGGCCCACAGACATTTACAGGTAATTAACATTTGATATTTAGTTTGAGTTTAATAAAAGCAATAAGTTTCAATTTAAAAGAGTATAGATATTAACATTGAAAATACTTTATAAACTTTTAAGGTACAATCGGAAAAGCATTAGAAGATTGTGAAAAGAAGGCTATTGTAAAGTTAAAAGCTATTTCTGGCGAAATGCCAGCTATTGATACAAAAGATCTCAGTTCTGACCAGCTTTATTTGTACAATATAGTAGCAGCTGTTATGTCTGGTGATTACTCAGAAGACTTAGCTAACAAATCGCCTGGTAAAATGTCTCACGCTAGCTGGCTAACGCGAGCAAATCGAGTTCTCCGTCTATACCTAGCATCATCTGTTCCTTCTGATCAACTCGTCACTTTAGCAACTTATGTTGTCAAAATGTGTGCACTAGTGTCGTTTCTAATAAAAAGCCACCTAACTTGCAAGGACGGAGGAAGACATTTGTGGGACTTTGTTTCCAGCACCCGTTATTTATCCACTGATCAGAAAGCAATTACAGACCCAGTGATAAAACGCAATGCTTACTTTGCCCACCCTGAAATCTCCTGTTATCAATGCTGTCAGATTCATCTAAGCATATTAGGGAACTAGCTCTACGCCGCATTCTAAGATCACGAGTAAAAAAATTAATCAAATTAAGACTCTTCCAGGTTCCAAACATTAATATAGAAGTATATTTCGACCTCTTTAATTAGAAAACTGAAGTTACTGAAGCTCCAATATTAAAAAGTGTGTCAAATGCTGAGTTTGAGTTCTTCATAGCCCAAGGAGAAGATGAACTAAGTTTTTTGCGATTACCTTGTCACACGCAGGCAGTCGAGAGGGCAATTAAGACAGTAACTGAAGCAGCAGCAACCTTGGCCAACAAACCAGCATGAGAAGGCTTTATAAAAGCGCAAATTAAGTCTCGCAAACTTATGCCTAAATCTGATAGCAAACAAGATTTTTGTATAAATTTAAAACCCTTTTTCTTGTAAAATATATATAATTTTTCTTAATACTATCAAAACTATTGGGGGTTGGAATTAATTTTAAAGGTTTTTTTCGGTTTTTGGGCATTTATTTAGAAACAACGGTACAATGTATATTATTCAAAGTATTGTCCATCGTTAGCTACAACATTTTCCCATCTTTCTGGCAGCATATGGATTCCGCGCCGGAAGAACGATTCGTCTTTTGAGGCAATCCACGAATCGACCCATTTTTTGGTATCCTCGTAAGAAGTGAAGCGCTGCTCAGCCAAGCCATGCGTCATCGATCTGAATAGGTGGTAGTCGGAAGGGGCTATGTCTGGGCTATAAGGCGTTTCCTTGACGGTTCTTGCAACATGTGGCCGTGCGTTGTCATGTTGAAAAACCACTTTGTCGTGTCTTTTGGCATATTCCGGCCGTTTAACCTTTAATGCTCGGCTCAATTGCATCAATTGTTGTTGGTAGCGTTCCCCAGTGATGGTTTCGTTAGGTTTTAGCAGCTCATAGTACACGACACCCTTCTGATCCCACCAAATACACAGCATAAGCTTGGCGCCATGAATATTCGGCTTGACCCTCGATGTTGATGCATGGCCGGGTGGTCCCCACGATTTTTTTCGCTTAGGATTATCGTAATGGATCCACTTTTCATTGCCAGTGACAATACGATGCAAAACACTCTTCCTTTTATGCCGTTGAAGCAGTTGTTCGCACATGCAAAATCGCCGTTCAACGTCTCTCGGCTTCAACTGGTACGGCACCCAATTTCCTTGCTTTTGAATCATTCCCATGGCCTTCAAGCGTTTGCCGACCATTGATAAGTCGACTCCCAATGATTCTGACAATTCTTGAAGGGTTTGACACGGGTCTTCATCGAGCAAAGCCTCCAATTCCTCATCTTCAAACTTTTTCGGCTGGCCCGGACGCTCTTTGTCTTCCGTATCAAAATCACCACTTTTAAACCGACGGAACCAGTACTCACAAGTAGAAATCGATGGAGCATAGTCCCCGTAAGCCTCAGTAAGCGTGCGTTGTGCTTCAACCGCTTTTTTCTTCAAATGGAAGCACAAAAGTAAACCTTCCCGCAAATTGCGTTTTGTTGGAACGAAAGTCGACATGTTCACAGAGAAAAAAATATATGTTGTTTACACTTCAGTGGAATGACACATACTGAAAAATGAAGCTTTGACAATGTGCTTTGAAATGAATTTAGTCACAGGTGTGCCCGATGCGATCTATTGATAGTTACGCCATCTCTTAGAAAACCTTTAAAACTAATTCCAACCCCCAATAAACAAATATAATTTACAAATATTGTGTTTCTATATTTATATTTGTAAAAGGAATACACAGAAAAAGTTTATTAATTTTTCAAAAAACATATATTTTTTTCAAATTATCAAAAAGTTCAAGGTCAATCCGGAGACAGAAGACAATTTTTAAGTGCTATGAAAGTTTGTATTTCAGTTCATGTAACCATTTGGCAAGTTTCTATTGCTATTAGAACTAAAAACCAAATAATTTTTTTTTTCTCCGATAAAAGAGTAGCCCACCCTAATGTTCATATTTACTGCTTATTTCGAAAAACATTATTAATGCAATGGAGAACGGTAGTCAGTTAGATATCATCTACGCCGATTTTTTTAAGGCATTTGATAAAGTAAAAAGGCCACTTTATTCTTCTAAGCAAATAAAAAATGTTCGGTTTGTCGGATAGTTGAATTGCTTTTTTTAACAGTTATCTGAAATATAGAAAACTTTATGTAAACAGTGGGTCAACTATTGCGGACGTTGCAATTGATGCTTTGTCAGGAGTTTCACAAGGTGGCCATTGCGAACCTCTTCTTTTTTTAATTTTTATTAATGATTTACAAAAACACTTAAATTTTGCTAGATGTCTATTGTTCGCTGATGATGTCAAACTATTTCTTAAAATTTCGAACGAGTCTGACTGCATATGTCTCCAAAGTGATCTCTCCGCATTGCATAGTTGGTGTCTGTCAAATAAATTGTTCTTGAATATCAAAAAATGTTGTATAGTTTCTTATACTAAATGTTCAAATAGCGTTTTGTTCAATTATACAGTGAATAGTTGTATTTTAGAGCGCAAAGTTGAGATAAAGGATTTGGGGGTTATTTTTGATACTCAGCTTAACCTTAAAAGCCATTATGATTATATTATTTCTAAGTTGAATATGCAATGTTTGGATTTATCAAAAGGCATACTAAAATGTTTAAAGATCCGTTAACTATAAAATCGTTATATGTTTCTTTGGTTCGAAGTATAATCGAATATTGTTCTATTGTTTGGAACCCGTATTATATTATTGAATCAAACCGAATAGAGAGAGAGAGAATTCAAAAACTAATGAGTAAATACGCACTTAAAAAGCTTTACTAACCTGATGGTCTTTCCACATATGAGGCTCGTCGTAAATTCCTTGGATTGCAATCCCTGAAAGACAGAAGATCGGTTTCTTCTCTTTTATTTGTTTATAACATGTTTTCTGGTAAAATTTGTAATTTGGCTTTATTCATATATTAGTACATAAGAAATAGTTATTCTTTTGCTTACAATAAAATAGTATAATACATACATATCTCGAACAATCATAAAATCAGACTGAAAAAGAAACAAACAGTTATTAAATTTATATTTAAAAATTACTTAAGTTAAATTCTAAAAGTAGTTTAATTAAAATAATAAAATCAACACAAACTTATATGTAATGAAAAATTAAATACAAAAGGGTTAAATGAGAAGAAGAGGGAAGTAAAAGAGAAACGAGAATATTGCAGATATTAATTGCTTGAAGTTTTGTGCGTTGGAAATAGATTTAAGATACCTCGGCAAGGATTTCCACAATCTAATGGTGCTTACGAAAAAAAGTCTTGAGGAGTTTAAATATTTAAAGCGAGGAATTACCAAATTTCAGCTTCTGGCTGATAAACAAAACTGAAGTTTAGAATATAGATAGTTTGGAGTTTTTGAGCGCATCAGCTTATGCAGGAATATACAATTTCTTGCTTTTAAATAATATTCTCCATTGCATCGTAGAATTTGGGTGCTTAGACCAGTAACATGGCTAAATCTTCTGAGACCATACACATACCATCTAGATTACTGAACACCACTTCAAAATAATATATTAAAGGCATAATCAACTGTATTACTAGTTTACGACGAGTTTCTGTTGGTGTGATCTGAGCAGTCATTCGCAGATTTCTTAAGACAAAGTATATTTTGCTTACAACATAGTTAATATGGTCTACACATGAAAGTGATGTGTTAATCCGATACCCAAGGTCGGTTATCTTTTCAACAGACTTTAGTGGTGTAGTACTTATATATACGGCATTAATATCTTCAACTGAGTAACGACTTACAAAAGATTTTAATGGATTTAGTTTCAGCTTGTTACTTTTCGCCCACTTATTAATTGCATTTAGGTCTTCATTCACTCTGAAGCAAAGATCTTCGCTGAGACCAATAGGACGAGACATATAAAGCTGGAGATCATCCGCATATGCATGCATTATAACATTTTTTGGAATGGTAAAAATATCATTAATAAAAATTGCAAAGAAAAGAGGCCCAAGAACTGAGCCTTGTGCCACTCCGCTGTTAAGGTATTTATAATTCAGTCATTTCAGTCATTTGTAGACAGCCGTAAAAGCAAGTCTTGCTAAAATGTCATCGGTAAATAAGTCCCATGTTACGGTGGCGGTCATGGGCTCATCATGGTCATGCATTGTTGTTGTTTCAATGTAAATTAAAAATTTGAGAGCGAGAGCAAGAGAGTAAATTTTCACCACTACGGTCACCAAATGATTCGACAAAAATATGAAATCATGGGATCAAAACAGTGTTGCGTTGTGGAATTATTCACAACATTTGTGTTTAGGCACGAAAAAAGTACACTTTTAGTACGAAATGTATGAAAGCAGTAATGAAACATGCTTAATAGCAACACTCATCGGTTGAAAAAATACTAAAAGTAGCAAATAGTGTCCTGGTGCTTAGGCATCATATGACCACCAGCATAACATACTTTCGTCACACAGCTCATCAAATGAAAAAAGAGAGTAAAAAGTGTCATGACCAGGGATCATATGACGACCACCGTAACATTACCCTAATTGCGCGAAATGTTCTCTCGCGATAAACTCTAAAAATGCTTTTGTATGCTTTGTTTGTGAAAGCCAACATCACAAAGAGTGCATTGAATTATGTGATGAAAAAACAATAAATGATTTGCTTAGTTGTGAAAATTTTGCCTATAGATGCTCTAAATGTATCGTTGCTCCATTCGGTTGTTCATTGTTTCAAATACTTTCTAATCAATTATATGAAGTAAAAGAATTGAGAAATAACTTTGAAGCTTTTTCTAAAAATGTTCCAATGAGTGAAGGTGTGTTAGTGCAAAAACTTCAAACAGGGTCATTGCCCCAAAAAATAAACAAGAAAATTAAGAATAACTCTAATGTTGATATGTTGATAAATGGAAACAATGTTGATAATGTTCGTTGCACTCGTGCGCGCTCTCATGTTCTTGGTGCTCCATCTCCGGTACAGCCTACATTTAAAAAACCGGTTTCTGATATGATGTCTGCTCTGCCGCTTGTAATTGCTGGAAATTGTTCGTCATCATTTGAAAAGTCAGAGGATTAAAATGTTGATATGCATTCTGCTGATGCTGCTGTTGTTGTTGCTCCTCGCTCTTATGAACTTGTTGCGTCGGATAGCAGTATAGAAGCTAATATTGCTAATGATGAACATGTTTATGCTGCTTTGCCGCTCTCAACTGTTGAAAATCGGTCGTCGTCAATTGCTCTAAATGTTGATATGAACCCTGATGAGTCCGCTGTTGTTGTTGCTCCTCGCTCATATGCTTCTATTGCTTCTGTTGAGGAGTCCGTAGTTGTTGCTGCACCTCGCTCATATGCTTCTGTCGCTGCAATAGAAAATAATAACTATGCACAATCTTCATCTCTTAAGTTTCCTTCAAATCCACAAGAAAGTCATAATAATGAGTGGAATCATATTGCAGACAAAAACGCAAACAAGTTGCAATCTATTTTTACCATCTCTTTGGCCTGCTGATGTAAAGATGTGCCCTTTTAAGTTTTTTCAGAAAATTCTAGAAGCCCTGATTTAAAAAATCGTTTAACAATCTTCTACCAAAATGCTTTTGGAATGCGTACTAAGGCTAATTGTGTTTTTGCTGTTACATGTCAATTGGAGTGTGATGTTATAGTCATTACTGAAACATGGCTAAATTATGATTTTCTAGATAAGGAGTTTTTTGGTCTTAATATGTACCAGAGCATACGTAAAGATCGTGATGCTGTGAAAACAGGTTGTAGTAGAGGAGGAGGAGTAGTCATTGCCGTGAAATGGTCATTAACTGTGTCTGAAATTCTTCTGAATAATGCTGATTCAATCTTGGACCAATTATGTATCACTATTAGGGGCCTGCTGTAATGCTGGTCTTATGTGTTTCTTATATACCACCAAATAGCCCGTACTATGTATATAGTGGGCATGTTGATAATATTAAAAGCATTTCATTAAATCATCTTGGGAATGACCATATATGCGTGCTCGGAGTTTTCAATCTAAGTAAATTATCTTGGTCTTATTTGTTTGATAATGTCTTCCTAACTCCATCTAATATAAACTCTGATTCTGAATTATATGTAATTGATAGCTTCGCTGATCTCAATTTGCTTCAGATTAACGGCTGTTATAATTTATTAAATAGATTATTGGATTTAGTATTTCTGAGTAATAATGTAAATTTTGAAGTTTATAAATCTAGTTTTTCAATTTCTACATCTGAGACGCATCATACTCCGCTTTGTATAAATATTGAGTTTTATAAGTTTTTAGCATGTGAAC
Organism: Dichetophora obliterata; assembly: GCA_963920525.1. Taxonomy (NCBI): domain Eukaryota; kingdom Metazoa; phylum Arthropoda; class Insecta; order Diptera; family Sciomyzidae; genus Dichetophora; species Dichetophora obliterata. The sequence continues at coordinate 44,475,135 of OY986435.1, read as the reverse complement.
AGAGTAATTATTGTCAACCTAGTTATAACTATAAGCTATGCGATTTTAATCTGATAAATAATTTGATCAGTCTTGTTGACTGGCGTAGGGAATTTAATGAATTGGATCTGACGAATTGTTTTAATGTATTTAAATCTAAAGTTTTAAGTATTTGTACTGATTATATACCGCGTATCGATAAAATGAATCATAAGATCCTATGGTACACAGTGGGCTTAAAAAATTTAAAAAATTTTCAAGAAAAGGATTTTCGAATTTTCTATCTTCGATGTTTTTTAATGATAAATTTTCGAATAATGCATCGGAAACTGCAAACCTTTTTGCAACGTTTTTTAAATCAAACTTTGAATTAGGATCAGATTTGCAATATGAAACTGATAATACTTCTAATGGTATTAGTTTTGGTACACTTGTCATCTCTGAAAGTGATGTAATTGATGCCATTAAAACATTAAAAATGAGTACTAAATGTGATTTTGATGGTCTTTCTGTTATTTTGTTAAAAAATTGTGCCTTATCTTTGGCAAATCCTTTAAAACATATATATAATAAATCTTTGCTAACTGGTGCTTTTATTGATGACTGGAAGGTAGCTTTTGTTACTCCAGTTTTCAAATCTGGAAACAAGAACAACATTGCTAATTATAGACCGATCTCAAAGCTAACATCAGTGAGTAAAATCTTTGGAAAGATTGTTAAAGATAAAATATTCTTTGCTGTTAAAAGTTTTATTTCACCTAAGCAACATGGTTTTGTAAAAGGAAGATCTACTGTTACTAATTTAGCTTTGTTTTCCGAGTATTGTATTTCTCCGTTTAAAGCGGGATTTCAGGTAGATGTTATCTACACTGATTTATCTAAGGCTTTTGACAAAGTGTCTCATTTCATTCTAATCAAAAAATTTGCAAAGTTTGGTTTTCATTCTGCCATGCTTAAACGGTTTGGCTCATATCTGTTGAATAGAATAAATTACGTACAAATTGATAATACTAGTTCTAATCCATTTGTTGTAACTTCTGGTGTCCCACAAGGTAGCATTCTTGGTCCATTGTTTTTTTTAATGTTCATAAATGATTTATCGTTCTCTGTTAAGCAAGCCAAATGTCTCCTTTTCGCTGATGATTTAAAAATTTATCTTAAGATGTCAAATGGTTATGATATATCAAATTGCAATCTGACTTAAATAATGTTTATGATTGGTGTGTTAATAATTGTTTATTTTTAAACATTGATAAATGTGCTGTGAGCACATATTCCAAATCTGTTTGTCCAGTCTTAACGTCTTATTTTCTAAATGATATCTTACTTAACCGTGTTAGTATTGTGAAAGACCTTGGTGTAATCTTTGACTCAAAATTTACATTTTTTAATCATTTAAACTATATTATTCCGAAATCCTATCAAATGTTGGCTTTTATAAGACGTAATAGTCTCAACTTTACTGATCCATATGCTCTTAAGTCTCTGTTTACTTCGTTAGTTCGTTCAAAGTCGGAATATGGAGCCCTTATTATGCCTCACATATTTTACGTCTTGAGCGTGTTCAAAAATCTTTTTTAAGATTTGCTTTGCGCTTCATAAATTTTGAATTGCCAATACCTTCCTATGATGCCAGATGTGGCTTATTACACTTGATGCCTTTACATAAAAGAAGAACCCTATTATCACTACTGTTAATTTATGATGTTGTAACTGGTACGGTAGATTTTTCAAATTTTTTAGAGTTAATTAATTTTAATATACCAAGTAGATCTCTTAGATACTCTGATGCCTTTTACTTAGGCACTTGCCGAACAAATTATGCATTACATTCGCCTGTCAATAGAACTTTAAGTAAATTTAATAGAATGTCAAAATTATGCAATATAGATTTTTCTACAGCAAAATCTAATTTTGGTGTATAAACATCTTAATAATCTGAATGGACCTAAACCTGGGATCTTCAATTGCCTCTTATCTTCATGATGATTGTGATTACATTTGTCGACGGTACCGTGGTGTCTTGGTGTCTTTTTACCTCTTGAAACACTACATTAGATCGATTTGTAATATATTAATATGAGTGGCCGATAAGACCTAGTTTGTCTTGGTGCCTGCGTTCGCAACTGGTTTACTTTATTTTATGAAAAATGGTTTGGTGAAGTTGACCTAGTTTGTCGAGTAACCACCCTGTCAAGCCAGGATCCCACCGGCTTCAGGAAGACAGAACGATATATATTATATATATACCTATTGGAGTGGTGTTTTATTGGGTATGTGACCTTGTTTGTCACACGAATCCGCCGTATACAAAAATTGTTGCTAACTTGACCTTGTTTGACTTGAAAACGCAACCCTGCTTTGCTCTCTGATATCATTCGATTTGACTAAACTTTTTTCTTTGTTATTTTTTATACTTTAATAAAATTATATACTTTAAGCAATTTATTAAAACTTTTTAGTTTGTTAATAATACATGATTTCAATCAAAATCATACTTTATATTTTTGAATTGTATTAAATATCTTATTTTATAATTTTAAATTTGCTATAAAACCTGTTAAGGTTTAGCAATCAAGTAAATAAAAAAGAATCTTTAAAACGTACGCTAAAAAATTATGTTTAAATTCTATACACACATATATATTTGTTTATATCGTTTTTATATATATCTGAATTAATATTATTGTGTTATTATTTATATAAAAAAAAATTACATTCATTTTATTAAGCGCAGTCAGTAAGAATTGTTATTCATTGACTTAGAAATAAATAAATAAATAAACAAATAAACAAATAAATAAATAATTCAAGTAATTACTGTCAATTTTTACTCTTTGGGATCTACCTTTTAGATAATTTTTAATAAGATTGACTGCAGTTGAAGAAAAGCAAAATAATGATTCAAGCTTTGAACAGAATATATAATGATCTGCAGTGTCAAATGCTTTAGAAAAATCTAAGAGACCGAGTAATGTAAGATTTTCCTTATCAAAGGATATTCTAATGTCGTCTAAGATTTTAGCTAATGCAGTAGATCAACTATGACCATAACAAAAACCGGACTGAAAGGGAGACAGGAGCTTATTAACGTAAAGGTAATGCGAGATCTGATCAGCCATTAGTGACTCACAGCCTTTAGAAAGAGATGATAACAAGCATATAGGTCGAAAATCAGATGGTTCAGATGGTTCAGATGCTCTAGCTTTTTTTGCAATGGGAATAATTGTTGCTACTTTCTACATTTTAGGATAGAACGAGCTAGTAAAGCAGTGGTTAATGATGTGCGTTAACGGACTCAAAATGTAAGGCAAAATCATTTTAATAAATCTAATATTTATACCATCTTCTCCAAGAACACTGGACTTAATTCTCATTATAGACCTGGCTACTTCGAATTCCGATACGCTGGAAAACTCAAAATTGCTTATAATATTGACAGAATTCGTTCTGTTTTGAGTACAGTGTACAACGGGCTGTGAGTCAGAGACAAAAAAGCCATTAAGAGCATCTGGGTCAATCTGACACTTAGGCAACTGTTTGTTGCACACTCCAGTTTGTTTTAAGTTTTTCCAAAGTTGCTTGGAGGAAAGTGTTACGTCAAGTCTTGACTTGTAGAAATTTTTCTTGGCATCCTTTACCCCCGAATTGGCCTCATTTCGAGCTGTCTTATATGCTTCCCAGTACAAGTCTGTCGGCAATCTTTTCCGTTTAGTGTAGGCCTGGTTTCGTTTTTTTTAAATTAACTGCATTAAAATGTCGAATCTCTTTCAAATTTATGATGCACCAAGGGATTTGAGGCGTATTTGTATTTTTGAAGAAAATCTCCATAGGACCAATTATGCTAATAATGAACCAATAGCTAGATGCATGCACTTGTGCAACAGTCTTTCTACTATATTAAACTTTAATGTGTCTGAGCACCAATTTAGACTGATACTGTTCACTATTTTTAATTAGTTTTAAGATTAAATATCCTTAATAGTCTGTAAGATTGTAAGAAATCCGTAGACTGAAACAAACAAACAAATAAATAAATAAATATTTAAACAGACTTCAGCTACAAACTTTTTCCGTTGATATTTCAAAAATTGGAGAAGTATGTTCTGCAGAAATGATAGGCCCTAATGGACAACATATTCTGTCATATTTCACCACAGAAAACGACCGAAAAAAACAAAATCGATTAGATAATAAAATTTATCCACAGATCTCTTTTATGTTATACACGAGCAGGTTCCATTGAATTGGGTGAAAATTATCACAAAATGCCAATGGTTTTGCCAATTGTGGAGATTTTATTTGCGCTTTTAGACATGAATCCTCAAAAGCACTTAAACAATTCCTTTTTGATAAATTTAATTTACAAATAATAAGCGATAAAAATATTTGTACAACACGATTAGGAACAACTACTGATGTTGTATTTTCTAGATGTATTGCCGACATAACATCCATAACATACGCTTGCTATTTCAGTTATCATTAACCCCTAAATTTCATTAATAAAATTCGATAAGAATAATTGAAAACATTTACAAAAATAATTTATTATGGATGTAATATGTTATGAAATAAAACAATAATGATTTGTAATAAAATTTACTGGTGTGATTATAACTTGTGTTTTTTTAATTAAATTGATGTTATTTTAAATTTTTGAATTTAAAAATAATTTTATTATAAAAAAGTAATAAATTAACAAATCTATGAAACTGTGAAAAAGCTTCGCTTCTCTAGCAAATCTTTGCTATGAGAATGTATTCAATTATTGTCATTCCTCTAACTTTTTGAATATTCTGTAGTTCTTCTCGAATAGATCGAAAATCGATTTGACAAAATTTTTGTATGCATTCGGCTTCCGCTCAAAATTCACATTCGATCGGACACTAAAATGTCCCATTTTTAAGATTTTCTCATGCTTTTGGGAGTACCTCAAGCATATTAAATAATGGCCGGCCAAAGCCAGGGAGAGCGGAATTTTTGTAAACACCATTACAATCTACGTAAAAAATTATACCTTGTTATATACCGCTAACATTTTTTTTGTGGTAGTACTTTTTGTTTTTTAGAAAATACTTTTTAAAGAGTACGTTTTTATTTTTCTTCGAAGCAACCCTGGACCAGTCAAAACAACGAATTCAACATAAGTTCCACAATCAAGCGTGACAACAACGTATTGTTGTGAACCATAATAGCTCGAAACTGTTGTGTCTTTTTGAATGTTGTATCTACTCGTAAGAAGACACAGTATTTGCTGTGAACCGCAATAGGCCTTTACATCCTTTTATTTTATTAGTAGACGCAAGCTAAAAACGAAAGTTGTCATATATTTTTTAATATTTATTATGAATGGAGGACTGCACAAACTAGCAAACACCAGTTTGGACTTGTTTCCGAAATAAGAGCATTTAAAAAAATGTAATTCTGATTTCCGAAACATACTAAACCATTACTGCAACAATGAGTGAGGTATTTCAAATGAATGTTTGATGTTTGCAGTGCTGCGAAATTGGACTTTTTTGGACATTTTGCTTGTGCATTTCCGAACAAACCCATTACCTCTGTTGGACACATTTTTGCCAAGTGGCTCTTCCAGTGAAGCTACGAAATGATAAAATTTGCGTTTTTTTATGCAATAATAGTAAAGGGTTTATGTTTGTGTTTGCGTTAAAGTGCACAAGCTTCAATGCTACAAAAATGGCAAACGAGTACTGTAACCTACGCTATGCATCTTATTATGTTTTGCTTTAAAGACAGTTCGTCAAATTTCGACCGCAGGTGATCCTAGTTTTTATTATTTGGTATAATTTTTTAGACAAGTGTTTTGCTATGTAGGCAAATTCTTTTGATGGATGAGAAATAATAACAATAACATGTTAACACATAGGATTAATGACAGTTATATATTTTAGAATTTTAAAAGAAAAACATAGTAAATTTATTTGTGATTTGCCATATTAAATCATTCTCGTTGACTTAAAATTTTTAGGTGAAGTTTGATGGTGAATTCAATAGTTTGGCTAAGTTAAAACAATTTGAGAACTCAGTTGTTTCTATAATTTCTGAAATTTAAAGTCTTAAGCTCTTCTAGACTTCCTTCGGTACTATCAATTAAATACTTATTTTTTCTTTTGAAATAGTTCAATAATTAACAATTGTTTTTTTTAAGTATGTGAGATTTTGATTAATAAGCGAAACAGGTTTTTACACTTCATTAGTTGAGTGTACAGTGCCTTTGAGTTCGTACCTTCTGTAAACTATTTGCGGTGTATCCATTTTTTCTTGTATCCAATCTCTGAAGTAACTGACGTTAGTATAAACAATTGCGTTATTGGATTCGCATCCATCCCCAGAAATGAATGATGCGACGCCAACAACTTTATCATTACATAGCGCCGGACCACCAGAATCCCCCGGACAGGGAGCCGAAACTTTATTATATAAACAAAGATGGCTAGGTACCAGCCCTGCATAAGGTGTTGGGCAATTGTCATTGCTATAAATAGTAAAAGAGTTCCATTGTGCAAAGGAACTTGTTTGACGGCTATCTGATATAACACCAAATCCAGCCGCTTGTACTTGACATGAAGCATAGTCACTCGGCATAGGTAATGGGGACACTCCTATGTTTTCCTTGGTATCTACATCAGGAATTCTAATCAAGGCAATATCATTACGCTTTGCAAAGTAGTCATAATCCTCGTGTACAATAATATCATCATTTATAGAATTAACAGTAACACTTTCTTCAAGTGGACCGTTGACCTGGGGTGATCCCAAAAAGACGCGCATTTCAGTAGGTTTTTGACGACTAAGGTATCAAAAGAAAAGTAATTTCGGTCAAAGCATGTAATATTAAAATTTTGTATAGCAACTTACTTGACATATGCACAATGTGCTGCAGTTAGAACAAAATCCTTCCGAATTAAAGTACCACTGCATTTACCAACATAAGGGTTCAAAAATGCTTCAAGGCGAGCAAGTGATGGAAACTGATTAGGACTAACATCATATGCGTTGTACATGCGTCCTCTTGCCTCCACAGCTGGTGCTGTGTTGGCCAAAACCATAGCCAAAGCGAAGAAGACTAAGAATTTCATATCTTTTACTTTTTAAATTGTATTGCTACTAATGACATATATAAGATCTGCTGGCCTTTTATAGCAAAATTTTGGGTAAAAAATAATGAAATTTGGATGTTTACTTTGAATAAGATAAAGCATTGTTCAGCATAGCGATAGAAAAATTAAGAAAAAACTGTGCAAATATTTAATAATTCGAATTATTTTGTTAAGCAAGTGTGTTTCTTTTGTTAACAAAATGTTTCGATGCATGTATGTATGGCAAAATTTTGGGAAAAACAAGAATGCAATTTGGTTGTCATTTGAATAAGACAAGGCAATGTTAAACATAACGATAGAAAAATTAAAAAACAACTTTGCAAATATTTATTAATTCGTATAATTTTTTTAAACAAGTGTACTTCTTTGTAGACAAAATGTTTCGATGTATGAGAACAAATAACAATAAAATTTTAACACTTCGAATAAATGAAAATTTTTAGTTTAGATATCGTTCGATTTCTTCTATAAAGCTATTGTAAAAAAAATTACTGTGTCATTGCACAGGAATTTCAGACTTTTAAGTTTGGATTCCATATCAAATCAACCAACGTTTATGATTCTTTTTTGTAGAAAGTGCTTGTGATTTTACATAAAACTGTATATTGTTTTGCAATACATAGATTAATTTTTATGAATTTAAAAAAAAATTTTGTTGCGGTTTTTTTTTTCGAAACACAAAAATGGTTACAGATTTCAAACCAAAGAAGCTTTCTTGATGTGTAATAGCTCATTATTAAGGTCAAATAAACAGTTTTAATTTGATATGCAACACGATTAAATAATAATATGCCGAATGCCGAGCCGAATATTAGTTCGGACACTAGTCCAAATATTATGTATCTCCTTTTTAAGACTCTATAAGCTTTTATTTTTGTAAGGTTTTAAACGAAAACTCTGTAAGTTGTGCAATAACAATATGTTTTATAATGATTTTCTTCTACTTTAAAACAAATAAATAATAATAAATAATAAAATTTAGTCACTTAGTATTGGAGCTTCATCTCAAACACGTGTTTCGAATTACACGTGTTTACGGAAGTTCGAACTCCATGAAGTTCGTTTGTTGAAACACGAACTTGAACTAACTACACGTGTGTTTTATTAACGAACTACTTGAATCGTATTCACGTATTGTAAGCACGAGCCAAGTTTTCTGTAGTATTTTTGGGTTTCTGAGAAAAAAAAATTACTATGTTATTCAGAAGACTTCCATCCACTTCTCTATGATTTTTATGGCTTGTGAGGGCTACAAGTACAGGATTTCGTAAGGTCCTGGGTGTGTCATTGGGACTTTTTAGAGTTCTGTGGGTTCCTAGGACAGGAATGAAGGTTTCTTTGAACAAGGAATTCAACTGGGAGGAAAATAAAGAGCAATCGATTGTTAATATGTTAGTCTTTCTTTATTAAAACAGACCCGTTCGCTAGAAATTGGATAATTGATTGTTTAGTTTATCGATAACTTTCTCAATAAATTTCACTTGTTTTAGTTATTATTATATTATTATAATTATAATAATTTATTGTTTAAAATTTCTTTTGTGTGAACAGTAGATTTTTTCAGGTGAAATGTTTGGTTTCTTGCATGATATAAAAAAAGATATAGTATTATATCAAATAATACAATTGGCACGCCCCCACTAAAATTCCGTCCACTTTTGGAAATGTGCTTGGCACATACCCTCTGCATCCGTGCTCCGAATTGTATAATCCTTGCATAAATATTTACTGAGTAATAGCGAATAGTATAGCACGATCAATTCAAATGAGCCAAATGATCTATTGCTCTTTATTATCTTAAATCACAGTTGAATCCATTATCCACAGGTACCTTCATTTCTATCCTAGGAACCCACGTTACACTAAGAAGTTCCAATGACGCATCCAGAAGCTGTCTAATTTCCAGTTAAATTCCTTGTCCACAGAAGCCTTCATTCCTGTCCTAGGAACTCACAAAACCCTAGAAGTCCAAATAACGTTCCCAGGAACTGGCCAAATCCTGTACAGAAGTTATAAAAATCATAGAGAAGTAGCTGGAAGCAGTCTTATAAAGAACATAGTAATTTTTGTTCTCAGAATCTCAAAACAACTATTAAAAGTTAGGCTCATGCCTTAAATACGTGACACTCACTAGGGTGTCCCAAAAGAGAACATTTTTTCCAATTTCATAGGTGCTCAAGCTTTGTTTGCACGTTTATGTGGTAAAATCGAATTTTCCTTAAAAATCGGGTTTTTCTGAGATTTTACGAATTCCAAGTATACTACTTACTTACTTAGTTGGCGCTACAACCGTATGTCGGTCTTGGCCTCATCTAAGAATTTGCGCCAGCCATTTCTGTCTTTTGCTTGCTGGCGCCAGTTGGAAATTCCAAGCTTCGTCAGGTTGTCCTCTACTTGGTCTTTCCAACGAAGATGCGGTCGTCCTCTTCTGCGTTGACCGCCGCTGGGTACCGAATCGAATGTTTTCTTCACTGGAGCATCGTCTTTCATGCGCTGAACATGACCAAGCCAGCGAAGCAGCTCGATTTTAATGCGCTTGACTATGTCGATGTCAGCGTACAGCTCATACAGTTCATCATTCCACCGTATTCGGTACTCGCCATTGACGCAGATTGGTCCGTAGATCTTACGAAGAATCTTTCTCTCGAATGCTCCTAAAGTCTTTTCATCTAAACTGCTCAGCGTCCAGGTTTGTGATGCGTAAAGTAGGACGGGCATGATGAGCGATTTATAGAGCGTGATTTTCGTTCGTCGAGAGAGGGCTCTGCTTCTCAATTGCCTACTGAGCCCAAAGTAACACCTGTTGGCAAGAGTTATTCTTCGTTTGATCTCAATGCTGATGTCGTTGGTTGAATTAATGCTGGATCCTAGATAGACGAAGTTCTTCACAACCTCGAAGGAGGTATTGTCAACGGTAACGTGGGTTCCAAGACGCTGGGACTGTTTGTTTGTTGACACTAAGTATTTCATCTTATCTGCATTCACTGACAGACCCATTCGACTTGACTCTCTTTCTAATCTGGAAAATGCTGCACTGACTTCGCGCGTATTATGGCCAATGATATCTATGTCATCAGCATACGCAAGCAGCATAACACTCTTGTAGAATATTGTGCCACTACGTCTCAGATCAGCAGCTCGGATGATCTTTTCCATCATTAGGTTGAAAAAGTCGCACGATAAGGAATCACCTTGTCTGAAACCTCGTTTGGTAATAAATGGTGGGGAGAGGTCCTTCCCGACTTTAACTGCGCTGCTGGTGTTGCTCAGTGTCATCCTGCAAAGTCGTATTAGTTTTGCAGGAATACCAAATTCAGACATGGTGGAGTACAGGTGCTTCCTTATTGGGCTGTCGAAGGCGGCTTTGTAGTCAACAAAAAGATGGTGGGTGTCGACTTGTTTTTCTTGAGTCTTCTCCAAGATTTGTCGTAGCGTGAAAATCTGGTCGATGGTGGACTTTCCAGGTCTGAAGCCACACTGATAAGGTCCGATCAGTTCGTTTACAATGGGCTTCAATCTTTCACATAAAACGCTCGACAGGACCTTATATGCGATATTAAGAAGGCTTATCCCACGGTAATTGGCACAGATAGTGGGATCGCCTTTCTTGTGGATTGGGCAGAGCACACTGAGATTCCAATCGTTCGGAATGCATTCTTCCGACCATATTCTGCATAGAAGCTCGTGAATGCATTTAAGTAGAGCTTCGCCTCCGTTCTTAAACAGCTCAGCAGGTAAGCCATCAGCTCCCGCGGCTTTGTTATTTTTAAGCCGAGCTATAGCTGTCAGAACTTCATCATAGTCGGGCAGCGAAACCTCGACGCTGTCATCCGCAATTGGGGTTTCCGGAATATCATCTCTATTGGCGGGATTGTTGTCAGCGTCGCCATTTAGAAGCTTAGAGAAGTGTTCCCTCCATAACGTCAGTGTACTCTGGACATCTGTCACTAGATTCCCGTTTTCATCCTTGCAGGAAGAGGCCCCGGTTTTAAAACCATCGGCAAGGCATCTTATTTTTTCGAAAAATTTTCGGGCCTCATTCCTGTCACCATACATCTCAATCTTCTCCTGCTCGCGCTTTTCTGCCTCTCTTTTTTTCCGCCTGAAAATATGTCTCTCTTCCCTCCTCTTTTCTTTGTATCGCTCCTTAGCAGCGCGCGTTACAACCGACTGCAGGGTGGCTTTGTAGGCGGCGTCTTTCTCTGCAGTGGCGTCGCGACACTCCTGGTCGTACCACTGGTTTCGGCGAGGGCGTTGGTAGCCAATCACCTCTTCAGCAGCCGCACGCATGGAGTTGGAAATGTGTGTCCACTGCGCGCATATATCATCGATTGGAGGAGTGCTTTGAAGCAGGAGTGAGAGTCGAGTGGCGAAAGCATCGGCTGTCTGTTTCGATTGCAGCTTGTCGACGTCTAGCTTTCTCTGTGTAGGGTTGCGTGTATTTTTAGCTGCGCACAGACGTGTACGGATCTTGGCTGCAACAAGATAGTGATCCGAGTCAATGTTTGCACCACGGATCGTGCGTACATCCAATACACTGGAAGAGTGCCTTCCGTCGATCAAAACGTGATCAATTTGATTTTTTGTTTTTTGATCAGGGGACATCCAGGTGGCTTTATGAATATTAAGATGCTTGAATCTAGTACTACTTACGACCATGTTTCGTGCTGCGGCGAAGTCAATCAGCCTCATTCCGTTATCGGAGGTGTTGTCGTGGAGGCTGAACTTTCCGACTGTTGGACCAAAAATATTTTCCTTGCCCACCTTAGCGTTGAAGTCACCAAGCACGATTTTTACGTCGTGGCGGGGGCAGCGCTCGTAAGCATTTTCAAGGCGCTCATAGAAAATTTCCTTGATCTCATCGTCCTTGTCTTCTGTCGGAGCGTGCGCACATATTAGGCTTATATTGAAGAATCTAACCTTGATGCGGATTATGGCAAGTCGTTCGTTCACAGGTGTGAATCGCAAGACGTGGGGCCGTAGTCTCTTGCCAACTACAAATCCGCATCCAAACTCGTGCTTCTCCGCATGGCCGCTGTAGTAGATATCACAGGGTGCATGCCGAATGCAACCCTGTCCCTTCCATCGCATTTCTTGGATAGCAGTGATATCAGCTTTGTATCTTTCCAAGACATCAGTCAGTTGGATAGATGCACCTTCCCAATTAAGGGTTCGGACATTCCAGGTGCATATCCGTAAATCATTATCAGTTTTTCGTTTGCGGTAGTCGTCATCAGATTTGGGGATCATTTTTCTTCTATTCTTATATGTTTTCATTGAAATTGGTTTTTACGGGTGGGCTTCAAACCCGACGCACAACCTATTTTAAGCCTAGGGAGGCCCGCCGCTCAGATTAGCCGCCAAACTAACGGTTGTCAGTTTTGACGTTGCCCAGGAAACACCACGTGGAGGTATGAGTCGACTTGAGGCGATTTCACAAAGATTATGCTGGCCTCGCCAGGTTGAGACAGTCAGACATGTTACATTGATCCATCGCCCCCAGTTTCCCGAATTCCAAGTATAAGTTGGTCAATAACAGAAATTTTCTGAGTCTTTTAGTCATAATTTCAAAAGAAAAATTGTACAAATTGGACAATTTGGACAAATTGTTTAGTGAACATGAGTTAGAAGTTTTGACAATTTTTTTGGTCATTCGGGATTCATATATTTTACTTTTTCGTGAAATTATCGTTAACTTTTTAAGAAACGCTTCATAAATTTTAAAAATTCCATCAAAATTAAAAAACAGCAATGATGCAGTTTAAAACATTGCAAACTTTTAAGCAATATAGGTGTCAACAAAAAAGCAGTCCCATCATCTTGGAACCCACGTTGTAGTTGACAATACGTCATTCGAGGTTTTAAAGGACGTCGTCTTTCTGGGATCCAGCATAAACTCAACCAATGACATCAGCATTGAGATCAAACGAAGAACAATTCTTGCGAACAGGTGTTACTTTGGGCTCAGTAGGCAATTGAGAAGCAGAGCCCTCTCTCGACGAACGAAAACCGCGCTCTATAAATCGCTCATCACGCCCGTCTTACTTTATGCATCACAAACCTGTACGTTAAGCAGTTCAGATGAAAAGACTCTAGGACAGGGCTGGGTATTCTAACACTGTCACATTTTCTTTTGTCTTGTTAGTATTAGTGCGCTCTCGAATACTCGACACTGAGCGAAATAGTTGTCACAATTATCTAGATTGGCAAGATTGTATGTTTATACCCCCACACATACTGTTATATGAGTTTATTTTTTTTTGATGTTATTATTTTTAGTCATTGGTATTGTTCATTCTTTCTTCTTTGTCAACATCAAAGCTCGATAATTTTATTCTAAGAAACTAAATTATATACATAAGTTTGCTTGCAGTGGCAAATTAAACATTCTTCTTCACCAGAAAGACTCTCTGCGGAAAAGAAATCACATTCCAATTCAGATTCAAAAATTTTGATTTGTTGTTTTTGTTTTTTTTTTAATATTATAAAATATTGCTTTATACGAATAATTAAAATTATATGCATAAAATTAATGAAAATAAATAATATGAAAAAAATAATGCAAAGAATCTTAATAGGCATTATGTATGAATTATATTAAACCTTAATAAAATAAAAAATATATGCATAAGAATTATGAATCTACAAACTAAAAAGTTAGTTTTCTAAGAGTGTACATAAAATTTCCGACAAAGGTTTTCACAGCATCACCGTCAGCGAATGACTGATAGCCGATACACATTGACTGCGACTAGCGACGAACGCCAATTGTCAAAAAATAGAACGCGTGTTTTCTTATGAAGATGTATTTTTTGAAGACGGCACGACAAAGAGAGAACACGACCACAATTGTTGCTGCCGCAGACTTCAATCTATTTCTAATTTGATAGACGACAAGAGCGAACATAGCAGAGTTTGTTTATGTTTTGTATGAAACACACATTGTCGCTGTTGCGTTCATTATAATCAAGTCGTCGAGAAGACTCTCTGTGACATTTCTCTCTGACGGCAAGTTTTTGTTTTGTCGGTGGACGACTGTTGCAGTCAATGTGTATCGGCTATAAATTATATTCTTTTCTGTTGTGAGTTTTGTGTACATGTGAAAAGTTACTCTCAGAGAGCGCTCAGTGAGCTATGGGGCGCCCAACGCTACTTTAGGAGCATTCGAGAGAAAATTCTTCGTAAGATCTACGGACTAATCTGCGTCAATGGCGAGTACCGATTACGGTGGAATGATGAACTGTACGAGGTGTACGCTGACATCGACATAGTCAAGCGCATTAAAATCGAGCGGCTTCGCTAGCTGGGTCATGTTCATGACATGGCGCCAGCAATCGAGAGACTGAAATGGCTGACGCATTTTCTTTGATGAGGCCAAGACCGGCATAGTTGTAGCACCATCTTATTAAGTAAGTATATAATCTTTTTCAATAATTAAAAAAAAATTTTAAATACAAATTAACTTCTTTATTCTGTATCACAAATAAGCACACCAACGATAAGAAAGACACGACAAGCAATACAATTTTGTATAAAAAAATGTACTGCTTCCCGTGTCTCTCCCTTCGTGAACAGAATGAAGCAGTAAATCTATTTCATAAAGCTTTTACAAAAATAAATCTTAAATAAATGTAGTTTTAATAAAATGAAATTAATAAATTTAACTATTTTCTATGAACGATCGAACGAACATCTATTTTCTACGAACGAACGAACGAAAGAACGAACGAACGAACGAACTATTTAGTTTCTCTCCAAACAAATGAACGAACAAGATATTTTTTTTCTACGAACGAACGTTTGTTCAGTTCAGAAGAAATTCAGTTTTCTATACAAGTTGCGAAAAATGTTCTAAGAATTTGGTATTAAAAAATAAGTTATACTTGGTACCGACTATAATTTGTACATAGCCATTAAATAAAATGTTACATACACAAAACTTTATATATCAAGACTTTTGGTCGACCGTCAAAATAAACTGATAGAAATAAGTAATGAGAATTTTATTTACTGATGATTTAACACACATTTTCTTTTGTCCACCTTAAAGCCGTCTTGAACGGTAGAGGGTTAATGCTGTTCTAAGCGCAAAAATTTAGCATTCAAACGTCAGATAAAATAACGAAAATAGATATTCATTTGCTTTTTATTGTGGAAAATAAATATTTGCACAGCTGTTCTTCTATTCATATAATTTTTTTTTCTCGAACACATGAAAAGAGGTAAATTTTTCAAGTATAGTTAGTTAGATTAAGTGATGTTTAATTTATCAGATCATCAGATTTAGTGATGACAAAATATGCACAGCGTTTTCTCAAATCACCCGAAAATAAAATCGATTATTTGAATTTTGTAAAAAACCTGTTCAAATCGATTTTTGATGATATCATATCGACTGTGTCCAGTAATGATTGCAATGTAAGCACATGTTGAAAAATTTGCAAGTAAGGCCTTTTACACATGGAGCAATTGAAAAGTAATGCAACTACAACGCAATAGCAAAAAAGTTGTAAGCCACTCCAATTTCAAACTGAATTGCAACCTATGCTTTCAGATGAGCAAGTCACGTCGCAACGCAACAGCGATAAATTCATTACAATACAAATACTTTTTAATTGAAGCTTTGTTAAATAGAAACAAAAAATTAAATCAGTCGAAGCTATTCGAGAGATGAAGATGTTATTTCAAGCAATTTTAACTACAATATGTTATAAAAAAATTTCATTACACATATTTCGTCAAAGTAGGAAAAAATTGTTTTCAATATGTCGCCCATTTCACATTGTAATATCAGTTACACTGACCAATTCTTGAATAGTAAACAAAGTATTTGGTTCTTTAATAAATATAGATTTTTTTGTTTCCGATAAATTACGACCAAAATATCTTGGCACTTGCTGAAAAACACGGCTTTTTTAAGCCACCTATTGAGATGAAGATGCATTTAAAAATAAATAAAAAATTATTTCGGAATATTTTTTTATATTATTTAAACTGAAAATAAAAACATACTTAAAAATTTAACAAAAAATTTTAAAAAGAAATTTAACGCTTTTGCGCTTCAATTTTCCACTATAAACTCATCTATTTTTTTATAATTTTCTCTTATTATTTCTTTGCAATAACAAAAAATACGTCGCTATCTGTGATTGAATTGAAAAATTATGACCAGTATAATCTTTGAAAATAATTGCCAGAGAATTGAGACCAAGCTGATGAGGCAAGCTCCGATTTAACATTTGATTGTGTGAAAATATTTTTTAAATTGGTTTTACGAATAAATGAAATAAAAACTAATTTATAATATTAATATTTAAAATATTTCAATATTTTAAGCCAAAATAAAATGCAAAGTTCATCGAATGGAGTAAAAATATGGTACTCGAAAAAATGGAAAAAATGGCATCGAAAAAATTTCGGTTTAATTTTCTTTTTAATTTAAGAACAATATTTTAATATTATGTTTTAAAATATTTGTTTTCAATACTAAAGTTTTGTTTCAAAGTTTTTTTAAACAACTGTTTTTAAACTGTAAATGTTTACTATAAAAGTATATTAAAAAAAAACTTCGCTTTGAAAAAAAAACTTTTGTTTCAAATTGAATTGTACAAACATATGAGTTTAACTTAAATGAAATTGTTTCAAGCTATATTTAAAAAAAAATTCGTTTAATATGAACACAGTTTCATTAAACTATAACTCATAATCCCCACGTGTATTTTAAAATTTTTTAATTATATAAATAAATGTTTTAAATTGAGCCTTTTTATTTTTGATCTACTTTGATCAAGATCTTTGTCATGACCATAAACATACAATGGTTGCCATGATGTGCAGAGTGTTTCTTTCGAAGCTCATTAAAATCCGTTCATTTTGGGGGGGTTTGGATCTAAATCCCCCAGCGTACGCGCCTGCACACAGCAATCACACGGTTACGTGATTTTTTCCAATCAAATCGCACTACTCGCAAGCCGCTTAAAGCAACTTCGTCAAAAAAAAAAATTGAGAAGTTAGTGACATTTTTTGTTGAAATTCATTGAAATACAGAGATATGGTGGGAAAACATGGTACAGACTAAAGGGTAAATTTTTTTAAACTTTTTTGGAACTTTTAAAGGTTTTGCTATTATGATGACGTCACTTTGTATGGGAGGTAGACGGAATTTTCAGTATTTTCTTACCAAATTTCAAACATCGAGTGCATAGATAAGATTTGAATTTACCCAGCAAAAAAAGTGTTTCCAAAAGAAGGTAAAGTAAAAGGGAGAGTCTTGAATTCCATTCCTTCCACTTTCATACCCAGCAGGTATTCTTTTAAATATGCATGTCATTCGGAGGAATGCTTTTCTTATTGTTCGCTAGAAGTGCTTTCAGAATTTTTTTCAATAGAAAATTGCTTGGAGCCCTTCAATATAAGAATTCAGTAGGTATTTTCCAGGAGAACTTTAAGAAGGCATTTCGTGAAATGGAATGGTCTTTGTGGTTAAGAGAGTTTAAAAAACTCCCACGGAAAATATCCCTTTTACCTATTTTCTTGCGATTATGATGTATGAAATGAGAAGTGTTGGGGGCTTAAAAATCCCGTGTAAAATATCCCTATTCCCGATTTTCACGGCGTTTTAGTGTTGGAAGTAGGAAGTGGTTGGATTTTTTGGGGGTTTAAAAAATCCCACGGGTAATATCGAAAATATATATTATTATTATTTATAATTTTTTACTTTAATTGAATTTAAATACTATGTGAATGTCCTCCAGAAGTAGTTAATGAGAATACCTCTTGAAAGCTCTTTTCGATAAGTAAGCACAGTTGAATCTATAGAATGTCTTTTGGAAGCAGTGCTCCTAAGAATGCATGCCACATTTGTTTAAAAATTTTTTTATTTAAAATTTTAAATGTGTGTATAAAATCAAGCTTTAAAAAGAGAAAAAAGGGCTTTCGGCAAAAGGCTCCAAAAAGGAGGTGTGCGAAGGGCCTTTACACTAGTAAATAAATAAAATCATATAGTTTTGTTTTTCATATTCCTTTATGCACTTTCTGATTGCTGTAAAATCAGTTAGTAAATTATTGTCAGCAAATTTTTAAAGCGAAGCTTTTTACGCTTTGTTTTGTGTATTGCTGGACTAAAATTTCAAAAACGACACTTTTTTCCATACACCTTTGTATGCCATGAGAACCGAATTCGTAAACCTTCGATTGATAGTCCTAAACACTACCAACTGATCAAATATTCTTTGTTGCGTTGGTTGGTTTATTCTATATTAAGTATGAATTAACTGAAGATATGTTGCACCAGATAACAATCTTAATACATAAAATACAAGCATGCTGCTCTGCACCTATATCGTTCAAACTCTCCTGAAAAATGTTCAGCCTGAAAGTATGCACATCTTAATATATAAAAATCATTGCAATTGATACAGTTCTTTTACAAAATGTCCTCCAAAATGGTCAGTTATGCATATACTTACAGATTCTTTTATGCTTTACACAGTGCTGCCAGTATACTTATGTATAATTTCCCACAAACACATGAAAAATTTATAGTAAAATCTATAAAATATCTTTCAAACATAACTATATTTAGGCATAAAATTTCATGCACAAAAGTTTATTAAAGTATTAAATAACATAGCACATGTTCGTTAACATAAGGATACAAAAATTTTTAGAACTGAAAGAATTATAGTAAAGAAACTGTTTTAAAAATTATTTGCTCTGATTAATGCATAAGTATTTGTTATAATAAGATCTTCTCCATACAAATAAAGTGGCGAAAGTAGACTTCGAAGACGTTGTCTTTGAAACCGCCATTGAAGACAACAGAGTAACAATACGGGTTTTTTGCTGACCCGTATTCATAAATTCACTCATAAATAAATCGTATGAAATGTTTGTAAAAAAAAATTTTTTTAGTACTTAAAATATATATTAAAATGCAGAAAATCTGGCTTCAAAGACGGATCAATCCATGAAGTGAATGAGGGAGAGTGGATAGCATAAAGCAAGAGAGAGCGATGGGGCAAACACAAGCAAAGGCGTACTGGTTTTAAGCGAACACGTACATTGTCGAAGATATGGCGAAGAATAGTCTTGCAAGTCGTTTGGCTAACTTGTTCGAAATGATCTTCAAGCACAGCTATAGGATTAGAGGGATCTGTCCTCGAAGACTGAGTGATATCTTGAAAGACGTCTTTGAAGACGGATACATTCGTTCTCCACTGGGAATTATTTGAAACTAAGTGGATACAATAAAAATATCTAGTATTTTTTAAATTAACTAAACATTTTGTTAAAAGTAACGAACAAAATACAAAAAGCAAAACGATATACATAGCAATATTTATCGACTAATTCTAGAAATTAACAATTGCAATTATAAGGATTTCTCAGTATAAAATGATATCGAAAGCTACTTGACAAAACTGTCAGCACACAAAAAGGTCACAACAAGAAATATTTATATGATATTTTTGACTTTCCAACTTCATGTTAAAAAAATTGTTATAAAAACTGCTTTGTATGTTAATGTACAATTGCAAATCACCAGAATAACGCCTTTAGTTCTCCATTTGCCCAATGCCCTTTTATTTTTATGACCAAGCAAAATGCTTCCCTTTTTCCCTTTTAGCTCACAAGACGATTGAAAAATCCTTAAAAAAGCGAGATTACCCCCAATCTGGCATCACTGGCTATACACGAGCAGGCTCTATTGAATTAGGCGAAACTTATCACAAGGTACCAATTGTTTGAATGTTCACAGGCACTTAAACAATAAGGCTATTCACAGTTTGAATACGCTGGTCTGCTATTTGTACGATTTGTTAAATGTACGCTAATTTACGTAAGCGTATTTTGCTTTGTTGTTGTTGGTTGCATGCAAACGAAAATACACAAACACGCGAAAATTAAAGTAGCCCGTGTTTTTTGTACCTCGTATTTTTATGCTCTGTCTACAGCCGCATAATCACATACATTACAGGGATGCAAAATTTTTTAATACGACAGTCTCATGGAGGAGGCGTGCTCACAGTTTCAACAATAACAAATGCTATAAATACGATTTGTTAAATGTACGCTTAAACTTGAATGAATAGCCTTAACGCCTTTTTGATAAATATAATTTTTTGATAATTTTTGATAAAAATAAGCGATCCAAATATTTGTACAATGCGATTAAGGACAACTATTAATGCGGTATTTGCTAGATATATCGATTATATGTAATAACGTTTGCTATTTTGGATATCACAACCAACAATTCCATTAATAAATTTTGTTTGTTTCTTTGTTTGTTTGGCCTTTATACAAATCTAAACGGCTCAACGGATTTTGCTCAAACTAGGTATACGTATTAAGTGCATCCCAACTTAAAATGTTACATACTTAGTTTTTGCCACGCCCCCTCTGAAATTTTTCAAGTAACAGTAATTTAGTTATAATAAAACTTTTTAATATCGGAGATTTTTGTGTATTTAATTTTAAAAATTTTTGTTATTTTGACTTAAAAAACACTGACATATCTTCAAAATTGGAGAAATTTTCAGTACAACGACTTTTTCATAAAACATCGTTGCCTAAGAATGAGAAAAAAACGACATGAAAATCGAAGTTTGGTCTTTCGATGCAAATATCTCCGCTGTCCATTAATATATTTCATTTAAATTTTTTTGTTCAAAAGTTCAATAAAATCACTTTACAGAAATAGGTTGAACTGTACCGTTAAGTCAGTGTATATATGTTTTATGATTATGTCCAAAAAGGTCCAAAATATGGACTCTTTACTCAAATAATGACTCAAAAATTGTTGTTGTCGTAAAAATGAAATCAATTAAAAATTGCACATCTGGCTACATTTTATGTGACAAAACATTTATTTGATTTTTTTCGCGAAATTAATTTTTTTCAAAATGTTGTTTTTATATTTGTTACAAAAAAGTCAAGTCTCAAAAATAGTTTATGTGAAAAAAATTACCCCAATATCTGTTTCCAATCAAAAGTTATGGCTAAAAATCTATTTTTTCATACCAGACTATTAATAAAACTTAGTTTTGTGTTAAAATTCTCTATATATTGTAGTTTGAACATCCCCATTTATCTCTAAGAATGCAGTTGTGTGTCTAGAGTAGTTACGAACATTTTGGATTATATAAAATCTTCCTTATAGTAATCATAAAATTCAACATGTTTTTCATTATTCCAGAATTTAAAAAACATTTTATCGAGAAGTGTATGTTAAAATGTTTACATAAATGACTCTCGAGTAACACCGGGTATATCAGATAGTTTCCATAATAATAATTAAAAACATTTACAAAAATAAAATTACAAATTCAAAATTATGTGACTTGTAATCAAATAAAATAATTATGTACTCTAATAAAATGTACTGGTGTGAATATTAACGTTTATTTTTTAAGTTAACTTTTTTATATATATAATTTTTGAATTTAAAAATTATTTTATTAAAAACAAAAACCATTAAATTATCAAATCTATTAAAATGCAAAAGAGCTTCGCTTCACTCGTGTGTCCAAAGGCGCATATGTTTTTTTTTTTTTGTAAATCGTTACCAACAAAAGCCAGTGAGGGAAATAAAATATCCTTATAAATACATGCTAGTAAATGAAAATATATAAATGCCAAAAACTTTTCTTAATAAAAAGTTTCTGCATAACTAGCTCGATTTACACGTTTTTTGAACTATGACGTTATTGAATAAAACGAGAGATATCATAACATGTATTCAAAAGTTTTCTTGGTCTTTACTCTTCGTCAATTTCTGTTGTCTTATTCTTAAAATTCGTACTCAATTTAATGCACATAATTACACAAGTTATTAATATTTCATGAAGGATACTCTTATGAATGGAGAATATGTAAAGCTTATTTAAATATGCGGCTTATCGTTGTTTCTTTTTTTCATTGACATAATGAAGAAAATATTAATGAATTGCGTAAAGTTGTCCTAAAAATCAGAGAGTTTCAGAACTCATTTCAACAAAACTTGATATTTCTTCCAATTTGATATATCTTCAAATTTTAATGAACTTTAAAAATAAATGAAATTGTTTTTGAGGTTCAGCATGATTAAAATAAAGAACGTTAAAATTTTTTTAAATTATATTTTTTATAATATCCGTTACTTTTAAATACAAACAGAGTGAAATTAGCAACAACACTAAAACCTAGCATCAGTTAGCTTATACAAAACCTCTTTAAGCTAACTTCAAATATAACAAGCATCGTTTTGTCCAAAATGTATAAAATGCTGACACGCAATTACATTATTTCATAGCTATTTTGTTAAAAAATTGTTTGCCCTGCAATTACGAAAATTTATTCATGTCCGCATAAAACTGCTCAAACATGAAATTTAATATTTAAATTTTGTTCTTTGTCCCTTCATGTCCTGCTGCTTGTCATTCTCTTGGCTTCTTCTATGAAGTCTTTCGTTAAGGTTGAACTCGTATTTTTGTCCTGTGTCCTTGAAGTGTGTCAAATGGACCGTAAATAAATAAATGTATTTTTTATGAATGCTTTTCAAGCATTCGCTGGACTGTCGAAAAGCCTAACATATTAAAAGGATAAGTGTTTCGTGTGATCTTTTGTGTAGAAGTTGTTGGGGAGGGTGGGGAGGGGAGGAGTAGAGGTGTTGAAGTCTTTGGGCAAAGCTGTCACTTTTCTGTCATGTTAACAGTTTTGCGTCATCGAAAGTAATTGGTAGTAATGTAAATGTGTATTAAGTATTTTAAATTATTTTGACACAAAATGATGTTACCCACAACCTCCAACAAGACCAGCTTAATGCAACGATGACAGATAGTTGAGTGATGACAGCAGAAATTAAGTTATTTAATGACTATTTTGTAGAAGTGTATTTGCATATATAGCAAATATGTCCTTAACTAAAAAAACCCACTAAATGGGATGTCACAGAGCTAACGCACAAAAATTACTGACTTACTTAGTTGGCAATAAAATATGAGGTCTGTTTGGGCCTCATCTAAGAACATGTAATCTTCATTTTTATTGTTTGGGAAAAGTTTGTTGGAGCTACCCAACTTAAATGCATCACCAACGTTCCGATTTATGTAGCCAGCTTGCGCGTTTGCTAAGCAACTGCTACTCCTAGTATATATCTTTTAAGGAATGCTTTCAGGTTTTTTTGCACCCTTTGGCATCTGCAATGAAAGAGTGCAGTCAAATAATACGTTCAATCATAGTTATGGAAAAAGCAATATTACTTTGGTGTTAAATTATGCGTTCTTATTAAAATAAAATTTCCTATTAAACAAAAAATTGTACATTATAATACATTATAGTTAATTAGTTGGAAAAAAATGTTTTGTCAATTTTGCACCCCATCTGACTGTGCACCCGGGGTTGACCGTTCACCTTTCCCCCTCGCTACGCAACTGGTTCCAAGGCAAGCAAAGGACTGTAATGGCTGGTACATCTTCACTACGTTGTGTTGTCTCAAAAAAATGGATATATTTCGTTTTGTCATTTTTAAGGCGATGTGTGTAATGAATAAACTAACCCGATCTCATAAACATTTTATTACAAAAAATTTGAATTTATTTAAATTTATTGCAAATTCATGAATTTATGTATTAAATTGTTAGCGTTTCTCAACCAACCCCTTCTTGTCATTTATTTTTTTTAAGCCGATCATAAGAAAAAGCTGGTTCAATAAAAAGTCCACTTATACTACGAACCCTTGAGAATGCTACATATGCCATTCCTAAAGCAAATTCTTTTTTTCCAATATCGACAGCTGCTTGATCGAGAGTTAATCCTTGCGATGTATGAATGCTAATGGCATAAGCAAGTTGTAGTGGAAATTGCTTGCAAGTTTTGTTTGATCCTTTTTTAAATGTCACTACAACAGGAGGAATAGGCAGTAAATCAGAGTCAATCAGAGATTGTAATTTGGTCCAGAATAATTGGGAAACTTGGGACCAAAATACACAAAGGGAATTCTTCATACAATTTCAACAATCTCACCGATGGTGCCATTGCACAGACCTGCTGAAGTAAAAAGATTGTGCCTTAAAATAACTTGCGCACTTATAACCCATTTGCACAACAAAAGCAATAAGAAGCAGTAAGAAGCAATAAGCTAGAAGCAAAGTGAATTCAGCGAACAACAACAACAACGAAACATATGAAAGTATATTTTCATTTAACTAATAAACTAAATAGAATTTCGAGATTTTGGCTTCGTTAGGAAATAATTTTAGAGGCTTAGAGCAGTTCGCAAAAAAAATTTTAAAATCGGTCAAACCAATTAGAAGATATGCACTGTTTAACATTTTTCAAACAAGCTGTTCCATGGGAACAAAAAGACTGTAAGAATTTAATGGCCGGAAAAAGTTCTTCCAAAACATCAAAAAATTTAAAATTTTTGCAATCAGATTAAAGATAGTGCTTTTTTCTTGGAATTTTTTTGAATTCTTTTATGTTATTTGCACTAAAATTCAAATAACTGCTTTTATTCTAATGCGATCCTTTCTTTCAAGATATTGTTGGGAAGGTTTTGACCGCTTGCATTGATTCCTGGTTAGAATTAATAAATATTAATTATAACACAGTACGACAAAATCAAATTTTTTTGAGTACACATGAGAAATGTTAACAGCATATGAAAATAGGCTTAAAATAAAGAAATACGTGTCTCGGCGTTTTGCTGTAGCACGTCAGAATATTGAGAAAATCGATTTTTAAGCTTCGAAGGACCGTGGAGGTTCACTTGTAATGTAATACTATTATATAAATTTCTATAAAAACAGAATGGGTGAACGGATTTTAATGTTTGAGCCAGTTTTAAAAAGAGAATTGAATTTGGATTAAAAAAAAATTTTTCTCCGCTAGATGGCGCTTTAATTTTCATGTAAATTTAAAAAATAACCAAAAATGCAATGTAATGTAAATGTAATGTAAAAATACAAAAATTAATATGAAATCTTAACTATTAGTTATTGGATTTCAAATTAACAACATGGGTTTTTTAATGAATTTCGTTTATTTTTGGTTATTTTTTAAGTTAACATGAAAATTAAAGCGCCATCTAGCGAAGAAAAAATTGTTTTTTTAATAAAAAAATCCATTTTTAATCCCCTTTTCAAAACTGGCTCAAGTATTATAATCGGTTCATTCATTCTGTTTTTATAAAAATTTTTTTAATAGTATTACATTACAAGTGAGCCTCCACGGTTGGGGTGTCCACTTAGAAAATACATCGATGTTTTTTTCGATGTAATGCATCGAGAGAGTGCATCGATACTTTCCGATATATCGTTGAGAAACATCGATGTTTTCTAAAAATCGAGTACTTTTTCTAGCATTGCATCACAATACTAAAGTCAGCCCCTTCCTTTACTATTTTTAATTTAACTATGACTGTTTTAATTTATTAAAAGCTCTTACAAGACCACTGTCCCTGTTCGCACGCCTTTTATCAGTAAAAGTGCCTCTACACTATATGTTTCATACATATGACACGTCAAAAATTACAAATAGTTTTTAGCTACAGATAATGTGGAACATATGTAAAGTCGTTTGTATTTGCGTCTGTAAATTTTTGAATTAGAACAGTCTCTAATTTCGTATGTTTTTCCATCTGTACAAAATGTCAGTTTGATAATTTTTTTATGTGAAAATAGAAGAAAAGGCAAATTTTAAGATATCTATTCAATAAATTGATTTTTAATGAATTTATTCTTAGTTTGAATGACCAAAGGTGGACACTTTAGAGCTTTACGGCTTACAAAAATTTCGAAAGCTGTATTTTATTTTCAAATGACGTGTCAGATAGTGTGGAGACAAAAGAAAAAACTGAATGACAAAAACTAAATTTTGACACCCAGATGAAATTCGGTATGTAATTTTTTTCACATGTCATCTGTATGAAACATGTAGTCAGGGGCACCTTAACTAAGGAAAAGAAAGTTGTTGTTTATTAAAAAAAAAAATAAACGCAATAAACATAAGAATATTGATTATTCTAAAAAAAAGTCAATATTAAAGAATGTTGGTCATAATTATTACAAAAATTAAAAACGAAAAAAGCCTCCACAATCATAGAAATTCCAGTATTAATGTTTAACTTTCAGTGTTTTCCTTTTTAACTATTTTTCTTTATCTATTTTTTTATATAATAATTTCATTAGGTAGTTAGAATTCATTCGATGTTATATGAAAATACATCGATCCATCGAGTATATCAAAAGATTTTCAAAACATCGGATCGATGTATCGAATTTTAAACATCGAGTAAGTCCGATGCATCGATGTATATCGAATATCCCTACTCCACGGTCCTTCGAAGCTTAAAAATCGATTTTCTCAAAATTCTAACGTGCTACAGCAAAACGCCGAGACACATGTTTCTTTATTTTAAGCCTATTTTCATATTCTGTTAACATTTATCATGTGTACCAACCACTGTCGTACTGTGTAATATAGACAACTACTGAAAGAATTTTGTAAGAAATTAAAAAAAAAACAATTAAGTTATTTTAATTTTGAAAGTTTTTGTATGGAAATAAAAAAAAAAATATCAAAAATGTGCATGAAAAACTTTAACTCTTAACTCTTTAATCCGATTGCAAAAACTGAAAATATTTTAATGCAGATTGAAAGCACTTTTTCAGGCCTATCATTTCTGAATTTTTTACAACCACATAAAATAAATATGATTTTTGGAGGTTATTGCAAAATAGCTTAGCTCACTGGCGGTTATAAGATATTTTGGGTATAAAAAAGATCACGGTCCATTAGAGGTCTACAACAGAGATCTGCATGAATGGGATCATTCAATGGTTTCAAGTTCCTTTAATTTTTCAACTCCCTGCCAGTCGAGGCAGTCAAATAGCAAGTTTGCGTGAATCATACCCAGCTAGAACAAAACGGTTGTAAAAGTGTAGCGAAAGAGTCGCCAATACAGATATAAATTGTAATAGTAACGTAATAACAACTAAAAAAGCAGATATTTTACGCTTATTTTGCAAAATCAAAAATCAAGTCAGCAAAAATCAAGTCGCCAAATGGAAAATAGTTGAAATAAAGAAACTTGATATGTGGAAAAGTTGAAATGTAAAAACTTGAAATATGGACAAAATGCAATTATTTTGCGTACTAATTGTTTGTTTTCAAGTCGGTTTACGCAGGTTCGTAGAATAAACTTCATGTCGTCATTGCAAATTTCGTTTCTCGAGTTTAAAAACCAGTTTTACTTGAAAGCATTGGCAGGCATTGGATTGAAGTTAATGTTGGATGTAGCTGCATGTTGTTGTGTTTTGACGTAGAATTACGTCTTACAGCGCGGTTTGTATGGGGGTCATTTTCACGAATTTTTTTTAAGTGATATTTGACACTGTGGGGTATACCTACAGCCTTTAATATTCATCGTACAAAGAATAAAAAAATGCCAAAATATTATTTTTAGTGGGAATAAAACGAATATCTAATAAAATAGCAAAATCTAAGAAGATGAAAAATTCATATACTCGTATGAGAAATGCACAAGCTGCTTAGCTGCTTAGCTGCTTAGCTGCAGTAGCTGCTTATGCTGTTTTTAAGGTTGTTGTTGTTGTTGTGTGTTCGTTTGGTTTATAATCATGTCGTTCCTTGTCAAGAATGATAGAATAAGAGATTACGCTTTGCGCAGGTCCGTTACTTCTGCTAATCGAGTTTGACAACCAGCTGTTCAGTTGACTACGTCACAATATTTTATTTCTTTGAGAAACGTACTGCGATCGGTTGTGTTTTATTTTATTGTGTATATTTCGAAGTATATTTGCGAGTTTTTAACTTAAAATTTAAAAAATGAAGTGTGCAGCTGCTAATTGTGATAACAGTAGCAAACAAATATTTTTCAGAAATCTGATGTTTGCAATAAATACAAAAATTAAACCAAGAAATTGAAGAAAACGCACAAAAACGAAAACAAAAATACAAAAATATATTAACTTAACAAAATTTGTTTCATTATTTACAAACTTGGCACTATCAGTTATTTGTCCTTTCAATTCACAGGAAAATTAAAGGAAATAAAATATCTGGGAATGTGTAAACTACATCAATTAAACTCTTAATAAACATTTTCATAAAATTCAAGTCGAAAAATAATGCTGAAGTTAGTTTCTAAGACAAATTTTTTGACGTAAAATTACGTCTTACAGCGCGGTTTGTATGGGGGTCATTTTCACAAATTTTTTCAAAGTGATATTTGACACTTTGGGTATACCCACAGAATTTAATATTCATCGTACAAAGAAAAAAATATGGCAAAATATCAGTTTTAGTGGGAATAAAACGAATATCTAATAAAAAAGCAAAATCTAAGAAGATGAAAAATCCATATATTCGTATGAGAAACGCACAAGCTACTTAGCTGCTTAGCTGCAGTAGCTGCTTATGCTGTTTTTAAGGTTGTTGTTGTTGTTGTCGTTGTGTTTGCTTGTTTGGTTCGTTATCACGTCGTTCGTTGTTGTGCTGCTTTTGTTGTTGTTGTTGTTTTTTATATATTTTATATATGTATGTAAAACATACATATATACATACACATCCCAGATAGCCAATCGGCTCGGTTGAAAACGGTATGCACTTTTAAAAGCACTGAAGCGGACCGTTTCGTTGTCAGCAAACTATGCATTGTGTGTTTCATTGTGTGTTTCATATAAGCGTACATTGGGTTGTATATTAGTGTTGGTTTTCTATGATTTAAATACAAACTCTAAATGTTTGATAGTTTAAATCATTCTTGATTTTAAACACAAATTCTAGTTGTTTGATACTTTAAAATCGTTTATTGAGCTTTAGGTCAGGTTAGAACAATTAATTGCTCTATTCTCTATTGCAGATGCACGTAGCTAGAGAGCCAGTATGTGGCTGCAAAAAATTTACTACTACTAGCCAAGGTTGCCAGTTAGAATTTAAAACATTTTCGACAAAAAGTTTTTTTTTTTAAAATACCACGTTTTAAAAATACCACCACAAATTCCATATGCATTTAAAATTGCCACAAAAATCTCATTCGCATTAAAAAATACCACAATAAGTCCGATATGCACAAAAAATTTAAAAAAACATTTAAGAATTTAAATGTAAGAAGAATATTACCAAACTCCCACGGAAATTTAAATAATACCCCGCTAAATTTCCACGCCAATTAAAAAATACCACGCTGAATGAAAAAATTTAATAGGAATTCCCAGAAACAAAAATTCCTAAAGGCAATTAAAAATTACCACGAATGGGATTTTTCCAATATAACTGGCAACGTTGCTACTAGCTGCTGATATTGTTGTTTTGGTTCTGCATGTGCTGCAAAGGGCCGTTTTTCACTCGGCAATTCTATGAGCAATAATTGCTTTCGCCGCAAGTAGTTCGTTACTACTCCAGTTTAAAAGGGACTTTTGTAGACCCCCTCATGCAGGCAAAGGCAATTATTGCCGAGTGAAAAGCGGGACAAAGAGATCTTGCTACCAGAGCAATAATTGCTTTCGCCGCAAGTTCGAGAATTTTCGTGTGTGACAAGTGAAAAGCGGGACATAGTAAGCAAAGTTCTGTTTATTTTCTGTGGACGATTCGGTTCATCCCCTCTAATGCTGCTCAACCGCTGTGATCTTGCTCTTTTCTGTGCGTCGTTGTTTTAGATTTGCTTGGTAATTGTTGTTGGTTCAGTTAGCTGAAATTTTTTTAGATGTTCTTAATTTTTACTCGACATGAACAGCTGTATTTGACAACTACTACTTCATTCCTCTCCGAGTCGGCCCTACCTGGTTATTCTGCCATGAGTTGGAGTACGAATAAAACGAATGTTTATTTTCAGCATATATGTATACTACGACTCAAATTTGCGCATGCGTTACTAGGCATGCGTTGTGCTTTAAAAACTACATTTATTTTTTAAATACCAAAATTAATTCGAATTATTTGTACTATGCATTATATTCTTTCCATATTAAAAATTTATTTTGTTAACTAAAATTTTAATTTTAAATTACTTTTAAAATATACATATATGTATATGATTTTTACTACAGGAAAAATAAATAATTAAATTTACCCATATTTATTTCCATTAATTAAACATAACTTTGAATTACATTTAGTTTTAACCAACAAAACAAATGAAAAAGAACAACAAGTTCATCACCATAAATATCAAACGAAAACTTTTTATAAAACAAAACAAATTTTTACATGAATTTAATAGTGATCTAAAAAAGATCAGGTTAGTTTAAAGAAGGAAAACAACAACAAATTTATTTTTGAATAATTTTTATTTAGAACATGAAATACTTTAAAAAAGTTTTGAAGAAATCGTTCGCTATCTTCTTACCGTCTAGACGTGTTTTTTGCGAGCTCTTACTTTTAAAGATATCTTTAACCAAAAGTTCCAAATTAATATATATAAATAAAAATAAACAGCTTTGATCGGCGTGCTCATGCATCTTGAAGCGTGATAACGTGGATTACATCCTTTTAAAATACTTGTTATTTAATTCAATTTTCAATATAAATATATATATATATATATATATGTATATTTGTTTATAATTTGCTTCTTTCCTGCTTCCTGTTTTGTTTTTAGCGCAAACAGGTTTCTATAGAGCAAATTATCGTATTTTCTTTTTACATCTGTTTTAACGCTACTGCAAGAACTCTAGTGCTTATTAAACTTTCAATTCGTTGGTTCTACAAAATCAGGGCTGCAAAGTTTCTACATTACAGAGTCTTTAAACAAAATAAACTGTTTTTCATTAAAAGCATTTAAGTTCATTTTTCTCCTTTTACTTTCATCTATATTGCAAAACTTACTATTAAACTGAAAATGATCTGTAATTTCCGAAACTGCGCTGTAAAAGGTGAATCAGACCGGCTGGTTACTTGCTGGTTGTGTGATTCATTTTTTCACATCAAGTGTGCAGCGTTGACTGCGAGGATCTTCGATGCACTCAACGAAAGTAAGGGACTTCGTTGGTCATGTGAAGATTGCAGGTTTACAAACGTTGAGATCTTTAAACTTATTAGACAATCTCGGAAAGGTTTTTTGGAGGTGGCTAAGGATCTAAAGGTAGCACAAGATAGACTGAGTGAATACGAAGATTTGTTTAAAAAGTTTAAAATTATGGAGGAAGCTTACAATTCTCCAAAACGTAAACGTTCAAACAAAAATCTTCGTAGTGCAGCTAAAACTACTGATATAGCCATGCCGTCAGCCAATAATAATACTGTTCTTCCGTCTACTTTAACTGTTTTCCCTAATGTGAACATACAGCTTGAAGATCAATCAATTGGTGCTGTCAATACTGATCAAATGACTGATAATATCGCACCAACTAAGGTCGCTGCGTCAGCTGATCAGATTTCTCTTTCTGTTGAAGCAATACCAATCATAGAGGAAAATGCTGATTCTCCTCGCGTTTCTGCCACAAAAAAAACTTACGCTGAAACTTGTATTTCCTCAAATGTGGTCCCTGCACCTTCTCAAATTACTCCGGTTTCTACAGGAGCGATACCGAAACAAATATCGAACAGCAGTATCAAAGCTCCTGTTCATAAAGAACTTGTGATTATTGAGCCTGCAAAATCTATATTTGTTTCTCGTTTTGCAGCTGATACATCCGGTGAAGACGTGTTATTCTATATAAACTCTAAGCTAAATGTTGTAAATAAAAATATCTCTGTTTACAAATTCAATTTTTCATACGAGCGAATTACGTCCTCTTTTAAAATATCTTTGCCTGGTGATCTTTTTCACAAGGTATTGGATCAAAAGTTTTGGCCTGACAATACGATGGTGCATGAATTTAGTTCTAGACCTCGGCCTACAACTTCCTTGGCTACTTTTTCGGTTTTTAACAAGAATCAAAAAAACTAGATTGTTGCTCTCAGTTCCTTATCCTTTACCAAAACGTTCGTGGCATTAACACAAAACTAAATAATTTATTAATTTTGAGTCACAACCTTCACTTTAATATAATAGCTTTTAGTGAGACTTGGCTGAAACCTAACACTCTAAATACTGAAATTCTGTGCAACAAATTTAACATATACCGCAAAGATGGAAGCTCCATTCCTGGTATCTGCTCTAAAGGTGGGGGTGTGTTGATTGCAGTCAAAGCGACACATTTCTCTGAAGAGTTATTAATTCCAGAATCCTTGGACATTGAATTCCGTTGTGTTCATGTTAAGTTTGGTTCCTTGAGCCTATTTATTACATGCTCATATATTCCTCCCCTTTCTACCTTAGAAGTTTATAGCAAACATTTGGCTTCTATTAATAAAGTTTGCTCAAAACTGCAATCAAATGATCATATTTTAATAACTGTAGATTTTAACCTGCCAAACGTTTCTTGGAACTGCTGTTCTGAAATTCCTGAAATATTTTTACCTTCGTCTGAAAGTTCATCCGATAATTACTTTTTAAACGAGCTCTCAATCCAAGGGCTATTCCAACTTAACTGCATTTTTAACAAAAATAATCGTTTGCTTGATCTGGTGTTTTTTGATGACAGCAATATCGCTTCTGTGTCTAAATCAGATCCTCTGGTTACACCCGAAGATTCTCATCATCCAACATTAGAAATTATTTTAAATTTTCCAAAACCATCTGCGCAGTATTCTGATTCTCAACCACCTATTGAGTTTAACTTTAAAAAAACAAACTACGTGATTTTGAAGAATAACTTGTCTAATATAAACTGGAATTCTATTCTAAATATTAATACAAATAGTTTATCTTCTCAGAGTCTTGATGATGCGGTATATGCGTTTAATAGAACGCTCAATGATTGTTTTCTTAAAGCTGTTCCGCAAAGGAAAGCCTCATTGACATCGGGTCCGGTATGGTATACAAATGAATTAAGAAAAATGAGGAATTTGAAATCTAAATACTATAAAAAATATCAAAAAACACATAACATATGTGATTTTGGATGCTATACCTCGATTAAATACAGTTATCAACAGTTATGCAAACAATCCTATAACACCTACTTAACAAAAGTAAAATTAAACATCAAATCTGATGCTAAATCCTTCTGGAACTTTGTTAACACAAAACGCAAGATTGATTCCTTTCCTTCTTTTATGAAGTATAATTCGGTTGAGTCTGATAATGATAATAGTATTTGCAATCTTTTTGCTGACTTTTTCAAGTCGACTTATTCATCATCGTCCTATGATTATTTAAGTTATCCTTTCAATATTCAATCTGGGGATATATATTGCCCAATAATTGACACTAACACAGTCTTATCATTTTTAAAAAATATTAAAACATCATATAAAAGTGGTCCTGATAACATACCTTCGTGTATATTAAAATACTGCTGTGAAGAATTAGTAACTCCAATCTCTTTACTATTTACTTCATCATTAAAATCCTGCTATTTTCCTGCAGCCTGGATTTATTATTCCGCTGCATAAATCCGGAAATAGGTCTTTAATTGATAACTACCGTGGCATCGCAAAATTGAGCGCTTGGCCTAAACTTTTAGAGGCAATTGTTACATCACGACTATCGCATAGCGTTAAATCTTTAATGTCTCCTTTCCAACATGGATTCCTTTCTGGAAAATCCACTGTTACTAACCTTCTCGAATTTACATCAAAAACTATAGAAAACTTTGGAAAAGGCATGCAAACTGATGTAATTTACACGGATTTTAGCAAAGCTTTTGACGTTGTAAATCACAAACTACTGATCTTAAAATTACATCTTGTTGGATTTCCTATACCGTTGGCAAAGTGGATTGAATCTTACTTAAGCAATAGAACACAATCTGTTCTTTTTAAGCTCAAGAAATCACACGAGTTTCCTGTTACTTCAAGAGTACTTCAAGGAAGTCATCTTGGGCCTCTTCTGTTTCTACTTTTTATAAACGATTTGCCATCTGTCATAATGCATTCCAGCATCTTAATGTTTGCTGACGACGTCAAAATCTTCCTTTCTTTTAAAAATGATAATGACGCTGTATTTTTGCAAGCCGACATAGATCATCTTCATAACTGGTGCAAAACGAACCGTATGAACCTCAACATGAAGAAATGCAAGCATATGTCTTTCTCGCGCAAACCACCAAATAAATGTACCTTCAAAATTTGTGGTTATCCATTGGAGTCCTTAGATAGCTTCAATGATCTTGATAGCGACAATGGATCCTAAACTACGCTTTAATATTCATGTAAATTAAATAATAAATAGAGCAAATAGTACTTTAGGATTTATTAAACGTTGGGCAAAAGAGTTTAATGATCCTTTCATAACGTAAACCTAGTGCGGCCTATCTTAGAATACGCTTCAGTTGTTTGGTGCCCACGATACGGTTGTTACATAGACGACATTGAATCAGTGCAGAAACAATTTCTTTTGTTTTGCTTAAGCTATCTTTATTGTATTACTGATTTTCACTTACCACCTTATGAATATCGGTTACAACTCTTAAATCTTCCTTCTTTAAAAAATCGGAGAATTATGATAAATGCTTGTTGGATTATAAATCTTTTACATGGCTATGTAAACAGTCCATATTTATTGAGTAAAATATATTTTAATATTCCTCTTCGTCCTAGAAGATCTTTTGAGTTACTCCACATGAACTTTTGTAGAACTAATTATTTGCAAAATGAACCTCTTAGAAGCGCTTGCGGTGATTTTAATTTTGTATCTGATGTTATGTCCTTAAGTGAATCCATGGAATCAATCAAACATAAAATTATAGATTACCTGCAGTACCGTCGTTGATTATGTAAAGTTCTTTCAAACTTATATCTGATGCATCTGGTGATTTGTAAACACATTAATATAACAATCTAAATGGATAAATGGACCTAAGCGTAAAATGGAAAATTTTGGTGTATAATACATCTAAATAATCTGAACGGACCTAAACCTGGGATCTTCAATTGCCTCATATCTTCAAGATGGTTGTGACAACATTTGTTGACGGTACCGTGGTGTCTTGGTGTCTTTTTACCTCTTGAAACACTACGTTAGATCGATTTGTAATATATTAATATGAGTGGCCGATAAGACCTAGTTTGTCTTGGTGCCTGCGTTCGAAACTGGTTTTATTTATTTTATGAAAATTGGTTTGGTGAAGTTGACCTAGTTTGTCGAGTAACCACCCTGTCAAGCCAGGATTTCACCGGCTTCAGGGAGACAGAACGATATATATTATATATATACCTATTGGAGTGGTGTTTTATTGGGTATGAGACCTTGTTTGTCACACGACTCCGCCGTATACAAAAATTGTTTCTAACTTGACCTTGTTTGTCTTGAATACGCAACCCTGCTATGCTGTCTGATTTTATCGATTTTGACTTAACTTTTTTTCTATTATTTTTTATACTTTAATAAAATTATATACTTTAAGCAATTTACTAAAACTTTTTAGTTCGTTAAAAATACATTATTTCATTCAAAATCATACTTTATATTTTTGAATTGTATTAAATATCTTATTTTATAATTTTAAATTTGCTATAAAACCTGTTAAGGTTTAGCAATCAAGTAAATAAATAAATAAAGAGTATACATGAAAAAAACCAGCATTTTTCTTTATTACTGTATGAAAAGGAATTCTACGTCTATACTTACGATACTATCGAAACTGTGTCTTTTTTGTTGAGTTTCGTTTTTGTTGTATTTAGTATCATTGAAATGAAAGTAAGCTTTCGGGAGCGCGGGTTCGCGACCCAAATCTAATATTTTTTACAAATTTTTCTGTTAATTTAAACATTTTTTTGGAATTTTTTTGTAAATTTCTTCATACAAAAATAATAGAAAAGACTTGGAATTTTTCCATATAAAAGTTTCCATATAATGTGATATGCAATGTGTTAGATTTCGGAGACCTGGGGGTCAATTCCTGTTCTGCGTTATCTTCATATGAAAAGTGTTTTCAGCTTTACACGGAAAACGCGATTCCCGTTGTGTGTTAAAAGGGCAACAGCTGTTTATTTTTTGCTGAAATGAAAACAAAGTTAACGCCGGTTGCAAACGCGCGTTATCGACTTGCTATATTACTTTCTGCTATTTTGTGCTATCGAAAAACTTATTTTGTAATTTGTAATTTATTTATTTATTTATAAGCGCTTGTAAGAAATAAACTTATAGTTAAGCACCGATAACATGTGTGGATATAAATCAACAAATTTTTAATATTAAACACTTAAACATAAACATAACTTGAACAGAAATTAATTAATTAAATACATTGAGATCAAAAACAGTTTTTAAAAAAACGATTATAAGAATTTAAAACTGAAAATTAAAAAAATAAAATAACTTTAAATTAAGAGAGAAAAATAACATTACAAAGAAATGAATTAGGTAAGAAATCGAATGAAAAGAGATAAATGAAGAAAAATAATAGAATAGCGAATCAAGTAAAATAGATAAAAGTTTTGGTTAGAAGGAAGACAAATAATCTGATAATTTAGATTTAAATATGGCTGTATTGCAAATACGCTGTAGATACGATGGGAGTGAGTTCCAAAGACGTATGGAATTAACAAAGAACTGACGTTCGGACGCTAAGCAGGCATGTTTTGGTTGGACTAGGTTGTTTCCGCGCTGAGATCTTAAAAATTTTAGTTTATTATATAGGTAAACTGGCTCTTTGGTAAAAATAATTTTGTGCAGAAAAACTAACGCCCTCAAGTTCAAAACACTGTCAAAAGTCAAATTGAATATTTTTTTTGCATACTGGGATATACGGTCGGTTCGTTTAAGTCCGAAGACATAACGAGCGATGTTGTTATAGGAAACGTTCAACTTGCGCTTACTAGCAGCATCACAGTATGCAAAAATTTCAGATCCGTACAATAAGGTGGGGACAAGATACGTTTTAGCTAATAACATTCTTATGTGAAAGGGGGTGAAAAACTGTGTGGCCCATAGGCTACGTAGCATACCATAAACTTTTCCTACAGTGATGTTGACATGATTCGTCCAATCTAAAGTGCTGCTGAAGGTAATACCCAAATTTTTTGCCGTTTTTACAACTTCAATACATGACCCATTTATCGTGACGTCCGGAAAGGGCAAAGAAGAGTTATGTTTTCTCGTTATAATTAGACTTTTTGACTTATTTGGGTTTATGCTTAAGCCATTAGCGGAAGCCCAATCGTAAATTTTACACAAATTAGCATTCAGACTATCAACACACGTAGTAATATCACATTTGCGACAGCTAGTATACAGTTGTACATCATCAGCGTACATTTGTATACCACAATTTTGCAGCACAGTTGGTAAGTCGTTTATATAAACCGAAAATAAAAGAGGGCCCATTACAGAGCCTTGAGGAACGCCACGGTTTACAGGTAAGAAATTGGAAGTAACGCTGCCTATATTAACGGCTTGTGATCTGTTTGTGAGATAAGAGGTCATTAGTCGAGTTGCAGTGGCGGAAAAATTAAACACATTTAATAATTTCGAACATAAAATTTGGTGATCAACCGTGTCGAAAGCTTTCGAATGATCTAGCAAAACCAAGAAACTGATTTCATTGCGATCGAGGTTATTTCGAATTTCATCGCTGACGTCAAGTAGAGCAGTCACGCAACTACGCTTAGGTCGGAATCCTGACTGTCTGTCAGTTAGCAGTTTATTGTCCAAAAGAAATTTGTTTATTTGGTTGTACATCAGCGTTTCAAAAACTTTTGATAGATATGGTAAAATTGCTATGGGGCGGAATTCATTACCAGTTTTAGGGATGGGAATAATTTTAGCTTTTTTCCAAATAGCAGGGAATTCTGATTTCGTTATGATGGTATTGAAAATGTTAATAATGAAAGGGGTTAGAGCAGAAAGAAGTAACTTAAAAAACCTGGGATGTATTTCATCGAAACCGACGGCATTAGATTTAATCTCTAAGCAACTTCGCAGTACTTCTGTATATTCAACGCATTGAAAATTAAAAGCTGAGTACGAGTTGATAGATCTCTGAAAGATGCGACAACAGTTGACACTGGGCGCTGACATAGGTATATCTATAAATTTGTTATTTAGAGCCTCGACGTCTACGCTAGTGTCTGTAAGCGAAATATTTCTACCAACTCGAATTTGCCG
Source organism: Dichetophora obliterata (assembly GCA_963920525.1). Classification (NCBI taxonomy): domain Eukaryota; kingdom Metazoa; phylum Arthropoda; class Insecta; order Diptera; family Sciomyzidae; genus Dichetophora; species Dichetophora obliterata. The sequence goes on along the minus strand of OY986435.1, from coordinate 44,436,936 downwards.
AATAATATTCCACTTCGTTTTGCTGCTTATGGCAGAGCTAAATTTAGATTCATAATATGCTAACTTGGCAATTTTCACCGCCCTGACCACATTGTTTCTGCATATTCGGAAAATATTATAACGCTCGGGTGTTTTGAGACGTTTCCATTTATTATACGCTGCGTCACGTTTTTTCATTAAACTTTTAAGGGTACTGGAAAACCAGGGCCTTAGATAGTGCTTTACAACTTTAGTTTTAAGAGGAACATGTTTTTCAAATAATGAATTGACGTTACGTTGTAGGAAATCTAACTTATCATTTACTGATAGCATGTGATAAATTTCTGTCCAGTCGACGTGATTGAGCTCTGTCTGAAGAGAGCTAAAATCTATATTTGTAAAATCTCGATATGTTATTTTTTGCTCTGGTATTAGCAGCTGAAAATTATAGCAAAGAAAAATCAGGTCATGCTTGGAAAAAACAGGAGCAGATAACTGGTCATAAAGTAAGACTTTATCATTATCACCGACAAAAAAGAGGTCTAGCAGCGAATTTCTATTTTTGGAAAAGTGTGTGGGTGTGGTGCAGTTTGGCGACGTAAGACCAAGTGCACACATATCATCAGATAAATGAGTTTCAACCAATAAATCACAATTAAAATCGCCACAAATTATGATGTCAGCATAGGAGCTTACCACCGATTCAATTTTCAACATTAAGTTTTCTGTATGGACATAACGATTTGGCCTATAAACTGTGCCGACAACTTATCACTTATAACTTACTTATAACTTACTTATAACTTATCTTAGTTAAATATATTTATGCAAAATTAATTATATTTTCCTTTTTTATTGTTTATTTGTAATATATAGTTTTACTTGCTGAATCAAGTTTATGGCTTTGGGAAAGCGATATAAGTTGAAGTGTTCCTTCGCAATTTTGTTGAAGTGTGCTCATAAAAATCTTTGGGTTTTTTCTACAAAAATCAATAAAAGAATGTTGGAGTCATAATGAAGTCATCATCATGTTCAATAAAGTCATTTTTGTAAATATTTTCTACCATCTAATACGTTGTGTACATTTATTTTTCATAAAAGCTTTGTTTATTAGACATTCAGCAACTCTCGATTGCTATTCAGCAACTACTTTCCATTAGGCGAACAAGAATCGCATTTTTGTGCGCAGTGAAGTGAAAAAGTGAAATCATTAAATGAAAACTATTGTGAAAAGCGTTTTTTCACTTCACTTTAACGCAAAACGGGAATTGACCCCCTGGGTTCGCGTCCCAACTCGGACAAATTCTTCTTTTTTCTTTAAGATTTGATTATTTTTAGTTGATCTGATCATTTATAATTTTTTAAAAATTTTTTTAAAAACTTTTTCATATAAAATAACAGGAAACGATTCCAAACCTTCAAAATATAGGCCATACAGAAGCACTCATCAATGCAGCGATCATGGAAGGTATATTGACGCCAATAAGAGCACTACTAGCATGCATTCTTTTGCGTATCGCTAGCTAAAATGCCCACTGGGTTTAGTCTTTGTGCTTATGTTATTTTTATGAAGTCCAACAGTCTGTTGGAAGTCTTCCACTAACAAAGTCTGGTTTATTATTTCATTTAGAAATTGCAGCAAAACGTCGTTGCACGTGCATTACCGCGTATCCGCCTCAATCATCATAGCTTGATACGCGGTATTGCATACGCAACGACGATAAGCTTCAAATATCAATTAATACTATGTATTTGTATTTAATATGTAATTTTGTAAAAATAAGCATATAATTCAATCTTCTTATTTAAATATTTAATTGTATTCCATATAAAAAAACTATAACAAAAATAAAAAAATACAAATTAGTTTTATTAAAATGGCACATTAATTAGATTTTCCAAGTACTCTTTTGCGCTTTGAGCAGAACACCTCACTATTACTATTTGCTTTTTTCAGGAATGAATATTTTTTTTAAGTTGATTGCTCAGCACAAACTTTCGCATCGACTTTTCGACAAGTTTAAAAATGAGCTATACAGACACTTTTAACAGGGTCGCAAAAAAGGGAAAAGTGTATTGAGGAAAACTTTTGATTTATTACTAAAAAAAGTATGAATAATAAATAAAGTGGACTAAATTGCAACCATGAGAAAAAATAAAAAAACAGAACAAAATAATAAAAAGCAGGTTTTGAGCCTGGTTTTACACAGGACGCAGGACTTTGCTCGAAAAAACAGGACTGTCCTGCGAAATACAGGACAGATGGGAGCGTTAGTTAACGAAAATTTCAATGTGTTTCATATAGCCGGTGACGGTCATTTATATTGTGTTATTGTTTTTGTTATTGTATTTTGTTTATATCGGTTTTATTAATCTCTGTGTGTGCTGTTTTGTGTTTGAAAATTATTTTTAGTGTTAATAAAGTGAAGTTCTTTTTTTTAATGGTGTAGTATATTAATTTTTTTAATGTTTATTGTGGTACATATATCGTTTTATTTCTCATCGTAGTTTGATAGTTGAGCTGCTGCTTAAGTATATACTTTTTTCTTTCTCTTTTTTTTGCGTTCCTCTTTGTGCTTTATTTGTTTATTTGCACAAACTAAGCACAGCGAATTGTTGCAGTTGCTTTTAAACTGTAACATTTTATATTAACCCATTTGCATTTAGTGGACATTATTTTGCACACATATAATTTTCAACTTTATTTTTTCGCTATGGAATATTTTTCCGTAGAAAATTTTGCTGCTTGTTCTTTAGACGAGCTTTGCAAAAGTCAAAACATTCTGAACCGTATGTTCAGTTGTTCTGGCCCATGTGGGCGTTTGTTCCATATTTCATGTGCTGGGATCTCTAAGTCGTGTCTGGATGATTTAATCTCACCACGATCAGGTCTTCGCTGGTATTGTGCTTCGTGCAGGGTTCTTTCACCAGATGAGTTTTTCTCAAAAATTAAGCTTTTCGGTGATTGTCTTAATGCTTTAAATAACAATTTTAAGGAAATTGTTACATTTTTTAATGAAGTAAGCACCTCACCTAGCACTAGCATTTATGATGAAAAGTCTTCATCGGTAAATATTTCGACCGCATTGTCTCAGACTCTTCCAGCCTGTTCTTCTGAGACTCAAATCATTTCATCTAATAAAGACCTAAATATTTCGAAAAAAAAGAGAAATAATTCAAAAAATAAAAATAATAAGCGGCGTATGACGCTTCCAGCCACTTTAGAAACGAAGCAGATCTCGGCTAAACCAGTGTTTACGCCAGTGAGAATGGATAATACAGTTATCACTCCATCTCCTCCATCTCTTTCTCCGCCGGCTAGTGACATAACTAATGAGCGCAATAGTTCATTAAATTTAAGAGCGTTGTCGAGGAAAAAAAAGGTTTTCATTTCACGCCTTCAGCCCGACACAACAAGTGAAAATGTATTGACGTTTGTCAAACATAATCGTTTAGTAAGTCAGACTGCTTTCTGCTCATGCAAAAAAATTGGCAATAAACCGTCCCACGCATCATTTATTCTCACAGTGGCTGCTGAAGAGTTTGCAACTGTTCTGAGCTCTAATCTGTGGGCTGATAATATCTTTGTTTCTGAGTTTAAGCCTAAACACAGGTCTAGAAGGACAAATAATATCGCCAGTCAGACCCAAAAAAACTAAATAGGCTTTCCCTTTACTATCAAAATGTAAGGGGATTGCGTTCAAAGACGCGCGACATTTTTTTGTCAACTCAGAATTTTTCTGAAGATATTATCGCGTTAACTGAAACTTGGTTGAACGGAGGAATTACTGACTTAGAACTGTTTGACAATAGTTTTGAAGTATATAGGAAGGACAGACACGCTGACAATAATTCTGTAGTTGGTGCTGGTGTCCTATTAGCTGTAAGGAACTCCTGTGTTAGTTCCTTTATTGATATTCCCTGCTCTGGTAATATCGAACTTATATGCGTTAAGGTTGTACATTGCAATTCTAATGTATTTGTTATTTATGCATACGTTCCTCCCAAGAGCAGTGTAGAGGTCTATGCAATCCGCAAGGCTTTGCATAGGTCTAGCCTTGCGGATTGCATAGAATTTATATTAAATATACTTGACGTTAATGACGACATTTTATTGTTGGGCGATTTTAATTTGCCTGACTTAAAATGGCATTCTTCTGACGATGAAACACATTTTTGTGCATCTAATTCGAAGACACGCCAAGAACATATATTTGTTGACAATATATGTTCTGACTTACAACAAGTAAGTTGTACTTATAATAGTCTGGAAAGGCTGCTTGACCTAGTCTTAACTACAGACAGTAACAATGTCATTGTTCAGAAGGCACTTCATGCTTTGATTACTATTGATAATTACCATCCACCTTTGAGTATTTGGTATAAATCCGATAGGGAGAATATGGTAAATTCAAGCTCTGTTGACACAGTTTATGAATTCAATTTCAAAAAAGCTGACTTTTTGGGGTTGAATCATTTACTTTATAGTAAATTAAATATAATTACAGAGTACATAAATAATAGTAGTCTTAATAGTTCAATAAATTTTTTCTATACGGAGCTCTTTGCTATGTTTTCTCAGTCTGTACCATATAGCCTCAAATTTGCGAAAAATTCTTCGTACCCTTGGTACACAAAGGATTTAAAGACTCTTCGCAACAATAGGAATAGGGCATGGAAGAAATATGTTTGTAGTTTTGACTCAAATGACCTAGAAGCATACAAACGTTTGTTTCTGGAATTTGAGAATTGCTCAGCTGCATTATATAATGAGTATTTGGATAATATGAAGCTGAGTATTTTGTCTGATCCAAGAAAATTTTGGGGATTTATTAATGTTAAGAAGAAGACTGATGGATTTCCTTCGTCCTTCAAACTTCAGGATGGATTTACTGACGATTCCACCATTATTTGTGGCTTATTTGCCAATCTTTTTAAAGAATCATTTTGTTCAGATTCTTTTAATCCTGATTTAGCATATTTTGATTATATGAACAACGCATCCAGAGTTTCTTTGGGGCATATATCTTTTACCTCAGAGGATATTTTTAAGTATATTGAATCAATCGATGAGGATTTTAGCGCTGGACCAGATGGAATTCCTGCCGCAGTGTTAAAACAATGCGGCTCCATTTTATGTCAGCCACTTTCGTTACTTTTTAATAAATCAATTAATGAAAGTAATTTTCCTCTTTTTTGGAAAAAATCTTATATCAGTCCTATTTACAAAGTAGGTTGCAGGAATGACGTCACTAATTATAGGCCTATTGCTAAATTGTCTTCGATTCCTAAACTTTTTGAGCGAATAGTGTACGATCGAGTGAAAATTCACTGTGGGCAAGTCATGACAACTCGTCAGCATGGTTTTGTTACTGGCAGATCAACTGTGTCTAATCTCCTTGATTTCACTACATTCTGCTTAAAATCTATTAATTCTGGTAGCCAAGTCGATTGTATTTACACTGACTTTAGCAAAGCATTTGATAAATTACCACATAATCTAATTTTATTTAAACTTAAATTAATGGGATTTCCACAATATTTTGTAAACTGGATCAAATCGTATTTGATGGAGCGATCTTATCAAATACGGTTCCGAGGCGTGTTGTCTTCTGAATTTGTTGCAGAATCGGGTGTTCCTCAAGGAAGCCACCTGGGTCCACTTCTGTTTATTTTGGCAATTAATGATGTTACCCACGTCATCAAACACTCTCATTTGCTTATTTATGCAGATGATATGAAAATATACAGAACAATTGATTCTAAGGACAATTCAGACCTGCTCCAGTCAGAGTTGAACTCCTTTGAGGTTTGGTGTTCTAAAAATAACATGTTTTTAAATCCAGATAAATGCCAAACTATGACCTTTTCGCGTAAAAGGACCAATTTTATTTTTGATTACAAAATTAAAGATACTGCTTTAAGTCGTGTAACTACCGTCAAAGACCTTGGTATATGCATGGATTCTAAATTGTCGTTTAACATGCATATTGATACAATTTGTAAAAAAGCGTCTTCTATGCTTGGTTTTATAAAACGGTGGGCCAAAGAGTTTGATAGCTTAATAACAACTACAAATCTGTATTATTCAATAGTCCGTCCTCACTTGGAGTACGCAAGTCAAGTATGGTCCCCACATTACAATGTGCATGTTGATCGTATAGAAAGAATTCAAAAACGTTTTGTTCGGTTTGCTCTAAGAGGCTTGAGTGGAACTGACACATTTAACCTTCCTCCATATGAGGATCGTTTGAAATTATTAAAAATGCAATCTTTAAGTGAGAGAAGAAAATCTGCTGATATCGTCTACTTACACCAACTCATAACTGGTGTATTCGACTCTCCAGAGCTTCTTTCTCTTATAAAATTTTACACTAACCGTAGAAGCAGTAGAAACTCTAACAACTTGATTTATTTACCATTTAGTAGAACAAATTATATGTTAACTGCTCCATTAAATCGCATGAGTACCTTTGTTAACAACTGTAACGTGTTTGATGTTAACTTGTCGAAAGGTCAACTCAAAAGTAGATTGAAAACTAATGAAGGATAAGATCTATGTAAACGCATGGTTAGTTGTTATGTCTTGTGTTGTCCCTGAGACCAACCCATATTATGGTGGGTAAATTTTTCTCCCTTTTGGTTTTTTTTTGACCACTTCTATCGATATCTTTGAGATATTTCAATGATATTTGGATTGGTTCTTAAAATGATCTATTGCGGAGAAAGTGTGAAAAAGCTGTAGTAGCTGAACTCTATTGTTATTGCATGTTAAAAAAAAAATTACCCAACTTTTTCTGCTGTGAAATCTAAAAAATCAATTTTTCGGTCCCTGATATAAATATATTAGCAGATAATTTGCATTTAAATATTTATTTATTTATTTATTTATTATTCAACTATAAACAAGTTTGTTCTACAGTTACTAAAAATTATCTTAAAAGTAAATAAGAATTTAACAATATAATATTAGCTTAACATAATACAATTTTTAAAAGAGACCCTAGTTTGGGTTATATCAATATTCCTACAAATTGCATTAAAAGAAGAACTCATATTATAAACAGGGTCCTGTCTACCATAATTTGTCCTGCGATATGGAATTTGAAAAAACTGTCTGCGTCTAAAATTCCTTTCGGGCGCATATATACCAAAAAAAGCAAGCAATGGTGCACAATCTAAGTGATTCATGAATATGTCACGAGCAAATATAGCCAAAAAATACTTTCTTCTAAAATCTAAGGTTTTCAAGCCTAAAAGCGCACAACGGGAGTCATTAGTCGGCATAAACTCCCACCGAAGTTTTCTAAACACTAGCCGAGTAAAACGTCTCTGAATATTTTCAATTCTAGAAATATGCACAGCATATCGAGGGTCCCAGACAACACAATAATACTCCAAACTTGATCTAACCAAAGAGAAGAAAATTGACTTTAGAGTAAAGGGATCTGAGAACTCCTTAGTGTTGTGCATGATGAAACCCATCATTGCATTAGCTTTGGAAATAGCAGCATCATAATGCTTACCGAAAGTAAGTTTTTTGTCAAAAATTACTCCCAAATCCATTTTAATTTCAACTCTTAAGATTATATCAGAGCACAAAGTATAGTTGCCTACAATTAATTGCTGTTTTATGGTAAATGACATTACACTGCATTTAGTAACATTAAAATATAGCTTATTGACCTCACACCACTTCTGCAAGCCATCCAAATCCTGTTGAATAAATTGACAGTCTACTGAAGAATTAATAATTTTAAATAACTTCACGTCATCAGCATACATGAGACATCTCGAAAACTGGACATAGTTTGGAAGGTCGTTAATAAATAAGACAAACAAAAGCGGACCAAGATGACTGCCTTGGGGCACACCAGAAAAAATTATCATTATATTAAGAGAGGTATTTACCAATCCTAACCGCTTGTCTACGACCGAACAGGTAATTCTCTAGCCACCTTAGCAAGAAGGAGTGGAAACCCAGTTTACCAAGTTTCCTTATTAAAACTGAGTGCTGGACTCTATCGAATGCTTTCGCAAAATCTGTAAAAACTACATCTACTTGTTGACCTCTCTCCATTTCGCTTGCTATGAAGTGAGTAAATAGCGCAAGATTTGTTGAGGTAGATCTGCTAGACACAAAACCATGTTGACACTCCGATACTGCGCCTTTGATGCAAGAATATATTTTCTTTTTTACCAGAGATTCAAATAGTTTTGGAATAAGTGGTAATTTGGATATAGGTCGATAGTTTGCAATATTTTGCCTCGAACCCGATTTAAAAATTGGAGTTATCTCGGATATTTTCCATACATTTAAAAATTCTCCCTTTTTAAGGGATTGGTTAAAAAGAAAGGTTAGAGGTTGAAAAAGTGCCATAGCACAATATTTTAGATAGATTGGAGGAATATTGTCAGGGCCACATTTCTTCTTCGAATCTAAGCTAATTAATTCTCGATACACCTCTTCTCCAGATAAGGTTAAGGAACCAAGATCTGTAATAGGAATAACATTAAACTCAGACGCAACATCATTAATTGATTGGTCATAGCACTTGAAATTGGACTGAAAATAGAGTGCAAAAAGTTCTCTTATTTCTTGAAAATTGTCAGATTTATTATCCTGGAAAAACATATTTTTAGGGAGACCCGAACTTTTTTTTTTGTTGTTCAAAAAAGTTCAAAATGCTTTTGGGTTGCACTTAATGTTCGATTCTAAGCCCAGCAAATTATTCCTATACAAAAATTTTTTAAGTGTCTCATATTGTTTACGTGCCAGAACATATTCCTGTTTTAAAGCTATGTTAATCTTGCTCTTTTTGTATTTTTTGTTCATAGTATTTTTAAGGTTAGCCAGGCGTCTATTATACCAATCTGGTTTAGTAGCTATACGAACCTTTTTTAATGGAACAAATCTCGTGAATGTTTCCTTAATGATATTTATTAAACAGAGACGATTCTGTAAGAGACTATCACCAAAGATTGTGCACCAGTTAACATTATATAAAAAATCCGATATTTCAGCATAATCAGCTTTATTAAAATCATATTCATAAATATGTTCACCCAAGAAGGGATTATTTAAGGCAACAATATCAAAATTTACTAGAAGAGCCTTATGGTGAACGCTATTGTCGGATAATATGAATTCTGCTGCACTAAATACAGTATTAAACTCTAAGTCAGTAAAAACTAGGTCTAGCAATCTATTTAAACCATTTCTTATTGCATTTATTTGGTACATCCCAAGTGAAAGAATTGAAACTAGAAAATCAGCATCTCTACCAGCACTCAAATTACTTGGTGATAGTGCCGGCCAGTTATCAGAGGAAACCCAGTTTGCGTTACCCAAATTGAAATCACCTAATATTAATGGATATTCATTATCATTAAGCTTTTCGACTATCTTAAGAATATTAAAAAAATGCAATGAATAAGTTTCACAATTTGAATTTGGTGGAATGTATGAAACAAAAATGTAAATACTTATTCGCCTGTAGTTATCGCCAGCACCAGAAGATACTGGAACATTAATCTTAACACAGATCTGCTCTATTACCCCAGTACTTTGTATTAGATGAATCTCTTGGCATGAATAGACAGAGCGAACAGCAATCAAAACCCCTCCACCACGTGTAAGGCCTGTAGCTAATTGACATCGATCGCGACGGAAAACTTCATATTTGTTGTCAAAAAACTCCAAAGTAAAAATATCTCCCTGTAACCAGGTCTCAGTCAAGGCAACAACATCATAACAGCAATCAGATACAGCGACAGAAAACTTAGATGATTTAGTGCGTAAGCCACCTACATTCTGATAATAAACAGTCAATTTATTTGTTTCGTCATTTTGCGACAATTTAGTAACTAAGGCGCTCACTGGTATAATAGCATTCAAGTCGGAATCTAAGCCAGAGGCCCGATTTCGTTTTTTTGAGTTTTTTTGGAAAGGCCTTATTCGCACGCCCAGAGGCCAGAAAATTGGGTTAAAGACAGTTTTAACTAGATGAGGCGGAATTGCTATTTTAAAATTCACCGTATTTGTAGTGGCATTCTTAATAGCTAGTTTAAAGCAAGCAATCTGAGATGCATCAACATTGGCTTTATTAGCCACATAATTCTTAACAGCTTGGTATGTTGTAGATGACTTGAAGCTAGACACATGAAACCATTTACGATGTATTAGAACACTTAGTTCGTCATTTTCATTGCTTGCATTTCCAGTAATATACCGCAGTCTTTTGTTTCGATTAATTACCAAATCGCTTTGACCTTGTCGTCGAACATTAACCTTTTTCGAATTATTCAATTCTGATGTTTCCACACCTAACTCAGTGTTCAATTCTACAGCATCAAGAGAATGGATATAAGCAGCTCGAGCATCATTTTCAGCGAAAGAGACACCAGTAGAAATAACAGCAGCCGCAGCAGCAACAGAAGCATATGAGGAATGTTTAGCCTCACTATCAGCATTAGAAAATCCAGTAAGTGTTTATTAACAATAGACTTTAAAGCTTCAAAACTGTTTTTGAAGAACTGGTTCCAAAGTAAAATATAAAAAAATAAATGAAACAAATCGATCTGGAAATGGCAAAAATATTCGCTTTGGAAGTTACGCTTTCTCGTTCACATTCAAGCGAGTTCGTGTGTTAAGTCTTTTGGCCATTTTTTCAACATTAAATCCTCACATCTGCTTAAGGGTATCACCTATTAAAAATCTGACAATTTTGTGCATGCCTACAACTCAATGCCTACAACTCATGCTACCTTTCTATGTTATATCAAGTGTTTCTGTAGCGTTTGTAGATTTGTAGATTTCCTGGAATAAGGGGACCCTTACAGGAGTGAATATATAGAAATATTTAACTATAGCTAATAAGAGCTCTAAGCTGCAATTTCTGGTCATATGTAGAAATATATTAAAAATATTAATGACGTTGTGCTAATATTTTGATTTTATTTATTTTCTTAAAATATTTCAGCTGTCGACAAATGGTGGCCAGCAGTGCGAAAAAACTGGCAACTCAGCCTGCTGCCAACAATTAAACAACGTAAACGCCTATAATTTGTTTTTGGGTGTACCTCTCTATTCTCTAACAGAGCCATAATTGTATTTTTGTACTCTTGAATGATTTTCTTTCGGATTTCACCACCTACATTATATCCTATGGTTAGGCTCAAAGCAATTGAGCATGATGCCATAAATTTCTAAAAATTAAACCATCTCCTTCCCAAGTTTCACCTGTGTCGTTAAAATTAATGAATTATATAAATATTTTATATTTTTAACATCTTGATTGTTATCCGAAATAAATCAATACTTTTTAAAACTTTTCTGAAATATCGAAAGGAATAAAATAACGTTAAAAATGTGAAAAAGAAATCAAAAAGATTGCTTAGTCGTACCTGAGCCCACCTTCGTACAAACCGAGCAAATTATAAAAGTTTTCCAGCGCATTGAAAACAAATTATAAAGTTTTTGTTATATGTCCTTGTTGTTGTTGGTGTTGTTTGTAAAGAAAAAAAAAGGCAAAATACTTTGACACTTGAAAATAAACTTTTTCGAACCACTAAATGAACTTGAATTGGCAAACTTATGAATGAATGGAAAAGAGATGGACGGACATAAGAAAGGTTGAGAGCATCGTAAACGTGGCAACACTGTGCTTCACTGACGACAGGCAAGCGAGCATAGAGGCGAAATGTATGCAGGTTGCAGCGCTGTTACCAACTTTGACAAGCTTTTAATCATTCCAACAAATAAGCAAATAAATAACTAAATAAGCAAATAAATACAAAATTTAGCTATACACATAAGTTTTTGCATTTTTACGCTAACGAGGGATGCAAACACTTCGAATGTTTTTGAGTTGTGGACAAAATACTTTGCCAACAAGTTATTGCGGTTGGATGCACGGGACCGGAGCGCTTTAGTTGGAGCGCATTGCTGTCAGGCAACAGTTTGTGATCTTATTGCTGCTGTCAGAATTCAGCTTACAGTTAATATACAGATGTGTGTGTGTGTGTGTGTGTGTATGTGTGTGTGACTATGTCCTGGCAAAACTTTTCTTTCCTTGCCTCGGGCAAATAAAAATTTCCTAATGTGTTGCACCACCATCTTTATTCTTTTGTTTGTTTATTTCTCATTTTATTATTATGTTCCGTCTTGTTATTGTTTTTCTATACAACACTTGTGTTTTTTTGTTTTGAATTTTTTTCATTTTTGTTTTGAAATCAAAGTTTTTATGAAGCCACTACCACGTTGAACGCAGCTACCTTTTCTTATTTACTTATTTTTTTCTTTTTTGATTGTATTTTTATATTTCTTGCAAACAATGCCCTAAATTGAAGAAAGACTAAGAACAAAATATGAACAGGTGCTTTCTATTGTTGATGGAAGAAGGAAACTCTAACAATGACTGCTATTGACCTTTGCACACACACAATAAATTCGTTAAGTTTTTCTCTTTCTTTGTTGCTCGGAGTTGTCGAGCTTTGACGCCTTTTACCGCTTTTTTAAGGTCAGTTATTATGCTGCTTAGATTTTTTTGCTCCTCCATTTTAAGTTTTTTTTTTTAATTTAGTCGATTACTAGCTGTCCATAAATTTAATAAGGGTTAAAATGCTGTTCAAGCCCAGATTTTCCAATTCTTACATACAATGAAAAAAAAAAATCCTTGAAAGGATTGTCAGGTTCGAGTGAGCCTAACGTGTGGCTGTTTTTGTTGTTTGTGTCTTATTTTTGGGTAGCTCTCTATGGTTTTGTTCTTAACGTTGGCAAACATCTGCTTCTAATAAGAATAAGTAAATTAACTGGCCTTTGAGAAAGAAAACGAAAATTTCGGTATATTAGGAAGCTTAAAAAAAGAATTGTTCTTAAACCTTTCTGAGTTAAGGTTAGTTACATTGAAAAACTTTAAGTAGTTAAACAAGACAAGTTGTCTAAATTTTGCCACAGAATTTTATTCATTCTTATATTGGCATTTTAGGCAGTGTTAAATAAACTTATTGTGTTGTAATGCAGAAAAATTTATGATAAAACAAAGTAAGAAAAAACCACTTTAAAAATTTGTAAAACATGCAGTTTTAACAAGAAGCATTTTTAAAATAATGATTTTTTACTATCTAAAATGTGTTAAATTTATTTGTTTTTTAATCATTTTTAAAAAAAAAACAACAAAAACAATAAATTTTATAATAAACAAAAAAAAAAAAAATAAATTAATATAATTAAAATTAAAATAATTAAAGTTAAAACGTAACCATAAAATAAAAAACTGAAATCTTATACATAAATAGGCAAACATCAAATGTTGTCGTACACTTTTTCAATATTATCAATATTTCAATATTATTTCAGTTGATCTTCAACCGCAGTCGTGAACACATCGTTAATTTATGCGTTCGCTATGTCGTGTATTAGTTGCAATACAATAATTTCAGTTCTAACTGACTCGGTTACGTGTGGTTTTTGTTATAAGAGCTTGCACCACAAATGTGCCATGACCAGTGAAGAAGTCATAAACTCAATAAAATCAAATAAGAACCTAATCTATAAGTGTGATTTGTGCTATGATCACCCGATTACAGTCTGCCTATCTAAATTAAGTGAGGCTTGCAATATTTTAACCTGCTTAAAAGACAATTTCGATGCTAAAAAGCAAAGTGATGCTGAACAAAATAATATCGCTGCGAATCGAAATCTTAATCGAATAGGCAATAATCTTAATGTTGAGCAAATAATCACGCGATCGAAATCGAAGTCTCCGTCATCCCCCGTGAAAGTGAGTGGATTTAATATAAACAATAACAAATCAAATATCAATGCTCGCGCTAAAGTGCTAAAAAAACCTGCACAGACAATAAATGACAAAAAACCTGTTTCGAGTGCTAGTTCTGCTCTAGTTACTTCTTGCTCGTCTTCGGCAGCTTCTTCAATGCAGATTTCATCTGTGCATACAGAGGTCACTGAACCTATAGAAACTGTTGAATTGCATGATAATAGTCAAAACATGAATGCAATAAAAAATATTGTTAGTGATGCTGTTGGAGTTGTTGTTGGAGTTGATGATCGTGCTGCTGTTGTTGGTGATGTTGTTGCTGTTCGTGCTGATCGGGAATCTGAGATGTTTAATGTGGGCGCTGATGTTGAAGGTGCCATTGCCAATGTGGCTGATGATAATAATGCTGCTAGTAGCTATGCTTCGATATTATTTAAGAATAATTCAAATGCAGCTAGTGCCCAAAATCATGCTTCTGATGTCGTAGTGAAAAATGACGTTTTGAAATCATCTAAAAAGAAAATTGTTGTTGGTCAAAGAACAAATACTGAACTGGATGTAATAGAGCCAATGCACTGGTTTCATCTTTGTTCGTTTAAGTCATCGGTTACCTCTGATGATATCTTAAATTATATTCATAAGCACACTGGTATTGATAAAAATCATTTAGCTTGTCAACCACTGACGAGAAAAGATCTGGCTCAAACTCAAATTGAGAAAATAAACTTTAAGGTCGGAATTTCGGCATCTCTTACGAGTCATATTTTAGATCCAACTCTTTGGCCTACTAATGTTTCTATTAGTAGGTTTGAGTTTTTTCCAAAAAAGGAACGTCGTCGCAATCGGAGATAGACGCAAGCAATTATGATAATCCTGGTAGTAATCTGAGATTATACTTTCAAAATATGTCTGGCATAAGAACCAAGTCAGAATTAATTAAGTTATGGTCCTCGCAATTTGACTACGATATAATTGTTATTATTGAAACATGGCTAAATCCTGAATTTTTTGATGCTGAATTTTTCGACCTGAATTGTTATCAGGTATTTCGGAAGGATAGAGATGCTGCTAAGACTTGCTGTACTAGGGGTGGTGGTGTACTAGTTGCTGTGAAACGCTCGTTGTGCTGCTGTGCTTGGCCATTGGAAAATACGGACACTTTACTGGATCAGTTATGTGTTCAAATTGTTGGATACTCTGAACGACTATATTTGGTGGTTTCTTACTTGCCTCCAAATAGTTCGGATACACTTTACATGTCTCATGTGGACAATATATTGAGTTTAGCATCAAATGTTTCTAGTGATAGTCATTTTTGCATTCTTGGTGACTTTAATTTAAATAAAGTAACTTGGAATAACTATTTAACTAATAATCCATTAATTCCCACTAATGTGAATTCAACGCATGAAATTTATCTCATTGATTCTTTTTTAAGTCTCGATTTTGTTCAAATTAATGGTTTCTCTAATAAACTAAATAGAATATTAGATCTTATTTTTATAAGTAAAGAGTTTAATTATAATATTGAAATTTGCCATATTCCGGTCTGTGAACCTAATATTCATCATGTGCCTTTGGTGCTTACGATATCATTTTACAATTTCGCTTGTAAATTTAGTAACTCTTTGAACTCCAGTATGTATTATAATTTTAGTCAATGCAATTTTGAAGCACTTAATACTGCTATTATTTCGGTGGATTGGGAACATAATTTGAAATACAAAAGCACTTATGATTCTTTTATATTTTTTAAATCAAAATTTCTAGACATCTGTGAAAGAATAATCCCTCAATGTCCTTGTAAAATGTTTAAGCTACCGTGGTATACCACTGGGTTAAAAAAATTGAAAAATCTAAGAAATAAGTTTTTTAATTTATACAAAGCCACAAACAATATTGAATATTTTTTTAAACATCAACATTATTTGAGGGAATTCAATTTTTTAAATAAATTCTTATACAAACAATATATTTGCCGCTATGAGTCAAATATAAAGTTGAATCCAAAAAATTTTTGGACTTTTATAAATTCAAAAAAAATTACCTCTGGTTTTCCGTCTTCTATGTGTTATGAAGGTGTTTGGTCTCAATCTTATGTTGATTCTGCAAATCTGTTTGCTAAATTTTTTTGCTCTAATTTTATTACGGATGAAGACAAAAATATAGATATCAATACTAATTATGGAGTAAATATTGATTTTGGTTGTTTTGAAATCTCTAGCGCTGATATCGCCATTTCGATACAGGGTTTAAATAACTCTCAAAAAAAAGATGTAGATGGATTTTCTGCATTTCTTTTAACTCATTGCCAATATTCACTGTTAGAACCACTAAAAATTATTTTTAATAAATCTTTACAGACTGGAACTTTTTTAGATGCTTGGAAAATTTCTTTCATCAGTCCGATATATAAAAATGGAAATAAAAATGATATTTGTAATTATAGACCAATATCTAAGCTATCAAATATTTCAAAAATTTTTGAGAGCATTATTAAAAAGAAACTTACCTTTGAAATAAAAAATATAATATCGCCAAATCAGCATGGTTTTATGCCGAACAGATCAACAGTCACAAATCTAGTGACCTTTACAGACTATTGTATTTCTTCATTAGTAGATGGCTTTCGAGTTGATACTATTTATACGGATTTTGCAAAAGCGTTTGATAGGGTTTCGCATCATATCTTAGTAATGAAATTCTTGCGTTTAGGGTTCCATTCAAATTTCGTATCTTGGGTCAAGTCATACCTAAGCAATAGACTCTGCATGGTGTCTATTGAAGAATCCATGTCTGAACCGTTTATAGCTTCCTCAGGTGTTCCTCAAGGAAGCATTTTAGGACCACTTTTTTTTTATAATTTTTATAAATGATGTTAGTTCCTGTTTTAATAACACGAAGTTCTTAATGTTTGCCGACGATTTGAAAATTTTTTCTCGAATAGCAAATAGTTCTGATATGCTTGCTTTGCAGTCTGACTTAAATAATCTATATGAATGGTGTTCTAAAAACCGTTTAACTCTAAATATAAATAAATGTTTTCAAGTTTCATATTCGAAACAAATAAATAATGCTCATGATCAATACAAGTTGAATAATCAAAATTTGAAATCAGTAACATTAATAAAAGATCTTGGTGTTATATTTGACTCAAGTTTTACTTTTATTCATCATTAATTTTATATAATTCCTAAGGCATACTCTTTATTAGCATTTATTAAGCGCAATAGTAATGAATTTACTGATCCTTATACACTAAAAATTCTGTTTACTAGTCTGGTTAGATCCAAGTTGGAATACGCAAGTTTTATTTGGAATCCGTATTACAATACGCATGTGAATCGCTTAGAACGTGTTCAGCGTAGATTCCTCAAATATGCACTTCGTTCTATTAACTTTTCAGATCCTCTTTCCTCCTATGATGTTAGATGTAAACTTATAAACTTGAAAACCCTGGAAAATCGAAGAACTATATTATCCCTCTTATTTGTTTTCAATATTATTTCTGGCAACACAGATTGTTCGCATCTTCTCAATCAAATAACTTTTAATGTTCCTTCCAGAACATTAAGAAATAGTGCACCATTTAATATTGGAGTGCACAGAACAAATTATGCTTCAAATTCACCAATCGTGAGAACTTTGCGAGAATTTAATAATCTATCAAATGTATATTCTATTGATTTTTCAGTCACTAAGACGATAATGTTCAAACAATTAAATTCAATATATTAAAGTGTAATATCTATTACTTTGCATGTATATACTTATATATTAAGCATATAGTCAGTAAGGTTAACATACCATTGATTAAATAAATAAATAAATAAATAAATAAATAAATAAATAAATAAATAAATAAATATTAATTTTAAAATAACGGCAATAAAACTTGCATCATTCGAAAGGTACTGCGTCCTGCATGTGCAGAATCATTTTAGATTTTAAAGTTATGACCTCTGACCCGAAATATTAACGTTAAAAGTTTGAATTATTTTTAGTGAGGAATCTCAGGGCTAGGAACAGGTAGAATGGTGAATGCGGTATCAAATGAAAGATCTGGCTGCACACACTATGATTACATTTTAGATTGGTGACCTTCGACCTGAAATATGAGCGTAAAAAAATGCTCTTTTTAAGCTTTTAAATAAAAGCTTAACTGTAACAGATGGAGGAATATAATGTAAGAGGGAATTTTAGACATTGATAAGGTGTGCCGACAAATAATACCGACATTTTGCGCTATCTCTTACGGATACCCTACAATAAGCATATGTTTATACAACAAGAGTGAATATATGAAATTATGATGGTGAAATTTCTTACAAAATAGTAAAGTCTGAAAAATTTCCGTTATTTTGACATAAAAATTATAGCGATATCTCGAAAGCTACATATGTTCTCAGTACAACGTATTTTTGTATGAAAAGTCGTTGGTTTAGGAATATAACGGTATAGGAAAGCTTTTTTGGTAATGTTTTCCACGGTATGTAAAAAAATCCCATTAAAATGACATTAAAATTATTTAGATATCTCGCAAAATTTATATCTTCTCAGCACAACGTATTTCCTTGAACCAGGGCCATCGCCTTAGAATGAGAAAGGAACTATTGAAATTTCAAGTTTGGACTTTGCATGCAAATATCTCAGCCATCTTTTAATCGATTTTCAACAAAGTTTCTTTGTCTGAAAGATCAATTAAACGACTTTGGAGAAGTAAGAAAAAATTAACCGTTATCCCATCAATTCAATGTTTTATATTGTTTTAAAAAACCTCTAAAATATTTAGGTTTTGGTCAAATAATAAGACAAATGTTTTGGTTGTTGTAATTTTTTTTCTTATTACATTTTCTTTTTTTACACTCTTTCATGTGACTTATCATTTATTTGCAAAAAGTTCTTCATTTTGACACATAATTCAATAAACAATTTCTATCATCGAAATTCACGAATTTTTCAAAATGTTGTTTTTACATTTTTTACAAAGTTCTACAGCTCAAGAAATAATTTCTGTGAAAGAAATTTTCAAATATTTTAAACCACTCCTAAGTTATCAATGTTTTAAGCCATTTCGTTATTATATAGAAAAAGACGTAGGAAAAAGTTCTTACGTGTTTCTGAACCAATTTTGAATAGTAAATGTATTAAAATCTCCCTTTATTTTGATATCAAAGTTATGACCATATCTCAAAAACTGTCACTTTTCTCAGTAAAACGTATTTTTGTATTAAAACATAAGATTTTCTTAGTACAGCACATTTTCTTAAGGCATGGTCAATGCCTCAGAATGAGAAAAACTACTGAAATTTCTGAAAATTGGTCGAATTTCGGCCACAGGCGATACTAGTATATTTAAAACGGAAGGCAAACCGTGAACTGTAAAATTACAATTAAAATAACATTCGTTTCTAACATGGAACTATTCTACAGACACATAAGTTTCAAATACAACAATGATACAAATAAAATCCTGAAAAACTACAATATCATCAACAAAAAATTTGAAAGACAACACTTCAGGTTAAAATTTTTTCGTTCTTGTAAATCATTCGATATAATTCCTTCGCACATTTCAAATTCAATAGTAAATTTAGATAAAATAGTACAAATGAACAATAAAATAAAAATATAGTTTGTTCGATCCAGACACAATATTTTCAAAAACATTCTCAGATGAGAAATAAAGCACACACAAATTAACATCAATACAACAAAGAAACAAATAATGCGCCAAAGTACCACCATAAAAGATTTACTTCGCAGTTGGAAAAGAAGTCCTGCTGTATGTCTGCCGACAACATGCCTCGGAAAGTCAAGAGACATGCTCGAGTTTGTAACGAACCTCCTGCGTTACAATTTCTCAGCTGAGGTATGCTCAGCGGTTGTCCAGGGTCGTTTACAAGAATTAAGAGGTTTTTATTTATGTTTTCAATTTATTTATTATTTATTGCTTAAGATGGATGTTAATAATTTATAATGCTGCCTGGTGATCGAAAGTTTCGTTGTAAGGAATCGATTCTCGTCGATCCCTAGTTGGTGGTTTATTCGAGAAGCGTTTAGGATGTGCGGCGGTGGCACGTGAGTGTGTGCAGCAGTGCTACGTTGCGTTGTGTGGCGTTAGCGCCCTGGTTTGCGCAGCGATGGGACGTTAGTGTCTCCAGCGGCAGCACGTTGAAGCGTGTGGCAGTGGCACGTGAAGGTGTGCGACGGCGACACGTTGAGCTGTGTGGTGCTAGCGCTCTGGTCTGCGCAGTGAAGGTGCGTTAGCTTTACTAGTGGTAGCACTTTTGGGGCGTGCGGCAGTGGCACTTTTAGTAGTGTTTGCGGTGGTATTTTGAGCGTTGGCTTGTAGACGTGGTGGCTTCGACGACAGTTCTTTTCTCTCGAACGGTGGTCCAACCTGTGTCCGTGGGCTAGAAAGGGCCCTGATGGGACGATCGACTTGTGCTACGGCGATGCTGGCTGACCAGTGCTTTGGCGAGACTTTTCGTCAGTGTGCTTGGGTAGCTGCTGAGGCTTTACGGAAGCTACAGATTTTGCCGCAACCAGTAAAGTCACGAAATGTCGGTCTTTGCGGCTGAAAAGCCTCATGAAAATATTTTACCTGAAAGCTACAGATAGTGCCGCAATCAGTAAAATGGAGGAAGCGTCGGTCTTTGGGGCCTGAAAAGCTTCGTCGTGATTCTTTTAACTGAGAGCTACAGATAATGCCGCAACCAGTAAAAAAATCGAGGAAAACGTCGGTCTTCGCGGCTGAAAGCCTCGTGGTAAGGTTTTACTGAAAACTACAGATAATGCCGTAATCAGTAAGACCAACAGTCATTTTTGTACTTGGGCGTAAGCCGAGGGTGAAATTATCAACGTGATAATTTGCACGGAACCTTAGTGTCGATGCTTGCACACTAAAAGCATTGTCCGTTTGTCTCGAATGCCAAGGAAGGACTCACCTCTGCTAATTTTGCAGTATGCCGTGTTGGTGCTGTACTTTTGCACACGGCCCAAACGAATAGATGTAGAGTTTATGCGCGCGGTACCAATGAATAGTTGTTTGGTGGCGTGCTTCTCGTTTCCGTTATTCGTGGTCGTATGTTAGCAACGTTGTTTTTGCTCTTTGTCTCGTTATGACCTCGACTGCTTGCTTTGGTGGTTGAAATCCGACTGACTGCTTTGATTGCTGACTCTTGACTGCCTGCCTTGATGGTTGAAACTTGACTGACTACTGTTCGTCGTGGCAACTGAGAGGCAAGCTCTTATTTACGCATGTTGAGTTTTGAGTGAAAGTTTATGTGCTTGAGTGGAAGCTCCTTTTCCAGTGTAGGTTGTACTCAAGCTTTTAAAGTTGACTTTCGATCACCAGTGTTGCCTATAAGTAAGTTCTATGCTTATGTTTAAATTCAATATTAGGATTGTTAAGCTTATTAGTTATGTAATTAAATAATTAAATGATGATGAATAAAGTTAATTTCAATGTTGTGTTTGTTTTAGCTTAAGAAATATAAAATGTTGAGTAAAGTAAAATAAAAAAGCATAATTAATAATAATGTAAGGCCTATTTTGACCTTCACAAAATAGTGTCTTTACAAGTTAAAACGTGAAATTAAACTTTCGAAGAAAAAATCACTCAATGAATTCACCTCGGAAATCAATCCATCGACCCCCACAGGGAAAATCTGGAGCAACATACGACGATTCTGTGGATATAAAGCTTCACACAATATCCATTGCTTACAAACCCATAACCCTTCTCTGCCACCACTTACGGACAACTCCCAAATAGCAAACGAATTTTGCAAATACTGGTCTAATAGTTCAATTGACACAACCTTTCCAGAGCCATTCCAAACTAGCAAAACCACTGCGCTCAAACTACCACCACCCTCCAACATATCACAAAACGCAACAATAATAGAAAAAGAAATAAACAATCTAGAACTAACCATGGCGATATCTAAACTAAAGGGTCTCACACCTGGCTTAGATAGAATTTCTTACCCCATGATACGAAACCTGGATACCACAGCTAAAAACAGACTACTAAACCTCTACAACAGTATATTTCACAATCACATTCCTCAAACTTTCAAAACTAGCCTGGTGGTACCTATCTTGAAACCAAAGTCTAACAAAACACTGATCAAATCATATAGGCCAATATCTCTAAATCCCTGCCTATCAAAGTTGTTAGATAAAATTATTGCCAATAGATTATGGTGGTTTGTCACAGTAGACAATTTACTTGATAATAGGCAAATAGGCTTCAAAAAAGGCAAGTCAGTAACTCATACTCTAGTTAGCATAGACTATCAGATTGCAAATTGCCTAGCAACGCAAAAACACCTATCCCTCATATCCCTTGACTTCGAAAAAGCTTTTGACAAGATCGGAATCCACACTATCATAGACCAACTCAGGGAGTGGAATATAGGACCCAAAATTTTAAAATATATCATCCACTTTATGAGTCACAGAAAAATAATCGCACGAGTGGGAAAACACACCTCTAGCACCCATCCTCTGCACAACGGAATACCCCAGGGCTCACCCCTATCAGTAGTTCTTTTCTTAATAGCGTACAACAAACTCTGCAATGTAATTGGAATGCACAGAGAAATCGATTTCAATGCCTATGCCGACGACTTCCACCTAATGATAAAACTAAGTAAAAGAAAAAACCCCTATCAACCTCTATCAATCTAAATACACTCTTTCAAGACATTTCAACTTGGTGCAATTACTCCGGAGCAGTACTATCGAGTACAAAATGTAAACACATTCATTTTTGCCGCAAACACAACTGTCAATGCTCCATCCATCAAAACGATATTCAACTAGAAGAAGTCAGCCAACTCAAAATCTTAGGAATAACTTTTAGCAAGAGATACCTATGGAATTCCCATATCGACCACTTAAATACATCATTAACAATACATCTAAATATAATTAAATGCCTAGGAAGCCTCAAATTAAATTGCAACACATTATCGCTTATCAATGTAATTAAAGCTCTCATCGTATCTAAAATAAGTTACGGAATCTTTCTGTATGGATACGCCCCCAAGTCAACTACAAACAAATTAAAAACTATCTACAATTCCGCTATAAGAACCGCGCTAGGAGCCTTTCGCTCAACTCCAATTAACAATATGCTTCTGGAATCCAACCTCTTTACACTTGAGAATCAGAGAGACTTTATCACATCTAAACTTTTTAAATCTTTCTTGCAGAGCAGCGACACACCATTAGAACAAAATTTGTTAAACTACAACAAGACAACAACATTGTCAAAACCGTTACCAGCAATTACCAGAGGAATTATTAACTGTATAGACCAGGGTATCCCATACCTCCCCACAGGCTCTACAACCTTATGTCCTCCATGGCTCTTCAAAGTCGCTACAATAAACACCACACTTCACAAAATTTTCAAAATCTAACACACCTCCTGAATTATTTCGAACAAAATTCCTGGCAATAAAAGCCAAATATCACAACTACACATTTATCTACACTGACGGCTCAAAGACCAACAATAACTCAACCTACTCTGTCACCTTCTGCAGCCAAATAATTAAAATCTCCAACCTTCCACAATACAGTACTGTTTTCTCAGCAGAAATCATCGCTATAAACGAAGCAATAGAACACGTCACAAATACAAACGGGAATTACGCTATATGCTCCGACTCCCTCTCATCACTAGAAGCCATAGCCAATTTGGCCAACACCAATTACTACCCCTCGCGTATAAGAAACCTTCTTTCTACTTTTTTTCCGAGATTTATCTTAATATGGATTCCGAGCCACATTCAAATAAAAGGTAACGAATTTGCAGATCAAGCAGCCAAATATGCCAACAAAGCCCCCATCATCACAACACACAATTTCAACTCCAGCGACATTAATTACTTCTTAAAAAAACAACACTACATGCAACATAAAAGTTTAATGCAACTTACATCAAACTGGTACAAACAACTAAATAATAATAACACAACAACAAAAGAACTTTTAGCCACAAACGACCCGAACATAACTAGAAGAGACATAACAAGAATCGAGCGACTACGACTAGGCCACACTAAACTAACCCACGGCCACTTAATGAATAATGAAAATCCTCCTCCTCACTGTCTTTTCTGCAACTCTACTCCCGCAATCAACATTCAACATCTATTAACAGACTGCACATACTTTCACTACCATAGGCCCAAAATACACTGTAGTGCTCAGTCTGCGTGAGCAGTCAGTTATTCAAAAATACACTGTACTGGTCAGTCTGCGTGAAACCAGTTTTGTTTTGTGTACATGAACTGTGAGTGATTGTATTGGTGTAGGCATCCCCTAAATAAAATATGATTACTTCGCTTTTGTGTGCGTGTCAGTCCATCGTCACTACAGCTTTTTCTGTGAGTGAAATTTCGCGCACCTCACGTCGCCTGCCTCACCTCCCTTGCCTAAGAAACCCGGTTTCACGCAGACTGAGCACTACAGTGTATTTTGGGCCATAAACAACAACTACAACTCAACAACGATCTCACACATCTCCTTTCCAACCCCACTACTAACAACATAAAAAAATTAATACTTTTCTTAAAGCAATCAAACATATACCATCTTATTTAAAAAAAAAAAAACATTACATGTAAGATGAACATTTAAATAATAATGCTTATCAGTTTTCCTAAATCCTAGTATTAAGTTTAGCTTAAGGCCTAAGTAGCCATAGCTCATAAGTTAACTTAAAATTTTAATTTTCTGTTAATATATTAATAATAATAATAATAATGAATAACAACTAGGCTTAATTGAGAATATTTGGATTGAATTTAATTTTGTTTAACTTAATTAATTTAAGGTAAAGGTAACTTAAAATGTAAGCCAAAAATTTGTTTAAAAAGAGTAAAAAGTTTTTTTTTAATACAGTGGTGGTTGAGTAGTAAATGAAAAAACAAAAATATAAAGAATTATAGATTTACAAGATATAGTAGGGAGCTGAGAAGAGAGAATAAATTAAAAATTTAAGCTGTTTGAGTAGAAAAAAAAGATAAAATAGATTGCCCAAAAATTCCTCTCCTAGTAATTTCTCTTATCCTTCGAGGCAGTGCATTCCATATTCTAATGGTGTTAACGAAAAACAAATGAGATGAGTTCAGCGAGTTATGCCTAGGTACAATTAAAATATGACTTCTTCTAGACAGACAGAACTGAAGTTTTGAATAAAGATAAAGCGGTGTTTTCTCGTGAATAAGTTAAATCACATCCGAGTATTGCATTTCTGTAACTAGATAAATGGTCAAATTTTCGCAAGCCGTATACATAGCGTGTGGCATAATTAAAAGCAATTTGAAGTTTTAATTGGGAGGATGAGTCAAGTTTACTGTATACTATTTCAGCATACATTATAACTGGTAAGATCAGTTGGATCACCAACTTTCGTTTTATATCAACAGGAGTTACATAAGCTGACATTCTCAAATTACGAAGGACATAATAAACTTTTTTGACTACACTGTTGACATGATCAACACATGATTGAGACGAATTAATATGGAAACCAAGATTTACAATTTTTGACACAACAGTAAGCTTATTTGTTCCAATAAACAAATCCGGGACATCATTTAAACAATTTTTATTCTTACAAATAGGAAGAACATACGACTTTAATGCATTTAGTTGAAGACCATTGCTACTGGCCCAATTATTAATACTGCTAAGATCTTCATTCAATCTACAGCAAAGATCTTCAAGAAGCGAAGTTTAACGTGACAAATACAGCTGTACATCATCTGCATAAGCATGAACAGATGCATGTTTGCACACACAGAAAATATCATTTATAAACAATGAAAACAAAAGAGGACCTAGTATGGATCCTTGTGGAACACCACTTAAGACTAGTTTATACTGAGAAGACAATTGACCAACATTGACTTTTTGAGTCCTATTTAGCAAATAATTAGACATCAGATTGACGGCACTACATTGGCGTCGGAAGCGGGGGGGGGGGCAAGGGGGCAGTTGCCCCCGCACTTTTTTAGCTAGATAAACAATTTAAAAGGAAAAGTTATTCAAAATATCAGTTTTTTTTACAACGATAATATTTTTGTATTATATATTTTCCTCTTCTTTCTCTCTTCTCCATGTTTCATGTGAAGAAATTTTGGTGAACTTTTTTTGCACCACCATTTGTACTGCCCCCCCATTTGTACTGCCCCCCCAGATGAAATTCGCTTCCGACGCGCTTGCGGCACTATCACAAAACCCAAACAAATTCTTAGGCTTATGACACAAGTATTGATGATTAACTTTATCAAAAGCCTTAGAGAAGTCAAGAAGGCAGAGCAAAGCCATAGACCCGGCGTCATATTCTGGTCGTATGTCATCAAGAACTTTTACAACTGCAGTAGAACACCCATGCCCAGCTCGAAAACCAGATTGCAAAGGGGATAATAGTTTTTTTTTTCGAGTAAGTGTTTATTGATTTGCTGAGCCATGAGCTTCTCACATACTTTTGACAGTGGCAGTAAAATGCTTATTGGCCTAAAGTCATTCGGACCAGAAGGGTTATGTTTTTTTGCAACAGGTAGAACAATTGCAGTTTTCTACAAGTTTGGAAATGATGACGACATAAAACATGAATTAATTATATGTGTAATAGAGCTAATTATATGAGGGAGTATGAGTTTTATGAACTTTATGGGAACACCATCCTCACCTGTAGCATTTGATTTAACTTGCATTACACACTTGCCAACATCAAATTCATTTACTGGTGTGAACTTAAAAGATTGTTGCGTGGTCATATAACAATATGGGGGTATAGTACTACTTGAGTTATCAGCAGCACCAACAAAAAAATTATTGAGAGTTTCAGGATTTATATTGCATTTAGTGGTATCTTTATTGCATACTCCAAGTTTTTTAATGTTTTCCCAAAGTGTTTTGGTTGGGAGCGATAGTTTTAGTTTTGCCGAGTAATAACGTGATTTGGCTTGTCTAGTAATAAGAACGGACTCATTTCTAGCAGTTCTATAGATATTCCAGTTGGATGAGGTGGGATTTTTTCTCCATATTGTTCGAAGCTTGTTCCTTTTTTTTAAGGCATTTAAAACATTTTGGGAAAACCAAGGACAAGATGTATTCTTGATATTTATCGAACGCAGGGGGACATGTTTATCAAATAAATATTTTATTGGATCCATAAGTGATCTAAGTTTATCATTAATATTGGGATGAAGCCAGCAATTATTAAAAGGGGTTATTGATATATCATTTAACAGAGACGTGTATTCAATAGATTTAAAATCACGATATGAGATTTTATTAGACATAATATTACGAGAAAAGTTGATATTTAACGAACAAAAAATTAAGTCGTGATCAGAAATGAAGTACAATTGGTCAAATAACAACACAGCAGAACAGTCAGAAATAATAAAGTAGTCCAAAAGACTTGGGTAAGTATTGTCAGCAAATCGCGTGGGTAGACTTTCATTCACTATTGATAATCCTAACGACGATATTTTGTCATATAACGTATGTTTTGGAAGATCGTTCGAGATAATATTGATATTGAAGTCTCCACACAATAACATAAAATCATAATCTAGAAAACAGTTGGACAATACAGAAAACAATGGATAAACAGGGTGACATTTATTTGGGTTATAGACACATGACAGAAGCATTTTAGTATTTTGATCAGATATATACAGATATTTAAGAACTCAATACCTGAACCAGTCGACTTACTTACAAATTCAGATTTTAAATTATTTTTACAGTAAACTGCAACTCTTTCACCCTTTTTGTCAAATCGATCATTTCGAACCAGCTTAAAATTTTTTATATTTCAGATTGCTTGATTTATGTCATCACATAGCCACGTTTCAGAAATGCATACTATGTCTACCGAAGAGTCTTCAAAGATATATCTTATGTAGTCAAGTTTTGCCATATTTAAACTGCTTGCATTGAAAGGCACTACATTAAGGCCCCTGTGCTGCCTACACAAAATCTGAATCATATTTTTTTTTGTTTTCACTATCACCATTAGACGAATGACTAGAGCCAAATTATAGGCAATTAATGCAAAAAACAGTCACTAAAATAAACGGAATAGACTAAAAAAAAAACCAAAACAAAACTAAAAAAAGTCTGATGGGATTTGAACTCACTACTTAAGTTTTCAAAAAACTTGAATAAAAACTAAAGCCCTAGCCAAGTCTGAGTCATTCGCACTCTTGTGATTTTGTTAAAATAATATACATAACCAGTTTTATGATTACACTGTGCAACAGTCAACAAAGAACAGGATCCTGCTATTTAGGTTCGATACTATAATCAAAGGTGAGTAAAATCCTAGCTGGGTTTCGTGAGTTTGGCGAACCATTTCTTTTTATGGCCCATTATATATAGTGGGCCTTAGTGATAATATAATAAGTTTTTGTTCAATAGCTCCGTTAGATTTAGAGATATCAGCAGGGCTTAAAAAACTACGAAAAATTTAATTGCTGTTGCTTTCGCTTTGCTGTGCTGTGTGTGAATCAAACAGCAATAGTCAAAGCAGTAGCTCTATTTTAAAAATAAAACTGCTCAATTCGCTTTGCTGTGCATTTTCTCAAAAGCAAAGCAAAAGCAATAGCACAAAATAGAAATTGTTAAACTGTGTAATGCTACGACAGCCTTACGAAATGAGCTTATTTCTTTTCATTTCATTTTGCTTTTTCTGTGTGTGGCAGTACAGCAAAAGCAATGACACAAAAGTGCTACGACAGCCCTACGAAATTATCTTATTTTGAACATGGAATAAGTTTCCACCTCATAATATGTATTTTTAAGAGTTTTAAACATGATTTATCAGTGTTGGGGGATCGCTGATTTCGAATCTGAAGTCAGAAATTTAAAATTCAATATGGTTAAGGCGGTCTTCTCATTCAAAACCCGTTTTTTGGACCCTTTTTAAAAAAATTCTTATTTGAAAACGCAAAGAATAATTGAAATTTTTTTTTATTTTTTGTATTACAAAAGGTTCAAAGTAAATAAAAAAATTTTTGCCTCGATACGTTGGCTGTTCAAAAAGTAATGAGACTTCAAAGTTGGTGGTGAAAAAAAAAGGTGTCGTCACGGCGGCCACGATTCCGGGTCTCCGGAGCGTCTGAAATGAAAAAAATGGGGTTATAATCAGTATAGATGTAATTCTCGGGTGACCCTCAAGCTTAATTTTGTGATTTTTTTTGACAAAATGGCGGCCATTCAAAAAAAAATTTCAATTTCGGGTTTTTTTTTTGTAGTTTAGTGTAAAAAAAATAGTAAAAAATTTTTTAAAATTATGGTCGAGGTTCACCCAAGAATGGTGACAATTCTGCGTCGATTCCACTTTGTTTCATGAAAATCGGTTCAGTTGAACTGGAGATATCATGGCCGCCAGTTCGAAAAACGTGGGTTCGAGATAAACGCGTTTAAAGTTTGAAGTAATTTTTTTGGGAAAAAAAAATCAAAAATGTTTAAATGCAGTTTTAAAACGCTGACAATTCTCCGTCGAATTCACTTTGTATCATCAAAATCGGTCCGGTAGAACCGGAGAAAACTTAACTCATAGGTCAAAATACGAGGGTTTCAAAAAAACCCAAAAATTTTTTTTTTCAAGAAAAGCAGTTCTGCTGGTATCAAAGTTATTTTTTTGGCAAAAAAAGAAAAAAGTGACAAATTAAAGTACGCAATTAACAAAAGGAGGTAATTCTGCGTCATTAAAGCTTTATTTCATCAAAATTAGTTCAGTAGATGTGAAGAAAACTGGCCAGGTAGTCAAAAAAGGGCCTTTGAAAGAAAATCTAAATATTTCAGATATTTTTTACTTACAAATATTAGTCGGCGATGCCAGCTCCATACAGGCCACCTTCCTCTTTTTTGTAGAATTCTGAGTTTTAGATCCAAGGCATCTTTCAAGCAAATTATCTGCCGACAGCGCTTCGTAAGCTGGTTTTATTACCTCCATCACCTTCTTTTCGAGAGGTGCATACGTGTGGTGAAAGCTATCTAACGTACCTTCAGCAGCTGCTTTCTGCCATGCGCACCAGCTTGACGCACCGGTGGGGCAATTTTGGTGTTGCGGTTTATCAACGGTGGAGCACTTATGGTAAAAAGTGGCCCAAATTTCCTTTTTCATATCCTCCACGGACTCAGGATGACGGCAGATCGCAAGGCCATAATATGTGGTCAACTCGGATATTAATTTGTCGGTGAGCTTGCCCGCACCTTTGCCTCCAATGCCCTTATTTTCTTTTTTTATTTTTCGAAGTCGCGTGCCCATTCACTTCTGCACATGCCCAATGCATTCTTTCTTTTCCACTATAGGGTCACCGTCATAGGGGTCGACATCTAATACACCTTTGAAGGTCTGCGAATCACCATCGCCGATATACTTTACATATTTTATGCCTTTTTTTTAAACGACCTGGAGAACATCTCTATTACAGCGTCCACCTCCATTTTCCCAGAGCTTCCTTCATGGTTTATGGTGCATTCTTCGTCATGAGTATCAAGCCAAATTTGGTAAGCCTCTGGCTCTTCTTCCTTCTTGGCTTCCCAATATTTGCAGCTGTTACACAGACGAGATTTTACGACAGTGTCAACAATTTTTTTGGTATGCTTGGCAATCAAAGTTGTGACACCATAAAGGGAAGCAAAGCCACGCTTCTTCCAAGTCCCATCCCCCGACACAGTAAATAAAGTGGGATCGCACTCTGGATTCGCTTCGATCATAGCCTCTTTTTCTTCTCCAATAGCTTTTGAAATGACATGTTCGTACATGGCTTTTCCATCAACGTACAAATTTTGTAGGATAGTATAGTACAGATTGTTGGACAAACTTTGTCCGAGGTCCATGAGGCCACAAAACATGGTTATACCTTTTGGCCCAATCCCTAAAAGCCGCATGGCAACAACCAAGCGTCGATTAATTTCATATGATTTTCCGATCATAGGTGACGAAGGAATATATGTTGTGCGTGGGCAGGCGCAGTTCAAAGCGATTTTAAATCCAACTCCATTTGGTGAGGCTTCTGAGAACTCAATTTTTTGCTTGCATGAGGCACAAATTACCAACGCTGACAACGTGGTAAACACAGAACAGAACTCGAGAATGCAATACTTCAAATTGTTTTTGATTGATACTTCGTCGTCTTCGTTATTCTTGAATTCGATGTACTGGTATATTCAGAATCCTCTGGTCTAAGATGCTGATTTCCACTAAACCCGCGGTTTTTAGCACGATTCTGACGCTCACTTGGGGCGTTTTTTTTTATTATTACTTTTCCGATCCATTTTACAAAAATCACAATAAATTTATGAAAAATTTACTCTTCCGTTCACTGAAGCGCACGCGTCTGTTGCTCAACTCGATACAAACTGAACTAAATGATGCTTTCAGTTGAACACCTGCACTCAAAAAATGCTTCAACCCCTAAAATAAGCAGAAATGTGTATTCGTATGTTTGTATGAATATGTGTGCAAACACGTTTTTACATAACAATAAACATTTTCAACGGAATTCGGTGGTTACTTTATGCCGCTTCGTTCGAAAATGAGTCGAAAAAAATAGCTCATTTTGACGAAGACCTTGCTTCACAAAAAAGGCTGTATCTTCTAAAGTATTTCGAATTTCTAAAAATCCTTTTAGGGGCATATTCACAACTACCCAAGCTATAAATAAATGCAAAAAAAAGTCGAAAAAAAGTTGCTCAATGAGAAGACCCCCTTAATAGAGTTGCCACCCATGTTTTTTTGAAGTGAAAACTTATTTAGGTGCGTTGAACGATTTCGGTAGAGGGTAAATCTTTGGTTTGCGTCATCGTCATCGTTATTTTGCGAGTAACTCTCGTCCTCAATACAGACAGCGAGCATGGCAGAATAACCAGGTAGGGCCGACTCGGAGAGGAATGAAGTAGAAAGCAGAGAAAAGCGATCTAGTTGTCATAATCAGCTGTTCATCTCGAGTTTCTTTATGTTCATGTTTTGCAGTTGATTTTTGGTTAAACTTGTTTTTTTGCCTTTTTTGCAAAATTTAACACTTCCTCGGCATTCTATAGTGTTATTTACACTGTTTTTATAATACTTTCATTCAAATTAACACAAACTTTACACACGTGTACTATTTACAATTTGAAAACATAATATTCTTATTTCAACCTTTTCATTTTCCACTCTTCGTAGGTTTGTGCAGATGTCTGCGTAAAAATGAAAATATTTTAATTTTTGGTTGTGTTTGCGCAAACCGTTTGCATAGTGTGCATAGTTTGCATAGTGAAAATCACACCGACTTCCATAATCCCGAAAGTTTTATAGAGTGAAGGAAAATATATAAAAATTGAAGCATAAAAGAAAAATTTAATAGAATTTGAACTAAAAAATCAAGTCTGCGCAAACAAAGTCTGCGTAGTGTATGGTCGTTACTATGACGAGAAGAGAAAAAAGTCTTGTTTGCGCAAACAGTCTGTGTAGTCTATTTGGCCCTTAACGCGTCACAATCTCATTTTTTTCAGTATTCAACTTTAAATCAACAAACCAATCAGATCTACTTGACATATGTGCAGACGCTCCACTGTCGATGTACCAAGAGTCTTCGCCGATTGTGCCTGTCACAAATGCAGAATAGTTACGGTTATATACATTTTTCTTGTGTTTATTGTCTTCCTTCCGTTTACGACAATTCTTCGCAATTGAAACATTGCAGTTGAAACATCTTGGACCTTTTCCTTCGCGCTTCTTTCCATAAAAGGCTGCTGCGCCCTCTGCCGGTGTGACTTTACGGATATCTTGAAAAAGTTTTGTCTTCACGAAATCACCTGTTATCTCTTTTCCACAGCTTTGGAGGCCCATGATCATGGGTCGGTAGTCTTCTGGTAAGCCAGTAAGCAGGTGTGACCCAACCCATTCATCCGTAACGCAAACGTTTATTGCATTCAACTTATTCGCTGTAGAGATAATGCCATTCACGTAATCAGACACTGATGCACAATTCTCCAACTTGTAATTTGTAAGCTGCGCCAGCAAGCTACATCTTCTCGTCAAGCCATTGTCCTCAAACATCATCTTCAGTTTTTCCCACGCTTCATACGCTGTCCGTGTGCTTTGAATATGCACATAATTGTCCCCTCCTAGAGCCAAAACGATTCGTCCACGAGCCTTTACAGTTGACTTCCGCTCTGAATTCGTTAGTTCTTTGAAACTCTTCGATACCCTAACAATTTCCTACAATTCTTCCATTTCAAGAACTGTCTGCATTCGAAACGACCATTGTGAAAAATTTTCCCGTCCTTTTAACTTTTCCAGTTGATGCATATTGCCGGAGGTCGTCATTACGTATTTTTTTTTTAAACAGGAAAATTTTCTATTTTTGATTATAAATTCAAAAAAAGCTGCAGGCCCATAACCTATTAGCAAGAGTTTTTATTCGGAAGTGAAGTTCAATTATACAAACTCAATATAAATAGAATTGAAATACCAAGCATGACTAAATGTTTTATAACATAACAAGTAATATATGGAACAGTAAATAATTAATTCGTATTCTAACAAAATTACCTAAAACCTTTCATATTTGGAATTAAGGAAAAATAAATGGACGTTCTAAATAACCAGGAAATGACTTAGAGGAGAAGCACATATATGAAATGTCATCGAAATCCTAGTCTTGGTAATGACATTGCCAAAAGGAGTATTTTCAGATTTTACCCTTTAATCGCTAAATATAAGCATCATAAAATATTATGCAAAAAATAAACGTTATCCGCACTTTTATAAAAACATACTTGTAAAAAAGTAGAAAATTACGAATACGATATAACACATGGGGCATTCCACGTCAAGTGTGCCACTGATAAATATCATCGCTCCGATTTCGACGAAACTTGGTAGTGTTGTTGTACTATCTGAGAAAATAAAAAGTGCAAAGGCAAAGGGAAAGGAAGTAAAAAGCACGGCTTGTTGAGTTAAAAGGGCTTACAGTCTAGGTCAGAAATATATATTTTCAATGATCTTAATATATAAAATCTTAATATATAAAAGGCTTGCATGCCTCCGCACACAGTATTTCTCAAAATGTAATTATTTTTTTTGTTCTCAAAAATGTGCAGCCTGAAAGTATGCACAGAAAATATATTTGATACTTATCAGTGACAATAATGGGTTTTTGTAATGTTCTCAAAAACGTTCAGCCTGAAAGTATGCCCAATAATTATATTCAGTACAATATCAGTGACAATATTGGCAAAGAGACTAATGGCCTTATTTTGTATGCCTAACAAAGCATTCAACAATTGAATGCTATGCGAACGATGTTGTAATCAAATGGAAATTTGTATCCATAACGAAGCTACTCGATAACTCTTACGACATGCTTACGTTTCTTATGTAATTCAAACTGTTATACAGAAGCAGTTGTCAAATGCGGCAATGCCAGATCAAACATTTTAGAAGTTTTCTGTTTTTGTCTATTTACTTTGAAGATTTTTTAAGAATTTTGCTTCGTTTATTGTTTCCTGGCAACGTCGTTGTTCGGTTTATTTATGTGAACAGCTGTTTTGTTTTTATTCAGTCAATTTATTTTGAACAATAAAGTAATTTGCTTATTTGTTTTAATTGTGTTTTAAATAAAATATAACTATTGAGCTACAAGTGTTCAATAATAAAGCCACCATTGGTGGTGGTTTAAGCCATTAGTTAACTAACAGCTGATTTCTATAGTTAACCAATTGGTTAACTAATGGTCGTGAAACTGGCCTTAAGACTGAGTGGCTTTTTTCAAGAAAGTTTAAAAAAATGAAAATTATGACTTGTTAAAAACGTTACGCTTAGAATAATAACCAACATGTATTACTGCTTTATTCTGTATAACGAAAATGCACACCAACGACAAGCAAGACACGAGAAGCAATAGAATTTCGTATAGAAAAAAGTATTGCTTCTCGTGTCTTGCTTGTCGTTGGTGTGCTGCTTCGTTACAGATTAATGCAGTTAATATAAGTTCATTAGGAGTACGCCAAATGACCGCGAGTTGTTCTTTGTGTTGTAAATTGAAAAACATATGAAATTATTGGCAGCAATTTTTTTTTCATTGCTCGTCGATGGTTACCCTAGCAGCACCGAACGTAGGGGCGCCTCTAGCCAAATATGGATTAGCCTCCAACTGCCTTACAAGCACTTCAAATTGTGTGCAAGTTGTTTTTTTTATTGCTGAAAACATATAAAATTAACATTTTTGGATTTATTCATATATTTAAAAATATATATATTTTTCGTGCAGAACTATCCATTTTTTGAACAATCTAATTCAACGAACACAACATAACGATAGCATTTGAGTATTCGTGTGATTTTGACGTTTGAATTCGCCATTTCATTGATCGTTGGGGATGCAAACTGTACAAATGTTACTCTGTTACGGCGTCGTTCGCCAGTTCAACAGCTGTTATCTGTTCGAATTGCACATTTCAAAACCACCAACGAACAGTGTTTTGCACGAAACGAGTGTTCGGATAGGCATACAAAATAAGGGCAGAAATGAGTAGAAGAGGTCCAAAAACTCACTGTTAAAATTTCCTACTAAATCTCGGTAAGGTAGACATTGGCACCTCACTCAAGAGAGCCACAGCAGCGGCACACCGCAGCCGCTTTGCAGCTAATTTCGATGCTTTCTTTTGGGAACAGCGAAATTTAAAAATATAAATTCAAATGTGCGCACACAAGCTTACCTTTTTTAAAATATGTTGGCTTCTATCTTCCTTTTATGATCTTGATAAAATCGATTGAAGGCTTTTTGATAGAAAAAAAATGTTTGCTTACATTTCGTTTACAAAAAAAGTGATCTGTTTGCTCCCTTGTGCCGAAATGATAAAAAATATAGAAAACAAAATGTTAGCAAACATTTTTTTTCTGTATTTTTTATCATTTCGTCTGTGTGCACAGATCGCTTTTTTAATGTACTGGCCTGTTTCTTCCTATTGTAATATCTGAAAAAATATTGCAATTTATTGAATAAAAATAAAATTTGACAGGTTCATATTTGCATGTACATGTTGCCAAATTTATTTTGTTTCTAGCTGGACATTTTTGTTTTGATTTTTTTGTAGGTATATTTTGGTTGCTGCTGCAAGAAAGATTTTTATGTATTTCATTTGTCGAATAGAAAGATGAATTTCCGATTCGGCTAATGAAATAATTATTGCTTAATCATGATTTGAAAAAACGTTTTTTCACTAACAGAACAAAAGAATGCATGTAGAAATTTGTCCTCTTATTTATTTAGAATATATTAGAAAATTAAAATAAAATTAAATTAATTTGAAAGTATTTTCTAGAGAACTTTATATATTTAGTGTTATTCAAATTATTATTTTCATTTAAAAAATAGTTATATACAAACCACTACCAACAATATTTCTTCAAAATCAGAAAAGAAGGTATAACCATAAAGATTTGCAGGTATTTCATTCAATAACCGTGCCAAGTTTGCATTGTATCATTAAAAGCACAAAATAATAAATATCTTTTGACTTTCAAAATTTATAATTCATTATGTTGATTTTATATGATTTAAATACAAATTCTTAATGTTTGATAGTTTAAATCATATTTGATTTTGAATACAAATTCTAGATGTTTGATTAATGTTAATTCTCAAGCAACTAGAATTTGTATTTAAAATCAAATATGATTTAAACTATCAAACATTTAGAATTTGTATTTAAATAATATAAAATCAACATAATGAATAACAAGGTCATTTAGAAAAACTTTAATTTATAATTAATAATTTATAATAATAATAAAAAAATTTAATTACTGCTTTTTATTTTTAAGCCAAAAATTAGAAGCAGAATTTGCCCAAAACTTTTTACGCACAAAGTAACCAGTAATTTTTGATTTTTCTTTTTTCTTTTTTAAAAAAATCAAATTTTACCAGTTATTTTGTCTTCAAAATATATCGGGAAATTTTTCTTTTGTTTTGCCTTAAAAAATAAAAATCAAAACTTACCAGTTAACTTGTGCTCATAAAAATATCGGGAAAGTTTTGCTTTTTATTTTTGGCTAAAAAAAATAAAAATCAGAAATAATTATTATCTATTGCTCAAAATTTTAAAGTCAACATTTTAAAAATCAAACGGAAATAAAGTTCTACAATTAGACGAGATGGGAGATCGGGGCCATAAATAGAAAAAGTAAAATTGTTGGTATTGTAAAAATCACTAATCAATTATTACTAATCGACAGTTCATACATCAGATAAGAAACACTAAAAAATCAGTCAGAAATCTTTTAAAGTTTGGTCAGAAAATGACTTCAAAGTTGAACTTTTTTTAGTGAAAAAATTTGAGAATATCACTAGTTTTTACCAGCTGTAAGCGTAAGTGTTGCACTTTTTTGTTTTTAACTGAATGTAATTGAAA
Source organism: Dichetophora obliterata (assembly GCA_963920525.1). Classification (NCBI taxonomy): domain Eukaryota; kingdom Metazoa; phylum Arthropoda; class Insecta; order Diptera; family Sciomyzidae; genus Dichetophora; species Dichetophora obliterata. The sequence continues at coordinate 44,399,722 of OY986435.1, read as the reverse complement.
TGAAGAAATAATTAAAATATGATAGTTAATGTTTCTTAAACTGTAGTTTTTTGCTGATATTAAAAGAAATATATGTTTTGTGATTTTTTTTTTAAAATAAGCATTTTTAGTGCTTAAAAACTAAAAACTTTGGAAACTTTAGCAGGTAAAAGAAAACATCAAAAACAATCTTTCCACAATTTTTCAAAATAGTATTCAGTAATATATATATTTATAAAAACATATGGTTCTTGCTGCCCAAACTTGCGCGAAATTGGGTTTTATGTGATTTTTTTCTCTTGGAATATTTAAAAGCAATTTATTTTATTAATTCAGGGTATCTTCAAAACAAAATTACATAAAAAGTAACAAAAAATGATGTAAATCAGCACAATTAAGTTTTATGGAAAACTTAATTTTTTTTTAGAAAATAGTAGGTGCAATAAGTCTTATTTAACCGACTTCAAAAACTTACAAGTACTTGCCCGATTGCCATAATTTTTTGTCAAGAGATAGAGATATTGAACACGGAGGTGCCCATTTTAAGAAGTGGGCGGTATTTGACAAAGGGGCGTGGATATAAGAAAAACACTGTATATCAACTAATATTGACACTAAGTTACTGAAATTCAGTACAGAGGTAGTAAGCACAATTATTACAAATTACGGTCAATAAAGTGGGCGTTATTCGGCAAAGGGCATGGCAATATAGGAAAAACACTGTTACTTGTATAATATTGACACTTGGGCACTGCAATTAAGTACAGGGGTATTCATAATTACGACAAATTAGAAAAATAGTATAACTCAAATAATATTGACAAAAAAGGATACTGTAATTTAGTACAGGGGTACACCCAAAAAAAATTTGCTTCTCTTAAATTAAGAAACTGAGGCTTCAATTCATTAGTATGGGTTTTTCTATATACTATAGAGGTTTCTTCTTAATGAAGAGAATTATTACATGATTTAACGACCTCACGTCTAGATTTCGTTGCAATGTTATCAAAACAGCTTCTTAGTTTTGAAGACAAGTTTTTACTTAAATATAACAAATGACGGTATGATAAAAGTTTAATTTCCAACAATTTTATACAAGCAAAAATAATTTGAAGAAAAACTGTATTAATATCAAGTCTGCTCGCAACATTCTACAGCGTGATTTTTTAAATTTGGAGAAATATAAGTTACAAAACTTGGTTATATTATAGAAATATATGTAAATTTTTCATTTTTTGTACACCACAAGTGATTTATTTTAAGGATGCATTTCTTATATATCTAGAAAAAAATACTTATGAAGCGAACGATTCTTAATGAAGTAAATTAAGCAACGATTGTTGAAAAAAAGCGATGGTCGAATGGATAAGCCCATGCACTTACACTCAAGCGGCCGAGGTTCAAGTCTGCGAAAATGGTAAGTTTTCAATTTATTCAATTTAATGTAAAAAATAATGTTTGCATTTTTTCTCAGTAAAAAAACATAATTCTCACAGTATGCTGTTAAAAATCTTAAAAAAATGTTTTTTTTTTGGAAAAATTACAAAATTTTTCCAGGAATTTAATGAAAAATTTCTTATTTTCACAGAAAATTCTTCTCTTACTTATAGCCGATGATTAATAAAAGGTAGAAAATTTCTCATTTTCAGAGATAATCTTTCTCGTAGTTATAGCCACTGATTAATAAACGGCAGAAAAACTTACTATAATGTAATAAGATTTCAACACAATAGCGATACGTTTCTTTAATTTAGCAAAATAGTTCGTAAATGGTTGGATAATTTTCCTAAAATATTTCCCACTTCTGGTGTCAATTTAACAAAATATATATACTTCATTTTTAGAAAACTGGCCTTGGCGCTAAATGAAGCCACCGATGGAAGTAGTGCGTGCTGCGTGTAACACTCTTAATTGCAGACTTCGGAAGGTTGTGGCTAATAAAGGGCTGACCATTGAGTAATTTTCATATTAATCAAATATTTAAACTTCATTTAATATTTGTGCATTCCTATTTCTTAAAATAAAATGAAGCTTTATTAAAAAAAGCTACTTTGTTTTTGTATCAACATATATTTGTCACACTGTACATATTTATTTTTTTCTTTTGATATAGTTCAATAATTAACAATTTTTTCTTTAGGTGTGTGAGATTTTGATTTACAGCGAAATAGGTTTTTATACTTCATGAATTGTGTGTACAGTGCCTTTGAGTTCGTACCTACTGTAAAATACTTGTAGGCTATCCATTTTTTTGTGTATCCAATCCAAGAAGTAAGTGACGTTAGTATAAACAACTGCGTTATCGGATTGGCATCCATCCACAGCAATGTATGATGCGATGCCAACAAGTACATCATTATAAAACGCCGGACCGCCAGAATCCCCCGAACAGGGAGCCGAATCTGGATTATATAAACAAAGATGGCTAGGTAACATCCCTGCAAAACGTGTTTTGCAATCTTCATTGCGTTGAATAATAAAAGCGTTCCATTGTGCAATGGAACTACTATGATGGCTATCTGATATAGACCCCCATCCAACCACATTCACTCGAGTATTAGCAAAGTCTCTCGGCGTAGGTAATGGGGACACTCCTACACTTCCCTTGATTTCTACTTCAGGAATTCTAATCAAGGCAATATCATTACGATTATTTAAGGGGTCATAATCCTCGTGTACAATAACATCCACATTTATAAAATAAACAGTAACTCTTTTTTCAAGTGAGCCCTTGATCTCGTTGGATCCCAAATAGACGCGCATCTCAGTTGGTTTCGTACCACTAAAGTATTAAAAGAAAAGTAATTACGGTCAAAGCATGTAATATTAAACTTTTTGTATAGCAACTTACTTGACATATGTACAATGTGCTGCAGTTGCAACAAAATCCTTCCGAATTAAAGTACCACTGCATTTACTAATATTAGGGTAAAAAACTGCCTCAAGGCGCACAAGTGATGGAAACTGATTAGGTCTAACATCATGTGCATTGTACATGCGTCCTTTTGCCTCCACAGCTGGTGTTGTGTTGGCCAACACCATAGCCAAAACGAAGACGACTAAGAATTTCATATCTTTTACTTTTTAAATTGTATTGCTACTAATGACATATATAATGATCTGCTTGCCTTTTATAGCAAAATTTTGGGTAAAAAATAATGAAATTTGGATGATTATTTTGAATACGACAAAGCATTGTTAAACGTGACGATAGACAAATTAAAAAACAACTGTGCAAATATTTATTAATTACTATAATTTTTTTACACAAGCGTGTTTCTTTGGAGACAAAATGTTTCGATGTATGAGAAAAAATAGCAATAACATTTGAACACTTAGAATAAATGAAAATTTTTAGATTAGATATCGCTCGATTTCTTCTGTACAGCTATTCTAAAAAACAAAAAATATGGTGTTATTGTACAGGAAGTTCAGACTTTTAAGTTAGGATTCCATATCAAATCCACCAACGTTAATGATTCTTTTTTGTAAGAAGTGCTTGTAATTCTACATAAAACTGTTTGTATTTCTTGCAATACATAGTTTAATTTTTATAAATTTAAAAAAAAAGTTTTGCTGCAGATTTTTTTTTTTTTTTCGAAACACAGAAATGGTTTCAGATTTTAAACCAAGGAAGCTTTGGCTTGATGAATATGTAATAGGTCATTAGAAACGTCAAATAAATAGCTTTAAATTTTACTTTATTTTCAAATTTACTTTATTTTTCACTATCTATAATATAATATAATTCCGCGTAGAAATTTATGCAAAAGTTTTAGTAATTACATGATTTTTTTGTAAAATTGTTTTTGGAAAGATTTTATCGATTTCATTAAGTCACTTGTATTGGAGCTTCAGCTCAAACACGTGTTTCGAACTACACGTGTTCACGGAAGTGCGAACTCCATGAATAGTATTCACGCATTTTAAGCATGAGCCAAATTATTTGTAGTTCTTTTGGGCTTCTGAGAAAAAAATGACTATGTTAGTTGATATGCAAGGATATCATAGACTGAAGGAAATAACTGGTAAGTTGAAATAAATCAGTTTTGTTTCATTTAATTCAAAATTATTGCCATTTAGCGAATGTAGGCAAAAAGAATTTATAGACTGTCATGAATTTGTAGCAATCGATTCTTATACGATTCCATCAAGAAGAAACAACCAGTACTGGAGCACCAGTAAATAAACAAAGGCATTTCTAGCTCGCTTGTGCACTATTTGTGCAATATTTTTTAATTTAGCTGTTCCAAGAAGAGAATAGCAAAACTGTGACACCACAATTGGGACACCTCTTGCAATGTTACTTAAAACTGAGTGCGAAATGGCGGCTCTCTGAACCTGGACCTCTGCTATTTATTTAGTCTCTTTGGCGCTACTGTGGAAGTTTTTAGTTTTTCTTCTATTTGAAGGAAAATCATATTTATTTTTCATCTCTTTTAAAAATTTATTTTTATGCATTTGAAAAATAATAGAAAAAGTAAATTTTTTTTTTATAAACATAAATTTTTATACTTCAAAATTTTTTTATTATTATCTTTTTATTTATTATTGTAAATAAAGAATGTAAAAAAAAGACATTTAAGTGCGTGCAGATAATTCGATAAACACTCAAACCAATACCTTTGATATGCAAAAAGTTAAATTCGTACTTTTTGCTAAGTACGAATTGAATTTTTGGAGGAAATTTCCTCCCAAAATTAAATTCGTTATTTTTACACAGTACAAATTCAACTTTTGGGAGGAAATTAAATTCGTTCTATATGCAAAGTACGAGTTTAAGTTTTGAATCGAGTTTAGCTTTTGGCACAATTTTGAGTGCACAATTAAAATTGTTGCCATATATATTTCTTAAAAAGTAGTGCAACTGGTGTTCATCGTACTAAGTTTCAAAGAAAAAATTCTCAAAATCTGAGTGAAGAATGTTTTTGAAATGCATATCATTGGACAGGGGATTAAACCACCTTTATAACTATATATTTGCATTTTTGTACTGAAACTTAGTACCATGAACGCCAGTTTCAATACTTTTTAAAAAAGTCTTAATTGTTAACGAATTCTTAACGAAGTCTTAACGAATTTAATTTTGGGAGGAAATTTCCTCCGAAAATTAAATTAATACTTAGCAAAAACTACGAATTTAACTTTTTGCTGATCAAAAGTATTGGTTTGAGTCTTCGCTAAGTTATCATCGGATTGACGAATTTATCTTCACGCACTTTAAGAATTATAAGTTGAATGTAATCATTAGCTACTTCTTTTCTTTCAGTTCTTACAAATTATATCAATTTTAAGCATTTGATATGCTTTTGAATTATATACTCATGATATTTAAAACGTAAATATAATTTCTAAAAATAAGTTTACTATGTAATACATCAATAAATACAATGAATAAAAAAAACTAATTTGCTTATTTAGGCCCCCCCACGAGCAATTTCTAGATCCACCACTGGGCTTAATGCATATATAATATAACTTCACATTTTAATTTTCATTCAGATTTTTAAGTTTTGTAGAAATTAAAAGTTCATAGCTGTATGTAGATTTTTGTTGGCCACTGTAAGCCTTTGAAAAAGTATTTGTGTTATGAAATTTTATGAGTATGAGTATAGTAGTGTTATAGAATATTTAAGTCCCTAGTGAAAAAAATAGTCGTAGAGGGTAAAAATATTTCTCATATGCTAATCTCTATTGACGCGATGCGTATTTTCGTTTTTGAAATGTGATGTTTTGACAAGTGTTTTGGAAAATGTTGTTCGAATGACGCAGCTTAGACTTAAACCGCACAGCTTGTGAAGTATTGTCAACATTTTTTATATTTGTACTAAAAAACATTCGAGTGCGTTGAAAAGAGTTCCTGAAATATGTTAAGATTTTTTTTCGTGTTAAGAAAAAAGTTTAATAAGAACTACGTAGATTTATATTCGATCTGACCGATGTTTAAATACCACCATGTCCGTGACTTAGTATAATGTTATTTTGGATAGCTTTATTATTTTAATGACATCACATTAAGGCTTCACAGTTTGAATACGCTCGTATGTTATTTGTACGCTTTGCTATTTGTACGCTAATTTACGAAAGCGTATTTTGCTTTGTTGCTGTTTTGCATACAAACGCAAATACTCAGGCACGCGTAAATAAAAAACCCCTCGCATGTGTGTTTTTTGTACCTCGTATTTTTATGCTCTGTCTGCAGCCGCATAATCTCATACATCAAAGGGCTGCATTATTTTTTAATACGATAGTCACATGGTGAGGTGCTCAAAGTTTGAACAATAACAAATGCTATAAATACGATTTGTTGAATGTACGCTTAAACTGTGAATAGCCTTATTGTATGGGAGGCAAGTGTAGTTTCTTTTCGATTTTGCCAAATTTCATTCTCCGAGTAAATATACAAAATTAAAGTTTACAAGCAAAATTAAAACTTATTAGATACCTTTTTGCATATTTAAGAGATTTACCGTTATAATGATGACACTATATGGGAAATAGGCGTGTCTCTCATTCGATTTTGACAAGTGTCAAACCAAGGAAGGAAGGAAAAAATAAATTTCGCCGCATACCTGCTAATCTAAAGCATTATTGAAAGAAAGTTTTGAAAATGTGATTTTTTGGCCGAACGTATAGGTCGCGCATCGACATATTTCTTTATAACTTCAGTATTTACTTTCTGATCTTAAAGAATGATATGTTTATGTTTTTGTCTCAGAAGGATCTACTTTTTGTTTTTAGAATTCATTGACCTCAGCTAACCCCTTATTCTACTGACTCACTGGATCTTAGATTACCATTTTGATTTCAGAAATGGAAAGCCTGTAAGAAATCATTAAACTTTACTAAGAAAATTTTCGCCATTTCCACTACAAATATTTTTTATTTTTTTTTTCATTTTTTTTTTGCAAAACCTAGTGCAAGTTTTTAAATTTTTTGTCATATCGTATTATTTTTATAAAATACGCACCGGAAACATTCTTATCCGAATCTACCATTCGAAAGTAATACAATACAAGCACTTAAAAAACCATTTAGCTTTTCCCAAGAAAGTATATTGATTATCCCAGTTTTCTCCTTTTACTTTCATCTATATTGCAAAACTTACTATTAAACTGAAAATGATCTGCAATTTCCGAAACTGCGCTGTAAAGGGTGAATCAGACCGGCTGGTTACTTGCTGGTTGTGTGATTCATTTTTTCACATCAAATGTGCAGCGTTGACTGCGAGGATCTTCGATGCACTCAACGAAAGTAAGGGACTTCGTTGGTCATGTGAAGATTGCAGGTTTACAAACGTTGAGATCTTTAAACTTATTAGACAATCTCGGAAAGGTTTTTTGGAGGTGGCTAAGGATCTAAAGGTAGCACAAGATAGACTGAGTGAATACGAAGATTTGTTTAAAAAGTTTAAAATTATGGAGGAAGCTTACAATTCTCCAAAACGTAAACGTTCAAACAAAAATCTTCGTAGTTCAGCTAAAACTACTGATATAGCCATGCCGTCACCCAATAATAATACTGTTCTACCTTCTACTTTAACTGTTTTCCCTAATGTGAACATACAGATTGAAGATCAATCAATTGGTGCTGTCAATACTGATCAAATGACTGATAATATCGCACCAACTAAGGTCGCTGCGTCAGCTGATCAGATTTCTCTTTCTGTTGAAGCAATACCAATCATAGAGGAAAATGCTGATTCTCCTCGCGTTTCTGCCACAAAAAAAACTTACGCTGAAACTTGTATTTCCTCAAATGTGGTCCCTGCACCTTCTCAGATTACTCCGGTTTCTACAGGACCGATACCGACACAAGTATCGAACAGCAGTATCAAAGCCCCTGTTCATAAAGAACTTGTGATTATTGAGCCTGCAAAATCTATATTTGTTTCTCGTTTTGCAGCTGATACATCCGGTGAAGACGTGTTATTCTATATAAACTCTAAGCTGAATGTTGTAAATAAAAATATCTCTGTTTACAAATTCAATTTTTCATACGAGCGAATTACGTCCTCTTTTAAAATATCTTTGCCTGGTGATCTTTTTCACAAGGTATTGGATCAAAAGTTTTGGCCTGACAATACGATGGTGCATGAATTTATTTCTAGACCTCGGCCTACAACTTCCTTGGCTACTTTTTCGGTATTTAACATGAATCAAAAAAACTAGATTATTGCTTTCAGTTCCTTATCCTTTACCAAAACGTTCGTGGCATTAACACAAAACTAAATAATTTATTAATTTTGAGTCACAACCTTCACTTTAATTTAATAGCTTTTAGTGAGACTTGGCTGAAACCTAACACTCTAAATACTGAAATTCTGTGCAACAAATTTAACATATACCGCAAAGATAGAAACTCCATTCCTGGTATTTGCTCTAAAGGTGGGGGTGTGTTGATTGCAGTCAAAGCGACACATTTCTCTGAAGAGTTATTAATTCCAGAATCCTTGGACATTGAATTCTGTTGTGTTCATGTTAAGTTTGGTTCCTTGAGCCTTTTTATTACATGCTCATATATTCCTCCCCTTTCTACCTTAGAAGTTTATAGCAAACATTTGGCTTCTATTAGTAAAGTTTGCTCAAAACTGCAATCAAATGATCATATTTTAATAACTGGAGATTTTAACCTGCCAAACGTTTCTTGGAACTGCTGTTCTGAAATTCCTGAAATATTTTTACCTTCGTCTGAAAGTTCATCCGATAATTACTTTTTAAACGAGCTCTCAATCCAAGGGCTATTCCAACTTAACTGCATTTTTAACAAAAATAATCGTTTGCTTGATCTGGTGTTTTTTGATGACAGCAATATCGCTTCTGTGTCTAAATCAGATCCTCTGGTTACACCCGAAGATTCTCATCATCCAACATTAGAAATTATTTTAAATTTTCCAAAACCATCTGCGCAGTATTCTGATTCTCAACCACTTATTGAGTTTAACTTTAAAAAAACAAACTACGTGATTGTGAAGAATAACTTGTCTAATATAAACTGGAATTCTATTCTAAATATTAATACAAATAGTTTATCTTCTCAGAGTCTTGATGATGCGGTATATGCGTTTAATAGAACGCTCAATGATTGTTTTCTTAAAGCTGTTCCGCAAAGAAAAGCCTCCTTGACATAGGGTCCGGTATGGTATACAAATGAATTAAGAAAAATGAGGAATTTGAAATCTAAATACTATAAAAAATATCAAAAAACACATAACATATGTGATTTTGGATGCTATACCTCGATTAAATACAGTTATCAACAGTTATGCAAACAATCCTATAACACCTACTTAACAAAAGTAAAATTAAACATCAAATCTGATGCTAAATCCTTCTGGAACTTTGTTAACACAAAACGCAAGATTGATTCCTTTCCTTCTTTTATGAAGTATAATTCGGTTGAGTCTGATAATGATAATAGTATTTGCAATCTTTTTGCTGACTTTTTCAAGTCGACTTATTCATCATCGTCCTATGATTATTTAAGTTATCCTTTCAATATTCAATCTGGGGATATATATTGCCCAATAATTGACACTAACACAGTCTTATCATTTTTAAAAAATATTAAAACATCATATAAAAGTGGTCCTGATAACATACCTTCGTGTATATTAAAATACTGCTGTGAAGAATTAGTAACTCCAATCTCTTTACTATTTACTTCATCATTAAAATCCTGCTATTTTCCTGCAGCCTGGAAGCATTCATTTATCATTCCGCTGCATAAATCCGGAAATAGGTCTTTAATTGATAACTACCGTGGCATCGCAAAATTGAGCGCTTTGCCTAAACTTTTAGAGGCAATTGTTACATCACGACTATCGCATAGCGTTAAATCTTTAATGTCTCCTTTCCAACATGGATTCCTTTCTGGAAAATCCACTGTTACTAACCTTCTCGAATTTACATCAAAAACTATAGAAAACTTTGGAAAAGGCATGCAGACTGATGTTATTTACACGGATTTTAGCAAAGCTTTTGACGTTGTAAATCACAAACTACTGATCTTAAAATTACATCTTGTTGGATTTCCTATACCGTTGGTAAAGTGGATTGAATCTTACTTAAGCAATAGAACACAATCTGTTCTTTTTAAGCTCAAGAAATCACACGAATTTCCTGTTACTTCAGGAGTACCTCAAGGAAGTCATCTTGGGCCTCTTCTGTTTCTACTTTTTATAAACGATTTGCCATCTGTCATAATGCATTCCAGCATCTTAATGTTTGCTGACGACGTCAAAATCTTCCTTTCTTTTAAAAATGATAATGACGCTGTATTTTTGCAAGCCGACATAGATCATCTTCATAACTGGTGCAAAACGAACCGTATGAACCTCAACATGAAGAAATGCAAGCATATGTCTTTCTCGCGCAAACCACCAAATAAATGTACCTTCAAAATTTGTGGTTATCCATTGGAGTCCTTAGATAGCTTCAATGATCTTGGAGTTACAATGGATTCTAAACTACGCTTTAATATTCATGTAAATAAAATAATAAATAGAGCAAATAGTACTTTAGGATTTATTAAACGTTGGGCAAAAGAGTTTAATGATCCTTTCATAACGTAAACCTTATTCACTTCCCTAGTGCGGCCTATCTTAGAATACGCTTCAGTTGCTTGGTGCCCACGATACGGTTGTTACATAGACGACATTGAATCAGTGCAGAAACAATTTCTTTTGTTTTGCTTAAGCTATCTTTATTGTAATACTGATTTTCACTTACCACCTTATGAATATCGGTTACAACTCTTAAATCTTCCTTCTTTAAAAAATCGGAGAATTATGATAAATGCTTGTTGGATTATAAATCTTTTACATGGCTATGTAAACAGTCCATATTTATTGAGTAAAATATATTTTAATATTCCTCTTCGTCCTAGAAGATCTTTTGAGTTACTCCACATGAACTTTCGTAGAACTAATTATTTGCAAAATGAACCTCTTAGAAGCGCTTGCGGTGATTTTAATTTTGTATCTGATGTTATATCCTTAAGTGAATCCATGGACTCAATCAAACATAAAATTATGTAAAGTTCTTTCAAACTTATATCTGATGCATCTGGTGATTTGTAAACACATTAATATAACAATCTAAATGGATAAATGGACCTAAGCGTAAAATGGAAAATTTTGGTGGATAAACATATAAGTAATCTGAATGGACCTAAACCTGGGATCTTCAATTGCCTCATATCTTCAAGATGGTTGTGACAACATTTGTTGACGGTACCGTGGTGTCTTGGTGTCTTTTTACCTCTTGAAACACTACGTTAGATCGATTTGTAATATATTAATATGAGTGGCCGATAAGACCTAGTTTGTCTTGGTGCCTGCGTTCGCAACTGGTTTTCTTTATTTTATGAAAATTGGTTTGGTGAAGTTGACCTAGTTTGTCGAGTAACCACCCTGTCAAGCCAGGATTTCACCGGCTTCAGGGAGACAGAACGATATATATTATATATATACCTATTGGAGTGGTGTTTTATTGGGTATGAGACCTTGTTTGTCACACGACTCCGCCGTATACAAAAATTGTTGCTAACTTGACCTTGTTTGTCTTGAAAACGCAACCCTGCTATGCTGTCTGATTTTATCGATTTTGACTTAACTTTTTTTCTATTATTTTTTATACTTTAATAAAATTATTACTTTAAGCAATTTACTAAAACTTTTTAGTTTGTTAATAATACATTATTTCATTCAAAATCATACTTTATATTTTTGAATTGTATTAAATATCTTATTTTATAATTTTAAATTTGCTATAAAACCTGTTAAGGTTTAGCAATCAAGTAAATAAAATAAATAAAAAAGTATTTGAAATAAAATCCTTAATATATTTGCTAAATTAATGGTTTCTCTCAGTATTTAAAATTGACTTTTAACAGCTGCTTAGCTATGACTGCGAAAAATGAACCAGCAATAGTAAAAATCAACAGCAGAAAAGAAAATACGTGTACGGATCCATCGCCAAATCTTATGAATCTAGAGGAGTTCGTTGTAAAAGTTGATGTGCCATTCTGGTTTCATGCCAAAAATCAACGACTGGCAGTGGTCGGAAGACGTCTAACAAGCCGTCCGTCCGTGCATTCATGACCATATTTTTTATAGCAAAATACAGGACAAACCCAAATTTTAAATATTCCATATATAGGATGTTTACTGAATATAACAATATATATTCAGAACAGATTATAATATATTTGGCTTTGTTTATTGATTTGCAATTTTGATATTGCTTTTCAGAAAGTAAGTACATTTTATATTATATTAATATTTCAGATATTACTTGTTCATTACACAGTGAGAGGACTTCATACAAGTTTTAGCCATTAATAGTAAAAATGAACCAACAGCTTTGAAATTTGGTATGAGTGCTTTGTAGAGCTAAGTATGAAATATATATAAGTTCGGATTAAATCCGCTTACAGACACGCTCATCTTCCATACGATATTTTTTGTTAAAATAGTAAAAATAAACCTAGAGCTTTAAAATTTGGTATGAGTACTTTGTAGAGTTACATATAAAATATATGCAATTTTGGATTAAATACGCTCACAGACACGCCCACCATCAATACAAATTTTTTTACAAAAATTGCAATTTTGAAGTGAGCTTTTAGAAAATATGCTGATATAATATATTAACAAATTTTTGTTTCCGAATTTGAGAAAAATTGAATGACAGGCACGTGCAACTTTCATACTTATCTTCTTTCTTTCCATATAACACTTATTAAACTCTTGGTAAACAAGTTTAAATTCTATGGATTTTAACACTTTTCCTGAGAACATGAGCATAAGCCGTTCGGAGTCGGCATAGAATTGAAAAAGTTAGTTTATAATTTTAAAAATATTTTTATTGCTCATAAGGCACTTTTTTATTAACTCTTTATTTATTATTACGCTTTCGTAAATTAGCGTAAAAATAGCAAAGCGTACAAATAACAGACGAGCATATTCAAACTGTGAATAGCCTTAATGTGATGTCATTAAAATAATAAAGCTATCCAAAATAACATTATACTAAGTCACGGACATGGTGGTATTTAAACATCGGTCAGATCGAATATAAATCTACGTAGTTCTTATTAAACTTTTTTCTTAACACAAAAAAAAAACTTAACATATTTCAGGAACTCTTTTCAACGCACTCGAATGTTTTTAGTACAAATATAAAAAATGTTGACAATACTTCACAAGCTGTGCGGTTTATGTCTAAGCTGCGTCATACGAACTACATTTTCCAAAACACTTGTCAAAACATCACATTTCAAAAACGAAAATACGCATCGCGTCAATAGAGATTAGCATATGAGAAATATTTTTACCCTCTACGACTATTTTTTTCACTAGGGACTTAAATATTCTATAACACTACTATAATCATACTCATAAAATTTCATAACACAAATACTTTTTCAAAGGCTTACATTGGCCAACAAAAATCCACATACAGCTATGACCTTTTAATTTCTACAAAACTTAAAAATCTGAATGAAAATTAAAATGTGAAGTTATATTATATATGCATTAAGCCCAGTGGTGGATCTAGAAATTGCTCGTGGGGGGGCCTAAATAAGCAAATTAGTTTTTTTTATTCATTGTATTTATTGATGTATTACATAGTAAACTTATTTTTAGAAATTATATTTACGTTTTAAATATCATGAGTATATAATTCAAAAGCATATCAAATGCTTAAAATTGATATATTTTGTAAGAAATGAAAGAAAAGAAGTAGCTAATGATTACATTCAACTTATAATTCTTGAAGTGCGTGAAGTTAAATTCGTCAATCCAACGAGTAAATATCTATAAGAGATTTCACTCGTCGCTCGTTCTTTTTTGCTCGCCGATATTAGCCATCCATCGACAGAACAGGGTATTTTGATGGGACATTTATTTTATACCCCTTCAAAAGATCGAGTTTGTTTACATTTGGTTTTCTATATTTTGATCATTTTGGCTGCGTGCACAAGGGAGCAAAAAGATCGGTATTTTTTTAATGTGCTTGCCTGTTTCTTCTTATTTGAATATCTGAAGAAATATTGCAAATTTTATGAATGCAAATAAAATTTAACAGCTTCTTATTTGCATGTGCATGGTTACCGAGTTTATTTTGTTTCCAGCTGGAAATTTTTGTTGTGATTTTGTTGTAGCTATATTTTGTTTGCTGCTGCAGACAAGGATTTTTAGATATTTCATTAGTTGAATAGAAAGACAGAATTCTGATTCGGCTAATGCAATAATTATTGGATAATACAAAAATGTAGCAATAAAATAGAACTGGTCTAGCAGTATTTAATAAATTTAAAATAAAACAAAGAAATATTGTAGATTTAATTAATGAGAATAAAAGTTATATTTGATACAAATTTCACAGGTTATTAAATATATGTATGTGTGATTTTTTTTCCATCTTCTTTAGATTGTTTCTAGCTGGACATTTTCCTTGTAGCAATATTTTGCTTGCTACTTTGGATACACAACCATAATTTTTAAATACTTCATTACACCAATAAAAAGATGAAATTCTGATGATTCGGCTAATGAAATAATTATTAGTTAGGACTTGAAAAAAAATTTTTATCAAAAATGCTTTTAATAAATAAAATTAACTTGAATTAACAAAATACAAACACCAAATTTCTTCAAAATCAAAGAAGAATTTATTGTATAAAGATATTCTCCGGCAGACGTTGTCCTGCCACCGCCTTACTGCCATATATAAATTTTCATGCTAATCGGAAAAATTTTTGTTTTCATCATTTTAAGTATAGTTGCCAAGCGTATCTATATAAACTAAATTAAAAAATTTTAGTCTAATACAACCAAAACCGTTCAAAATATAGCATTTTTGTTGATTTGTAGACGGTGAAAGAGGGTGTGGCAAAATATTTTTCTCTTAAACCATCTAGAACTCAAAACAAATCGAGTGCCAAAATTTGAGCTTAATTTACTTTATACCTATCGTTATAATATTTTAACTGTATTAAAATGTAGAACAATATATATTTACGAATTTCGTAATCAATTTTTTACTAACACTTTTTATAAATTTTACAAAATTAAATAGTTTTTAATGCTTGTATTAAAATTTATTCCAAGATTTCTAACCATGAAGGTAGTATATTATTTTAAAAAAATTAAGAAAAATAAAAATTAATACAATATATGTATATTAGACCGTCCCACTTTTTCAACGTTTTTCGAAAAGTTTCCGGGACACGTTGATTTCTGATTCTACTCTTAAAAACATGAATTTTGGTATATAACACTTTAATATTAACTAACGGTCGCGCAATCGGCTTAAAGGCTTTTTGGCTAAAAATTATATTTTCGAAAAAACAAGAAATTTCTTCTTCAGTATTTTTCATATCACTATGAAACTAATGAAACAATTTTTATCAATTTATACTTATTTAAAAGCTTAAAAAACTTTCCATCTTATGCTATAAGAAACATTGCATTTTGTTCTGTACATTTTTTTAAAAAAATCTGCAAAGTGAAATTTTAATTAAATTTTTTCGAAAATTTGATAACTTCAACTCACATCACCCCGCTTTACAAGAACATAAGGAAGAAGTTTTTAATTATGTAAATTTCGTATTTTGAAAAATTTTACAACAAAAATTTGATGTATAATTTGAAGATATATGATAAGGTATTTTTCGAAAAAGCAACACAACTGCACAGTGAGTTTTTTCGAAAAAAATTCAATTTTATTTTCATTAAATATTAAATATTAATTTTAAATATTTGATTAATATGACAATTACTCGATGGCCACTACTTCCATTGGCATTTTCCATACATCAATAATAGCAGCATTAAAATCCTTCAAGCCATTGTACTTATATTCCTTAAGTCACTGAACCACATATCCCCATAATGAGCTAGGAGGTCATTCATTTAGGTATAAAATTTGTTAAGATTTGCTCACACCAGTCTTGAACCATATTAGCGGCGTTTATTTGTACACCTTTGTCAATGAAGACTAGCGGCAATTTACCTTTTCTGGATATCGCACACCAAACCATAATTGGTGACGAGTTTTGGTATTTGTACACACGCTTTTTGTCATTTGGGATGTCCTTGTATGATACTGCCTATAATTTGTCATTTTGCGTGTGGTGCAGTTTTTCGTGCAGAAAGGATAAGTTTCGTTCTTAGCGATCGCTTGTCCACGGTTGCTTTAGTAAGGCCATGCATTTTCTTCTTTTTAAAAGGTTTCATATTGAGGTCGCAATGCAAAAGGAGCCTTGAAGATTCTCGGTTCATTCCTATCTTTTTGGCCGTCTTTCGTACTGAACGGCCACAATTTCGTCGGATTCGTTCTCTCACTTTTTAAATGTCACTATTCGCGGTACGTACGTTCCGTTTTCTCCCACTTTTCTTAGTCTGCGGACAGAGTAAACGCTGAAGCAGGCTGGCAGGCACGCAGGTAAGTTTGCTTACTTGCCTCAGTGCGAGAAAACTCTCTTCATACAAAACTGCTCGAAGTGTGCAGAGTGGAAGCAGGCAGGTCAGGTCAGGTCAGATCAGGTCAGATCAGATCAGATCAGATCAGATCAGATCAGATCAGATCAGATCAGATCAGATCAGATCAGATCAGATCAGATCAGATCAGATCAGATCAGATCAGATCAGATCAGATCAGATCAGATCAGATCAGATCAGATCAGATCAGATCAGATAAGATCAGATCAGATCAGATCAGATCAGATCAGATCAGTTTGTTGCGAGAAACCAGGCTGGCGAAGGTTTCTCGCAACTGAATTTCTTCTTTTTGTTTTGTTTTTAATAATTTTTCAAGGAAACTGCGTTTTTTTATTATCTTGAGAATACAAGACCAATTACAACAAAAACATTCAACAACAACAACGCGTTGAACGAAATAAACATCAACAGCAGCGACCGCGCACATGTTTATGAGAGTGTGAGGGTTGTTTTTGGTGGGTATTGACAAATTTGGTAAACGTCGATTAATGCCCTGTTTAGGTAAAACAAACGATGCGTCTATTTCACGAACGTATCGTCCAACACGCGGCAATCAGCTGTTTTCGATCCATGTATGAAGAATGTCAGACACAAACGAACACAGCTGACTCAGTAACGAACGAAGACGTAACCTCAGTATAAAATTGGGTCTTTGTAAGCAAAAAAATCCGAACGAGACGTCACAATTTGACGAGAGCAAAATTATTATCGTTCTGAAAATGGAAGATGCTACTAACAGATTTGGAGCTAGTAAAGCAAAAGCAGATGAAAAATGGAACGCCCATCTGCTAAAGTAAACTTCTACGGTCCTCCTCAAAGAAGTGCACACAATCTATTTAAGAACAGAAGCTATCACAATCAATTAAAAAACAGTTTCATTTCTTGCAAAAGTCAACAATTCCATAACCAAAACAGCTGATGCAAATGTATTGCCACCTATTAAAAAATGCTAGTAATATGTATACAATTTTCAAGATTTTTGTCAGTTTTACGCTAAATGCTGAACTTTTACAATCTGGCAATAATGTTTTTGACAAGTACTGACGTTGGAGTATTTCAAAAACGTAAGCAACGTAATGTTGGACGACGACGCAAGAAAAAATTACAAAGACCCAATTTAGGACGATCACGTCGAAAAACGAACGAAGCTTGTCACGAAGGCTTCGTTTTACCTAAACAGGGCATAAGATTGTGTTGTTGTTGGTGATAAGTTGTGCACGCCAAAATGAAAGATTGATAGAATGGGCAATTGTTGGGCAAGTAGGAAAAAAAAGAAATACATATAAAAGAATAAAAAATTAAATTGATTGCATTTTTTTATTGCATTTTTTTTAATATTTTTAACAGTAAAACCAGGATCTAATATGTTGGCAGCCCTCAAAATCCAAAATTTTTGATTTACAAAAATCAAAAATATTTCAAATGAGATATAACGTTTTTATAATTTTTCTATTACGAATTCATACGATACACAATAAACGCTTGCATTCTGTTATGCGGTATTACGAACTTACGATTGTCGTATTAAATCCGAAAGCTAGCGTTTATCGTTTATCTGAAAAAACCGGTATTATGAAACGATTCGTTTCAGATCAGCTGTTCAATTTCATACGCTTGCAAGCGGCTGAATATTCTTGTCCGATACTTAGATAAAAATTAGTTTTTAAATGGATTTAAACAGAATTAAGCGATTTTTCAGGCCAAGACTTAACGGCCAAGAGAAAACGGCATTTTTAAATAGAAATGTTGAAATTAAATAACCTCAACAAACTTATTCCACCGTCATGAGCAAATCGTCACGTCACCTTCCAATTTCATGCCGTTGGTTATCTCAAGTTTCTTGACGATGCCTGCTTTTGGCGCCTGCACGGCCATTTCCATCTTCATGGCAGATAGAACCACAAGCGGATGTCCCTTTTCGACTTTTTCGCCTTCCTTAATACGAATATCAGTGACTGTTCCCGGCATAGGAGCTCCAACTTCGTTCTTGTTTGCTTTTGAAGCCTTGGGATGAATATGAAATTCCTTCACAGAATCTTTAGCGAGAGATTGGAAGCATCCCTCAATATCCTTCTTTCCACAGCATCTATACGTGCCTCATCGCTTTCTCTACTAATATTGAACGCCATGGATGTCGTCGGAAACGTGTTTATATATTTTATTTTTGAACTTTCAAAATATTGAAGTGACTTCACTCTGAGAATTTCAATTGCTTTTTCTTGAATTCAAAGTAAAATGTAAACAAAAATCACTGTCATTCACAATAGTATATCTATCGGGCGTATGAAAACGATAATACGAAAGCTTGATCCAAGCATCTATCGTGTATCGTATGAAAATCCATAATAGAGGGGTATAATTTTTTTTTGCCAGAAACAGGCACTTTTCGGATATTTGAAAAAAAAATCAAGTTTCACCACCCTGCAGTGTAATCAACTAGATTTATACCAGTCAACAACTAGTTGGAAATATCCAACAACTAGTTCGATTTATGTCCTATTCTCATAGAACCGACTGGTATTTTTTACGTGGTGATGTCATTGGAAAAGACAATTGTCTTACTATAGATAAGGTTTTAACTAGTTAACAACTCATTTTTTATGTAAAGTAAAGTTCTAGTTGGGTTGTGACTAGTTTTTAACCAATATAGTAATTATCGAATTAAAACTAGTTCATAGGTTCATATTTTTTCAATAGTTCATAGGTTCAAAGAACATATATTTTTACAACAATATATTAGCTAAAGGCTAAAGTTAAAGCTATTTGATGAAATACCATGTTTATGGTATACTACATGTTTTTAAATTAGTTTTTATATGTTTTAATTGGTTTATTATTAGTTTGTTCCAATGGGGTACCCAGCTCCAACTGGTTTTGGAACTGGTTGATTTTGATAATGTGTAGTATAGTTTGATTTTGGCTAGTTTTACAACTGGTTTAATGTGACTTGACAAAAACTAGTTGGGTTTAAACTACTTTTGCAACTAGTAAATCGTGACAAAATATAAACTAGTTTGTTTTGACTAGTATAAATACTACTCATGTTTTAATGCTGACTAGTCTTACACTGCAGGGTTTGTTCCAATGGGGTACCCAGCTCCAACTGGTTTTGGAACTGGTTGATTTTGATAATGTGTAGTATAGTTTGATTTTGGCTAGTTTTACAACTGGTTTAATGTGACTTGACAAAAACTAGTTGGGTTTAAACTACTTTTGCAACTAGTAAATCGTGACAAAATATAAACTAGTTTGTTTTGACTAGTATAAATACTACTCATGTTTTAATGCTGACTAGTCTTACACTGCAGGGCAGCTATAACTTTTTTCTTAGGATTCTGGTTTTTTTTTTTAATTTTGTGCGCAAAACAGTTCAAGACTATGCTTTAAGCATAATTTTTGTTATTGGTTAATATTTTGCATTTTTGGATTTTTGAGAATTTTTTTCGTAAAAATACTCAAACTCTACATAACGACAAAGTTATTCAAATTACCCTGCAGTGTAATCAACTAGATTTATACCAGTCAACAACTAGTTGGAAATATCCAACAACTAGTTCGATTTATGTCCTATTCTCATAGAACCGACTGGTATTTTTTACGTGGTGATGTCATTGGAAAAGACAATTGTCTTACTATAAATAAGGTTTTAACTAGTTAACAACTCATTTTTTATGTAAAGTAAAATTCTAGTTGGGTTGTGACTACTTTTTAACCAATGTAGTAATTATCGAATTAAAACTAGTTCATAGGTTCATATTTTTTCAATAGTTCATAGGTTCAAAGAACATATATTTTTACAACAAAATATTAGCTAAAGGCTAAAGTTAAAGCTATTTGATGAAATACCATGTTTATGGTATATATTAACTGAGTTCTAATCTACTACAAAGTTGCAATAAAAACATTTAAAAATGAGAGTATATGTCGCATGAATATAATTCAAGATAGTTTATCAACTACATGTTTTTAAATTAGTTTTTATATGTTTTAATTTGTTTATTATTAGTTTGTTCCAATGGGGTACCCAGCTCCAACTGGTTTTGGAACTGGTTAATTTTGATAATATGTAGTATAGTTTGATTTTGGCTAGTTTTACAACTGGTTTAATGTGACTTGACAAAAACTAGTTAGGTTTAAACTACTTTTGCAACTAGTAAATCGTGGCAAAATATAAACTAGTTTGTTTTGACTAGTATAAATACTACTCATGTTTTAATGCTGACTAGTCTTACACTGCAGGGTAATGACACAATTTTTTGTATCATTATGAATTGTTTCAGAAAAATTTTTGACAACATTTCATTGCAATTTTTTAAAATTTGGATTTTTACGATTTTTTTTATTACAACAAGAAAGAAAATAGAATTTTTTCGAAAAGTAAAATATCACAACTCTAGTAATTTTCATCCGATTTTTCTCACCGATGACACATTGTAAAGGTATTTGAATCTGCTATTGATTAAAAGTATAGAATTATTTAATCAGTTTACAGAATTTTAATACACATTTCAATGACGAAACACCTCATTTACGCCCTTTATACCAATGTAATGAGATTAATTAGCAATGAGCCTTAATTTATCGGTGTCCAATTTTGATAAAATTTCTGGAGATTTATCTTATCGACCAATGGAATATTTTTAGCCATCGAAGGAAACGCTAATTTTAGTTTGAAAGTGGTAGAACATATCGCACACTCAAAATGTTTACATATATACTTTTTCGTGTAAGACTATCGGTTACATCGGCTATATTAATTTTGTACACATATTCTTACGGCCGTATTCATTACATTTGTTATGCACTCGTTAAAAACTGTTTTAGTTAGAACACAAACTATCCCTTAAAATGCTGTTTATGCATAAACGTATTTTAAGAGCATTTTAAGCAATATGGGAATTTTTAAAAACAGTAAGCAACACTTCATCAGCTGACAGCTTAACGAAAGAACTTGACGAAAAACAGACTTTTTGTCGCCAGAAAGTGCCCTGTTACGGTGGCGGTCATAGGCTCATCATGGTCATGCATTGTTGTTGTTTCAATGTATATTAACAATTTGAGAGCGAGAGCAAGAGAGTCAATTTTCAGCACCACGGTCACCAAATGATTTGACAAAAATATGAAATCATGGGATCAAACTAGTGTTGCGTTGTGAACTTATTCACAATATTTGTGTTTAGGCACGAAAATAGTACACTTTTAGTATAAAATGTATTAAAGCAGTAATGAAACCTGCTTAATAGCAACACGTCGGTTGTAAAAATACTAAAAGTAGCAAAAAGTGTACTGGTGCTTAGGCATCATATGACCACCAGCATAGCATACTTTCGTCACACAGTTCATCAAACGAAAAAAGAGAGTAAAAAGTGTCATGACCAGGGATCATATGACGACCACCGTAACAACACCCATAGCTGATTTTGGCAAGTTATGTTAGGCATTAAAAAAGCAAAAAAAGTGAAGTGAAAAGTAAACAAAAATATAAAAGCAATGGACATGTTCAATATTTTGATTATCTGCACTTTAGTGGAAGAAGAGGATCCTTTTCCAAAGCGCCGAAAAATGTATAGAGCAAGAATCAACCCCATTGAACAAAACAACGACGAGGAACGAGTAGGAAGGATGTTCAGATTGATTTTAACGATCGTTAAAATACTCTTAGAACGTTGATGATAACATACGTTTATGCATAACAAAATGTTTTTCACTGTATAACTATCGCTAAAACAGGTTTATGAATACGGGGGTTAGTTTTTAGTTCTAGTTTTAGTTCTAGTATAAGTTTTGGCTTTTAGGCATAGCTTATGGTATTGTATAAACTAACACTTAGTTTGTAGTTTATTTTTTATTTCAATTAATTTAACATATTTTACACATTCAATTTGGTTTAACTTTTCAATTTGTCGTGGCTCACGTCTCGGCGGCAACTGCGTGTCTCTCCGTTTTCTATATTCATTTTCGTCCGCTTTCTTTGTCTGTCTGTTCAGTGGTTGATCAGTGTTGCCGTGCTGCCAAGAAAACTACTCCACTCCTTGTCGTCCGTCGTCCGTTGTCCGTTTGTCCCTACCACATATATGAATTCAAAAACAGAATTTTTGGTTCACTGGGAAAGACTCGATCAACTTTTGTCTTTTTATGGAGCATTAGGCGCCTTAATATACATAGCCGTAGATACTTACATAGTTAGTTGAATATTTTTTTTGGACGCAAAGTCAATTTATCGATGACAGTTTCCTCGTTCATAGAAATATCCTTATGAATATTTAATGGCGCCAAATCATAACATTATTCTATTAGATCTTCATCGATTTTTTACAACAGTATAGTCAAAGCTGACGTAAATTAATATATTTTATGTATTAAATAAATTGTAACGAAAAATTCTGGACTCGTAACTGCATACATTAATTTGTGTGCTTGAGGCGAAGTGTACCTGCTAGAATTTGAGAAGAGCATTTTTTAAAACCACTTTGCGATACTCACACACAGCTTAAAAAAATCGTGAAACTGACAAATGTACGAATGAAATTCACTTTTACGTTAATTTAATAAACTTATTTTTTGGTCGCAGAATTTAGTGGCATACTCAGTTTTTCCCAATCAGATCAAAATCTCAAGATATTTGCGATTGAAATTTAATCACTGTTAGACCTATTTTTAATTATATTTTCCTAATATTTGGAGAACAAAAATTTTGACCATCTCCGATTATGCTTAAACTTTCAGAATTTAATCTACTTATAATAAGAGTAATTTGATTAAAAGAATTTTAAGATTTTTTTAAAGATTTTACGTTTAATATTCAAATTTGGTCAAAATGGAGAGAAATGCAAAATTGCTTAACCTAGAAAAATCATAGATTACACAAGGCTAACTTGATTTTCATCTTGGAGGTATTTTCAAAAATACAATAAAAAGTAATTGTTAAAATACTATAAAAAAATTTTTAAATGAAGTTCAAATGATAGTCAAATGACAAAAATCTGAAAATTCTCGAGAATCTGATTTGGAAAAACTGAATATGCCACTAAATGCTACGATCGAAAATTTAGTTTATGTATCTCAGCGTTTTTTTGTGACTTTTCAAAAGTTAAAAATTTACCTACAGTGTAGGGCATATCCATGTCATCGTACGTGACATTTGTACACCTACAAAGTGCAATAAATTGTGCAAATATAGGAGCAACTCTAAAAAATTTTGTCGTTATGTTCCATTCACAGGGTACTATATATGACAAAAAAAGTAATACATTAGGAATTCTGTTGTCGAAAATATCGAGGGAAATAAGAGCATATCGTTCGTGACATAAAACGGAAGTAAGTTTGAGGTGCATGTAAAAATAGGCGAAAATCTGCGAATTGTGTGAAGCTTTTTTGTTATTGTAATTTTTTAAAGTAAGCCAATATTTTTCCTTTAGAATACGTAGTTTTTAAATTAAAAAAAATTTGTTGGTGATTTTATACTACTTACTTACTTACTTAGTTGGCGCTACAACCGTATGTCGGTCTTGGCCTCATCTAAGAATTTGAGCCAGCCATTTCTGTCTTTCGCTTGCTGGCGCCAGTTGGAAATTCCAAGCTTCATCAGGTTGTCCTCTACTTGGTCTTTCCAACGAAGATGCGGTCGTCCTCTTCTGCATTGACCGCCCCTGGGTACCGAATCGAATGTTTTCTTCACTGGAGCATCGTCTTTCATGCGCTGAACATGACCAAGCCAGCGAAGCCGCTCGATTTTAATGCGCTTGACTATGTCGATGTCAGCGTACAGCTCATACAGTTCATCATTCCACCGTATTCGGTACTCGCCATTGACGCAGATTGGTCCGTAGATCTTACGAAGAATCTTTCTCTCGAATGCTTCTAAAGTCTTTTCATCTAAACTGCTCAGCGTCCAGATTTGTGATGCGTAAAGTAGGATGGGCATGATGAGCGATTTATAGAGCGTGATTTTCGTTCGTCGAGAGAGGGCTCTGCTTCTCAATTGCCTACTGAGCCCAAAGTAACACCTGTTGGCAAGAGTTATTCTTCGTTTGATCTCAATGCTGATGTCGTTGGTTGAATTTATGCTGGATCCCAGATAAACGAAGTTCTTCACAACCTCGAATGAGGTATTGTCAACGGTAACGTGGGTTCCAAGACGCTGGGACTGTTTGTTTGTTGACACTAAGTATTTCGTCTTATCTGCATTCACTGACAGACCCATTCGACTTGACTCTCTTTCTAATCTGGAAAATGCTGCACTGACTTCGCGCGTATTATGGCCAATGATATCTATAATGATATGATTTTATAATGAACAAAATATAATATCGTTCGTGACATACTGTACGTGACAGATTTTTCTCTTATGTGATTCTTAAGTAATAAAATATATGCATACAAAAACTTAAAAACAAACAAAAAATAGTTATTCAGTGATAAAATCAATAAAAACAAAATAAAGGGTCAAATTCATTTCTTACTACATACTATGTATTTGTACTAATTAAATGTTTATTTTGTCTCTTAATGAATACGTAGTTCGAGAAATATTTGTATATTGACTATCGTGATATGCAAACGCATGAAGTTTTTTATTTTTGAAATTGGCTGGACATTTTGCCATTTTTCATAGAGAATAGAAGAAAGGGTTTCAATCTCTTTGGCAGCAACATACAACAAATTAACTCCTTCCACATATTTATGAGCACATTCATAAAATGAGAAAGCATCTGGCAATATTAATTCATTTGCTTTCACAACTTGACAGACCTTTCTTTTAACAATTGCACCAATTCCATCAACTGCACCTTTACCATGTGATGTTGCAAAGAAGTTCCATTCTAAATATTTGCAGCTAAATTCGTTTACAAAAGAAGGAATACTTTTCAATATGAATTTGTTTTTGAACTGAGCGCTACTCCCATCGGAAAATATGTAAATAGATGATATGTCCTTATATTGTTCTCTTATTTGCAGCATAATTTTTTTGATGAAACAATAAACGTCAAACTTGTTATGCGTCCATTTGTCGCTAATAATAGCAAAAGATTTACTTTTTCCAAAGAGCCACGCAACGCACGTGAAAATAGTTAGGTCGGTGCTGATAAAAGAAAGATTTTCCTACACTTTCTATGGTGAATTCGTTTTTGTATAGTTGGTAAGCTTCTCCAACAGTCAAAAGCATAAAGCGTTTAGGAACTATATTGCCATCATAGATAACTGTGTCTTTTCGGCAAGGAGCTTGCACGCTTATTCCAACTCGCGTGAAGAATTCTTTGATTATATTAATACTTTCAACTGGACCAAGGTGTTTTTCCTGTTCACGCTTTAAAGGTTCCACATATTTCTTATATAAATTTTCAATTATTTCAACTTTTTTACTTATGTCTATTGGCAAGGCCTTCTCTACCTTTCCTATAGCTTTACCCAAAGTTTGCTGATATTTATAAGAAGATTCGGGGATAAAGTTACGTACACTTTTATTTATTTCTCCTCTCCGCCTTTGCTGTCGAATGCAATCTTTAATTCTTTTTTCTTGAAGAAGTTTTTCGTCTTTTTTGGCTGCATCTGCCATCTTTCTTCGATAGAC
Organism: Dichetophora obliterata; assembly: GCA_963920525.1. Classification (NCBI taxonomy): domain Eukaryota; kingdom Metazoa; phylum Arthropoda; class Insecta; order Diptera; family Sciomyzidae; genus Dichetophora; species Dichetophora obliterata. The sequence continues at coordinate 44,373,662 of OY986435.1, read as the reverse complement.
ACGCTGTCTCTCAGCCTCTTTTTTCGGTACTTCTTAATGTTTTCCTCATTCTTTTTCAAATCCTCCCTCCATTTTTTTGTAGTCTCGTAGCTTGTTTTACCCATCTTAACAAAATATTTATAATTAACAAATGAACTCTCATACATTTAATTGCAATTGTAGTACTTACTATAACGTACGTGACGAACTTTAGAAACTTATACAATTTTTATTACACCAAACTGAAAAAAAATTATGATTAATATTTGTTTGCGACAAATATCTTGCTTAGAAACTTTTATTTAGAAACACTTGCCACCGGTCAAATTCAAATGACGTAGATAAATGACGTTTTTCCACTACGTACGTGACATTAGAATAACATCCAAAGCAAACAAAAAAAAAAAAAATACCGCTAATCGAACTCCATATTTTCTCTTTCCTCGTTGATCTTGTCCGTTGTTGTTGTAACGTTAATTTTAAAGTGTAATTGCAATGTTACAAATACTTGAATTTAGTCACTAGCTAAGAGAAAACAGCTGATTGCAATTTCTTAAGAGTAACCAAAGAGATGGTCAGTTTAAACTGTTATTTTTTGCTCTTTAATGATTGTTATAACCTCTAAATACATCGTCTTAATTAAATTTGAGTGCTTTTTTTAATATTTGCCCTGCTTGAAAAATGTTTCAAAGGTTTTTATTTTTTCAGTCGCGGTTGACGTTTTCATGGAAATGCCCTGGCTGCTAATCATATGACATTTCAAAGCAGTAGGCTATTTATAGATCACCGCCAGCAACTCTACCAAGGCTGCCATCTGTTCTAGTTGCTTCTTTATTTATTTCAATATTCATTGGTATATCGACACAGCTTAATTACTCAAAGACTACTGAAGAAAAATATGTAGCGATTTCCGAAACAGACTGTCTAGTCGCTAAGTGATTGACTCTATACAGTGTTGTTGTTGTTGTTGCCTTCTTAAAAACTTACTTGACCTAAAGCTCGCAATTTAATTCATGCAATAATTTATTAGATCATAAAACTAAGTTTTAATAAATGTTTTAAATGAAAAGGATAGACTATTTGCAGTTTTTTATTAAGAACAGTAGTAAATAGAGTAAATAAAGATATATCAAAAACGCCTTTAAAATAAATGTTTGACAAAATAATGTAAATGTTTGTGTTACATTAAAGTCTATTTTTTTGTATAAAAAATACCTCTGAGCTTTATGTGCAGGAGTGGCAAAGAAATATGGTACTTCTCTTTAGAATGCATCGGTCGTGAGCCCAGATCAGCTCACATTGCAAACAGGAAGTCCATTTTTGTACCTTTGTGTCATCTTCTCAGCGTTTATTGCAAAAATTGCACAATTTTCTCTAGAAGAAGGAGCATCGGTAATTCCTCTTTCCCATCCGATTTTTCAAAAGTAACGCTTTGATCGGAGTCGCTAGTTGACTCACGTTGTAGTTTTGTAGATAAACTTGCTTTCGAGGGGCCATAAGTCCAATCTTGTCAGCCCCCAAAAGCGAGACTCTATCTTTCGATTTGCTCGTTGAACACAGGTTTCCCGCCTAATTTTGCAGAAAGCAGCTCCTCTAATGACTTTTGGCTTCTGGCCATACGGTGCAGTGTGGTGTGTAAAACTTCGTACGTTTTTGACGCCAATAGTATACCCATTTCCTTTTTTTTCACAGCTGCAATGGCCTTTCGCTTAATCCTTACATTCCACTGGCTTCGTTCACCGTTATTTGCCATAATTGCTATTAGATTCAACTTAAATACAATATTAAAATATTTGCCTCATGGCCGTATGGCAGGTAACATGGTACACCGTACAATGTACCATATTGGCCGCATTTTTCCTTTTCTATTTTTTTTTATTTTTATGTTAAAAAACACGCTTTTTAAAACTCACCTTATGCAAATAAAATATAATACGTTGGTTTTTGATTGTAATAAAACTTATTGATTTTGTCTTGCTGCGCCGTGCTAAAATATTTCTGTTTATCCGTCTTGAAAACTTCAGTATACACAAACACGTGTTTCTACCAATTGAAAGAGAACTTGATAACAGTTACAACTGCAAGTTTTTTCTCTTATCTTCTCTTTTCTAATTTAACAGCTGTTTGGGCAGTCAACGTTCCTCAGAAAAAGGAGAGTGTACCGTCCCAGTAAAAAAGTGGATCATATATGAGCGATCTGGGAGTTTTCCCTGAGGAGCAGTGGAGTGTTCCTTATTGATCCAAGTCAGGTGTATTTTATGATCTCCTTTAACATTGCATGTCCTAGGATGGGTAGCGCTCCCTTTAACAACCCAAAAAAGTTCAAATAGAGCGATCAATAAATGATACAAATTAATCAGCAAAGGATCATTTATTTTTTTTTGTTGGGACTTAGGTTTACTCCGAAAGCTAGGCTTCCCTAGCTCAAGTAGACTGCTCAAGACCCTAAGATGGCGAGGAAATAATTTGGCCAAATCGTGAGATTTATAACGCCACCACAAATTACGAATCGTTTTTGATTCTATTTAAAAACTGTACTTTAATTGCATCAGTCGCATCAGCAGATGGACAAAACGCAATTACCGTTGGCTGGTCGCATTTCACGACCTCGATGTTGAAACGACGCGAATCGAATAAATGGAACATTTAAAATATTATTTTTTTTCACAGAAAATAATGATAGAGTTTCCTAAAAAGCACATGCTCCACGTTATGTTCTTTTTTTCAGTAATTGCTCGCCTATTGATCTTATAAAACAGTAAATAAGCTCAAGGGCACAAGTGCTCACTTTTTGATGCAATAAAATAGCAAAAGAGTGCTCCCTTGTTGCTCCTCATGGGAGCGATCGCATATTTTTTTACTGGGATATTAGACGCGTATACCATTATATCCGAAGTTACTCTACAGCATGTCTTTAAAATTAAATACAACATTCACCATAGTATTGAATTGATTCCAAGGGTATAAAATATCGTTGTAATATTTAAATCGTATTAAAATGTAAGACAAAATAAAAAAAAGTTGGCTATACTTTTCTATAGGTTTTTCAATTAACATTTTTCTGGTTAAATAGCTCTTCATGAGTATAATTTATAATAATTATACCGCAGTTTACCTAAAATTTGTTATTTTTTCGTGCATTCGTGCATGTTACTAAAAAAGGAAGTTCTTGTGAGACTAGCACTCGAACTTAGAATATTATTCCGAAATGGTCGATCGCACCTCGAAAGGCTAAAGAAACAAAAAATTTCCAAATTAAGTAAGTTTAAAAAAAAAGGCAAAAATCTTCTTAACCCTAGATAAGCAATCATATTTCTAATGCGGTATAACCAATGTTAGTCGATTCGACTAACACACAATAAAAAAAACATTAATATTGATCTCTGTTTTCGTTTTTACTTTTTACATATTTTTATAAGCTATTTATTGCATCAGTTCGAGATATATCACATCAGATTATTGAAAAAAAAAAAAAAAAATAATAAATAAAAATAAAAAACTTAAAAGGCTCTTCTATCATTAAACGAATAAAGCATTATTTATTATCATTAAAATAAAAAAGTTTAAATCAATTGTTTAGCACAAGAGACACAATTCGCTGCACCACTATAAAAAACTTATAACCAAAACACTATATTCCTACAACAAAGGAATTAACTTCGACTGAACCGAAGTTTAAATACCCCCACATCCGTATTTTAGTATATACGAAGTTGTCAATTTTGTATAATTTTGATGACGCCACTTTTATGGGGCGTGGTTTTTATCCAAATATTTAAAATTTGAAACACAGAGTTCATTCTAATTATCAAAGCTTATGTGTAAAATATCAAGTTTAAACCATAATTTTTTAGAATTTATGAAGGTTTTGTATTATAATGACGCAACTTTGTGAGTGAGGTGGGCGTGGTTTTCATCCAATTTTGGCAAATTTCAAATATATGGTGAATGCTTTACTCCAAAGCTAATGTGCAAATTTCCAAGTTCATATATATATTTTTGTGGCATTTTAAGAGATACCGTTTTGATAATGTTACTTCTTATGGGAGGTAGGTGTGGTTTTCATCCGATTTTGCTCATTCCTTAATTTTATCTTTGTTTTTTGAATATAAGCATATATTTTTTATTGCATTAAGATAGCTTAAAATTGTGACTGTAATCGTGCCGACAGACAGACAGATGGATAGACGTACAGACGGACATGGCTTAATCGACTTAGGAATTGATGTTGATCAAAAATTTATACATTTTTTTATACCTACCACGTCTCACTATTACCGTTACGATCGGAGTGACGAAGTTAATATACCCCTTTCGCAGTAGGCGTGGGGGTATAAAAAGTTACGTTAAAGCCAATGTTAGTCGCTTCGACGCACACTACATTTATAAAATGATTCACACCGTCCTATCAGAAAGCCAAATACATCCAAACGCAACGAGGGCAGCTTAACAACTAAGAGCTTGAACAGAATCCAAAATCGTTGCGACCGACGATCCTCTCTGGTCGTCGAACGCAGAGAATGTGTCCAGAATATGTGATTGCGATTAACAGCCCGAACAGAACCAAAAGTCGTAACGACTTGTGATGTCGAACACACAACAGAACACATGCAAGTTAACGAAGCCATTCAAAATGAAATCGCTGAGCAGGAATCGTAGCGACTTATCGCTAGAGTAAAATTGAATAGAATCTATTCTATTTTTTCTCTAACGACTGACGATTTCCTCTCTGAGTACAATTAGTGCTGCCATATTTTGAAAACAATTGGGTGTGTTCAAAGACAATTTCATAGTTTTTGCTATGTTCTCACGTTTCTTTTTCGTTTCTGTTTCACTTACTCAACAACAAAAACATGGCTGCTAACAAAACAATGCTATATAAAAGCAACCCTGCATCGTCAGTCGCAATCGCTTTCATTCTGGACAGGTTCTGTGTGTCTGGCGACCAGAGAGGATCGCCGGTCGTAACGACTGTTGATTCTGTTCAGGCTCTAACGATTCAGGTTTGATTTTTGTTAGCAATTAGCTTGGGCTTACACTTTGCGGTACTATACTTGAAATTTTTTTCTATGTCCATTAAAAGATAACGTGGAAATGAGTTGACGGCTGCAAGCCTATTTAATTCAGTTTGTCAGTGTGTTCGAGGAGGAAAAAATTAATAAAAACAATGAAGAAGAAGCATCAAGAACAATAATGCCACACTGCTTTGTGTAACTCTTACATATTATTCTTTTTCGTGTTTGCTGAAGGATGTTCAACAGAACTATGTCGCTATGTTTTTCGTTGTTGATTGTCATTATATCAGGTGGAAGAAGTTTTTTTCAGTGAGAAAAATATTATTTTCTGCAATCATACTCGAAAACATCTTTTGACTGATAAAAGCTTTCAAGTTTTATGACAATATGTTGACGTTAGCACACGTAAATTAGCAGCTAAAATGATGAGAAAAGATTGTTGTTATTCATAGCATCCAAAAACTATATAAATTACCATTTGAATTTAATCTGCCCGCAATAACACTCCAAGCTGCCTCTTTTTGAAAGCATTTTTGTAATGCGGTGATTTTAAATCATATAAATAATCAAATTTTTTAACTTAAATTAATTTCTCATTGAAATTCATTCTGCACAAAATAATTTCAAACGGTATTTTGAATGGTGTAAATAATACACAAATAAACAAGAAACGTCTGAAGATAACCAAAAAAAAGCAAATTTTATTAAACACAGCCAATTCTTAGCAAAAATATGGCAACATTGACCGCATTCAGCGCAGACAACTGTTGTGAACTGTAATGGTAGCTCTACCTTAGTTCACGATGTTTTTCTCTGAATGTGTTGCTACTCTACACGTCAGAAGTTAGATTCAATTTACTTTTTATGTAAATTTAATTCAATTGCAAAGGTTTCTCACTTAAATTTGCTGCGTTCGTTCTGCGTTTATTAATTTAACAGCGTCAGTAACAGCATCTGACAGTTAAGCAAACAGTTGTGTTCATGTAGCATAGAATTTGTTCGCTCGATTAAAAGGCGTTCGCTACTTTATCAGTTTTAGTTAGCGCTACCAAATTTGTACCATTCAGCGAATTTTTACACAACAGTGGCCAACTGTTGTCTGCGCTGAATGCGGCCATTAATGGCACTCAGAGAGAAAATCGTCGGTCGCAAGGGAAGCAATAGAATAGATTCTAATAGCCGATACCATGGCAGAATAACCAGGTAGATGCACTAGAAATACGCTCTCTCCAACAACAAAACAAAAACAAAGGCTTAATTATAACGTCAAAATGAGCTGTTTTGAAAATGTTATCAATTTTTACTTACTTATTTATTCAGCTTTGACAATGGATTTTCTGGACTGCCTATAACTTCCTCCCGTCGCGATAATTCGAAAACAGTTCATTAACTGTTAGCTTCCGTTCCAGCACGATAAAATTAGCAAACAATCGTCGATTTCATTAAAAAAATTTACATTTTCCAACAGCAATTTCACTTGTCAAAATATATTTTGACAGTTTAAATCAGCCGTACATAGCTACACAAATAAATTGGTAACTACACAATCGAATAAGTACTCGAATATACATTATATTAAAAGTAAACTTCCATTTGCTTCATTAAAGGCCAAACTTTAATAAATTATGTATTATATCTTCAAACACGGCTCATATTATGAAATTTTTTAGATTTTTGTTTAGTTTTTTACATGTTCATACATAAAATCTGGGTACTCAATTGATTTATACGGTTACAAGTAAATTATACATCCCTATGGCTGAACGAATAAACATAAATTGTCAATAGTGACATTATAGCTACGCCAATATTTTGCTCTCTCGTTTTTTGCTCTCCGAATTGCATCTGCCTGGTTCTGCCATGGCCGATACACATTGACTGCTACAAGCGACGAACGCCAATTGTCAAAAAATAGAAGGCATGTTTTCTTATGAAGATGTATTGTTTGAAGACGGCACGACAAAGAGAGAACACGACCACAATTGTTGCTGCCGCAGACTTCAATCTTTTTTTAATTTGATAGACGACAAAAGCGAACATAGAAGAGTTTTTTTTTGTTTTATATGAAATAAAAAAGTTTTCGTTTTGTCGATGGACACCTGTTGCAGTCGAAACGGAAACGAAATTTTTTGGTCACTATTTACTTTTCTGTGAATTTGCTCATATCCATAAAAAACCTCAAAGGTATGCATACGTTCTCAATGCTGTATGCATGAATGTACTTTCTGGTTTACTTTTGCTTGAGATGGATCGTAGATGTTTTTGTTAGCCGCGTCACTTTCTTTCTCATGAGAAATTATTATGAGTTGTAAATTAGTTGTAAGAACAATCGTATTTTGATCGCTCTCCACATCCTTCTTTATAATTGTCATTTAAAAAATCTATCTTTCCAAACAAATGTGAGAACACAGTTTTATTTTTCTTTACTACTAGTTTTAGAGCTTATATGTCACACAGTGTTATGTATTATTACTTGGAACAAGTTTTGAAAAACAAACGCCACAAATTATTTAGATACTTACACAGATTTTTTTAGTTATTTCTAATGTAGTAAAGTCAAATTCAGTTTTTTTGTTTTGCCATAAAAGGCTAGCAGATCATCATATAAGGCATCAGTAGAAATAAAATTTTAAAAGTGAGCGTAATGAAGTTCTTTATTTTCTTCGTTTTGGCTATGGTTTTGGTCAACACAGGCCCAGCTATGGGAGCAAGAGGGCGCATGTTCAACTCGTATGATGTTAATCCTCAACAGTATCCATCACTTGTTCGTCTTCATATCTTTACACCATCTGGTTCATATCTTTGCAGTGGTACTTTAATTTTGAAAACGTTGGTTCTAACTGCAGCCCATTGTATGATTACCGAGTAAGTGTATATACATACATATAGTCTTATATCACATGCTTTGATTGGTGCTACATCTTTTCTTTTTATTTACTTAGTGGTCTAAGACCTACAAGTATACAAGTCTTTATGGGATCCAACATGCAGGGCGATCCCAGTGAGAAGAATGTTACTGTTACTTCAACAGAAACCAATGTGATTGTTCACGAATATTATTCCGAATTTGACCCTGACTCTCATTATGATATTGCTCTGATTAGAATTCCTAAAATACAAACCAACAAAGATATAGGATTGGCACAATTACCGTTGCAGACAGACTATATTCTTCAGACAGTGAAAGTTGTTGGATGGGGTGATTTATTTGAAGGGCATAGAACAGCTGAATTTGCACAATGGAACGATTTTACTGTTTATGAAAATCAATATTGTCCATCGCCTTTTGAATCACTGTTATCCAGTGAAATGTGTTTATATAAAGCTAATGTGAGTATCTGCTCTGGAGATTCTGGCGGTCCAGCTTATTATGGTACACAAGTTGTTGGCGTTGTATCATTCATTTCGACGGAGAGTTGCGAATCAAACACCGCAATAGTTGCTTCCAACGTCGCTTACCACAAGGAGTGGATTAGGGGGCATATGAAAAAATTAAAAAAACGAAGGTCAATAAATAGGTCATAAATAAGTCAATTAATAATTATAACTTATAAGTTGCGAAAAATTGTTTCTCAAATAAATAAAAAATTCCAATTCCAAATAAAATAAAAAAAAAAAATTCTTACAAATTTATTTACTTACTTAGGCGAATGCATCGTAATCACTCCGTGATCAGACTATAGCCGACTTTATCAGGTCTCACCAGGCACATCTGTTTCACAAGCGCTTTCTCCAGTTGGTTACACCAAGAGCTGTTAGAGATGCTTTGGCCTGATTAATCCATCGAAGGCGTGGTCAATCCTCTTCATTGTTGCTTGTGTTGCCAGTGTTGGCAATCCTGGCGTCCCAGATTGCCGTAAAAATGGGTACAAATAACCGTATTTTTATGTTAATTAACGTACCCATTTTTATGATTTTTTTTAATGGAACCTCAAAAAATATGCTGTTGAAAAATTACTAGCATATACAGTAGGGCGGGTCAAATTTTTTTGGTGGTCTGGCTCAGCGAAATTCGTAAAATACATGTAATTTCAAGACTTTTTCTCCACTACAGCATATACAAATTCTGAAAAAAAGCTGTGCGGACTTTCGTAAATAGATTTTTTTCTCAATTATAAAATATGAATGTATGAAATTTGAAAGAAGTGTATAAAATGTGTATAAAAAAGATTATTTGTGCTGTCATTTCTAAGATAAATTTGGGCGTTGAATCTGAATCTGGCATTAAAAATACATTAAATCCAACTATCAATAGAAAAAATCGTGATTTTTTATCAAAATATCGTGATTTTTGGTCAAAAAATAAAAAAAATGTTGGAAAATTTGGCGCTGAATTCAAATCTCCCATTTAAATTACTCCAATTCTCGTTTACTATTTAGTACTATTTAGTACCAATTCTAGTACTCCAAGTCTCGTTTGCTCTCAGTTTTGGGCCTTTTTTCTCTCGATTCCATCGATGTCGCAATAAAACCACTTTTGTGTTTTTCAGTAACGTGTTTGGATGCTCTAGTCATCTCTTGGACATTTCGTTCGGTGCTTTGAATGTGGCATGGTATTTCGACGTTAATCATAACCTCATCAGAATCATAATAATCTTCAGTCAAATGTTGCAATGGAATGTCTCTTGTGTATGGCGGCTCGTGTAGAATATCATCATCATTCAAATCTATCATGTTGGAAAAGTGGGTGCAGTCAAAATTGATTTTCGGTTTTTTGTATTCTCTCAATGTTGTCCGATCGAGATCACTTCGGATATGTTTTATTTTGTCGATTGCCATTTGACGTATAGGTTTCACATTGTGACAAACCATTGCTAGCAAAACATTTTCAGAGCTAGCAAAGTAGCAATTGGCTGACATTACACTATGAACAACGGAAAGTAAATTCGGTGGCAGATAATTCGTCCATTGTATAAATTTGAAGAACAAAACACTTCCGTATGCCATTGAATTGTAATATTTAACGTTGAAGTACATTGGAATGTACACTTTCATCACGTATGTGGCCAAAATTCGCAAGTTTTTTGACGGTTTGTCCGTAGTTATGTACGTACGTAAAATTCGAGCAGCTTTTGTTAACCACCTAGCATGATGTATTGGTCCCAACTTGATGTTTGCTAGATCAATTGATACTGAGCGAGTTGAAATCGCGTTTGCTAATTTGAGAAGATTTCTTGCATCTGTTGAGAAAGAACGTTCATCAAAATCTGGTGATGATGGTGGCATATTTTGGAGTGAAATTATCTCAAAATTATTGACAACCTGAAAAGCAGAATTTTTTTTTAATTCGTTAAATTATATAATTTATTTACTCAAAATAATCGTATTTTACTTGTATCGTATCGCAAATGCCTAAAACCGCTGCTAATCGTCCTGTTGACGTAGTTGGCCCTTTCGTGAAACTTTTTTCTAGTGTATTGTATAAATGACGAAACGGTAACTCATTGAAATGCAGCAAACATACACTCCAATGTAATGGCCTTTGTAAATGTTGTTCGAAAAGTCTTATTATACCACTTCTAATTCCAGTGTTAACAGGTTCACCGTCAGAACAGATAGCTACCAAATTATCTAATGACAAGCCGTTTTTATCAAAAAATTCAATAAGTTTATGCGTTTTTGCTTCTGCGGTTTCTTCTTCCACAATAATATGGCCCAAAAATCTGGAATCTGGCTCTCTTACAACAACTATATGCGGTTCTTTAATTTTGCGTGTATGAATTTTATTGTTGATAAATTCGGTAACTAATGTTTCGTCTGTTCTGCCATCGAAAGCAAATGCCAATAACGTGGAAGTGTCTAACCGTTTTTTCAAGACCTCATTCCTACAACGATTGCGTTCTCTTTGAACTTTATTTTTATCGATAATTAACGTTTGATCATTTTTATCTTTTACGCTTAAATCTTTCAAAAGTGCAGATGCGAGTGCAGCCGCAGCTCTATTTGATATACCGTATCTATCGCATTCCATAGCAAAGTTTGATAAGGTTACGTTTTGCATATACGGCCCTCGAACAGCACCTGGAGCTGCCACTCCTTCTTCAAATTCAAAATCCATACTACTTGCACCCATTGATAATTCAGGTTGCCAAATCACCTCTGATCTAGTCACTTCTGTAGTTGTTACTGTTGTTAAACTTGGTTGTGGTAGCGTTTGAAGAAATTCAGTAATAGTGACATTTCTATCTGTCATCTGGTCCACAAAAAATGTTTTCATGAATAGTGGTAGTGGTGTATTTTGACATCTGCAATCCGTTGTTAATAAATTGCAATTACATGTTGAAACCCAAAACAAATTTCCTAGCAAACCACGAAAATCAACAAGAACATCGGGTGATTTGGATTTGTTTTTTGATGCTTCTCTATATTGAGCCATGAATCGGTCTAATTTGTTGCAAATGGATTTTCTCTGAATAATTGGCGTTGGAAGATTATTCCAAATTTCAACAATTTTATCCGCCACATGACGAGTAATTGATTGGAATGAAATGTGTGGGTTGTCTTCGAAATAGTGCTCTTGCATGAAAAAATAATGTAACAAAATATCGCCATACGTCGGTAGACGTTCAACGTTCAATTCTTTCGCTTCACCAAATAAAGTTTTATCATGCTGCAATATTGAAGTTATTTTACGGTCCAGCTCGGGTTGTGATGATGACGGTGAGGTTTCCATGATATAGCTTGTATTCTGAAATGTAATATTAAAAATAAAATATTAAAAATAAAATATAAGGAATTTAAATTTCAAAGATTTTTATCAAAGATATTTTGATAAAAAATCACGATTTTTTCTATTGATAGTTGGATTTAATGTATTTTTAATGCCAGATTCAGATTCAGCGCCCAAATTTACCTTAGAAATGACAGCACAAATAATCTTTTTTATACACATTTTATACACTTCTTTCAAATTTCATACATTCATATTTTATAATTGAGAAAAAAATCTATTTACGAAAGTCCGCACAGCTTTTTTTCAGAATTTGTATATGCTGTAGTGGAGAAAAAGTCTTGAAATTACATGTATTTTACGAATTTCGCTGAGCCAGACCTCCAAAAAATTCGTCCATACAAATTGACCCGCCCTAATATACAGTGATGTGAAAAAAATAGGGACACCTGTATTTTTATATTTAAGGCTGCATGAATTATATACAAGGTGACGCAGATATAGATTTAACTCTCTCGGGTGGTTATTCTCCTTGATTAGTTGAGTAAAAATATGGAAGGATGAGGTTCACCCCCTCCCCCTTTGGTTGCTAGAGAGGAAAAACTTGAAAATCTGTGTGATTACATTTCACTCCATATTTAATGTATCTCTTACACGTGCAACCTGCTTGTCTGGTTCATCGATTTCTGATGCCTTTTTGGTCTGCGTACAAGACGACTTTGTCCTGATGCTTTTTCTTTAATTTTGGAGAATTTGACGGCTTTAATTTTAACTAAGAAGTTGCATTCTTTGTGAAATATTCGAGTTCGGAAATCATTTTTTGTTGCTCTCTTTCATCAAATCAATTGCGCAAATTGCTAAATTTTGCTGTACCTGAAATGAGAACGTTAGCATTTCTGCTTCTTTTATCTGATTTTCTAAAATTAATTTTTCTGGATTTCGAAATTCTGATTTGACCGTCAACAATAGATGCGTCTTCATTTTTATGACCGGATGCATGCTTTTCAAAACACTCAGCTCTAACTTTTTTATTACACAAAAGCACACTGCTTTGGCTAAGCTTATTTTGCTCCACTATTTGAATTCTGGAAGATTGTGCCATAAGATCCTGAACTTTTGGCAACTGTGCTTCCTTACTGTTTTTGCATCTGTTTTTTAATTTGTTCAACTTGTTGACGTGTTACTTGTCGACGAGTGCTTTAAGAAAAAAATAAGAAAATCCGAACTTAAAGAATGAATTTAAAACCAACTGAATATTTGGCTTCTATCTTTTCTTTTTATCGCTTTTATTTGTCAGAAAAAAATCATTAATGAAGTGTGTGCTGCCAATTAATTTTTTATGTAGATATGTAATTTTTTATTAGGAGTAATGGGGGTAACTAGTTTGGGGGTAAGGGGGTACACTACCCTCCTTTCTTTTTTAGAGTAGGCCTAATTGTTATTTTTTACTAAAATTTTTCAAAATATTGATTTTTATAAACAATTATTGTGAACGCATCAAGGCCAGTCGTACATTTTATTGCCATTTTCATAACAAAAACCAACTTTAGTCTGCTATTTCATTTTAATTCATACCCAAAACTATCTTCAGTCAGCCAATTCACTTTCAGTCGTACCTTAAACGAACTTCAGTCACCCAACTCATTTTAAGTCCAACTCATTTTAATCAGCGTTGTGATGTTGTAAACGAATACAATGTTCCTTTGTGACAAAATGCAGAAAAAGTTCAGAAAAGTCGTATAAATTTTGTCAAAAAAGTACGGAAATAGTAATGCATAGTAATGCAAAAGAGAGCAGCGTACCAAATGGAAAAAATGGACCATTTTTAGTGCAATTGTGCAACCGCATCCTTGACCAAAAACAAAAACCGAAAATGATATCTTGTTTGACCAAAAAAATATTAATGACTATTTTATTTTAGATTTAAAAGATAAAATCAGATTATTAATTTTATATATGAGCAAAAACTTTAAAATCATAAAATAATGATAAATGCTTAAGTTTTTGGGTATAGCTTAATGACAACAGTCCCTGATACAAATACCTTGTCAAAAAGTTGAAAAAATAATTGCAATAAAACAAGCCCCTATGAACAAAGGTTTACTCAGTCGCCACACATATTCCCCTTTTTAAAACCTAATTAATACATTTTTGGAGAACTTTCTGAGATTGAAATTTTTATCCAGAAATACCCAACGTTTGCAATAAAAAATTTAATGATCGAAATCGGCCAACATATTTAAAGAAATTTTCTTAGCTCAAGAACTCTGATGTAAAATAGTTAATTTCATAGACTTAACGTTTTCATTTAAATACAATTATAATAAATAAATAAATAATGAATTTAAAGGATGATTTAGTCAAACTATTGAAAAAAGGTCCGTTCTAACTTTTAAACTCAAAATGATGGCAAAAAAAAAAACATCATTTTTAAGTCTGCATTCAAAATTCATTTATTTTAAAAGCATCGCTACATGTCATTGTTGATGTTCTAAGCGAAATTTCCCAAAGCTCTAAGAAAATTGACAAGTGGACTCGAAATGCTGTATATTGGCTATCAAACCAACTCATTTCTGTGGAAGATTATTATAAGTCTTGTTTTTATGAAAAATGTGCAAGTAAATATGAAAATTCTTACAGAATCTCTTGAAGCTGTTAAACTGAATATTTTAGATGCTATGAAATTTATTTCTTGTACCTTTAAATCATTAGAAAAAAATAAATTCGGACTCTGAAGGTACGGATAACCTAATTAGTAGTGCTCTTGAATTGTTAAAATCTTTTAATGTTGATGCTGAAAAGGAATTCTCAATTCGCCATCGCCTTCGTCTCGTGAAGAAACGTTTGGATGACAACAATGCCAATGCGGCTTATTTTTCGATGAACTGTTTTTCTAGAAGAGAATTTAAACTTGTATTGGATAAGATAACCTCACTGATGCGAGATAAATGAAGCAGTTGCTTAGAAACAATAAAGCCTCTGTATGAACTCTTTAATCCAATTCTATCTTCTACTAACTCCAAAAGCGAATTCTAGAATCAAAAAAATTGTTACCAAAAAGTTGTTTGTTGGATTCACTTCCATTGAAAGCGGAATTTGAAGTATTCTATGATCTATGCGAAGGCGTAGAAACTCTATTGGGTACAGCTAATGTTTCAAAATGCAATAAAAAAAATCTCTTCCTGCAGTTAACAAAATGTCGCATTTGCTGTGCACAGTGGCTGTTACTGTTTCAGGAAATGAGAAATGGTTCAGCAAATTAAAATTAGTTAAAAATTAATTTAGAACCACGCAAAGTGACTCACGTCTTAATGACTTATTAATACTTTCATCGGAAAAGGACATAGTTGATCTCATTAACTTAGATAATATTGCGCAGCAATGGGCTACCTTAAAAAAAAGAAGAATTAATATTCAAATGTTATACTTAAAAATTAAGTTTGTATTTTTTATTTAAAACACTATTTTTTTTAATTAATTTAAAAAATTAAAAGAAAACATGTTAAGGAACTTGAAAGCCCTGCTTATTTTTTAACACATACAAACTTTGAATTTTTAAAACAAAAACGAAAATAAAATTTTAAATGTTGATTCGATGATGCTGAAATAATTTTGTTTTATTTTCTTTAATAGAGGGAACGATATGGAAACTGAATTTAAGGGGTCTTCTTCACTTGAAAAAAAACGAAAGATTGAAAAGTGTTACTATATGTGGTTTAAAAATTTCAGGATTTCTTAAAACGGTACCAAAGATTAACGAAAAAGTCCGTTTGAGTTGAAACTGTTTGGCATTATATTTATTATTGTAAAATCTCTAAGATTATTACAAATGTATATTGTACAAATACATTTGGGCATTTCTAGAAAAAAGGCTACCGTGACCAAAAAATAAAAACTAACTAAAAACGTAGTAGTAGTATTTTTATTCAACAATTCATTACATTCTTAATAATAACAATATATGTATCTATAAGAAGAATTATGTTATACAAATACCTGCAATGAATGTTAAGCTGCTTCTATAGTTCACTAGGAGCTAGAGGCGAATAAAGCTTGTTAAAAATATATATAATAATTAATGAAATAATAATTTATAAATGATGCATTAATTACAATGATCAAATAAAGAAAATAAATCGAAAAATTTAATATTAATATATTTTTTTTTTAAATATTTTTTTTTTTTTTTGTAAAGGCCTTATTGAGAGCAAAAACTTAATAAAAGTATTGTGGAGTCAGACTATGACAGCTAATAATGTGTCAATATCACTGTAATTGAGGTCTAAAAGCCAAAACTTTACCCTTTTGAGAAAAATGGATTGAACATGAATATTTCTTATTTCCGATGGAAGACTATTGAAAAGTCTAGGAGCAACAGAAGTAAAAAAGTTAAGAAATAATCTTAATGTGTGCGATGGAACCAGTACTACATTGTATTCATTAACTCTCAAATGATAGGTATCTGAACGTCGTCTCAGAAGATATCCAGATTTAATAAAAAAAATTTTCAATACTTTATGGAAATATAAATGTTTCAAAGGAAGGACACTAAGTTTCCTGAAAAGTAACAGGCTACTACAAAATCTGTTCTTATTACAAATTAAACGAATAGCATGCTTTTGCGAAACGAGAAGAGGGTATATTTTATTCTTATAAGTACCTCCTCAACAAGCCAGATCATATTCAAGTTTAGAGTGAAATATACCAAAGTAAATACACTTGAGAAGAATAAGACTACAATAGGATTTCAACAAATACAAATACCTGGTGGCAGCCAAAAGATACTTTTTAAGTTCACGTGTATGAATTGTCCAATCCATGCCACTATCTAGCCAAATACCAAGATATCTAAAAGAATTAACCTTTTCAATAGCGAAGCAGTTTAAAGAACAAGACTTATGATCACAGAACGTATGAATGCAATCCGACGAGGAACATATATCATTACCTCAACCAAATCTTTCACATTTACCACCATAAAAAAAAATGAATCGAAGTTTACATTTTTAGCATTCACATTAAAAAGCATTATTCTAGTTTTATCACTAAGTACCAGCTTATGAATCATAAACCAGTGCCTTAAAACAGCGAGATCATGGTTAATGTCAAGAGACAATTGCAAGGGCGAGACACAAGAAAAGGCACATGCCATATCATCAGCAAAAGCATTGATGGAACTGCGGAACTTTATTGAAAAAAGCGAATTTATAAAGATTAAAAACAATACAGGATCCAGCACTGAGCCCTGAGGAACCCCTAATGTCAACAATTCTAATGAACTATAACAATTAAATATTTTTACTCGCTGCTTTCTGTTTTTTAAATAGGACTGAAACCATTTAAAGATAAATCCCCTAAAGCCAGTCTTATAAATTTTATCAAGCAAAATTGTATGGTCCACTGTGTCAAACGCTTTAGTGATATCAACAAAAAGAGCTGCTGTTAACCGTTTATTATTAAGGCTGGAGTAAATGTTTGTACAGAAATTCAATAATGCGTCTTCTGTTGATAGGCCAGATCTGAAACCAAACTGGAGTTTACTGAAACAATTTTATTTCTCCAAAAAGAGCACAATTCGAGCTTTCATTAATTTTTCAAATATTTTAGAAAATACCGGAAGAAGTGAAATGGGTCTGTTTGGACCTATCTCCTTTTTTAAACAAAGGTAAAACCTCTGCTACTTTTAAACCATCTGGAAATATACCACAGGTAACGCTTAAGTTGTAAATAAAGCTTAAAATGTCACTAATGAAGATAGACTATCTTTTTTAAAAAATTATTAGATACACAACTAAAAGTAGTAGAATCTGAAGATTTTAATGATAAAATGGTTTTGAAAACTTCAAAAGAGCTGATAGGTTTAAAAACAAAAGTAGCTTCATTTGAAGCTTTATTTGATAAACAGTTACACTGTTGACCATTTACACAGCTTTCAGCAACTACTTCTTTACCTATTCTGGAAAAAAAAAAATATTAAATCCATTAGCAATATCCTGAGCCTTAGAAATAGTACTTTTGTCAATTGAGATGCTAGATATCTGATCTTTATTACAATTCTTGTTCAAAATATTATTTACTAATTTCCACTCACCTTTAATATCACCTCTAACTTTATAAAACTCACGTAGATAGTAATCATTTTTACAAGCCAGTACATCACTTGAAATCTCTACACAAATTTTTATAACTTTGCGCAAAAGATTCATTATTAGGGAATTTCTTTTTTTTCTTGAAGAGTTTTTTTTTTCATTTTTATTTTATCAAGTAGAAATTTAAACATCCAAGGCTTTAATCTTTTAGGTTTTGCATTTTTGCTCACAGATCTAGAGCAGCTATTGATATGACTATTTAGAGTTTTTAAGAATTATTCATATGCAATGGAAGGATTACTTTCCGTATAAACATTATCCCAAAGTTCAAAACAGAGGGAATTTTTCAACTCAACAAAATCAGTTTTTAAGACAGAATCTACCGGTGGGAGAGAATTAGTGCAATGTGGTTTCAAACTAACAAGACTTAAGGCCGTCATGCAATGATCTGTTATCTGAAAATCTATAACAGAAATTAAGAAATCAAAGCATTCAGCACTTTGAAGACGCAAAAATATATGGTCAATACACGAACCAGAGGAAGACACAATGCCAGTTGGCTGATTAATGCAAGACTCAAGCCCAAAAGATGAAAGAAGAAACAAGTATCTGTCTGTCATTAAATTATCAAACAACAAGTTTATATTAATATCACCAAGGAGTACTAAGTTTCAATTCATGTTAACATTATTCAGGAGAAGGTTTTCAATTTCCGTTAAAAACACATCATTCGCAGAAACCCCATTAAATCTGTAAATACAAGGAAAAGTAAACTTTATGTTGTCTAAACAACATTCCAATTTTAGGGCATCACAACTTCTCAACTTGAAACAAGCAGAATTACACTCAATAGATTTATGTACAAAAGCTGCAACATCACCAGAGGCATACTCATTATTACAATTAAACAAAAATTTGTAACAATCAATGTTAAAAAGAGATACTTCCTCATCAAAAATCCAAATTTCTGTCAAAAAGATAAAATAAGGCTTATTAGTAAAAGCTTCAAGTTGCAAAAGAAAATTGTCAAAATTTTTTCTCATACTTCTGATGTTTTGATGTATTATTAGACAATTATAAGCATGGACACGATTAAAACATAGATCAGCGGAATTAACACATTTATCATTAGCAAAAGAGATAATGCTGGAATCATCCAGCGGATCATGTAAAAAATTTAACATTTAATTAAAATCAAGTTTAACAGAAATTAACAAAGTGTGTCAATATCAACTATCGAGTTGATAACAACACACTTATCACCATCTCTTTTGCGCATGAAAACTTTTCCATTTCTTACCCACACATATTTGTAATTTTTATCTCTGTTTGCTCTCAGAGACATATTAAACAAAGAACGCGAATTATTATCTAGGCTATCATTTATATAAATCTTAATATTATTATTATTATTAAAAAGTATAGAAGTTAGTCTACTTTTATTATTAACCTTTTCCTTCATTGTTTCTTTCTTTTTTAATAGCGAAGTAAATTTAACTACTAAAATATTTTTATTAAGATCAATAGAATTTTCCATATTTTTGTATAATATTTTCTTTTTTAATAGCGAAGTAAATTTAACTACTAAAATATTTTTATTAAGATCAATAGAATTTTCCATATTTTTGTTTTTATAATATTTAACGTAGCAGTTATCAATGCCTGCTTCGCAATTATTTATTCCTAAGCCAGATGAAAAAACTTTACGCGCACAAGCTAAACTATTATTGTTAGTTAAAGAGGGAATTCCTACAATCTCGACACATTTATTTCTCTCTATACCTTCTAAACGCCGAATATCGTTATTAAGAGCATTAACTTACTGAATAAGTATATTCTTATCATTTTGCAAAGAGTTCACTAAAGAGAGCAAATTTGCATTATCTAATATAATTACAATAATTTCTTTAAAAATAGTTTCTAAAGTAATCTCTTTCTAAAGTAATGTAGGAGATTTTGAGAAGGCAGGATAGGTTGTTGTTGCGGCAGGCAGTCAGCCTGAGAGAGATGTTCATATAGAAAGCGATGTTGCTGTTGTTGTAGTTGTTGTTGTTGTTGCTGTAGCAGTTGTTGAGAAGTAAGGCAAGCTTGAGTTTCCTGGCAATTTTGTTGTTGAGTAATTAGCTGATGTTGTTGCAAATTTCGTTCAACATGTAGATTAAGCTTTTTTTATATAAATCATTTAAGAGAAACATTTTAATATTATTAGTTTCAGCAATTTCTACATAAATTCATTTAGCATCATAATGAAATTGTCTGCAGTGTTTCACAAATGTAGCTTTTCTTTTTCGAAAATGTTTCGTTACTATTTTGTTTTAGTAAAAATGGAAGGCATTGGCTAGAGATAATGAAAAAATGGTTGAGGCAAAAGGACAATATATTAAATTTAATAATTAATTTAATTATTTAATTTAGTTTTATAATTACTTAATTACATAATAACTTAACCACCTCACTACTTTCATACCCAATTTAACTTCAATAGAAATTTTAGTAACGTAACGCCAGATCAAAAATCCTATTAAAAAACCCGAAAAGATTTTTAAATTTGATCACTTGGATAAGAAACTTATGTTATATTAAAATCTTCTAAAAAAAGTTTTATACAAAAAGGCTTGCCCAATTCGGAGAGTTTTTCAAATATGCTAATCCAAGTCAGAAATCACTTCCATTTTTTGTAACGTAACGTCAACACATATTTTGGCTTATATCTTTAGATCCTTAGGGTTAATTGTTGCCATTGCTTTAACTTAATATAGTGCTACCTAATTACTACGCAAATATATACAAAACTTGTTAAAAATTAGACTTTAACATTCTATTTTTTTAATATTTATTCGTACAAATCCTCCATAACGCCAGTTTGGAAATGCCCATTTGTTACATTTGCGAATAATCCTTATATCTATTTACGAAAAAACCTTCTGGTTGAGCTGGGGTTTGAAGTGCGGGTCTTTAGCTTATGGGCCTTTTTATGGTGCTTTTTTTAATAATATTATCTTTAATTCGACTTTTTTTCAACTTTTCCGAAAAAGGATTTAAAGAATCCTTAATTTAGCTAACGAAGTTGCGTAAAAAGGATTGTGATTCTCTTGCGGTATTAAATTATCGGGTGTGAATCCTGCGATTCACACCTGTGAACGAACGACTTGCCATAATCCGCATCAAAGTTAGATTTTTCAATATAAGCCTAATATGTGCGCACGCTCCGACAGAAGACAAGGATGATGAGATCAAGGAAATTTTCTACGAGCGCCTTGAAAATGCTTACGAGCGCTGCCCCCGTCACGACGTAAAAATCGTGCTTGGTGACTTCAACGCTAAGGTGGGCAAGGAAAATATTTTTGGTCCAACAGTCGGAAAGTTAAGCCTCCACGACAACACCTCCGATAACGGAATGAGGCTGATTGACTTCGCCGCAGCACGAAATATGGTCGTAAGTAGCACTAGATTCAAGCATCTCAATATTCATAAAGCCACCTGGATGTCCCCTGATCAAAAAACCAAGAATGAAATTGATCACGTTTTGATCGACGGAAGGCACTCTTCCAGTGTATTGGATGTACGCACGATCCGTGGTGCAAACATTGACTCGGATTACTATTTTGTTGCAGCCAAGATCCGTACACGTCTGTGCGCAGCTAAAAATACACGCAACCCTACACAGAGAAAGCTAGACGTCGACAAGCTGCAATCGAAACAGACAGCCGATGCTTTCGCCACTCGACTCTCACTCCTGCTTCAAAGCACTCCTCCAATCGATGATGTATGCGCGCAGTGGACACACATTTCCAACTCCATGCGTGCGGCTGCTGAAGAGGTGATTGGCTACCAACGCCCTCGCCGAAACCAGTGGTACGACCAGGAGTGTCCCGACGCCACTGCAGAGAAAGACGCCGCCTACAAAGCCACCCTGCAGTCGGTTGTAACGCGCGCTGCTAAGGAGCGATACAAAGAAAAGAGGAGCGAAGAGAGACATATTTTCAGGTGGAAAAAAGAGAGGCAGAAAAGCGCGAGCAAGAGAAGATTGAGATGTATGGTGACAGGAATGAGGCCCGAAAATTTTTCGAAAAAATAAGACGCCTTGCCGATGGTTTTAAAACCAGGGCCTCTTCCTGCAAGGATGAAAACGGGAATCTAGTGACATATGTCTAGAGTACACTGACGTTATGGAGGGAGCACTTCTCTAAGCTTCTAAATGGCGACGCTGACAACAATCCCGCCAATAGAGATGATATTCCGGAAACCCCAATTTCGGATGACAGCGTTGAGGTTCCGCTGCCCGACTATGATGAAGTTCTGACAGCTATAGCTCGGCTTAAAAATAACAAAGCCGCGGGAGCTGATGGCTTACCTGCTGAGCTGTTTAAGAACGGAGGCGAAGCTCTACTTAAATGCATTCACGAGCTTCCATGCAGAATATGGTCGGAAAAATGCGTTCCGAATGATTGGAATCTCAGTGTGCCTTGCCCAATTCACAAGAAAGGCGATCCCACTATCTGTGCCAATTACCGTGGGATAAGCCTTCTTAATATCGCATATAAGGTCCTGGCGAGCGTTTTATGTGAAAGATTGAAGCCCATTGTAAACGAACTGATCGGACCTTATCAGTGTGGCTTCAGACCTGGAAAGTCCACCATCGACCAGATTTTCTCGCTACGACAAATCTTGAAGAAGACTCAAGAAAAACAAGTCGACAACCACCATCTTTTTGTCGACTACAAAACCGCCTTCGACAGCCCAATAAGGAAGCACCTGTACTCCACCATGTCTGAATTTGGTATTCCTGCAAAACTAATACGACTTTGCAGGATGACACTGAGCAACACCAGCAGCGCAGTTAAAATCGGGAAGGACCTCTCCCCACCATTTATTACCAAACGAGGTTTCAGACAAGGTGATTCCTTATCGTGCGACTTTTTCAACCAAATGATGGAAAATATCATCCGAGCTGCTGATCTGAGACGTAGTGGCACAATATTCTACAAGAGTGTTATGCTGCCTGCGTATGCTGATGACATAGATATCATTGGCCATAATACGCGCGAAGTCAGTGCAGCATTTTCCAGATTAGAAAGAGAGTCACGTCGAATGGGTCTGGCAGTGAATGCAGATAAGACGAAATAATTGGTGTCAACAAACAAACAGTCCCAGAGTTTTGGAACTCACGTTACCGTTGACAATACCTCCTTCGAGGTTGGAAGAACTTCGTTTATCTGGGATCCAGCATTAATTCAACCAACGACAACAGCATTGAGATCAAACGAAGAATAACTCTTGCCAACAGGTGTTACTTTGGGCTCAGTAGGTAATTGAGAAGCAGAGCCTTCCCTCGACGAACGAAAACCGCGCTCTATAAATCGCTCATCATGCCGGTCTTACTTAATGCATCACAAACCGGGACGCTGAGCAGTTTAGATGAAAAGACTTTAGGAGCATTCGAGAGAAAGATTCTCCGTAAGATCTACGGACCAATCTGCGTCAATGGCGAGTACCGAATACGGTGGAATGATGAACTGTAAGAGCTGTACGCTGATATCGACATAGTCAAGCGCATTAAAATCAAGCGGTTTTGCTGGCTTGGTCATGTTCAGAGCATGAAAGACGATGCTCCAGTGAAGAAAACATGCGATTCGGTACCCAGCGGTGGTCAACGCAGAAGAGGACGACCGCATCTTCGTTGGAAAGACCAAGTAGAGGACAACCTGACGAAGCTTGGCATTTCCAACTGGCGCCAGCAAGCGAAAGACAGAAATGGCTGGCGCAAATTCTTAGATGAGGCCAAGACCGATATACGGTTGTAGCGCCAACTAAGTAAGTAAGTAAGTAAGTATGACCCATGGTTATTGATTATATAACCTAGTCAGAACTTTTAATGTTGGTCTGTTGCTGTGAAATTAGGGGAACATGTCTTGTGGATCCTTTGATTTCCAAAGGAGCGTTGGTCGACGCTAAATATCGGTCCCATGCAATGGAGCACCGTAGAATTAAGACCACACAGCAGGGGTCTACGTTAAACACAAAGAGGATATTTCCTAAAAAGTAACTGAAAAATACATACATAACTGTTTTGTTGACGCAGCGACGTATTGATAAAGCCGGGCTAGAAAGACCATTGAGTGCGCATCTGAGATGACGGCAGAAAAATTCCGGGTTTTAAATTCACCGATACTCGTTCAAGACCCAGAAAAAGTAAAGAATATTGTTAAATTGGTATGCATATTGCACAACTATATTCGCAAAAAAGGACGCATTATCATATATTCCAAGAGAGCTTCATAAAAGTTCGATGTTGGCGCAAAAACAGTTCCGGCTCAAGAATATTTAAACCGTATGTAGACACTTCGCAACTTATTGCTTAATAATAATTTATTATTTTAAGAATTGGATGAAAGTTATTATTCTAAAATAATGTCCATCAATTTACCAACACTAAGGAATTGCGAAATGTCTTGTTTGGATTCTATGGTATTCCATTTGAAAATGACCACAAAGTTGAAAAAACCAGAATTTTTGTTGTATTGTATCACAAAAACAATTACAATTCGAATTTTTTCATAATAAATATGCGATTTGACGAACGATTATTTGTTTTGACCATAACACAGACTTTAAAAAATTTTGTGGTACTAAAAATTATATTGTGTAGAATTCTTTAATCTCTTCTAGTAATTATGTTGGAACAGCGGTCGTAAGCCTGTGGAAACATCCTTTTGGCTACCGAATATGAAAATGTTATTAAAGACTTTTGCGTTACATTACACTCAATAAGGGTATGTATGGAAATTGTGATTTTTCAGGCAGATTATCAACTTGTATGTCTATGAAAACGGTACTTCGAACTCAATCTGTTTATATGTTCACCAAACTATACGACAGAGAAACCATTTAAAGCTTATTTCGATATTTGTAATAATGATCAACACAAACACAAACAACAGCAATAACTACACCATCTACTACCAGCAACCACTGGCAAACGATATCAACCTAAAGATATCTAGATATAAGACTAGTCAGTCAATGCTACTGCGATGGAACGCCAATAAGTCGCACAGCATTTTCAAAGATGTCTGCGTTACAGACAAAAACAGGATTTCACGGGAATCAACAACTGTGTAAAAGCTTCCAAAAGAAATACACAAAATATATAAAGAATGCAAAAAAAGTTGAAAAAGAAAAAGAACTGTCAAATGCAAAACCATTGACACATTAGCATGAATATCTTTACCATCAATAAGCAAACCAGACTGAATTGAAACTCGAAAATGAACCCGACCCTTATAATGATGGCATTAAGAAGAATCAACCAGCGCAGCAAGATGAAGGGTTTTTTTTCTTAACTTTGTTATGAAGCTCTTGTGACATACTCGAAGTTCTTTTTTGAATATTATTTTTTCTTTTCGAACTCTTCAATCCATGTCAAGGAAAAATGGAATGCATAGAAAGCATTACAGAATCCAGCAGAAGTTTCTTTATATCCACTTTCTTTACCATTTGATGACTTCCCTTGGCTGTAATCTTATTAAAGTGACGACCTTTTTTTAAGCTGCGTTATTTATTTTTGCATTTTAAAATGAAATAATTGTGTCTACAACTGTGAAATTCGTAAACACAAAATGTTTAAGAAATTGACATTTCAGTTTAATATCCTAGCAGAGTTAACATAAAAGCTGTTTCTTTTTTCATGGTATGTATTTAGAGTTGCGTTGAATTCCTTGCAGGCACATTTTAATAGTTCTTAAACCCAGTTTGCATTTTAAGAAAATTAATCAAGTTAATTAAACACACGATTTCTTTATTTTGAGTGCTAAAGAGTGGAGTAAACTCGTGTACAGTGGCAATAGAATGCTTTTAAGGTAGGGCTGCCATACGTTCCGGTTTTCCCGGACATCTCCCGGTTTTGAGATCGGTATTCCGGTGCACAGTAAAAAGTTTACCGGTAAAAAATATTGAAGAGCAAATTAATAGTGTATCAGTAAAAACTGAACAAGTTTTTTGCGAATGCGTGCAAATGAATGAAAATGGAATGACGTGCACAGAATTTTATAGAAAAATAGCTGATATACCCGGTGTTACTCAAGAGTCATTTATATAAACATTTTCATATACACTTCTCGATTAAATATTTTTTAAAATCTGGAATAATGAAAAACATGTTGTATTTTATTTGTAAGCTACCATTAGAAAGGTAATTGAACTAACATCAATTCAAAAAAGTTTTGGAAAATTTTTGTTGTTGGTGATTCCAACATATTTTAAAAATTAAAGAGAATTTTTATATTTACTTTATCTTAAAGCAAGCACAATTACCATTTCAACAGAATAAAAATTATGGTGGGACTCAATGCGTCCTTGAGATATGGACATTTTAAAGTCTAAACAAAGATTTATATTAAAAAAAATATTGAACTTTATAACAAAAAAAATTTCAATGAAATGTATTAAAACTAGCGGAGTTATGGAAGTGGCATTAAAAGTAAGAACTTTGATGTTCATATAATTTTTTTTCTCATTATTAGTTCTCAATGTTTTATGAAAATTCGTTGTACTAAAAATGATTGTACTAAAATTTCTATTAGCTGCATTTTTTATTGGAGATCAGGATCATATCATCGCATTTGCAAGCAAAGCAAAAACAACAAAAAATCCAGTAAGTGAGCTGGACACTTAAATTGATCCAATTCTATGTTTTTAAGATTTGATGACGCTAGATGACGCTGCGACTGAAAAAACTGGCGGTACTGCATTATTTTACTTTTTAAAAGTTTGGTAGCAATAGCATTTTCGCAAAATATTTCGCAAAACTTATCTGCTAGCTGCATAAGAACATCAGATATTCTTCTGTAAGCAGAAAATAGCGCCACCTGTCTGTGTTCCCAAACGTGTGGGGTTAAATTTGAAGAAACTTTTTAAAAAACATTATCCAGCTATTCACCGCAAGGTGTATGTATAGTTTGTACCCACAGTTCTTACAAATGTGGCGCCATCTATCTGTGGATTTAACGCACAGATCAAAACTAATGAAATAATTGTGCTGACCAGATGCGCATATGTTTTATTATACGAAGGGTGCCTTTTATATTTCGGGATTAGAGAACAAAAACAAATATTAATCATCGAAAATCACTTTATTGTTTTTCAAAATATTCTCCATGAAGATCTATACACTTTTGCATGCGTTTGAACCAATTGTCGAAGCACTTTTGCCACTCTGATTGAGGTATCTCCAAATCATGCATTCTGAATGCCGCAACCGCTTCTTCGGGCGTCGAAAATCGTTGTCCACGCAGTTTATTCTTCACGGTTGGGAATAAAAAGAAGTCATTCGGTGCCATCAAATCGATGTTTTGGGTGCTCAAAATTGCAGTTGTTTGAGCCGATGTGTGAAAGCTCGCATTGTCGTGGTGAAGAGTGATCCGTCTTCGGCGGTTGGTTTTCCTGATTTCTTGGAAGACAACTGGCAAACAAATGGTTGTGTACCACTCAGAGTTGACTGTTTTGCGTTGTTCTAGTGGTACGGTTGCGACATGTCCATATTTTCCGAAAAAACAGGCGACCATTTGCTTTGAAGTGCTTCGTGCGCGAACAACTTTTGTTGGATTTGGCTCATCTTGAAACACCCATACAGTCGACTGCTGTTTACTTTCGGGCTCATACGCGTAAATCCACGATTCATCACCTGTCACGATGTCATAGACGTTTTTCGAAGCACCGCGATCGTATTTTTTGAGCATTTCCTTCGACCAATCGACACGAGCCTTTTTTTGAGCGATTGACAAATTGTGTGGGATCCAACGCGAACAAATTTTTTTGACAATCAAATGTTTATGCAATATTGAATGTATGCTGGTCCCACTTATGCCTAAGGTTGCCTCAATCTCACGATAGGTAACATGACGATCTTCCAATATCAGTTCGCGCACAGCATCAATGGTTTTCGGAACAACAGCTGATTTCGGACGACCTTCACGAAATTCGTCTTGGAGTGAACTACGACCACGATTGAATTCACCATACCATCGATAAACACTGGTCCTTGATGGAGCTTCATCGCCAAAAATTGAATTAAGTTCATCCATGCACTGTTGCTGTGTTAATCCACATCGAAAGTTGTAAAAAATAATCGCACGAAAATGTTCACGATTTAATTCCATTTTTGGACCGAGATGAAT
Source organism: Dichetophora obliterata (assembly GCA_963920525.1). Lineage (NCBI taxonomy): Eukaryota > Metazoa > Arthropoda > Insecta > Diptera > Sciomyzidae > Dichetophora > Dichetophora obliterata. The sequence goes on along the minus strand of OY986435.1, from coordinate 44,345,734 downwards.
CTTTTAAGTTACTATAAACAACACAAATAGCGCTCGTATGTCAAAACGTTCTGAGTACGTATGCCAACAAATGTCAAACTTTGCGATAGAGCTTTCAGTTGACAGATTGCAACACCAGGGTTGCCAAATCCCGAAATATAAAAGGCACCCCTCGTATCACCATATAGCTGAAACTGATTACATGAAAATATTAACTTTTACAGCATTTTTATTCACAGTCATCTTTCCGATAAAATTGTGATATATATACAGCATTTAAAGTACTATTGATAAAGAACTAAGTGACAACAGTGACACAATAGTGAGAAAAAATAGAGCCATCACAACAAAACAAATTTAACAGGAGGGGGGCGGGGGCTGGGGATGCAAAAAATAAGTAGATTACTATTAGGAAGATTTTACATAATAAATGTTCATAAAATTATTCTAAACACACAATAGCATTCTTAGAGATAAATGGGGATGTTCAAACTATATAGAGAATTTAAACACAAAACTAAGTTTTATTAATAGTCTGGTATGAAAAAATAAATTTTTAGCCATAAATTTTAATTGGAAAGAGATATTGGGGTAATTTGATTACATAAATTATTTCTAAAACTTGACATTTTTGTAAAAAATATAAAAATAACATTTTGGAAAAAATAAATTTCGCGCAAAAATCATGTTGTCAACAACTCTCGTGCAATCATTCATGCTTTCTGTACACATAATTTCTACCCCAACAACAACAACAATTACAACCAACGCAGCTTACATTGCATTTACTTGCAATGTTGCATATTTGTTCAAAGCAGTGTTGGCAACCGCAGCTAAGCTTAGTAGCGTTAATGCTTTTATGCATGTTTTCCAACTACTACTTTTGCAAAGAAATGCCGAGCAGTGATGTGCTTTGGTGGGATTTCGGGCTTTTTTGGAGTATTTGGCCTATTTCAGAACGTGGGGGATTTCGGGACCTTCGTTGGTTTAAAAAATTTAAATTTGAATTCGTATAAATAAAAAACTTTTTTACTTTAATGTAAGAAGTTTTCTTAAAACTATTTCTTTTTATACATTGGATAATAAAATAAAAACTTAAAAAAAATAAAAAAATCTTTAATGATATATATATTTTGGTGGGATTTGTTGCGGGTTTTTCGTATATTTTTTGTGAGATAGGGATTTTTCACTACATACGAATCACATCACTTATGTCGAGCTAGATTTCTTTATCTTTCCACCGCTTAGCTTTTAAGTAGCAGTCGTGTGCAACACTATGCCACTGAGTTTTGTGAGTTTGTGCGTGTATCCAGTGGCTAGTGTTGCTGGCACCTGTGGCGGAAATAGATTTTGCACCCCCAAAGTGAAATTATCCTCATCCATATCAAAAATTTCTATGCAAATTATAAAAAATTGTTAATACATATGGGCATTTCCATAGTAACGTAACGCTCGTATGCCTTTCATGTTGCTAAAAATTAAGAAAAGCAAGAACAGTGTTTATTTTCTTTGTCCTGTTTTGATTTTTGGTATATCACTTTAGTAGTAATATTTGAAGTGTAAAAAATGGAAACGATCGAAAAAGTGGTCTAAAGATATCAGCAAACAAAAATGGACGCGTTACGTAACAGAAAATAAAAGTGGTTTTTGTCTGCATTATTAAAAACCAAGAAATCTGAGAAGTGTGCACGAGTTTTTTATGAACATTATTTTAATATAATCTGGAATAATGTTGCTATAAGTTCATAGGTGTTTCGTTGAAAAAAAAAATAAAATATGGTACGTTTCGATAAATACATTACGTTACAGATTTCTCCCTTCAAAGAAGTAAACATTTTATTAATTTTTTTTTATTGAACTACTAGCTAATATACCCGGTGTTACTCGAGAGTCAGTTATATAAACATTTTAACATACACTTCTCGATTAAATGTTTTTTAAAATCGGGAATAATGAAAAACATGTTGAATTTTACTTGAATTTTATTTTATTTAATTTTATTTTATTTAATTTTATTTATATACCTTTAGAAAGGTAATTGAACTAACATTAATCCAAAAAAGTTTAGGAAAATTTTTGTTGTTGGTGGTTCCATCTCTTGCGGTGAGCTAATTGAATTCAAAGAAGGCGTACGAAAAACATATTTTAAAAATTAAAAAGAATTAAAAGTAAAGTTTATATTTACTTAATCTTAAAGCAAGCACAATTACCTTTTCAACAATATAAAAATTATGGTGGGACTCAATGCGTTCTTGAGATATGGACATTTCAACGTCTAAACAAAGATTAATATTAAAAAACATATTGAACTTTTTAACAAAAAAAATTTTAATGAAATATATTAAAAACAGCGGAGTTATTGGCATTAAAAGTAAAAACTTTGATTTTCATATAATTTTTTCTCATTATTAGCTATCAATGTTTTATGAAAATTCGTTGTGCTAAAAATGATTGTACCTACTAAAATTTCTATTAGCTGCGTTTTTTCATTGGAGATCAGGATCATATCATCGCATTTGCAAGCAAAGCAAAAACAACAAAAAGTTTAGCAAGTGAGCTAGACATTTAAATTGATGCAGTTCTATGTTTTTAAGTGTTAATGACGCTAAATGACGCTGCTACTGAAAAAACTAGCAGTACTGCATTATTTTACTTTTTAAAAGTTTGGTAGCAATAGCATTTTCGCAAAATATTTCGAAAAACTTATCTGCTGGCTGTATAATAACATCAGATATTCTACTAGAAGCAGAAAATAGCGCCACCTGTCTGTAATCCCAAACGTGTGGGGTTAAATTTGAAGTAACTTTTGAAAAAACAGTATTCAGCTTTTCACCGCAAGGTGTAAGTATAGTCTGTACCCACACATCTTACAAATGTGGCGCCATCTATCTGTGAATTTAACGCACAGATCAAAACTAATGAAATAATTGTGCTGACCAGATGCGCATATGTTTTATTATATCGCCATATAGCTAAAACTGATTACATGAAAACAAATTTAACAGGAGGGGGCGGGGGGTGGGGAGGCAAAAATAAGTAGATCACTATAAAGAAGATTTTATATAATCCAAAATAATCGTAATTACTTTAGACACACAACTGCATTCTCAGAAATAAATGAGGACGTTCAAACTGTATAGAGAATTCTAACACAAAACTAAGTTTTTTTATTAATAGTCTGGTATGAAAAAATAGATTTTTAGCCATAACTTTTGATTGGAAAGAGATATTGGGGTAATTTTTTTAACAGAAATTATTTTTGAGACTTGACTTTTTTGTAAAAAATATAAATAAAAACAACATTTTGGAAAAAATAAATTTCGCGAAAAAAATCAAAGTTGTTTTGTTGTTTTGATGACAAAAACATTAAAATAATTTTTGCGCTTAGCTGGAAGAATTTTTGCAAATAAATGCTATGTCATATGAAAGGTAGTCAGATTTAAAGATGGCAGAATAAAAAGTCAATATTTTGGACCTTTTTTGACATAATCATAAAACATATATACACTGACTTAACGATACAGTTCAACCCATTTTTGTGAAGTGATTTTATTGAACTTTTTAACAACAAAAATTTGAATGAAATATATTAATGGACAGCGCAGATATTTGCATCGAAAGATCAAACTTTGATTTTCATGTCGTTTTTTTCTCATTCTTAGGCAACGATGTTATATGAAAAAGTCGTTGTACTGAAAATTTCTCCAATTTTGAAGATATATCAATGTTTTTGATGTCAAAATAACAAAAAATTTTTAAAATTAAATACACAAAAATCTCCGATCAAACAAGTTTTATAATAACTTAATTACCGTTAGTTGAAAAATTTTAGAGGGGGCTTGGCAAAAACTAAGTATGTAACATTTTAAGATGGGATGCACTTAATATATATACCTAGTTTGAGCACAATCCGTTGAGCCGTTTAGATTTGTAAAAAGGCCAAACAAACAAACAAACAAACAAACAGAAAATGAGTTTTATTACTATAGATGACGTGCACAGAATTTTATAAAAATATTAAAACACAAAAGCATGTTTTTGATGAATCATAAAAAACTAAAAAATATGATCGGGCCAAACATTTACTTTGAATAATTCCAAACAATTTTTTTTACCTCATTGACTGAATTTATATTTTTTTTTTGTAATAAGATTTATAAGCTATGTATGTATGACATACTATGTGTACATGTGAGTTATTTTGATTTATGTTTTTTAATAAACGGCAATTTATAATATTAAAATTGAGTATTTGTTTTTTGTGGCATATAAAAAAAAAAATGCCCAAAAATGTCCCGGTCAAGTGCTATAGACTTATGGCAGCCCTATTTTAAGGAGCCATTCAATGTTATGAGCAGAGCTGCTTATGTTTATTGAAGCGAAGCTTTTTACGCTTCGTTTTGTAATTTGCTTGAGTAAAATTTAAAAAATGACACTTTTTTCATACTCCTTTTTCTTAAAATTATTGTTGCTTTTTGCTTGCGTCTGTAACACCAAGAGAATATAAAATTTTAAAATATATCTTACAGCCCTATTCTGGAAACTTGATAATAGTCAACCAGTATTTTTATTATTTGTTTGTGTTTGTTGTAATTTTTTTATTTCAAAACAAAATTTGAAGCTCAAAAATAATAAATGTTGATACAAAATTGTCAACTGCTTGTCAGATATTGACAATATCATCAAAAAATGTTGTTTTTTGAGCTTCAAATTTTGTTTTGAAATAAAAAACTACAACAAACACAAACAAATAATAAAAATACTGGTTGACTATTAATCAAGTTTCCAGAATAGGGCTGTTAGTATGTGTAGTGAGAATCGAACTCGTAACTCTTCGATTGATAGTCCTATACACTACCAACTGATCCAATATTCTGCATTGCGTTGGTTGGTTTATTTAAAATTAACTAATAGCTGAAGATATATTGCACCAGCATAGCATCTTAATACATAAAAGGCAAGCTGCTGCTCCGCACACAGTATTTCTCAAATTATTTTTTTACAGTAAAGTAATTTTACAAGACACACTGTTCTCAAAAATTTTCAGCCTGAAAGTATGCATAGAAAATGTATTTGATACTTATCAGTAACAATGGCCGCATTCAGCGCAGACAACTGTTGTGAACTGTAATGGTAGCGCTACCTTAGTTCACGATGTTTTTCTCTGAATGTGTTGCTACTCTACACGTCAGAAGTTAGATTCAATTTAATTTTTATGTAAATTTAATTCAATTGCAAACGTTTCTCACTTAAATTTGTTGCGTTCTTTCTGCGTTTATTAATTTAACAGCGTCAGTAACAGCATCTGACAGCTAAGCAAACAGTTGTGTTCATGTAGCATAGAATTTGTTCGCTCGATTAAAAGGCGTTCGCTACTTTATCAGTTTTAGTTAGCGCTACCAAATTTGTACCATTCAGCAAATTTTTACACAACAGTTGCCAACTGTTGTCTGCGCTGAATGCGGCCAATATTGGGTTTTAACACTAGTACGTTTTTGATCTAACTACCTCTTTTTTAACCGACTTCATTTTTTCAGCGTTTTATAAAAAAGTTATGAAGAATTAAATGAAATTCTTTTGAGTCGATTGTACCAAAAAATATAATTGTAGCAGCAGCAAAACGACACCTGAGTTGCTACGGATTAAAGGTTGCAAGGCCAGTTTGTAAAGTTGTGTATGAATATGATTGTGACTAAACTCGACTTTTTGCACTTTTACACTTGAACTAATTTTTCAACACTGCTTCAATACGTAAAGTGTTATTTAAAGTGGTACATTTGTATTTTGCAAAAATCAAGTGTACAAAAAATCAAGCTTTAAAAAGAGAAAAAAGTGCTTTCGGCAAATGGTTCCAAAAAGGAAGTGTGCGGAGGAACTGTCGCAGGACAGGTTTTTATACAAGTACAATATAAAATGCAATGATAAATGTTAATAAAAAGAAAATAGAAAAATCGTTGAAATATGACTGTACATTTTTCACGGAACGAAAATTTAAGTAAAATTTAGTAGAAAATATCTAGCTAATTAAGCATTATTAAAGTCGAAGGCTATAACTATCATAAAATATCGTACTTCTACTTTCTGTTTCTGTAAAATCGTGCTGCATCTAGCTGCTATTAGAAAAATCACTTAATTCGAAAAAGGTCTTAAAAATCAAATTTTGCCCATAAATGCACTGATTTCCAAAACAATTTGTGGGTCCTCTTAAATATAAAGAAGAAAAAAATTACAAGTCATAATTTAAAACAAGTTGTGACCTTTTTTTGTATTAGCAACCATTTTTAAAATTTCGTTATCTTGGTAATATTGTTTTATAGGAGATATATCGTAAAGGTATCCGATGTAAAATATTTTTAGCATGACGTTTAAGTCTGCGGACAGAGTAAACGGTGAAGCAGGCAGTCAGGCAGGCAGGTTTGCTTACTTGTTCCATTGCGAGAAAACTCGCTTCATACGATTTCATATAAACCTGCTGGAAGTGTGCAGAGTGGAAGCAGGCAGGTCAGATCCGATCAGATCAGGTCGTTGCGAGAAACCTGCGCCAGCGAGAAAAAGATTGAATTTGTTCTTTTTGTGTTGTTTTTTGTAATTTTTTAAGGAAACTGCGTTTTTTTATTATCTTTAGAATATAAGACGAGTGACAACAAAAACATTCAACAACAACAACGCGTTGAACGAAACAAACATCAACAGCAGCGACCGCGCACATTTTTATGTGAGTGTGAGGGTTGTTTTTGGTGGGTATTGACAAATTTGGTTAACGTCGATTAAGATTGTGCATTATAAGTTGTACAAGCGAAAATGATAGAATGATCAAATGGGCAAGTTGGGCATGTAAGCAACAAAAGAAATACTATAAAACAAATAAAACAATAAAAAATTAAATTGCTTGGTTTTGCATTTGTTTAATACTTTGAACAGTAAAACCAGGGTCTAGTATGTTGGCAGCCCCCAAATTCCAAAATTTATGTAATACAAAATCAAAAATTATTAAAAAGCATTAATTTTAAAGTCTTTTCAAATGAGATATAACGTTTTAATGATTTTTCTGTTTTTTTTTTGTGTTCAAAATGCCAGAAACAGGCACTTTGCGGATTTTTGAAAAAAAAAATCAAGTTTCACCGGCTATAACTTTCTTCTTAAGATTTTGTTTATTTAAATTTTGTGCACAAAATAGCTCAAGACTATGCTTTAATCATTATTGTTGTTATTGGTTAACATTTTGCATTTTTGGATTTTTGAGAATTTTTTTCGTAAAAGTACTCAAACTCGACATTTTCAAAAAGGTACACTTCTAATAAAAAATTCCATAACGACCAAGTTATTCAAATGAATGACACAATTTTTTGTATTTGTATGAAGTGTTGTTTCAGAAAATTGTTTAACATTTCATTGCAATTTTTTAAAATTTGGATTTTTACGATTTTTTTTTTATTACAACAAGAAAGAAAACAGAATTTTTTCGAAAAGTAAAACATTACAACTCTGGTAATTTCATCCGATTTTTCTCACCGATCACACGTTGTAAAGGTATTTGAATCTACTATTGATTAAAAGTATAGAATTATTTAATCAGTTTACAGAATTTTAATACATATTTTAATGACGAAACAACTCATTTTCGCTCTTTATACCAATGTAATAAGATTAAATCGCAATGACTCTTATTTTATTGGTGTCCGATTTGGATAAAATTTCTGGAGAGTTATCCTATCGGCCAATGGAACAGTTTGAAATTCTCAATGCAATTCTATAGTGGCACAACATATCGCACACTCTCTTCAAAAGAGCCACAACTCAAAATGTTTACATATATACTTTTTCGTGCAAGACTATTTGTAGTGATCATATACATCGGCTATCTTAATTTTGTACACATATTCTTAGTCTTTAATTAAAAAAATAATTTTGTCTTTTTTTTTGAATGGAGTCCCTTGAAGAAAAAAATTGTATTTTGCTCTTAATGAAAATTAAATTTTTTGAGTTGTAGCTCTTTTGAAGAGAATGTGTTATTTATGTATAGAAAATTAAAATTCTTCATAAACGCCATTAGAGGAGGATGCAAAATAGAAAGCAATAGGGGAAAAAATAAATAACAAACTTTTAGCACGATTACGATTTCCGTGGCCTCAAGATCTGAATATGCAGTTTTGAAGAGCTCATTGAGAAAATAAGATTCATTGAAGGATTTATCGATATATCGATTAGTTATCGAGTTATCGATTTTAAAAAAATTTACTAAAAGAAGTCTTAATGTAAATTCGAATATATCTGCGCTAATATTAGACAGATCGGGATAATTTGGGTATCATTAAAAAAAAAACTTGTGCAAGTTGTTAAACGCAGAGCCACTTTTTTTTATAAAAACTAGGAAAAATATCAATTTGTACATCAGAATACAACAAACAACCTTTGATAAAAGTCTATCTGGCTCCTTTTACAGAAAAAGTACATTTTGTAAAAGGCAGAACCATTATTTTTTCGTTTCATATTACAAACATTTTAAATATCTTTCAAATGACACTTAAATCATTCAGATCGGACAAATATTAGCAAAGATATAACCGAATTTAAAGATTGTTTCCGTTGAGTAAACGTTTTTTGAAAAATCGATATCTCGATAAATAAACGACTTATCGATAAATCCTTCAGCGGATCTTATATTCTCAAAGAGTACTTAAAAACTGATACTCAAATCGAGGGGCCACGGAAATCTTATTCTCCCCAAACTTTTTCTCGCACTGATCTGATCTGACCTGCTCGCATTCACTCTGCACGGATTATTTATTAAGCAGTTACCTGCCTGCGCCTGCCTGACTGCCTGCTCGCATCAACGTTTACTCTGTCCGCAGGCTAAGTGAGGTTAAATAAACTAAATTTACTCTTTAAAAGCATAATTAAGATATTTTATACGGGTTTCTTTGTTAAAAGAAATATGGTATGTATGGGAGGTAGGCGATGCAGTTGCCTTAGAGTTCTAATTTTTTGTGCTGTTACTTAGTTTAGACTAAAAATCATTTGTACTCAAATTGTATGGCCCTAGCTTATATAGTTTCTGAGATAATGCAAATGTCATCCTAAAATCGAGAAAAACGCACTGTGTGCCTGTCTGAATCGGCATTTACTATTGCCGCAACCTTACTAAAATGCTTTCTTCATATTTGAATGATAAGTGATTTATTTAGTAATTTTTTTTCCAAAACTAACTATTCGTCTCACAGCAGTTGCACATATTCTTGCACGAGTCTTACTTTCAGTGCAATGATTGAACTTTTAGCAGCATTCTTATTGAAATTAATTGTTTCTGAAGTCTGTCAGAGTAAGTTAATTTGATGTTTTTTCCTTCCTTTTTGGTCTCTGTGTTCTTCAGAAATAAGGCGAGTCAGCTAAAAAAAATCTGCATAAAAGGCTTTTTTTCTTCTCCACTTGCTGCTTCTTGCCACATTCAGCTGTTAAGCATTCAAAATAATATCATTGGCCGCATTCTAGCCGAAAAAGTGCTCAAGTAGCGAAGTAGCATAAAATATTTTCGCTATATAAATTGTGACATCTCAAGGAACATGTTCTGTGAGAGCATACCATTCAGCCCGAAAGTTGTGGAACAGTTCTTTCCGCTGAATGCAGGCATTGTTATTTTAATTTATTAAAAGTACGTATGGATATCTTGGCAAATATGTAGAATTTAAAAATGACAAAAAAAAAAACAAATCAATTTTCTACACACCAACAGACATGTGCTTACATGTGCACTTCTGTGGTGGTGTGTGCGTTCAACGCTTATATGACAAAATCAATTTTCTCCTAACGAAAGCTCTAAGAGAACCTCCTCAGAGCATGCTTTGCGTTGTGGTGCGACAAGCGTTATCTTTTTTGGTGGCGCTGTGACGCGCCATACATTTATATTCTTTTGCCACGATGAGGTTGTCCCAGTTCAGTAAACCACAACTTGTGTGATTTTATATTTACTATATGTATATATTTAGGTATCTTTGCTTGTAAGTGTGACTTGCAACATGTCCCAACGCCACCATATTGAATATGCCGACTTCAGGCACTTCCGGTTGCCATACAACTATATCCACACACAGATTGAAATTCAATCAATAAGGATTTTTCTTGGCAATTGCAGCAAAACAATCACTTTAAGCGCACGAGATAAAAAGAAATGCAAAAGAAATATTTCTACCAAAAAACGATTTCATTTGATTCGAAGTGGTGCGGAAGTTCTTCTCATGGTTGCCATAAAAAAAGAAAGATTTAACACATAGAGAGGATGTGGTTGGTTTTGGAGGATTGCAAATATAAATAAATATTCGCCGCGTGCAAATATTTGGTTTTAATTTTTTAGCAATTGCTTTTATTTTTACTGCTTATGATCATTTACTTAGCTCGCTTATGTTACAAAAGATTGCATTCAGTTTGTTTTGTTTGAAATTTTGTTTAGTTTTCCGACTAATCGTGTTTCAATCTTTTTTATTTTCGTTTCCACCAGTATGCAGAGTAAACTCCTTAAAATTCTTTTGGTCGCTGTCGGTTCGTTACAAAGCAAGCTTGAACTTGTACTTTAAGCAAGTACCTGAAAAAGACTTCATGTAGGCTTGTGTAGTTCTCTGGTACTTACCTTATTTTGACTTTTCGAAGCCGTATCTCCACACCTGAAATTTAATTCCCCAACTGTTAATTGGAAACACTACCAATACTTGCGGTCAATTTGTTTTGCCTAACGCAATATAATGGGAGATACCAAACAAAACTAAGCTTTACAACTGTGAAATTATCAAAATTTTGAAAATCTTGAAATCATAGAGAATAATTGCTGCAAAATTGATTTTAAGTTATAGCTTAGCACTTATAATTATTTTTGATTGGTAAATTTATTACTTTCTTTGAATTGTGTCAAAAAAATATTCATGGTCCATCAAGCCAAATTAATAATGCTCAACCATTTAATACATTTCAGAGAAATACAAAAGCAACACAAGCAAATTAAAGTTATTCAATTAGCAAACTGATTGTTTTTCGAAAACAATTGCAAAATACACACACACACACGTACACACTAATACATCCACTTACATCCATACAAACACACAACAGTCCAAAAACAAAATCATATTTTATAAATGCAAACTTTTCAACGGTCGTTAAATTTGTTGCCAACGCAGCAGAAAACCCTAGAAATTTTGCAACGACAAAGTATTTCGAAAATTTATTATAATAAACTTAAAATATTTTTGCCAAAAGTTTTGAGTAGCAGCAGCAGCACAGCTACACAAAACGAAATTAGTACCAGCGACAAGAAGATTTCAAGTGAATTCGAGTCAATTAAGCGAGCAAATTAGCTGCAATGCCTTGAGTGGGTGCGACAGTTTGTCTGAAATTCAGTCATTTAAAGAGCTCTTTTCATAACATTTACATTTGTGCCAAAATGACTTAAAATAACAACCGTGCAAAGAAGAAGAATGCTTAGGAGCCAATATCCTATGCACCCAACCGCCCAAAAGTATGGCCAGCCAGCTTATTTCACCAACTCACATACATACATTCGAACAAACGAGTTACAAGAAAACTTAACAAGATTTGTGAAATGTTATTCTTCAAAAATGCCAAACATCTGTGACAGTTTTGTGAGTGTCAGAGGCGTTGTTGTAAGTTCAGTGGTCGTCCCGGCAGCCCGGTCGGTGTGATGAAACCATCAACAACTAACTAACGGAAGATTCAAGTAGATGAACGTTAAAAAACAAGGAGGGAGGGTTCAATCGAAAAATGTGGCAACATGCCAACGAAAATATGAAAGGCAAATTCTTGTTGGGTACATCTCCAAGCCAAACTGTGCCAGCACTCGAACAAGTCACAGTCTTGAGATTTTTACCTTTATGTCGCTGGCAAAGTATTATGCGGCAGCAGAACGATTATGTTTCTATCGTCTATTTTTGCAACGAGCTCATCTCCATCGCCGTCTCAGTTTATGTGTTGGCCTAACTTTTGCCTCTATTGTAGCAGCGCTAAAGCAAGGCAGACTCAATGCCCTCAACTCTGGACGAGGTGATTCCAATGTCATAATGTTGTTGTTATTGTTGTTGTTGTTGCTGCTAACAAATTGGCTTGACTGTTCAGTGAGCAAAATAAAATCAAGTGGCTGAGTGAGCGACTGAGTTGCTGCAAATTGTTGCACATTATCAAAAAGGTCGAGAATGGCTTTCAAGACATTTGTCAATGAAATCGTTTTCTCCTCCTTCAGTCGCTTCTTCTTTACAGTTCAAGCTATTGCCATGGCTTGAAACAGTCTATATATTATATACCAGCTGATAGACTCAGTATTATTTGGTAGTTCGTATAAATAAAAACTATTATAAGATATTATTATTCGGTGAACTTTGAACCCAAATATCTTCTAATGAGTACATGATATTGTAGGAAACTCATGAAAAGTTGTTAATTTTGACTTAATTAAGAGGTTTGCATCAAAAAAATTTGGATGTAAATTTTTCGATTCCAATTAAAAAAAAATTTCTGTAAAAAAATATGGCAATGAAATAAAAAAACCCTCGGGCAAAGTCGAAAGTTATGTCGCCGAAGAAAATGTAGGATGCAGAAAAATTTGTTTTGACAAGGAGTATTTAAAAACACTAGTATCGCCTGCGGTCGAAATTCGACCAACTGTCTTTAAAGAAATGAGCAAAAATGCACATAAACTTAAGTTAAGCTTAAAATGAACGCTAAAGGACCTCTAGCGCAGATTTGAGAAAACAGAACATTAAAGATGCGTAACGAAAATGACAGCACTAGTTTGTCATTTGTGTAGCGTTCAAGTTTGTGTACCTTACATAACATAAACCCTTCAATAAAATCGCATAAAAATTAACACAATCTTTGTCATTCCGTAGCTTCACTGGAAGCACCGCTTAGCAAAAATGTTTTCAACAGAGCTTATATCGCTCCCGAATTAGCCTCTAAAGGAGATAAGTATATGAGCTGGTTCTATTATTAATCTTGTCAACATTTCTTTAAAACATTGCCCCAAACAAAAAAAAAATCAATAAATGAAGACAATTGCTGAAAAACGTTCAAAGCTGTTATTTTCCCTGAGGTTATTCTTAGATGAATCAAATGTATAGGATGGTCTTATTATGTTTTCAATCTCAACATTTCTTAGTCCCTTCAATTACCTTTCCAATGGTTGCTCAAAACTAAAATAAAAAGGTTAAGGAATTCCTTTGTTAATAAAAAAAAAACAGCGAAGCTTTTTCACAGTTTCATAAGTATGATAATTTAATGGTTCTTTAATAAAAAATTTTTAAATACCATAATAAAAAATAATATTCCTACTAGTAAATTGTATCACCATACATTATTATTTTACATTAATTTTAAATTATTTTTGTAAATGTTAATGAAATTATTGGTTTTTAATATCTAAAATATCAAACGTATATTATATAGATGTAAATCGATATTTCTAGCAAATATTACAACAATAGCTGTCCTAATCGTGTTGTGCAAATATTCGGATCGCTTATCATTCCCAAATTATATCTATCAAAACGACATTGTTTAAGGCCTAGAATTTTGATGAAAGTGATTTTTTTTTTAAATATTTCAATAGTGTAGTCTCTCTGACATTACTTTCACTTCTACAGCCATTTTAGTAGGTTTTAAGCCACAGTGTTTCGTCTACATTCATTCTCTTTATACTCATTTTAAACATAGAACAAAGATGCCCAGTAGTGGCTGATATCAGCAAATTAAACTCACACGCAGTGTGACCAGAAGATTTAAAGAAGTAAAAAAAAAAATATGCTAAAAAAAAAAGTAAGTCGTGTGAATCGGACGCACTTGCGCGAGCTCCCGTGTTTAATAGGAAAGTCCTAGTTAAATGATCTTTGTGCAGTCACATTAAACTTGCATCTAAATTTGTTGATTTATAGTGTCATCAATAACATTTCAAAGAAAAACGATTCAAATAAATAATTCAATTAAATAATTGAAACAAATAGCTCTTTGCAAGTTAATACACTCCAACTTATATTAATAATAAAGCCAAAAAAAAAAAAAGTTTCTGGAGCCAACAGAAAACTGTAAAAAAGACTCAACTAAATTGAACTGCATAATAAATAATAAAAACAAAATTAGTAGCACAATGCAAATCTCCGCTAACGAATGGAAAACATAAACTAAAATTAATTTGTGCTCATTAAAACTAAGAACCGCGCGCTATGTTCTGCTCTTTATTTTGTGCGTGATCGCTGCCAACCTACCGCCCCGAACGCTGCTAGTCTACACCTGCTGCTGTTTTGTTGCTCTTGGTCAAGATTTTTTTGTGTGAGCTCCTTCTTTGCGTGTGCTTGCACCCATTCCAGCACTGTCTCACTGAATCATCTGCTGTTGTTTGTTTTCTGTTTTTCTGCGATCATCTCTTTTGTGCTACTCTTGCTGTGATTTTGCCCAAGTAAGTCAATGACGCCGACTCATAGAGTAACGCGACAACAACAACAACAACAACAACTACCACCTAGCCGCAAGAATAATAAAATACAAAGATTGCGCTGAAGACAAAAAAAGTGAACAACAAAATTGTCGTTCTGCGCATGTACGTCATAATATCAAAGCTGTTCTGGCAAGCTGTCAATGTTCATACGATTTGTATGTATTATACAAATTTTGTTTTGTATAATTAAAATATAAGAACTGAGAAGCAATTTATTTATATATTTTAGAACGAGAAATGTACCTTTATTTATTACTCCTCTGCAAACATTGTTTTTAATTTTATTTAATTGCAGCCAGTAAGCAGCTTAGTCACAAACAATTTGTAAAGGCCCAGTTATAATAGACGTAATGTAAAGTAACGTAATGTTGTCAACTGTCATCGTGACGGGACGTAATGGAAGAAAACGTTGTAGCAATTATAATAGGCAGTAGCCAGGCAGTTGTTTGTCGTAAATAATTACACGTTCCCGTACAAATATAATTAAATCTTCAACATCCATAGCTGTGGATACATAAAACTATCACATTAAAAACGAAAACTCAACAAAAAGCGTAGCTCAACAATATAAAATAGCGCAATAATCGAATCTAACCTCAATGTTTAGTTGTTCTTTGAACAGACGTAATGTAAAGTAACGTAGAAATCGAAATCCAACGGATCTTTACGTCCCGTTACATTACGTTACCTCTATTATAATCACTTGTATAAGAAAAGTATTGATTGAAACAGTAAGTGACAGAACACACTGCTGCAGTGACATTTCACTACATTACGTTACGTCTATTATAACTGGGCCTTAAGAGATTCGATTAGATTTGCATTATATTTCGAGCTAACCTGCTTCAGAGCATCTAACAAAAATTGCAAAAACTTTCTTGTTTGTTACGAAATCATATGAAGAAGTGCTGGATGATGTAAGCGCAAACGATGGGATTAACATTAATCCTGGCACTGTAGGCTATTATCGCCTACAATATGCCAAAAATTATTACACTCGTCAGCTATTGGCTGAATGTAATATTTCCGATCACAACAATGAGCTCGCCAGCTCATCTGATATTCCATGCAAATATAGCAAGATTTAAAGCTGAAATACTTGCTTTGCCAGCAAAATTTAATCTACTTTTTCCTCAGCTCTAGATTCGCAGGAAAAGTAAACAAGCTGCATTCTGATGCCGATTTTCTGCTACTGTTAGAGCAATTAGAAACTGCACACTTAATTTTTTTAATTTCAAGTTAAAAACTTGCAAATATACTTCGATAAATACAGAATTAAATAAAACACAACCGATCGCAATACGTTTCTCAAAAAAATTATATATTGTGACGTACTCCACTGAACAGCTGATTGTCAAACTCGATTAGCAGAAGTAACGGACCTGCGCAAAGCGCAATCTCTTATTCTATCATTCTTGACCTAGCCGCATGAACAGCAAAAGCAATGGAACACCTAAAATGGAGGGAACGATGCGAACTCAGCTTCAGGAACTTGAAGAGCGCCTGAGTAACAACATTAAATCAGAGATTCGTCTACTGGAAGATTGTCTGCTCGCACATAATGACAACTCTTTCAAGAGCCTCTCTGCAGTAGTTGTAAGTTTGGAAGAGAAATTGGTAACCAAAATAAATTCTGAAGTGATTGCAATTAAAATTGGCATCAGCTATTTTGAAAATAAAATCATCTCGCTTGAAAATAAACTTCGCTTGGTATCTTCTCGTTGTGATGAGCTTGAGAAACTGCGATCAAAATTTAACAACAACACCAACAACAACATCAACTTCACCTATAAATTATCTGATGCCGTGCTGTTTGGTATACCGTACTCGAAAGAAGAGAACCTATAAAGTATTTTTAATACAATTTGTCTCTTCATCGAGTTTCAGCCGCCACAAATCAGAGACATTTTTAGAATAAAGCCGAATCTGCGTCAACCAAACTCTTTAATTATATTAAAATTTTTCTCTTCATTTGATCGCAATCGTGTGCTTAAAGCTTTTGGAGCTTATCGGTGACGAACTAAGTCAGCTGTAAATTTAAGATCTGCCGGATTTGAGCATGATAATAATGTTTATATCCACGAAAGCCTTACTGCTGAGAATCGCAAAATTTTGCAAGTCGCTATTGCCCATAAACGCAAAAATAACATCTTCAATGCTTTTACTCTTCGTGGCTCTGTGCACATTCGTCTGGAAAAAGATTCTGAAGGAATTCGCATCAGCAGTCTGGATGAACTGCAGAGAACTATCTTTGATCCAACTTCTGAAGCTGTGTCATCTCCGGGCACTCTATTTGATGCCAATTAGGTTATCGTTTATTAAAGTTTTTATTTTTATTTTTATATATTATTTTGCACATTTTATAACTAAAATTAATACTCTTGTTATTACTGTTTTAGATATGTTTCATACGTTGATTCTTATTGTACCTGTGTGCTGTTAAGAATTATATAACACTTCTCTGCTTATTGGATTTTTCCAAAGCCTTTGATTGCGTCAATCACTCTATTCTTAACCAGAAGCTTAGGCTACTTTTTGGCTTCAATAATGCTGCTGTAAAATTAATAGCCAACTATCTTGAAGGTAGAAGGCAGAGAGTTAAGATTAAAAATAAATTTTCCGACCTTAAGGATATTGTAACTGGTGTGCCACAGGGTTCAATTCTGGGGCCCTTGCTATTTAGTTTCTTTATAAATGACATTTTTACCGTGTGCAGTGATGTGTTGATGCATGCTTATGCCGACGACATTCAGTTGTATTGTTCAAACCGTGTCGGACTTCTTGATGACTTGTGTTGCAGGTTGAATGACGATCTCAAAGCAATTAGTAAGTGGGCGTCTGACAATGATCTCTGCCTTAATGCAAAGAAGTCGTATGTTCTGCCTATCTCCAAGGATAAACTTAGCAACCTTGAAATCCCTCCTATACTATTAAATAATAAAAGTTTGGAATTGGTGAATAAAGTAAAAATCTAGGGTTTTTTATTAACTCAAAACTGTCATGTTCTGATCACATCAATAGTATAGTTGGAAAAATCTATTACACGTTGCGATGTCTTCGGTTATCTGCTAGGTTTACACCAATTGAAACCAAAAAGAGACTTGTTATTCAATTAATTGTGCCATATATCACATTCTCTGAACTAGTATACAGTAGTCTAGATTCACATTCAGCGCATAAAATACTTGTAGCCTTTATTGATGCGACTAGATATGTTTACGGACTGAGTCGTTTTGAACATATCTCTGCGATCAGTAAGAATATTTTGGGGTGTAGCATAATTAGCTATTTGAACGCGAGAAACTGAATCTTTCTACACAAGCTCATTATTTACAGGACTCTTTCATACCTTTATCAAAAATTGCGCTTCTGTGCCTCAAATCGAACATGTAATCTTATAATACCGAAATTTAGTTGTTTACTATCTAAACGTCTTTTCTTCATCAACGCCATTAAACTATGGAATTCACTACCACTAAATATTAAATCTATCGTCAGTACGAACAAATTCAAACAATCTATTATGTTATATTTTTCGAACATCTAAAACAGTTTAATAAAAGCCTTAAAATTTTGATGTTTTAATCAATTTGATTTTAATTATAAATAATCATATGTTATATGTATATAGGATCAATAAATAAATAATTAGTTATCTAACTTTAAGAATTTGCCATCTGTTGATTATGATTTTTTATTTTTGTGTTTATTTCTATTTTATTTTTACCTATAAAATTACTGTCTTTAAGTGCTACCTTTAATTTCATTAGTTGATTATATATTCTTATGCGTTGTACTAATTAAACATCTTTTTGTATCTTACTGTACTAATTTATGTTCAAATAAATAATAATAATAATAATAATAAATATTCCACTTTCAATTTTTATATTCCACAAAAATATTCCACTTTCAATTTCAAAGATATATATCTAAATAAGTCTAAATATGCATATAAAAAAAAAACACAGAAGCAAGTTTAAAAACATTTATTTAATTGATTACTATCGCACTTAAATTTATAAAACATAAGTTAATATTAAATAAATTATATTAATAAGACGTAAACGAAGCATATATCAGTTGCTTTGTACTTTACAAAAGTCTTTTCAAGAATTATATTCTCTTAAAAATAGTCAAATACTTTTCTCACAGAAAAAACTTAATTTTTAAATTAGAAACATATAGGTGTATAACATATTGTCACCTACAATATAAAAACCCCTACAACGTTTTTAATTTTTTGTAGGAGAAGCCAAAAACGTTTTAAAATGGGACATATTTTAGATTTAAAAGCCGTTTTTTGGACAAATACCTAAAAATATATACTTAATATATGAAATTATGTAGAAATTATGACCTTAAAATCTACTACATGTGCTATTTTAAAACGTTTTTGCCTTCTCCTATAAAAAAATTATAAACATTGTTATGGTTTTTTTAATTTTAAGTAATGATATACAATATACAAAACTAAAATTCAGGCACATCTTCTTCGAGGTCAATTCTTAAATTGTTGCTTGTATTATTATCATAGAAATTCGCATTTCTAAATTTTTTTTATTAAGCTATCTGGTATTTGATAGGTATTACAACACTTTTTTGAACATGCAGCCATGTTTTTGCATTCAACAAATTATTTAAGAGTTTTTCTTGCATTCTATTTCGAATTTTCGTTTAAATAAGAAAGATTCATATAACTAAAAATTTTCTCAACCTCAGCATTGCTAAATGGTAAGCTTAGCGAGAAAAGCAAAAATTTTGATAAATCTTCAGATTCCGAGCTTTGATCAATAACTTTTTTTCTGCTTTATTGTTTTGAATCCACATTTTAAAATAGTTAAAAGAAATAGCTATTGTTAGCAATAATAGTGGCATTCACGATGTGGTGCATTTGTGATAAATATTTGCAAAATTTACAATACTTACAACTTATTGTGAACGAACCTTCAGTAAAGTACATATTGCATTTTTAAAACCAGCTGATTTTTGTATGTACTTCTGTTTGGAAATATTAATTTCAATCATCATTTGACTAAAGGAAATCATAAAAAATTGAAATGAAAGAATAAATTATATTAATTTTTATTAAATAAACTCACAGCGTAGCCTTTAGCTTGCTCCATGCTGAGTAGAATTGTTTGTACAATCAGCTTATCTAATACACAACGAAATTTACACAGAATACAATAGTGTTCCATAGTGTATATTTTCCACAGGGTTGTATTTTAAAACTGTACATTTTGTTTTTGTTATATTACAAAATTTACTACAAATATTAAATTTATCAAAAATACACAATACAAGGGAAAATACAACACATCGTGAATACCCCTAATGTTTTCTTAAGTATATTACTGCTGTAACATAATCCATAAAAAATCCAACCAAACAAACATATAAGCAAATTTACTTCACTTTTTAAGCTGCGTGAAGTTATCAAATGAATTGCAATAAAATTGACAACAAAGAAGTTAACCACAAAATGAATTCCTTATATTGCGTTTTACAAGGTGGTCAGAGATGAAAAAATATAAAGTGTCGATTACCAAAAAATAACCATTTAGTAACCAAATAGACATTTTTTATTGCAATTTTGTGAATTTTGAAAAATATAATCATACGAAAAATATTCCACTTTTTATGCTGCATATTTTTATAAAAAAAAATATACTTCCCGAAGTTAAAATATGCCAAAGTGGAATATAATATTCCACTCTGGTCACACTGCTCACACGTATACTTACGCTCTTTTGTTTGATCGTCAATAAACCAATAGGAAATCAGCATGTTGAGTGGGAGAGACAAACTGCACTTGCAGAACTTCTGTGTCTTATTTTACATTTTAATTTTCATCGAGACTGCTGTCAGTGAAGACATAAATTGAAATTATTGCGATATATTATTGATGTCACCCGAAAAGTATTTTATGTTACAAAATGCTTTTGATGACATGCAATGTCTTATTTGTCATAAGACATTTAAAAAAACTAAGAAATATAATTTAAAAAAACATTTTGAAGATGTTCACAAAGACATGAATTATTTGCAGGGGGTCAGAAAAAGAAAAACAATTTAAAAGTTATAAGAAAATTTTTATTGAAAAGTTGAAGGAATGGGTAAATCGATCTAAAGAAAATGATGAAGATATATGGTGGAGGAGAATTTAAAAATGGGTTTATCTAACTTAGTAAGTTGTATGATATTGTAAAAAATGGAAGGCCATTTTCAGATGCGCCATTTGTCAAAAATATATTGAGTAAAGTTTTTGCAAAACTTCATTATAAAACTAATTTTATTGGAAAATTACCTCTGTCCCGCAATAGTATAACCTGGCGTTCTCTTTATTTGGGTGCTATTGTGGAATCGGCATTAAGGGAAAAATTATAAAATTGCGAATTTTTTCATTCTGTATTGATGAGAGCACCGATATTAATGACCTTTGTCAACTTGTAATCTGCATTCGATGCGTTGATTCAGATTATAATGTTTTCGAGTCAATATATTCTGTTGAAACATTTTATGGCAATGTAACCGGCAAATTATTGCTCGATGTCGTCAACGAAAAACTTCTTTCCGTTTCTTTCCGATTCTAACAAATTAGCCGGAGTTTGTACGGATGGTTCGAACTCTATGACAGGCAAACGTGATGGATTTGTAGGCCAGACGAAAAAAAATGAAATTGAGGTTTATACCTTGCATTGTATAATACACCAGGCTGCTCTTGCTTCTAAATTTATATCCGAGCATATCCGGTCATGAAGGCTACTGAGCGGATAATTAATGGGATAAGGGGCGGCCATAACTCACTGACTCATAGAAAATTTGTGACATTTCTAAAAAATTCAAATGCTTCTCACCACGATCTATTAATGTTTACTGAGGTACGATGGTTAAGCCTAAGTAACAGTATTAATAGATTGTTTGAGCTTAGAAATGAAGTATTTGAATTTTTAGAAGCCGAAAATATCGAAATAACCGAAAAAGAATATTTAAAAGATTTTCAATTTATTTTAGACATGGCGTTTTTAACAGACATTTGTAACATTTTGAATGAGTTGAATTTGAAGCTGCAGGGAAAAGATAATACTATTTCTGGTATGTTTAAAACTCTTTCAGATTTTAAAACTCAGCTATTTTTACTTGCAGCTCAAATTGATTCTGAAGACTTTTCGGACATTCCGAAAACTTTTGTTATTTACGACAAGGAGAAAATCTTGAAAAAGTTTGAACTTTTGGAAATATTAGAAACGCTTTTTAATAACTTTAATGACAGGTTTAAGGATTTTGAAAATATACAGCATTTACTGGATATTTTTCAAAACCCTTTTAAATGCGATATATTAAAGTACAAATTTCCAATCCAAACAGAACTTATTATACTTCGAAGTGAATTAGATTTCCCGGATAATTTTATCAATATAGAATTCTGGAAAAATCTGGATGGTACAATATAGCCTGAAATAAAGAAAATTTCATTGAAGCGTTTATCTTTATTTCCCTCAACGTATCTTTGCGAACAAATATTTTCAGATTTGAATTATATTTGCTCAAAAAAACGCAATAAGCTGAATTCTTCTAGTTTGAGAAATATACTTTTGTTGCGTAACTGCAATAAGAGTATCAACATAGAAGATTTCATGACTTTTTAATTGCAAATTGAACAATGATTAATTGAGGGAAAATTTATAAACACTTCGAAGAATCTTTTTTTTTTCGAAATATATCATACTATCCAGATGTCCGCATATACAGGGTTGCCAATATTCGAAGCGCCCATTTTATTTTTAAATAAATCAAAGAAACCACAATTTTTTGTCTGTTCGTCATGAATATCATTTAATTGGGTTCAAGTAGATTTGCTTACATTATTTCTTGAATATGATATCTCGTAAATGGTCGCCATTGGCCTCTACGACATATTGTGCCCGTTTTGCAGCATTTTCCATGGTTTTCTTCAACATTTCGATGGGAATGGCGGTTATTTCTTGACGGATGTTGGTTTTCAGCTCTTCTAGGGTCTTTGGCTTGTTGACGTAAACCTTTGATTTCAAATAACCCCACAAAAAGAAGTCTGGAGGCGTTAAATCTGGTGATCTTGGCGGCCAATCGAAATCACCATTTTTTGACATCAAACGGCCAGGGAACAATTGCTTCAAAAAATCGATTGTAGTGCGGCTTGTGTGTGGTGGCGCGCCGTCTTGTTGAAACCAGTAGTGCCTGATACGCTTTCGACGAACGATTGGCATGAAAAAATTGTTTATCATATCGCGATAACGCTCCTGATTGACAGTAACTCTGTGGCCATTATCATCTTCGAAAAAGAACGGCCCAATGAGCATTTTAGCACAAACGCCGCACCAAACAGTGACTTTTGCACCAAACAGTGAATGGGTATAATTTTTAAAAAACAAGATGAATAAAGTGGGCGTAATTCGGAAAAAGGCGTGTCGTTATTAGAAATACACTGTATGTATATCAGTTAATATTTACACTCGGGTACTGAAATTCGGTGCAAGAGTACCGAAATTTTATTAGTGATGTAAATTTATTCCATTACCATTAAAAACTTAGTGATAATGCAAATATTTTTTTTCCATTACCATTACATATTAACGGTAATTTTGATTTACCATTAGATGGTAACATTTTTTTAAACATTATTTTTTGAGCCATTAAAAGAGATTTTACCATTTTGTTAAATTTACTTTGTATGGGAGGTAGGAGTGGTTTTCACCTTATTTTAACAAAATTCAAATATATGGTGAACTTTTGAAAGCAAAGCTTATGTGCAAAATTTGAAGTCATTGCATTAGTTTTGTGGCATTTAAAAAGATTTTACCATTTTGTTAAAGTCACTTTGTATGGGAGGTAGAAGTGGTTTTCATCCGATTTTAACAAAATTCAAATATATGATATAAATTTTACTTCAAAGCTAATTTACGAAATTCCAAGACACTACATAATATTTTGTAGCATTTTTAGAGATTTTATTGTTTTGATAAAGTAACTTTGTATAGCAGGCAGGCGTGGTTTTAATCCGAATTTGCTCATTCTCGAACTTGATCTTCGTTATTTGAATATAAACAGATATACCATATATCAATACGATCTTGTGCACAGGTAGACGCACATAGCGAAATCGACTCATTATGTGATGCTGATTAAGAATATATATACTTTTCTATACCTGTTACGCCTCCTTATCAGTGTTATAAACAGAGTGACAAAGTTAATATACCCCTGACACAGTACGCGTAGCGGTATGCGTAATTAGGAATATAAATTGAATTTTCGTAGAAAAAATTTATTTGAAGGCGTTAGAAAACTGTAAAGGGGCCCCGAAAATTATATTGCCTAGGGGCCCCGACATGGTTAATCCGGCCCTGATTCCGTGGTAAAAGTGGCAGATATTAAAATTTTTAAAAAATGTGGTAGATCTACCACAATAGTGGTAAAGTCCGTGCCCTGCACACAGCTCTGTCTTTTTCAGTCTCGCGACTCTCAATGAAGCGAATGTGTGGCTTGATTTCTTGTTGCTGTTTTTTACATGGGAAAAAGGTGTTTTTTATTTCTAGACTTTACCTATCTTAGTGACAAAGCATTTGAATAAAAATTATATTGTGCACTTGCTTTCAAATGATATAAGTTTAATTCAAATGTGTTGCCTAAAAGTCGATAAAAAGGGGGCTTAAGATACGTGTTTGCGTATTAATATATAGATATGAAGCCGATGAGGTCAAAAAATCGTTCCACTCTAAAAGCAATACATTTTGATTTAGAGGGGTTTAAACAATTTTATGCATCACAAAACTGGACGTTGAGCACTTCAGATGAAAAGACTTTAGAAACCTTCGAAAAAAAGATTATTCGCAAGATCTACGAACCAATCTACGTCAATGGCGAGTACCAAATGCGATGGAATGATGAACAGTTCGAGCTGTATGCCGACATCGACATAGTTAAGAGCATAAAAATCAAGCGGTTTCGCTGGCTAGGTTGTGTGCGGCGTATGAACACCATGCTACCCAGTGGTGGTCAACGCAGAACAGGACGACCGCATCTCTGTTAAAAAGACTGAATAGAGGCGGCCAACCTGACGAAATATAGAGTTCCCAACTGGAGCAGCCGGCAAGCGAAAAACAGAAAGGGCTGTCGCATATTCATAGATGAGGCCAAAAGCGTCCTATGGTTGTAGCTTCGTTTAAGTAAATGAAATAAACTAAAATTGTTGAGATTACTTAACACTGTGCTTGACTGTGCACAATAAATGTGGTTAACCAACAGCAAATCTTTGGTAGGCAGTTGAAAGAAATTAAAATACCAGTACACACACAAAACAATAAACCATTTTCTATGAACCCAAGAAGAAACAATCAAGTTATTGTTTAGGTTCACTACAACCACATAGCGCTGAGCTTTTAACTTTGAAAAAAGTTATGACACTCACTCGAGCAGCAATCTAGGCCAAAGATCGAACGAACAAACAAGCAAACGGAAGTGCGAACTCATGCCCAGTCATGCTAAAATATCGAGTGAGAAAGGACACTCGTATGACGCCATAAAACACAATCGTTTAAATTTTGTAATTTAAATGCAAATTCAAAGCCAAATGACAAGCATTGCAATTAACGGCCTCAAGCTTTATGGGAGGGGGTAGTGGAGAAAGCATTCTACTGCCTAGTGGAATAGTAAGCAACAAAAGCAGAAGCAGCAGCAGCTGGTGGTCGTAGTTGGAGGAGTCACTAAAGCACTAAAATATAATGACTTACAATGCGGGGCAAATAAATATTAATGCCTTTGCTAACCAACTTCAGTCGGTCTTAAATTGGGCAATAGACGGCGTTTTGATGACAAAGTGACAGGAAGCAAGCGGTAATTCGAAAAAGCCGCGAGCGAAATGAACGGCTTGAAGGTATAGCTTAGCCAACGCTTAAGTGACTGCAGCAACTTTGAGTGGAATGGTTAATCATGCTAATTAATGTTGGAGTTGAAGGCAACGCTGAGGTCGGAAGTAGTTGGCTCAAAGCCACACGAGCAAAGTTGCCGAGCGGAAGCTAAGGGTGCGGTGTCCAAAGCGACAACAACGAGAGTAGAAACAGCTAGGAAAACAGCTGTGTGGATATACAAAATTGCGTTCCACAAGTGATGAGTACAAAAACTCTGGGAAAGCAAAGCTGGATAGCGATGGCGAGAGCGAAAAATGGCTGAGTGTGGAGTTTCTGGGTGTTTTTAAGTTGTGAACAAGAAATCTGTAGAATATATACACATATACACATATTTAATAATAGATTCCACATGGTCTGGGCACTATTGCTGCTCACAAAAACTCTAGGTTAATTGGAGAGTCTGGCAAAATGAGATAATCCTTGCCTTTAAAAGTGGCAGTGAGGATTTTATTTTGTTTGGAATCCAAATACTTCATTTTCCACAGCATTCCTGCCACTTTGTTTCACTCAACAGAGCATGCGCTGTACTCAGAAATTTTTTATTTATTTTATTTTCTATGCCAATGTGGCTTGTGGAAGGCAACCTCTACAGCTTCCACTTCCAGTGTTTCAATTTTCCAGTTGCCACAAACAGACTTAAATCGATAAATAACTCTTTTATGGCTTCAGGCACAAGCAGTTGCTTCTTTTTGCGGAACTTCTACCAAAGCTTTTTATGGGTTATAAACGTAAAAAGTAGCACACTGAGTAGCTGAGAGGATGTCTGCTAAGTTCCAAGAAATGGCTGACCCGAAACTTCTCTTTAAACATTGCTGCTGTTTCAGTTCGAAGGCACAGCTAAACGCAGCTGCATGTTCCAAAACTTTAAGCTAGAAATGTTTGTGGAACAAAAAAAAATCAAACTACGTACACAACTTTTGATAAATTATTTCAATTCATTCAATGTTAACTTTTTCGTTGTTTAATTTTCTTCGTCCCTGTGCTCAAACTTTATGCCAAATGTCTGCAGCAAGAGAGACTTTCTTTTACCACGATTTCATTTATTAACTTCTTGTGGTGACGTTACAAATTCTACCTCATTAATCAAATCACCAAGATTGATTTCTTGGCTTTTATTAATGTAGGCAAAAGCATTAATGTAGGTGTTTAGCACACGTATTCAAGATATTTGAGGCAAGTTCATCGAGTGCTTATAAAAGCTGCTCACACACACTCGCACTCATACCAACAAATGCGTAAATACTTAATGTCCTTAGGTCATTGCCTTTGAATACACTCATGACAACAACAATGACGAGGACATCGACTAAGACGTAAAATTAGCTTTAAGGAAGGTTTAAATATTAGAGCATGTGAAACAAAAAAGTAGGTCCTTCGCTTTTGCTTAGCCCTTTACTGCACGAGTATCTCTTTTTTTTTTTTAAAAAAATATATATATTTTAACACCTTATTTTATTAATTGTGCCCTTAGCAATATTCAAAAACTGACCAATTTTTTTCGACAGATTTTTTGAAATAAGATTTGAGAGCGTCATGTTGAACAGGCTAAACAAGTTTTTGGAAAATAACGACATAATTAATAAAAATCAATTTGAATTTACAAAAAACTCGAACTGTTTTTAAAATTGCACGGAAAATATTTATGAAAATTTAGATAAAAATAATATGTGGCAATGCTGGCTTATTGGCGACTGACTTATCGAAAGCTTTCGACTCAGTCAAATTGCAAATAATGATTAGAAAACTTACAACTTTTTGGAATATTTTTGTTAAATAGAAAATAAAGCCATGCGTCTTATTGCACTTATTTCAACATATATTTCAGTATATTTATGTGTATACTAGGGCGTAACGATAGAAACCGATTCAGTTTGATTAGCAATAAAAACTTGCAAATGGTCGAAAAAAAAATTTTGGATATAATTTTTTTTTTTTTAACCCATACCGGCCCGGCGTTTTAACCTTTTTCAAACGCAAAAAGTCGATTTTTTACAGTTTTTGCGACGTAGCATCCGTGCTATTGAAGTGACGTTATTACAATATAATAAAAAAGTTTAGATATTTTAAATACAAACATTTTGGTATACTGCTTAACTATCTGAGACATTTGGTTCCCGAGATATATATTTTTTAAGGAAAAATCGGAGGGTTATCAAAATTCCTATTTTTTTTTACTTTTTGATTTTTAATAGAAAAACTATTCAAGATACGATATAAAAATGTTCTATATTTATTTTTACCAACGCATTGCGCTTCTTTTGGTGCTAAATACTTCATTCTTTGACTTTCTTTTAACCCATACCGACCCACCTCTTTGACCTTTTTTAATAAAAAAAAATCAATTTTTATATATTTGCGGCTTAGCGTCCATACTATTGAAGTGATGTAATTACATTTCGATAAAAAAGTTTAGATAATTTTAATTCAAATATTTTGGTATACTGTTTAACTATCTAAGGCATCTGGTTCCAGAGATATATATTTTTATTGGAAAAATCGAGGGTTAACAAAATTCATATTGTTTCAAGATACGATATAAAATTGTTCTTCACTAAGCTTTGGCAACTTTAAGTCTCAAACATTTAACTCTTGGACTTTCTCTTAACCCATACCGGCCCACATCTTTGACCAATTTAAAAACAAACAAATTTTTTATGCTAGAAATCTATCTTAGACATCTGGTTCTTAAGATATATGTTTATATTAATAGAGACGTCGGAGAGTTATTAAAAACCTATTTTTTACTTTTTGTTTTTTAATAAAAAAAACTTTTTAAGATACGATATGGAAACGTTTTGCACCAATTTTCATAAATGCTGTACGCATCTTTTAGTTTCAAACACTTAACTTTTATACTTTCTCTTAAACCATATCATTGTTACTGAACTGATAGAATTTAAATTACTGCAAAGCCTACTAAGGCGAATAAGCTTAATTTTTTGAAAAACTTTTGAATTTTTTTAGTTTGAATCCGGGTTGCTGCGTTTGGCTGAACGTTGTTTTTTGGTTTTCGCGTTTTTGGGCAAGCTTTCCAAATTGATTCGTTTTCCTGTCGGTGTTTCACGCGTTTTCAAGGCTTTGTTGTGGCAGAACCGCCCAGTTTCTAGTGGTTTTATCTTAAGAGTGAAAGTGAAATAAAAAAAAGTGAAATGCTACGTCGAAAGGTAGCAATAATAAACCGCAATCCTCGCGAGCTTCCGCCAAGAAGTTTACCGACAGGTGAAGATGTAATTTTAGCGCTTCAATATGCGAAGCAACATTTAAACTTGGATTGGAAAGAAGCCGAAAAAAGTGTTGCGTTAGAAATGATTAAATTATGGAACAAAGCATCTATTCCAACAAATACTTCGCAAAGAGTTCTTGCAAAAGTAAAAGCTCTGAACCAAGCATTTTTAAAATTGTTGAAAACGAATAAAGTGCAGATGAAAGGTCAAAAATATATCCAAAGATGTTCAGTATTCCGCGTAAGTTGTTTTATCTCTGTGAAATTTTGCTTCACAGTGAATGTATCTTTTATTTGTTAATTATTTTTCAGTCCGACGCATTGCAACTCTTTGACATTTGTAGTTGTAAATGCATGGTTCTCAAGAAGTGTGTTTGCAAAAGAAATGATAAAGTTGAACTAATAGAACACGCATTTCTCATCGACCAGCGTACTGAACGAAGAATGGTGATCGATTCAGTCGATTTACATACCTCAGAGATCCTGGAGAGACGACTGATTCGCCAGAATCGAACAAATAATGAAGCACTGGAATCAATAAGCCAGCCAATTGCATCTTCTTCGACTGCAGCAGCTGGGCATCTTCAACTTAAGCGTGCGCGTCCAGACTTCTCCCACTTATTTACACAAGAATCATTATCTTCTTCCGAATCTGAGCAAGTCACTGGATGGGATAGCGATGATCAGACGTTCAACTGGTTGTCTATTACAAATGTTGCGAAGACAGCCGACAGATACGATGTATCTTACACAGCCACAGCAGCAATTGCATCTGCAGCTTACTTAGACGCCGGTTTGATCACGTCCCAAGATAAACAATACGTTGTCGATCGTATGAAAGTTTATCGGGCTCGACGAGCACTTCGCATGATGACTTCGGAAGGCATCAGTGAAGCAGTTACAGTCCATGCGTTCTTTTTCGACGGAAGAAAAGACTTAACACTGAAATATCAGAACGGCTGCCTGAAGAAAATCAAAGAGGAACACATTTCCATAATACAGGAACCCGGTTCGCTCTTTTTCTCGCATGGTTGCGATGGCACAAATGTCAATGTTGGAAGAGAGCATGGTGTTATTCGCTTGTTTGAACTAACAATGGGCTCACCTGTACAATGGTTTGTGTGCTTACTGCACGCAAACGAATTGCCATTGCGTGTGCTGGTGAAAACTTATATCGGGGCAACGCAAGACCCAAACAACTTCACTGGTCCCATTGGCGGAAAATTGAAAAATTGTACGGAGATGGTTATTGTAGATTTTGAAAAAATATCTTTCGACGAAGACTTGATAGATTTTAACACGGCTTTGCTGAATACAGATTGTAAATATCTTATAGATATTTGTAGAATCATTTCTTCAGGAGTTGTGCCAGAAAACTTCGAGCATCGTGCGCCAGGTAAAATATAAAACTAAATGATACTTCCTTGGATAGATTTTAATACCATATATATTATTCCAGGAAAGATGTCGCATTCACGCTGGACAACGACAGCAAACTGCATCTGCCGGGTGTATATCGCAAGCGCAAAGCCTTCAGCTGCCCTGAAAATATTAGTTACTTATATTTTAAAAGTCTACGCTCCGATAAGTATAGCAAACAAGCGTCACCCAGCTTGCGTAAGTGGTGCACTACATATCCACAAGGTCATCAAGTTGTCCCGGTTTCTTGTATCCCTTGTGCCAGCGGTAACAATGTGTGCATTTAACAAATGCATTCAACGTAACGGCTATTTCGCGCATCCAGAAAACATTCTTTTGGCGATGTGCAACGACGTTAGAGAACCGATTCGTTCGTTGGCATATCAACGAATTTTAGATGCGCGCAATGCGTTATCCGAAGCTACAGTTCCCGTCGTCCGTGAGTTCAAGGTTCCAATGCTGACCTATTCATGCACAGACTACGTTGACATGATCCGCTGGCAAAAAGTTTCGCCCGACCAGCAAACACCTCCAATTTTACGCGATCTTTCCATTACGAAAGATAATATCGTGCGACTGGCTAAATATAAGATCACAGATCCTCAGTTTGAAGGAAATACGTTAAATGCTGCAGGAGAAGAAATTAAGTTCGATATCGACCTTCAAAGCCTACCATGTCATTCGCAGGCCGTAGAAAGATGCGTCAAAACAGTGACAGAAGCCTCAAAACACGTTTCGAGCGAGCCTCAATGCGAGGGATACATTATAGCAAAACTTCGCCATCATTTAATACAAAAAAACAGTTCACTGCTGACAGTAACGATGTTGCTTTTCAACCAAAAGTTTAGAATCAAAGTTCAATAAAAAACATAAAAATGACATCGCAAATGGTTTATTTTTAATATTTTTACAATTTATTTTGGTCGAGTTTAGCCTGAAAAGTAAGTATTCGATATACCAGAGCACGAAAAAAAGGTGGGCCGGTATGGGTTAAGAGAAAGTCAGAAAGTCTCAGATAGTTAAACAGTATATCAACATGTTTGTCTCAAATTATCTTCACTGTTCTAATACATAATAACGTCAAAATACCAAAAAATTTGATTTTTGGAGTTTACAAATTAAAAATAAAAAAGTAAAAAAATAGGAATTTTGATAACCCTCCGGTTTTTCCTATAAAAATATATATCTCAGGAACCAGACGCCTCAGATAGTTAAACAGTATACCAAAATGTTTGTATTCAAATTATCTTAACTTTTTCATCAAAATGTAATAACATCACTTCAATAATATGGACGCAATACCGCATAAATATAAAAAAAAAGATTTTTTGCGATTAAAAAAGGTCAAAGAGGTGGGCCGAAATGGGTTAATAAAAAGTCAAATAATTAAGTTTTTGATACCAAAAGATGCGCAATGCGTTTGTGAAGATAAATGTAGAACGTTTTTATATCGTATCTTGAATAGTTTTTCTATTAAAAATCAAAAAGTGAAAAAAAAAGGAATTTTGATAACCCTCTGATTTTTCCTCTAAAAATATATATCTCGAGAACCAGATGACTCAGATAGTTAAGCGGTGTACCAAAATGTTTGTATTTAAATTATCTAAATTTTTATACCTCATTGAAATGACGTCACTTCAATATTACGGATTCTATGCCGCAAAAACTGCAAAAAATCGACTTTTTGCGTTTAAAAAAGGTCAAAACGCCGGGCCGGTATGGGTTAAAAAAAAAAAAATAAATTTTTCCAAAATTTTTTTTCATCCATTTGCAAGTTTTTATCGCTAAGGAACTTTGATCAGGAAAAAAAAGTGTGAGAGTGTTATTCCCTAGTGTATACCCAGATGAAAAACAAAGCTGGCCTGCCGATGGAAGGAATGTGGCAGGTTATAATTTTAATGCTAAGAGGTCTATTTTTAAAATTTTAAAAACTTCCTCTTTACTTTTAAGTGAGGTGCATTATTACTATTATTATTATTATTTATAAACAAAAAGCATCAGTACAGTAAGAACTAAGATCTTTTATAGCACAACATAAATACATTCATTATAATTATAGCAACAACCATATCATAATAAAGTATCATGTTTGCGAATGCTAAATTCCGTTTAGTTTTAAGGGAGAACAACTTCATTATTGTTGTAATTCGCCGAAACTTTGTGCTATCGATGAAGCACTTTTGATAGCAATAATGATGTTATGTATATTATTTCAACAATATCACAACAGTGCAAATGGCTCAAATGTGGGTTCGAATTCCATCAGAGACATAATTAATTTTTGAAGCAAAGCTTTTAACGCGTCGTTTTGTGATTTGCTTGAGTGAAATCTGAAAAATTACACCTTTTACCATACACCTTTTTTTTTCTTAGAATTTATGTTGCTTTTTGTGTCGATTGCAACAAGAGAATATAAAATTAATAAAAAAATTTCTTTGTTAGGCAATGAGAATCGAACTCGTACCCTTTCTAAAGACAGTCCTATACATTACCAAGGATCCAAAAACCTTCGTTAACTATGAGAGTTTATTTAATATTAAGTATTAACTGAAGATATGTTGAATAGATGACAAGAATCTATTAAAGGATTGTGCATTAGCTATCCTACATTTGAATGCGTGCAGCTATGGTGCATATCACATAAAAGGATTGTGTATTGACTATCCAAACAACAAAATCAGCAAAAAATATAACAAAACAAATGTTGCTTCTACTTACCACCATTGTCATTAACATCGCTAAGTACGTGTTTTCTTTTGTTGATGAGAATAGTTTGTTCCCGAACTAACTTCAAGAACTGCTGGAACTTAAATTTTATGAATTGACACAAGTTATGCGGCAAAGTAATAAACAGTTTTCGTTAATTCTAAAGAAGATTGGTGATGGTAAGAAACTTGAGCAAAACGCGTTTCATTTAATAGAGAGTAGATTTTTTACGAAGAAAACTGCCAGCCGCCTGTGTCCAAATGGAATAAGATTATTTTTTAGTAATGCTTCTGTATATTTATTTAATAATTCTATCTTACGCGCAATAAAACGCAATAAAAAATACTGAACAATTACAAGCATTTGAACAAAAATTGCATAATTTGAAAGTAATAGATACAGGTGGTTTACCTTCTGAAATTGTTTTTGCCATCAATAAACATTGTCTAATAACAACAAATATCAATGTTAGCGATGGTTTGGCAAATGGGGCTATTGGTAAACTAGTGCACATTGAAATTGACCAGAATGACCGGGTTAAAAAAGTTTGGCTGAAATTCGATGAGTCTAAAATTGGTCAGAAAACAAAAATGAAAGCTTCTGCTGACGCTCAATCGATTCAAGTTGGAAGAAAAGCTGTGCCAATACTACGAAAAAACAGTAGCTACCTCTTAATAAATATAAAATAATTACAGTGATAAATAATTTTCCATTAATTCCTGCAATGGCTATTACTATTCATAAGTCACAGGGAGGATCATTCTCAGATTGTTTACGAATATGACAAAAAGCATTCCTTGCAATTACTCTACGTCGCTTTGTCTCGTGTCACTAGTATTGACGGACTTTTTATCACAACCTTTGATGACGACACTCATCAATTTATATTTTATCATGAAAGGCGAAATGATATTTCTAATGTTTATTTAATTCGAGAATTTTAAAGATTATCTCTTAACATATTAGAATCTAAATATATTACTATAAAAACTTGATAGAGAGCAAACAGTTTATTTCTGAAATGACTTTAAATTGTCAGAGTCTCCATGCGTATTCTCAAGATATTACCGATTCTATAACTCAAATCTCTGACATTTTGTTGCTATTAGAAACAAAAATGCAAAATGATGAAAGTATCGATATCACTAATTTCGCTTGTATATCTCAATTTTAGAGAAATAGTTGTCGTTCTGGAGGAGTTGCAATTTATCGTAATTACAATAAAGTAAAATACAATACAGTCACTGGGGATATGCCAATATATTTAAACAGACTTCACCTACTAAATTTTTCCGCTGATGCTTCAAAAATTGTAGAAGTATGTTCTGCAGAAATGATAGGTCCTAATGGACAACATATTTTGATGATTTCGATTTACATTTCACCTCAGAATACGACCGAAAAAAACAAAATCGATAACATAATAAAATTTATCCACAGATCTTTTTTATGATATCCACGAGCAGGTTCCATTGAACTGGGTGAAAATTTTCGCAAAATGCCAATTGTTTTTGGCGGAGTTTTTAATTGCGATTTTAGACATAAATCCTCAAAGACACTTAAACAATTCCTTTTTGATAAATTTAATTTATAAATAATAAGCGATCCACATATTTGAACAACACGGTTAGGAACAACTATTGATGCAGTATTTTCTAGATATATTGCCGACATAACATCCATAACATACGATTGCTATTTCAGTGATCATAAACCCCTTAATTTCATTAATAGAATTAGATAATAATTGAAAACTTTTACAAAAATAATTCGAAATGGATGTAATATGTAAAGAAAGAAAATAATAATGATATGAAATAAAATTTACAGGTGTGATTTTAAATTGTGTTTTTTAGTTAATTTGATGTTAATTTAAATTTTTGAATTTAAAAATGATTTTATTACAAAAAACCAATAAATTAACAAATCTATGAAACTGTGAAAAATCTTTGCTTCTCTCGTGTGTCCAACGACGCATCTATTTTTTCTTGTTTTTATTTTGTTTTGTTGTATTAATTTTAGTGAAGATATTATAAAAACAGTGTAAATAAAACTATAAAATGCCGAGGAAGTATTCAATTTGCAAAAAAAGTTTAACTAAAACTTAACTGCGAAACATGAACATAAAAAAACTGATTTTGATAACCAGCTCGCTTTTGTCTGCTTTCTCATTCATTCCTTTTCGAGTCAGACCTACCTGGTTATTCTGCCATGGTTAAAATCATGGAAAAATTAGACAAGGAAGTGTAAAGGCGGAGAGCCGGTGACCGAAACTGTCAAAACGAAGTTGATATTTCATACAAAATCTGTAACCAATGAGAATGCAATATGCAAGCAAAAATTGCCAAAACTACCAAAATGGCTGAGTTTGACATTAATGGTTACTAAGAAAGAGAACACATTCAGTCCTAACACTACCTTGTCTAGTTCTACTATGGTTTAAATGAGTATAAAGAGTATGAATGTAGGCGAAACGCTATGGCTCGACACTTACTAAAACGGCTGTAGAAGTGAAAATAATGTCAGAAAGATTATACTTTTGAAATATAAAAAAAATCACTTTCATAAAAATTCTAGGCCTTAAACAATGCCGTTTTGATAAATATAATTTGGGAATGATAAGCGATCCAAATATTTACACAACACGATTAGAACAGTTATTGATGTAATATTTGCTAGAAATATCGATGACATTACATCTATATAATATACGTTTGATATTTTAGGTATTAAAAACCAATAATTTCATTAACATTTACAAAAATAATTTAAAATTAATGTAAAACAATAATGTAAGTTGATTATATTTTTAGTTGACATTATTTTTAGTTGACATTTTTATTAAAAAAAACCTTAAATTATCATACTTATGAATGAAACTGCGAAAAAGCTTCGCTTCTCTCGTGTGTCCAGCGACGCAATTGTTTTTGTTTTTAGTTTGTTATGTTTTTTTTAGTGATTTCGTTCTGTGTTTTGCATTTATTGCTTATAATAACAAAGCAAACGCGGCTACTTCCTTACTCTGTGCTCGTTTATTCTTAATGAAGCAAATTAAGCTACGATTAGATAACAACTGCGATGGTCGAATGAATAAGCATATGCACCTACACTCACGCGGCCGAGGTTCTTCTCAGGATAATGGTAATTTTTCAATTGCCGGCAACATTGGTTGGAAATTTAGCAGACATGCTCGCCTCCATACCCGCGTAAATCTATTTGTAAAGGTATGTCCTAGGCTGGCATGTCTGTCAAATTAACTGCCGTAGCAGCAATGCAGCATGTATCTCATGGAATGAATGCAGCATTAATGCCGAGATATGCACGCAGCATTGCTGCTAGAGCAGTTCATTTGGCAGACATGTATACCTTCTGCATTCATACCATAAGATGCATGCTGCATTACTGCAACGGAAGTTAATTTGGCAGACATGTCGGCCTATTACATGCCTATACAAAAAGATATAAGCGGGTATATGGAGGCGAGCATGTCTCCAGTCCTTCCGAGGTATGTTGCCAGCAGACATACAGCAGGGCTCTTTTTCCAACTGGGTAATTTCTCACAAACACAGGAACAAATTCTTTTTTCCCGTTTAAAATTTTGAAAAATCTCTGACATATCTTTCAGACATAACTTTATTCAGGTATACAATTTTAGATGAAAAAGTTCATTAAAGTATTAAAAAAACATAACACATGCTCGTAAACATGAACATACAACATCACCAAAAGAATCGTAGACTCTGTTTAAAGAACCCTTCTCTATTTTATACATAATAATTTTTTATAAAAAGTTGTATTCCATATAAATTATGCGAAAATAATGGCATTTTCATTTTTCGAAAAAATATTGCATTTTTCTGCTCTCTTTCTGCCATCTTTGAGAATTCTGAACTTTTTCTAATATTGACGTCAACATTTTCGAGAAAAGAACACGATTCCATTTTAGAGGTCACTATTTTTTTCAGTAGGGCAGAATTTCGAAAAAGGGCAGAACAAATTTAGCCTTTTTTGAGAAACGAAAACGCCGCACAGTGCGCTTTTATAATTTTAGTATAACATTTGGGGGGGTTTTTTTTTGTTAAACTTTATAAAAAAATATTTTTATTCGTTAAAAAATTAAGAAAATTATAATTATGAATGTGGTGTTAAAAACTTGATGTATTGTACAGTTTTTTTTTATAAAATTCGTCAAAGTTAAACTTTTTTAACAAAAATAACTTCAATAAAACCAAAAAAATTAAGTCAAGTTTAAACAATAATAACTTCGAGCAAAAAGTATATTTCAAGGTTTTGTTTTTGTGAATTTTTTTATTTCTTGATCATCACTTAATTTAATATAAAATACAACACAAAATGGTAACAAATAAAAATAGAAAAATCGTTGAAATATGACTGTAAATTTTTCAAGGATCGAAAATTTAAGTAAAATTTAGTAGCAAATATCTAGCTAATTAAGCATTATTAAAGTCAAAGGCTAAAACTATCATGAAAAACCGTACTTTTGCCTTCTGTTTCTGTAAAAACCTGCTGCATCTAGTTGCTATTACGAAAAACCACTTTGTTTGAAAAAAGCCTTCAAAATCAAATTTTGCCCTAAAATGCACTGTTTACCAAGACAATTTGTATGTAGTCTTAAATTTGAAGAAAAATAAAATAGAATTCATAATTCAAAACAAGTTGTGACCTTTTTGTATTAGCAACCATTTTTTAAGATTTGACGTAGAATTACGTCTTACAGCGCGGTTTGTATGGGGGTCAGTTTCACGAATTTTTTCAAAGCGATATTTGACACTTTGGGGTATACCTCAGCCTTTAATATTCATTGTACGAAGAAAAAAAAATGCCAAAATATCAGTTTTAGTGGGAATAAAACGAATATCTAATAAAATAGCAATATCTAATAAGATGAAAAATTCATATATTCGTATTAGAAATGCTGCTTAGCTGCAGTAGATGCCCTGCAGTGTAAGACTAGTCAGCATTAAAACATGAGTAGTATTTATACTAGTCAAAACAAACTAGTTTATATTTTGCCACGATTTACTAGTTGCAAAAGTAGTTTAAACCCAACTAGTTTTTGTCAAGTCACATTAAACCAGTTGTAAAACAAGCCAAAATCAAACTATACTACATATTATCAAAATCAACCAGTTCCGAAACCAGTTGGAGCTGGGTACCCCATTGGAACAAACTAATAATAAACAAATTAAAACATATAAAAACTAATTTAAAAACATGTAGTATACCATAAACATGGTATTTCATCAAATAGCTTTAACTTTAGCCTTTAGCTAATATTTTGTTGTAAAAATATATGTTCTTTGAACCTATGAACTATTGAAAAAATATGAACCTATGAACTAGTTTTAATTCGATAATTACTATATTGGTTAAAAACTAGTCACAAGCCAACTAGAACTTTACTTTACATAAAAAATGAGTTGTTAACTAGTTAAAACCTTATCTATAGTAAGACAATTGTCTTTTCCAATGACATCACCACGTAAAAAATACCAGTCGGTTTTATGAGAATAGGACATAAATCGAACTAGTTGTTGGATATTTCCAACTAGTTGTTGACTAGTATAAATCTAGTTGATTACACTGCAGGGTGCTTATGCTATTTTTAAGGTTGTTGTTGTTGTGTTTGCTTGTTTGGTTCGTAATTACGTCGTTCGTTGTTGTGCTGCTTTTGCTGTTGTTGTTGTTGTTGTTTTTGTTGGTTTTTATTAGTATGTATGTAAAACATACATATATAAATACACATCAGTTTCGTTCATTTTTTATTTGTTTCCCAGATAGCCAATCGGCTCGGTTGAAAACGGTGTGCACTTTTAAAAGCACTGAAGCGGACCGTTCGATGTCAGCAAACTATGCATTGTGTGTTTCATACAAGCGTACTATTTGTTAAGTTGTATATTAATATTGATTTCACAAGAACAATTAATTGCTCTAACGAATTTTTTAAAAATAACAACAGCAACAACATTTTCAATATGAAATGAAAAAAAACCATCACTAGCTGATTAATTAGTTAGCTGATTGATTAACTAGTTAGAGCAATTAATTGTTCTAACCTGACTTAAAGCTCAATAAACGATTTTAAACTATCAAACAACTAGAATTTGTATTCAAAATCAAGAATGATTGAAACTATCAAACATTTAGAATTTGTATTTAAATCATAGAAAATCAACACAATAAATAAAAAGGTCATATAGAAAACTTTAAGTTGTATATTAATTTTATTTGTTGTTAAACAATTGTAACATTTTCTTGAAATGGTTTTTATTAAGTTGCAACAATAAACTAAACAATAAACGGCAACGCAACTGCACTACCTTGATTTCAGTGAAGGATTCAATGCATATTTTAGAGTTTTTTGGCGAACGGGTGAAAAAGAGAGGGAGAAAAGACAAGAACAAACGACGCATCAAGCGAATATGACATTAATTTCAATTCGATTCTTGATAAATATAAAACAGGACTTTACAATAATATAGAG
Organism: Dichetophora obliterata; assembly: GCA_963920525.1. Taxonomy (NCBI): domain Eukaryota; kingdom Metazoa; phylum Arthropoda; class Insecta; order Diptera; family Sciomyzidae; genus Dichetophora; species Dichetophora obliterata. Next base: position 44,306,465 of record OY986435.1, on the reverse strand, counting down.
AACGGTTTAAAGGTACAAAAACATGTCGTTTTCATACCAGCAAATCAGACGCTGCCGTTTTAAGTACCGTTTAGCTGGCACAGTAACATTCATGGCTTGTTGGGTTGTAATGCAATAGAGAATACATATGCATGTAGCTAGAGAACCAGAGAGTATGCGGCTACAAAAAAATGAACTACTACTAGCCAAGGTTGCCAGTTAAAATTTAAAACAATTCCGACAAAAGTTACTTTTTTCACAATAACATAAATTAAATACAACAAAAATTACCATTGTAAAGATAAAAAAAAAAGTTTCTTCCGCAATAAAAAAATATCAAAAAAAATCTCACGATCATTAAAAATTACCACAAAAATACCACGCGAGTTATGTATTTATCTAAACCTTTGGGTTTAGAAGAAAACGCGATTTTATATTTTAAATATTTATTTCAATTGAAAGAAACCCTTTCAATTGTAGTTGAATCTTAAGACTAATTCCTTAATATCAATCATGCCTTCTTATGGCTTGAATAAATGCAAAAATAATAACTAAAACAATGTCAACTAACTCTTGTGAACTTTTGTTTACAAAGTCCGTTGACTTTGGTGTTTTATGATTGCTAAGCAGTCATTGATTTCTTCATAAAATAATGCACCGTTGTAATTTCGCTTATGCTTTATTATATGAAGCAATCAAGATCGTTGACTTTTAGTTTTGTATGCCGAGATCAAGTTGCAATATAGCAGTTGATTATTTCATCAACATGCTTAGCTTTATTTGGGTCATTAGTGGAGTTTGATACAGGGTATGTAACTCGCGTTTGAAAAATACCACCACAAAATCCATATGCATTTAAAATTGCCACAAAAATCTCATTCGCAAAAAAAATATCACAATAAGTCCCATATGCACAAACAATTTAAAAAAAATTTAGAAATACCACAAAGAAAGTTTGCTTACTAAAATAGAAAAAAAAAATGTAAGAAGAATATTACCAAACTCCCACGGAAATTTAAATAATACCGTGCTGAATTTCCACGCCAATTAAAAAATACCACGCTGAATTAAAAATTTAATAGGAATTCCCAGAAACAAAAATTTCTAAGGGCAATTAAAAATTACCACGAAATTTTTCCAACATAACTGGCAACGTTGCTACTAGCTGCTGATATTGTTGTTTTGGTTCTGCATGTGCTGCAAAGGGCCGTTTTTCACTCGGCAATTCTATGAGCAATAATTGCTTTCGCCGCAAGTAGTTTGTTGACTACTCGGGTTTAATGGTGACTTTCGTAAACCCCCTCATGCGGGCGAATAATCCACAAACTGCTTGCGGCAAAGGCAATTATTGCCGAGTAAAAAGCGAGACAAAGAGATCTTGCTACCAGAGCAACAGAATTATTGCTCTCGGAGCAATAATTGCTTTCGCCGCAAGCTCGAGAATTTTCGTGAGTGACAAGTGAAAAGCGGGACATAGTAAGCAAAGTTCTGTTTATTTTCTTTGGACGACTCGGTTCATACCCTCTAACGCTGCTCAACCGCTGTGATCATGCGCTTTTCTGTGCGTCGTTGTATTAGATTTGCTTGGTTATTGTTGTTGGTTCAGTTAGCTGAAATTTTTTTAGATGTTCTTAATTTTTACTCGACATGAACAGCTGTATTTGGCAACTAGCTCGCTTTTCTCTGCTTTCTACTGCATTCCTCTCCGAGGCGGCACTACCTGGTTATTCTGCCATGAGTTAGAGTACGAATAAAACGAATGTTTATTTTCAGCATGTACATATGTATACTACTACGCAAATTTGCGCATGCGTTACTAAGCATGCGTTGTGCTTTAAAAACTACATTTATTTTTTAAATACCATAATAAATTCGAATTATTTTTATTATGCATTATATTCTTTCCATATTAAAAATTTATTTTGTTAATTAAAATTTCAATTTTAAATTACTTTTAAAATATACATATATGTATATGCCCTTTACTCCAGGATAAATAAATAATTCAAATTTACCTATATTTATTTCCATTAATTAAACATAACTTTGAATTACATTTAGTTTTAACCAACAAAACAAATGAAAACGAACAACAAATTCATCACCATAAATATCAAACGAAAATTTTTTATAAAACAAAGCAAATTTTTACATGAATTTAATTGTAAGCTTTTTAGATCAGGTAAGTTTAAAGAAGGACAACAAATTTGTTTTTGAATAATTTTTATTTAGAAGATGAAATACTTTAAACAGTTTTGAAGAATATATATGAAAAAAACCAGAATTTTTCTCTATTACTGTATAAAAAGGAATTCTACGTCTATACTTACGATACTATCGAAACTGTCTTTTTTCAAAGTTCGTTAATTTGGTAATATTGTTTTATAGGAGATATATTTCTAAAAGTTATCTGATTTGAAATATTTTTGGCATGACGTTTAATTGAAGTAAAATAAACCTAATTCACTCTTTAAAATCATAAATAAGCAATTTTATGCGGTTTTTTTTTTATTAAAAAAATTTGGTTTGTATGGGAGGTAGGCGATGCAGTTGACCTAGAATTCTGATTTTGTTACTTTATTAAGGCTAAAACTCATTTGTACAAAATTTCATGGCCCTAGCTTTTATAGTTTCTGAGATTATGCAAATGTCAGCCTAAAATCGAAAAAAGTGCACTGTGCGCCGTATGTAATTAAAAAGATATATGTAGTATTTTTTAAGTTCACTCTTCAAAATTACTTGATCTTAATTGAACATCTGGTTGTGCTAATAACCAGCTTTCAGTTAAGCACTTGCTTGTAGCGAAGCAAATCTTGTTCCAAATTCGTCGAACTCCAAATGAATAAAGAAAAACAGGAAGCAACAAGAATAGACACACAATCCCTGGTAGAGTTTTAGGCTTTATATAAGAAATGCTTACTGCTTAATCGTCTTATGATAAAATGACCTACGAGAAAATAATAATCTTACGAGTTTATTTGAACAGGTGTCAAGTCATATAAGACTTAAACATTAGGTTGGTCACACAGCTGAATCACTCAAGACTACTGAAGAGGAAATGTAGCGTTTTCCGAAACAGGCTGTCTAGCCTATTGTGTGATTGACGCTACACAGAGTTGTTGTTGTTGTGTTGTTGCCTTCTTAAAACTTACTTGACCTAAATAGCTCAAACAAATAAGCATCATGTAAAAATTCAAAGAATAGATCACAATTAATAATAAAAATTAAACATTTTTGTTTAATGTTTTGTTAAAACATAATGTTTAAAAGAAAAAAAAAAAAAACCAAACAATGTACATAGCAATGTACTACTTATATTTACCAACTTATTTTTGTGATTGATAATAGCAAATTCATTTACAATTATAAGAATTTCTCAGTCTAAAAGGATATTAGAAGATACTTCACAAAATTGTCAACACACGAAAAGGTATCGACATGAAATATTAATGGTATTCACTACATTTGTTAAGCCCTGCTAACTTGCTAAACTTAACAAATTTGTTAACTCCTGTCAAAATTTTGTTTGGGAAAAGACTTAGCAGTTTGTTAGCAAGTTAACAAGCTCAGCACCGTGTTTTTGTTTAGCAGATACCATTTGTTAAGTCTGAAACGTCAAAGTTATTGAGTGCAGTGATGAATCGTTTTGTGAATGAGTTTTAACAAGTACCAAATTATTTATGATTTGCAGCTTCAAAGTCAAAAACTTCCCTTTTTTAATAAAAAAACAAAATTTTTGTAAAGATATTGGTAGAGATTTAAGACATTCCAAAGTTTCTGAGTATCAAAAGTGTTAACACACTGTAATATAAAAATTAAAAAACATTTTTGGTTACTGAGTACTGGTTACACGAGTTATTAAAACCACAGATCTATTGCTACATTGAAAGTTGTCAAATTAACAATTTATTTATTTATAAATGGTTGAATTAAGAAAGTTATATTTCTATTTAATTAATCTTTATTATTTATTTATTAGCCAAGTGCAAATAAGCGCCGTCGTTTGATTTTGCAATAATTCAGTTTTTTCAATTTTAAGCTGTAGAAGTCTTCCAGCTGATTTTGACATATCAGTTTAGCACTTGATTGTAAAATGTCTTAGCAGGTACGTTCACATCAACAGCTACTAACTTTAACAATTTAGCAGTTTAGCGGACTTAACAAATTTTAATGAATACCATTATTATATGAATTTTTTTAAACTTTCCAACTTTATGTTGAAAAAAAAGGATTACAAAACTACATACTTCATTTATAAATTTACAATTGTAAATCACCAGAATCAGGCCATCAGTGCTCCAATTGAATTCAAATTTTTGGTTTTAGCTCTCTTTTAGCTTTTGGAGCTTTAGGAGCTTTAGCTCCTCTTCCCCTTTTAGCTCAAAAGATGATTGAAAAATCCCTTACTTTTTGTAGACAAGTTCAGCATACGTAATTATAGGAATGACCAGTTGAACAATAAGCTTGCATCTCGTATCAATGTATACTCGGTGTATACTCGGCTGACAGTCTAAGATTACGCAGTATAAAGTATACTTTTCGGACCACATTGCTGATATGATCTGTGCACGTGAGAGAGGAATTCATATCAAGGCACATAAGTAAAGAATTTTGCTTTCAAAAGTTTTGTAGTAAACCGAACCCTTTGCGAGAAATCTAGCCAATAAACCCCTTTTGTGCTCAACGTTAAGCACTGATTGAGGTGTTGGCATTTTTTTACACTTATTCAGATTGGAAAATGTTTAAATTTCTTTAAATGTTTGCAAATTTAGGTTTCGGTTTCTATTCACAGCAATCTAATCAATTCTTTATAATGCCTCGTTAACTTGGCTCAATGGTTAAACATTTGAGATTTGCCAGATTTTTCAAAGTTCAATTCCTGTTTTCAATCTAGTTAACAGATTACAAGCCGTGTGTAAGATGTGCGTGTAAACTTTTATTTATTTTTTTTTTACCGACACAAGTCTCATAGATAAATAAGACTTTGCTAAAAGAATAAGAAATGTGGTTTTTTATTGACAGTTTTAGGCAAGTGCTTGTGTATTTGAGTGTTTATTATATACAGTGGCTCACAGCTTAGTTTATGCAGTGCATACTTTAAACTTTAGGGCTTTATAAAAACAAAACTAACTGGAATACAAAAGATAATATAGTGTCATTAAGGAGAGCAAAAAGTCTAGTTAAATAAATATTTTTCATTAATTGTGAATACACATATTTAGTTGTTTAAAAAATAAGAGAACAGAAAATACTGCTTAATATCATCTCGCAGCTTATTTTATGCAGTCACTTCTCTCTGTTACGGTACTCTAAAGCTGCACTGTCTAACTGTACTTTCGTTAGCTATGCCTTCGTTCTATTTCTATAATTGCTTTGTGTTAGCTTTTTAGTCTGATTTTTTTGCTTCAAGTGTCTGCTTCTATGATAATTTAAAATAGGAGCGCGCACAACGCTTTAACAACGAGAATTGGTTAGGGGTCGTCCATAAACTACGTTACTAATTTAGGGGGAGGGAGGGGTTTTGAAATGCACTACGATAAGTAACGGTAGGGGGGGGGGGAGGTGTTTAGATATTGTTACGTTACCAAAAATTAAAAAAATCGACGAGAAACCTCTAGTTAATAACACAATTATTTCAAACATTTTTAACCTTACATGTTTATGTTTGATCGTCTAAATTGATGGTTAACTTTTGTTACAACGATTTCTTCCACCACCTTTCCCTCGACACAGGAACCTTTTGGTATTCCTTCACCATCTCAGCACACGTCTGAAAAATTTGGGTCTTTGCTTTTGCGACAGGCTTTGACGTTAAGGCCTGAATGTTCTTGATCAAAGGAGATACCGTATGACATGTACTGTCCTTCTCAGAAAGAAGAAATCGGTTCAAGGTTGTATCACAGATAATATAATAGAAAGATGTGCCACCGCCATACAAGCCAGTGGCACAGTAAAATTTAAATGTGGATTTATCATAAATCCACATAAAAGCTTTATGAGAGTCAGCGAGCGAACGATTTAAAGCTTTTGAGAGCGAGAGAATAAGTAAGCGACAATGTGAGCAGATGTGCGCATAATATTGAAAAGCAATAGAAATGATATGTAAAGAATTGATGCACGAACCATCTATATAAACGACGTAGCTGCCAACAAAATTTAGCAGAATTTCATTAGGTTTTACTTAAAAATGTAGGCAATTTTTTTACTAAACTACCCTAAGAGCATTATATAATTTAAAGTTATTATATTTCTTTGCATTATCTCTTATCTTTTTGTTATATAATTTTAAGAATATAATATCATAAAGATGACATAATCTAGGTATATTTTGTGTGTTGACTTGGTTTTTTTTTGCCGTTTTGCCACATGATATTTTTAGTGTTATATTATTGTAAGGGCGATTCCATCAGTTGAAGCTTAGCCGCGAAAACTGTTTTCGCAATAAATGAAGCAATATTTTTTAAGTTGTTTTTTTGCAGAAAAATTTTTTATTTAACTACTTTTATATATTTTTTATTATATTATTGCAACTACATGCTTTACTATATGAAAAGTACTCAGAAATGCAATTTTCAATTGTTCTTATATATATGACAAAAACATTTTTTCAATAATTTTTTGAGTTAAAATTCAATATTTTGGACCGCTTTTGAAAAAAAGTTAAAGAATATATTTACTCACCTAACGCTACAGTTAAAACTATTTTTGTAAAAATTTGAATTAAATATATTTAAAAATAGTGGATATATTTGCATCGAAAGTCAAAGCTCTGATTTTCATGTCGTTTTTTCTCATTCTTGGGGAACGTTTGATGAAAATGTTTTGTATCAAAAATTTCTGAAATTCTAAAGACATGTGAATGTTTTTGGTATTAAAATTACTGAAATTTTTTAAATTTAATTTGCGAAAAATTTTTTCAAGAAAGATTTTCAATATCAAAATTTACGTAAGTGAAAATGGGTGGAATGAGCGTGATCAAAAAAAAAAAAAAAATAAGTATGTTACAATCTAATCTAAGATGCACACAATATGTGTACTCAAATTGAGCGAAGTCCGTTAAGCCATTTAGATTTGTATAAATGTCAATTAAACAAACAAACCAAAAATTAAGTTTTATTAATATAGACTTTGTGTTAAATTGTATGAGTACTATAGAACGAATGCATTTCGAAAAAATTTAAGAATTTTCAAAGATTTTTTCGATTTTTTTAAGTTTTAAAAAATACATCCCAAGTTATAATCCTATAAATTCAAAAGTATTTTTTCATATTACAAAATTTATACATGCTTGCAAATAAGACATTTATATCTTTCATTTAAGCTATCATTTGAATTGATCTAACGATTTTTTGTATAAAATTTCTTAATACTACATTTGAGAAAGAGTTAAAAAATATGGTTAATACTCAAAATTACCTACTATACAGGCCAAATATGCGATATCGGATATCTTTATAATTATATTTCGCAAAGCCTCAGAATTTAGTATTTGACCACAAATTACAAGTAGTGTTTCCCTGATAACATGTGATTGGCGTTGGTCAAGGGGGCGTGACCCCTACCACACAACCGAAATTTTTGATATTGAAGAGCTTTGGAGTTATAGGCGACCGCACAGGCTCGGATTTCGGTACTCGACCACCATTTACTCATGCCGTTTCACTGATAGCATGTTATGGGCGTTTGGCAACGGAGGCGTGGCAGCAACACACAGTGTTTCAGCTAGTTATTTATACCATTTTGATTTATTTTTGACGTATCTTTGTTTACGTTATTTCTGTTATTTTACTCATTTCAAAGAGTTTACAGTGTTGCAAATCCTATTCGAACGTAATATTGCGGTTTAGGGATTTTTAAATTTAGCTAAAAACGCTAAGAACATTGTTTGTAAACAAAATCTTTATTAAATATATGATAATTGGGTTTTTAAAATCAAAAGAATTTGTTTAGTACGAACTCACCAGGTCGACTTTGATGCAGGTGTTTCGAGTATTTTTACTAAAACCGAAATACGTAAATATCCAACCTGCTACAATCATACTTTTTACCTTAATATTGTCGTTGAAATATTTTTTTCAGACAACAAAGTAAAAATAAAACCAAAATATATATCAAAGTCATATTTTTGCGCACTTTAATGTGGGGTAAATGTTAAATAAACGGTATATTTTAAACTCTTTCATAATTGTAGTATTCAGAAAAGTCTACAAAAATCGTATAAATAAAAAGGTACAAATGTCTCATTTGTAAATATTTATAAAACTTGTAAAATAAATGAGTACTTTTCGATAAATTCTTCTAAAAAAAATTCGAACCAACCTGGAAAAGATTTAATGATTTTTATTATCTAGAAAAAATACTCAATCGAACTAGCAATGTCGTTTTCGTCACGCAAACTTTTTTCAAATTGTTTACTACTGTTGTTATATTGTTATTCACATTCAAATAAAAAATGAATGAATAAAAAAATTTTGTTATTCACTACTATTTTATGAATAAAATGTTTGCAATAATTTTTTATTCATTATTAATTTTTTATTCATTATTAATTTTTGATTCATTATAAATTTCTAATTTTTCATTCAATTTTGAATTATAAATAAAATGAAAAAAAAATCTTGTTATTTACTTTTGATGAACCAAATTAATAGTAAATAAAAAATTAATAATGACTATAAAATTAATAATGAATAACACATGAATAGGCAATGAATCAAAAAATAATTATGTACAAAAAAATTAATTACCGAAAAATTTGAAATTCTTTTTAAATTGCATTCTTTGTAAATAGCATTCATATGAATAAAAAAATAATTAATTATTCTGAATAACGAAAAAAAATAATTTTAATTAATTACAAACCAATTTTTTAAAATTCAATGTGAATTAAAAATTTTATTTATAAACAATTTTGAGTTCATTGGATGGATTTGTATGTTTTTATTCAGTTTTCCTTAATATTCTGAATATATATGCAGATTTGACTGCTCTGGCTGAGTCAATCAAAAATAGTCAATATTAAAAGCAAGCAGTGAATAAGAAAAATCTGACTCTCGCTAGCTATGAGAAACCATGCAGTGGTGATCTATGCTGTGAAGCATTGTGGAGTGAAGAGTGAAAGAGCATTGGAGAGAGAATGTGAATGCAAGGATTGGAAACTTTTCTCTCAAAAAAGCTTTTTCATCGCGCTCACAAAAGCTTACGTATTGATCTGAAAAATAATTGTTACATTTTAATGTTCTACGTGGCACATCTTTATACTATATAATCTTTGGTTGTATCCTACCTGCGGCTTGTATTTCGTTTTTAAAACTTCTATGAATTGCCATAAGTTTGTATTATATCGTTTACAATAAATCGGAATAAAAATACTATTTAAATAAATCAATTTTCAGAAAGCATTTACACAAAAACACAGAACTTGGTGCAGCTCGGATGCAGCCTTTAAGGGTACTCTGTCAAAGACCAGGTGAATTTCTTTGCGTTAGAAATGAGGATTCACCTGAATGGGTCGACATAGAATCCGATGAAAAATTCTATTTTGAAAAATCCTCAACAAAACTACCAGCTTCTTCTATCCCAGTGATTGAGAGCATCGAATCTTGGATCGCAGATGGAATAGCTTTTACAGATGATATTAATTATTGATTTTTTTCCAATTGTTCCTTTAATGTATCTAGTCATACTAGACACTAATACTAGTGAAAATTGTCAGAGCTAGTCAAAATATAAAATCATTCGAATGAATTAATTTCATATGTCACGTTACTTTATGGGGGGGGAGGGGTTTTGAAAAGCACTACGAAAAGTAACGCAGGGGGAGGGGGGGGGTAAAAAAAACCGGAAAATCAGTAACGTAGTTTATGGACGACCCCTTATATACTATTTTAAAAACAGTAGCTCGCAGCGAAAAATGGCTAAAATGGTTAATATCAATTCCTCTTCAGTGCAAAAGATCATCAAGCGCTTCGTCCATAAGAATCGATTGCACAATAAGAGCAAAGAAGCAAAAACCAAAATTTTTAATGCAACCGACGAGCGGCATATTGTACGGAAGATTAAGGCTAACCCGAGACTCTCAGCTCCGATAATGGCTTTTGAAGTTCAAACTGACCTGAGCAAACAGTGTAGTGCTGAAACTATTCGACGTGTCTTGCGCAAAAATAACTTTCATGGCCGAGTAACACAAAACAAGCCGTTTATTTGCCCCGAAAACAGATTATGCAGACTCAACTACAACAAAGAACATGTGTCTAAGGCCCCAGAGTACTGGAATTCAGTTATTTTTACAGATAAATCGAAGATCAATTTATTCGGTTCAGATGGTATGTGCTATATGTGGCGAAAACCGAATACCGAGGTCAACAAAAAAACTTAAAACAAACCGTGAAGCATGGCGGTGGCAGCGTAATGGTTTGGGCCTGAATGTCAGCTGCTAGTACTGGGAAGTTGCCGTTTATTGCAATAACAATGGACAAATTTAAGTACCCACAGATCCTGAAGAACAATTTGTTGCAGAGTGCAAAGGTTCTGGGTATAAAATTGAGTTTCCGATTTTACCAGGATAACGATCAAAAGCACAAAGTGAGTATTGTGCAAACCAGGCTAATATAAAACTGCCCACAATTGATGACGCCGCCAGCACAGTCGTTAGACCTTAATGTTATTGCAAATGTGTGGTCTTTATTGGAAAATAACATCCGGAAACATCAAATTTCAAACAAAAACCACCTGAAAGAGATATTGAAAACGAAGGGTTGCGAATATTTCGCCAACTATCACTCAAAAACTGGTCGCATCAATGCCAAACCAACTTAGATCTGTTGTGGACAACAAAGGCTATCATACCAAATAATAAAAATATCAAATATCATTAATTAATACGAAAAATTTATAAATAACAAGTGACTGCATAAAATAAGCTGTGATATGAAATAAGGCAGTATTTTCTGGTTTCTTAATTTAAGCCAACTTAGTATATATTTTTATAATAAATTAAGTTAATTTATTAAACTAAACATATTGTTCTTTTAAATTATACTATATTATTTTTTCTATTCCTGTTAGTTTCGTTGTTATAAAGCCCTTAAATTGAAAGTATGCACTGCATAAAATAAGCTGTGAGCCACTGTACATAACCTACGTTGTTTTTCTTACGAAACAAGAATTCAAAGAGCTTATACGAAAACTTAACATTTGTTTTCACAAAGCTTAAGCGCATTTTTCTTTGCCTTTTCTGATAATTTTTCAGTAAAGTTTTAATAAACATCTTTAAAAAATTTCTACTCTGAAAATGGAAAGTTTCTATTTATAATGGTAAATTTCTATAATAATTTATTATAATTAAATAAAATTCTTTGTGAAAAATTGAGAAACCTCAACATGATGGTGCACAGCGCTGCTAGGCATTTTAGCAGAAAATATGCAGATTTTTAAAGCGAATGATTTGGGGCTCTAATCCCAAGCCAGAAGTTCGAAATGGTTGGGTCTGCGTAGGTGGTCTTTGCAAAATTTTTCAAAGAGACGGTGCGCAGTTAATCGTGTAGTATTTATATTAGAGTAGTTTTCAAACCCGGTTTCGGGTTATTAAAAAACTGTTTTTTTTTATTAATTCTCCGGTATTTTCGCATTCGGGTTTCTTAAAAGTAGCAATTACAGGTTATTAAAAAACCGGTTATATCGAGTATGGTTATTCGACATTTTCGATACTTTTTTGGACTTGTTTTCTCTTTTAATTTAAAATGCTCTTCTGAACATATCTACCCCTATCTGGCACGCTTCTGGAGCTCCCCATTAACCCATTTCCAACCGGTGTTCGACTAACCGAACCTATAATTTGTCCATTTTTAATAATTTTTTTAACTATGAATGTAAATGATATCAGGAAGATCGTTGATATCATATATAACTTTGTATCATTGGCTGTTTGAAAATGGTATTCACCATCACCACCCGTAATTTCAAGGCGGTGGTTGGTGTGGTTTAAAAATACCTTGTCATTAGACATTTCTTGTAAATAATATTTAATATATATGTACAGTTAAAAAAAAGAAAGTAATGATGAGGTCTTTTATCCAAAAGACAAAGTTATCTTTTGCAATAAAAAAAAAAAAAAATCAAGACCTGGCAACACCTGGACGACACAGGTATGAGTCAAAGTTAGTGTTCGATTAATCGAACGTTTTCGTTTATTCTGTACCATAAAATCCCATACAAATACATTATGACAAATTTAATCTGCAAACGACAGCGTCTTACCCATTTCTTTTGTGTTAACACGAAAAAAGAAATGGGATAATCGCCAACGTTCGATTAATAGAACATTTGATTTTATGACATAACGAAAAAAAGATGGGTTTTAAAATTTTTTTGATGACTGATTAGGAATCAGGAACTCTAATTACTCTAGAAATATACTTTGTATCAAAAAATTAAAAAATTTTTACAGCGCGGCAGAAAATGGGTTAAAATAGATAAAAAAGTCGAAAATAGCTGATATCTTCTTCGAATTAACCACAAGAATGGTCAAATGCATGACCGGTCATATCTCCCAACATTTCTTCTGAACTTATTTACCCCTATCTGTCACCCTTCTGGAAGTCTTTATACAAAAAATAGTTACAAATAATGAAAATAATTTATATCTTCTTTAAATTTACATTTTATGGGTTTAAATTTGCTTTGGTTTAAAGTTGCTCCTATTTTTTCACTTTCAATGATAACTTACCCCTATCTGCCACCTTTTTGGGGGTTCTCAAAAGTGGAATGAGGAACAATGTAGAAAATAGATAGTACATTTCAGCCGAATTGACCTGTAGAAGGGTAAAATGTATGACCTGTTCCTATTACTTAGTAAACCATAACATGTTTTCTGAACATACCAACACCCCTATCCACCATCCTTTTAGGGGTTCCCATGCAAAAAATGACGAAACATGTTGAACAATTTTAATTTTTAAGCTGCTCCTATTATTTTGCTCCCCCAAAATTTATTCTGAACATACCCACCATCTATATGCAATGTTGCTAGGGGTCTCCCTATAAAAATCTGTCATTTTGAATCTGTAACTTTTTCAGATTTTTATAAAAGCAAAAAATTGGTTTGAAAATTTGCCATATAAACGCACAAAGTTTAAACAACAAGTTTGATGAATTTAGATTTATTTTTGAGGGCTCAGCGGTAGATGTAATATGCATTTCAGAAACCTAGCATAACCCGGGTAGACGGGTACAAAAAATTTCGTGCTGATAGGATTGGTCATTGCGGGGGCGTAGCGATATATATAAGGGAAGCCATAGCATGTAATTTTGTTTGTAAATCAAGCTCAGATGATGAAATAGAATATTTGTTTATTGAATTAATTCATGGCACAGATAAAATTCTAATTGGAAATGTTTATAGACCAAATCGTTACCTACCTACGGAAACATTTCTGCAAAAAATTGAAACCTTAGGCCTCTCATACACAAATATAATAATTTCAGGTGATTTTAATAGTAATTTATTGAATGAAAGCCATTTAAATGATAATATGCAAGCTTTAGGCTTAACCTCAGTTAATTCTATCGTGCCCACTCACTACACTAAGTATAGCAATACTTTACTAGATTTGTTTTTTGTTAGTGATCATGAAAAGGTATTACTATATGACCAAATCTCAGCTCCCGTGTTCTCGAAGCATGATTTAATTTTCATGACATACAACTTTCAGCTTGATACAAATGAACAAAAATAGAGTATCGAGACTTTAAAAACATTGATTATTTCGCTCTAAACGCCGAACTGAATACCCTAAACTGGACTGATATTTTTTACATGACCACGGTAAACGAACAATTACGTCTGTTGATGGACAACATTACGTATCTTTTAGAAAAGCATGTCCCAAAAAAACGAAATTCATTAAACACGGGCAACCGCCTTGGTTTTCAGGCAGTACAATAAAATTAATAAATAAAAGAAACAACGCATTTAATCGTTGGAAACGGTTTAAGACACCCGAACTGCACGCACAATTCAAGCAGTTTAGAAGAAATGTTATTAAGACAACCGGGGAAGCAAAGACAGCCTATTTTGGAGAAAAGTTTAAATCCGCTTTAGGAAGCAAAGATAAATGGAACACGATCCGTGAGACTGGTCTCAACAAAAATGTTATAAGAACACCCATAACTGTTGACTGCAATGCGTTAAATACAAAATTTATAGACATTCCTTTCCCCACTCCAATTAATAACCACTACACTATTATCAATAGCCCTCTTCATAGTTTTGCTGAATTCTGTTTCGTTTGTGTATCGCAAGCTGATGTGCTGGAAAGTTTTCTTGCAATAAAATCAAATGCTATTGGTCTTGATAATATGCACCCAATGTTTGTTAAGGCCTTACTCCCAAAATTGTTGTCTTACATAACACACTTCTTCAACACAATTTTCACAACCTCTACTTATCCAAAGACCAAAGTCTGATAATAAATTTCGTCCCATTGCCATTTTGCCATATATGTCTAAAGATATACCAAATAGGGGCTGTGTAACAGCATTGTTAGACGTAACAGAACAAATTCGAGTTAGCCTTTACCAAAAAATTTTTATTTTTTTAATTTTTTATAGCTACGCTTGTGATTCCAATACGGAAGCTTTTTTAACCATTTACTTCGTTTTCCGGTTATTGCTGTCATTTCTGTTTTAGTTTTTTTTATTCCTTTTTTATGTTGTCCCTCAGGATCAACAGTTTTTTTTTTCATTTTCAAACGCTTTTCTTTTGAATTATTTCCCCTAGATTAGCGTCACTAAAACTTGCATGAGTTTCTGTTCCGAGTGGCATAAAGTGAAGTGCTTGTTACTACTGCAAGCTCGGAGTGTTGAGATGAGCTTTCAACTGATTACTTTTATCTGTCGTCGGATGTTAGCACGAGTAGTTGTTGTTGTTGTTGTTGTTAGTGTTGTCAGTGTCGTTTGGTTGTAGCAATTGAGCTACACCCGGTGCTTGGCACACGCTGCTTGGATTCCACTTTCGGATGCACTAATGCGCTTTTAGTTTAATTTACTAAAGAACCAACTTAATTTTATTGCTGCGAACAATAAATGCTCGAAGCAAAGTGACTGCTTTAAATCGTGCATTAAAACATTGCAGGATGTTTTCCTATTTAACAACGCGTGTTTTATCGTAGAAGTAAAATTAACGATATAAAGAGTTTTATTTCTTAAATATTTAATGGTCTTGTGGTGATCTAAGATACAAGTAATTTGAGCTAGTAAATGATACAACAAATTGCTATAAATTTTTATCGTAGTTTTAAGTGCTTTTATTCTGAATGTTTAAAAGGATGTGATTTTCTATATACTGATTTGATTATCTCTCAAACAATCAATAGAGATAAATAAAATCCGTTTACTTTATTTGTTCTTTTTATATGAAAAAGAGTACAAAATCAATTATCTATTTTATGTAACTTCCTGTAAAAGGAGTTTGAAAGGGTTCAGGCATACGCATTTATGAAATATTCGTATCAAAAATTACAATAACAGTCAATTTACTTAACTGTAGGTACAGCTTAGACATATTTTCTTAATGTATCTCGTGCCATTAAAAAGCAACTTTTTAAATTTTTAAGTGTGCCAGAAACTGTTTTTGTAACAGAAACAATTATTCTCATTTTATGTGAAAACTATTAAAAATTTGGATTTTAAATTTTTAACAAAGCAACTCATTTATTGTTTAACAATTCACAGCCAAGATTAAAAAAAATGTAATTAAAAATGACAAAAGGTTTTTCCAGTAAACCAAAGCAATCATGTTTGAATTTATTTTTAAACCTTTTCGGGATTATGACAATAGTAAAACATTTTTAGCACTCAGAAACGATAATTTTTTATATCATTTGTCAGACGTAGATACATATCTTTTTTGTTTGAAAATAAGTTAAAAAAAGGAATCATAGAAATGGGTTCGTGTTGGGCACTCAAAAATGAACCTATCGCCAAAATAAATTGTCTCTCAAAAACAAAAATTCTTTATTCAGAAATTTTAATGTTTACAAAAGTGAATTGTTTATTTTAATTTTTATTTAAAAAAAAAAGTTTTTAAAACTTAAGAACTCAGATATAAAAAATACACCACTGCATACCAATAATTCTGTAAAAAATAAATCATTCGATGCGGCGGACTGAAGACGCGTCCTCCATGATACGAATACTAGTTAACTGTTACTCACTTTCAGCCATATCAATTTTTGAAACTGAGCAAAACACGGTTATCTTATTGGTTTCACTTTTTTGTTCGAAAGTCTTGGGCTTAAAAACAGCTGCAATCTATAAATTTAACAACTTGGGTATATCATATCGTTTAGCGTTCAATGGGCTATCTATAATTTTCTTCATTTTATAATAGGCTTAAGTTTAGTTTAAGGTGGCGGCAGGTCCTTAGACCAGCCTACTAGACCAAGTTATTGATCCGTTGTGATACCACAGAATAGAGGAAGGGAGTAATCAAGTAAAACTTTTGTGTAGGATGTTCTTAATATGGCAGAAGCTGTAGAAACATCTGATATTAAATCTGAATCAAGTGTTATGCCTTGACCTCAGTCAAATCAAGTTACTAAGGATTCCTCTCCACAAACCAGGATTCGAACCCGAGACCCCTGAGCAACAGTCAAGCGCGCTGCCTACGACTATCGAGGTCGCTCTTCATTTTATAATAGAAACTTATAAAAATTCACTATCTATGTCTGAGACCACAAAAATTATGTTAAACGCATATGAGCATTTCCATGGTAACGGACGCGACATTCACAGGATAAAAAAGAAAAAAGTTTCATAGATTTGTTAATTTATTAGTTTTTTATAAAAGTTTTTTTTTAAATGACCTTGTTATTAATTATGTTGACCTTAAATGATTTAAATACAAATTCCAAAATGTTTGATAGTTTAAATCATACTTGATTTTAAATACAAATTCTAGTTGTTTGATAGTTTATTGAGCTTAAGGTCAAAGTTAGAACAACTAATTGTTCTTATGAATCTTTCCAAAGAAAAAACAATAACAACAACAACGTATTTTCAATTTGAAAAGGAAAAAGTCACTAGCTGATTTTATTACAATTTTGGCCATGCTAAAGGCTTCATCAGAAATCTTTGCGATACCCGTGCAAGCGCGCACTAGTGCACTGCACCATAGAGGTGATGAGATTTTAAGTGTAAATTTCTTAGATTTTCTCCCCCCTTTCATATTTGCACATTTGTTGTTGTATTTTTATTTTTTTATATTATATTAGTTTTTTATTATAAAATTATTTTTAAATTAAAAAATTTTAAATAACATCAAATTAATTAAAGAAACACAAGTTATAATCACACCAGTAGATTTTATTACATATCATTATTATTTTATTTCATTACATCTAACATCCAACATTAATGTGTTGTACAAATATTTAGATAGCTTATTATTTGTAAATTAAATTTATCAAAAAGGAATTGTTTAAGTGTCTTTGAGGGTTCATGTGTAAAATCGCAATTAAAATCTCCACCAAAAACAATTGGCATTTTGTGATAATTTTCACTCAGTTCAATGAAACCTGCTCGTGGATATCATAAAAGAGATCTGTGGATAAATTTTATTATGCTTATTATTGATTTCGGTTTTTTTCGGTCGTATTCTGAGACGAAACGTTAATCGAAATCATCAAAATATGTTGTTCATTAGGACCTATCATTTCTGCAGAACATACTTCTTCAAGTTTTGAAATATTAGAGGAAACATTTTGTAGCTGAAGTCTGTTTAAATATATTGACATATCCCCAGTGACTGTAATGTACTTATATATATTATAATGACGATAAATTGCAACTCCTCCAGAACGACAACTATTTCTCTGAAATTGAGAAATACAATCGAAATTAGTGATATCGATACTTTCATCATTTTGCATTTTTGCTTCTGATAGCAATATAATGTCACACATTTGAGTTATAGAAGCGATAAGATCTTGAGAATGCGCATGGAAACTCTGACAATTTAAAGTCATTACAGAAAAGAACTGTTTGCTCTCTATCAAATTTTTTATAGTTATATATTTAGTTTCTAATTTGTTAAGAGATAATCTTTAAAATTCTCGAATTAAATCATTAGAAAAATCATTTCGCCTTCCATGATGAAATATAAATTGTTCAGGTTTGTCATCAGAGGTTGTGATAAAAACTCCGTCAATACTACTAACACGAGACAAAGCGACGTAGAGTAATTGCAAGGAATGCTTTTTGTCATATTCGTAAACAATCTGAGAATGATCCTCCCCGTGACTTATGAATAGCAATAGCCATTGCAGGAATTAATGGAAAATGATTTCTTGTAACTGGGATTGTTTTATTTTTATTAAGAGGTATGCTACAGTTTTTTCGTAGTATTTGCATAGCTCTTCTTCCAACTTGAATCGATTGAGCGTCAGCAGAAGCTTACATTAATATTTGTTGTTATTAGATAATGTTTATTGCTGACAAAAACAATTTCAGAAGGTAAACCACCTGTATCGATGACTTTCAAATTATGCAATTTTTATTTAAATGTTTGTAAATGTTCATTATTTTTGCATTCACTAATGTTATTTATATATTGCAGAGAAAATTTTGTTATTTTCTATTCCGCGTAAGATAGAATTATGAAATAAATCTACAGAAGCATTACTAAAAAATAATTTTATTCCATTTGGACACAGGCGACTAGCAGTTTCCTTCGTAAAACATCGACTCTATATTAAATGTAACTCGTTTTGCTCAAGTCTTTTACCATCACCAATCTTCGTTAGAACTGACGAAAACTGTTTATTACTTTGCCGCATAACTTGTGTCAATTCAAAAAATTTAAGTTCCAGCAGTTCTTGAAGTTAGTTCGGGAACAGACTGTTCTCATCAACAAAAGAAAACACGTACTTAGCGATGTTAATGACAATGTTAGTAAGTAGAAGCAACATTTGTTTTGTTATATTTTTGCTGTATAATGTATAAACGCATTCAAATGTAGGATAGCTAATGCACAATCGTTTAATAGATTCTTGTCATCTATGTAACATAGCTTCAGTTAATACTTAAAAATAAATAAACTCTCGTAGTCAACGAAGGTTTTTGGATCAGTTGGTAGTGTATAGAACTGTCAACCGAAAAGGTACGAGTTCGATTCTTATTATTGACAAAGAAATATTTTTATTAATTTTATATTCTCTTACTATCGACACAAAAAGCAACAAAAATTCTAAGAAAAAGGTGAAAAAGGTGAAAAAGCAAATCACAAAACGATGCGTAAAAACAAATACTTACAGACAAAAACTATTATCAAAGTTTTCAATACATGGAACTGTTTTTTCAATGAAAATCGTTTTTGAAAGTATATATTTTTTATATATTTAAAAGTCGGACGGATTTGAAATGAAAAAAAATTATAGTTGTATATTTTGTCAACTTAGAGAAAAGGTAGTTTTGTAAGACTAAGTTGTTATAGAATGCAATGTTCTCCAAGTTTGTAGATCAGACGTTGAAAAGTGAGTTGTTGCAATCATGGAACACTGGAATCAATGGAACCGGAAACCATTGATATTTAAGTAGTTAATATAAAATAAAAAATAAAAAAATTTCTTAAAAAAAACAATTGTAAACAGAAAATTTCCAATTTATAATCTGAACAATAAAGTGAGCCATAACATGAACTATTTATTTTTATTAACCCGAATTCGAAGCTAACATTTTCAGAATTTAAGAATATAAATATTAGGTGAAGTATTAAAAAGAAATCCATTATTTTTGCATAAAGTTCAAAGTTTTTTTATTTTATTTTATTTATTTATTTAATCAATGGTATGTTAACCTTACTGACTATATGCTTAATATATAAGTATATACATGCAAAGTAATAGATATTACACTTTAATATATTGAATTTAATTGTTTGAACATTATCGTCTTAGTGACTGAAAAATCAATAGAATATACATTTGATAGATTATTAAATTCTCGCAAAGTTCTCACGATTGGTGAATTTGAAGCATAATTTGTTCTGTGCACTCCAATATTAAATGGTGCACTATTTCTTAATGTTCTGGAAGGAACATTAAAAGTTATTTGATTGAGAAGATACGAACAATCTGTGTTGCCAGAAATAATATTGAAAACAAATAAGAGGGATAATATAGTTCTTCGATTTTCCAGGGTTTTCAAGTTTATAAGTTTACATCTAACATCATAGGAGGGAAGAGGATCTGAAAAGTTAATAGAACGAAGTGCATATTTAAGGAATCTACGCTGAACACGTTCTAAGCGATTCACATGCGTATTGTAATACGGATTCCAAATAAAACTTGCGTATTCCAACTTGGATCTAACCAGACTAGTAAACAGAATTTTTAGTGTATAAGGATCAGTAAATTCATTACTATTGCGCTTAATAAATGCTAATAAAGAGTATGCCTTAGGAATTATATAATTTAAATGATGAATAAAAGTAAAACTTGAGTCAAATATAACACCAAGATCTTTTATTAATGTTACTGATTTCAAATTTTGATTATTCAACTTGTATTGATCATGAGCATTATTTATTTGTTTCGAATATGAAACTTGAAAACATTTATTTATATTTAGAGATAAACGGTTTTTAGAACACCATTCATATAGATTATTTAAGTCAGACTGCAAAGCAAGCATATCAGAACTATTTGCTATTCGAGAAAAAATTTTCAAATCGTCGGCAAACATTAAGAACTTCGTGTTATTAAAACAGGAACTAACATCATTTATAAAAATTATAAAAAAAAGTGGTCCTAAAATGCTTCCTTGAGGAACACCTGAGGAAGCTATAAACGGTTCAGACATGGATTCTTCAATAGACACCATGCAGAGTCTATTGCTTAGGTATGACTTGACCCAAGATACGAAATTTGAATGGAACCCTAAACGCAAGAATTTCATTACTAAGATATGATGCGAAACCCTATCAAACGCTTTTGCAAAATCCGTATAAATAGTATCAACTCGAAAGCCATCTACTAATGAAGAAATACAATAGTCTGTAAAGGTCACTAGATTTGTGACTGTTGATCTGTTCGGCATAAAACCATGCTGATTTGGCGATATTATATTTTTTATTTCAAAGGTAAGTTTCTTTTTAATAATGCTCTCAAAAATTTTTGATATATTTGATAGCTTAGATATTGGTCTATAATTACAAATATCATTTTTATTTCCATTTTTATATATCGGACTGATGAAAGAAATTTTCCAAGCATCTAAAAAAGTTCCAGTCTGTAAAGATTTATTAAAAATAATTTTTAGTGGTTCTAACAGTGAATATTGGCAATGAGTTAAAAGAAATGCAGAAAATCCATCTACATCTTTTTTTTTGAGAGTTATTTAAACCCTGTATCGAAATGGCGATATCAGCGCTAGAGATTTCAAAACAACCAAAATCAATATTTACTCCATAATTAGTATTGATATCTATATTTTTGTCTTCATCCGTAATAAAATTAGAGCAAAAAAATTTAGCAAACAGATTTGCAGAATCAACATAAAATTGAGACCAAACACCTTCATAACACATAGAAGACGGAAAACCAGAGGTCATTTTTTTTGAATTTATAAAAGTCCAAAAATTTTTTGGATTCAACTTTATATTTGACTCATAGCGGCAAATATATTGTTTGTATAAGAATTTATTTAAAAAATTGAATTCCCTCAAATAATGTTGATGTTTAAAAAAATATTCAATATTGTTTGTGGCTTTGTATAAATTAAAAAACTTATTTCTTAGATTTTTCAATTTTTTTAACCCAGTGGTATACCACGGTAGCTTAAACATTTTACAAGGACATTGAGGGATAATTCTTTCACAGATGTCTAGAAATTTTGATTTAAAAAATATAAAAGAATCATAAGTGCTTTTGTATTTCAAATTATGTTCCCAATCCACCGAAATAATAGCAGTATTAAGTGCTTCAAAATTGCATTGACTAAAATTATAATACATACTGGAGTTCAAAGAGTTACTAAATTTACAAGCGAAATTGTAAAATGATATCGTAAGCACCAAAGGCACATGATGAATATTAGGTTCACAGACCGGAATATGGCAAATTTCAATATTATAATTAAACTCTTTACTTATAAAAATAAGATCTAATATTCTATTTAGTTTATTAGAGAAACCATTAATTTGAACAAAATCGAGACTTAAAAAAGAATCAATGAGATAAATTTCATGCGTTGAATTCACATTAGTAGGAATTAATGGATTATTAGTTAAATAGTTATTCCAAGTTACTTTATTTAAATTAAAGTCACCAAGAATGCAAAAATGACTATCACTAGAAACATTTGATGCTAAACTCAATATATTGTCCACATGAGACATGTAAAGTGTATCCGAACTATTTGGAGGCAAGTAAGAAACCACCAAATATAGTCGTTCAGAGTATCCAACAATTTGAACACATAACTGATCCAGTAAAGTGTCCGTATTTTCTAATGGCCAAGCACAGCAGCACAACGAGTGTTTCACAGCAACTAGTACACCACCACCCCTAGTACAGCAAGTCTTAGCAGCATCTCTATCCTTCCGAAATACCTGATAACAATTCAGGTCGAAAAATTCAGCATCAAAAAATTCAGGATTTAGCCATGTTTCAATAATAACAATTATATCGTAGTCAAATTGCGAGGACCATAACTTAATTAATTCTGACTTCGTTCTTATGCCAGACATATTTTGAAAGTATAATCTCAGATTACTACCAGGATTATCATAATTGCTTGCGTCTATCTCCGATTGCGACGACGATCCTTTTTTGGAAAAAACTCAAACCTACTAATAGAAACATTAGTAGGCCAAAGAGTTGGATCTAAAATATGACCCGTAAGAGATGCCGAAATTCCGACCTTAAAGTTTATTTTCTAAATTTGAGTTTGAGCCAGAAAATTTTTATTTAGCATAGTTAGTTAGAATAATCTGACTAAGTTTAAATATGCAACGTTTTCGTGAACAATTAATGATAGCATTTTTAATGACTTTTTAATTTTATAATTCTTAAATATACTTTTTTAAGAAATAAAAAATTATTATTTTATAAAATCAATAAAAAACATAATAAAATAAGGCTTTTCTTAAAATGTACAAGTTGTTGGTGGTTACCTTGAAAGTACAATGAAGCTATTTTCAGCTATTTACTATTTTCAGATACAGATTAAAAATAATCTGATATATCAAGCGAAAGTTTATTTTATTTTCGAACAACAAATTGCTTAAAATAAATAAAAATCAAAGCATTTTAATGTTGAGCCAATTGTTTTTTTGGATGAAGCAAATTCGTCTCAATTCTACACAGAGAAAACAACATTTTTAAAAGTGGCTGAAACGAGGTACTTTTAAAAACGTTTAACTCAGATTTTGCACTTCTAACGTTTATTTTAAAAACGAACTTTTTAAAATGAAATTGTGAAACGTTAATTTTCATTTTAAAAACGAAAATTTTTAACAATAAATCTTCTCCATAGCAATATTAAATTCTTTATTTTCATTTTAAAAACGAGAATTTTAAAATTAGATTTTAAAATATTCGTTCGATTTTTATCAATAAACATGTTAAAATGCAAATATCTATATTTTAAACACGAAAATATTCACTACTTCCCATTACTTCAAAAAATGTACAGAAATTCCCATATCCTTTATTAACTAAAAAACGTTTTAGTAGTTTTCAAAATTACAGTTTTATTTCATTTATTTTATCATCAGCTATGTGCAACGAGATCGTTCAAATTCTTTAGATGATGATACTGTATCCCAGCGTCTATAAAAAAAATAGAATTTTGTCAGATATTATTTATTTTATTTTAAATATTTACCTTTAAGTTGAGGCAGCAAATGCTTCAACTCAAACTCTTTCATTATGTTCTTGCAGGCAGTTTGAGTGATGATATCGAGAATGAAAAATATTTTATTTTCTGAACAAATATCAAATACATAAGTCAATGAAACATACACATATAACACACAATTCGTTATTAACAAATGTTTTGAAACGACGAATGTGAAACCAACACTCCCACTTGAGTTGTAGTTATATATTAATTTTACTATGTCATGGTAAAACGTTCGTAGTTGTGTTAAAAACGTTTCGTTTCGTTTTTGTCCTTTAAAAATATGCGTTTTCATTTTTGTATTGCGTAAAGTGTTTTTAAAAATATTTATTTTAACCTACTATATTATACAGGGCCCGCCAAATAACTTTTTTTTTTGAAAATTCTATAAAAAAAAACTACCGGATATTTTCTCAAATTTCTTTTTTTGTTTGAAAGTACAATCCTTCCGATTATTAATGAAAAATAATTTCATTCAAATGGCTGCCTCGGCTGGCCATGCAGTAGCCTACACGATCCGTCCAATTTTTAAGCACATTATCGATTGTGTGCAGCTGTATTTCACCAATGTCTTCACGAATATTGTCCTTTAAAGCGTCAATTGTCTCTGGCTTGTCGGCGTAACACTTTTCTTTAAGGACACCCCACAAATAATAGTCAAACGGTGTCAAATCGCAGCTCCGAGGTGGCCAAACGACATCAGCTCTGCGGCTGATAATGCGATCTTCAAAAACAGGGCGCAAAACATCGAGTGTAGCTTCGGCTGTGTGGCACGTAGCGCCGTCCTGTTGAAACTAAATGTTGCCAATATCCTCCTCTTCAATTTTTGTGAAGAAAAATTCGTTCAACATGGCCCGATAACGATCGCCATTGACTGTAACGGCCACTCCTTGCTCATTTTCGAAGAAAAATGGCCCAATTATGCCTCTGGACCAAAATCCGCACCAAACAGTGCCTCGTTTTGGGTGCAGCGGCTTTTTAATATATGCGTGCGGGTTTTCTGTGCCCCAAATGCGACAATTTTGCTTGTTTACATACCCGCCAAGATCAAAATGAGCTTCATCTGAAAATATGATTTTTTTGACAAAATCGGCATCATGATTTTCAAAGTAATGTCGCAATATTTCCCAGCGTTGTTCAGGCGTATACACAACCATATTCGTTCAGCGGAAGGATAAAACTAATTATGTGTCAAATCAGACATGAGCTAAGTGTTACCATTCACGAAATAAGCACTAGTTGAAAAAAAAACGTTATATGGCGGACCCTGTAGTTAAACATTCGTAGTTGTTTTAAAAGGTTTCGTTTTACTTTTCTCTTTTAAAATAAGCGTTTTCTTTTTTGTATGGCCTAAAATGTTTTTAAAAACATTAATTTTACCCTACTTTATCATAGTAAAATATTCGTAGTAGTTTTAAAAACGTTCCGTTTTACTTTTCTTTTTAAAAACGTGTGTTTTAATTTTTGTATGGCGTAAAATACATTTAAAAATATTAAATTTAAAAATTAATTTTAATTTCAAACGTTTTTAGAATTTTTTGATTTTTGATTTTGTTTTAATTTTTTGTTTTCTCAGCGTAAGAAAACAAATTTTTTAAATCAAGAAAACAAGTCTCGCTTTTGGTAATTTGGGTAATTTTTAACTTTGGACAAATTATTCTAGATTTCAGCAAATTGTTTACTTGAATCAAACAAATTTTTCGCACTTCAAGTAAATATTGGACTTGAATCAAGAAAGCATATTCTGGCTTTTTAAGCAAATGTTTTTTGAATTTAACATTTTTTTACAAATATCATGTGTTTTTAACTTGCTCATTTCTAGCAAAATAATGTTTGAATTGAGAAATTTACGCTTGAGTGTAAACTGATAGCCTATTTGTTTGATTCAAGCATAGAATGCTTGAACTTTTCCCTCCATGTTTGGATTCATTAAAGTGCAAAAATTACGTGTGCTTATAACATACCTACATCACAAAATATAAAAATCTGTAAAAAAGAGGAAAAAATATCTATTAAAGTATACGTTAATGCTTTGTTACTTTTGAGGTATTTTGTCGATTTTTTAATGCATTTTAAAAAACAGCAACAAATGGAACAACATTTATTCATAATAAAACGAGACAAATAAGTGTGTAAAACCATCGAAATGCCCTGAACAGGGGAGCGGAGTGAGTTGAAATATTAAAAATTATTAATGAGCAGCACATAAAACAAAAACAAATACAAAAACAAGAACAAAAATATTTCAGGTATTTAAAATAATAAAGCAACAACACAGCATATGTTTCATGCATTGTTATGTTTTTTCTCTGTAAGCGCTGTTGTTGTTGCAATTGGCGTTGTTACTGGTGCTGCCATACTCAATGTTGTTTTATTTTTGTTTTTTTGTTTTTTACACTCCTTTAGGGAATAATTCAATTTCAACACGTTGCGCCTGTGATGCCGAATCGCAATGCAGAGCAACCCGCAGATGCTACATTTAATGCGAACAGAGCGCGTTGAGCTGCGCTGAGTCGAGCTCACGATGGGGCTGAGCTAAAAGCTCGTTGCGGCTGGAGTAAAGGTAAGCGTTCTGGGGACTTTGGCTGTTTTGTATTTGTGTGTGTTTGTGTTTGTGTGATGAAAATGCATTAAACTTTTATGAAAACTACTTACGTTGCTTTTTGTGTTGCCAGGGTTTTGTTTTTTATTGTGCTGTTGCTTGTGGGGTTGTTGTTGTTATTGCTACTCCACTGTTGCCAATGCGGTTGTGTAGGTCGATCTGCATGATGCGTGCTCGTGTGTGCGTGTGTGCGTGTGTGCTTGTGCAATTGTATTTATTTGCTTGCAACTAAGAACAACTCTCGTGCAATCATTCATGCTTTCTGTACACATAATTTCTACCCCAACAACAACAACAATTACAACCAACGCAGCTTGCATTGCATTTACTTGCAATGTTGCATATTTGTTCAAAGCAGTGTTGGCAACCGCAGCTAAGCTTAGTAGCGTTAATGCTTTTATGCATGTTTTCCAACTACTACTTTTGCAAAGAAATGCCGAGCAGTGATGTGCTTTGGTGGGATTTCAGGCTTTTTTGGAATATTTGGCCTATTTCAGAACGTGGGGGATTTCGGGACCTTCGTTGGTTTAAAAAATTTAAATTTGAATTCGTATAAATAAAAAACTTTTTTACTTTAATGTAAGAAGTTTTCTTAAAACTATTTCTTTTTATACATTGGATAATAAAATAAAAACTTAAAAATAAAAAAAAATCTTTAATGATATATATATTTTGGTGGGATTTTTTGCGGGTTTTTCGTGTCTTTTTTGTGAGATAATGAGGGCTTAAGCGGGATTCGATAGGGATTTTTCACTACATACGAATCACATCACTTATGTCGAGCTAGCTTTCTTTATCTTTCCACCGCTTAGCTTTTAAGTAGCAGTCGTGTGCAACACTATGCCACTGAGTTTTGTGAGTGCGTGCGTGTATCCAGTGGCGTAGCTAGTGTTGCTGGCACCCGTGGCGGAAATAGATTTTGCACCCCCAAAGTGAAGTTATCCTTATCCATATCAAAAATTTCTATGCAAATTATAAAAAATTGTTAATACATATGGGCATTTCCATAGTAACGTAACGCTCGTATGCCTTTCATGTTGCTAAAAATTAAGAAAAGCAAGAACAGTGTTTATTTTCTTTGTCCTGTTTTGATTTTTGGTATATCACTTTAGTAGTAATATTTGAAGTGTAAAAAATGGAAACGATCGAAAAAATGGTCTAAAGATATCAGCAAACAAAAATGGACGCGTTACGTAACAGAAAATAAGAGTGGTTTTTGTCTGCATTATTAAAAACCAAGAAATCTGAGAAGTGTGCACGAGTTTTTTATGAACATTATTTTAATATAATCTGGAATAATGTTGCTATAAGTTCATAGGTGTTTCGTTGAAAAAAAAACTAAAATATGGTACGTTTCGATAAATACATTACGTTACAGATTTCTCCCTTCAAAGAAGTAAACATTTTATTTTTTTAGAAGTAAACATTTTTTTTTTATTGAACTACTAGCTGATATACCTGGTGTTACTCGAGAGTCACTTATATAAACATTTTAACATACACTTCTCGATTAAATGTTTTTTAAAATCGGGAATAATGAAAAACATGTTGAATTTTATTTGAATTTTATTTTATTTAATTTTATTTTATTTAATTTTATTTATCTACCGTTAGAAAGGTAATTGAACGAACATTAATCCAAAAAAGTTTAGGAAAATTTTTGTTGTTGGTGGTTCCATCTCTTGCGGTGAGCTAACATATTTTAAAAATTAAAAAGAATTAAAAGTAAAGTTTATATTTACTTAATCTTAAAGCAAGCACAATTACCTTTTCAACAAAATAAAAACTATGGTGGGACTCAATGCGTCCTTGAAATATGGACATTTCAAAGTCTAAACAAAGATTAATATTAAAAAACATATTGAACTTTTTAACAAAAAAAATTTTAATGAAATATATTAAAAACAGCGGAGTTATTGGCATTAAAAGTAAAAACTTTGACTTTCATATAGTTTTTGTCTCATTATTAGCTATCAATGTTTTATGAAAATTCGTTGTGCTAAAAATGATTGTACCTACTAAAATTTCTATTAGCTGCGTTTTTTCATTGGAGATCAGGATCATATCATCGCATTTGCAAGCAAAGCAAAAACAACAAAAAGTTTAGCAAGTGAGCTAGACATTTAAATTGATCAAATTCTATGTTTTTAAGTGTTAATGACGCTAGATGACGCTGCGACTGAAAAAACTGGCAGTACTGCATTATTTTACTTTTTAAAAGTTTGGTAGCAATAGCATTTTCGCAAAATATTTCGCAAAACTTATCTGCTAGCTACATAAGAACATCAGATATTCTTCTGTAAGAAGAAAATAGCGCCACCTGTCTGTAATCCCAATCGTGTGGGGTTAAATTTAAAAAAAAATTTGAAAAAACATTATTCAGCTATTCACCGCAAGGTGTATGTTTAGTTTGTACCCACAGTTCTTACAAATGTGACGCCATCTATCTGTGAATTTGACGCACAGATCAAAATTAATGAAATAATTGTGCTGACCAGATGCGCATATGTTTTATTATATCGCCATATAGCTAAAACTGATTACATGAAAACAAATTTAACAGGAGGGGGGCGGGGGGTGGGGAGGCAAAAATAAGTAGATCACTATAAAGAAGATTTTATATAATCCAAAATAATCGTAATTACTTTAGACACACAACTGCATTCTCAGAGATAAATGAGGACGTTCAAACTGTATAGAGAATTCTAACACAAAACTAAGTTTTTTTTAAGACTATTAAGGTATGAAAAAATAGATTTTTAGCCATAACTTTTGATTGGAAAGAGATATTGGGGTAATTTTTTCACAGAAATTATTTTTGAGACTTGACGTTTTTGTAAAAAATATAAAAACAACATTTTGGAAAAAATAAATTTCGCGAAAAAAATCAAAGTTGTTTTGTTGTTTTGATGACAAAAACAGTAAAATAATTATTGCGCTTAGCTGGAAGAATTTTTGCAAATAAATGCTTTGTCATATGAAAGGTAGTCAGATTTGCTGTTTTTAATTGATTTCATTTTTACGACAACAACAATTTTTGAGTCATTTTTTGAGTAAAAAGTCAATATTTTGGACCTTTTTTGGCATACTCATAAAACATATATACACTGACTTAACGGTACATTCAACCTATTTTTGTGAAGTGATTTTATTGAACTTTTGAACAAAAAAATTTGAATGAAATATATTAATGGACAGCGGAGATATTTGCATCGAAAGACCAAACTTTGATTTTCATATCGTTTTTTTCTCATTCTTAGGTAACGATGTTTTATGAAAAAGTCGTTGTACTGAAAATTTATCCAATTTTGAAGATGTGTGATGGTTTTTGATGTCAAAATAACATAAAATTTTTAAAATTAAATGCACATAAATCTCCGATGGTAAAAAATATTATAATAAAAAAATTACCGTTAGTTGAAAAATTTCAGAAGGGGCGTGGCAAAAACTAAGTATGTAACATTTTAAGTTGGGATAAACTTAATATGTGTACCTAGTTTGAGCAAAATCCGTTGAGCCGTTTAGATTTGTATAAAGGTCAAACAAACAAACAAACAAACAAACAGAAAATGAGTTTTATTACTATAGATAAAAAGTATAAAGTCTTATTCAGAACCGAAAACACTCGAAAATTAAAAAAATAGACTTTGTTTATACGAGTTGATGTATTTACTATATATAGGTACTAGGGAGTCCAATCCCGGAAGTCTTTCTCGATCCCGCGATTATCGGGATTGAAAATCTCAATCCAGGGATCCCGGGATTAGGTCGGGATTGAAAATTTTAAGAAGTAAATAATTCAAAACGTTTTTAATACAATTTTTTGTTATTTATTACTTGAAACTAAAAAATGTAAAGGAATTCATTTATAATGTAACAAAAACAAAACACATTAAGGGTATTCACAATTGCGTTGTTTTTAGTGTAGTTAAAAAACCCCGTGGTATTGATACCACACTTTACCGAGAGGTTTTTATATTTTTTGTTGTTTAACATGAAATCTCTAAAAACCAAGTGTGGTAATTTTAAATAGCCCAATAATATGTTTAACGAACGTGGTTTTTAAAGTTCCATAAACAACTGATCGGTTGCCAGTTATTTTCTAATTGCAAAAATGGAAGAAGCTCAAAATGCAAGTTCAACTTTTTTATGCTATATATTAATAAAATATATCAAATTGGATAGTTAATTTATTTGCATAGTAACAGAAAGCTATAGTGGGAGGTTCCCAGCCACAAACTCTATTTTAAAGGGTGCTCATAATTGTGATTTTCAACTAAGGCAAAAAAAAAACCAACAATACTACTACACCACACAATTGTGAATACCCTTATTGCTAAAAAACAAAGTATATAAATAATATTAATGACTAGCCTTTATTATTAATTGAACCCTTTCAGTGTATTTGCCCAATATATTGGACACGTCAGAAAGTAATTTTTATTTGTATTTATTTTGCAAAGCTTTTTTTTAATCAAATCGTTTGGTTCTATGAGAAAAAGATGAGTCAACTTGATAACAATAAATTTAGAGATATATTTGATATTCAAGTCAGTTGGATTTTCGATTTTGTGGCGAAGAAAAGCAAAAAAATTTTGTTTGCTTATTGCATCAAAAATCAACCGGACAAAGATCAAATTTATGTTTTTTATGGCTTTAAGGATAAGAATATTAAGAAGGTTTAAAAAACAAAGATCTAAAGGGTTGAGAAACCTTAAAGGGATTAAAAAAAGGACTTTGTGCCGAATAGGAGCAAAACAATTTTTTCTTTGTACAAGCTTGTAAAACGTAAGTAGCGCAGGTTAAAATGAAAGGTATGTTTTTTGCATCTTTTTAGGATCTAAATGATCGGAATATTACCTCAAAAAATTATTTTGTTCTTAGCTTAGCCTAGCCATTGAAAGGGTTAAAGAAAAAAAAATATATAAAAAAAGAAAAGTTACTAAAGTGACAGTATTACTATATAAATGTTACCCCTTTTTTTGTACACCGTCTTCATGGTTTTTTTGAGTTTAAGGCAAATTAAGGTTGGAAAAGACTTTTAAAATTAAATTTTTTGTTTTAAATATTTTAAAAGTACATTAAATACATTAAGTTGATCAAAGCGTCTTATTTTTCACAAGAGAGTTTTGTTCGAACATTATTACAAATATAACCCACTAATGAGAAGCACTGTTCTGATTCTATGCTAGTTGGAGAAATAGTTGTACAATAGTCGTAAGAAATTTGTAAGTTTCGATCGCGATTGCCTTCACCATAAAACAAAATTAGTTCCTAAGTCAGAATATCTGACAATTTTTAAATACAAAGCTGACTTCCCTATGTTGCAAATTCTTCTAAAAATATTAACAGTCTTTGCTCCAGTGATTCACACTCATCTTCAATCTTCACACACACCTAACAATCTTTTTCAGCCTCAATAAAATTATTTTTCTAATTCTATATTCAGATCAACTTAAACTGAAATGTTTGCATTTACATGTATATTTGTAAAAAATTTTTCATTTAAAAATTCCGGGATCCAGGAAAGACAATCCCGGGATTTAAAGTGGCTTAAATCGTCCGGAATCCTGAGTAGTAGTGATTGACTTCCCTAGTAGGTACTTATAAAATTCCAACTTTCGTTCAAAATTTTTCAACTTTTTTCACCATTTTTTCAACTCTTTTGCCACTCTACATTTTTGCTGCCATTTTTTTTATATTCAAATTTTGTCAGCGCTCAGAGTTCTCACAATGTAATATATAAAAATTTTTTCTCTATTATATTCTAAAGAATATCCAGTAACATTTTATTTTTCAGCCGCGGTAGACCTTTTGGTGAAAATACCCATATACTATTTTTGCTTAAACTTGTATCGAGTATATCGAACTTTTTCTCTTTTAAAAACATCAATTCGGTATCTGAATGTATACAAAAAAAATTATTTTGTGATATTTATTTATAAATTAATATTTTTTTCTTGCTTTCAGAGATGAAAACTTTTCGATAACTTCATCGAAATCAATGTTCTCAACCTCTTTAGTTTCAATAAATAAGATTTAGAAATCTGTTAGTCTTAACCACACCATTGTAAGCCGTAAATAATTTTTTTATTCATTTTTGTTTGAAAAAGTTTCTTTCGCATGAGCCCACCGATACGCAAATCTTTAAAATTATTTTAAGCCAATTGTTAGATTCGGCAACGACTTTTCACGTCCCCATTCATAAATAAATTTTTAAAAATATCTTGAGGTCTAGTTTTTATGTTGTTTTTTATGTCTGAAGCTCTTTGAGATGCCTTCCTAGCCTTGGTATTTCAATCGTTAACTCTTCTTCATTGACCTCATCATAGGCAGTGACTAATCTTTGTATTACGATCTGCAGTTCATTTTCAGAAGCAGATAGCAAGTTCTATAGCAGGATAGCTTCAAATACATTTTTAATTTATATTAATGCAACGACGTCAACGCAACGACGACCGCATCTTCGTTGGAAAGACCAAGTAGAGGACAACCTGACGAAGCTTGGAATTTCCAACTGGCGCCAGCAAGCGAAAGACAGAAATGGCTGGCGCAAATTCTTAGATGAGGCCAAGACCGACATACGGTTGTAGCGCCAACTAAGTAAGTAAGTAAGTAATTAGCCACATGAGTATTTTTAATTCATATTTAAATTCGTTTATTTCAAACTCAATATAGTTCATGAAAATGGGGTCCTCTTCATATAACTTCTTCTTGAATTTAATATTTCTGTTTGATGACTGGTAGGGGTCTGTCAAAATCAACAAATGAGTTATCAAACCCTTATTTGAATTTTCTCGTAAGCTTTTTCTCGTATGATTTAAACGGGTATATCGGATATACTTGTGAGAAGCCTCCAACGCTTCTTCCGATAAATTTCCTGTAAAATTCTAAATAAGTATTTGAATATTTTTATAAATTTAAAAATAAATTACTTATAGGTAAACCAAAATATTTTATGACTTCACATCCATGCATCAAAACTTTGTGTACAGAACTGGGTATATAGTACCAACTGCAGCTCTTTAAATTCTGCCATACGTAATATACGTAAAACTAGTCCGAACTTATGGACTAAGTCTCTATTTAAACCAGTAGTTTCTGCAGAAACATCAACATTGGCGAAGAACTTTCTAGCCGTGTTACCATCATTACTTGTGCCATGGCCCTGTTTAACGTAATCTACAAGCAGACCCATCCTCTCTCTAAAATCCTTTTGAATACGTTTTTTAACATCGATAAAAACAGCATGGTTTTCATGCCAAACTCGCCAAGTTTTAAATGACAAACGATACGCAATGTGAATTAATCATTCAAAAAAGCGAATCTAGCAGTGGAGATTTGAAAGCCCATACTTGTAAAAGTCTGTATTTGCAGATTTATTTAGATTTATTTGGTTCATTTCGATTGGATTCGCATTGCAAAGGAAACACTTACTGGCTGAATTCGTTTCCGTAAGAATATTTGCAACGGATTTATCGATCATTGTACAGTGCATAACAAATAATACCTCTATAGATTTTCCATTGAATTTAATTATTTCGCATTCCAAGTTGCTTATTTGTTGTTTAATATCATTATTTTGCTGAATTACTAAAGCTGTCAGCTTTTGCTTACTGTTTTGTTTAGACATTCAAATCTTAATTGGTCTGCAGAAAAGGGTGGATGAAGGGTTTTTATTTACCCAAAGTGATTCTTCAGATAACGCATCAACTGACCTTGAAAGAAAAACCATTCCTTGGTCATAAAAAATATGTAAAAATTTTTACTTTTACTCACTCAATTGGAACAAATGCAATCAAAAATATATATTCATCACTTAATTATTCTGTAGAGAAATTTTGTTTGACCTGAACTGCCATCCATTCTCCATTTACAAATTAGAGGCACTTTTTCCGGGGACTCTTTGGCATCACAGAGCTTAACAACACTCTTTGCTGTATTTCGCATACTTGCTTTCAATTCAACTTCTGCTGTATTTTCAGAAGCTTTCACAGGTGGAGCCATACTTTTTTTAAAGTTTTATATTGCATACAAGCTTGGAAAAAAATTTTCACTGTGTCGGTTGACAACCTTTCGTAAAACGATATACTTCTCTTCTGAAAGGTACCGATAAGCAAGTTAAGTTTTTCGTTTCGTTTTTGTTTCTTGCATATTTCTTATGCAAATTCGAATTCCTCTTCAGTATAATCAGATACAATTTCGGAAACTTTTCGTTTTTTCATTTGTTGTGACAACAAATTAAACTCCTTTTTCGGCCTTCCGCGACTAGTGCTAGGTTGCTAAAATGCAGAATTTTTAACTAGGCTAAAAATGTATTTATTGATACTTATATCATCTGGATCAGAAGTATTAATTACTTGGTTATTTAGCAGAGATGAATTCCTTTTCATAAAAAATTTTTTATTAAAGCTGCACTCCTTCCACTTTATTTGTAATTTGTACAAAAACAAACTATTTTTTTTGTTGCACAGTTCATTAAAAAGTTGTTCACCCACTTTATCTTTTACAAAACACTTTTATTATTGGCATTTTTAATTAAAAATAAATAATTTTGTTTATTGCACTCTCTTAGTTTTCGTTGAAATAATAACGGTTAAAAGGGGTAGCATAAATGAACATGAGAATACCCTACTAGTGATAAAATAAATATAATTTTTAATACGCAATTTCATAACATAAGCATAATTTTAAAAAGTATATTTAAAAATAAATATTAATAAATAAATTTATCGTTAGTTTTTTGTAACATAACACAAATATATTTTTCTCTGTGAGAGCTTAGTGTTAATAAACTAATATGCCCCTTTGTAATATATAGAGTGCAAAGTATTGCTTGTTGACAAGCACTAACAACAAATCACTGATTTTCGTAACTTATAATATCAAGGAAATTTTTAAAAACGAGATTACTTCTAAAACCGGAAAAGAATAGTTAACATATTTTTGGTTTTTGAAAAATAATAATTTACAGAAAATATTGCGAAAATTGTAGGTGTCATTTGGTGTTTGTTTTTCCCTTATTATGTGCTAAAAAGAGTATTTTATGGAAAAATAACTTTAATTTTAATTTTTATTGTTGTCAAAAATAACATCAGTATTTGATTTTATGTGTAAGGAAACATTTATGTTAAAAATTCTTTAAAAATTATAAACAAACTCTGGCAGAGTGTAAGAAATATGGCAACAAAATAAGGAATAGTTTTTGAGAAAACATCAATTTTAGACCATTTTTCAAAAAACGATTACTCAAAGAATCGGAAGTCGTATAAAAAGAAAACAGTTTCTGAGAGACAAAAACAAAACAAACAAAAAAAAAAAAACAAAAAATTAAAATATAAAAATGAAACGGGAGGTATGTGGAGATTTTTCTTTCTTTTCTGCTAAAAATAGAACTTTTTTCAAAATATTTTTTAAATTTCTTGATAAATTGAAGTAATTTTTTCAAAATAATTTCCAATTATTTTTTTATAAAATACAAAACCAAATTTGTACATAGTTTCTTGAAAATTAAAAAAAAAACACTCGAATTGTTTAGAAAATATGCTCACAACATTTTTTTCTTTGAATGATGCGCAAAATCGAAAAGTCCACCAATATGAAAACCCAAAAAACCTTTCATTTTAAAAAGCTGTGAATTACTTAAAATTTTCTGTATTGAAAAAAATTTTGGATTCATCATAATGAAAGTATTTCCTAACATGTGATAAACGTTTTGCTAGGTTTTGTAACCTAAAATTTTTGGATTTATTCCTTCTGGTCAAAGTACTGGTCGGCCCCCTTTGCTACGCTACTGTGTGTATATACTGAGCAGGTGTTACTGTTGTTAATGCGGATAGCCAAAGTTTGTTCGTTTAACTACTTAAGACATACAATAAAGATACAGAAACAACAGCGAAACCCCAAGCAACTATGGCATGCAATAAAAACTTTCTTGATTTTAACTTGATATCATCTTTCTTGCAGTTTCAAAGATTTTTGCCTGCAATCAGCGGGTATTTGTGTGTTTATGTGTGTGTGTTATACAACAACAGCTGCAGCTACTATGGGTTAACGTCCTATTTGTTCGCTACAACTACTTTTGGTGGGGTGCAAAATTCCAGAAAATTCTTGATTGCAGTTGCTCCAGTGTTTAATCCTTGAACATTTTATAACAACATTACTCTTTATTAGCTTTTAAAATGCATGCTTGATGAACGCTTCGTGCGTTCTTTAATTTGAAAATAATGAACGATAACAATCTTTAAGGGTTACCCTTTTTTAACAGAGCTAAAAGAATCAATTACTTTTGAGTTTTGCTTAAATTTTCGGTATTGAAATCATGATTAACAATCTGAAAAGCATTTAACATTTTCAAAGCGATATGTTGATTTGCTGGGACCAAAATCTCAAAAACTGACAGATTACTTAAGTGTTTTAAAAATATTCTAAGCCGTATTTGAACTAGCACCCCCTCGATCACTCGGCGAAATTCTGATTCACGTGACAGTGACTATTGATTTACTGTTGAGTAGTAGTTTTTCTTGCATCTATATCTATACTATTATGTACAGTGGCTCACAACGAAATTCGGGCAGGCATTTCTTTGCACTTTCGAATTGATTTCAGAAATGAAAATGTATAAAGAATATTGCAATATATATTTTTTCAAAACGTTATTTTTTGGTGAACAAAATAAAACAGAAACATAATTAAAAAATTAGAACATAACGGTGAAACAAATTTAAATCAAACCAAATCTATAAAAACGAGCTCACATTGAAAGTCGGGCAAGTAAAGAAAAAATGCAAATTGTGATCCTTAAACTGTTATTCCTGCTTACATCTCTTTACTACTGTTGGAATAACTTCAGTCAAACGCAAAACTTAAAAAAATAAACATTTCTCGAAAAGTGAATCAATCAACACTGGCAGAAAGGCAAATCGTGATGGATTATTATTTGAGCGACAAATCAAAACACAAATCGCCCTAAAAAGTAAATCAACAGTGCATGATATAATCAAGCATTATATACACATTAGAGAACATGCAATAAAGAACGTACAGTAGCTAAAAATATACTTAGCTCCAAAGAAAAAAGGTATTTTTTAAGAGAAATAATAAAAGACCCATTTTTATTTGCACTAAAACTAGAGGTCATGTTAAAACTCAATTTGAAAAAGAGTGTACACTGAGAAACAATTTGAAGAGTTTTGAGAAAAAATGTTTAAATTTGGAGTAGCACGAAAAAAGCACTGTATTAGAAAGATAAATGTAATAGAACGCCCCAATTTCGTGCATGAGCAGATGACCAAAGACTTTCTATTTTGGAGCAAGATTAATAAACAGAAAACATAAGGATCTTTAGCAATTTTAAACAATAAACTTTTAGTACAGGTTTTGTTTACCGATGAGAGTTTATTTAATTTATATGGTTCAGATGGAAAGCGAAAACCGAATGAAGAATTTTGCAATAAAAATTCTAAACATACGATTAAGCATGGTAGAGGATTAGTCATGGTTTGGGGCTGCGTCTGATGTTGGAAAGATCCATTTTATTGAAGGTATTATGGACAAAAATATGTTCCTTGACATTCTCATGGCGCAAGTAAAAGAAAGTGCGGGTAAATTAGGAATTGCAGAAAATTTTTAGTTTTACCAAGACATTGATCTGAAACATACGACGCTCTTGGTAAAGAATTGTGTACTTCATATTTGAACTTGAACCCAGAGTGCAGTATCAGAGATGAGCAACTAAAAATCCAATAAAAAGTATCCTCAGTGAAGAGTGGAATCAGATTGGAGCTGAAGTTTTTAAAAATTTGATTGCACCCATTTCAAAAAGGCTGCAGGCAGTCATATAAAAAAAAGAATTGGCAAAAAATATTAAATTATTAGTTGTAGCATTGAATTCCTTATCTGCCCAACTTTCAATGTGAGCTCGTTTTTAAAGCTTTGGTTTGATTAATTTTGTTTTACCGTTATGTTCTAATTTTCTATGAACTATGTTTCTGTTTAATTTTGCTCACCAATAAATAACGTTTTGAAAAAAATATTTACTCAAAGTTTCTTCCTATATTTTCATTTCTGAAACCAATGCGAAAGTGCTAAGAAATGCCTGCCCGACTTTCGTTGAGGGCCACTGTAAGATTGAAATGCAAATTCTATGTTGCCACTTAACTTCAAAAGTACTAGACCGATTTTTATGTAAAAATGTTTAAAATATCATATTTGTGCTACAGATTTACATGGGTATTTTTCTTTCGAAACTTTTATAATAATTCTATAAAGTTAAAGTGTTTCGTTTTTTAAGAAATCATCCCAGCTGCCACGCACTGCTTAAGGCGGATTCACTGACCACCCAGCAGCTAAAGGAACAAGTACGAAGCTGGCTCCAAAATAGCTGTTAAGTGTCAGTAACTACCCTGCAGTGTAAGACTAGTCAGCATTAAAACATGAGTAGTATTTATACTAGTCAAAACAAACTAGTTTATATTTTGTCACGATTTACTAGTTGCAAAAGTAGTTTAAACCCAACTAGTTTTTGTCAAGTCACATTAAACCAGTTGTAAAACTAGCCAAAATCAAACTATACTACACATTATCAAAATCAACCAGTTCCAAAACCAGTTGGAGCTGGGTACCCCATTGGAACAAACTAATAATAAATAAATTAAAACATATAAAAACTAATTTAAAAACATGTAGTATACCATAAACATGGTATTTCATCAAATAGCTTTAACTTTAGCCTTTAGCTAATATTTTG
Source organism: Dichetophora obliterata (assembly GCA_963920525.1). Lineage (NCBI taxonomy): Eukaryota > Metazoa > Arthropoda > Insecta > Diptera > Sciomyzidae > Dichetophora > Dichetophora obliterata. Next base: position 44,267,235 of record OY986435.1, on the reverse strand, counting down.
TTGTAAAAATATATGTTCTTTGAACCTATGAACTATTGAAAAAATATGAACCTATGAACTAGTTTTAATTCGATAATTACTATATTGGTTAAAAACTAGTCACAACCCAACTAGAACTTTACTTTACATAAAAATTGAGTTGTTAACTAGTTAAAACCTTATCTATAGTAAGACAATTGTCTTTTCCAATGACATCACCACGTAAAAAATACCAGTCGGTTCTATGAGAATAGGACATAAATCGAACTAGTTGTTGGATATTTCCAACTAGTTGTTGACTGGTATAAATCTAGTTGATTACACTGCAGGGTAGTTCCGGGCAAATCCCTAGGCAACGCTTTCTACAGTCGCATTTAACATGGTGATGTCCTAGAAGGGGGTCAATTGACTTCGTTCTTGGGTGGATAGAGTCGTAACGGTAACTAGATTCTTAACTAGCCACTGTGTGGTTGTATATTCGCTAGTTACTTAAACGGGTGCAAAGTTTCTTTATTAGCCACTGTATGGTGGAATATTCACTAATTACCTAAACGGGTGTAAAGCGTCAGAAAGGTATCTAAATTCTTTGAAAATGGGTCTTTTCGTAGTTTTCTAAATGAGTGTATAACACAGGGGTGGGCACGAGTGAGGCAATTAAGAGCCGCATCGAGGTTTTCAAAACCTTTGAGAGACAAAACCTTTCAAAACCACACCGTACTTCAAATAAAGACTAAAACTAAAAAGAATTAAGGTATTATTGTAAAAAGAAATCAAATGCAATGTTAATTATGTACTTACATAGCATATCGCACATTGTCTTCAAAAGAGACATAACTCAAAATTTTAACATTTGCAGGAGGAGCAAAAATAATTTGTTTTTCCTTTAAGGGACTTTCCATATATAACAAAGAGGCAAAAAGATTTTAAAAAATAAAAAGTAGGAAATTTTGAGTTGTCTCTTTGATTCTTTTGAAGAGGGTGAGCGATATGTATCTGCACAATAATAACACAAAAAAAATTAGTCATTTCAAGTTTTAAACAAAATGAAAACAAGATGTAAAACAAATCTTCGGCCAATATTGTTAAATTTTGTTCTGTATTGGTGAAAGCCATTTGCAACACCAACAACTAGAAGTACTACAATTCGAACAGCTGACTTCGACTTTTAGCTCTGCTTTTGTCAGACTTCTCACTAATCTGAGCTTACCTTGTAATTTTTATATATAAAAGGCAAGCACGCTGCTTCGTGTCTAATATCTCTCAAACTGTTAGCCTGAAAGAATGCACATCTTAATACATAAAAGGCTAGCATTGCTGCTCCGCACACAGTATTTCTCAAATTGGAATTATTTTTTGACAATAAAGTACTTTTACAAGACATACTGCTCTCAAAACTGTTCAGCCTGAAAGTATGCACAGAAAATATATTTGATGCTTATCAGTGACAATATTGCGATTTTAGAATAGTACGTTTTTGATCTACCTAGCTACTAGGGAAGTCCCAGGATCCTGCATGATTTAAGCCTCTTTGAATCCCGGGATTGTCTTTCAGGATACTGGGATTTTTAAATAAAAAATTTCTATTACAAATATTCATGTAAATACGAATGTTTCATTTTAAGTTGATATGAATATAGAATTACTGCATTATTCTGTATCACAAAGATGCACACCAACGATGAGAAAGACACGAGAAGCAATACTTTCTTCCATAAAAAATTGTATTGCTTCTCGTGTCTTTCTCATCGTTGGTGTGCTTCTTCGTGATACAGAATAATGCAGTTAGAAAAACCTTTTATTGAGGCTGAAAAAGATTGTTAGGGCGATGAGTGTGAAACACTGCTGCAAAGACTTTGCAAAGTTTTAGAAAAATTGCAACATCGGGAAGTAAACTATGTATTTCAAAATTGTCAGATATTCTGACTTAGGAAATAATTTTTTTTTGTGGTGAAGATAATCGTGATCGAAACTTACAATTTGCTTACGATTATCGTACAACTATTTCTACAACTATCATAGAATCAGAACGGTGCTTCTTATCAGCGGATTATATTTGTAATAATATCCGAACAAAACTCTCCAATAAAAAATAAAACACTTTGATCAGCCTTATGATTACTTTTAAGATAATTATTGTAAAACAAAAAAATTTAATTTTGAAAAGTCTTTTCCGAAATTAATTTGCCTTAAACACAAAAAATCATGAAGACGGTGTTAAAAAAAAAAGTGTAAATGTTACTATAAATGTATAGTAATACCTTAACCTATTAACGACTAATGGGTATTTAAATACCCATAAAACAGTGTTTACGAAAAAGGCCATATCTCGAAAGTGGTAGGAGATATCAAAATAATTTTTTTTAAAACATTACGAAAAAATGAAACTATTTATTGTCTTTACAATGTGAAACGAAATTCATACAATTAAATGTTCCTTTTCAAGATCGAAAATGAGTGATTTTCAAAAATGACAAAATCCAGATATAAAGCTATGTGGAAAATGGAAAGATCGATTGAAAAATTTGTGGTCAGTTTGCCTCTAGTATCCTCTATTTATCAGGTGTTCATTATGACAAAAGAATGCTGCCATATATGCAAATTTTTATTAACATCAAGAACCTGGATTAGCCGATTGGGTATTTAAATACCCAATACAGATCTCAAATACGGTGACAGTTACAAACCTGCAATTTTGCAAAGCAACTTCTATGGCCTATATAAGCTTCCTGGTCAATTTTTAAAAAAAAATTAGGCCGAATCTATGAGCAGTCCCTAATGGGTTAAACTGTTCAGTATTTAATGTTTTTATATATTTTGTTCTTTAACACTTTCAATGAGTAGGCTTAACTAAGAACAAAATAATTTTTTTGAGGTAATATTCTTACCATTAAGGTCCTTAAAAGAAGAACAAACATACTTTTGATTATAACCTGCGCTACTTACGTTTTGCAAGCTTGTACAAAGAAAAAGTTTTTTTGCTCCTGGTCGGCACAATTTTTTTTTATTTCCTTAAAGATTTTATAACCCTTTAGATCTTTGTTTCTTAAACCCTATAAATATTCTTATCATTAAGGCCAAAAAAAGATAAAAAAACATAAATTTGATTTTTGCCCGGTTCATTTTTTCTTATAAAATAGGCCGACAAATATTTTTTGCTTTTCTTCGGCACAAAATCGAAAATCCAACTGACTTTTGTGTCAAATATCTCTCTAAATTTATTGTTATCATGTCGGTTCTTTTTTTTCATAGCACCAAAGAATTTAATTTAAACAAAAGCTTTGCAAAATTAATACATATAAAAATGACTTTCTGATGAGTCCAATATATTGGGTTATATTAATACAATTTGGCAGTCATTAATAATATTAAAGTTTTGTGTGTTTATTAACAATAAGGGTATTCACAATTGTGCGGTATAGTTGTATTGTGTTTGTTTGCCATAGTTGAAAATCACAATTCTGAGCACCTTTTAAAGTAGAATTTGTGGTTGGGAACCTCCCACTATAGCTTTTTGTTACTATGCAAATAAATTAACTATCCAATTTTATATATTTCATTATATATGGCATAAAAAAGTTTAACTTGCATTTTGAGCTTCTTCCATTTTTACAATTAGAAAATAACTGGCAACCGATTAGTTGTTTATGGAACCTTAAAAACCACGTTCGTTAAACATATCATTGGGCTACTTAAAATGACCACACTTTTGGTTTTTAGAGATTTCATGTAAAACAACAAAAAATATAAAAACCGCTCGTTAAAGTGTGGTATCAATACCACGGGACTTTTTAGCTACACTGAAAACAACGCAATTGTGAATACCCTTAATGTCTTTTGTTTTGTTTTTGTTACTTTATAAATGAATTAATTTACATTTTTTAGTTTCAAGTAATACATAACAAAAAATTGTTTTAAAAACGTTTTAATTTATTTACTACTTAAAATTTTCAATCCTGAACTAATCCCTGGATTGAGATTTTCAATCCCTATAATCCCGGGACCGAGAAAAGCATCCGGGATTGGACTTCCTACAAATTACCTCCTTTTTTCATCCTTTCATAAAAAAGTTATGATGAATTTAATAAAACTATTTTGAGTCGATTTGAGTTGATTGTACCAAACAATATAATTGTATAAGCCGCATAACGACACTTGAGTTGTTACGCATATGAAAGTTGCAAGGCCAGTTTGTAAAGTTGTGTATGAATATGATTGTTACCAAACTCGACTTTTTACACTTTTACACTTGAACTTATTTTTCAACACTGCTTCAAAACGTAAAGTGTTATTTAAAAGAGTACAAAAAAAAAAAAAGAAAGAAAAAAACGAGAGAAGCGAAGCTTTTTCGCAGTTTCATAAGTATGATAATTTAATGTTTTTTTAATAAAAAATATTAAATACCATAATGACAACTAAAAAATAATATTCCCACCAGTAAATTGTATCGCCTTACATTATTACTTTACATTAATTTGAAAATATTTTTGTAAATGTTAATGAAATTATTGGTTTTTAATATATAAAATATCAAACGTATATTATATAGATGTTATGTCATCAATACTTGTAGCAAATATTACATCAATAGTTGTTCTAATCGTGTTCTACAAATATTTGGATCGCTTATCATTCCCAAATTATATATATCAAAACGGCATTGTGTAAGGCCTAAAATTTTTGAGAAAGTGATTTTTTTTTAATATTTCAAAAGCATAGTCTTTTTGATATTATTTTCACTTGTACAGCCACAGTGTTTCGTCTACATTCATTCTCTTTATACTCATTTTAACCATAGTAGAACTAGAGAAGGTAGTATTAGGGCTGAATGTGTTCTCTTTTTTAGTGACCATAACTGTCAAACTCAGTCATTTTGGTATATTTGGCAATTTTTGCTTTCATATTGCATTCTCGTTGGTTACAGATTTTGTGTGAAATGTCAATGACATTTTCGGTCACCGGCTCCCACCCTAACACTACCTTGTCTAATTTTGCAATGATTTTAACCTTGGCAGAACAACCAGGTAGGGCCGACTCCGAGAGAAATGAAGAAGAAAGCAGACAAAAGCGAGCTAGTTGTCAAAATCAGCTCTTCATCTTGAGTTTCTTTATGTTCATGTTTCGCAGTTGATTTTTGGTTAAACTTGTTTTTTTGCTTTTTTGCAAATTGAATACACTATTTTTATAATATTTTCACTCAAATGAACACAAATTTAACACAACAAAACAAAGGAAAAACAAAAGAAAAACAAGAAAAAACAAAAAACTATTCGACCGAAACATCTGAATTTGAAATACGCTATTCATTACAACAGTGGCTATCGCTGGTACTAGAATCAAAGTTTTATTCCAAAAACTGATTAATAATATTCTTGATTTTTATTTTACATATAAATGAAAAATCTACAACACCGCCCATGCCCCTTTTCCTTGAGAGCGTCTCATTGAGTGCCATTTTGAACAAAATCAACAATTTTTTCAATCAAAAAATAATTTTTTTATGAGAAATGAGACAATATACCTTAAAAGTTTAAATATCGCTGTTCAATAGTTTACCTTAAAAAAAATCCTAAAAATACCCTACATTTTCTAGTGCTAGACCACCGGACTTGCCTTAAGTGCCTATGATCATTCATGTCTGAATTCGCAATTAAAATCTACACTCAACATAATTGACATCTTGTGATAATTATCAATTCGTTCAATGGAACGTTGCTACTTTTGTGGTTTAACCTTCCTATACTCGCGATTTGTCTCTGAGACCGACAAATTAATAACTCTACGTTTTTTAAAAAATTAAAGTCACTTGGTCTTTACGGTATTTAGTAGCTTTTCCTTTTTTTGTTACGCATTTTCTAGTACAGCGCGAGTGCAGGTGCTGAGTCGACGTCTTATACTTTACTAGCAAATACCCGTTGCTTCGCCTGCGATAAAAATATAAATACCATGTAAAAATTTAAAATCTTAAAATAAAACTATTTTTTTTTATCTTTAAATGCAAAATATAAAAATATTTGTGTATGCTTAATAATTAAAAAATGGTATAAGTATCAAAAAATTAGGTACTTTATTTAATTTGAATTACCATCTTACAGTAATTGTTATGGTGACACAAAGTTGCTTGGCTTTTTCTGGATTTTGATTATTTAATAAGTCCCAAAATATTGGGAAAACATCTTTTAAATTTGTGATTCAAAAATGTATTTTTTTTAACAAAGATTCTAAGCATGAATATATTCTTCTTAAGTTTTGAAAAATTTCCAATATTATGACATGAAACTTTTGGCTATATCTCGAAAACTTAAGATTTTCTTAGTACAATGCATTTTATATGAAAAGACGTTAATTATTAAAAATAGCAGTAAACGAAAGATTTTTCGAAAATACTTTGTACGTTTATCTAGTTTATTGAAAATTTTCGTTATTATGGCATCAAAATTGTTGCGATGTCTTGAAAACTACAGATTTTCTCATATACATATAACACATTTTTTTGAGAATTAGGATGAGAAAAAATTTTTAATTTGCAAGCTAATATCTCTGCTATTTTCAAATCGATATTCATAAAATTTCCTATGTCTGATTAAGTGAATTTAGAGAATTTAGGACGCTGATAGAGTGTGAAGATTTCTATTCAAATTGCCATGAATATAGTCACTCAAAAGTTAATCAAGCAGGTTCGTGTTTACTCTATTCGTAAAAAAACCGTTTGACACGATACAACAGCAAGAACTGCAAAAAAGTTGTTTGTCTCGAACACGCAGCTATAATATACGATGATTGCTATACAAATAACAATAAAAGTCATTAATATTTAGTTCTATATTATTTCTTTTACTTTATTTATTTATTTATTTATTTAATCAACTTTTAAAATTTATTGTTATACAGTTACTGTAAGTACATAATTTAATCGTAGGCTATAAAATTAATTCAGCATGATATCGTTTTTAAATGCTACCCTACTTTGGGTGATTTCAATCGAGCTGCAGATAGTGTTGAACCTTTTGGTCATATTGTAAACCGAGTCACATCTGCCATAATTAGTTCTTCTGTAGGGTATGTAGAACAACTGCCTTTGCCTAAAATTTCTATCAGGTGCATAAAATTTGACAAGAGATAGAAATGGTGCACAATCAATATGATTCATCACTACATCCCGAGCAAATAAGGCGAGAAAATACTTTCGCCGGAACTCCAAAGACTTTAGTCCAAGAAGAGCACATTGCGTTTCATAGGAAGGCATAAAATCCCATTCGAAAAGTTGATTCTTCATAGAAAAAGACATTACATTACATGTAGACACATCAAGATGTAGTGTATTGGTCTCGCAACCAAAATAGAGATTATCCATGTCACGTTGAAGCAATAGAAAGTCTTCGTGACATTGGCGTCGGAAGCGGGCGGAGAAAGGGGGGCAGTTGCCCCCCACTTTTTTAGCTAGATAAACAATTTAAAAGGAAAACTTCAAAAGTTATTCAAAATATCAGTTTTTTTTTACAACGATAATATTTTTGTATTATATATTTTCCTCTTCTTTCTCTCTTCTTCATAAGCATGCTTGCGGATAACCATTTTCTTTCTCTGTGTTTGCAAAAAGATAGAAAAAAATGTAGAGTTTCTACTGCAAGCCCACCACTTCAGTTTAAAAGCACCCTTAAGTAAGTAGCTTAATGCTTGTTAATTTTGCAACTCTGGTAAGAAAAAATTTGACATGTTCTTAGGGGCTTTCCATATTGGAGGACATGTTGTACGATAAGTTAGTTGGAAAACTAATGGGACTATTTGATTGAGCGTTCGAACGATCCAACTTGTAAAGCAACATCATTAATTGCAAGCTCTCAAGCATAACACATCCGGCTAATAGCTAAGCAAATTTGTAGATGCCCTAACAATTGAGCAGTAATTTTACATAGTTGTATAATATTGTACAATCGGCAGAAAAAAACCAAAAATTTCGACTAACGTTTTAGCTTACGCATGGTATTACATGTTGTACAATCTGCCATATTGGTCCAATGTTTTGGACCATGCGAAAGCCCCTACTGTGAATTAGCTGATGAAAATCCACATCGACGCTTTGAAGAAACATCAAATCCGGTTCCTTCAGTACAGTTGCCATTATATGATCGGCTACGAAAAGATTATTTCGAAATTTTAGATCTTCTCTCAAATGAGATAACGGCTAGATTCGATCAAACAGGTTGATATTTTACTTTTTTTTTTATTTTTGCAAGTTTACACCAGCTTCACTCAACCCACTCACTTTGATTTAACATTCGGTGAGTCGGTTGAGTGAAGCTAGTGTAAACTGGCACTTTGTAAATCTTATTGTACATTTAAACAGATCTTGACACTCTGGAATCGTTGGAAAATATTGTAATCGAAGCCTTCAACGGAAAAGTGCTTTCTGAACAAAATCTAAAAGCAAAACTAGATCTTTATGCAGATGACTTTTTGCAGATGAAATTGCTGAAGCAAATGCCTGGCCAAACACCTTAAAATTGTAGTGGCATTGTATCCCAGTTTGCGAAAAATTCGGATACTGTAAAAAAACTATTAAATGAAGTTGAAAAACTTATTGCTTTGCTTTGGACTGTGCCTGCATCAGCAGCTTCATCTGAGCGTTCTTTTAGTGCACAAAGACGACTTAAAACGTATCTTCGAGCAACTACCCAGTGGCATTTTAGCTAGCGATACGCAAAAGAATGCATGCTAGTAGTGCTCTTATTGACGTCAATATACCTGCCATGATCGCTGCATTGATGAGTGCTTCTGTAAGGAATACCTTTTGAAGGTTTGGAGTCTTTCCTGTTATTTTATATAAAAAAATTTTTAAAAAAATTTTTAAAAAATTATAAATGATCAGATCAATTAAAAAAAATTTTTTTGTTGTCCGAGTTGGGATTATTTTTGTATGACGAAATTTACAAAAAAAATTTCAAAAAATTTTTTAAATGGACAGAAAAATTTGTAAAAAAATGTAGATTTTAAAAAAAATACAAAAAAAAATTTTTTTTTGGGCCGAGCTGGGTTGCGAACCCGCGCTCCCTAAAACTTACTTTCATTTGTAATGATGCAAAATAAGCTGAAGTTTCTTAGCAACTGAAGTGGACGAGTGGGTAAGATGCTAGACCGCCAGCTGAGAGGACGCTGGTTCAAATCTGGAATTTGTCAAAAGTCTTTTTATTTCAAGTTAATATTTATATTGCTTTTCTTTCTAATGTACATTCTAAAGAAGGGCTTCTAGCAGGTTTCTTTAGAGTCGCGAGAGCGGAAGGCATAGAAAATTTTCTCGTTTCATATAAAAAAGCTTATGGGCTTGGAAACGAGCACGGAAGAGCTAATAAATCCATATGATGGCCTGCTAGAAGCGCTTCAAAGACCTGCTTTTGCCCACTGGGTATGACACAGAAACGACTCACTCATGCGGCACTTATACACATTCACAGAAATAAAACCGAAGAATTGAATTCGATGGAGGTGGTGAAAGAGTTTGTTTCTCGCAAGGACAGAAAGAAATATTTTGGAATAATTTATTTAAATTGATATAACTTTTTGTACCTTATTGCATTTAAACCATGTTAATATATACCTAGTCTTGCTTTATAAAAGCAACCATTATTTCTTATATTTTCCTTTAAAGAATGATCTCTAATATTGAAATTGGAAGAACTTTTAAAAATAATGAAATTTTAAGATTTTTTATATATTTTTATATTTTTTTTTATTTTAAACTAAAGTAAAAAATTTGTTTCTTCACATTCATGTTTCTTTGAAGAAATTTTGGTGAACTTTTTTTTGCACCACCATTTGTACTGCCCCCCCATTTGTACTGCCCCCCCCCCCAGATGAAATTAGCTTCCGACGCGCTTGCTTCGTGAGAGTCCACACATCTAAAGATCTTTACATCATCAGCATACATCAGGCACTCATAAAAGCAAACATAATTTGGAAGATCATTGATAAACACAACAAACAACACAGGACCTAGGTGGCTACCTTGGTGTTCCTCAGAATATTTGTTAATTTTTGTACATATTGTTGACGATCAACAAGGTAGCTGTCTAACCATAGAAGTAGCGAGGAATGGAATCCGAGGCTACTTAGCTTATTAATCAAAACAGAGTGTTGAACTCTATCGAAAGCCTTTGCGAAATCCGTGAATATAACGTCTATTTGATGTCCTTTTTCCATACTATTAGACAGAAAGTGTGTAAAAAGAGTTAGATTAGTAGAAGTAGATTTACCTGACACAAATCTATGCTGCATCTCAGACAATCTAGTTTTAATGGAGTAAATACATTTTATTTTTTACCAAAGATTCAAATATTTTAGGAATAAGTTGTAATTTAGCTATCGGTCGATAATTTGCAATATTTTGCCTTGATCCTGATTTAAAAATTAAAGTAGTTGCCGATATCTTCCAGATGTCTAAATGAGATGAAAATATGAGTCAACGGCTTACACAAGGCAAAAGCACAGTTTTTCAGAAATATGGGAGGAATGTTATCCGGCTCACAACCCATTTTAACATCAAGACTTACCAAAGCTTCAAAGACATCATACTCCGAAAAGGTGATGCAGACAAGGTCAATAATTGGTACATCGACGGGCGTAATACGTCCATGATTGTTGGATGCATTATCACAAGCATAATTTGATTGAAAAAAGAAAGAAAATAACTCACTTATATATTGGAGGTTATCCGAACATCTATCTAGATAAAACATATTTTTTAAAGGCCCCAGGTATTTTTTGTTATTATTCAAAAAAGTAAAAAATGAATTAGGATTACTTTTTATATTTGATTCTAAAGAAAGTAAATAACTTCTATATAAAAACTTTTTAAGACTCTCATAATTTGTGCGTGCCTGGCAATATTCATGATGGAATATATCATTTTTCTTAAATTTCTTATGCTTTTTATTCATATTATTTTTCAGATTAGCAAGACGCTTATAATACCAACTAGGTTTATTGCTCATGTGAACTTTTTCAACGGTACAAATTTCTGAAACGTCTCATTAATGACATTAATTAATAAATCAAAATTATATTGTAGACAATTACCAAAGATTGTGCACCAATTCATACTACTTAAGTAATCTGATATTACAGTATAATTAGCCTTCGCAAATGCAAATTCAAAAACACTCTCACCATGAAGTGGATTTTTTAGAGCCAGGATATCTAATTGAACTAAAAGAGCAGTGTAATTTTTTTCATCTTATATTAGATTTAAGAGTTTTTGTAATAATTAACACATAAAGAAGTTTTTTTGTTATTAAAGTTAATGTACTAAAAAATATGTTAATTTTGTAAAAGACTGAAAAAATACTGTTTTTAGAAAATAGAGTTAGAGTTGCCATATTTTTTAAAATTATTTTATTCAACCTCTTCTATACGACAAACACTAATAATGCTTAAAAAGTGTCTTATTAAAATAATACAAACGAGATCAGATATCGGTCTGAGACACCATGCGCGAGTATATCTGTAATGCCAATGGGCGCGAGTATAGGAAGGTTAAATAGCTAATAGGAGGTTTCGGACTATCCTACATGTAGGACGGATTTGACAGGTCGGATGGACATGTAGGATGTGCGAAAGCAAATACTGCGGTCCGTTCTACATGTAGGATGGAAATCAAAAACTTTTGCTTTTTTGTGGCGGTCCATCCTACGTGTAGTATGTGCAAACGCACGCTCATCCGACTTCATACATTTTCTCATTCTAAAAAAAAAGTCGTGGAGTGAACATATAAATAAAAACGTAAACAGAGTGCAAAGTTTAATATATAAAAATGGCAGGTATTTCACATACTGTTTTTGAAAGGAGTTCATTAAACTTTATGGAAGTAAACTTCATAATTTATAAAACATCAAGAAATTGTTTTGCCATTGCCTATCTGCTTGAATGCGAAGAAATAATGAAGTCCATCAGACTTATAGGATTGTCTGAAAGTTTGAACAGACTTTCCTGTTATTCTGCCGTCTTATATGTCCATCCTACATGTAGGCTAGTCCAAAACACCCTAATGCATAGCTTCACGCATTCACAATAGAATATGTAGGATAGCTAATGCACAATACTTTTAATAAATTCCTGTCATCTGCTGCAACATAGCTTCAGTTAATACTTAATATTGAATGAATCACATTATGATGCAAGGGGTTTTGGAGTAGTTATTAGTGTGTTGAATTCTCGAACGAAATGGCGCGAGTTCGATTCTCACGATTACAAAGAAATATTTTTAATTTTATATCCTCTTGTTGTAATAGACTTAAGTAAAAAAAACAACAATTTTAAGAGAATTTATAAGGAAAAAAGTGTCGTTTTTGAGATTTCACTCAAGCAAATTACAAAACGAGGCGTAAAAAGCTTCTCTTCAAAAAAAGAAGAAGAAGAAGACGGAAATGGCTATGTTTGACTGAAAGATACTGTAATTGTTAAAGCTTCTTCTTCATTAATGCAGATCTGCATTGCATTAAAAACAAAAAAAATCAAATGACCAAAACAATTATTCTTAACAAAAACTATATACAATAGCCATCAATATCCACTAATTTGTCTAAAAAGCTTCCGCTGCTTGTTAATGGCCAGGAAAAAAGCTCAATAAACTCTAAGGAAAACTAAGCTTTGCACGAAACGAAACAAACGGAAGAGGTTAAAATGTACCACAGAAAAACAAAATTCCCGCTTAACTAAAAGCGGCGCACAATATTATAATCAATTTCGAAAGCAGGCAAGGCAGGAAGGAAGGAAAAGAATACATTCCCAACACACACGCAAGTGGCAAGGCGGAAGCATACACAAAAACAAAAACAAAGGCTTAAACAGTGATTGGATAAAATGTGCAATCTGAAGCAAACGCATGCATACCAACACACTCACACACACTTTCATGCACGCATACTCTATGCTATGTGAAAAATGCTGCACATTCTGTGGCAAGGAAATCACAATAAAATGTCCATAAGAAAATGTGCTGCAAGCCAAAAGCAACAAGGCCAAGTTAATAGAAAAACATATGCACCACGTTACAGTGAAGCGCAAAAAGTAATTTGAATTACGTGCATAGTTGTTATTTGAACTTGTTGTAGTTGTTGCAGTTGTAGCTGTGCAGCCGACAAATACAAAAAATCCAAAAATAAATCCGAATCAAACAATGCAGTCTTCGGGCCAACATAACCCGATAAAAAAAGTAATCGAAAACAAACAAACAAACAAACAAACTATAAAAAACTACAACAACAACAATAACAACAGCAACACCTCTTACAGCTACAGTAACAACAACAAAAAACTCCACAATTGGCTGCACTGCTCTATTGGAAAAGTTAGTGCGAAAAAGTTAGCGCAACTAAAAAGCAGTAAAAAAAAATAACAAAAACGGAAAAGAAATCAACAAAAATATTATGAGCTGGAACAAAAAAAAAACACACACAAAATAAAAAAAAACCAAGACCTTTAAAGTGCAGGAAAATAGCTTGGCACAAAAAGCAACGGTAATAAACCGCAAATAACCACGAAAGTTGTTGCACGAAACACGAAAGCTGCATGAAATCATTGCCAGAGCCACAACCAGGATGACGATATTGGTTTTTGGCTGGCCAGCTCGAGGTTTTAGTGTTCTTGCTCTATGGATTCTCTTGGGATTCCTTCGTTTAGTACCTAAAAAGTGGAATGCGTAAAGGGTTAATATTATTATGACATAAAAAAATTCCTGTTAGTATTTGAATGGAAATTCTTTAGCTTCACACATTGCACAAACAAATAGCTTCCAAAAATTGTTGAAACTTTAAGATATAATTTTTTAAAACTTACAGATATTTCTTTGTAAAGAAACAAAAATTGAACCTTGTTAGAGACAAGTTTTTAGAATTAATAAGATTTTTTTAAATATTTCAGAGGTTTTCAGAATGATTCAGCTGGAATATAATTCAAGCCTCCGCTTTAGCAACGAAACAACGAAATTTTGCATACAATTTGCTTTAAAATACAAAGCAAAAAATAAAAAAGTTAACTTTTTAATGGCAATGAAACTTTTTTCAGTTTAAACAAATTTATTTTGTGATAAATACTGATTTTTTGTAAACTGTTGCTATGTTTTATGAAATATTTATTTTTATCATTTTATGCCAATGATATACAACTAATTTCTTGTTGCGAATACATTTCGGATTAAAGGTATTTATTTATATTGCTAATAATTTTTCACATATAAGTCAAGGAAAGAATGTAAATTTGAAACTAAAACAAAAACTAAAATACATAAAATATATAAACATAATATAGCAGCTTGTAATAAACAGTTAAGAGACTCCTTTTAGGAGACAAAATCAATATCACATATTCTATACAGATTATTGAATTCACCTAACGCTCTATTAACTGGCGAATTTAAGGCATAGTTTGCTCGGCAAGTGCTTAAATAACATATATCGGAATATGAAATTGGTTCCTCAAAAGTAAAAAAACGCAAAGCAAACCTAAAAAATGATTTTTCTACACGCTTCAAACGCATAATAACTATGTGAGGCATAGAACGGACGCCATATAAAAGATACATATTCTAATTTGGAGCGGACAAATGAGGTAAAAAGAGTCCTAAGTACGTATGAATTCGTAAAATTAAGACTATTCCGACGAATAAAGACCAACATTTGGTAGGCTTTATGGATAATATAATTTTAATTTGATACATTTGTACCAAAGTGGCAAACCTGCTTGATATGATAAAAGATGAACAAATTCTGTCCCATTATTTTATAATTTAAAACAGATTCCATTACAGTTTGTGTCAGAGAGAATATAAATACATGAGTATAAATAAATTTATTAGGAAAATTTAGCATAATACTAATAAAATTTTTTGCTTAAAAGATTCGGCAGATTTCGGCATTATTTTTTAATCGCTTATATGGATAAAATGTTTTTTTAACCTTCAATAATAAAGCTTAAGAATATGAATGTTTTTGATAATATAACTAGCTGAAACCTGTTGTGTTGCAGTCACGCCCCTGTTGTCAAATGCACATAAAATTTTATCAGTGAAACTGCATGTGTAAATTGCGGTCGAAAACTCAATTCCGTGGCTGTGTGACCTATAACTCAAAAGTTAATCAATTTTTCAAATTGAGATTGTATGATAGGTGCCACGCCCCCTTTTTTAACGCCATACCAAGTTATCAGTAAAACTGCATGTTTAAATTAAGTTCAAATACTGAATTTCCGAAGCTATGCGATTTAAACTTTAAAGCTATTCGATATCGAAAATTTGGATTGTATGGGAGGTGCCACGACCCCTTTTACATCGCCCATAAAATGTTATCAGTCAAACTGTACGTGTAAATTGTGGTGGAATATAGTTTCAAAGCAATTCAATATCGAAAATTTTAGCTGAATGGGAGGTGAAACGCCCTCTTTTCCAATGCAAAAACTCTCCTTGGTAAGTGTTCAAAAACTTCCCACAAAAACATTTCCACGTTTAACTCATTTCAGCCCAGTGGTTGAATCGACCAGTCATTTTCACATTTTTCCTAGGTGATCCCGAAAATGCTATCAATAGCAACTTTGCACATAGGATTGTCAATTCGGTTAAAGTTAACCGGTTACCGATTTAATATGATTAGCAGTATTTGACGGTTAATAAAAAATGACGAATAATAATCGTATCTGATAACCGGTTCTTTTTTTTAGGTTAACCTGAATTTCAGTTAATAAGCTTTAGTATTCAATGAAATGATTTAAACAAAATTAATTTTTGACATTAACCCATTTTCTACCAGTGCTTGATTAATCCACTGTATAATTTGTCCATTTTCAATAATTAACTTTTAACTATTAAAGTAAATTAAATCAGGAAGATCGTTGATATTTTATTACTTTGTATCATTGGCTATTTGAAAATAGTATTCACCATCACCGCCCGTAATTTCAAGGGGGTGGGGGGTGAGGTTTAATAGTGCCCAGCCAATAAACGTTTCTTGTAAATAATATTTAATATATATGTATTAGGGCGGGTCAATTTGTATGGACGAATTTTTTGGTGGTCTGGCTCAGCGAAATTCGTAAAATACATGTAATTTCAAGACTTTTTCTCCACTACAGCATATACAAATTCTGAAAAAAAGCTGTGCGGACTTTCGTAAATAGATTTTGTTCTCAATTATAAAATATGAATGTATGAATGTATGTGTATGAATCTATTTACGAAAGTCCGCACAGCTTTTTTTCAGAATTTGTATATGCTGTAGTGGAGAAAAAGTCTTGAAATTACATGTATTTTACGAATTTCGCTAAGCCAGAATTTGACCCGCCCTAATATGTATAGTTAAAAAAAAGAATGTAATAATGAGGTCTTTTAGCCAAAAGACAAAGCTATCTCTTGCAATTAAAAAAATCAAGATCTGGCAACACCTGGATGACACAGGTATGAGTCAAAGGTAGTGTTCGATTAATCTAACGTTTTCGCTTATCCCATACCATAAAATCTCATACAAATAAAATACGCTATGTCAAATTTTACCAGCAAAGGACAGCGTCTCACCCATTTCTATTGTCTTAACACGAAAATAGAAATGGGATAAGCGCCAACGTTCGATTAATCGAAAATTTGATTTTTTGACATAACGAAAAACGGATGAATTTTGAATTTTTTTGATGACGGATTTTGAATCAGGGGACCCTAATTACTATAGAAATATGCCTTATATCAAAAAATTTAACAATTTTTGCAGTGCGGTAGAAAATGGGTGAAAAAAAATTTCTTTCACAGACTCCAATGTTGTGTGAAAGTTACTTAACATGCCGTCTCCACGGGACATGAATCATGTTAAAGCAACTGTCAAATTAAATTTCTTGACATGAATATGTTACTCAATCAATCATATTTAAAATATCGTCTAACCGACTGGTTCGCTGTGCTTGCGCTCTTGAAACTTTACAAAAAAACAAAAATCTTGTCGACGAAGAGGATCGCAGGAACGAAGCAAGATTGTGGGTGAATCCTATTCTGGAAAAAGAGAGCAACATAATCTTAAAGCTCATTTGCTAAAAGAGATAAACTGGGAAAGTGGAAATGGTTTTAAAAATTTCAAGGCTATGATTGCCGTCCTGCAAGGCCAGTACATGGAGGTTAATTTCTGTTGTTGACACATTGTGATAAATTAACAATTTACTCTACTAATTTATAGACATCATCTTCAGAGAGCGAGTGGCACGAGATCGCAAATGACTTCGAATCTATTTGGCAGTTCCTACACACTATACTATACTATACTATACTATACTATACTATACTATACTATACTATACTATACTATACTATACTATACTATACTATACTATACTATACTATACTATACTATACTATACTATACTATACTATACTATACTATACTATACTATACTATACTATACTATACTATACTATACTATACTATACTATACTATACTATACTATACTATACTATACTATACTATACTATACTATACTATACTATACTATACTATACTATACTATACTATACTATACTATACTATACTATACTATACTATACTATACTATACTATACTATACTATACTATACTATACTATACTATACTATACTATACTATACTATACTATACTATACTATACTATACTATACTATACTATACTATACTATACTATACTATACTATACTATACTATACTATACTATACTATACTATACTATACTATACTATACTATACTATACTATACTATACTATACTATACTATACTATACTATACTATACTATACTATACTATACTATACTATACTATACTATACTATACTATACTATACTATACTATACTATACTATACTATACTATACTATACTATACTATACTATACTATACTATACTATACTATACTATACTATACTATACTATACTATACTATACTATACTATACTATACTATACTATACTATACTATACTATACTATACTATACTATACTATACTATACTATCAACAATAGTATACTAATAAATGCCAAATCAACAATTATTAATATACACGCTAACTATATATTAAATTTAAGGTAGCTTGTACTGATTTGCCTTTTAAATCTGATTTTATTGTTCGGTTTTCATCGTAAAAATCCAATGCATTTTCCTTATTTGAGACTATTTAGAGACTACGTAATACGCACATATGGTATGTAACTATCTCACTTTTTTGATACAAAATCTTATCTTACCTATTCACACCATTTACTCTTTTGTTATTTCCATCCAAATACTAGTAAAATTAAGGGCGCAATAACAAAAAATATACTATACTAAAAAGTTGTGTTGACATGAATTATACTTTTGAAGCGAAGCTTTTTACGCCTCGTTTTGTGATTTGCTTGAGTGAAATCTGAAAAACGACACTTTTTTTTCATACACCTTTTTTCTTAGAATTGTTGTTGCTTTTTGCTTGCGTCTATTACACCAAGATAATATCAAATTAAAAATATTACTTACTGCATTATTCTGTACCACGAATATTTTCTTCCATACAAAATTGTATTACTTCTCGTGTCTTTTTCTTCATCGTTGGTGTGCTTGTTCGTAATACAGAATAATGCAGTTAGTTTACTGTGCGAATCGAACTCACAACCCTTCGATTGATAGTCCTATACAATACCAACTGATCCAATAATCTTTGTTGCAATGGTTGGTTTATTCAATATTAAGTATTAACTGAAGATATGTTGCACCAGATAGCATCTTAATGTATAAAAGGTAAGCACTCCGTGCCCAATAACTGTTTAGCCTGAAAGTATGCACGTCTTAATACATAAAAGACAAGCTGCTGCTTCGTACACAGTTTACAAGACACAATGTTCTCAAAAATGTTTAGCCTGAAAGTATGCACGGAAAATATATTTGATACTTATCAGTGACAAGATTGGGTACAATATTGGTACGTTTTTGATCTAACTACGTTTTTGATCTTTTATAAAAAAAATTATGACAAATTTAATTAAATTCTTTTGAGTCGATTGTACTAAAAAATATAATTGTATCACACAGTAAAAAATTTGAGGGTAAATTTTATCTCTTTTATAACATTTGTGTGGTATAAACTTTTTTTATTCCAAATAATTTAAAAATTTTATACCACTCAATATTATAAAAATAATAAAACAAATATAATTTAAAAATTTTACATGGATATCATGTGTAAATTAAAATATATTCTGGTTCGAAGGGAAAAAATTCACCGAAATCGGGAAATGTATAAATATAGTGGTTTCGATTGGTCTGACGAGAAAAATGGTCTGGAAAAATTTATATGATTTGATGGTATAAATTTTAAAACATTTTTGGTTTAGATTTATATGAATACAAAATAGTATAAAATTTATGCCCATATTTTTTACTGTGCAGCCGCAAAACGAAAGGTTGCAAGGCCAGTTTGTACATTTGCACTTTTGTTAAAATGTTATTTAAAGTGGTATATTTGTATTTTGCAAAAATCAAATGTATAAAAAATCAAGCTTTAAAAAGAGAAAAAAGTGCTTTCGGCAAATGGCTCCAAAAAGGAAGTGTGCGAAGGACCTGTCATAGGACAGGCTTTTATGCTAGTAAAGAAATAAAATCATATAGTTTTGTTTTCTTATTCCTTTATGCACTTTCTAATTGCTGTAAAATCAGTAAATAAATTATTTACAGAGCATTTTTTATAGTTTTTAAATCTGTTTTAAAAACTTTTTGCTCTGATTAATACATAAGTATGTGTTATAAAAATAATCTGTTCCATACAAACCCAGTGGCGAAAGTAGATTTCGAAGACGTTGTGTTTGAAACCGTCGTTGAAGACAACGGAGTAACAGTACGAGTTTTTTGGTGAAATGTATTCATAAATTCAGGAGCAAAATAAATTGCATGAAATGTTTGTAAATTTTTTTTTTTAAGTTTTTAAAATATATGTTAAAAAGCAGAAAATCTGGCTTCAAAGATGGATTGATCCATGAAGGAAATGAGGTAGAGTAGAAATCATAAAGCAAGAGATCGCGATGGAACAAACACAAGCAGAGGTGTACTGGTTTTAAGCGTACACGTACCAATGTACGTGCTAATGAGTGCTCTCTTGAAAGACGTCTTCGAAGACAGATACATTCGTTCTCCACTGGGAATTATTTAAAACTTATGCCCTGTTTAGGTAAAACAAACGATGCGTCTATTTCACGAAAGCATCGTCTAACAGGCGGCAATCAGCTGTTTTCGATCCATGTATGAAGAATGTCAGACACAAACGAACACAGCTGACTCAGTAACGAACGAAGACGTAACCTCAGTATAAAGTTGGGTCTTTGTAAGCAAAAAAATCCGAACGAGACGTCACAATTTGACGAGAGCAAAATTACTATCGTTCTGAAAATGGAAGATGCTACTAACAGACTTGGAGCTAGTAAAGCAAAAGCAGATGAAAAATAGAACGCCCATCTGCTAAAGTAAAATTCTACGGTCCTCCTCAAAGAAGTGCACACAATCTATTTAAGAACAGAAGCTATCACAATCAATTAAAAAACAGTTTCATTTCTACCAAAAGTCAACAATTAAATAACCAAAACAGCTGATGCAAATGTATTGCCACCTATTAAAAAATGCTAGTAATATGTATACAATTTTCAAGATTTTTGTCAGTTTTACGCTAAATGCTGAACTTTTACAATCTGGCAATAATGTTTTTGACAAGTACTGACGTTGGAGTATTTCAAAAACGTAAGCAACGTAATGTTGGACGACGACGCAAGAAAAAATTACAAAGACCCAATTTAGGACGATCACGTCGGAAAACGAACGAAGCTTGTCACGAAGGCTTCGTTTTACCTAAACAGGGCATTACTTACTTACTTAGTTGGCGCTACAACCGTACCAACGTACGGTCTTGGCCTCATCTAAGAATTTGCGCCAGCCATTTCTGTCTTTCGCTTGCTGGCGCCAGTTGGAAACTCCAAGCTTCGTCAGGTTGTCCTCTACTTGGTCTTTTCAACGAAGATGCGGTCGTCCTCTTCTGCGTTGACCGCCGCTGGGTACCGAATCGAATGTTTTATTCGCTGGAGCATCGTGTTCCATGCGCTGAACATGACCAAGCCAGCGAGGCCGCTCGATTTTAATGCGCTTGACTATGTCGATGTCAGCGTACAGCTCATACAGTTCATCATTCCACCGTATTCGGCACTCGCCATTGACGCAGATTGGTCCGTAGATCTTACGAAGAAACTTTCTCTCGAATGCTCCTAAAGTCTTTTCATCTGAACTGCTCAGCGTCCAGGTTTGTGATGCATAAAGTAGGACGGGCATGATGAGCGACTTATAGAGCGTGATTTTCGTTCGTCGAGAGAGGGCTCTGCTTCTCAATTGCCTACTGAGCCCAAAGTAACACCTGTTGGCAAGAGTTATTCTTCAATGATGTCGTTGGTTGAGTTTATGCTGGATCGCAGATAAACGAAGTCCTTCACAACCTCGAAGGAGGTATTGTCAACGGTAACGTGGGTTCCAAGACGATGGGACTGTTTGTTTGTTGACAACAAGTATTTCGTCTTATCTGCATTCACTGCCAGATCCATTCGACTTGACTCTCTTTCTAATCTGGAAAATGCTGCACTGATTTCGCGCGTATTATGGCCAATGATATCGATGTCATCAGCATACGCAAGCAGCATAACACTCTTGTAGGATATTGTACCACTACGTCTCAGATCAGCAGCTCGGATGATCTTTTCCATCATTAGGTTGAAAAAGTCGCACGATAAGGAATCACCTTGTATGAAACCTCGTTTGGTAACAAATGGTGGGGAGAGGTCCTTTCCGATTTAAACTGCGCTGCTGGTGTTGCTCAGTGTCATCCTGCAAAGTCGTATTAGTTTTGCAGGAATACCAAATTCAGACATGGTGGAGTACAGGTGCTTCCTTATCGGGCTGTCGAAGGCGGCCTTGTAGTCGACAAAAAGATGGTGGGTGTCGACTTGTTTTTCTTGAGTCTTCTCCAAGATTTGTCGTAGCGTGAAAATATGGTCGATGGTGGACTTTCCAGGTCTGAAGCCACACTGATAAGGTCCGATCAGTTCGTTTACGATGGTCTTCAATCTTTCACATAAAACGCTCGACAGGACCTTATATGCGATATTAAGAAGGCTTATCCCACGGTAATTGGCACAGATAATGGGATCGCCTTTCTTGTGGATTGGGCAGAGCACACTGAGATTCCAATCATTCGGAACGCATTTTTCCGACCATATTCTGCATGGAAGCTCGTGAATGCATTTAAGTAGAGCTTCGCCTCCGTTCTTAAACAGCTCAGCAGGTAAGCCATCAGCTCCCGCGGCTTTGTTATTTTTACAGCTATAGCTGTCAGCTATAGCTGTCAGAACTTCATCATAGTCGGGCAGCGAAACCTCGACGCTGTCATCCGAAATTGGGCTTTCCGGAATATCATCTCTATTGGCAGGATTGTTGTCAGCGTCGCCATTTAGAAGCTTAGAGAAATGTTCCCTCCACAACGTCAGTGTACTCTGGACATCTGTCACAAGATTCCCGTTTTCATCCTTGCAGGAAGAGGCCCCAGTTTTAAAACCATCGGCAAGGCGTCTTATTTTTCGAAAAATTTTCGGGCCTCATTCCTGTCACCTGTTACCAGGTTTTGAACTGAGTGGATACAATAAAAATATCTAGTATTTTCTAAAATTAATTAAACATGT
The DNA here is from genome assembly GCA_963920525.1 of Dichetophora obliterata. Lineage (NCBI taxonomy): Eukaryota > Metazoa > Arthropoda > Insecta > Diptera > Sciomyzidae > Dichetophora > Dichetophora obliterata. The sequence goes on along the minus strand of OY986435.1, from coordinate 44,244,529 downwards.
TGTTAAAAGTAACGAGACAATCCAAAAACCAAAACATTATACATAGCAATATATGTACTACTTATAGTTATCGACTTATTCTAGAAATTGGCAGTATATTTCTCAGTATAAAATAATATCGAAAGCTACTTGACAAAACTGTCAACACACAAAAGGTCTGAACAAGAAATTTTTATATGATATTTTTTGAACTTTCCAACTTCATGTTAAAAAAAAGTATTATAAAAACTGCTTTGTATGTTTATTTACAATTGCAAATCACCAGAATAGCGCCTTTAGTTCACCATTTGAAAAATCCTTTTTATTTGTACGACCAAGCAAAATGCTTAACTTTTTCCCTTTTAGCACATAATACAATTGAAAAATCCCTCAAACAGGGAAATTATCCTCAATCTGGCAGCCAGTGATACACGAGCAGGCTCCATTGATCTGGGCTAATCTTATCACAAGTTACCAATTGTTTCAATGTTCACAGGCACTTTAACAATGGCTTTTTTAAAAATATAATTTACGAATGATAAGCGATCCAAATATTTGTACAATACGATTAAGTACAAATATTGATGCAGTATTTGCTAGATATATCGATGATATGTAATATACGTTTGCTATTTTAGATAACAAAACCAACAATTTCATTAATAAATTTCCATAATAATAATGCAAAACATTTACAAAAATAATTCAAAATAATATAACATGTAATCAAATAAAATAATAATGTATGTAATAAAGTGTACTTGTGTAAATAAAAACTTTTTTTTTTGGTTAACTTTTTAATATATAAAGTTTTTGAATTTAAAAATTATTTTATTAAAAAACCATTAAATTATCAAATCTATTAAAATGCGAAAAAACTTTGCTTCACTCGTGTGTCCAACGACGCATATGTTTTTTTTATCCTGCCACTTTGGCAAATCCTGGCTACGCCACTGTTTCGATAAATTGATAAGGCCGAGAAAGCCTTAAGAGCTCTTGATGTACACAATTGGGGAAAGAGAGAGCGAAACAGATGCGCCCGGTGAGTGCTCGTAACGTAAGTAAGTTTGTAAGATGCTATATTATTTTATGTAACATATTACTAGAAATCGATTAACTGTTTTTTACAAATAGTGGGAAACCCGTCTTCACAATTTATTATTTGAACTATTTATTACATTTACTTATGTTGTAGTATTTCTTTGTATTTTTTCCTCGATCCACGTCTTGTAGCTTACAATGTTAGTATAAATCATTGCTTTATTTGATTCGCACCCGGATGAAGAAGAAAATGATGCAACGCCAACTACTTCTGTACCAAAATACGCTGGACCACCAGAATCCCCCATGCAGGAAGACACATTACGTTTATATAAACAAATTTGACTGGATAACAGTGATGAAAAATTTGTTGGGCAATGTTGGTTTTCATAAATAGTAAAACCGTCCCATTGTTCAAATAAAGTGGGCACTCGTCTTGCATTTAAAGACCCCCATCCAGCCACTTGCACTGTTTGAAGAATATAGTTTGTCTGCAACGGTAATTTTGTCTTATTGCGACTTAGACATAGCGATAGAAAAAAAAAAAAAATTAAAAAATCTGTGTAAATATCTGGGAAATTTGTGGCGCAGCTATAAGCACAGATTGTTCTTCATAACTCGTTTTAAGCAACAATAACACCGTGCGACATCAGTTTTCACACATCAAGTAAAGTATTTAAGATGTAAGACTAGTTCCGGAGTAATATAAAACTATGTTCTCACTCTCATTTTTTTTTAATAATAAATAATTTTTTAAAGGGACTGTGAAGTAACAACACAGGTAGTTATTTTAAAAATTGTTAAAAATACTTAAAAGCATTCAAATATGTCAATATGGGCATCAAAAACCTCTTTTGGTTTTCATTTATGAATAAATTTCCCAATCTTAGTATTATTTTTATCAGTATTTTTTTGTGAAATGTCTTCATACATCTATATATATAAAAATGAATGTACGTTTGTTGGTTTGTTTGTTTGTGTGTCCTGAATAAATTTTTACACCGTTCATTCGATCGCGGTGACACTTTCCAAATTGGTTGTTCGCATTCATGCGCAGGTTTAAGTGGTAGTAAGGATAGCGTTGAAAAAAGGGGCGTTGCACCTCCCATACAACCCAAAATTGAGATATCGAATAGCTTTTGAGTTATAGTTCGCACAAGCATTGAATTTGGTATTCGACCACAATTTACACGTGCCGTTTTACTGATGAAATTTTATGGGCGTTGGGAAAGGGGGCGTGGCACCTACCATACAACCCAAATTTGAGATTTTAAATAGCTTTTGCGTTAAAATGCGCACAGCCTCGGAATTCAGTATTCGACGATAATTTACACTTTCTGTTTTACTGGTAATATTTTATGGGAGTTGGAAAAGGGGCGTGGCACCTCTCATACAACCCAAATTTGAGATATCGAATAGCTTTGGAGTTATAGACCTCACAGTCTCGGAATTCAGTATTCGAACTCAATTTACACTTGAAGTTTAACTGATAACATTGTATGGTGTTTAACAAGGAGGCGTGGCACCTCCCATAAAACTCAAATTTTAGATATCGAATAGCTTTGCAGTTATAGACCGCACAGCCTCGGAATTCGGTATTCGAGCACAATTTACACATGTCGTTTTACTGATACATTTTATGTGCGTAGTAAAAAGGGGCGTGGCAACATCCCATAATAAAACGATATTTCTGTGATAATGCTTTTGAGCTATAGTTCGCACATCCATGGAATTTGGTATTCTAACACAATTAACACACGCCGCACAGTGGCTCGAATTGGCTTGCCCCGTTGCAAAAACCATTACTTCTAAACAAATAGAGATAACACACAATTTATTTTGTTATGAATAGAAATATTATGCAGCTTGCATGGTGAGAAATTTCATGAAAATAGGTTTACAGGATGCGTTGTTGAAGTATGCGTTGTTGAAGTTTGGGTCTTTGCAGGGAGGGAATGAAGGTAGAAAATGGGCAGAAAATAAGACGTCTCCGGTATAGAAATATGTAAATATTTATAATCAACGACACGCCTTGAGTCAATTTATATGTCTCCGGTATAGATGTATATAAATTTTGTATCAGCTACACTTCTCGAGTCTATCAGTCCGCCTGCCTGTCCGACATTTCCTTGAAAACACGATTACGGACAAACGAATAAAGCTACAAGATTGAAACTTGGTACATAGAATACCTATCTCCATAGCTGAAAATGGGCGTGATCGGTTAATGTACACTCATACCTCCCATACAAGTCCCACTTCAGAAACTATTTGAGGAGCCATAACTTTCGGCTTGTACTTCATATTTCAAAAATAATTGGCAAATAATTTTATATTATCAGTAAAAATCATTGTGCGAAAAATGGGCGCGATACGCCCACTTTAATAAAACTGTCCCATAAAACTACTATTTTGGAATGTCTATGGTACTTTTTTTTCTAAAATTTTTTCGAAAATATTTAATAAATTTTTTTATTTAATTTTTTATATAAATAAAACTCTATATACATAAAAACATAAATACTATTAACATATCTAATGCACTGAATACATAATTAAAAATAAACTAATTTACAAAAATTTAGTTTTTTTAAAAACAGTCGTCTTTGAATGTTTGAATAATTATTATTATCTAATAAATTAAGCACTTCTAGAGAGTAACATTTTTTTAGCTCTTAATCTGATCTGGCATGTCTTAGAGAACAAATTTTTGGTTCCGATGAGGCTGCTAGCATGTTGAAAAGGTCTCGCTCTGTCGCTTTCGTGAAATTTTCCATGTATTCTGATACAATATCTGTATTTTTTGTAGTCCTTATTTTTGGATTCTTGCGCTTCTTTTGACAATTCTCCAATTGGTAAAGATTGATATTCTACATTACTTTTGCCGTGTACCAGCACTTTATGAACGGTAGGCGTAAGTTATTTCAGGATATTTTTGCTGCAGCAAATCTTCAGCACAAAACATTGAGAATTACTTGCAGCCTTTTAATTATTTCTTAGTCAACACCAGTAATTCGAGCTGTCACAAGGTTTTTTTTCAAAAAATTTTCTTGATGTGTTTCCATCAGTGCTGTTTCCATATCCTTGTTTTGGTTGGTCAACTATTAGTACCTCCTTTTGAAATGCAGCTTGAATTTTTCTTTTTCATTTTTAATTTCATTTCATTTTTCATTTTTTTTTTACATGCTTAAAGAACGAACTTACTAAAATATGTTCTGTTTTTTCTTACCTGCTCTTGACTTTCTTGGATCGATTGGTAATTTTTAGATGTAATATCTGATATTAAAAATTACAAAAATCAATTTAAAGTTGTTTCTTTCTCCGAGCATAAATAAACTTCGAACAGATAAGTATGTCTAAATAAGTAATAATGCAAAGTAAATAATGCAAAAGAGAATGACTCGAAAAATGATTTTTGCCAGGACCGCTGGCAGAACGAGCCATTGTGTGCCGTTCAGGGGGCATGACACCTCCCATACAACTCGAATTTGCGATTTGCAATATCGAATAGCTTTGGAGTTATAGGCCGCACAGCCGAGGAATTCAGTATTCGACCACGATTTACATATGGGCATTTCCGCCAAAAGGTCTACCACGACTGAACAATTAAATGTTACTTAAAAATGTTTTAATTTATATTATGAGAGTACTGAGAGCTGATCTCAATTTGAATTAAAAAATGGCAGCAAACATGATTAATGGCAACAAAAGTTAAAAAATGGTGACTAAAGTTGAAAAATTTTAACATAAAGTTGAAATTTTATAAGTAGTATAATAAATACTCGTATAACACAAAGTTTAATTAAATTCATTAATTTCAGTTAAATTTAATTCAATTCAATTCAATAAGTTCAATTAAATTTTTCAGTGTTCCATTGTAATGGTCCTAAATTACACTTGACATGTTTTTCTAGTTCAAATAAATAAATGAAACTATAAAATATTTACACTTCTTTGAAAGAAGAAAATTGTCACATAACGTATACCACGTAACGTATCATACTATGGTTTGTATAAAAATAATTAAAAAAGATTTTTCAACGAAACAATTTTGAATATGTAGCAATATTATTGCAGATTATATTAAAAAACTCGTGCACACTTCGCAGATTTTTTGGTTTATACTGATGCAGGTAAAAACCACTTCTATTTTATGTCACGTAACGTATTATTTTTGGTGGCTTCTATCTGAGAGCCGAACTTTTGACAACTCTTAGCTTTTACACCTTGTATAGTGCGTTTAGTAAACTATTGAAAAATCATAATAAGAAAACTGTACGTTTAATTTTTCTTTGTTTTTCTACTCATTACAGTCGTACGACTGTCACGTGCGTAGTTACGGAAATGCCCATATGCCATTTCACTGATAAAATTTTATAGGCGTTAAAAAAGGAAGAGTGCCACCTCCCAAATTTCCAATATCGAATTGCTTTGGAGTTATAGGTCGCACAGCCTCGGAATTCAGAATTCGAACTCAATTTACACATGCAGGTTCACTGATAACATTTTATGGAAATTTGGCAACGGGGGCGTGGCAGCAACGCGCCGGGTTTCAGCTAGTAATTAATAAAAGACTTGGAATTTTTCCATATAAAAGTTTTTATATAATATGATTCGTAATGCGTTATATATCGGAGACCTGGGTTCAAGACCCAACTCGGACAAAAAAAAAATATGTTTTCTTTGTTTTTTTTTTAATTTTTTTTTCTTTAAATTGTTCTGATCATGTATAATTTTTTCTAAATTTTTTTCTAAATTCTTTCATCTATACTATTATATAAAAGGCTTCTCACGTATCTGCGACGACGCTAAACTTGAGAACTACTAAACCAATTTTACTAATTCTTTCACCAATATAAAGCTTTATGTTTAACTTAAAATCTTGCATCCTTTATTTTTTTTTAAAACCACTCTTAAAAGTTACTAAAATTTAAGTTCATAAAGTAGCCAAAAAAAAAAATAAACATAAAAATCATTGCTTCATTAGATTGTTAGACACACAAGGCGCATAAAGCTTTATCTCTTTTTTCCTCTGCTATATAGTTTCTCATTGTTTCTATTGCGGTGTTGGGTAGCTTTGTACATTTATACTCTCCCATACTGAGTATGTATTAGAGTTCCCATTTTCACGTGAACACATGTACATAGTACGAGTACACGTGTTTTTAAAAATAATTTAAAAATTCACATACTCGAGCTACACGTGAATGTTAAACACGTACTACACGTGTAGTTGCAAAAGTAAAAAAAAAAAACGTGAACCCTTGTACACGTAAACACGTGAATCCTTGTACACGTGAACACGTAAACCCGTCTACACGTGTTTACGTGTACAAGGGTTCACGTTTCTTTTATGGGTTTTGTGGATGCTTTCGTCAAAAATATTTTATTCGATAGACTATCGTATCATTTATCCAGGCACTATAATTATAACAAGAACTAAGACCATTAAAGTATAGATTTATTCTCCAAGGTTTTTATTTAAGCCATAATTGATACTATCACTCATCCTGTATGTGAGTATTCCCATAACAACCGATTGGCCATAATATCATTCACTTTTGGTGCACAACAAACTTTTAATTTTGATTTATAATCTTTATTTTTTTAATATATATTTTATAACTGTTTATTTGAAAATATTTTATTCAACTGAAATTTTCAAATGAAAATTTCTGATTGATACAAATATGAATATTTATACAAATGTTTTTATAATAACAAGTATTTATAACAAAGTGTAAATAACTTAACATAAGAATAATATAAATGTTAAGTTGAGGTAAGTAAGATGTAAATTAATAATCAACAATAGGTAAGTACAATGTAAGTTAAGAATCAACGAGAAGGTAAGTAAAATGTAAGTTGAAAATCAATGTAACAGAAGATAAGTAAAATGGAAGTTAGGAATTCAACTAATGTGGTGATGCAACTTAAAGTTATTGAGTCACCACATTATTCCCCCTCCTTTTTAAAAAAAAATCTTGGTAGTATTCGCTACAGGTTAAAGTGTACTTTTTTAGTATCTTTATGTTTGGTTAACTGTGTCTGTGCTGTCTCAGTGTCTAGGGAGGCTGGTTTTATTCTATCGATGTTGACTGTTGTGTTAGTGTTATGTCTACGAATTGTGAAATATTTTGGTGTTCTCTCAACCACTTTGAAGGGGCCATCGTACGGTTCTTGTAGTGTTTTGCGGATCGTGTCGTTGCGTACGAAAACAAAGTTACAAGTACTGAGGGCTCGAGGTATATACGATTGGAAGTTAGTGTTATGATGCGTAATGTTTGACTTTTTGTTTTCTACTACCTCTTTAAGTTTGGCTAAGGTGTCTGATGGATTAAAATTCTGACTGCTATGTATTACTAGTTGCTGTGGTAGCCTGAGTGTTTGCCCAAATACCATCTCAGCGGGTGAAGCTTTAATGTCTTCTTTGACCGTGGACCTGAGTCCTAGAAGAATTAGTGGGAACTCTGTGTACCAATTTGTCTGATTGTTGCTTGCTATTATAGACGTCTTCAGTTGACGATGAAACCTTTCTACAATCCCGTTAGCTTGTGGATGATAAGCAGAAGTGGTAATGTGTTTGCTTCCTAGATTCTTAACGAAGTTTCTAAAAGTTGTGGACGTGAATTGAGGTCCTCGATCAGTGGTAATTTCCAAAGGAACTCCGAAGCGTGAGATGTATTCTTTTTGGAGTGTATCTACGACAGTGTTAGCGTTAGTATCTTTAATTGGATACGCTTCGGGCCAACGTGTGTTTCTGTCAACTAGGGTAAGCAAATATCTGTAACCTTGTGATATTGGTAAGGGACCAACTATATCGACGTGAACGTGTTCAAAACGTCCGTGTGGAATGTCTATCAGAGACCTGCAGCGATGAACTGCAACTGCTTTTACACTCAGTACATACTTGGTTTTTGTATGACTTCAATATCATTAATACCATGCAACATATTCTACGCCATCGAGCTCACTTACAACATCAAGCATGTTGCATTAGCCAATTGTACCAAAGTCAAACACTGTGTGATGTGTGCTTCGACTTCAGTGGAAAGTATAGATGTTTGCATAAAATAATTATGTGTATAAACCACAGCGCACGAACGGCAATCATTATAATTATGCATTATTTTGAGCTACTGCCTCGTGTACCATTGCAGGTTGATTTCAACTTCGGCTAAGTAGTGATACAAAAGTAAGCTTACGAACGATGAAATCAGCGCGTACACTGCATTTTTACTCAAGTGTTTGTAGATACTTCAGTATGAATAGAGTAAATAGTTTTAGGAAGTTTAAGGGGTAACTTATTTCGAAGATGATGTCAAACTTTAAAATTTAAGATGGCGGATAGAGTTGCCACCTAAATTTTTTTCATTTTTGCGAATTCTTGTAATTTTGAAATTCTGACAACGGATTTGATTTCGAATATAATGTCACAGTTTTAAAATTTAAGATGGAGGTTAGGGTTGCCATCTAAATTTTTACCACAGTATTGCCACCTAATAACATGTATTTTTAAGAGTTTTAAACATCATTTATCAGTATTAAGGGGTCGCTGATTTCGAATCTAAAGTCAGAATTTTAAAATTCAAGATGGTGGATAGGGTTGCCACCTTAATTTTTTGTAGTTTTGTTAATTCGGGGCTGGCAAAAAAAAAATGGTACACCAAAAATGGGTCGTTGAATCTGAATCCATTGTCAGAATTTCAAAATGATAAAATTTTGAAATAATAGGGTTGCCACCTAATAATATGTCTTTTCAGGAGTTTTAAACGTCATTTATCAGTGTTAAGGGGTCGCTGATTTCGAATCTAAAGTCAGAATTTTAAAATTCAAGATGGTGGATAGGGTTGCCACCTTAATTTTTTGTAGTTTTGTTAATTCGGGGCTGGCAAAAAAAATAGTACACCAAAAATGGGTCGCTGAATCTGAATCCATTGTCAGAATTTCAAATATATAAAATTTTGAAATAATAGGGTTGCCACCTAATAATATGTCTTTTTAAGAGTTTTAAACGTCATTTATCAGCGTTAAGGGGTCGCTGATTTCGAATCTAAAGTCAGAATTTTAAAATTCAAGATGGTGGATAGGGTTGCCACCTTAATTTTTTGTAGTTTTATGAATTTGGGGCTGGCAAAAAAAAAAGTTGCCAACGTGTTTTTCTGTCAACTAGGGTAAGCAAATATCTGTAACCTTGTGATATTGGTAAGGGACCAACTATATCGACGTGAACGTGTTCAAAACGTCCGTGTGGAATGTCTATCTTTTGTGGGATTGTCTTCGTATGTTTGTGTATCTTTGCTCGTTGGCATCTAATGCATTCTTGTGACCATTTATTGATTTGTGCGAAATGTTATGTATTTGTTCGAAAATTTGCTTGCGTAATGTTTGTGGGATATATGGACGTGTTTCTGAATTAGTTTGTTCGCACCAAATTTTAATGTTAAGTATTGGTATGTGTACTTGTTCTAGTTTGTAAATATGTTTGTTTAGTATTTCTTGTAGTTCTGAATCTATATTTTGTTCTTTGTGTAGAGTTTTGAGATTAATCTCTGAGGTTGTGAAAGCCTCTATCTCAGCTCTTGAAAGTGCGTCTGCTACGGTGTTATCTGTACCTTTAATGTGTCTGATGTCGTTGGAAAACTGTGCGATGTATTCTAAATGTCGTATTTGTCTTGGACTTTTCTCAGTTTTTGAATGTAATGCTGAAGTTAGTGGTTTGTGATCCGTGTATATGCTAAATGTGCGTCCTTCTAAATAGTGTCTAAAGTGTTTAATTGTGAGGTAAATGGCTAGTAGTTCGCGATCGAACGTGCTGTATTTTATTTCTGTAGTAGATAATTTTTTTGAAAAGAATGCCAGTGGTTCTGTTTCTGGATTATGTTCTTGTTGTAAGACTGCGACTATAGCAGTGTTTGATGCATCCACCGCGATAGAAAGTTTGCTTTACTATTGAAATGTTTAAGTAATGTTTCCTTAGCGAAACTTTCTTTTATCTCTGCGAATGCTTGTGTTGTGTTTTCTGTCCATGTTAAGTGTTTGTCCTTTGTTTTTGTTGCTGTAGTTACCATTTCGTAAATGTGTGTGAGTGTGTGTGCTAGTTTTGGAATTCATCTGTGGTAGTAGTTAATCATTCCGATGAATTTCTGCATTTGTTTGACTGTTTCTGGTTTTGGGTAGTCTTTTATGCATTGAATTCTATCGGGAGATGGTTGTATGCCTTTGTTTGAAATTGTGTAACTTAGAAAATTTATTTTGTCCACGCCGAAAATACATTTATTGGGTTTGATGTTTAGTCCGTAATTGTCTAGTTTTTCAAAAACTAAATTTAGGTGTCTAATGTGTTCTTCTTCTGTCTCACTGGCCACTAAAATGTCATCAAGGTATACGAAAACGAAGTCTAGTTCTCTCAGTACTTCGTTGATAAATCGTTGGAATGTTTGAGCTGCGTTTCGTAAACCGAATGGCATTCTTAGAAACTCAAACATTCCGAACGCTGTGGTGATTGCAGTTTTATGTATGTCTTCTGTAGCCATGGGTATTTGGTGGTATGCTCTGATTAAGTCTAATTTTGAAAATATGTGTTTGTTGTGTAAGTCTATATTCAAGTCGTGTATGTGTGGTAAAGGGTAGCGGTCTGGAATTGTAATTGCGTTAAGTCTTCTATAGTCACCACAGGGTCTCCAGTCATTCACATCCCTTTTAGGTACCAAGTGTAGAGGAGACGCTGACATGGAGTCTGAAGGACGACAAATGCCTACTTTAATTAAAAAATCAAATTCTTTTTTAGCAATTTTGTATTTGTTAGAGTCTAGGCGTCTGGGTCTGGAAAAAGGTAGCTGTCCTTCTGTAGTTATATGGTGTACTGTTTTGTGTTTAACTGGTTTGTTGTAGTCTGCTTCTGTAGTCAGTGATGGATAATTTTTGAGTATATTTGTGTATTTGTTTTCTAGTGACATTAGTTTAGGTAATGATGTTTCTGTGAATGCTGTGATGGCGTTGACTGTTAATTGTGTAAGTGGATCAATGAGCTTTTTGTGTTGTAAGTCTATTAGGAGTCCGTATTTTGTTAAAAAATCTGCTCCTATGATCGGTCGTGTGATGTCTGCTAATATGAATGTAAAAGGAAAGTCACGTCTTAGTTTTAAATTTACGTTTAGTAATTTCTTGCCAAAAGTCGCAATCGTGCTACCGTTAGCTGCTGTCAGTATTAAGTCTGAATTTTTTTGGTGGGGTCTAAATTTATTTACGGGAAGTACTGATACTTCAGCTCCGCTATCTATTAAAAAATGTATGTGGTTGTCATTGTCATAAATAAAAAGACGGCGTGTTAGAATTGTTTGACTTCCATTATTAGCCGTCGCAATTATGGAGTCACCTAGTTTGTCGAATTGTGTTGTGTTGTGTTGTGTTGAGTGTCGTTTTGTCTGAATGAACATGGTTGTTCACATCGTCTAGCTGCCCTACCAAATCTAAAGTGGTATCTGCATACCCAGTTGACAGGTCGTGATATGCTTCTTGAAGGGGATCTACGTTTTGGGTATTTTTGGTAATTTGTTTCTCGTGAATTATTACGATATCGATCGTTTCTTAGTTCTTGGACCTCAATTGCCAGTTTGTTGAAACTTGTTAGAATCTTTGAGGTCGTTTCGGCAAACAATTGCGTAATCATCGTGAGTTCAGTAGATTTAGGGATGCGTTGCATATCCTTGCCAACTGAAGCTACTTCTGTTTCTGACATAACTTCCCACAGTTTGTCAGCTAATCTCAATAATTCATCTAAGTCTTTGTGATTCGATCCGGTCAATGCAAATTTTAGAGATTAATTCACTATCAACTGTGGTACCGGCCAACATGAGTAGTGCTCTATAGAATTGAGATGGTTTTTGGTCACCCATCTCGGTGCCAGACAGAATTTTGTCGAACCTCTTAGTCTCGCTCAGAGTGTGTCTATCGATTAATGTTCTTTTTAAACCTTCATATAAATTTGAAGACGGAGGTTATTGAATAAAGTCGAGCACCGTTATGATTACCTCTTGAGGTAGAGCTGTAACCAGGTATTCGTACTTTGTTTTATCAGTGGAAATTCCTTTTGATTGAAATTGAATTTCTGCATGGACGAACCATGCGTCTGGACAAGTTGTCCAAAATTGTGGCTATTTAACTGATGCCGCTTGAATTTCTGACCGCATTGGAGTGTCAAATGGATTGACGAAATCAGTCTGTAAATGTATAAGGGGACAATGGTTGCCTTCGCCAAAGTGAGCGAGAGGGTCAGAAGTTTGTAAAAGTATAGGTGTTTGCCTAGGAACGGGTGGTGGTGTGTGTGACAGACTCATAATTTCCTAAAATGTATGCCTATTAGTGTATTTCCTAACTTGTGTTGCCCTAGTGCAGTGGAGTGCCTACGAATATGATACAATTGGTTTCTTACGTCCCGATTGTATAATATTCGTTAAAAGAAGCTAAGTGTGTACCTTGTGAGAAACTAGAATAACAAGGCAACCTGAAAAAATTTTTATAAAATGTAACAAACAAAAAGGATTTACATAAATTGTCAAAAAAAAAAAATTTAACACAGTATACAAAAATATTTTTTATGTAGAAAAAAAATTGTTGTTGCTGCTAATGTTGTTGTTGTTGTTGCTGTTAATGTTGATGTTGTTGCTGCTGCAAATGTTGTTGCTGTTGCTTTTATTGCTGCTGTTGTTGTAGATGTTATTGTTATTACTGCTACTGTAGTTGTTTTGTTGTTGTTGTTGTTTAGTTTTTGTTGTTGTCGTTGTTGTTGTTGTTGTGGCTTTGGCTAGTGGAAGCGACGACTGATGAGGAACTTGAAGTGGAGGTGGCGTTGACGGGTATTTTTTGATGTATAAATTTAGTTGTATTAAGCGATTCTGGTAATTTTCCTCTTGATTTGGATCCTCACGAGTTCTTATTGGTGCACTTGCATTTGTTGTTGTAAGTCTGGCTGCTTGCTGACATGACATGAGAGTTGAGACCAGGGGTTGAAAATAAACTGTACGAAAAAACAAACTCTTCATCTGCTAAATCTGCGAAAGCAAACAGTTTCACTATCTGCTTAGGTTTGGATCTTTGCTACAAACAGAAATGCGTACTAAAGCGAACAGAAAATTAAGAGAGAAAGAAAACTATTGTTTTGTGTTCTAAGAAAACAACAAGTATTTCGTTTTTTAGATTTTGTTGTCACGATCACAACCACAACAAGTAACAAATGTTGTGTTCGTTTTGCTACGGAAATTCAAAAAGAATTTCGTCATGTTTTAAGCAGCATTTTTTTTTTTTGGAAGCTAAGATTTTTTAAGTCTCGTTCTGTTGATTTGCTTGCATGAAAATTTCAATAACTGATAGATTTGTACGACATGGTTTTAGTGACATCATTGTTTGTATGCGGACGCCCAGAAGGGTGGCAGGTAGAATGTAGGTGTTTTCAGAAGAATTTTTGAGGGGGAAAAATTAATATGACCAGCTCATACATTTCACGCTCCTAGTTATCGAATTTTTGATATCTTTCTTATACTTTTAAACGAGCAATATCTATTTGTTTGTTTATTTGTATATATGTTTGTTTGTAAACGGCCCAAACGATTTTGATGAAACTTTCAGTATAGGGATTTACAGGTGCGAAAAAGGGATCTACCTTGGTCTCGTTTCTGAGAAAATTCGTTTAGCAGCGCACGTAGGGGTATATGACCGATTTAGGCAGCCAAAATTAATTTATACGGTTATTAGTTTCAATTCTAGTCTACTTTTTGATTTTAACCCTGTACGACCATTGGGACATGTTAAAGCAAATGTTCCCTTAGGCAGGAGACAGTTAAAAATTAAATTTTTTTACAATAACACTAAGAAATGTAGCAGAAAATTGATTTTGAGCTGTTAACATATATAATCTCTTAAGCGAATAGGCAGCTAAGCGATTTAAACTGCATATATGTATGTACATTTATTAGACGATGTGTTTGTTTGAAAAACAATGTTCGAAGTGAGAAAATAACAAACATACATTAAAATTCTGCTAATAAACTACTATTAATTAAAGTTAAAAAATAATTTTCTAATAGTAAGAAATCTATACTTTGCAGTGCTTAGCCATAATCAGCCTCATAGCGTAAAAACTGTGGCTTTTACGATAAAACTGTTAATGGTATTTTTGAAGATAACTATCTGATTTACAATTTTGTTGCATGCATATTTTACCTCTGACATAAAGGAGCGGAGATATTGGCGAATGACCGACTTCGGTGAACTTTGAGCACAAATATCTTTAAGTGCGTACATGGTATCAAATTGAAGTAATTATGTAGTAAGAGGTTTTTATTCACAAAAACCCTCGGGCAAAGTCAAAAGTTTCGTCACAGAAAAATACCAAGGATACAGAAAAATTGGTTTTGACGAGTAGTTTTCAAAAATATATTAAGCCGTTGAGGTTAAAAATTCGTTCCACTCTAATGCACTTATTAAAATCATACTATTTTATTCAAATAAAATAAGTTGAACAATTTTGTCTTTATTCGTTTTCAATAAAGAACTAGGTATGTGACGGATGTCATTTTGCGGATGTTTGATAGTTTAAATCATACTTTAGTAAATATTTTTTTATTATTGCTAATATTTATTTTTTTATGTAAACCTTTTTAAGGAATAAAATAACAAACTCATTAATTACAAAAAAAAAGTATAAATATTAAATTTAAAAGACTTTTATAGTTATTTAGCTCAACTAGACAAACTTAAAGCAGAACTTTAATTATTTAAATTATTTTAAAAATTATGTTAATACAGTACCTCAGAAGTTAGAAGCTGTTTTTAAGTCGGGATTTTCTAATTTCTGAAATCTTATCATTTCGGAGTTAAAATTTGTAAAGTTGAATTTATAATAATATTGCTCAAGCAATATTTTAAAGATATAGTTACTGGATAAAAATAACACACTTATAATGTGTAGAAAATTATACACATTTTTATGTAAATGGCCTTATTTTGTAAAACGTCCTTTTGTCTGGTAAATTTCGTTTTCATATGAAGCAAAACAAAATCTTTTTCTCTCACTGAAATTTTCTTATGAAAATTATTGCCACACAAAAGACTCCAAGTGAATTGATTGCGTACATTAAGCATTATAAGTAGTGTTCGACCGATGCCGTAATTTTGGCCGAAACCGAATATTCGGCCTAGCCGAAACCAGAACCGAAACTGGTTATTTATAATTTAAGTTTTCTCAAATAATTTTTTTTAAAAGAAAAAAAAGGAACTCTCATACACAAAAGAAAAAAATATAATATAAAATAAAGTATTACTTGAATATTGCAGTTTATAATAAATAATTGAAGTTTGCTAAACTAATAAATGAGACTATTTTTTAATTTATTTTTTATTACTAAAGTATTGCCTACTTTATATCTTCCGTACACACTCAAAATAGTATGCACCTACAATGTACATTTTTATAGAACTACAAAGCAGTCTTTTTGTTTTTTTAAAGGTTTAGTATTATAAAAATGGAAATATTTTGTTTTCTTTTCCTTTATTCCACACACAAAAAATTCGTTCGTAAGTTTAATTAACAAATTTTGCTTCAGTACCTATAAAACTTTAATATTAATTACAATAGGTATGATAAAATCGAAAATGTTAACATCGAACGCATTAAATTAACCAAAATATTTTGCGTTGACACGATAAATCAAATAATAGACTAATTCATAAGTTTTGATAAGTACAATGCGTTGTAAATATTTTTATTAAACCAAACATATGTATTTGAATTAAATAACTGATGCAAGAAATTTTTACCAAAAATACCTCAATATGGCCTCAAATTAGCAGAATAGCCAAAACAAACTAAAAGGGCCGAAACTGGCCGAATAAGGTCACAAGCTTCATTTTAAATTTTTTGTAGAAAACTCTGCACTGTTAAATATAAATTGCACAAACAATTACCTCGGAAATTAAAATGCAATCTTCTAATTTCAGAAGCTTTAATGTTTTCAAAATTCAACTTCTAATTTCTAGATGATTATAATTTTATTAACTTCTTATTTCTGAGGTTTTACTGTATTTAATTTTTTATAAAGGGTAAATTGTATTTTATAAAAAGTAAAGTATATACTTGATGGCTTCTTAGTTTTTTAACTTCTTCTTTTTTTGTTGATAATAAAATACAGATCTTAGATGCGGATGCGAAAGCGGATATCAAAAAATTAATAAGGCAAAAAGTGCATATTATTCATAAATATAATAATAATTTAATTTTTAAACACTCCTTACTCGCAAAAAATTAGGATAGAAATTAAAAATGTAATTTCTTATATCTAGACCATTCCTTAAACTTGAAATAACCTATCTTCCCCGCTGTGCACCAGAGAACTGCAATGAGTATCCGACAGAATTCGGATACTCAAATCATACCCGAGTGTCGTGCTGTTCTGAACTCTATCCATACTTATTAATATGTGTAAAATACTTATAGGCATTCGGCTCATTAGCATTTTTTCGGTTATAAGTACATTCTCATATCCGAGAGCGGCGTGATCCGATCCACTTCGAGCCGTTTTCAATGAGTGCGTTGAGTCAGTTTGTTACAAAAGCGCTCGATCCGAATGTATTTTGAGTGTACTCTGAGTACTGCTCCTTCTCTGCCAACGTCTCTTAGCGTTAATTAGTTTTTTTTTTGTGTATGCACTTTTCATAAGTATTTGTCTGCAGGCCATGTGAGCTCTCATTTTTTGTTTGTTTTTTTCTCGAAAACGAGTTTTTGCTATTTTATTGTTGCACTCTATGGAGAAAGAAACAATAACAACGCTTGTGATTTTGGTTTGTTAGACATAAACAAAAATAAAACAAAACCAAAAGGCCGGCGCACAGTGGTTAAAAGTTGGAAATAAATACCAAAACTGATGATCTCTTTTTGTGATTTTTTTTTCTTTGCGTTGCTTAAGAATATTCAAACTCACATGATTCCAAAATATTTATCAGAAATATATGTATATAGGTTTTCTGTGTAGACGCCTTAATATACGATTGATGTAAAAATGTTGAAAAAATTTCGTAAAATATTGATATTTTTCAAGAGTTATTACAGACAATTCAGAAAACGTATTGCAATCTGGTTTTTTTAAGTACACAAAACATTATTGAAAAAGTTTTTTGCATTCTTGAAATATTTTTTTTTTTAATTTTGCAATAAATTTCTTATGCAAAGTTGATATGACAAAAAAACGTAAATTTTTTTTTTGCAGAATAAAACATAATGATCTATGGATGTCGACGATATTTTAAATAAAGAAATGCTTTTATTGGACTGTAAGTTGAGCGATTAAAAAAAACTGACAGAAATTTTTGAGTCCGTGAACAACATTTGGTAAATGCGTTTAGAAGAAAATATAGATATGTTTAGTCTCAAGGTTTATTGCTATAGTCATTTTCTTTAGTAATATTTGAGGCATTTTTTGTTTAACGATCACTTCTTACGAGTTAAAATCGTTAAATTTTTAATGTAAATAGTGAAAGCATTTACTTACTAAATACGATAAATGCTTTAAAAATGTTATTATGCTTCTTTTGCAATACTTTATATTTGCAGAGTACTTAAATATTCTATAGTGTGTTTCTCAGTCTATTAATTTACTATGTTAATATATATTAAATATTTTTTTAAATAATTACAACTAAATTTAATTAGTAAAACAATAATGTGATATGTATAAAGTTAAATTAATTCACATTATCTTATAGCTTACTATGAAACATTTTAATGAATTTCGCAATAAAATGCTTTCAAAACTATTCAAACATTCAAATTCCCTTGTCAAGAAATGTTCTTCAAACATCTTCAATTAGCTGAAAGTGAAATATATATTCTTTGATTCTAAACAACAGAATTAGAATACGTACACGGAGAAAATTAATTTGCTTGAATCAAGCAAATGTTTTGCTTAAAAGCAAATCAGCAAAACTTTGCTCAATCACAATGTGATTTAAGAAAAAGATTGCTAAATTGCAATCACTCCTCGATTATTTAGGAAAAAGCAAAATTTTGATTACATTCAAATTTTTACTTAATTTCAGCAAAAATTTGCTAAGTTATTATAAATGGGAGGAGCAAATGCTTACTTAATTCAAGCAAATATTTGCTTAGTTGTTATATATTAGAAAAGCATATTTTGATTAGTTTTTGCTAAAATTTTGCATAATGTTGAAGTGGCTTAGAATCAAGCGCAAGTTTTGCTTAACCACAATACTAATTTTGCAAACAGTTTTCTCCGTGTATGCAAGCCATGTTTTTATGCTACACGACCTGTGCTCACTTTATCACAATGCTAAAAAGTATGCTATTATCTTTTTTAACTGTTGATAGTATCACATTTACAACCAGTGCCAATTTGTGGCAAAAAGCATGAGGTTCACTCCTTTTTTTGGAATTCAAACGAAACGATAAGCTTTTTTTGATGATTTTGTTTTTGTTTTTATAAAAAGCAACAAATAATATTTTTGAATACTATAAACCTTTAATTTAGACAGTTTAGATGCAGCGCTTCATTGAACTTGGAATACGGAAAAACACGTGAATTGGAAAATTTCGTATGGGAGGTGGGCGTGGCAGAAAATACTTTTTTTATAATAGACATATATTGAAGATTTCTGACAGAATGGTTCTTGTATTGGTTTAAGACAAAAAAAATATGGCGTTTTAAATATTTGTGTTGTATGGGAGGCAGGCGTGATTGAGGGCGGATTTAAAAATATTTTTGTGTGTATTCTAATAAGGCAAATTCCAAATAATACACAAAATTTAATTGGTTTACGATGAGTCCTTCTATTTATTGACAACTTTTGTATGGGGCTCAACCACTGTGTGGCGCACGTGTCTGTTTGCTTCTTGTGCGTAAACACGTGCAATAGAAGTGTAATTTATATTATGCGCATGTGATTTGGTAACTGAAGGCTACAGAAAAATAAAAAAATAATTTACAAATTTAATAATAATTGCTGATTGCAGAAAATGAATGACTTACGATACTATCGAAACTGCGTATTATTTGTAAGCCTTAACAATGTTACCTCATGCGCAGCTTTCACTGTGCACGATAAAAACAAAAAGCAACACAAGAATAACACATCTGTTATTCAGCATTTAGATATGCGTAGGAAAAAATAGCACAAAACAAATACAAAAGACTCGCTCACTATTTACTGCTGCGCTCTACTGCGCTCTACTGCGCTCTCTTTCATATCCGTGGCAGATGAGCCGAGTGATTCGGCTACTTGTGTCGATTATGAGTATTTGGGCAAGTAGGATAAGTATCAGCAAGACGACAACAACCATAAGTAGTTATGAACCGAAAAAACCCGATCTTTCCTGATCCGACTCATGACTTAGGATACTCATATTTATTTGAGCCGCCGCATTCTAGTTTCGTAGAAGAGAATATGAGTCGAGTTGTGTGCGCTTAGGGTGAGTAGGTTTTTGTACTTATTTTTTTCGGATATACTCAGAGTCGCAAAAAAGCTATCCGTTGCAGATCTCTGCTGTGCACTGTCCAATCGCCGAGACATTGTATTTTTCACGAACAAAACGTTACCTCATATACATATGCACAAAAGCACAACGCATCTATATAAAACAACAAATTCAATAAAAGCAACAAAACAAAGAAAAATTCCAACGCAATAACTTTTTCAACACAAAAAAAAGTCGCATCATAAGTGAAACGAACAAACATTGCAGACCTCTCTTCGTATTTTGGTGCCTCCATCAACCTACAAGAGATCGCTAAAGATACTTTACTTTGATTGTTTTTGTGCCCGCGATTCAAAAGCATAACACCGAGAGGAAGTTTTTCTATTCGAAAAAAGAAACATTTCATTTTGCTTTTCTCTCTCATCTCTGCTTGCTTCGGTTTGTGCTTCTTTTTGAATCGGAGAGAGAAAACTAAACAAACCAAAATACTTGTTGTGATCTTAAGAAGAAACAAACAGAACAGAAAAATACTTTTCTTTAAAGTTTGTTTGCGAGCCCTGGTTGAGACTATTGCGTTCCTTGGACGGATGCGTAGGAGGCGACTTCCGTATGCAGCCAACTTTTTTGCAAATGTTGTGCAAAAGTAGTATGATGGAAATTCGAGGACGGCAAGGTTGTTGATATATTAGGGAGAGCAGGTGCTACAGGCGTTGGCGATGGTAGCGAGGCCGGAGATGTTGGCGGACTCACTATGGTTTCCAAAAGCAGTGGCGTTTGCCAGAGCGACGGTGCTGGCAATGAAGTTTGATGCTGTTGTAACTGCGGCTGCTGTTTTTGCTATTTTGGACGCACAATGCCGATACTTGTAGTTGTTGGTTTTTGTAGTTCGCTCCTGGCAGGATCGCCAGTATTTGGTGCACAACAAACTTTTAATTTTGATTTATAATTTTTATTTTTTTAATATATTTTTTATAACTGTTTATTTGAAAATATTTTATTCAACTGAAATTTTCAAATGAAAATTTCTGATTGATACAAATATGAATATTTATACAAATGTTTTTATAATAACAAGTATTTATAACAAAGTGTAAATAACTTAACATAAGAATAATATAAATGTAAAGTTGAGGTAAGTAAGATGCAAATTAATAATCAACAATAGGTAAGTACAATGTAAGTTAAAAATAAACGAGAAGGTAAGTAAAATGTAAGTTGAAAATCAATGTAACAGAATATAAGTAAAATAGAAGTTAGGAATTCAACTAATGTGGTGATGCAACTTAAAGTTATTGAGTCACCACACACTTATGAATATCATATAAAAGATTCCATAGAAACCACAAAAGGTCAGATATTAGCCAGATATTGAAGACCATGAAGCACCAAGAAGCTCCATTAAACTATAAAAAGCTGGCCGTACTTATTGTAACATAATATCTTGTCCAAAGACAATAAAAACCTATGGGAATTGGCTTGGATTCGTCTAAATCGTGAAAACGGGAATACTTAAAAACGTAAACGAGTGAACCCGTGTACTCGTGTACACGTGAACGCGTACTTTTGCTACTACACGTGTAGTAAGTGTTTAGCATTTACGTGCAGTTCGAGTGAATTATATGAAATAATAGCAAAATGAAACAAAGCACTTCCAGTGGTGAATGTGTTAAGATAACAGTTCTAAGGCTGATAACAATACATGTAAGCAAATCAGTAACTAAACCCATGTTTGGTTTGATTTCATTCGTTAAAATCAGCCTAAGAATGAACAAACTTTCAGTGCTTAATTGTTTTTCTTGGCAAGAGTCTCTCGGAGATGATTTGTTTTTAGTTTTTAGAAAACCAATATTTTTCAGTTTTTTCCTAAATTCCTATACTTATTCTCCTTGGGTGTATTTTTCCACAGCGTGGTATAAAATATGCAATCTTATATTATGCATATTTGAACGTTTATGTATATATACGAAAGTTACATTTATTTTTTACCTTTTGTTCCGAGGGAAACAATTTAACAACATTTGTTGCCAGGTGCTCAATCTGCGAAACCATCTTGTGCCCTTTTCCACAAAAGCGCTTATTACTAAATTAGCTAAGACGTCTTGGTGCTTTGAATGAAAATGGTAATGTTGCTTGTGATAGTTGATCAGCTCCACTTCCAGCGAAGTGATCAAAAGCAATTTCTTTACATCGTGAAAATTGTATGTACCTATGTTATTATAAAAATAAAATTTTTAAACTAAGCAACTAACACCCAAAAAAAAAAAAAAAGAACGGAGTAAATTGAGCCATATTCGGGGTCAATTTAACTCTTTTCGTTTATGGTAAAAACTATATTGAACTCCGTTTGTGCATTCAAATTACTCCGGAAATATAGTTTGTTTCAGAAGTCGTGCTGACTCCGTTGTGAGCTTAATTAAGGTTAGAGGACTTGAACCAAATCATTTAAATGTGGAATTAGGCTTAAAAAATAAACAAACCAACCCACAAAAGAGTCAAATTAGAGCCCTTATTACGATTTGCTTTCGATTTTCAATCTTCGCTGGTTATCGAACAACGAGTTTCGAACGTCAAATTCTTATTATGAGCAGTGCAACCCTGTCGAAATGTTCGTTGATCATCGAATTTTCAGTCGAATATAAATTCGCTTTAGATGCGGTGCGTGCTGAGCAATAATTGTTAAAAATGTAAGTATTTTCCGATTGTGTCTTGCGTTTTAAAGACTAAAAACTAATTCTGCACTGTTTTTGTAAATTTTATGCAGGTTCAAGGTGGTGAACAACAAAACGCCGATAGAAAAACTGGTATCATTGATGGAGGTAAGCTTTAACTGCAAAAGATATTTGTTCCAAAGTGCAGGTGACAAAATAAATGGGAAGAATTCACTTTGGAATTAAATTGTTTAGGACCACCAGTTAGTACAACAGCAAAGTGGCTTAAGGTTAGCTTAAGAAAGCGCCCCTTAACCGTTTTTTGCTTCTAGCGAGTTCCGTCAAGCTTTTTTCCTCTTAGTCGTAACTTTTTTCCTTTTGTTTTTTGCAATCAGCTTTAAAAAAAAATCGTATTTAGTTGAAATAAAATGACGAGCAGCTATAAATATAATTTACGAAAATCACAAAAGCGCTACTCTTTGTCGAAAGCATCTTATAATACACAATGAAAATTCGTTCGATCAGGGCATTCGAAGATCGAACGCAGCTTATATCAGTTCCTAAAATCTCGTTATTTCTTATAAATTTTATTAAGTTTTTCTTTCAATTGGAAACAAAAGAAATTAAAGATAAGATTAAAATGAGTTTTTAAGTAACACAATGCTTCTCTGGAATAAGAATGCCAATGTCTTCCCTGTCGATTCTATCCATGTGCTTGATTGAGATTCCCAGCTCTGCAAAAATTAAAAATATAGCTTTATTTTGATATCAATGCGGCAAATTTTTAGCTTTGCATCGCTCTATTAAAAATTCTGGAATTTTCCATTTCGAAGAAGGCTGCAAATTATTTTTCGTCTGCAATTATCAATTTTAGATCTCCATGTTTTCCAATTTTTCCATTCTCAAAAATATGTATGAAGAAAACTGAAGAATTTTACGAAGCTTACTTTTAAGCATGGCAGAATAACCAGGTAGTAAGCCGGCTCGCTTAGTGCCCTCACGTGTTAACGAAGAGTGGAAAATGAAAAGTTTGAGTAGTAGACCTGGCGTAAATTTTTTTTTTTCGGAATTTCCATTGCGGGTAGCAGCTAAAGTATGCCATTTGATAACAAAATAAACGTCTTTAATCCTCAGGTCAATCAAAGTGTGCCAAACCGTGCCACCCCGTGCCACAATGAGCTCGAAATTGGCTATATGGAAAACACTAAAAAAAAGTTTTTGTTTCTTGTTCTCTGCATTTTACCAGTTTATATTCTCACTAAACCATATTACATTAATCTTGTTTACATAGGAATTAAGTTTCCAAAACAGTCAAGATCTTCAAATTCAGTTAAGAAATAACAAGAAAACAATTATTTCTAATTCATATAAAATAAAAGTAATTAAAAATATTTCTTTTTTAATACCTACTAGAGTTCGTCAGGTGTTGAAATTTGACCTTTTCACTGTGACCTTCGACCTACACTGTGATACTTAATCGCTTTTGTTCTCAGTTGAGTATAGAAAGAGATAAGAAACGACTATATTTCTCTTTTCAGTTTGCCTCTCAGTGTTAACCAACGATGCTAATTTTTGATGTTAACTTGACATACAAAAATACGTTGTACTGAGAAAAACTGCAGTTTTTGAGATATCGTCATAAACTTGATGTCGAAATGAAGGAAATTTTTCAAAATTTACTATTTGTAAGAAATTTTACCGTCCCAATATACTATATTCGAACATGTTACATAAAAAAATAATGCTTATTGTAGGATATCCGTCGTAGGAAAACTTTCGCTTGAATCTCAGCTACTTCAAACTACAACTCACTTTTTTATCTTTGAATTGAAACAAAAAAAGTTGTATCAAGATTAAAAAGAACCGAAGGTCTCCAAAAGAGAAAAGAGAAAATTGGTCTCGAAAAAAAAAAGTCTTAGAACACGACTAAGACACGTGTCTCTTTTTTTCGATATAAAAAAACTGGCCATTTCAGCCCTTGGAAGGACTTTGACCTAGCTTTTATTGATCAATTGTGTGGTGCGTGTTATTAAATGTTTGATCATAAATGACCGAGAACTGGACCTACGTGTTTTGTGCCGACTCCGAACGGCTTATGTTCTCAACAAGCTTTACATGGCAATTTTTACTCTCTGAGGTTTGCCATTGTCTGCAGAGAGGTGACGACAGAACAGAAAAATGAATTCAATTGAAAAAACTATCTGTCTGAGCTGGAATTGAACCCGGGCTACCGCGGTTTTTTAGCTTAAGGGCCATGCACTCTACCCTCTAGGCTACGGCCGGTTTTTTTCGATATAGAACCCGTAAAAAAAATTTAGGGTAAATCAAAAATGTGGCATTCAGAATGGTGTGCGTTTGTAAGAAAATGACCCATATATGACATTACAGACAGTTGAATATTTGATTTTATAAAATTTATGTTGTTTTATCTTTTTATGGCTTTAATGGCTTTCTGGCACTTGGGGTGGAAAATAATTTTGTACCCCCAAAGGAAGATATCCTTATCCATATCTACAATCTTCATACAAAACATTTTGTAATGAAGCTTTTTTTTTGTTTTTTTGCTCTGTATTTTGAGCCCTTCAAAAATAAAGCTTTCAAATGGTTTACGAGATAAATTTAGTGAATATAGAATTTTAGGAATGCTAAATTCAGACATGGTGGAGTATAGGTGCTTCCTTATTGGGCTGTCGAAGGCGGCTTTGTAGTCGACAAAAAGATGGTTTTTCTTGAGTCTTCTCCAAGATTTGTCGTAGCGTGAAAATATGGTCGATGGTGGACTTTCCAGGTCTGAAGCCACACTGATAAGGTCCGATCAGTTCGTTTACAATGGGCTTCAATCTTTCACATAAAACGCGCGACAGGACCTTATATGCGATATTAAGAAGGCTTATCCCACGGTAATTGGCACAGATAGTGGGATCGCCTTTCTTGTGAATCTCGGGCAAGGCACACTGAGATTCCAATCATTTGGAACGCATTTTTCCGACCATATTCTGCATGGAAGCTCGTGAATGCATTTAAGTAGAGCTTCGCCTCCGTTCTTAAACAGCTCGGCAGGTAAGCCATCAGCTCCCGCGGCTTTGTTATTTTTAAGCCGAGCTATAGCTGTCAGAACTTCATCATAGTCGGGCAGCGGAACCTCGACGCTGTCATCCAAAATTGGGGTTTCCGGAATATCATCTCTATTGGCGGGATTGTTGTCAGCGTCGCCATTTAGAAGCTTAGAGAAATGTTCTCTCCACAACGTCAGTGTACTCTGGACATCTGTCACTAGATTCCCGTTTTCATCCTTGCAGGAAGAGGTCTCAGTTTTAAAACCATCGGCAAGGCGTCTTATTTTTCGAACAATTTTCGGGTTTTATTCCTGTCACCATACATCTCAATCTTCTCCTGCTCGCGCTTTTCTGCCTCTCTTTTTTTCCGCCTGAAAATACATCTCTCTTACCACCTCTTTTCTTTATATACCTCCTTAGCAGCGTGCGTTACAACCTACTGCAGGGTGGCTTTGTAGGCGGCATAATAAAACACACCTACACACAATTCAACCAATTAATTCGCTTTTCTGTCGATTATTGTAACTTTCGATGATATTAATATAATTGATTATTTGCACACCCATACACTCATATAAAAGTCGCGCACACACATATTATTGTTATTGTTCAATTTTAACTCACTTTAATTACATTTTTCTTCAAATTTTAGCATTTTAGATCTTTTCGTTTTGAGTACTTGCAATAAAATGGCCGTTTTTATGTATGCTTCTCACCTTTGCTTTGCTGTCTGTTTCGATTGCAGCTTATCGACGTATAGCTTTCTCTGTGTAGGGTTGCGTGTATTCTTAGCTGCGCACAGATGTGTACGGATCTTGGCTGCAACAAGTTAGTGATCCGAGTCAATGTTTGCACCCCGGATCGTGCGTACATCCAGTACACTGGAAGAGTGCTTCCGTCGATCAAAACGTGATTAATTTGATTTTTGGTTTTTTGATCAGGGGACATCCAGGTGGCTTTATAAATATTGAGATGCTTGAATCTAGTGCTCCTTAGGACCATGTTTCGTGCTGCGGCGAAGTCAATCAGCCTCATTCCGTTATCGGAGGTGTTGTCGTGGCGGCTGAACTTTCCGACTGTTGGACCAAAAATATTTTCCTTGCCCACCTTAGCGTTGAAGTCACCAAGCACGATTTTTACATCGTGACGGGGGCAGCGCTCGTAAGCATTTTCAAGGCGCTCGTAGAAAATTTCCTTGATCTCATTGTCCTTGTCTTCTATCGGAGCATACGCACATATTAGGTTTATATTAATAAATTTAACCTTGATGCGGATTTTGGCAAGTCGTTCGTTCACAGGTGTGAATCGCAGGACGTGGGACCGTAGTCTCTTGCCAACTACAAATCCACTTCCAAACTCGTGCTTCTCCGCATGGCCGCTGTAGTAGATATCACAGGGTGCATGCCGAATGCAACCCTGTTCCTTCCATCGCATTTCACTGAACCAAAAAGGTACTTTATATTAATGAAAATGTGCATTAATTTCAATGAATTATTCATTGATTTTGGTCCAATGAGCTGTGGTCATTGATATCAATGAATTTTCTTCATACTTTAATGAATAGTTCATTAAACTTAGTGATTTTCAATGAATGGTTCCTTGAATATCAATGTACACTTCATTGAATTCAATGAACACGTTCATTAAAAAATGCCAAAATTTATGATTTTTTAATTGAATGTAATGAAAAGTTCATTGAATTCAATGTAAAGTTCATTGAATTCAATGTATAGTTCATTGAATTCAATGTATAGTTCATTGTATTCAATGTATGGTTCATTGAATCAATGTATAGTTCATTGAATTCAATGTATAGTTCAATGAAACTTACATTGAATTCAATGTATTATAGTTCATTGAATTTAATGAATTAAGTTCTTTGAATTTGATGTATTTAGTTTATTGGATTCAATCTACAGTTCATTAAATGATGTATTCAGCTCATTGAATTCCATGTATATTTCATTAAATTTAATCGCTTTTGTTAATTGGAATGAATGATCTAAACATTTTTAAAATAAGGAAATAATTACAATTTCAACAATATTTTTAATTGTAAAGAGTCAATTTTTATACAAGTTTTCGAAGATTTTGAATAGTTTTTAAATTTATAAAAATATACGGCAATAAACTCTCACACGAGAGTGCATGCCGCAGGATATTTTAATTGAAATAATTGAAAAATTTTAAAGCACACATCTACGGCTCTAATAAAACTAGCAAATTGAAATTTTACACCATCCATGAACACATAAAATTGTTGGAATGAGGAGAAGTTCTTCTCTCCATCAGCAAGGATTAATGGTTGAATATTTTCGCATTTAGTTTTTAAAAACTCAATTTGCTCCTCGACTTCCTGGATGCTGCTTCCAACAAATACGAATGCCTCTTGGGAACTGGTAATTGTATGCTTTAGGAAAGTTTTTCTTCCAAAGTTTCATAGCAGTACTGTCTGGAAAGATATTAATTGAAAAAAATTACTTTTTATTTATTTAGCCCCTAGAAAAATTAAGCTTACCACTGTAATAAGTAATCTTTTATGTGGTTTTCATCCTTTAAAAATGTAAACATTTTTTAAAATGGTGGCAGCAGTAACTTAAAATGCCAGGTATATTTCCTACTATTTACTAATACTAATAGTAATTCAACAGATTAAAATTTTCTTTTACATTCAAAGGAGTACATTTTCTTCACTTTTAATTTAATTTATTATCACCTTTTATCTAAAATTTAAACACACTATTGCCACACGTCTTCACAACTTCGCGTTTCACTTCAAACAAAATTGGGAAGGGAATAAATTAGTATACATTGAATTTAATGAACTGAATACATTAAATTTAATGAACTATGCATTGAATTTAATGAACTATACATTGAATTCAATGAACTATACATTGAATTTAATGAATTATACATTGAATTTAATAAACTATACATTGAATTTAATGAACTATACATTGAAATCAATGAACAATACATTGAATTCGATGAACTATACATTAAATTCAATGAACTATACATTAAATTCAATGAACTATACATTGAATTCAATGATCTATTCATTGAATTTAATGAAATATGCATTGCATTTAATGACCTAAACAATGAATTCAATTAACTGTTCATTAAAAATCAATGTATGGTTCGTAAAAATTTGATTTACAACTGGAATCAATGTACTTTTCATTGATATCAATGAAACGACCATTAAACAATGAAAACAAATCATTGATATTTATTTAGACATTTTTTATGAATAAAACTTCATTGATTTCAATGAACAGTACGTTAAAAACTATGAGCAGTTCATAAAAATTCAATGATTTTTTCATTAAAATCAATGAAGTAATTTTAACGTTTGCTGTTCATTAAATTTGTTTTTTTCTGTGTTCTTGGATAGCAGTGATATCAGCTTTGTATCTTTCCAAGACATCAGCCAGTTAGATAGAGGCACCTTACCAATTAAGGGTTCGGACATTCCAGGTGCATATCCGTAACTCATTATCAGTTTTTCGTTTGCGGAAGTCGTCATCAGATTTGGGGATCAGTTTTCTTCTGTTCTTATTAGTTTTCATTGAAATGGGTTTTTACGGGTGGGCTTCAAACCCGACGCACAACCTGTTTTAAGCCTAGGAAGGCCTGCCGCTCAGATTAGCCGCCAAACTAACAGTTGTTAGTTTAGACGATGCTCAGGAAACACCACGTGGCGGTTTGAGTCGACTTGAGGCGATTTCACAAGGTCTCGCCAGGTTGAGACAGTCAGACCAGACATGTTCCCCTGTAAAGGTTCACCCCCGGTTTCCCATTGATACCTGGTTGATTCCCGGTTGATACAAATGGTTAGATTTAAACAAATAATTATAAAAACATTTACTTATATATAAGATAAACGGTTTTTAGAACATCACCTTAGTTATATCAGATTGCAAAGCAAGCATTTCATTAGTATTTTTAATTCGCGCGAAGATTTTTAAGTTATCAGCAAACATCAAGAGTTTAGAATTTTTAAAGCAACTACTAATATCGTTGATAAAAATAATAAAGAATAGTGGACCTAGATTACTACCTTGGAGAACACCTGAGGTAGCAATAAAAAATTCCGAAGACACTCCCTCAATGGACACAATGCATAGTCTATTACTTATATATGACTTGAATTAACCAATTGTGTAAAGTCTGAGCTAAATCCTAATTTTAAGAATTTTTTTAGCAAAATTTGACGCGAAACCTTATCAAATGTTTTTCAAAAATCCATATATATTTTATCAACTTGAAAACCTTCCTCAAATGCTGACATGCAATAGTCTGAAAAGTCGCAAGTTTTGTGACTGTGAACCCATTAGGCATAAAACATGCTGGTTGGGAGAAATTTTATTTTTTACTACGAAAGAACGTTTTACTTTCATAATGCTTTCAAATATTTTCGAAATATTCGATAATTTAGATATTGGTCTGTAATTATTATTTCCATTTTTATTCCCACTTTTAAATATTTGAATAATAAGAGCAATTTTCCAATCATCCAAGAAAACGCCAGTTTGTAAGGATTAATTGAAAATAATTTTCAGAGGCGATGTAAGTGAATCGTGACATTTCTTTAAAATAAATAATGATAGTCCATTTACATAATTTTTTTGTGAGTTCTTTAAATCAGAAATAGCGATAGAGACATCAATGTCTGAGATTTGAAAACAACTGAATTAAAAATTGGCTTCAATATTGTTATCAACATAATTATTAGTTTATTTGACTGTCGTAAAATTCGAGCAGAAGAATTTAGCGAGCATGTTAACTGATTCAGAGAGAGATTTATACCAAATTAATTCATAGCACATTGAAATTGTAGTCCCAGAAGAGGTTTTTTTTGTGTTAATGAAATTCCAAAATTTGTTTCGGATTAGACTTTATATTCAATTCAAAGCGTGCAATATATTACTTGTATAAAAATTTGTATAAAAATTGAATTCCCTTAAATAATGCTGATGTTAAGCAAAGTGTTCTATATTGTTTGTCATTTTATATAAACTGAAAAATTTATTTCTCAGATTTTTCAATTTTTAAGAACAAGAGGTACACCGTGAAAGCCTAAAGGTCTTTCTGGGACATTGTGGAATAAATCTTTCGTAGATATTTAATTGTTTTGTTTTAAAGAAAATAAATGAATCATTAATGCTTAAATATTTCAAATTATGCTCCCAATTCCCATTCATAATAACAGCACTAAGAGCATCAAAATTACATTGGCTCTAGTTATTGACTATCTATAGTAATAAAACGCATTTTCTGTTTGTTTGTTTGTTTGTTTGTTTGGCCTTTATATAAATCTAAACGGCTCAACGGATTTTGCTCAAACTAGATAAACATATTAAGTGCAGCTCAACTTAAAATGTTACATACTTAGTTTTTGCCACGCCTCCTCCGAAATTTTTCAACTAACAATCATTTTGTTATTATAAAACTTTTTAGTATCGGAGATTTTTGTGTATCTAATTTTAAAATTTTTTGTTATTTTGACATGAAAAACACTGACACATCTTCAAAATTGGAGAAATTTTCAGTATAAAGACTTTTTCATAAAACATCGTTACCTAAGAATGAAAAAAAAAAAAAACGACATGAAAATCAAAGTTTGGTCTTTCGATGCAAATATCTCCGCTGTACATTAATATATTTCATTCAAGTTTTTTTTGTTCAAAAGTTTAATAAAATCACTTTACAGAAATAGGTTGAGCTGTACCGTTCAGTCAGTGTATATATGTTTTATGATTATGTCAAAAAAGGTCTAAAATATTGACTTTTTACTCAAAAAATGACTCAAAAATTGTTGTTGTTGTAAAAATGAAATCAATTAAAAATTGCACATCTGACTGCCTTTCATATGACATAGCATTTATTTGCGAAAATTCTTCCAGCTAAGCGCAAAAATTATTTTACTGTTTTTGTCATCAAAACAACAAGGTTTGATTCTTTGTTGATTTCTTTCGCGAAATTTATTTTTCCAAAATGTTGTTTTTATATTTTTTACAAAAAAATCAAGTCTCAAAAATAATTTATGTGAAAAAATTACCCCAATATCTCTTTCCAATCAAAAGTAATGGCTAAAAATCTATTTTTTCATACAATTGACTATCTATTGTATAGTAATAAAACTCATTTTCTGTTTGTTTGTTTGTTTGTTTGACCTTTATACAAATCTAAACGGCTCAACGGATTTTGCTCAAACTAGGTATACATATCAAGTACATCCCAACTTAAAATGTTACATACTTAGTTTTTGCCACGCCCCCTCTGAAATTTTTCAACTAACGGTAATTTTGTTATTATAAAACTTTTTACCATCGGAGATTTTTTTGTATTTAATTTTAAAAAATTTTTGTTATTTTGACATCAAAAACATTCACATATCTTCAAAATTGGAGAAATTTTCAGTATAACGACTTTTTCATAAAACATCGTTGCCTAAGAATGAGAAAAAAACGGCATGAAAATCAAAGTTTGATCTTTCGATGCAAATATCTCCGCTGTCCATTAATATATTTTATTCAAATTTTTTTTGTTAAAAAGTTCAATAAAATCACTTTACAAAAATGGGTTGAACTGTATCGTTAAGTCAGTGTATATATGTTTTATGATTATGTCAAAAAAGGTCCAAAATATTGACGTTTTACTCAAAAAATTACTCAAAAATTGTTGTTGTTGTAAAAATGAAATCAATTAAAAACATGAAATCTGACTACCTTTCATATGATATAGCATTTACTTGCAAAATTTCTTCCAGCTAAGCGCAAAAATTATTTTACTCTTTTTGTCATCAAAACAACAAGGGTACCCCCTTTGGTTTTTTTTTTCAAAATGTTGTTTTTTTATTTCTTACAATAAAGTCAAGTCCCAAAAATAATTTATGTGAAGAAAATACCCTAATATCTCTTTCCAATTAAAAGTTATGGCTAAAAATTTATTTTTTCATACCAGACTATTAATAAAACTTAGTTTTGTGTTTAAATTCTCTATATTGTTTGAACATCTCCATTTATCTCTAAGAATGCAGTTGTGTGTCTAGAGTTATTATGAACATTTTGGATTATATAAAATCTTCCTTATAGTAATCTACTTATTTTTTGCCTCTCCAGCCCCCGCCTGTTAAATTTGTTTTGTTGTGATGGCTCTATTTTTTCTCACTATTGTGTCACCGTTGTCACTTAGTTCTTTATCAATGGTGCTTTAAATGTTGTATATATATCACAATTTTATCAAAGAGATAACTGTGAATAAGAATGCTGTAAAAGTTAATATTTTCATGTAATCAGTTTCGGGTATATGGCGATATAAGAAAACATGCGCATCTGGTCAGTACAATTATTTCATTAATTTTGATCTGTGCGTCAAATTCACAGATAGATGGCGCCACATTTGTAAGAACTGTGGGTACAAACTAAACATACACCTTGCGGTGAATAGCTGAATAATGTTTTTTCAAATTTTTTTTGAAATATAACCCCACACGATTGGGATTACAGACAGGTGACGCTATATTCTGCTTACAGAAGAATATCTGATGTTCTTATGTAGCTAGCAGATAGGTTTTGCGAAATATTTTGCGAAAATGCTAGTGCTACCAAATTTAAAAAAAAAAATAATGCAGTACCGCAAGTTTTTTCAGTCGCAGCGTCATCTAGCGTCATCAACACTTAAAAACATAAAATTGGATCAATTTAAATGTCCAGCTCACTTGCTGGATTTTTTGTTGTTTTTGCTTTGCTTGCGAATGCGGTTATATGATCAAGATATCCAATGAAAAAACGCAGCTAATAGAAATTTTAGTACAATCACTTTTAGTACAACGAATTTTCATAAAACATTGATAGCTTATAATGAGAAAAATTATATGAAAATCAAAGTTCTTACTTTTAATGCCAATAACTCCGCTGTTTTTAATATATTTCATTAAAATTTTTTTTGTTAAAAAGTTCAATATGTTTTTTAATATAAATCTTTGTTTAGACGTTAGAATGTCCATATCTCAAGGACGCATTGAGTCCCACCATAATTTTTATTTTGTTGAAAAGGTAATTGTGCGTGCTTTAAGAAAAAGTATATATTAAAATTCTTTTTAATTTTTAAAATATGTTTTTTGTACCCCTTCTTTGAATTCAATTGGCTCACCGCAAGAGATGGAACCACCAAAAACCAAAATTTTCCAAAACTTTTTGTATTAATGTTCGTTCAATTACTTTTCTAACGGTAGCTTACAAATAAAATTCAACATGTTTTTCATTATTCCAGATTTTAAAAAACATTTAATCGAGAAGTGTATGTTAAAATGTTTATATAAATGACTCTCGAGTAACACTGGGTATATCAGCTAGTAATAAATATTTTTGTTCATAGAATTTTCTATTTTACATGCAAATCTATAAACAGATATGCTAAGCACAAGTGGTATATGATGTAAACTAGGCTCACTTATCGGCGTTTGACATATTTCAGTACTATAATTAAAATTTTTAGCAATAATAATAAGGTCCAACAATCTATTTAATTTATTCGGAAAGCCATTAATTTGCATAAAGTCTAAACTTAAAAAAAAGTCAATAAGGTACATTTCATGTGTAAATTTACATTTGTAGTGTTGTGACGAGGCATTCCCCAAAATATTGTCTTTCTACTAGTGGCCAAGTGCTGGCAATGAAAGTTGATCCACCGCAACAACTAAACGAGCGATCAACATTCATTGTATTGCGTCACTTTTATATGAATTAAATGCCAAGGCCAGTCAACTAAAACAAAATTAAGACAATAAAATGAACACTAATCTACCGCAACAACAACTGGGCGATCAGTTTTAATTTTATTTAAAGACAATAAAATAAAGCCAACAATTTACTTCTGTGCGGCCAGCGTCAAATGCTCACAAAGAAAAAACCAGAGGTAAATTAATTTTAATATTTTATTGTTGTATTTAGCATACACATAATTTGGCTAAGCGAAACAAAACAAAAATAATTTAAATAATAATTTATCGCTGGGCAATATGACCCAATTACACATGTTATACATGTTTGTATGTTTGTTCGGCCCAAGTTAGCATCAGTAAGTAAGTATGTATTATGTTTTAAAATAAGAATTAGTTGTAAACATACAATACAAAACTAGATTAAGAACTTAATAATGAAGTTAATTTAAGCCAAATTATTGTCCAAAAGGCGGAAGGCAAAATTACGCAACCGCTGATTTATCAATAAGTAGAATTAAGTATGTAATAAGTTTGTAAAAATGAAGAAGAAGAAGCGCGGCCAGATATGTTATAAATATCTGGTCGCCGCTAAAATAAAGAGATTGAATAAGTGAATTTGAACAGTTGCCGTTGTCAGTTATTATTGAAGAAGTTACCTAGGCAAGACCAGTCCGGAGATTCAATTTGGAGAATAAAAAAAGTACGTAAGTATAACAAATATCAACGCCTGAATGCACCTAAGGGTGACGGCGAAGGAGATATTTTTTGAATAGATGCCAGTGGCGCTCTTAAGCGCCGGCAGCAAACATTAGGTAGGACGTCGCTCGGCGACTGTAGGATCTACGAGTATCCTCTTAGAGGGGATACAACAGTAGGAATAAGTACGTTATTATTCTAGAAATTATTCTACGTGATTTTGTTTAAATTGAAAACTCCTAGAACGCAGTGGTGACTATCTTTGGAATAATTTGTAGCTAAATGCAAAATGTTGTCCGCATAAGCCATGTACAATGCGTCCGAGCTATTTGGCGGAATATACGAAATAGTCAAATACAACTGTTTTGCAGATCCATTGATAGAAACACACAGTTGATCGAGTAATGTGTCAGAATTTGCTTGTGGCACAGCATTACCGCACAGAGAACGATTCACAGCCACAAGGACAAAACCCACCCTTTTACAGAAGGTCTTTCAGGCATCTCTATCCTTTCGAAAAACCTGATAGTAATTTAGGTCAAAAATTCAGCATCAAAGAATTCTTTGAAAGAATTATTTGTAAGTGTGTCTTGAAATATTGCTTTGTTAAAGGTTTCGGATAAATTTGAGAAGATGAAATTATTGGTTTAAATAAAAAAGTATATCAAATGCCGAAATCGCTGACAAAATATGCCATAGCAGAAAAGTAATTTAAAATTGTTTATCCAATATTGAAAAGTATGGTAAAAGCAAGTCTGGAGGCCGAAAATAAACTCAAATTATCAGAGCGAGAGCAGCGAAAGATATTAAAAGAAGCGACCAACAGTAGCAAGGGCTGCATCCAACTTGCAGCTTGTGCTCCAACAAAAGTGTGCAAAGCAACGAGTTGGAATGTGCTCAAGTGCACCAAACAAATTTGCAGGCAAAAATTTAAGCTTATGCCACGCCTTCTTAAGCGTCATAGAGATGCGCGGTTAGAGGTTTTGCTGTAAAATCACCCCAAGTCATAATGTTACCTCTACCAAAATTTCTCTTTGAAAAATATTGGGTTTCTTTTCTTAAATAGCGCCAATTTTCTCTTTTGCCATCCAGACCGCCCAAGTTAAACTTCTTTTCATCAGAAAAAATGACCTGCTAAAATCAACAACTATTTTCGAAGATAAAAAGGAGCATCCTAAAAAAACTTACATTTGTCCAGTCTCTGCCCATATTGTTCCGGCAAAACTTCTTTTGTGCATCCTTATGTGTGTCATAAGCCTTATGAGTGGCAATTCCTTATGCCTTATGAGTGGCATAAGCTTAAATTTGTACCTGCAAATTTGTTTAGAACGCTTGAGCACATTCCAAATCGTTGTTTTACACACTTTTGTTGGAACACAAGCTCCAAGTTGGATGCAGCCCTCATAACTGCTCGCTTCTTTTAATATTGTTTGCTGCTCTCACTGAGATAAATTAAATTTCCGAGCTCTAGCCTGATTTTTGCATAC
Organism: Dichetophora obliterata; assembly: GCA_963920525.1. Lineage (NCBI taxonomy): Eukaryota > Metazoa > Arthropoda > Insecta > Diptera > Sciomyzidae > Dichetophora > Dichetophora obliterata. Next base: position 44,208,401 of record OY986435.1, on the reverse strand, counting down.
TTTATAATATATGATAAAAAACTGTAAAGTACTTTTCTGCTACGTCATATTTGGTCATTGATTTTGGAAATTATTGTACCTTTTTCACTTAAACTAATAATTTCATCTTCTCAAATTCATTCAAAACCTTTCCACGATGTATTTTGCATACTAATGACACACTCTACTTCAGTCTTTATTATATAAAATATGTGGCACGCTCCAATATGAACTATAGAAATATTAGAGTAAAAAATTCCTAGCGGAACTTGTTAAGTAAAAAGGGATTTACACTGCCTATGAATAGTGTTTTCCCTTTACTCTCGTTCTTTACTCTCGCTACGAATTGAGCTTAAAAAAAGCTGCTTTCTTTCGAGATTCTTCGTTCTTTTTCGTTATCTACTCTGCTGAGTACTCGTACTCGCATTACTAACATCACTTGTACTTTTCTCATCATTATTCCTCACTAGCATATGCAAAAAGTTTAATTCGTGAAAAAGTTTTGCAGCAAAATAGTAAAAAATATAACGTTTAATTGTTTATTAACTGTTAAAATGTAATGTTTTCATAAAAAAAGGTATTAAAATGAGTAGCAAGTGGTTTGGATATTCAAAACGAAAATCTAAAATATTAGTTCGGGCAAAAATATACGCCATCAAAAATTAAGTTGCGCATGAATGTTTTTTAATAACTTTGGATAATAACACCTTTTTGGAACAATTTCATAACTATATATTTAAAAGTTGGTCCAATTTCTGCAGGAGTGTTACAAAAAGAAGTGCATCACGTAAAAGATGATGCATTAATTTTATTTTATGTAGTTACTTGTTTTTATATAATGCAAAAACTTACCTATGTTGAAGTCTTTAAATTTATTCCTCAAACAGGTTGAAAATGAAAAAAAAAATTGACATAACAAGTGTTCAGATTTAATTTATTTTTGTCAGCAAAAATTTTGAAAACAAACCCAACTAAGATCATAGTGAACTGTTCTACGCTGAAAGTTTTTTGTACTATTTCATAGCAAGTACAAATTGCGCTAGAAATGAACTAGTTGGTGTTTCAAATTGACTTCAAAATAGCTACTGGGACCCGAAAAAAATTCATACTGAGCGTAGTTTCTAGAGAGTTAATTGAGTGGAGTCTTTAACCTGACTTGAGAGTAGTAGGAGGTCTCTACTTTTTTGCCCAATCATTCTTAAATCCCTTACTCTAACTATTTAGAAATACCAACTTGAATTAAGCTCGGGTACCGCAAACATAGTTTGTACTTTGAGGGTTAAATTCGACAAAATAAAGTACGCTACGCATGCTTCAAAACAGGCAGAATAAAATTCATATCATCCAAGTAGTTTTTACTTTTCTTCGTGTTTTATGCGTACGAATGTTGCGTTCGTGACCCTAGAGATAAAAATATAATTAAAATGAGGTAATAAAAATAATTTCACTTCTTAAAACTGTCATACAGTTTGTTAAAATACACAGTCTTAGACTAAGGCCTTTTCCACATGGAGAAATTGAAAACTAAAGCAACTGCAACAAAAGTTGCTAACCAATGTATTTATACCGAAACCTTCACATGAAACAACTTGTACTCAACAAGTTTTTAACGCATTCGCAACCAGTTTCATGCAACACGGCGTGCTGCAATTTGAATCGGCGATTTGTTATGTTTCCGATTTATGTTGTGTGCTATGAAAATAATTAATCAGTTAATAAATATGAAATAAGTGCAGGAAGTGAAGAAATATCCTTTTTTATCCTCAATTAATTTTTTATATCTATTTAACAAAGCTTCCAATAAATAAGTGCTTGTTTTGTTGTGAATTTTTCAATGTTGCGTTGCGACGTGACTTGCCCATCTGAAAGCGTAGGTTGCAGTTCAGTTTAAAATTGAAGTGTTTTGAAACTTTTTAAGCTGTTGCGTTGCAGTTGCATTAGTTTTCAATTTCTCCATGTGGAAAAGGCCTAATATTTAAATAATTGAAGTTCGGGGCGTATGAGTTACATTAATGTTTTCTTTGCTCATGGCGTATGAGTAACTTTTGTATGGCACACATTCATACATTGTACATTCGCTGTCATACAGCGTACATTCTGCAATGTAACCCAGCTAGCACAGATTTCGATTTGTAACAAAAATATGTTATAATGCGGTGGTATTCCAGTTTTTAATACAAACTTAGTCACAAATGGGTTGTATTAAAGTTTCAGATAAGTAATTTGTAACAAATCATTCGTTTTGTTGCAAATAAGTTAAACTACAGTGTTAATGATGTTACGAATAAATGCACTTGTTGTAAAAATGTTTTATAAAATTTTGAAAAAATAAGTAATTTTTACGTTAAATTAACATTATTACAACATTTTTTTTTGTAGCACCCATAAAAAATGTTTATGTATTGTAATTGTATCAGATACAGTAACGAGTTAGCAACCTAGATGCGACTAAGTTGCTCTATGTTTATATTAAGTCATATCAATGTCACAACAACTAAATGTTCAAAACTTTGGTTTGAAGATGTTTTTATTAAGTTATAGGGAAGTTACAACTATGTGTTTCCAGTTTTGCTGTGAAGCACTAAAATTCTATAAGCGAAATATACATTTTATTGTTCACAAAAAAGTCTGTGTTGCTAGTCAATTTCTTTGTGTAGTAGAATACCATGTAATCCATTTTTGTTTTATTTCAGCTTTCAACGAGACTGCCAAATTAAACAAATTTTTCGTTGAATGGCAATGAATCATTGTGAATTATAAGAATTTGTTTTGTAGCAAAAAGGTTGTAATGAGGTTTTTATTCAGTTACAAGAACATTGGAAATAGTCATTGAAACGTTATGCTGTATTGAGGTTATTATTCAGTTGCTAAAACTTTAGGAAATATTATTATAACTCAAAAAATGTAATTGAGAAAAATAACGTTGAATTGAGGTTTTTATTAAGTTGCAAAAACATTGAAAATAGTAATTGCAAGCTTGTGCTGTATTAAGGTTATTATTCAGTTGTTGCTAATTTAAAAAACATAATTGTAACATTTAAAATTTTGCTTGATATAAGAACGATGTATTGAGGTTATTATTCTGTTGCAAGAACTTTAGAAAAAAGCATTACAACTTTTTTAATGTAATTAGTTACATGAACGTTGTATTGGAGTTATAATTCAGTTGCAAGAAGTTTTGAATAAAATTGTTGTAAGTAAATGCTGCATTAAGGTTGTTATTCAGTTGCAACAACTTTAAAAAAATATTTGTAACTTTTGATTTGCTAGATATGATTTGTTAGTAATTTGCTAGAACTTTGTATTGAGGTTATTATTCCGTTGCAGTAACATTGGAAAAAAGTGTCTAAAAACTTCATACTCGCCATGTTTGATTTTTTTCTACACTGTGAATTTTGATTGGAATACGATTTTCTTTAGTATTTATTATTTTCTTTTAGAATTTTCATTGCAATATGACACTAGGAACTTAAAAAAATATTTTTAGCTGTATATTAAACATTATTAGGTCAAAATTAAAAACTCGAAATATTTCTTATTTCCCAATTATTTAAAAAAATTTTTATTTTTGGCGTGGCGCGTGAGTTTTCTAGAGGCAAAACACAAACATTCATCGACAAAATGACCTTTGTTGAAAAATTTCAGTATATAACCGCTCATATTTTCAATTTAATTTCACATCTTTTTATTTCATTCCAATTTGTCTTTGACTTTTAAAATACACTCCAAAAAATTATAACTGGTTTAATGAAAATTATATTAAGGAATTGTAGGCAAAATATTTTAAAACTTTTTAAGAACTTTTTTTTCAATCAGGAATATTCATGTCAGCAGTACTCTTTCCTTGTTAAAAAAATCTGTCATTATAACAAAAAAAACCTTCAATAAAACAATATTTTTGTCACATTCACGTTATTTTACCTAAATTTTAACGTAAGAATAACACAATAAAAACTTTTTTAGATGTTTCAAGTATATTTCATCTTGTGGCGTGCAACTTAAGTTTGTACAAACAACACATTTATAACATTATTATAACACATTTTTCGCCTAATTGAAAGCTAAGATGTTACAAAACAAGCGTAAAATATCTGCTTTTTTAGTTGGAATTACGTTACAATTATGATTTATATCTGTATTGGCGACTCTTTTGCGACACTTTAACAACCTTTTTGTGCTAGCTGGGAACGCTTCGAACATGACACTTTTGAACATTGTGCTCGCCAACCTTTTGCTCAAGAATAAGCTAAAGTGTTGTGATGAAAAGCTTAGACTAAATTCTGAGTTTCAAAAGCATGAGCAACAGTTCATTTTTTGCGAACAATCGGATCGTCAAAGCCCGACATTCTAAATTAGGCTAAACATTTTTGTACACATTTGAATCAAAACCATGTTTAAGCTATGTCAATGACAACACTTGAGCAATGACAATAACAAAAACACACAAAAAAAAAACAAGAATATAAGCATGACGTGCATTTTGTCGACCGTGTTCGTTTCCAGTAGCAGTCTGAAAACTGTAAAATATTGCAGCATTAGCAGCAGGAAAAAAAGCAGCAGCAGAAACATTCTATTCGGCTGTCCATCGCGTGTTGCAGCATTTGAGTGGCCAAAAACGTTTTTTGCTTGTACGAGTTGTACGAGTAGAGTGCCATATGTCGCCTACACTCAGCCAAAAAAGAAATGTAAAGCTTCTTAGTATTTAATAAAAACAAAAAAGTCAGAACTTTCAAAGTTGAAATACATGCCACTAGTTTTTTTTTTGAGTACAGCTATAAGTTTAAAACAAATAAAAAAAAGAAATGATTTGTAAATTGTACTAATATTTTTTTGTGCGAGTTTTTCTTTGTGTGGCCTGCTTACAGCATGAGCACATAAATGTGTGTGTTTTTTGTTAGTGCGTTTGTGATCGCATCATTGCTTCATGGCTACGCAATTTTTGGCTAATACGCACGAAATGTAATTGCCGCTTATATTGCCATCTTCTCAAATATCCTTATCGTATGGTCTCGCTCGCACTTTCACACGCATTCTTAATTGCTCTCATTTCTTATGGCATATTGTTCCTTGTTGTTTATTTGTCGAATTTTCCTTCAACTCAGTAGTGTTGTTTATAGCTTAGTCACACATACATTTAAACTCACAGACACACAAACGAACGCACTCAATTACTCATACAAACATAGACGTGCCATTTTCTTACTATTCGGCAGTTTTTGGTCTCATTTTTCACGCTTTACTTAAATCTGCAGAAAATATTGCTTATTTATTTATGAGTAAGAGTATCGTTTATTTACTATGTGGTTAAATAATGTTGTTGTCTTTTAAATGATGTTGCTATTCATTTTGCTTGTTCTTGCTTATGGTCATCTCAAATTTTGGTAGTTAGTTCATTTTTCTTCATATTTATGCCACTGCCAAAATTTTAACGTTGCAGCAAGCTTTGCTGTCAGTCACTGGGAAAGTTTTGAGTGTATTTGAGCGTGTGTGTCAGTGCAAAGTAAGCCTAATTGCTTATAATTATTTGTGCACCTTATCTTAATTAATTAGAATGCTTTGTTCTTTTCGTCTGCTTATGTTCATACCCTGTATTGTCTGAGGGTTGCTTTTTTTTCCAAAATTTAATTGGTATCTTAAGTGGTTTATTTGATTGGGTAAATATATTATGGTATATTGCATGCACCTTAATACGTACATCATATATATCAAGCAAAAAATATTTTTTGCTGTTTTGCCTATATCTTGAAGGAAATTAAAAATCAACAAAATTGTAGCCGAAAAGATAGTAAAGAACTCTTTTGAATATACTTATGTGATTTTAACGTGTCTACTCTATTTTAAAAGCTCAAAAAGATAATTTTTTAAGCAAAAAATACCGGTTATTAGGACTTACGTCGCACAGTGCAACGAGGTCTATGTGATGTGGGACAAAAATAGAAGGAATCATCTTAGATACATAAAATTTAGCATTGTCATTATTTTATTAATATAAAACGCCACACAAATTTTCATCAAGATTGGATACGCCCTTTGCCTACCTCTCATACAAAATTAACAATAAACTGCAATATATCGAGTTGTAGAAAGTGTTAAAACCAAATTTACTAATTTTTATATTGATTGGATTCACAAAATTATCATTTAAAAATTTCAGTTATATTTGCCACGCTTTTTATCCACCTTTCATACAAAATGAAGATTAAAAGTGCATCTCGAGTTGTAGAAAGTATTAGAAAAAAAGTTAACTATTTTTTTATTAACTTCATTCACATAATTGCCACATAAAATTTTCATACATATCTGCCACGCCGTTTGCTGACTTCCCATACAAAATGAAGAAAAAAAAGTGCAATATCTCGAATTCTAGTATTAGAAAGGAAATTAACTTTTTTTTAACTTCATTCAAATAATTATCATATAAAAATTTAATCAAGATATGCCAAGCCCTTTGCCCACCTCCCATACAAAATGAAGAACTGAAGTGCAATTTCTTTCTATCAGGCTGCGATCATCTGCAAACGCAAAAAAAAGTATTTTCAACGTTTTTACTATACGTGCCTCTGTGTACATCAGAATGCAGAAAAATGGAGAGCCAATGCAGACTAATAGCATTGAAGATGTATGCTGCCATCGTTGCCGCTGTACGTGAAGATGTATGCTGATGATATTATATTAATTATTTTATTTTTTATATCATTCTATCATATTTGTCTTCTATGTTCTATTCTTTTACTTCCTACAATTTATTTATATTTCTTCTTCTCTCTCTCTTTATATTTCTTTTCCCTATATCATACTTATGGTTGCGTTTTTTCTAGTAACTGTGGTTTCTACTGTCTAGCGTGTCTAGCGTCTAGGTACTAGCGATATCAAAAAAACCCTGATTGTCGTTCTGTGTAAGCAACACTCTGGTCTGTGCATTGTTCACTTTAACGCGAGAAGCCTTAACGATGTTAAGCTTGATATTGTTCGACATTGCTTTGAAAATTCGGCTGTTCATATCATTTGTGTCTCTGAAACCTGGTTTCATAAAGACATAAATGATTCATGTCTAAATATAAAAATTTTTAAGCTTTATCGAAATGATCGTACTGATAGGAAAGGCGGGGGTGTTGCAATTTACTGTAGTGATAAGTTAAATGTGAATCTGTTAGGAATATCCAGTGGTTCTGAGATAGAATTTATAAATATTGAAATTCGTGTTAATTGTGCTAAGATGTTTGTGTCGTGTGTGTATAATCCCTATCGTAATTGTTGTTTAGATCAATTGTTTTCTACTCTGTCAGATTGTGAAATTGGCTACGATCATTATGTTATGTGTGGTGGTTTTCATATAAACATTTTGTGTAAAGATAATGTCGTTAGTCGCTTTACCAATAGACTTTCTGAAGTTGGTCTTCAAACCGTTAATACAAGCATACCTACTCACTATCCAAATAACGCTTCTCCGAGCTTATTATATATTTTTGTTGTCTCTGATATTTCTTCTGTGTTGCTTTTTCACCAATTTTTTTTTTTTTTTTGGATTCGCCCGGAGGTATGAAATCTTCCAAAGATACGTATACCCGTCCTATACGCATGCACGATTTACATTCTAGAATCTGCCCGAATCAGCCGGGACAGACAGAATGCACCTAAGTACTAAAACATACCCCCTATTGGCAATTAGGATTTTCCACTAAGCACATTAATTGGCTTTTCAGCGGAATTTAAAAATTGAATATATATAAATCGCGTATTTAAGTATACTTGATTCTATATAAATAAGCAACATCGAATTAAATAATAGTAATTATCAATTTAAGGTACCCGAAAAACAATCCAAAACACTAAACTCATTTTAACTGGTTTGCGGCCATTGTCCAACCCAAGGACCTACGTGGAAATGAGATTAATCTCATATCCGACAAATCAAAATCCCAATTAGTTGGATATGCATTTGGGCCAACGCAGGCATAAACTTTTGTGGAAAAGAGATATACTCTGGCACACCAATCCAGGTGATAGTGTGAGTTCAGTCTAATTTCAAATCACGAAACCACGAGAGCACGTAAATCACAATTATATTTAAAATTAAAATATTGAATAAATGTTATACAATTTTCCATTTTAAGACGTCAACCGAATCAGAAAAATTAATCATGTTGAAGTTATCATTGAAATCACTGCACATACATCGTAAAGGTTCATGAAGTGCGTAATTAGAACTGCACTGACTCAACTTGAAAAACAGAAAATGTCTAGTTGATCTCCTTGGGATGTTAAAATTTAGAGCTGGGATGAGATATTCCGAATTAATCTCGCCACGAAGTAATTTATACGGAAACATGACATTAAGCATCATTCTTCTGCTTCTTAGGGAAGGTAGTAAAATAATTTTAAGACGTATTTCATACGATGGAAGCATAATATTGGGGTTCCAACGACTATGACGTAAAGCAAAAAGTAAAAACTGTTTTTGAACGGATTCTATGGCGTCGATGTAGACATTATATTGTGGGTTCCATACAACTGATGCATATTCAAGAATTGGCCTTACGAGAGAGGTATATAGTAATTTAGTAGTAAAGGGATCACTGAATTCTTTAGCCCATCTTTTAATGAAACCAAGGACTCCTCTTGCCTTATTTATCACCATATTAACGTGAAGATTGAAGCGAAGTTTTGAATCCATAATAACACCAAGATCGAGAAAACTGGAAACTATTTCTAAGTTAGTGTTATTTATAGTGTAATTTATGTTACTAGCAGATCTTCGCGAGAATGTCATTTGCTTACATTTTTTTAAGTTGAGATTTAAAATATTTAAGCTACACCAGTCCACAAGTCTATTTAGTTCAGATTGTAAAAGATGTCGTTCTTCGGGTGATTTGTAACAAAGAAAAAGTTTCACGTCGTCAGCGTACATTAAGACGTTACAGTGTTTTATTACCGAAGGAAGATCATTAATGAATAGTAAAAACAAAACCGGTCCAAGATGACTGCCCTGAGGAACGCCAGAAGTGACCGAAATACTTTTTGGAAGAGAATTCTTATATAAAACCTTTTGAGTACGTCTAGATAAATACGAATTTATCCAATTTAATAATGTGACAGGAAATCCAATAAGGTGGAGTTTTTTCAAAAGAAGATTATGATTAACACTGTCGAAAGCTTTGATAAAGTCCGTATAAATAACATCAGTCTGCAGTCCCAAAGTAAAACCATTTATAACACGCGTAGTAAATTTTAAGAGGTTTGTTGTAGTGGACTTACCTTTCAGAAAACCATGTTGAAAGACAGAAATGGTGGAAGACATGGAGTGGGTTAATTGATCAGTTATGATTTTCTCAAATAACTTAGGGATTGCACTTAATTTTGCAATTCCTCGATAGTTAGAAACATCTATCTTGGAGCCAGATTTATGAAGGGGTATAATATAAGAATCCTTCCATATAATAGGAAAATAACCACTATGCAAGGAAATATTAAAAATGTTTGCTAGAGGAGTACTCAGATTTCTAGCACATTGTTTTAAAATACAGCTCCGAATTTCATCAAGGCCGGTCGTAAAAGAGGATTTTACTTGTCGAAGATAACACATAACAATATTTTGGTCTATTACAGGAATTTCCAAAGAGTTAACTTGCGGGAGAAAAGGATACACAGTGCTAGTATTAAATGGTATATCGGAGTAAGTTGATTTAAAGAAGTTTGCAAACATGTTAGAAATCACATTGTCACAAGATGATTCTTCCTGATTGAATTTCATAAGGGGTGGAAAACTAAAGGCTTTACGTTTTGAGTTAACAAAACTATAGAAAAGTTTCGGATCATCTTTAAATTGAGACTTTATGTTAATTATATAAGTAGAATAGCATTGTTTATTTAATAGTTGATATCTATAATGACAAGAAGAATAGGAAGCAAAGTCTAAACTAGAAGCAGATATTTTATATTTTTTAAATAAACGATTTTTTAAATTTTTAAGTGCCTTTAGATCATTTGTTAGCCAGGGTGGATTTAAAGGATTGGAAAAACACCTTTTTTTTGGGACAATAAGAAACACCTTTGCAGAGTATCATTGAAAAACTGAACAGAAGATTCGATGCCATAATATGAATATGATGTTCCGCTAGTTAAAATTGGAGACCAATCAGTCTGCGAAAGTAAGGAATTAAGTTTTACATAGTCCGTTTTCTTAAAATTATAAACTTTTTTATTTCGCGCATCAGAAGTTACTTTATCTTATTTTTCGTGGGGGAGTAAAACTGTTATTTCAAGAGTTGGATGATGTACATCTTCTGGAAGAGATACGGGATTCGAACAATGGAGATTAACAGTAGTGCATCTATCTACACTCTAAAAAGTTTTTGTTGAAATTTACTGCAATAGTTGTAGGCAACAGGTTAGCTACCATAACTGTAGTAAACTTATGCACTCTTATTTAATTCAACATGTTGTTTGTTTATATATGTAGTGAAATTCAACAAATAGTGTTTCATTTTGATAAAAATATATAGTAATATTAAAGCAATAATATTGATATTGTAGCGAAATTAAACATCAATTATTTAATGTTACTATAATACATGTAGTACTATTTTAAAATTACTACCCTTATGTTAGTAAAATTCAACAAGTTTTACGTAGTTTTAATACAATTAATGTAGTATTTACAAATTTCTGCTGTTATTCAAGCGAATAAATTTTTTTTAGACATTCCTTATAACATTATGTATATATTAAAACATATTTTAATATATCTTATAACTTAATAGTTTTGGCGGTAGCGCAGAGATATATCATATTTTGATTTTTTTTTTTTTAATGATAATTCTCAAATAATTTGGTACTTGAAATACCAAAACGCAGAACAGACACTTGCATACAGAATTTCTTCTCAATGCGTATCCTAAAGAGGTAGACAAATGAAACCCAGGCATTTTTTGTTTTTTTTTAAAGGTCTTTATTTATTTATTAACATGTTGTTTTCATTTAACTGTTAACAACTTAACACTTAACAAACTTCTATCGAAAAACGTATTTTTACTAAACTTTTTTAATTAAAACCAGAAAATTTTTAAAGAGTGATCTTCACTCACTGACAAGCCGACTCGAATGAGCATGTGTTGAAAATATCTGCTCAATTTTAATTCAATTTATTTAGTAATATAAAACATTGCAATTGATATTGCAGCAAAGTTCAACATTTGTTGTTTAATTTTGCTAAGAATTGTGTTTAGTGGTAAAAACTCAAAGATCAATATAAAATTAATAGTAAAATTACACATTAGTTGGAATTTCAACAAAAAATTAGTATGATATTGATAGTAAGTTTGCAATTATTATTTAGAGTGTATAAATACAAGGTCTAGGGTTCTGTGGTTTATATTTAAAATATCATTGGCTTGTTGAAGACACAGATCAGACAGCTTATCTAAGAAGTCATTTATCCAATCACTATTGGAAACAGGAGTAAGAAATGAAGAATCGTCAGACGATCTCCAAGTCACAAAAGGTAGGTTAAAATCACCCAGAACAATAAGAACGTCTTTATTTTTTAACAAATTATGAACTTTTTCCATGGCGTGTAAGTGTTTTAAATACATTGTTAAGTCACATTTAGGAGGAATGTAAGAGCAGGTAACATAAATAATACTATTATTTAATTTAACTGCAACACAAATGAACTCAATGTCACTGGTGTCAAGAATTGTCAATTCTTCAGATACAAGCGAGTTTTGAACAGCTATCAAAACACCACCACCGATTTTATCATGACGATCTTTACGAAAAATTTGATATTTCAGAATTTAAGATATTAGAGCGAAGCCAAGTCTCTGTAAAAATTATAATGTTATATTCAAAATCAAAACTGTTTATGAAAATATCGGAAAGTTTGGAGTTAAGATCCCTGACATTTTGATACACAAGCTCTTATTTAGACTTGCGGTTTATTAATCGTTTTTTGGATGAGATTCAGGGCTATTTCGGGGACGCGGCAAATGTTCAACATTTACCGGTCTTGGATTGCTTTTAAATTCAAATTCGCGTACAATTGTGTTAGGCGGCCAAAAGTTTACATCAACTATAAAATTAAATAAATTTTCAGGAACTGTTAATCTAAAAGAAGTAATCACTCTAACATTTGAATATTTGAATTTATGAACCGAAAGATGCAAGGAACAATTCAACTTTGATTTAATGAAAAAATCTATATCAACCTCTGTTGTATCCGCAGCTAAGCGAGAAACAAAGATTGATTTAATTGGAAGAGAAACAGTTTGGGCATAAGACATGATTGGCAATGAAGGTGGAGGTGCCAGCACTGGCAAAGGAGCAGAAATCGATATGTTTGCTGTATTCGAAGTAGAAGTTAAAATAGGTGGAGGGGCTGTTATACCACCAATGCCCATGTCGTCAGCAATGTCATGTACAGAAGAATGTAGAGTTGGAGTTGAATCCGTTTTTTGCTTACTACGCAAAGACATGTATTTTTTTTTCCTTTTGGGAAAAGGAATTGACTCTTCAATATATTTAAAATCGTCGAAAAGAGACTGATATTTAAAAAATTTTTCAGAAAGCGAAGAAAGTAAGAAAGTAAGAAAATAAGTAAGTTTCAGAGAAGCCTTGTTTTGTCTGCTTGAAAAGCTTGTAGAAGTTGATGTCAGCCAATTTACATTTTTCGCAAGACCAACGCAACCCTTTACCTTCCTCAATACAATCCGCAACTCGACCTGTCACGCCTGCACATTTGGTATGAACAGCATTATCACATAACCAGCATGATAAAAACCGCTCAGTTTCACCCCTTACAGAGCAGCCAGGCTTAGCACAAATCATTTTAAAATAATGCAGATAAAATGACGAAAATAAGGAAAAAAAAAACACTGCACTTAAATGACAAGCAACAATTTTAACAAATTTTATCAATAAGGCCTTTTCCACACTTGGTCAACGCAATGCCAACGAAACATCAACGCAACAGCGAAAAAGTTTAAAAGCAATGCAACTATAAACCGAATGCTTTCAGACTTGCTTCAAAAGTTATGCAACATATATTTATTATTTAATATTTAACACTTGCTCATTCATTCTGCAAACTATTTCTTCTTCTTTAAGATTCTATTAATGAAAAAAAGAACTAATTAATTAACTTATTCACCTTGATTAATACTGCACTACAAACAATTCACAAAACAAACAAACTGATGCAACAAGTCGCCGATGAAAATTGCGGAAAGCCGCGTTGCGTTGAACAGGTTGAGAACGTGTCGAGAACTTGTTGCGTGCAAGTTGCTTAATCTGAAGGTTCCGGTATAAATACACAGGCTAGCAACTTGAGTTGGAGTTGCGTTGACCAAGTGTGGAAAAGGCCTAAGAATAAAAAGAATAAAAAAAGAAAAATTAGCTTTGTAACCACCCTGTTCTAAAAGTTCCTAAAAGTATACAGCGATTAACAAAAGTAAGTAGCAAAAATTTAAAATACAATTGATGCACAACTGCTAATGTAAAAATGAGACAAATAATCAAACAGAAACAAGCGAATATGAATGTGAACACAAAACTCACAAAATTATGCTTCCACAGCTTATGAAAAAAAAAATTTGTCAGAAACAAATTTTATTTTTCTTCTTTAATAGAATTAAGTGGAAAAATAAACAAAAATTATAAAAACCTGACTGGAAAACGTCCTCAAATGTCCCAAAAAGTACAAGTTTACACAGAAATTAGACTTATATATTCAAACAAACTGGATTAACTTAAACGTTTTCGCAGCTAAGTTAACAAAAAATCTGTTTACAACGAGAGTTGATTGAGAACTGAGAGTTGATTGAGAAATGTTCTTTGTTTTTGACCCTGATCTCATTTTTTGTTCTTTAAATGTAAATATTACACCAGTTGTTATTGAAAAAACAATTACTTTTAGGGATTATAAGTCCATTGACTGTGACTCATTGTTTAGTGACATGTCTACTATTAACCGGTCCGAGTGTTGGTTAATGGGTTCTGTTATGAGAAGCTAGGGTATTTTATGAGTAGAATTTTACAACTTTTTGACTTGCATGTTCCTTTGGTCACTCGCCGAGTAACTAACGTTAGCTGTCCCACAATATATGTTCACAAATAATGTGAATTTAGTCCTCAAAAAACTTAATACAACTTACAATCGTTGAAAAAGAAATCCCACAACATCCAATTGGGAACAACACAAAAGTGCGAGAAACATAGCTAACTCTACAGTTAGATCAGCAAAGCATATTTTTTTATGTCCAAACAAAGTTCATCAGAACCATCTAAAAAACTTTGGAGCAATTTAAAACAAACTGGTGTATGCAGTGTGAAATCCAACGATTGACGAATTGATCCGAATACCCTAAACGAATACTTTATCGCCAGCTCTACGTCTCCAAATAATGGGCTTGCCTTTAATCCAAGGCCTTTAAGTTCTGAATCTCTAAGTAATTTTGAGTTTGTTGCTATTGATGAAAGTGATGTAGGCCGGTGTGTTAATAAAATAAAATCCAACGCAACGGGTGAAGATGGAATATCAATTAAGTTTATTAAAATTATTTGACCGTACAGCATCAACCCGCTTACCCACATATTCAATCATTGTTTCACAAGTGCATACTTCCCTGATGTTCGGAAAGTAGCGACAATCATTCCCATAGCGAAAAAAAATGATAGCCGCCGCTATGAAAAATCGCCCGTTGGACTTACTGTGGGTTGTTTTCCCTAAGCAACGACCGAAGGCCACCTATTAAGAAAGGAATAGTATCTAGAAGCAATGTAGACAGCGATAATTCTTTTTTTAATAGGCGGCCTTCAGCCGCTGCTTAGGGATTACAACCGTCAGTAAGTTCAACACTGGCTTCGTTGTCTACCTTAAAAATAGCATAAGTCGACTTAAGACAGATCTGACTGATTGCTGCAGCTGTATTTCACGCATATAGAACTATAAACACACAAAATCTGGAGCATCTAGTATTACCTTAGTCAAAGTTTTGACATAAAAATAAAAGACTTTTCCATATAACTTATATGGCTATTGAAAGCTTTGAAGCAAGATATCTCGAAACTTTGAAATCAGACTTAAGCTGTTATTGCTTATCGACACAGATATCAGTATTTGTTGAAACCACTTGCGATTATGACCACTTAATAGCGGACATAATTCCAAGGAGTCAGAATTCCCATTTGGGACTATGTCCTCTTTTAAAGCGGTCATAATCCCAAATTTGAAATCTGGGACTATGTCCCTTGGGGCTATGTCCCGGCACCTCCAGTTGCATTAGCTGCTACCTCTACCACCTAATATCATCAGGTATATAGCATTTTTCAATTACATAAAACCTTTTTTCAATTGAATGAAACCTTTTGCCAATTGAATGAAACCTTTTTCAAAATCGATGAAACCATTTTTCAATTGAATTAAACTTTTTTTCTTTCAATTTAAACTTTTTTTAATTTTATTGAAACTTTGGCAAAAATTTAAAAAAAAACATGCGCTTCGTAACACTATGCCTTCCGTCTCTCTTGTCTTATGTATCCAAACATTGTCCATAATGAAGAAAGAATTAAACAGACGCTCATAGCTACTGACTTTTTCAGTTAGCTCTCTCAGAAATTCTTGCAAAGGATACGCATTAACTAGCACTGGGGGTGGACAAACTGAATGTGTCGAACATTTTTCGATTACTTAAGCGAGTTGCTGTTTTCGCTATAGCTATTCACTTCTGATGTTTACACTTATACTAAAGACTGGCAAATATCCAATTTTTTTTAAAATTTTTTGATCCTAAGGGGGATCTAACCCCTAAAAACCCCGTGTCTACGGGCCAGCCTTAAAGCACATCACAAAACAACAGCGTTTAAAAATGAGTCCAAGAGTATTCTAACTAACAACCGAAATACATAATACCTAGAATAAATGTTGCCCTAAGAGCGAATTTATACACTGAGAAAATTAAGTTGTGAAAAGCATATTTAAAAAACTAAAATGAAAAAAAACATTAATCATGAAAATGAATATAAAAACAGAACGTTTCAAAAACGACAAGATTATAGTATGATGATTTTTGTGAGGAGAATTTGGGTGTCATACAGTTTGGAATTAGAATACCCAGTTATAATTTTTCACTTTTATACACAAACTCAAACACTTTGGGGAGGATATAAATAAGATTTGTGAAGTTTTCAATGAAGTCATTTATATTTAAATATTTCTTAAAATTTTTGATAATCTTAATTATATATTAAAAATTAATTGTGAAAAAAATGAAATAGTTGTATGTGAGTAAGTTTTTGCGACTTTTGAAATAATGTTGTTTTTTTCAGTGTAGAGAGCGTGCTCCAAAAAGTTTTTTTTTTATAAAATATTAAAGCAGTTCAGAACAGAAACAAGTTTATGTAATACATAGATTTTACTCAATTAGAATTTGTCTCTTAATTTTAATGATGTAGAGTTCGGCCTCACTCAGCCTAGTTAGCTCACTTTTTAAAAAAGTTGTAACAGCCGAACAAGGTATCACTCATGTTTATTATAAAAAAAATTGCCATCAAAAATAATTTTTAGAAGAGTAAATTCTTGAAAAATAGAGAGCAATGCAATGGTTTTTTTACGTTCCAAAAACCGAGTCAAAGAATTTCGTTAAGAAGAAACCTGGTTGTCAATCTTCATAAAAGGTTATTTTACTCGAAACCGTGGGATTTTGAGTTGTGACGGTATTGCAGAAAATGAGCGATATGTCCCTATTTTTATATTAGTTGCAATGAGCGAGGTTGTACTGTTTTTCTAAAGAGAGGTACCGTTATTTTCAGCTGTCCAACCCAAGAACATATCAGCTTTTTTCTGATCAGGTCATACCGAATTTGTCATCATCGCGAACAAGTACTAAATAATACATAAATTAAAATGAGCAGTGAAGATTTCAGTTCCAGAAGCTCCAATTTATGGCAACCAAGCCAAGAAATTACTGGACCTAGTGAGGAAACTGCGCGTGAACCGAGTCAGGAGTCTTCGCAGCAACAAAACCAAGATTCACCGGAGCAGAGTCAAGCCACCACAAATCGCAGGGGAAAAGGCCGGAGCACCCGAAGAAGATTGGGAAAGTATTCAAAAGTAACATCAGACATGAAAGCTCTCTTAATAAAATTGTATGAAGAGGGGAAGAGGATCAACGAAGCTGCTCAAGTAACATCGATAGCTATTAATACGGCGAAAACCATTATATCACGTTATAAAAAATATAATAACTACGCAGAGCGCGAACGCGGTGGAAATCGTACTAAAAAAGTATCTGCCGAAGTACTTGAGTACATTGAAACGACCGTAGAAAGAAATCCTGGAATCAATTTAAAACATATAAAAATAAATCTACTTAGAGAGGAAAATGAAAATCTATCCATATCTTCGATTTTCCGAGCATTGAAAGAGCTTAAAATAATATTGAAATTGGCTTCAGTTGAAGTAGATCGAATGAATTGTCCACGAACTCTAGAGCTTCGACAACAATATGCTCGCGAGTTTACACAGTGGGCTTCGGAGCGAAGAGAAAAGTTAATTTTTATCGATGAGTGCGGTTTTAACCTCCATCTGCGGAGATCACAAGCACGCTCCAGAGTGGGTACAAGAGCCCCTGTTATTGTGCCTACCATAAGAGGAAGGAATGTGACATTAGTTGCAGCAATAAACAACACTGGTGTTTTGCATAAAAAAATCTTGGCGACATCAACAGTTAATTTCCAAGTTTCCAAGAATTTCTGAGAGAGCTTACTGAAAAAGTCAGTAGCCATGAACGTCTGTTTAACTCTTTCTTCATTATGGGCAATGCTCGGATACATAAGTCAAGAGAGACGGAAGGCATAGTGTTACAAAGCGCTTGTTTTTTGAAGTTTTTGCCGCCATACTCACCTATGTTAAACCCTATAGAAAAAGTGTTTTCTAAATTAAAATGGCATGCTCGTGCAATATTATCTGACTCACATACAGAGCACAGCATCTTTGACGTTATAATATAAGCATACAACAAATTTCATGGAACGACTGCACCAACCACATAATGGACATGATTCTGCAAATTCCGCGAGCAATAGAACGTCAAAATCTTCATTAAGTTATTTTTTTACTTAATAAAAAAGATCATTTTTAAAATATTTGTTTAAGTTTAATATAATTCAAAAAAAGTTTCAATAAAATTAAAAAAAGTTTAAATTGGAAGAAAAAAAGTTTCATTCAATTGAAAAATAGTTTCATTGGTTTTGAAAAAAGTTTCATTGAATTGAAAAATGGTTTCATTGGTTTTAAAAAAAGTTTCATTCAATTGGTATAAGGTTTCATCGATTTTAAAAAAGGTTTCATTCAATTGAAAAAAGGTTTTATTTAATTGAAAAATGCTATATATAATTAATTTTTTTTGTTGCGAAGCTATATCTTCCTTTATTTTTAGTGAGTAACATTTACCATGGCGCATATATCGTATTGCTCTCACTTTAAGCATATTTCCAAACACTAAAAATATGAAAAACTCAAAAAAGCAATAATTTTACAAAAATTAAAAGTTTTCTTATTACTTTATAAATGTTAGAAGTTATGGAGTTTATTAAGTTATTGATTACTTTTAGAAGGATTTTAATATCATACAACAACTTTAAGATTTTCAAACCAATTTCACTCGATAAACTTTATTAGCTGTAGACTCTTGACTTTACTTTTCTCAATTTAATTAATCATTTTCTGAATATTTTTTTTTTAATTTTCTCCAACTTATATTACTTTTGTTCTGGTGCTTGATTTATACTTTTAATCTTGTTGGAAATGCTTTAAGCCAAAACTGTCAATATTAATTGATTCAGCGTTGATTTATGCACACGCAAATGGCTTGAATCTGGTTTGTTTGGCTTGTTCAAATGGCTTAAAAGTTTGGCGTTAATTAATTAAAATTGAAATCCAAAAGTTGAACAAAATTCGTAGAGTAATACGCTGTATTTGGTAAAACAAAATGAGGTGAGGGCGCCAAGAAGAAACGGAAGCGCACTTGTGTTTGAAAATGTTAAATTTGTGGCAAACGATGACGTAAAACTGGTTAGAAAGCTATAAAGTATATTTTAAAGCAGAAATTGGTGCGATAAATATTGTACTTGGCTTGATAAAAATGATGGGCAGCTAAAAGCAAATAAAAGGGAGAGTGAAGTAGTTCATGAGTAACATAAGATATTTTAGGGATCTTAAAACATTACTTGCAAGTGATAAAAATTGTTTCCAATAATTTTGACTGTGGTTGGAACTAGCTTCAATCACTGATTTTTATTCTAAGAATCACAGTATCGTTATTCCTCTAAAAAATGTCCATTTAATCAAAATTAATTGTGCGTAATAAATTGTTATAAAAAAGGTTTATTTTATCTGCCCAATCTCAGATAGGTTACTCACAAATATTTATTATTTTTAAGAGAAAAAAAAAATGTAATTGTAACCATACGTTTGAGAGGACCCTTTAAAATTCAACGGAGCAACAAAAACACACAATTTCAAATAAATTAACAAAACAGACCAAATTTAAAGCAGTAACAACCGAAACAAGTTAAGAAGATGCCGCGGAAATGTCAAACGGATGATTAATACAATCACAATAAAATTAACTGATATAAAGTGATTTCCGCGTTCACTTCCGTTGCAAACTTTGAACAGAATTAAACGCAGAATAAAGCTTTTAACATATTTTATGAAGCGCTTCCTGCTTTTGTTTAACGGTGAGTGGTGGAGGACGCCACGATGTCAAATACTGGAATTAGTGATGCAGTGACATACAAACAACTAACACTTTACAATTAGTTAATGGCAAATAACAAAACTAACAGGACATTGTCAAATATCCGGTTGTTCAAAGTAAAGGAAGATGCAATGCTTTAGCTAAATCAGAAAAAGATATGGTGTCAACTGATGCGATCGATTTGTGGCAAAAGCTACAATTTTCCAGCTTTACAAAATCTTCGATGGAAAACATAATTGATAAAATTATAAACAGTTACTAAAAATTTTTGGAATATAAAAATGGGAAAAATATTCGACATAACTAACGAAAATGGTTTATACTGCAGTACAAAAGAAAAAAAAAATTTAGTTTACTTTGGAAAAATACAAATGAAGCAGTTGGATACTTAAGGCCCTATTCTCCTTCAGCTTGCTGTTTTTGGACCCTTTTTGAAAAAATTCTCATTTGAAAACGCAAAAAGATACTTGAATTTTGTTTTTTTATTGAATTAGTAATGAATGAAAGAAAATAAAAAAATTTTTTTCGCCGCGATATAGGGGCTGTCCATAGATGATGGCACCGTCAAAGTTGGCCCTCAAAAAAAAAGCATGGTGCTGGCGGCCACGATTCCGGCCCTCAGGAGCGTCTGAAAAAAAAATATAGGGTTATGATCAGCATAGATGTAATTCTGGCCCGTAGTAAAATAAAAATTTTGCGATTTTTTTTGACAAAATGGCGGCCACTTGAAATTGACAAATCGAATTTGGACCCATTTTTTTGTAGTTTAGTGTAAAAAAAAAATAGTAAAAAAAATCGCAAAATTTTTTTTTTACTACGGGTCAGAATGGTGACAATTCTACGTCGATTAAACTTTGTTTCATCCAAATCAGTTCAGTAGAACTGGCGGAATCGTGGCCGCCAGCTCGAAAAACGTGGTTTCGAGATAAACGCGTTCAAAGTTTGAAGTTTATTTTTCGAAAAAAAAATTATTTTATCAAAATCGGTTCAGTAGAACCGGAGAAAAGTGGCTTGATAGTTGGAAAGACGCGATTTGGACAAAACAAAACTCACTCTTTTATGAAAGAAAAAAACTGTTTTTGGAATACTTACCCAAATTATTCAGCGATGCCAGGTTCATATAAACCACCTTCTTCTTCTTCAAAAAAGCTTTGATCTTTGGCTCTTTGAGCTCTGCGAGCAATTCTGCCCTCCTTTGATGCATCCACAGCGTAAGCTTCCGAGCGGTTGAGGCGAAGTTCATCACGTGATAACGCAAAATTGTAGGCTTGGTTTCCAATGGCGATCCCATCAACCTCATAATTTTGAGTATTGGCTGAAAACCATCGTTGAAAATGGCGGTTGCCATGTAATTTGCTATCTCCACTGTCCGCGCTCCAGCGTGCATATGTTTTGGTGCAAAGGTCCAGGCGATACTGTTGAAACCTTCATTGCTGTTTTGAGTCTCAGACCCGAGGCATCTACTCAACAACTCGTCCGATGACAGCGCTTCGTAGACGGGTTTTATCGCTTCGGCGACCTTTGGGTTGAGCGGATCGTAATTATGTTTAAAGTCATCCACGTTACTAAACTAAACTAAACTAAACTAAACTAAACTAAACTAAACTAAATGCGGCTTTGATTTCATATTCATTCATATGTTTCTGCAAATGTGTATTCAAACCTGTTTTTGCCTGTCCATTAACTATTCAAAGGAATTCGGTGGTTAATTGATGCCGTTGCGTTCAAAAACTAAGCAACATAAAACTACTCATTTTAGCGAAGACATGACCCCACAAAAATGGCCATATCTTCTAAAGTATTTCGAATTTCAAAAAACCCTTTTAGGGTTATATTCTTAAATGTCCAAGCTATAAAAAAATGCAAAAAAAAGTCAAAAAAAAATTTTTGCTGAAAGAGAATAGGGCCTTAACTACTAAAAGTGCCAAAGTGCATCCATCAAAAGCTTGTCTAGCAACTCGTGCAGCAATGAATACAAAAAGCAGTAAAAAAAATTTAAATTATTTGAACTCAACGACATCATTCGAAGAATACCAGTTGGCAAATACTGAAAATGACGGAGACTTCGAAAAAATAGATACATTAAAAACTTGGACTGGCAACTCTGTCGCTGTGAAAAGAACAACACCTGCTTCATCGTGTGTGAAAAATAAATAATATTTTGTTATTTTCTTAATTTTAAAGGTGAAAACATTACAGAAAACATTTATAAACAATTTATTATTGTGCTAAGTTCATATAATTATGAAAAAAACTGACAATTTAAAGAAACATTTGCTAAGAACGAAAAAGTGGAAAAAAAAGTATAGCAGTGAGAGGACTGCCGACCGAAGCGAAAACCTATATATAAAATATTAGTGTTCGATGGAAGACTTTGTCCTGCCACGGACCTCTTTACTGCCATATAAGAATTTTCATGCTAATCGGAAAAAAATTTTATATTTTCACCCATTCAGCCTTTGGTTATTTCTTTCAAAATATTTTTTATTCAGATAGCATTTTTTTATAATTACACCAAAATATTATTACATTTTAATTGAATATTGTTGATATAAAAATAAAATACAGGGAGCACTATTGAATGAAAAATAGTCCTCAAAAAGGATATTTAATTTTTTTCTTTCAATATATATGTAGAGATGTATCTAAAGTAAAATACATTTTCTTTTTTTTTATGTGTGATATTTTGTTTGATGGGTCTTGAAGTCTCTTTTAATGCCTGCAGAAAATATAGCAAGCAAAGTGCAGTTTATTTTCTGCCCCCGATTCGGTTCATCCGTACATCCGGCTCATCATTAATGCACATTATTTTCATCTTTTATCATTTCATTATATATAAAATTATGGATTTTAATATAAAAACAAAGTAAAACATAAACAAAAATATTAATTAAACTTATTGAAATAATTAGTATACACTTAAAATACGTATAGTTACATAACATTTGTATTTACATAAATTTTATTGAATTTCATTACTTCAAGATACTATAGGCTTATGGTAGGTGAAATAAGAAAAAAAAAATTTTTGGACGATGCAGTCCCACTCATGATAAAATTATTATTAGGTAGCTTTGATAACTACTTATTTTCTCACGAGCTGCGACCATCGAATTTCAAACAAAAGAAAACAATATAAAGTGCGGGTGTCACACACATTGACAGCTTTCAGCGGAGTCAATAGTTGACAACTGTTTTTTTTTAAATTTGATTGAGAAACCTTTGCAATTAGGTTTCCAACTTTTAAGTGCACCTCAAATAAGTGCTTTTTTTCGAATTTTGGAAAAGTAAAAAAAACTTTTTATAAACAACCAAATAAAGTAAACAATAAACAATGGAACTTGCTTGTGCCAAAATTAACTGCTCTATTGAGGACAAAGGTGCAATGAAGCTAAGTTGCAATGGTCTTTGCGGGAAATCTTACCACGGCACTTGTGTGGGAATGACTAACAGAAGTTTAAACTACTTTCAAGAATACACATCACATTTTAAATTCTTCTGTGATGAGTGCATGGATCTATCACTATCCCATGTTATGCTCGCAATAAAATGTCTTAGCGACTCCTTGAACGTGATGCATGCGGCTAATAAGCAAGTCATCAGTAAAATACCAAATTTCGAAAAAATGACTCACGTATCCGATGATCTTGCAAGGGTAAAGTCCATCTGCAAGTCCATCTGCAAATAACTCGGATATCTCAAATGTTTCTAAAAACTTGAGAATTCTAACTGATTTAGTCATAGATAGCGAAAAAAATTTTATTTGGAAAACGGCCATAAGCGAGCTTAATATAGAAGTAAAAAAAAGCCTCGACGTTTTAAAAAACGATAATACAGCCAAAAATATACTGAGTATGCTAACATCTTTGCGCTATGATGTGGATATCGCACTTCAGTCAGGCAAACCCCAACCATCACCTCCGCAATCAGATCCAATGCTGGAAATATTACATCAAAAAATAAGTGATATCAGTGATGATCTTGAAGTGTTTTGAGTGACGCTTGCAGATGTAGTGGATGAAATAAGATCTGCACCCAATAGAGCTGAAATAAGTTATCCACAAGCCTCTCATCATAACTCTTCCTCTATTTTCGAGGAAATAATGGCAGCATCTATTCGTTTGCCACAGGTCACCTTTTTACCAGCTAATCTGAATTCTTCAACTGCCTATGACACTACGGAACATATAACACCGATTGCTACTCCTCAAAATGTTACAACGAATCCACCCCAAATCGGATCGCCACCATCAACAGTACCCACAATAGCTCATTCTATTCGTTCATCAACAATTTCTCCAAAACAAAACAAAAATACCAATAACTCACAACCTGGATCTCCCTCTGCCACTTCACCTTGCGACTCACCACCAATTGCAGCCCCTCGTACCAACTTAATCCATAAGTTTGGAACGTCATGGACTTCAACTCAATGGCAGAATAGAATAAAGAAACTCCATGATTCTAATGAAATTGACAAGACCACTCTGTTCATTAAGAGCCCATCAGTTAAAACAACTATATCCTGGATGAGCACTTACTTTCGTAATAAATTTGGCATATCTATTACAAACTGTTCAAAGATATCCAATAAAGCAAAAAAATTCTGCAGTTTCAAACTAAACATCCCAAGTCAATATGTGTGGATGTTCTTGAACAACAGCGGTGAGAGACACGGCGAATGGCAAATAACCGAATGGACGAATAAGCCTGGGAAAAAGTCTGGGACATCAAGATCTTTACAAAGTTCTGGCAGTTCAAGAATCGAATCTTCTGAAAGGAATTCTAACATTAACAAGAATCCATTATCTCAAAGTAATTATAGTTCTTGCTCTAACTCTTTTTCGTATATAAATTCCCGTCCTAACTCTAAATCTAAGGTAAACTCTTATTCTAATTCTAATCTTAATTCTAAGAATCCTCTATATAAAAGAAATGTAAACCTACCTGTTCTTGAATCCAAACCTTATTCATCAAATTAGTTTGTGCAACCTAAGTCCCACCATAATTCAGATTCTAATTGGAATCTGAAAACTAGCATTTTCCCCATATTTTCTCCCATAATTAACCAGAATACGGCTTCATCTTATAATAAGATGATTACTGGAAGCAATCTAGCATCTAAACCGCCAACTCATCAAACACGTAAACGGGTTTCATTTAATCTTAACAATAATGAAACCAATTGTGAGAAATATCCAAATTTTATCCATTCTCATGCTCTTAATCCTTCACCACCAACCGGAAGTGGTTTACCAAAACCATCTTCTGTTTCAAATGAGCTTTGCAATCAACCTGGTAGTCCTACGTCATTTTTAGACCCCCTACTTCCTCCAAAAGTGAAATTGACACTAAACTCTTGCGAAGGCACTGAGAGCAGATATGCCCTTTCTCGCCTCAGGGAGAACAACGTTTATAACAATGTTCGCCTGTATCTCGCTTATATGTATAAAGTCCCTGATTCAACATGCATAGAAGGCAAGACCAAAACTAATCTTAGAGTATTAATTCAGCAAGAAGGTGTTCCTACCGGTTTTGAAGACTTGCGTAATTTATTTGTCCGCTTTCACGAGCACCTCGGTGTAACGGTTGATCAAGTCAAGGTGGATCTGGAAACCTATGGCGCTCATGTCAGAGCTAAACATGTTTCTCTTCTTCAAAAATCTCGTAAAGAGCAACAGCAATATTATCGTTCCTAACTCTTCTTTCTTAAATATATTCTACCATAACTGTGGCGGCATGAGAAGCAAATTAAACAAACTTTATGTTGACGCTAAATCATGCCACTTCAATGTCCTAGTATTCACTGAGACATGACTAAACGAAACCTTTAATAATGAGAAAATTCTTGATAGCAATTGGACTGTCTTCAGGAAGGATCGGGACTACTCCTCAACAGGTCTTTCTCGAGGAGGTGGTGTCCTTGTAGCATCTCACAATTCCCTTTCAAGTGAGCTAATAGACACACCTAACCATAAACTGTTCGATCACCGAATTATTAGAGTTTGTTCAGGTAAAAGTCTCAATGTGTACATAGGCGTCGTTTACATTCCTCCCGGCTCAAGTGAAACAACATACAACGAGCTATGTGAAACACTGACCACCTTTACCTCCTCCCTAAAAGAGGAAGATAAAGTTGTTATTCTTGGTGACTTCAATCGCCCAAATATATCTTTTGTCACCGACGAAAACGACAACTTTCATCTTCCTGTAAATCTTTCTAATGCCATAGACTTCAACTTACTTAGCACCTTTTATGGCATTGACTTGCAGCAAGTCTCTTCTTGACAAAATCAGAATGGCAGATGGTTGGACCTAATTTTTACTAACTCGTATGAAGAAGTGAAGGTTAGTCCATGCATGGGAGCAGAAAATTTATTAACCAACACTGTTCATCATACAGCCTTAAAAGTTGTTTTCTCTGCTAATGACATCAACTTTACCCAGTCTTATAATAACACCATTACGTACGATTACCTCAACGCCGATTATGAAAAAATAAAATGTTATCTTAGTTCTCTAAATTGGAATCATATTCTATTCAATTTAGATTTAGACAGTGCTGTCTCTATATTTTATCAGCACATTTTTACCGCTATCGAAAGTTATGTGCCAATAATAAAGAAAAAGAATAAGCTCACAGAACCATGGCTAGACAACAATCTCAGATTTTTGAGGAATCAAAGAAATAAAATGTACAAACTTCTCAAAAACACTGATAATATAAGCGATGAACTGAAGCTTAGATATGACGAGCTATCAAGAGAGTTCTCTATCAAGTCAGAAGAAGCGTACAAGTTGTACACGAACATCATCGGAGAAAAAATTGTCCAAGAGCCGAGAAAATTCTTTGACTTTGTTAACATGAAGCGCAAATCTAGCGGCTATCCATCGTCTATGTTTAAAGGTAATGTCACTTCGTCCAATTCTCTTGAAATAAGCAACTTGTATGCCGATCACTTTAAGGAGGTCTTTTGTCTTCCTACCACCTTATCTGAAACTTCTCCTAGCTCAACTATTATAGTCGATAGTTTATATTTAACCCAGGAAGAGATTTCTTATGCAATAAAAGAACTGGATATATTAAAGGGACCAGGGGCCCTATTCTGGTTGGATGAGAAATGAGAAAAAAGATTTCATTTACTTTTCATTTCAAACTTCTCATTCTGATTTCTCATAATTCAAAAAAAGTGATTCTAAATCACATTGTGAGAAACTTCCAGTGATTAAAAAATATATTGGAAAGTTCTCATGAGAAATGTCAAAAAATTATTTATTGTCATTTCTGTTTGCGCTTTTTTAACTTAAAAATTAAAATTGTTTGAAACGTTGCAATTACGTGGAACGCCGCCAATTTCAAGGACCCACTACCATTGTTTTGGCTTTGTCACGAGACCGCGATTGTCTGCCATTTCCGTTAAATTTTGGCATAGAGGGTTCACAGGTGAGATAACCATAATCATAAGCAAGCTAACAGCCTCTTTGACCGATGCGTCTTAACCTAAACCTTAGCAGATGCGCAATCTATCCTAGCTTTGGTTAAAACGCACATTTGAGATGCATGCTTACTGAAGGTAAAGACCTATCAATAAATTCCCTATATTAATTTCATCAATTTTAGGTTAACATTTTCAAGAATTGCAAAGGATGACTTCATTGATTTTGGTTCAGTTAGAGCACGAGAGAAGGCGAAGATGGCAGCGGTAATAAATCTAGTTTTAATGATGTTATGCATTATCGTGTCAACTTATGAGGGAAAAGCATCTTGAAAAATAACACTTTTATTTTAAGGCATTTAAATTATTACTTTTTAATTTTGTATGCAGTAATTTGCATTTACACTTAACTACAATAAAACAAAGGCAAGTGCCCCTACAAAAAAACACGTTAATGCAATACTACACACCTGCTGGCACTAATTAACACATTTTATTATTTTATTAGCATAAATATTAGACGAATTTTTAAAAACTTGAGAGACTCTCACAATCCATTTGAAATAATAACAGAGGAATATTTTAGGGAGCTATACAGATTTCCAAAAGCGCTTTGCCTTGAATACATCAATGAAATTTCACCCTTTATGAAGAAAAGAGCAAGAAGGAATGGACTACCTGTTCACATCAGGATACTTAGTGCGTTGCGCTTTTTTGCTCAGGGAAGCTTTCAAAGATCGGTTGGCCAAGACGTCCTCTCGTCAATGTCTCAACCCTCAGTAAGCCGTTGTGTAACAGAAGTTGCCACAGCCACAAATAGAATAGCATATAAGTACATAAAGTTTCCAACTACGGATGATTATTATAGTATTAAGCGACCTTTTTATGATATAAGCGAATTCCCTGGAATTATTGGGGCAATAGATGGCTCCCATATCAAAATAAGTTATGTGAAAAAAGACATTGAGCACGTTTATTATTGTAGAAAAGGAGGACATTCTTTAAATGTGCAAATCATCTGTGACTCAAACTATATGATTTTTAATGTTAATTCAAAATTTGGAGGAACTACTCATGATTCTTATGTGTGGCGACAATCAGTAATACAAAACATTTTGGCAGCCCGATATGAGGCTGGCGAAAGAAATTGTTGGTTACTGGGTGACAGTGGATATCCTCTTCAACCATGGTTATTAACTCCGATGCAAAATCCTGAAACTGAAGCTGAGCAAAAATATAACCGAGCTCATAAGATCACAAGAAGTACTGTGGAAAGAGGCATCGGTGTAATGAAAGGTAGATTTCGCTGCATCGCTAAGGACAGAACCCTTTGCTATTGTCCATATAAGGCAGCGATTATAATCAACGCAATAGCAGTTTTGCACAATATTCTCACTGCAGCCAGAGTTCCTATTCCAGATGATGTATCTATGGACAGTGAAGAAAACGATGAACTTGAAAATGAAGAAAACATTCATAGTCCAAACAATGCTGGAGTAGCTATTCGAACAAGTGTTATTGAAACATATTTTTCCTAAATTTGCATTTAAATTATTTTTTTGTTCTTATGACACACGAGTGCTTAAATTTAATTTGTACAATATCTTGATGAACAAGAAATAAATTCATATTGAAACTATTTTTCTTGAAATTGTTTTTAATCCGTTCGCAGAAGAATAAACTAAACTATTTAAAAACTATTTAAAAATCTGGTAAGCCCATTTGAACCTTTTTATAAAAGACGTATTGATTATTTAGTGGAAAGCATGCTCTTTATTTCCTTAAGCTCAATTAGCATACTCTCAAAAATAGCTGTTTTCTTTTTTTCTTCTAATTTAAGTTTTTCTACTTCTAATTTCGCTTCTTCAATTTTCAAAATTTTGCTATAGTTGTCTACAGCCGTCCTTCCTTGAGTTTGCTTCCTCTTTCTCCTAATTGGCTGCTTACTTGCACTCTGTTCGACTACATTTGCTTCGTCTTCATTAGCTGCATTTTCTGACATTGCAAAGAAAATTTCTCCCACATCTTCATCACCGGTTGTCAAACCCAACTCAGGCACTGCAGTCATTCCAAAAATGGCTACAGGCTGTATTAGGGTTACAATCCTCTCTTCGATCGCAGTTAGAGGTTTTGCCCTTCGTGTTCCATTCACTTCGCTCCTTTCTTCTGCCTGTCGCAGTTCAGCTTTTTTGTTTTTGGTGTAGCTTCTAAAAATGTAAAAAAAAATGTAGGTGTTAGATTGCCGTACTTAGCATTACTTTAGTTTTTTTACCTTAAGTCCATCCAAAACTTTCGCCATTTCGCCCCATCCTTTCTAACTCCACCAAGTGAATTTAATTGGGAGGCAACGGACCCCCACATCTCATCCCTTTGGTGGACTCCATCAACTCCAATGAATTTATCATTGGCCACATCCAAGTGGCGCTCCAGCCAATCTATTAGCGCCTCTTTTTGCTCCTGCGATGGTCGCTTCGGCAGCGTTCGGCTTGTGCTAGATAAAGATAAAATTTAAAATATAAAGCTTCTTATCAAAACTATGAAACAATAATTATTTTATATAATTTTTAACTTACCATGATCCTTCTTGCATTATCAAGTATTAAAATTGTTCGTTCTCACAATTTCAAATTCAATGAAAACTTAAATTCGAATGAGAAGTTTTTGACGTTTAAATTTTTCATTTCCACTCAACGTGAATCGGATATTAAAGTTTTCACTGGAAAATTCTCACTGACAGTTGTTTTTCATTTTATTATTCACAATGAACGTTTTCATTGAAAACCTGCCAAAAAGTAACTCATTCTCATTAGTTAAGAATCGGAAAACGTAGTTTCTCACATTTTTTTTCTCATTCTCATTTCTCATCCAACCAGAATAGGGCCCCAGGACCAGACTTAATACCTACAAGCTTTTTGGTGCGATGTTTAGACCAACTGCTATTGCCATTACACATAATCTTTAACGAATCACTGGTTTGTGGGACATTTCCTTCATATTGGAAATCATCCCATCTTACGCCAATTTACAAGAATGGTGATAAAAGATCAGTTGAAAATTATAGAGGCATAGCAATCTTGTCAGCCATTCCAAAACTTTTTGAAAAACTTATTTGTTTCAAGTTTCATTAACCCTCGTCTAAATGAGCAGCAACACGGGTTCCGAAAAGGGCGATCTACCACCACTAATCTCATGATTATGGTATCAGATGTTTTAGTCAAAATGGAAAAAGGGCACCAAATAGATGCTGTTTATACTGATTTCAGTAAAGCTTTTGATCGAGTTGATCACAACATTCTTATATATAAGTTAGAAAAATTTGGTGTTGCAGGGTCCATACTAAGTTGGCTAAAATCATATTTAAACGGCAGATCCCAGCTTGTTAAATTCCAGGGAGTTCTATCGAAAAAAATTGCAGTCTCCTCGGGAGTTCCGCAAGGTAGTCATCTTGGTCCTCTTCTTTTCAACCTATTCATATCCGATCTGTCAGAAGTTCTTAACGATATCCCACATCTTATGTATGCAGATGATTTAAAAATGTACTATTCAATTCAATCAGATGCAGATGTCAATTTTTTGCAATCAAAATTGTTGTCTCTTGAGCAATGGTGTTTTCAAAATAAACTACATCTTAATGTCAATAAATGCAATGTTATTAGCTTTTCTCGTAAAAACAATGTAACATTACATACCTACCACCTCAATAGTATCGAACTAAAAAGGGTCAACCATATAGTGGATCTTGGAGTTGTCTTAGATTGCAAGATGCGCTTTAATCTGCACTATGATAAAATTGTGTCCAGGGCCAGCAAACAGCTCGGTTTTATAAAAAGACATGCAAATGAATTCAAGAATATATGGGTCACTACATCCTTGTACCGTGCATTAGTGCGCCCAATACTTGAATATGCATGCATAATTTGGAATCCATCTTTCGATTCCCATAGAGAAAGAATTGAGTCTATTCAAAAGCAGTTCTTACTATACGCGCTTAGAGATATGTACAACCCCCATGATTATTGTAGCCTTCCATCATATGAACATAGACTCAGCCTTTTAAATTTGATGCCACTATCAACAAGAAGATCGTTATTGGGCTCATGCTTCACATTTGATGTAATTAATGGTGCTATTCACATCGAATATATTTCTAATATGATTTCCTTTAACGATCCAATTAGGCGCACTAGGCATACTCGATTGTTAACTGAATATCAGCACCAAACTACATATGCAAATAATGAACCCATCAATCGTTGTTGCAGAGAATTTAATAATATCCCTATATACTACTCACCTTCTATGTCCAAATCCTCTTTCAAGCAAACCCTATATAAATCACTCAGCAATCAGAATTAACACAGGCCTCAGATAAACTACATACATGTATGGATTTATATGTATAAGCATTTAGTTTAATAAATCAAAATTCTTTAACATCCCTCTCCAAATCTCCCATTTACGTCCTTTTGTCCTTATAGTCTTTAAGAATAATATATATACATCGTATCTTAAGTGTGTATATAGTCTCTCTTGTTTTCCTCCTCTACTCTTAGTTTTGACATGGTTTTTGAAATCATGTCAATCCGGTGGGCGGAGTATGCCCACTAAGAGCACCAAATAAAAAATAAAATAAAAACAAGGAAAGGGGAGAAGAAAAACAAAAAACTTAGTAATAAGTAAACAAAACCTGTTTGAATAAGTTAGAATAAGTAAATTGCATTGCCTTGTTTGGCCAATAAATAAATAAATAAATGATCCATTCACAACAGGTGACTCCTCTGAATGCGCCCAATGTGTGTGACACACGTTCTCTATTTTGTTTTCTTTTGTTTGACATTCGATGGTCGAAACACGAAATGTCACTTCTACCTATTACTTATTATACCATGTCCCATTTCCCAGTCAGAGAATATGCTGGCGACATTTATAAAAATACAAAGGTTTTTATGTTGGTCATGAAACTCAAATACACGCTATTGGATATTGGCTACTAGGTGCTCAGCAAATGCAGCAAGCATGGCAAAATTAAACAAGGTAGTGTTAGAGCGGAGAGCCGATGACCGAAACTGTCAAAACGAAGTTGACATTTCATACAAAATCTGCAACCAATGAGAATGCAATATAAAAGCAAGAACTAGCCAATATATCAAAATGGATGAGTTGACATTATGACAGTTATGGTCACTTAGAAAGAGAACACATTCAGCCCTAATACTACCTTGTCTATTTCTACTATGGCAGCAAGCAACCATCAATAAGTTTATCTGCTGACAAATCGTTCCTTCATAAAGAAATCATGAAGGATATTTACAGTTTTTCTGTCAATGTATATGTAGATCTAAAGCTGAACTAAAATACATTTACAACAACAATTACCAAGCAAATCTACTACTACGATGAACAGAGGAGAGCAGTATCACATCGGTTGCGCAACGTTAGAGCGGATGAACCGAATTGGTGGCGGAAAATAAAAAGCACTTTGCTTGCTATGTTTTTGTTTGCCTGGTAGTAAGATCTCAAGTGGAGGCATTAAAAGAGACTTCATGGCCAGTCGAACAAAAAGCAAATATCAAAAATTTTAAATTTATTTTATTTTAGCCTACAGCTAGCTCTACATATACATTGAAAAAAAAAAAACAGTAACATTCAATAGCTGCATTCCCGTGGTCGTTGATCTAGAGCGCGGCTCTATTTTGTTCACAAAACAAAAATTTAAACCAGCTCGATTTCTAGCTCTATTTCTGATCTTAAAATGCTGTCAAGTTTCAAGCATTTTTTATCAAAACGAACATAGTTGGGAAATCTAAATAACTATTAATTTTCCTATTTTGATGTTTCACCGCTAAATGGGCGTTTTGGTATTGTTTCAAGACTCTAATGACAAATTGATATAAAGTTGAACTAACGTTGTTTTACTGAGATTTGATCTGATCTAGTGCCACGGGAATGCAGCTAATGTTTCGCAGTGGAGCAAAGGGAGGGGAAAGAACGATGCTTCAGCAGAAGAACTTATTGATGGTTGCTTGCTTATGTTTTCTAAGTTAAAATTTATATGAATATAATGAGAAATACATATTTTATAAGCATTTAAAAAAAATATTTTCAAAAATTGCAAAATATCGATATTTCAGGGTCTCAAAGGAAAAAAAAATTAAAAATTTTTTAACCAAAATCGGGTACAATTAAAATCTTCATTTTATTTTATATCTTGAGTATGCATATAAGAAGAAAAAAAGTTACAACCAAAAAACACGATTTTTTGACCGAAAAAGGGGTTAAGAAGAACCAAAACCGCTCCATGAGGATTTCACCGACCAAAAACAAAATTACGCAGAAATAGTTTTTAAGAATCGCTCATACTTTTGAGTCGGTGTCCGGCTGACTCTTTTTTTTCCATATAAAACGATCCGGTCTAATGTATATGTTTTCAATTGAAAATATTTCATTGATCGTAAAAATATTTTTTTTATTCATTGTCTTATTCGACTGCACAGTACAACCTTCAAATCTAGAATCGTGGAAATAGTTTTTAACATTGGATATAACAACTCTAAATTAAAAAATGAAATTAAAATTGAATCTTAGCATCAAGAAAAAAAAAAAAAACTGCCAATAGCAAGAATTTCAATAATTTCACAAGTACACTAAAAATTGTGATATCCATTATTTTTGAAACCGCACTAATGAGTATTTTTATAACATATTTTGTGTTTATTATTTGGTTTGGAAAAACCGCAACAAAAATACAACCTATTCAATTAAAGCACAAAATGACTTTAACCATAATGTTCAGACACTGTGTTTCATTAACTATTGTGAATAGAAGCCACAAGCATTAAGTGGCAACAAAAAGACTGACTGGGCTTACAACAATCTGTATAAAGATTGTCTGTGTCGGAACACAAAGATTATGAGTAGGCATTTAAGGTTCAACACAAGCTGATTAATAACGCGTCATGCAGTGGTTCAAATGGACCATGCTGCAAATTTAGTTAAAATAGGAAAGCCTAAATAGCAATATTAGATGAATATAATTAAAATATTAGCAACAACAATCATTTCAAAGTTTCAAGAAGAGAGAAAAGAAACATTAATAGCAACATAAAATGATAATAAAAGCAGCAAAACAACAATAAGTGGCTTTATATAAGTGTTTAAAGCTTAGAAGTTGCAAATTAAAGACATACAAATTTATTTTTGTCGAAATTAAGTGTTAAGTTACTAATTTAGACATGAGAACGTTAATAATATTTTTTAAACTAGCAGTAAAGCATCTTTCTAAACCATAATTTCAAGAGGAAGCTTTAATTTCAAAACAAAATGGTCAGGAAAAGTCTCGATATGTTTTCAATATTGTACGAAGGAAGAAATTAACAGTATGACGTTATATATTAATTAATTTTTCTCAGCACCAGAGCTGAGATGTAATCGATTACTTTCGTAATTTGCTACATTACTGTAATCATAATCGAGATATTTTAATTCCAATTAAAGTTATCGTAATTATTAAAAAATTACAATTACTGCTGTCGTCCTGTCCTGTCCTGTAATCGTAATCGTTATTTTTGTAATTGAATTACTGCATACATTTTTATTTCTCATGATGCAATTCGCAAAGAACACATTCTGTTATAGAATTTTTATTTGTGGTGGGGCCCTGCTGGAATAGTTAATAGTCCACGGCGGCACGCTCTTTCTGATTTTTCATTCGAAAAAGGCAAGTATTGATTTTTAATATTTAAGAATTAATTTGTTTTTCTCTCCTGTTAATTTAAACACTCTTTATTATTGAGTTCATTTTGATTTATATAACTGAAAAAACGTATTGCTCAAAAAAAAAAAAAAAAATAGTTTCGGAATAAAATTGCAATATATTTGCTCTTAGTAAGGAAAAAGTTAGACAGCATTTAAATTACATGACTTTCACATGAACATTTTTTTTGAAACGTTTTTGTTTGTGATATAACTTGCATAGCAAGTAATTAAATTAAAAAAAAACGTGATTATGATTACAGTAATTTTAATTGTCATTTTGCATTGGTAACGATTACTGTAATTGTAATCAGTAGATTATTCTTTTATAATTACAGTAATCGTAATTGTAATTTGCGTGTATACAGATTACAGTAATCGTAATAATACTTTTCTTACATTACAATTACAGTAATCGTAGTCGTAAATTTTTAAAGATTATGATTACTGTAATTGTAATTAGAAAGTAATTGTAATCGCAAAATACCCAGCTCTGCATTGCACGTTGGAATAAGAGAAAAATCATAAATTATAAATATTTTTTGTGTAAAGACCTTAAAACAGGGACCGTAACGGTTGATTTTTTTTAAAAAAGTCAACAAATAATCGTTATTTTTTGGACTGATTTCATTTCGATCAAAAATAAAAGTTAAAATTTGTATTTTATTTTTTCGATCAAAAATAAAAGTTATAATTTGACTTTTATTTTTTTTTTATTAAAAATAAAATTTAAAATATGACTTTTATTTCTTCGATCAACAATATAAATAAGTTAAAATTTAATTAAAGTTTCGTCCTTAACAAAGTCAACACGTAAAATTTAATTTTAATTTTTTTGATAAAAAATAGAAGTTTAAATTTTACTTTTATTTTTCCAATCAAAAACAGAGATTAAAAATTTGACAGATTTATTTCTTATTAATTATAATAATAGTTTAAATTTTAAAAACAATAGAGTACAATTTTTATTAGATAAGAGATATAGAGATAAAAGCAATGCTATCGATCTTCATATCGTTGCATTGCAGCGCTTAGTTGCTTATCATTGCACATTCCGTTTTCATTTGTTTCGCAAACGACTGAAACAGTGACTGCAAGCAGATGATACAGAAATTAAAATATGACTTTTATTTTTGATCGAAAAAATAAAAGTAAAATTTTAACTGTTATTTTTGATCGAAAAAAATAAAAGTCATATTTTAACTTTTATATTTGATCAAAAAAATTAAAGCAAATTTTAACTTTTATTTTTGATCAAAAAATAAAAGACAAATTTTAATTTATATTTTTGATCGAAAAGATAACAGTAAAGTTTTTGCTCTAATTTTTGATCAAAAAAATTAAATTCAAATTTAAACTTTTATATATGATCAAAAAAATAAAATTCAAAATTTTACTTTTATTTTAGATCGAAATAAAATTGGTCAAAAAGTAACAATTTGTTGACTTTTTTAAAAAAATCAGAAAAATTAAAATCATTAAAGATTATTATTCCTTAGCTATCAAGCATCACATTGCTCTATTCAAATATCGACTTGACTTGACTTACTCTTTCCACTTGACTTTTTGAATAGAAATTTTGAAAATAACTGTTATTTTCGGTCCCTACTGTAAAACATAGAGGCTTGAAATTTTTGTCGTAAAGTACGCTAGGCATTTCTATTTATGAAGTTTTAATTGGATAAACGTTTTCTGGTTATAAAAAACTTTGAGCAATATATCCCTAGGTAATATGAATCAGCGACACAAAACTGCGATTAAAAAAAAAAAAATATTATTTCTTAAACCAAGAAAAAAGATACTTCACTCATAACAGCGGTGCATTTAATTCTAAAAGAGCCCAGTTGAAAACAGCCCAGCTAACAGTTTTGTAGACAAATATTGCAAGTGAAGTAGTCAATCTTAATCATAAAAAAAAGCCTCACCATAAATTTTTTATATAAAAATAAATATACTAAAAAAGATCAGACAAGAAAATAAATATACTAAAAGATCAAGAGGTACGCCAAAAGGTAATGTGCTATCTCCACTCCTCTGCAATCTGGTAATGAACAACGTACTGATTTCTCTAGAGAGGGTGGGCTGCGTAGTGGCAGCATACGCCGATGACTTAGCAATCGCAGTCAGAGGCAAATTTCCCACTTTCCTACGCGACGTTATGCAAAGAGCTCTTTGCAAACTCGAGCGTTAGGCCGAACCCTGTGGTCTTGGAATAAATCCGGCCAAAATAGAACTGGGTCTTTTCACAAGGAAACATAGCATTCCGACTCTCACACCAATCACGCTAAATGGGTCTGCATTGTCCTTATCGGAAAATTCAATATATTTAGGACTCATTCTTGATAGAAAGCTTAGCTGAAAACTTAACCTCTACTTCTATACGGATCAACGATATGGTGGCCAGCCTTGGACAAGGTCACATATTTAAATCAGCTACAAAAAGTTCAAAGAATTGCATCTATTTGCATCAGTGGTGCTTTGAAAACCACACCGACTGCAGCTTTGGATATCTTAATTCACCTTCTACCGCTAGGCAACAAGCAGCCTGTTCAGTCACATTAAGGGAAACTTGAGTATAGAAAAACCTGGGTTCAGGACACGCATCCATACTCTACAAATTCAACTGCATTCCACCAAGGACTGACTGGGCACGCTCATTCCGCCTAGAACATACTGGAATAAAGGTGCGCCGTTTAAAATTGGGTGTCTACACTTCTATACAGATGGGTCAAAATTAAATGAAAAGGTCGCGTATGGGGTCTACTCAAAAGAATTAGGGCTATCCTTGGTTCGTAGGCTGCCAGATCACTGTAGTGTTTACCAAGCCGAAATGATGGCGATTAAGGAAGTTGCAACATGGTTCTCAGAGAATGTCATCTCTGAAAGAGAAATATATATTTTCTCGGACGGCCAAGCAGCGATCAAATCGATGGAGCAAGTATCAATCAACTCGCTACATTAGTCGAAATGTCAAAGTTTTTTGACATAAGTTTAATATGGGTACCTGGACATTAGGGCATACGGGGAAATGAAAAAGCAGACGAGCTAGCTAGGAAAGGTACATCGGTGACTTCATTGGTTCGAAACTCACTGAGCGTCTCGATGGAAACTGTTAAAATGCTGCTTAATGAGTACACCACATCCAAAGCCAATTCAAGATGGGCTAAACTCACAACATGTAAAACAACAAGGCTTATTTGGCCGACTCTAAGCCCAAAGCGATCGAGAGTCCTTCTCTCGTTGGGAAGACCAGAGGCAGCCACGCTAGTGGTCGTTACCAATGGGGCACTACTAAATAGGCAGACATGCCTCCAGACTGGGAGTCATCACAAATGACTTCAGCAGAAGCTGCAGGGATGAGGAGGAGGAAGAAACCATCTCCCATCTTCTCTGTTAATGTCCCGCGCTTGCTAGAAGAAGTCATAAATATCTGGGGTCATTCTTCTTCTTGGAGCTTGTAGACCTGTCAAAGACAAGCGTCAAACGTATTACAAGCTTTATTAAGAGCTCAATTTGGTTCCACTCGGACTAAAGGCCAAGTGTGCAGCGGTATCACAATTGACCTTATTGATCTAAGTGAGCCGTGGTACGTGTGTATGATTTGAGCACGTATAGCGGCTGCCGCCTCTACTAAACCTAACCTAACCTAGGTGCATACATGATTAAAACTAAATTAAAGTAAGCAACATAGAATAGTTTAACTTACTCACTGACATTTTATAGGGTTACCGAATGTGAAAATTAACTGAATTTTTTGACAACTGAATGTCGTTTGTTACTTTGACAGCTGCTGTAGCCTAAAAAGCGGAAATACTATCATTGCTTTTTGGTCACCCTGTTCAGACTTTAACCCATTCTTTACATTCTTTATACTGCACTGTAACTTATTCCTTGAATTAAAGATATAAAAACAAAAATCAAGGACTCAAAATATTTCTTAAGATTAAATGAAAACTTGCATTGCTTGATGGAGCACACGGATACAATCACATTAATAGCAGGGAAAGGGTTCGGTGGGGGCTGCAAAAATAGAGAATTTTTTATAAAAAAAATTAAGTTTATTACTATACATACAGCTGTATGAAAATAGTAGTGCTATTAAATTCAGACCAGAGAACTGCAATAAGTATCCGTCAATATTGGGATACACAAATCATACCAGAGTGTCTTGCTGTTCTCTCTCTATCCTATTCATACTCAATGAAATATGTAAAATACTTATACTCATTCGGCTTATTACCATATTTTCGGCTATAAGTACATACTTATATCCGAGCGCGGTGTGACCCGAACCACTTAGATTCGTTTTCAATCGATCAGAGTATATTATGATTGTACTCTGAGTATTTCTCTTGCAATGTATATAAAGATAATAAAAACAATGAAAACAATGAAAGATGAAAACAAAACACAACACAAGAAAAATAAGCACTTTTGATTATTGCGAGCAACCTAAATTGCAATTGAGTACAGAATAGTTCTGGGCAGTGCTGCATGTTGGTTTTATCTCCCCAGCTTATGTAGCTGATGAGAGATGAGTGAGGGTTGCCAACAAATTTTTTTTTGCCATGTTATGTGCGCAAAATTTAGGCCATTAATTGAGAGTAAACAATTTTATTTTATATATGAGTAATTTTTTGAACGCGAACTTCGCAGCATTTTATAATTAAGTATCAATCCCGGGCAGACGTTGTCCTGCCACAGACTGCCTTGCTGCCATATAAGAATTTTCATGCTAATCGGAAAAATAATTTAATATATCTGAGCTGGCATAACTACTACAGTTGAGCGACCACGCCCATTTTTAGTTCGGTTTCCGAAAGTAACCATATGAACTAAATTACCAAGTTTTAGTCTAATACAACCAAAACCGTTCCGAAATATATGTAGCATTTTTATTGATTTGAGAGCGGTAAAAGGGGGTGTTGCAGCAATTTTTCCCTATCAATTTAGCTTACACCTGGCGCACTTTGCTTCACTTCACGCTTATCAACATTGTTCGAACACGCTCATTTTTAGTATAGCTACCACCAATAACCATACGAACTGAATTACCAAATTTTGGTCTATACGACCCAAACTGTCTGAAATATAGCATTTTTATTGATTTGATAGTTATTGTAAATTTGGTGCCCTTAACTGTTACCATTACTGAGATTTTAAGAGACACGAACGATTTTATATATGGGCATTTCCAAACTAGCGTTACGGACTATTTGTACGAAGAAGTATTAAAAAAAAAGAATGAAAATGTCTAATTTTTTTGAAAGGCTTTTTTATATTTGCGTGGTAATTTAGTGGCACTATATTAAGTAAACACAATGAAATCAATCGATCCTAGGGATTTTAAGTGATTTTTGACTTGGATTACAAAATTTGCAAAAATCTCTGAATTGGGCAAGCTTTTTGTATACAACTTTCTTTAGAAACGCTTAGAAGGCGTCCATTAATTACGTGAGGTGATTTTGCGATTTTTTTTACTATCCCCCTCCCCATAGTGAAAAAAGTTTTCGAGAGAACAGCTGTTAAAGTAAAGACGCATATTTACTCACAGATTTTTTCCCTATCAACTCTTTTCTTAGAACTACTCGAATTCAACTTTAGGAATTTTGCACCAACTGTTTTTAAGCTTACAGCTAATATTGAGTTAAATTTTAAAGTTACAATGTTGGAACTACTACCGGCCGATTTGAAATACTTTTGTATTGTTAGATTTGACCACAACCTAAAAATCTAGTTTTTGACACACTTGGTCCCTTTTTTTATTACAGATCACATATAGTAAATTAAATAAAAGCACAAATAAATATAATTTTATTGTAAAGATATATATAAAAATATACGGAAAAACATAACAATTTAATAAAAAAAATTAAATATAAAAACAGTTTTTAAAAACTAACAATTGATCTTTTGTTCAAAAGTGGCACCCGCTTAAATACAGAATTTTCTGTGAAAACTACTTGTTCAAGTATTTCTACCAAAGGAACAAAAGTTCTATAAGACAGGCATCATCAAACTAACATCATGGTAACAAACTGTTCATCAAAATGACGCATATTGTATTATACCCGAATATGTAAACCCTAACCAGAGATATGTAACTTATCATATAGTTATATGTACATTAAGGTGCTTAAAAAAAACAAATTGTTCGCCAATTCAGCGATCCAGACCGGAAATGGGATAGTTATATCAAAATATGATAATTAAAAAAATTTTTTTTTAATTTTTATATAGTGCTGCAGTGCACAGTAGCACTATTGAGCAATCGGGAGGGGGGGGGGGGGGGATAAATTCATTACATTTAAACTAACGGATATAATGTAATTAAAATCATTCTGCGGGTACAAATTATGGTGATTCATGTACAGTATCTCGCCAAAAAATTAGAATAACTAAAATATGTACTTGGCGGCCTCGATAGTCTAGTGGTAGCGCGCTTGACTGTCGCTCAGGGGTCCCGGGTTCTAATCCCGGCCGGCCCTGGTCCTACGCTATAACCTTTTTTTCCTTATTTTCTAATCGAAGCAACTTTAAAACACATCAATTTAAGACGAAAAGTTGTAGTTGGTGGTGGTAGGAAAGTTTGTGGAGAGGAACGCTTAGTAACTTGATTTGACTGAGGTCAAGGCATGACACTTGCTTCATATTTAATATCACGTGTTTCTACAGCTTCTGAAACAGTAAGAACACCTACACAAAAGTTTCACTTGATTACTCCCTTTTCCCAATCTGTGGTATCACAACGGACCAATAATTTGGTTTAAGTGGGCTGGTCTAAAGATCTGCAGCCACCTTAACCAAACCTAACCTAAAATATGTACTTTAAACAGTCTTTAATATTTTTTTTTTTATAGTAAAACTTATAAGTAACGCATCTTTCTTTTAAGAATGAGTTCTAAGGATTAATTTTTATTGATGTAGAGGACAGTTGGCAGATTTGAAGCACGTTTTGTTTGGGGGTAAAAACTACCACACAAATAATTTTTTCACATTTTTTCGAATTAAATCTCTAGAGTATCTTAAAATACACTTACTGGTTGAAAAATTTGCTTAAACTCCATAATCATCGATAGTTTCTGCCTGTTGGCCCAAAAAATGGATTTTTTGAGTTCTAAAAACTCGTGGGTAGTTTTGAAGCACTACTAAAATTCACATAAAATTTAAATTTTTGGTGAAAATTCTTTATTGGGATCGTAGAAAATGACTAATTATTATGATGATTATCTATAGTTAAGAAAAGGAAAAAATAAATTTAAATTTTGAAGTTTTTTATGTTGATTTTCTATGATTTAAATACAAATTCTAGTCTTTTTAAAGTTTTAAATCGTTTATTGAGCTTTAGGTCAGGTTAGAACAATTAATTGCTCTACCTAATTTTTCAAAAGAAACAAAAATATTTTTAATAAGAAACGGAAAAATCACTAGCTTATTTTATTGCAATTTCGGCCCTGC
Organism: Dichetophora obliterata; assembly: GCA_963920525.1. Taxonomy (NCBI): domain Eukaryota; kingdom Metazoa; phylum Arthropoda; class Insecta; order Diptera; family Sciomyzidae; genus Dichetophora; species Dichetophora obliterata. Next base: position 44,166,019 of record OY986435.1, on the reverse strand, counting down.
TACAGGCTTCATGAACTGAACACATTGACGACGACTGCAACAGTGCGAAACAACATGAAGAAAGAAACAACAATCTGGAAGTATCATTAGATTGTTTCATTCACGTATACACAAACACTTATATTGCTCTGTTGTCGCACGTCAAATTAGGAAAAAATTTTAAACCGACGACAGCAACTTTGTTGCAATCACTCATTGTCGTTGCAACATTTTCACCACTTTCACCTTCATAAGAAAAGCATGTAAAAATAATTTGACATTTGACGCACTGTTGCTGTCGTCGTCAATGTGTTCAAGGTATCATTCAAAATTACAATGCAGCAGTGGCAGCGTCAGTGGCAGTGGCAGTGTCAGTAGCAGTGAGCAGTTTGTAAATATATCACTGCAGCAAAATTATAATTCAGCAGCGAGCAGTAGCAGTATTTTGACGTCTAACATTTTCATTTTTTTTTATTTTTTTGGCTTCAAATGTTAATGTCTGTTTCATTTTTTCAAGTTGCCACTCTGTTTTTTTCATTCATTTTATTGGCAGCAGTGTGGCATTGGCTAACTTCAGCAGTACTGCTTACTGCCGCTGCTGTTATGTGAGAGTTACCATTAAATAACATTATTCCTAACATAACAGCTGATCACTGCCACTGCCATTGACGCTGCCACTGCTGCATTGTAATTTCGCTATAATGCTTAAAAAGTTTTAGAACAAATTGTTGAAAACACTGTCTGGAGAGATTCGAAAAAGGTGAGCTATTGGAACGAGTGCTAGTACAAAACTGAGATATTAGGTGAAAAAATCTTGACAGTAGCTAAAGGTGCGTCCATTAATTACGTGAGGTGATTTTTGCGATTTTTTTACTATCCCCCTCCCCATAGTGAGATATAGTGAGATTTGGCGCGACCCCTTCTCCCCCCCCCCCCTCTAATCACACGTGAGATTGTTCAAAATGCGTGTTTTCAGTGTAAATATGTTAATCAATGCTTCATTGTGCTGGATTTATTAAAAAAATTCATAATTTATTTCATTATTTTTATTTAGGACTAGTTGAGACTATAATTTAAGACTACTGAGATCGTAGTTTAAAATGACAATGAAAAAAATCGAACAATAAAATACTTATTAAGTAAAAGTAAATCATTTAAAATGAGAACTTCTAGAATTGGTGAAGGAATATTCTTTCTTATTCAGTCCATGGGGACTCATGTGCGGTCTCGAGAGTGACTACTGGAACCAGCATGTCCATGTGATTTTCGGTAAAATCATCTGCTCCTTTTAGCCACCGTTATCGTTTGCACACAGAAGCTCATTAGCTCGACGTGTGATAATCCGTGAAGATCCACTTTGCGCGCTGGTGCACGGTGGACTGCGCGCCGATGCTCTGCAGCTCTGGTGATGTATGAAAAGTTAATACAGGCATGTAAAGGTTAAATCGGTAAGTAGTGGCAAATCGAAAAGGGAGCAAATAGCTTTCCGTCATGCTCACCAGGATCTGGGATAGTCAGATGCCCATAAATCTGCGTGATAGGGTGTGGAGGTGGGCCCAGTATTAAGGCGCCTCACGCTCCATAGAAAAAAAAATGTTGTTCAACACAAATGCTCAATACAATCCTTGGTTTATGTTATAATGATTTCCCAAATATTTCGACTCTAGCTATAGCCATCCGTGAGCTGGAATGGTTTGCAGTAACCTCTAAAAATCGAGTTATTTTGTAACCACATTGGCTGGTGTAATCGTTTCGTCGTCAAACATCTACAAAACATAAGGACCTTCTACAAAACATTCTTGAACAACTAAAGAATATAAGGAACTCTATCATTGTAAAGTGGCTGTAGCCTACAGGTGGAGTGCATGACCCGTAAGCTAAAGAGCCGAGGTTCAGACAGCTCAGACAGAATATTTTTTTTTCGTTAAAAGATATTATGATCATTCGTATACGTAACAAATGTATTCGTACAATTTTTTACGTATGTATTCGTAAAGCTTTTTTACGAATACGAATCAAATATTCGTGATATGTAGTAATATACGTCGATTCTACGAATCTTATTCGTGGCTGAAAACTACGAATAAAGTTTGTAGAATGGACGCAGTTATTAGTAATATTTACACACAAATATTTTTGAGTGTAGAGTCGTAAGAAAGCTATTCGTTGCGAATCACTGATTCAGACATTTTTGGATAAATAATACTAGTCTACAAATTTCGGATCTGGTAAACCCATTATCATTTCTATATGTAGTTTCAACACTGGTTCCAAGTCTGCAAGATACAGGTTGCTGTACGTTTTTGCCACGTGTTTAGTATAATTGATCTAAAATCTAAGCTATTAACCACACAGTAAAAAATATGAGCATAAATTTTATACTATTTTGTATACATATAAATCCAAACCAAAAATGTTATAAAATTTATACCATCAAATCATATAAATTTTTCCAGACCATTTTTCTCGTCAGACCAATCGAAACAACTATATTTTTAAATTTCCCGATTTCGGTGAATTTTTACTTTCGAACCAGAATATATTTTGATTTACACATGATATCCCTATATAATATTTTTAAATTATATTTGTTCTATTGTTTTTATAATATTGAGTGGTATAGAATTTATAAATTATTTGGAATAAAAAAGTTTATACCACACAAATGTTATAAAAAAGATAAAATTTACCCTCAAATTTTTTTCTGTGTAGCATTTAATAAGGGTAATCAGAATCAATCGTTAACTCAATTTTTTCCAAAAGTGGAATTGATCACTTTTGATTCTCAAACACACATTTATTTCTGTTTTAAAATATATTCCACCATTAAATAAGTTATGATGGCATCGTTATAACTATACAGTAAAAATATGAGCATAAATTTTATACTATTTTGTATACATATAAATCCAAACCAAAAATGTTATAAAATTTATACCATCAAATCATATAAATTTTTCCATACCATTTCTCTCGTCAGACCAATCGAAACAACTATATTTTTAAATTTCCCGATTTCGGTGAATTTTTACTTTCGAACCAGAATATATTTTGATTTACACATGATATCCCTATATAATATTTTTAAATAATATTTGTTCTATTATTTTTATAATATTGAGTGGTATAAAATTTACAAATTACTTGGAATAAAAAAGTTTATACCACACAAATGTTATAAAAAAGATAAAATTTACCTTCAATTTTTTTTCTGTGCATAAAATAAAAATAATACTGTATTTTTTAGAATAAACATCCAAATTTCGATCAATATATCAACAATTGCACAATGGTCCCAAATTAATTTTTTGCGGAATAAAATATTTAAAATTGACCTACAGATCTGAAAGTTTTCACACAGCATTTCTATATGAAGATATAGAAAGATTCTAAATTTTTTGTAAAATACCTTACGATGTCTTAGTTCATATTTGTACAAAAAATAGACAAGCCACGCCCACTCTTTCAGGTAGCTGCCATACAAAGTGGTAAAGCAGTGAAAGCAGTAAGGTTGTCGGAAATGAATATTATTTGAGGTAATCGGAAGAATGTTGCTACAACTTAAATTTGATCTATGTAACTGGAATGATATAAGCACAATTGATTTCTAATTACCGCAAATGAAAGTACCTTTGCAGTCCCCTCATTTCCAAATTTTTGTTTAGTTGAAATGAAAATATGTCATGTTAGTTGCTTTTACCGCGCAATTTTAATGATTTCAACTCCTCTTGCCATTATAAGAAACATAATTTGTCTGAGGTAACTAACCGAAGTTATCGCAGACAAGCGAACAAAATGAGTTATTGTAACAACCACATTGTATATTATGTCAGTAGCATTATTTTTACGTTGCAATCGAGTTTCGTAGGTTATTAAATTAATCAGAACCCGTCAGTTGTGTCAATCTCAACAGTCAATCTTGCAACTAAAGTTTGTCAAACCATCCGACTTGTCGAGTGAACCACACATTCTTTCACAAACACGAAGTTAAGTAAGCCAACCTTAAACACAAGACGCTTGTAATTCATTTTTCACAGTTGTTCAACGTGATTGGTTCCAAACATGTTGTGGAAATTTTGTCGTTAAAGTGTAGTAAAAAATATAATAATAATAATAATAATTATATGTAACTAGCAATAACCCACTGCTTCGCCTGCGATAAAAATATTAAATACCATGTACCAATTTGAAATCTTGAAATTAAGGTATTTTTTTTTTATCTTCAAATGCCAAATAGTGCATGCTTAAAAGTGTTTGCTTAGTAATTAAAAAATTGTAAAAATATTAAAAAATTAGGTACTTCAGTGAATTTGAAATACCTTATCATAGTAATTGTTATGATAAGATAAAGTTGCTTGGCTTTTTCTGTATTTTGATTTTTTAATAAGTCCTGCATAACAAACAGGATTATAAAAAATATTGGTAAAACATTTTTAAATTTGTAATTCAGAAATGTAATTTTTTAACTTAGGTTCTAAACATGAATATATTCTTATATTTCCGATATTTCGGCTCACTTTGTGGGCCTTCATCAGGGCTAAAAATTTTTATAAATACACGTAACGAATACACGTAATGAAGGCCCACAAAGTGAGCCGAAATATCGGAAATATAAGAATAAAAAAACCAAAAAGCTAAACATAAAAGTTTTTGTCTTTTTGTACACGGCCACAGCCCAATTTTTATCAACAACACACGAAGAAGGCCGATAAAACAACAACATGAATATATTCTTTTAAAGTTTTGAAAAATTTCCATTATTATGTACAACATTAAAAAAAGTATTTCAAGAACCTTTTATATTTTTTTTTGTCAAAAACATTTATTAAAATTATCATTTATTATGAACTGTTATTATTTTAACCGCCTTATTTTTGAGTAGTATCTATTCAAAAAAACTAATAATCTGGGAAACTTTATTTATTTCATTTTTGTATTAAGTACACTCTTTTGAATTAAATTAAACATCTCGGGCCATAACCGCAAACAAAGTGTAACCAACACGATATCCAAAATTCACTTATAAATGACAAACGATAGTACTCAAACAAATTCGAGCTTACATGCACTGCTTATGCAGACAAAACTAGAAAATTGCTTCTCCTGTAAATTTTGTTTTTTGTTGGTTACACTTGTTTTGCGGTTATGGCTCGATATTTTGAAAATGAAAACATGAACTGATTTTTCTAAAAAAAATTTTTTAATTATATTTTTTTATTAATGCTTACTGCAATTTTTTTTTGAACGAAGATGGATATGTTGTTTTGGTTCTAGGCCTGCGATATAATAGATTTTATTTTAAAAATTATTTTGTTTTCTAACTTTTTTCGAAAATCTTCTGGAGAATTGTATATTTTAAATAAATATTTGAACAATTTTCGCATTGTTCACACTGTCGCCAACTTTTCCACCAGATTAACAGCCCTATTCTGGTTGTTAACTTAACAAGAAATAGTTAAGGAGCTCTTGTTAAGCTGCTTGTTATGTTATGTAAATGTTGGTATTCTTAAAAATCATTAACAACATAAAAGCTTAAAAAGCTTTTAAAGTTCACCATGCATGGTGAAAATCGATATGCCTGTTGAAAGAAGAGATGCGCTATATAAACAGATGCTTCGAGTGCAGCTTGTGACTTTGCAAGCGCTTGAAAAATTTGCCACGGCTACTGAAAGATTTCATTATCAACACTTAAAATAAGTAAAAAATTCTTTCATTTTTCAGTTTAATGTAATTAAACTCAATATTATATTAAAATTTGTATTTTTTATTATTTTCACAACAATTTTCTATCTAAGCACATACATTTCATTCGTTGTTAAGACTCTTTCTGTTATTAACAAAATTGTAAGGAAAAGAGCTTTAAAAGTTGCAGCAGAATACGAAACCTTAACAAATAGTTAATATTAACTATTTTGTTAATGTGGTGAGCTTAGTTAAGCTGCCAGAATAGGGCTGTAAGTGCATTTTTAAAATTTTGACGCAAGAAACATGAGGTTTGGGCCTAAGGCATTTTTTGTGTTTCAGAGGGATCAATTCAAAAAATAAAAAAATTGAAAATTAGAATATGGTGAGGTTTACAATTTAATTTTGTGTTTAAGTAATTTGAAAATCTAATAAATCTGATGCACTTTTGAGAAAAAAGAGCTTTTTCACCTTTTTGGTGAATTTTAGAATTAACATTTGGCAACAGGCAACACTTATGAACTTATCGGCTACTTAAAAAAAGCTCAGCTATGTATTTTGCGTAGTTTAGACACGAACCATTATTATTCGCAATTCAGCAGCGTTGTCAGCTCGTTGAAAATTTGAAGAGATAAACAAGAGTCGTCAGTTCTGCAAACTACGTTTTGTGCAGCCAATTTCAATGCACGAGGCTTAGGAAAATATGAATGTGAAGAAAGGCGATAAAGTTCAGAGATTGAAATTGAAAATGAACTGAATTTTATCTTTATCTCTTTGTTTCAAACAACGATGAATTTACAGCCCTATTCTGCGTTTTCTTGATAATAAATTTATCAATAAAATTTGTAAAGAATTTTATCAAGTGAAAGCTTTATTGATATTCTGCAACAACCTTTATAAATAAAAAGCCACCCGTGGTGAATTTATTTTGACAGCTGTTTGACTGCAAGCTATTAATAAAACTAACAAAAATGGAAACGCCAATTTCGTAAGTACATAAATATCTTCTTTTTTTACAAAATTAAATTAATATAATTATAATATAACCCAAAGAAAACCAAAACATGATCGTGCCACAACTGAGCAGCTGCAATTTTACATCAGTTTTTGCCGCGAGCGACCACAATTGCTAACTGGAAAAAATAGCCCAAAGTCGCCGCGGCAATGCAGGAACTCTGGAATGAGTTAGCGGATGGCTTAAATGCCCTACGAGGGCCAACTAGAACAACATCGAAATGGAAAGAGGTAAGGTTTTATTTTATCATGTCGCTGTTTGGCCAAAAGATATTGTGATTTTCTTTTATAAATTTGATTTTATCTAAGACCTTAGGCGTTTGGAAAAGCCAGCTACGAACACGGGCTCGACGGCTCAAAATGAGCCAGCGATTAACTGGCGGAGGGCCATGCTCCAAGCCGCTGTCCGATTTTGAGGAGCTGGCCTTAAGCACTCTTGGTTTGGCAGCAGTGGAAGGTGTAACCAGTTCTGGTAGTTTTGGCCTGACGTTGGCACAACAACCTATTTCTGTGATGGTGGAAGATCCGTTGCTAAGCCCTGGTGGTTCGATGCCAAGTTCTGGTGGTTCGATGCTAAGTCCTGGTGGTTCGATGCCAAGTCCTGGTGGTTCGATGCCAAGTCCTGGTGGTTCGATGCTAAGTCCTGGTGGTTTGATGCCAAGTCCTGGGTGTACGTTGCTAAGTCCTGGTGGTTCGAGGCCAAGTCCTGGTGGTTCGATGCCAAGTCCTGGTGGTTCGATGCCAAGTCCAGAATGTTCGCTGCCAAGTCCTAGTGGGACTCAACCTGACGAATTGATTATGGAAAACGTATTAAGCAAACTTTAAAAAGTTAAATTTGAGATAATTTTATTAATAATTTGCTTTTGTTAAATAGACTCATTCAGAAGGAGGTGTGTTGATGCCGATGGTGCGTCCAAATCGCTTGGAGCGCAAGAAGTTAATTGACGAACTTATTCAAATGATTAAGAAAAGAGAAGAGCGTGAAAAGCAGCGAGAAGAGCATGAAATGCAGCAACAAATGTTATTCCAGCAACAACAGCGTGAAACACTGGTAGCACTGCAAGGCTTAACCAGCAGTGTGACTGCACTTGTGGCTGAAATAAAAAAATTAAAATAATATTACCAGCAATACCCGGCTGCGTTGCTATTTAAAAAAAAAAAAAAAAGAATTTAGAAATGTAAAATTTAAGAGTTTTTTATTTTATCTAATTCTAATGGATAAGCATTATTTTTGACCTCAGAGCCCCAAATTGAACTTATTTATATATATATAGATAATACAAAATTTGGTTTTTATTTGTATGGTTTTTATTCAGCTTCAAAACTTCTTTAAAAATCTAATTGATTATTATAGAGAAGATACGTATCTGCTCCTGGTGTTTTCACCTTCGCGGGTATACTGTGAAGGATTCACAACTGGAACTACATAATCAGATCCAACGACTTCATCAGGATTAATGTCAGGCGCACCCGACTTAAGCATAATATTGTGTAAAATTACACACGATGCTATGATATCTCCTGCTGTCTCATGCGAATAATGAAGCACTCGGTGTTTTAGCAAACATCTAAATCTCATTTTTAGCACACCAAACGCTCTTTCAATACAATTCCTGGAGCTTGCGTGCAATTTATTGAATTTAATTTCTTGCCGAGTGGTTGGATTCGCAATTGGTGTAAGAAGCCAAGGCTCCTGGGGGTAGCCTTGATCGCCTATGAGCCAAGATTCTCGTTGAATAGTTGACCTGTCACTATAACATCGTATGAGGTGCTCGCGTAAGTCAGATGTGGCCCATATGCCCGAATCGTGTGTTGCACCAGGAAATTTTGTGTTCAAAAATGTAAACAGTAGACGGTGATCACAAACCTAAGAAATATTATTTATTTCAACATAGATTCCTAGCCATACATTTAAAACACAACTCACTGCTTCCACATTAATGCTATAAAAACCTTTTCGGTTCATATATAAACTGAGTGGACGCTGGACATTGTTGAAAGATGGTGCAATTATTGCAATGTGGGTACAATCGATTGCGCCTATGGTGTTTTTAATTCCAAACCGTCTAAAAAATCTGTTAGGGAAACATTTTTATTACAGATACAATAAATAAACTATTTTAAAAATATTTTACCCTGTTTTGGTGGCATTTTCCTCCTCTATCGACAAAGGAAATCTTATTTCAGCACCCTTAACTTTAACGATGAGCTGCGCCACAGATCGTATAGCTCGTGATATTGAAGGCTGGCTCATTGGCAAATTGCAATTGTTTCCAACGCATTTTTGATAAGATCCATGGCCAAAAAAGTTGAGTGTTGCCAAGACACGGATTATTAAAGGCAAGGACGTTTATGGATGGTTTATGGTAAAAAAATATCTGCTACGAGCGACCACAACTATCTTGATAAATTTATCAATACCAAATGAGTTCTTGATAAATTTATCAATTAAAAAGCTTTTTTTTTGTTACAGAATATCAAATCTTGATAAATAGTCAATACTTGATAAATATTCAATATGGTGAATTTATCAAGTACACAGAATCGGGCTGTTAAAATAAGCTTAGCAAGATTGTATTCACCTTCGCATTTTTTTTATTTTATGAATTGGAAAAATAAACCCTTATAAAAGCTTTGATTATTTTTAGCTATTTTCGCACTTGATTTACTTATTTAAACTAATTAAAATTGGCTTGAACATTTTTCTTATTCGCAATATTTCGGTATTTACAGCCGACTTATATTAAAATTCTCAAAAAATCTTCTGTACATTTAATTTTTTATTATCCGGGCGGATTTGGTATGGATTACTTCATTTTCCAAGTACACTTAACAATGAAATATATGTTAAAACATTTCAAACTGGTTCATTAGCTAAAAGAAATGGATACCTTCAGGTGCACTTTTGCTGGCGATTGCTCATAATACCTTTCCAGTTTTAGTAGCCTAATTAGGTAGCGAACGTAATGTGGTAGTTTATAAATAACCAATTCTACCAACTGCTAGACGAATCGTCAAATCCAGTCGTGCACATCTTAATTAAAATTATTAAAGGTAATTAAATTCGGACATTTATTAACTTTTATGTAGCACTAGTAATTCAATTTTCATTTTTTATATTTAAATCTAGACACCAAGAATCAACACGTTGAAGAAATTCAATATCAAACCAATATCAGTACCAAAAGCAGTGACAATCAATATCGAGAGCGCAGCATGACTGCATAGCGAATAAATATTTAAATTATTTTTTATAAATAACTTCTCAATTAATATATGTGCAGGGATGGCCATGATTACAAATCACGATTACTGATTATGATTACATGTATTTAGATTGCAACTAGGGCTCGCAAACAAACTCTAAAGAAAATAATTTTTCTGTTCTGTTTGTTTCTTCTTAAGATCACAACAAGTATTTTGGTTTGTTTAGTTTTTTCTCTCCGATTCAAAAAATAACACAAACCGAAGCCAGCAGAGATGAGAGAGAAAAGCAAATTGAAATGTTTGAAATGAATAGAAAAAAGTTCCTCTCACTGTTATGCTTTTGAATCGTGTGCACAAAAACAATCAAAGTAAAGTATCTTTAGCGATCTCTTGTAGGTTGCTGGAAGCACCAAAATCCGAAGAGAGATCTGAAATGTTTGTTCGTTTCGTTTATGATGCGGATTTTTTTTTGTGTTGAAAAAGTTATTGCGTTGGAATTTTTCTTTGTTTTGTTAGTTTTTATTGAATTTGTTGTTTCATATAGATGCGTTGAACTCATTTACAAACAAACAAACAAATATTGCTCGTTTAAAAGTATAAGAAAGATATGAAAAATTCGATGACTAGGAGCGTGAAATGTATGAGCTGGTCTATTAATTTTTTCCCCTCAAAATTCCTTCTGAACACACCTATATTCTACCTGCTACCCTTCTGGGGGTCCCAAACAACCAAATTTAAATGCAAGCAAATCAACAGAACGAGACTTAAAATATTTTAGCTTCCAGAAAAAATGCTCCTTAAAACATGACGAAATTCTTTTGTCGAACTTCCGTAGAAAAACGAACACAACTTGGTTACTTGGTGTGGTTGCGATCGTGACAAAAAAAATCTAAAAAACGAAATACTTGTTGTTTTCGTAGAACACAAAACAATAGTTTTCTTTCTCTCATTATTTTCTGTTCGCTTTGGTACGCATTTCTGTTTGTAGCAAAGATCCAAACCTAAGCAGATAGTGAAACTTTCACAGATTTAGCAGATGTAGAGATGTAGTCTAAATATTCAGAAAAATCACATTGATAAATTGAAAAATACTTTCAATTAAGTAACCATGGTATGGTAGTTACATGAGATTATAAAAAATAAAGTAATCATGCAAGGTGGATTAAATGTCTTTTAAAAAAATTAATTAATCGTAACACAGAATTACATGATTTTTTAATAAATCAAGTAGTCAGTAATCAGACCCAGCGTTCGGTGATTACAGATTACTTCTCGTCAGACAAAAAATTAAAAATTTGTGTGTAATTTTATTATTCCAGTAATGGCTATTTACTATAAATATAATATTTTCTTCAGCAGCTATTAGTGAAGCAGATATAAGTGATGTTAATGTTTGTTAGAATGGTTTTGTTAAAGAAGTGGTAACAATAGTGTTCAGAAACCTTTTCTGTATTTTACTTGTCTCATTTTTACAGATATAAAACAATATATTTGTTAAAGAAATCTGCAATCAACAAATGATTAAGCCTAATTACTGATAAATTTCTTAATCAGAATAATTCATTCATTACTGGAAAGTGAGTGATTACTTAAATTAAATTCTTAAACGCAAGCTCGAGAATTTTCGTGTTGAAATTTTTTTAGATGGTTTTAATTTTTACTCGACATGAACAGCTGATTTTGACAACTAGCTCGCTTTTCTCTGCTTTCTAATTCATTCCTCTCTGAGTCGGCCCTATCTGGTTATTCTGCCATGAGTTGGAATACGAATAAAACGAATGTTTATTATCAGCAAGATAAATACAATAGAGAATACAGATGCGTGTAGCTACAGCGGCAATATGTATGTATCGCAACTACGCAAATTTGCGCATGCGTTACTTAGCATGCGTTGTACTTTAAAAACTCCATTTATTTTTTTAATACCATAATAAATTCAAATTATTTATATTAAGCATTATATTTTTTTCCATATTAAAATTCCATGTTATTTTAATTTTAAATTACTTTTAAAATATACATATGTGCTCTTAACAACAGGAAAAATAAAGAATTACAATTTACCCATATTTATTTCCATTAATTAAACATAACTTTGAATTACATAAAGTTTTAACCAACAAAACAAATGAACAAGAACAACAAATTCATCACAAAAACTATCAAACGATCACTTTTTATAAAACAAAACAAACTTTAACATGAATTTAATTGTGAACTGTTTAGATCAGGTAAGTTTGAAGAAGGACAACAACAAAAAATTTGTTTTTGAATAATTTTTATTTAGAAGGTGAAATGCTTTTGAATAGTTTTGAAAAATATAAATACAAAAACTAAAATTGTTCTCTATTACTGTATAAAAAGGAGTTCTATCTATAGTTACAATACTATCGAAACTGTGTCTTTTTATATTAAATTTTTTTTTACGTGTATGAAAGTACTTTCTTTTCCTTTTAACAAAGAAAAATTATTTGTTAAAATTTAAATTTTCATAATAATAACCACTTTCGGTTTCGGTTTAGGTTTCAGTTTCGGCCGAATATTGTAAAATAGCCGAATATTCAGTTTCGGCCAAAATTCCGGTTTCGATTGGACACTAGTAAAGATGCACATATGTTCTATTTTGACGTTGAGTTCTTCGCGTATAAAAATATGAAATAACATTTTCATCACTAGAGTCGTTTAAATTACTGTAATTTTTTGTCTCTATTTAACATAAAGGGTATTCAGAGGTAGTCTTTTACGGTGTTAGATTGGTGAAGTGTTGATTATTTCAACAACACAACAACAAAATGCACGTCATATCATATTTCAACAACTCAACACTCTAACAGTACCTCACCCTATTATTATAAGTGTTAGTACGGTGTTAAATATTTTTGTTGTCAGTTAACAATCTAGTTTTGACAGAAGTGTAGCAAAATAAATTAATGCGTGTACATTATTAATGTACATTAAAATTTCAACAATCTAACACCGTCACACGACTACCTCTGAATACCCTTATAGCTTCAATTAAAATGTATTTGTGTCATGAAATTTTCAATTTTGCGTTGCGACGTTACTTGCTCATCTAACTGGGACGCCAGGGTTGGCAACACTGGCGACAATGCTAGCTAAGTCATATCCATCGAGAGTTGACGATGAATAGTTTTGACCACGCCTTCGATTAACTAGGCCAAAGAATCCCTAACAGCTCTTGGTGTAACCAACTAGAAAAAGCGCTTGTGAAACAGATGTGCCTGGCGAGAGCTGATAAAGTTGGCTATAGTCCGATCACGGGGTAATATATTCGCATAAGTAAGTAAATAAATTTGTAAGTTTTTTTTTATATTATGAATAATTTGACTGAAAATCGATTCACGGGTCTTATATAAATATGCCTAAAATTACTTCTTTATGAATTGAAATTTTTTATTTATTTGAAAAACAATTTTTCGAAATTTATTAATTGACTTATTTATGACCGCTTTAATGACCTATGTTGACGTATTTTGTCTTATATGCCCCCTGATCCACTCTTTGTAGTAAGCGACGTTGGAAGCTACTATTGCGGTGTTTGATTCGCAACTCTCCGTCGAAATGGATGATACAACGCCAACAACTTGTGTACCATAATATACTGGACCGCCAGAATCTCCAGAGCAGATACTCACATTAGCTTTATATAAACACATGTCACTGGATAACAGTGATTCAAAATGCGATGGACAATATTGATTTTCATAAACAGTAAAATCGTTCCATTGTGGAAAGTCAGCTGTTCTATGCCCTTCAAATAAATCACCCCATCCAACAACTTTCACTGTCTGAAGAATATAGTCTGTCTGCAACGGTAATTGTGCCAATCTTATGCTATTGCTGGTTTGTATTATAGGAATTCTAATCAGAGCAATATCATTATGAGAGTCAGGGTCATGTTCGTAATAAGATTCGTGAACAATCACATTGGTTTCTGTTGAAGTAACAGTAACATTCTTCTCACGTGGATCGCCACGCTCGTTGGATCCCATAAAGACGCGTATACTTGTAGGTTTTTGACCACTAAATAAACAAAAAAAAAAAAGATGTAGTACCGATCAAAGCATGTCATATAAGACTGAAAGATTTACACTTACTCGGTAATCATACAATGGGCTGCAGTTAGAACCCAAGTTTTCCGAATTAAAGTACCACTGCAAAGATATGAACCAGATGGTGTAAAGATATCAAGACGAACAAGTGATGGATACTGTTGAGGATTAACATCATACGAGTTGAACATGCGCCCTCTTGCTCCCATAGCTGGGCTTGTGTTGACCAAAATCATAGCCAAAACGAAGAAAATAAAGAACATCATTACGCTCACTTTTGAAAGTTTATTGCTACTGATGCCTTATATAATGATATGCTAGCCATTTATCGCAAAACTTGTTGCAAATTCGAATTTAAGTTTACTGAAATAGAAAAAATTAAAAAAAATCTGTGTAAATATCTAGACAACTTGTGGTGTTTGTGTTTAAAAACGTGTTCCAAGTAATAATACATAACACTGTGCGACATATAAGTTGTTAAACTAGTGGTAAAGGAAAATAAAACTGTGTTCTCACTTTTTTTTGGAAAGATAGATTTTTTTAAATGACAATTATAAAGAAGGATTTGGAGAGCGATTAAAATACGATAGTTCTTACAACTAATTACAATTTCTCATGAGTGAGAAAGTAACGCGGCGAAAAAAAAGACATTTACGATCTATCTCAAGCGAAAGCAACCCAGAAAGTAACTTCTTGCATACACCATTGAGAACGTATGCACACGTTTGATGGTTTTTATGTATATGGGCAAATTCACAGAAAAGTTAGCAGTGACCAAAAAGTTAAAACTTATTAAAAGCGTATTGTGTTATGATATTTTCTAAGGGCCATTTTGTTCACAAAGGGTATAAATATGATTTAATTCGGGGATAACTATCTCTAGGTTAATTTTATACCAAGCGTATAAATCGGGAGATAAAAAAGTGGGTTTGTTCACATTTTATCCCAGCTTTATGCTTAGAGCATAAATTCGCTCTCGGTTTATCTCGATTTCCATTGGAATGTTAGAGTGTTGCTCATTAATTAAAAAATGTGTGGGGATTTTTGGTTTATTTTTGCGAATTTGAGGGTTAGAGTGAACACTATGTAAAAATGGATCGCTGATTTTGCATCTGATGTCAGAATTTCAAAATTCTAACATTTTTCTACACAGGGCTGCCAACTAAACATTTTTTTAAGAATTTTAAACATGAAGAAACAGTATTGGGGGTTACTTCTTCCGAATCTGGTGTCAGAATTTTAAAATTCAAGATGGCGGATAAAGTTGCCACCTAATTTCTTGTTTATTTATGCGAAATAAATTTCTCTGGGAGAAACACTAGGTAAAATTGGGTCGCTGATTCCGAATCCGTTGTCAGAATTTCAAAACTCGAAAATTTTTCTACACGTAGGGGTGCCACCTAAAAATGTTTTATTTTAAGAATTTTCAACATGAGGAAAGAGTATTGGGGGCCGCTGAGTTCGAATCTGAAGTCAGAAATTTAAAATTCAAGATGGTGGATAGGGTTGCCACCTTAATTTTTTGTATTTTTATGAATTCGGGGCTGGCAAAAAAAAAATGGTACACAAAAAATGGGTCGCTGAATCCGAATCCGTGGCCAGAATTTCAAAATGATAAAGTTTTGAAATAATAGGGTTGCCACCTAATAATATGTATTTTTTAGAATTTTAAACATCATTTAACAGTATTAGGGAGTCACTGATTTCGAATCTGAAGTCAGAATTTTAAAATTCAAGATGGTGGATAGGGTTGCCACCTTAATTTTTTGTATTTTTATGAATTCGGGGCTGGCAAAAAAATGGTACGCAAAAATGGGTCGCTGAATCCGAATCCGCGGTCAGAATATTAAAATTATAAAATTTTGAAATAATAGGGTTGCTTTTACTTTTGAAAATACATATTATTAGGTGGCAGCTCTGTTATTATAAAATTTTATCATTTTAAAAATTCTGACCACGGATTTGGACTCAGCGACCCATTTTTGCGTACCATTTTTTTGCCAGCACCGAATTCATAAAAATACAAAAAATTAAGGTGGCAACTCTATCCACCATCTTGAATTTTAAAATTCTGACTTCAGATTCGAAATCAGTGACTCCCTAATACTGTTAAATGATGTTTAAAATTCTAAAAAATACATATTATTAGGTGGCAACCCTATTATTTCAAAACTTTATCATTTTGAAATTCTGGCCACAGATTCGAATTCAGCGACCCATTTTTGGTATACCATTTTTTTTTGGCAGCCCCGAATTCGTAAAAATTTAAAATATTAAGCTGGCAACCCTATCCACCATCATGAATTTAAAAATTTTGAGTTCAGATTCGAAATCAGTAACCTCCCAATATTGTTCCCTCATGTTTAAAATTCTAAAAATAAAACATTTTTAGGTGGCAACCCTAT
This sequence comes from Dichetophora obliterata, assembly GCA_963920525.1. NCBI lineage: Eukaryota > Metazoa > Arthropoda > Insecta > Diptera > Sciomyzidae > Dichetophora > Dichetophora obliterata. The sequence continues at coordinate 44,149,659 of OY986435.1, read as the reverse complement.
GTGTAGAAAAATTTTCGAATTTTGAAATTCTGACAACGGATTCGGATTCAGCGACCCATTTTTACCCTTTAGTTCGCGCCAGCCCCGAATTCGTAAAAATAAAAATTAAGGTGGCAACCTTATCCAAATTTTAAAATTCTGACATCAGATTCGAAATCAGTAACCCCCAATACTGTTTCCATATGCTTAAAAGTCTGTATTTTCAATATTTTGACACCAAGTAAATAAAAAATATTAAAATGAGAGTGATGAGAGCGAATTAAAAATCTTATCTCACCAATTTTCACGAGTTAAATATTTCTGGGGTTAAGCTATCTCGCCACCATTTTTATCTCCAGTTTGAAGAGTTAAATGCTTAACTCGCTGTGAACAAATGAAAAACTGGAAAAATCATGGAATTAACTCGGGGATAAATATATCTCTCTGTGAACAAAATGGCCCTAAGAGCAACATTTAAATTTTATTAAATTAGGCAATTTATAAATAAATTCATTTACCATGAAAATGATATCGTCTACACTGTTTCACAAATGTAGTTTTTCTTTTTCATAAATTTTCGGTTGATGTTTCGTTATCCTTTTTGTTTTAGTAACAATGGAAGGCATTGGCTAAAGATAATCAGAAAATGGTTGAGACATGGAACGAAAAATATATTAGATTTGTTTTCAATTACAAAAATACATAATTACCTAACTACTTAATTACCCAATTAAATAACGGAAAAATGTGTAACGTCCGACACGTAACGTCCGAACAAATAAAATTGTTAGCTGTGACTTTAAAAATACGATATTTAAGAGGATGTTTACCTTTTTTTTAAACTTATTTAATTTGGAAAATTTTTGTTTCTCTAGACTTTTAAGGTGCAATTGACCATTTCCCAAAAATATTCTAAGTTCGAGTGTTAGTCTCACAAGAACTTCCTTTTTTAGTAACATCCGAATGCACGAAAAAACAACAAATTTTTGGTAAACTGATGTAGGATGTTGTTACGCGCGTTTTCTACATCTTAACGTAAAATAAAATAAAATAAAAATCTCTATGTACGGGCTATAGGTATGCAGCGGCATGTTGAATTGTCTTCGGCTTGCAGGTTGGAATGGGCGTGGTTCTTATACCTATTTGCTCGGGACGCGTTACATTGAAATAAATCTTCATGCCATATAAAACCACCGATAAGATTCATTAATAAAATAACAAGATTCAAAATACCTCACTAGCTCATTTTAGTCTCCTCCTCAAGTTGTGATGAGATGTTTTGTCACACGAATGCACTCTTCCCACCCCTGATATAGATCAGTGCACCTGCGGCAATCTTAAGCATTCACCTTTATCTAAGATTACCCCTAAAGCAAAACGACATGTTTATATTAACTCTTTCTACATTTCATCTCCACTTGCATTTCCCCTAAAAATAAACTCTTAAAGATTCATTTTAATGTTCACAATTTATTAATTAAAGTATAAATGAAAATCGTTGACCCATTTAAAAATGTATTGAAAAATTAATGATATTATAAGGTAAGTAGGTTTTAAGACTTCAATAAATGCAAAATGTAATTTTATAACATATAAATATAGTGCGTAGTATGTAATAGTAATTATTTAAATAGTTAGTTTATATTTTTAAATGTTTGAATTTAAAATATTTTAATTAAATGTAAGTAGTTTATATAATTTGTGATAAATATTAAATTTTAAATCAAAATATTTCTTCTTTTTTAGTTCTTATACGTTATTTTTTTTTACCCTGGTGATGATGTTTCAGCCGGTTGATGCGCACCATTCGGGAAAATCATTTTAAAGTTGTATATTTTAAAATCTGTAAATATAGTCTTCGAAATCGAAGTAAGTGGTTTTTCTTGTTTTTGTTTACTTATCGTTTTCTGCATTTTGGCAGAAATTGTGTGTGCTTTTTTTCTATTCTTTTTCTTACATTTATATTTTTCTATTTTAGATCCCTTATAATTCTTCTTCCTTTTTTTTAAATTATTACAATAACTAGTATAAGACCATTCTTTTTGTTTGCTATGAACTAATTATTTACTTTATAAAATTAGCTTAAGCATTATTTAATTCTTGCATGAAAATTTAGTTAAGCATTGTGCACTCTTAACAAGAACTGACGTTTTGTTTTGTCTTGTCTTCCTCAGTTTAATAGCGCAAAATAACTTTTTGGAGACTTTTTGGCTCCTTTTGTGTTTGCAATTTTTTTTTGTTTATGTTTCCAAACCTTTGCTGATCTCTCGATCGCCTTCCCTTCCCTCTGCTTTTCTAAGCTCTGCACGCATGCATTAATGCAAAATGCAGTTCTATAATGTTCTTAGTCAGCAGGTGGAAAAATACAGTGGCGCAAATCGCATTTTCGTATTTCAGTTTTCACTAATAAAATGGAATTCAGTTTAATTAAAACTTCCCTTGAGGTTAAACTTTTAACCTATAATAATAAATTTTGTTCACATTTGGTAAGTTTTTCCCATTTAACTAAATTGTACCTATTTTTTTATTATTTTGTTGCAATGATCACTTCGAGATTTGGCCAATTCTTTCCTTGTGTATTAGTAGAGAGCAAATTAAATCTGTCTGTAAACATAATTGTTGCTGTTTTTATTTTTAATTTTATTAACGTCATTTAAATAATAAAATACTATTATTAAGTATAAATAATATTAAAGTTTACCTTGCTTAACTTTTCTTTTAAGCCTTAGTTCAAGCTTTAAGTCTCCTCGGCAAAATTTTTAGACTTTTAGAGCAACCTTTACAAATCTATTTAATCACTTTACTTTTACTCAGCGTGATTGTTTTCTTTTTCTTTCTTTTTAATTTGATAATTTAAATAAACTTTATTTTTCACTTATATGCAAATGTTTTGATTTTTTTTTTGTTTTTTTGCACTTCGCAAGGTGATGTTGCTTTATGCAGAGCATAAGAAGAAAAGAACGATATAGTTAACCGAAAAACTTATGTCTTGAAGATAAATTAAGAACATGTGTAATTCGCTGTCAGACTTATTTCCGCTCAATTGAAGGCTGTTTTTGAAGTTTTCGTTTAGACTGTTTAGGCGTCAAAGCAAACAAAAGTGTTGCTTTTGCTCAATATTTTGTTTGTTGACTTGACATAATTTAATAAAATACATAATTACGTTTTGTCAAAAAAAAAAAAAAAATCGTAACAATGTTATAAATATTATAAATCATACTCATGAAGAGCTATTTAACCAAAAAAATTTTAATTCAAAAACCTATTGAAAAGTATAGGCAACTTTTTTATTTTGTTTTACATTTTAACCCTAGGATGTGCAAATTTGCTTTTCGAGGCCCATTTTGACTTTGAGATATACTTTGAATTTACCATTTTATTGTAAGTAATATCTGTAATGTGAGCTGTCCTCAGCTCACTCAGGACAAGTTTTCTGCTTCTTATAGATTAACATCCCAGTTTTGACGTAGAATTACGTCTTACAGCGCTGTTTATATGGGGGTCATTTTCACAAACTCAGAGTGATATTCAAAGTGATATTTGACACTTTGGCCTTTTATATTCATCGTAAAAAGAAAAGAAAAATTCCAAAATATCAGTTGGAGTGCGAAAAAAACGAATATCTGCTAAAATAGCAAAATATAAGAAGAGAAAATTCATATACATATTCGTATACGAGAAATGCACAGGCTCCTTCAGTAGCTGCTTATGCTATGGTTGTTTATGGTAGTTGTTGTTGTGTTTGTTCGTTTGATTCGTAATCATGTCGTTCGCTGTTGTGCTTTTGTTCTTGTTTTTATTGTTTTTATTAATACGTATGTAAAATATACATATATAAATACATATCAGTTGCTTTCATTTTTGTCGTTTCCCAGATAGCCAATCGGTTCGATTGAAAACGGTGAGCACTTTTAAAAGCACTGAAGCAGACCGTTTCGTTGTCAGCAAACTATGCATTGTGTGTTTCATATAAGCGTACCATTTATTGGGTTGTATATTAGTGCTGGTTTTCTATGATTTAAATACAAACTCTAAATGTTTGATAGTTTAAATCAATCTTGATTTTAAACACAAATTCTAGTTGTTTGATACTTTGAAATCGTTTATTGAGCTTTAGGTCAGATTAGAACAATTAATTGCTCTAACAAATTTTTTCCAAAGAAACAACAACACAAAAATTTGCAATATAAAAAGGAAAACATCACTAGCTGATTAATAAGTTAGCTGATTGGTTAACTAGTTAGAGGAATTAATTGCTCTAACCTGACCTGAAGCTCAGTAAACGATTATAAACTATCCAACAACTAAAATTTGTATTTAAAATCAAGAATGATTTAAACTATCAAACATTTAGAATTTGTATTTGAATCAAAGAAAATCAACATAATAAGGTCATATAGAAAACTTTAAGTTGTATATTAATTTTATTTCTTGTTAAACACTTATAACCTTTTCTTAAAATAGTTTTTATGAAGTTGCAACAATAAACTAAACAATAAACGGCAACTCAACTGCACTACCTTGATTTCAATACAAGATTCAATGCATATTTCAGAGTTTTTTGGTGAACGGGTTAAAAAAGGGAGGGAAAAAAGATAAGAACAAATGGCGCATCAAGCGAATATGACATAAATTTCAATTCGATTCGTGATACATATAAAAAAGGACTTCACAATTATATAGATGACGGTTTAAAGGTACAAAAACATGTCGTTTTCATACCATCAAATCAGGCGCAGCCGTTTTTAATGACCGTTTAGCTGGAACAGTGGACATTCATGGCTTGTTAGATTGTGTAATGGCGCTTGTAGCCAACCTTTTTTTTTGCTTTTGCTTTCTTTTCATAAATTACTTGGCCTTAAGCTCAAAATTTAAGTCTTGCTAAATCATCAAAAGTCCTAATTAATTGTATAAATCTTCCTTGTTTTTTTATTTTGTGCTGACATTAAAATTCAAGCGTCATCTAGTGACTGAATTCCGCACCTTCAGGTGTAAGAAACCCAAAAGTTACAACACTGTTTACTATAATAACCGCTACATTCAATTCTTTATTTCCAAATTCTTAGCAAAATTTCCCCTAATAATGGAATAGAAACGCTAATCTCTCAAATTTTGCTAAATCAGCATAGAATTTGTCGCTTTGTTAGCCAAAAACTAAAACTTAAACTGCCTTTTCCTGATCTTGTCTTCGAAGAGGAAACATCACAGTGCATACGCTAAAATTTTTCAATAAAAAAAAAATATATATATATTATACATATATAAAAATCAGTTAATTATAAGTTTTTGTGACCTCTATAAAATTTAAAATTTTTAAGGGCAATACAAGCACTTGAGAAGAAGCCGCGCTAAATAAAAGCAAAAGTAAGTTAATTATTTACTTCGTTTTTTAAACAGAAAGTTTGTTATAAAAAAATTGTTTTTTATATGTAAGGCAAGTTAGCAGAAACACATAAAATCATAAAAATTGGGTACCGGATCCATAAAACTTTCATATTACAAACTTTATAGTTGGTGCCAAACCGGGTAATAAAAAAAATTCTCTTTGATTAAAATTAAATTACTTTAATTCAAATCGCTCTCTAGATTGGCACCAGGTTTTATTTTTATTTTCTGTATATCAGCTCCTCTTAGGCCACCAAGTTTCGTTTGCTAACGGACAAATTCCAACTTCTCTAAGCTTGACCACAAAAATTCAGAGCAAGCAGTCGCATCGACGAAAAGAACCGGCACTTTCGTAGCTACCGTGGTATGAAAAATTCGCAGCGAACAATTAAAAAAAAAAAATTGTAAAAATTGGCTTACGCGTTAATTTAAAGACCTACAGACTAATTAGTTAAAAAAATCAATTTGAAAGAAAGATGCATTCTAAAATGCATTTAAAAATTTCCTAAAATACATTGATAAAAAGAAAAAAAATAGAAGTAAAAACGCTTAATATTGATCTTAAATCTAATTAAAGCTATTAAAGTGAGAAAAAAAAGATTAGCATTTAAGTTGAAATATTGATATACATACAAAAAAAAAGTGATCATGTTTTAAAGAAAAAGAAAAAAATTCATAGTTATATCTGCACACTAAATAAGAAAAAAAAAAAAAACTAACAATATTCTTCTGAAATTTTCTTGTGAAAATTTGTTCTTAAAATTAACAAGAACGTTGCAGCAATATATTTTAGTGGAACAACATGGCTTAAATAAAAATTGGTAAGAAAACTTGCTAAAACAACAAATTCTAATATGTCTGCCAAACTTCAATAAAATATATCGCATGCGATAAATTTCTGTTAGTGCTTCTAACGTTTTTTCTCTCTTCGCAAAATGAATTTAGTTCAATTTAAGTGTGTATACAACAAAAGAAAAAAACAAGAGAGTGACTTGATAAAATTCTTGCTTTAAGTTTAATTATCATTTGTAAAAGCAATTTCTGTTAATGTTGTTGTAGCTAAACACCACAAACTCTTTAAATCAACGCAAATCGACTCACACCTTGAAAGATCTTTCATCGATGGAGCGACTCTTCAAATTCTAGTAAGTTTTTTTGCTTACTTTTGTATATTCATTTTATGCTGGCAACATTTAAAGTAATAGTGGGACAGTTTTTTCTGGTTTCTTAAATTTTAATTAACTTAGCTGAAAGTAATGTAAAATAGTAAGAGGATTTTCTTTCTTTTGGTTATTATTTAATTTCATGCTTTTATTTCATACTTATAATTAATAATACAAAATAATAGAATAATAATTTAAACGTTTGTTTCCTTAAAATTCTTAATAATAATAAAAACGGTGAGATGTCACAAAAATAAATAAAAACAACAACAATTTTATACAGCATCTCACCATTACTACGCTCTTTTAGATTCTACATTAAACACATATTTTGGTTATGTTATTTGATTATTTTTAAAAACCATTGAATACGCATCCTATGGGTTGAATTTATATTTCTTTTCATTAATAAATTTAATTTAAATGGATAACTAAATTGGCTACTGTTTTGATTTCGCGCATTTTCATGTAGAAGTTTTGTTGTGATGTATGTTTGGAATCATTGATTAATAAATTTAATTTGGATCATTAGCAATGATCAGGTTGGGAGGGCACATACTATGTTATAGCAAATTCAGTTTTGCACAGCTAAAACATTCTTCGACTAGGATGTTTGAACGGCAGTAAGATACCTTCTTCTTTTTAATTTTTCAGTTACATAATAATATAATCATTAAGCACGTAATTTAAAATACTTCTGTGGCAACGAATGATGATCAGGTATAAGGTAGAACGAATCCCATCCCATATACGAGAGCTAGAGCCGGAGCTACAAACGTGCTACCACTATCTTATGCTTGAATAAAAATGCTAGATACTTTGCGAAAATTAAAAATGATTTCGTTGCATGCTACAATTGTAATACAATAGAGAATACAGATGCATGTAGCTAGAGAGCCAGTATGTAGCTACATAAAAATGTATTACTACTAGCCAAGGTTGCCAGTTAAAATTTGAAACAATTCCGACAAAAAGTTACTTATTTCACAGTAACATAAATAACACACAGAAAAAAAATCATTGTAAAATTAACTAGAAACATAATGATTTTACATGTTTCCCCCTATGATTTTGCTTCATAGAGATTTATAGTAAAATCATTGTGATTTTCATGTAAAAATCGCAACAAATTTTCATGTTGAATCATTATGAAATCATGTAAAATCATTATGATGGTCCTGTTGAATCATTATGAAATCTTTATTAAATGCAGCTGAATCCTAACCACAGTTTGAAATAAAAAGAACTTCAAGTTGGTTTTATTTAGTTTTTTATTGAAAAATATAAAAAATGCGACTTATAATTACAAAACATACCTCAATTTTTCTCCAACTAAATAATTTTTCTTGATAACGTGCACGAAGTCCTATAGCTTCGTGTTTATCTTCCTTAGATAAGTACCTTAAACTTTCCTTGTCAACTGAAGCTTCTGTTTCTATTGAAAAATACAGCTTTAATATTTGGCTAAATATAGCATTTTGATATTATTTTGTTATAGCAACATAAGTCGCATACCACATTACCTTGTTCATCTGCGTCGAAGTTTATGGATTCGACTACTTTCACTTGTATTTACTTTTCATTTCACTTGTTTTACTTTTTCAGCTATTACAAACTATTTTAATTTTTAACGAAGCTACTTCTCGCGATACAACTTCTAATGTGCTAGAAACAACTGAACTTTTTCAGCAGGCAAAATTTTTTTTTACATGATGCAAAAATGATTTTACTATACTTCATAATGATTCTACATGATATTATAATGATTCTACATGAAATCATAATGATTCTACATGAAATCGTGTTGATTAACTTTTAACATGATGCAATAATGATTTTACTGGATTTCATAATAATTCTACATGAAATCATAATGATTTTACATGAAATACTAATGATTGAACTCTGCAAAATAAATGCCAACACGTGCATGCGTGTTTTTTTTAGATGATTCAATAATGATTTTACATGAAATCATAATGATTTTACATGAAATCATAATGATTTTACATGAAATCATAATGATTTTACATGAAATCATAATGATTTTACATGAAATCATAATGTTTTTTATGTTGCTGCCACCATGAAATATGAAATCATGTAAAATGAAATCAACTATGCATCACAATGATTTTTATATGCAAAATTTTTCTGTTTGTAAATACAACAAAAATTACCATGGTAAAGATAACAAAAAAGTTTCTACCGCAATAAAAAAATATCAAAAAAAATTCCACGATCATTAAAAATTACCACAAAAATATCACGCTTTTTAAAAATTCCACCACAAACTCCATATGCATTTAAAATTGCCACAAAAATCTCATTCTCATTTAACCCTACGGTCCATAACCGGGTACCCGGGTACTTTTTTGAACTTTAAAATGCTGCTGTTCCTTTATTATTGAAGATATCAACATGAAACTCCGGATCATCAGAGATTTCGGCAAAACTTAGAGACTAGAAAAAAGTTTATCAAATTTGGTTAAATATATTAACTAAAAAACGAGTTTAATGTTTTTGCATACAGGGATCCATGACCAGGGTACCGGGGTACCTTAGTGCAAATTACCTAATATTTCAAAGAAAAAAACGTTTGTTTTATTTTTATTTTGTTTCAAAATGTTTATTGATGTGTAAAAAATGAACTGTAATTGTTTTTTAGTTAAATTATTTATATTTTATTCATTTTAACTTATTTCTAATATTTGATGTCTTATGTTGAGTCATTGTTGAAACATGGAAAACATTTTGATATTGTTTGAGTATGTTGATCGCAAATTGGTTTCTTGCAAACGTTGCAGACTTTTCTCGTCTTTCTTCTCCTGTTGTCTGGCAAAGAAGCACACAAATAGCAGCATCCTGTTATTGGCTACCTGCCATCAGTAGAAGCAGCCGTAGAAGTAGATGGTTGCTCGGTATAGGTTACCGTCTCCACTCCCAAAAAGTTCTTCTTTGGGTCTTCCCAAAAAGCTCTCACTTGCTGATTTGGTGGAAAAATGGCGCGTTACTTGGCGATTAGCTAATCTTTCTTCTATTATTGGCGCACACAAATCTCCACCAAGTTTACGCAAAAAGCGTTTTCTCCGTGTTGTTTGATATGGAACTGTTCTGTTACTATCATAAAATATAGTGTATGCCGCGAAAGCACTAACATCGAGCATATTATACAAAAACGATAAAGGCCACCTTTTTGTGCGTCTCTGTGTGGTATACTCCCGAAGCGTCTGGTCCATAACATCCACGCCACCTTTCGTTTTGTTATAAAAATTGATGATTTCTGGTTTGCCGTTTTCTTCTACAGTTGCATCATCATGCAGAGTCGACAACAATATTACGGAATTTGTTTTCCTCTGTTTGTATGAAACCATAGTCACTTTCTCGTGGAAACCAAATTTGCTTGTCCCAACGGTCCAACTCTTATCGTCTTTCATTTCTGTTGGTATATGGGCTTTGTTTCGCCGCAGTGTTCCAACAATGCTAAGTTTGACGGATATCAGCTGCTTTGCCAGTGGTAGTCGTAAAAAAATTATCCATGGTGATTTTATGTCCGCTATTGTGGTATAGCCCAACCAAATCTCTGACTACTCTTTCGCCTACACCGATTTCGTGACCACTGTCTTGTTTGCCAGTATATATTTGGCCATGAAGAGGATATGAATTTTTAGCATCGCATATCCACCATACCTTGATCCCGTATTTCGCAGGCTTCGATGGAATATACTGGGTAAATTTTGTTCTGCCGCGGTACGGATATCCTTCCACTTCAATTGACGCTTTGTTGGGTTTGCTGCATTGTAGGCATCATGAGTTGAATTGGCTTTTTTGTTGGCATGACGCACGATTATATCGACCATTTCTATTGTAAAATAACTCTTGAAGCATTGCATACCAGTCATACTTTCCGTCATTCGTAATGGACCACTGCGAGTTCTTACGATGTTGTGACTCCTTATTTGTTGACAAACAGGTGGTGTTGGTTGCCATTGAATACCATCACGTTCAGTCATACTTTCTGTTGTGCTTGATGTTGGTGCATTTTCTTCAACCATATCAGTTTCGCTGTCACTTTCATCTTCAAATACATCTTGCTCAATTTGCATTGGCGTGTCAATAGCGGCTGGAATTTCGTTGTCATTGGCCGCATTCAGCGCAGACAACAGTTGGCAACTGTTGTGTAAAAATTCGCTGAATGGTACATATTTGGTAGCGCTAACTAAAACTGATAAAGTAGCGAACGCCTTTTAATCGAGCGAACAAATTCTATGCTACATGAACACAACTGTTTGCTTAACTTTCAGATGCTGTTACTGACGCTGTTAAATTAATAAACGCAGAAAGAACGCAGCAAATTTAAGTGAGAAACCTTTGCAATTGAATTAAATTTACATAAAAATTAAATTGAATCGAACTTCTGGCGTGTAGAGTAGCAACACATTCAGAGAAAAACATCGTGAACTAAGGTAGCGCTACCATTACAGTTCACAACAGTTGTCTGCGCTGAATGCGGCCAATGTCTTCACTTTCTGAGTCTTTCTGTGAAATTTGTACAGTTGAGATGTAAAAATTAAGCGTTTCTAATAATCTGTGCATATATATATTATTTTATTTTAATATGAACGAAAAAACTTCACTAGGGTACCCGGGTACCCTGGTTATGGACTCCCGTTCGTCCAGGTGGTTATGGACCGTAGGGCTAAAAATACCACAATAAGTCACATAATAAGTCCCAACAATTTAAAAAAAAACATTTAGAAAAACCACAAAGAAATTTTGTTTACAAAAAAAGAAAAAAAAAATTTAGAAAGAATTTACCAAACTCCCACGGAAATAAAAAAATACTGCGTTGAATTCTCACTAGTGATGGGAGCTTTCGAATTAAAATATTCGAATTATTCGATAGTTCAAAATTATTCATTCATTCGATAGTTTTTTTTATTCGATAGTTTTTCATTTGCCTTTCGTTTGCTTACCTTCATGAATCATGAGTACTGCAAATTTAACTGGAAAAGTACGTTTAACAAGTACGCTTGATTTGTGTTTAAATGGAAATTATAAAGAAATCACACCAGTTAATAGATATATAGAGGTTTTTTAATTGGAATGAATGAAGACTTAAATTGATAGCAAAAATCATTTGATATTTGAACTAGCTATTATTTTTATAATTCGAATGAGTGAGTAATTTATTCGATATTAAAAATCGTTCGATTGTATTGTTACTAGTTACTATTTTTTAATTCCAAGTAATGAATTATTCGATAGTTTAAATCATTCGATAGTTTCGTGTACTATTTACTATTTTTTTGAATTAGTTCAATGAACGAAATATTTGAACGAATTGTTCGATAGTTGAAATCATTCTATGGTGCTCACCACTAATTCTCACGCCAATTAAAAAATACCACGCTGAATTAAAAAATTTAATAGAAATTCTCAAAAAAAAAAAATTACAAAGGGCAATTAAAAATTACCACGAATGCCAACGTAACTGGCAACGTAGGTTCTAGCTGCTGATATTGTTGTTTTGGTTCTGCATGCGCTGCAAAAGGGCTGTTTTTTACTCGGCAATTTTATGAGCAATAATTGCTTTCGCCACAAGTAGTTTGTTGTCTGCATGCGCTGCAAAAGGGCTGTTTTTTACTCGGCAATTTTATGAGCAATAATTGCTTTCGCCACAAGTAGTTTGTTGTACTTTCACCGCAAGCTTCAGAATTTTCGTGTGTGACGAATGAAAAACGGGACATGGTAAGCACAGTTTTGTTTATTTTCTGTGGACGTAATTGTTGTTGGTTCAGTTAGCTGAAATTTTTTTAGATGTTCTTAATTTTTACTCGACATGAGCAGCTGATTTTGACAACTAGTTCGCTTTTCTCTGCTTTCTACTTCATTACTCTCCGAGTCAGCTCTACCTATAAAACAAATGTTTATTTTCAGCAAGATAAATACAATAGTGAATACAGATGCGTGTAGCTACAGCGGCAATATGTATCGCAACAACGCAAATTTACGCATGCGTTACTAACTAAGCATGCGTTGTACTTTAAAAACTCCATTTATTTTTTAAATACCATAATAAATTCAAATTATTTATATTAAGCATTATATTTTTTTCTATATTCAAAATTTATTTTGTTAACTAAAATTTTAATTTTAAATTTCTTTTAAAATATGCATATGTGCTCTATACAACAGGAAAAATAAATAATTAAAATTTACCCATATTTATTTCCATTAATTAAACATAACTTTGAATTACATTAAGTTTTAACCAACAAAACAAATGAACAAGAACAACAAATTCATCACCAAAAATATCAAACGACCACTTTTTATAAAACATAACAAATTTTTACATAAATTTAGTTGTGAGCTTTTTAGATCAGGTAAGTTTGAAGAAGGACAACAACAACAAATTTGTTTTTGAATAATTTTTATTTAGAAGATGAAATGCTTTAAAATAGTTTTGAAAAATATAAGTAAAAAAAAAAACAGAGTTTTTCTATATAACTGTATAAAAAGGAATTCTATACTTACGAAACTGTGATTTTTTTTTTAACTTAAGAGTTTTCCGTCTAATATTAATACAAATTTATGCTGAAAATTCATAAGCTAAACTCTAAAAACTGATTGAAAAATCACTACAATAAATGTTGTAAAATTTCACGACATTTATTGGCGATTTTGTAAAAATATCACTGAAAAGACTAGCAATGTTTTTGCTAGTGTCGAAAACTAAAGAAAAATAATGCTATGTTTTTAATGCTATTTTATGCGATGTGTTCTCGCCAATAATTTTTATTCAAGTGAGTGATTCTTTTAACAAAATATAATAATGATGCTAGGCATTGCAATTGAAAGCTTTATGTACTGTTAGAAGCTAAGCGATGTCGCGAAAGCGCAACTTAAATTAACAAAAGAATGCAACATTTATGTTGTAGTTTTAAGCAAAGGAATGTAGCCAGAGAGCAAGTCAACTACGCAAAAGCAAAGTATAACAAAATTGAGATGAATAAAAAAGCTTTAGCTACTCTTATTTAGGAGAAATTTATGAGTAAATGTAAAGAAATATGATGATTAAGTAGATCTCTTAACAATCACGCTAAGCAGCGGGTTTTTTCAATTCTGTTTGAAATTCAGCGTTTTTTTTAAATACGTATATTTTCTATGCTTTTTCACGCTATTTCAGCATTTTGTCGCTCATAGAGCCCTAAAATATGTATATTTTGTCTATGTTTCAACCATTTCGTGTAGTCGCTCAGAGAGCCCTTAAAATGCTCCAGCAGCAATATTTTACGCTATTGGAGCGGGAGTTATGGTTCCTTGCGAAGAGCAGTTAAATAAATAAGACACCGTTTCGATAGTATCGTAAGTACAGACGTAGAATTCCTTTTCATACAGTAATAGAGAATAATTCTGTTTTTTTTTATTTATATTTTTCAAAACTAATATAAAACATTTCATCTTCTAAATAGAAACTATTCAAAAACAAACTTGTTGTTGTTGTTGCCTTATTCAAACATACTTGATCTAAAAAGCTCACAATTAAATTTATGTTAAAATTTTTTTTGTTTTATAAAAACTTTTCGTTTGATATATAAATTATATATGTTTATGCTCTTTACTACAGGAAAAATAAATAGTTGAAATTTTTCCGATATTTATTCCCATTTATTAAACATAACTTTGAATTACATTTAGTTTTAACCAACATAAAAAATTAACAACAAATTCAACACCCAAAATATCAAACGAAAACTTTTTATAAAACAAAGCAAATTTTTACATGAATTTAGTTGTGAGCTTTTTAGATCAGGTAAGTTTAAAGAAGGACAACAACAACAAATTTGTTTTTGAATAATTTTTATTTAGAAGATGAAATACTTTAAAAAAAAATTTGAAGAATATAGATGAAAAAACAGAATTTTTCTCTATTACTGCACAGTAAAAAATTTGAGGGTAAATTTTATCTTTTTTATAACATTTGTGTGGTATAAACTTTTTTTATTCCAAATATTTTACAAATTTTATACCACTCAATATTATAAAAATAATAGAACAAATATAATTTAATAATTTTATATGGATATCATATGTAAATCAAAATATATTCTGGTTCGAAAGTAAAAAATTCACCGAAATCGGGAAATTTAAAAATATAGTTGCTTCGATTGGTCTGACGAGAAAAATGGTCTGGAAAAATTTATAAGATTTGATAGTATAACTTTTAAAACATTTTTGGTTTTGATTTATATGTATACCAAATAGTATAAAATGTATGCTCATATTTTTTACTGTGTGTAAAAAAAGAAATTCTACGATTATACTTATGATACTATCGAATCGGTGTCTTTTTTTTTAATCTTTTTTACTTTCCATTTTGGAAATATGACAAGCAATATCGGGGTCAAGGAATAGTGGATCTTGAAAGTCAATGTACTGTACTAAATGTTCGTATTGGAATATTTGTTGTAAATTGTGGTTCAAATAAAATGTTGTCATTCAAATCAATCATATCGAAATAATCTGTGGAGTTAAAGTTGATAGTTGGTTTTTTATACGGATTGCCAGTAGGTTGGCAAGTTTTTATAAAAATATTAATAAGTTTTTGATATCATTTGTATGAGAATGTATTTTTTTCTGACATCCAAACTTAAAGGAATTTTCTGGCAGCTCGATATTGTCATCAGACCAATGGTTTCTTGGGCAAAGTATCTTACAATTGTGCGCAGATATTTTTTTTGCTATATTCTTTGTCAACTTCATTCCTTCAGTACAAATTGACCCGGCTTTATTAAATATAATATTACTTCAGATTTTAATTTTCATTTTAATTTTTAAGTTTTGTAGAAATTAAAAGTTCATAGCTGTATTTAGATTTTTGTTGGCCACTGTAAGCCTTTGACAAAGTATTTGTGTTATGAAATTTTATGAGCATAGTAGTGTTATAGAATATTTAAGTCCTCTAGTGAAAATAGTCGTAGAGGGTAAAAATATTTCACATATGCTAAACTCTATTGACGCGATGCGTATTTTCATTTTTGAAATGTGATGTTTTGACAAGTGTTTTGGGAAATGTAGTTCGTATGACGCAGCTTAGACTTAAATCGCACAGCTTGTGAAGTATTGTCAATATTTTGTATATTTGTACTAAATAACAGTTGTGTGCGTTGAAAAGAATTCATGAAATATCTTAAGTTTCTTGTCGTGTTAAAAAAAAAAATGTTAAATAAGAACTACTTAGAATTTATATTCAATGTAGCCGAAGTTAAAATACCACCATGTCCGTGTCTTAGTGCATTCTTGTTTTTGATAGCTTTATTTTTTTAATGACATCACATTGTATGGGAGGCAAGTGTAGTTTCTTTTCGATTTTGCCAATTTTCATTCTCTTTGCCAAAAGTTAATATACTTTGCCAAAAGTTAATTTACAAAATTAAAGCTTAAAAGCAAAATTAAAACTTATTAGATACATTTTAGTGCATTTTTAAGAGATTTTCCGTTTTAATGATGACACTATATGGGAGATAGGCGTGTCTCTCATTTGATTTTGAGAAGTATCAAACCAAGGATGCACATTAGAACGCATCGAAAATGTAAATTTCACCGCACACCAGCTAATCTAAAGCATTATTGAAAGAAAGTTTTTTTTTTGACCGAAATTTGGGGTTGCGTATCGACATATTTCCTTATAACTTCGGTATTTACTGTCTGATCCTAAAGAAAGATATGTTCAATTTTTTGTTTCAAGAAGACCTATTTTTTTGTTTTTAGAACTCATTGACATCAGTTGACACCTTATAGTACTGACTCACTGGACCTCAGTTTATACTTTATAAATATAACATTTTGATTTCAGAAATGGAAAGCCTGTAAAAAACCATTAAACTTTTATTAAGAAAATTTTTCGCTGTTTCCACTAGAAATGTTTTTTAATATTTTTTTTTATTTTTTTTCAAAACGTAGAGTAAATTTTTAAATTTTTTGTCATATCGTATTATTTTTATAAAATGTGCACCGAAAAATTCTTATCCGAATCTACCATTCGTATGAACCATTCTGAAGTAATACAATTATCTTTCAAAGAAAGTATATGGATTATCCCAGTAGAAGTATTTTAAATAAAATCCTTATTATTGTTCATTCTTTTACAAACCGAACACCATTCTGACCGCTACATTTTTGATTTCCATAAAAATTTTTTACGGGTTCTATATCGAAAAAAAGAGACATGTCGAGGATTTTGTTTTTTTTTTTTATTATAGAGGTCGTTAAAAGTTGGAGATTTTCGTGATTTTTGCCTTGGAGACTAATTTTCAAAAATTCATAACTTCGGTTCTCTTTAAGCTAGAGACAAGTTATTTCTTTCATTTTGAAGATAGCAAAGTTAAAATTATGAAAAATTTCATACTCTTATACGCAATTTAAATTTTTAAGTAAATTTTAGCCAATCTTACCCACCACTTAGCGTGTTTTAAAAACCATCGTATTCTACGTCAAATTTTACATAGAAAACTATTTTTTTATCGATGGAGAAATAATTATTACTATTGCAAAAACATACTATATATCATACATGGGCACACTGCAGTAAATATTTACTGCATTACTAGAAGCAGTAATCAGTAAACTTTTACTGATAATGAAATTCAATTTGCATTACCAGTAAATTTTTACTGATTACTGGAGAAAATTGCAGTAAAAATAAATTTTTACTGATTACTGGGAAAAAATTGCAGTACAAATAAATTTTTACTGATAATGAAATTCAATTTGCATTACTAGTAAATTTTTACTGATTACTGGTAAAAATTGCAGTAAAAATAAATTTTTACTGATAATGAAATTTAATTTGCATTACCAGTAAATTTTTACTGATTACTGAAAAAATTTGCAGTAAAAATAAATTTTTACTGATTACTGAAAAAAATTGCAGTAAAAATAAATTTTTACTGATTACTGAAAAAAATTGCAGTAAAAATAAATTTTTACTGATTACTGAAAAAATTTGCAGTAAAAATAAATTTTTACTGCTTACTGAATAAAATTGCAAAAATAAATTTTTACTGCAATATTTTTAGTAATCAGTAAAAATTTATTTTTACTGCAATTTTTTTTAGTAATGCAGTAAAAATTAATTTTACTGATTACTGAACAAAATTGCAAAAATAAATTTTTACTGCAATTTTTTCAGTAATCAGTAAAAATTTATTTTTACTGCAATTTTTTTCAGTAATCAGTAAAAATTTATTTTTACTGCAAATTTTTTCAGTAATCAGTAAAAATTTACTGGTAATGCAAATTAAATTTCATTATCAGTAAAAATTTATTTTTACTGCAATTTTTTCCAGTAATCAGTAAAAATTTACTGGTAATGCAAATTGAATTTCATTATCAGTAAAAATTTATTTGTACTGCAATTTTTTCCCAGTAATCAGTAAAAATTTATTTTTACTGCAATTTTTTTCAGTAATCAGTAAAATTTTACTGGTAATGCAAATTGAATTTCATTATCAGTAAAAATTTATTTTTACTGCAATTTTACTGGTACTGCAAAGTGCCCATCTATGCTATATATATATATATACTATATTGGTCATATAATACAGAGAAAACGGTATGAGGCGAGAATATGTGGTTTACTTTGCAACTGGCGCACCGACGTCAGGTACCGCGCGAGTTTATTTAATTTTTTTGCAACAGTAATAATCATTTCTCCATCGATAAAAAAATAGTTTTCTATGTAAAATTTGACGTAGAATACGATGGTTTTTAAATGGTGGAGGAAATTTGCTTTCCGAAAAATACTAAATCATGAGTGAAACAATATGTGAGGTGTTTAAAATGAATGTTTGATGTTTGCAGTGCTGCGAAATTGGACTTTTTCGAACATTTTACTTGTGCTGCAAAAGCAGTTTGCGCATCATGATGGATTTCCGAACAGACGCACAGCCTCTGTTGGATACATTTTCGCCAAGTGGCTCTTCCAGTGAAGCTACGAAATCATAAAGTTCGTGTTTTTTATGCAATAACAGTTCATGTTTGTGTTTGCGTTTGTGTTCAAGTACACAAACTTCAATGCTACAAAAATGACAAACGATTACTGTCATCTACGGTTTGCATCTTTAATGTTCTGCTTTAAAGACAGTTGGTCGAATTGACAGGCGATTCTGGTATATATTATTTCGTATGATTTTTTAAACAAGTGTGTTGCTATGTAGACAAGTTCTTTTGATAGATGAGAAATAATAACACTCATATCTTAACACTTAAAATAAATGAAAGTTATATTTTTTAGAATTATAAAAACTAAACATTGTAAATTTATTTTATTTGCTTTATTTAATCATTCGCGGTCAATTAAAATTTGTAGGTGAAGTTTGATGGTGAATTCAAAAGTTGGGCAATTTTTTCTACAATTTCTGAAATTTAAAGTCTTAAGCTCTTCTAGGCTTCCTTCGGTACTGCCAACTACAGTGTGACAAATATGTCTTCATACAAAACTTTGTTGCACTGTTTATTTTGGAAACATAGTAATACAATATTATAAAAATTTGCATAACAAAATATTCGTTAGAATTTCAGTTATATACAAAATAACATTTAAATTTTTTGAGTCGCTACAGTTTTACAGTTTTTTAATACGCTCCTTAATTGTAAATAAATACAAAAGTGGTTTAAGTTGTGGAGTAATCTTCTGCGATTTGTCACATTTAGGAGTGAAGAGGAATTACGTATATTATGCGATTAAGCGATTTCTGGATACTGGCTCCATACAAGACCGTAAGAAAAGTGGGAGAAAACGGAGCGTCCGTACCGCGAAAAGTGAGATTTAAATAGTGAGAGAACGAATCGGACGAAATTGTGACCGTTCAGTACGAAAGACGGCCAAAAATATAGGAATGAACCGAGAATCTTCAAGGCTCCTTTTGCATTGTGACCTCAATATGAAAGCTTTAAAAAGAAGAAAATACATGGCCTTACTAAAGCAACCGTGAACAAGCGATTGCAAAGAATGAAACTTATCCTTTCTTGGCACGCTGGCAATGATATCGTTTTTTCCGACGAAAAACTTTTCGTTCTGGAAGCACCGCACCACACGCAAAATCACAAATTATAGGCAGTATCATAGAAGAACATCCCAAATGACAAAAAGCGTGTGCCAAGATACCAAAAACTCGTCATCCATTATGGTCTGGGGTGCGATATCTAGAAAAGGTAAATTGCCGCTAGTCTTCATTGACAAAGGTGTAAGAATAAACGCTGCTAATATGGTTCAAGACTGGTGTAAGCAAAACTTAACAAATTTTATACCTAAATGAATGACCTCCTAGCTCACCAGACTGCAATCCCTTGGAATACTGCATATGGGGATTTATGGTTCAGCGACTTAAGGAACATAAGTACAATAGTTTAAAGGATTTTAAAGCTGCTATTATTGCTGTAAGGAATAAAATACCGATGGAAGTAGTGCGTGCTCCGTGTAACACTTTTAATTGCAGACTACGGCAGGTTGTGGCTAATAAAGGGCTGACCATTGAGTAATTTTCATATTAATCAAATATTTAAACTTCATTTAATATTTGTGCATTCATATTTCTTAAAATAAAATGAAGCTTTATTAAAAAACCTACTTTGTTTTTGTATCAACATATATTTGTCAGAGTACATATTTATTTTTTTCTTTTGATATAGTTCAATAAATAACAATATTTTTATTTAGGTATTTGAGATTTTGATTTACAGCAAAACAGGTTTTTATACTTCATGAATTGTGTGTACAGTGCCTCCGAGTTCGTACCTACTGTAAAATACTTGTAGGCTATCCATTTTTTCGTGTATCCAATCCAAGAAGTAAGTGACGTTAGTATAAACAACTGCGTTATCGGATTGGCATCCATCCACAGCAATGTATGATGCGATGCCAACAAGTACATCATTATAAAATGCCGGACCACCAGAATCCCCCGAACAGGGAGCCGAATATGGATTATATAAACAAAGATGGCTAGGTAACAGCCCTGCAAAACGTGTTTTGCAATCTTGATTGCGTTGAATAGTAAAAGCGTTCCATTGTGCAATGGAACTACTATGATGGCTATCTGATATAGACCCCCATCCAACCACATTCACTCGAGTGTTAGCAAAGTCTCTCGGCGTAGGTAATGGGGACACTCCTACACTTCCCTTGATTTCTACTTCAGGAATTCTAATCAAGGCAATATCATTACGATTATTTAAGGGGTCATAATCCTCGTGTACAATAACATCCACATTTATAAAATAAACAGTAACTCTTTTTTCAAGTGAGCCCTTGATCTCGTTGGATCCCAAATAGACGCGCATCTCAGTTGGTTTCGTACCACTAAAGTATTAAAAGAAAAGTAATTACGGTCAAAGCATGTAATATTAAACTTTTTGTATAGCAACTTACTTGACATATGTACAATGTGCTGCAGTTGCAACAAAATCCTTCCGAATTAAAGTACCACTGCATTTACTAATATTAGGGTAAAAAACTGCCTCAAGGCGCACAAGTGATGGAAACTGATTAGGTCTAACATCATGTGCATTGTACATGCGTCCTTTTGCCTCCACAGCTGGTGTTGTGTTGGCCAACACCATAGCCAAAACGAAGACGACTAAGAATTTCATATCTTTTACTTTTTAAATTGTATTGCTACTAATGACATATATAATGATCTGCTTGCCTTTTATAGCAAAATTTTGGGTAAAAAATAAGGAAATTTGGATGATTATTTTGAATACGACAAAGCATTGTTAAACGTGACGATAGACAAATTAAAAAACAACTGTGCAAATATTTATTAATTACTATAATTTTTTTACACAAGCGTGTTTCTTTGGAGACAAAATGTTTCGATGTATGAGAAAAAATAGCAATAACATTTGAACACTTAGAATAAATGAAAATTTTTAGATTAGATATCGCTCGATTTCTTCTGTAAGGCTATTGTAAAAAAAAAATAGATGCGTCGTTGGACACATGAGAGAAGCGAGTCTTTTTCACAGTTTAATAGATTTGTTAATTTATAAGTTTTTTTATAATTAAATAATTTTTAAATTCAAAAATTTCAAATATCATCAAATTAACTAAAAAAATATAAGTTATAATCACACCAGTAAATTTTATTACATATCAATATTATTTTATTTTATTTTATTTTATTAGATATTACATCCATTTTGAATTATTTTAGTTAATGTTTTTGATTACTATCGAATTTAATTAATAAAATTTAGGGGTTTATGATAACTCAAATAGCAAACGTATGGTATGAATGATATGTCGGCGATATATCTAGAAAAAACTGCATCAATAGTTGTTCCTAATCGTTTTGTACAAATATTTGGATCGCTTATTATTTGTAAATTAAATTTATCAAAAAGGAATTGTTTAAGTGCTTTTGAGGATTCATGTCTAAAATCGCAATTAAAATCTCCACCAAAATCAATTGGCATTTTGTGATAAGTTTTACCCAGTTCAATGGAACCTGCTTCTGCAGAACATACTTCTCCAATTTTTGAAATATCAGCGGAAAAATTTTGTAGTTGAAGTCTGTTTAAGAATATTAATATATCCCCAGTGACTGTATTGTACTTATCTTAATTATAATTACGATAAATTGTAACTTTTCCAGAACGACAACTATTTCTCTGAAATTGAGATATACAAGAGAAATTAGTGATATCGATACTTTCATCATTTTGCATTTTTGTTTCTGATAGCAATATAATGTCACACATTTGAGTTATAGATTCGGTAAGATCTTGAGAATGCGCATGGAGACTCTGACAATTTGAAGTCATTGCAGAAAATAACTTTCTTCTCTCTATCAAATTTTTTATAGTAATACATTTAGTTTCCAATTTGTTAAGAGATAATCTTTAAAATTCTGGAATTAAATCAACATTAGAAAAATCATTTTGCCTTCCATGATGAGATATAAATTGTTGAGGATTGTCATCAGAGGTTGTGTTAAGAAGTCCAGCAATACTTGTAACACGAGATAAAGCGACGTAGAATAATTGCAAGGAATGTTTTTTGTCATATTCGTTAACAATCTGCGAATGATCCACCCTGTGACTTATGAATTGTTACAGCCATTGCAGGAATTAATGGAAAATGATTTCTTGTAACTGTGATTGTTTTATTTTTATTAAGAGGTATGTTACTGTTTTTTCGTAGAATTGGCACAGCTCTTCTTCTTTTAGCTTGAATCGATTGAGCGTCAGCACAAGCTTTCATTCTTGCTTTCTGCCAAACTTTTTTAACCTGGTCATTCTGGTCAATTTAAATGTGCACTAGTTTACCAATAGCCCCATTTGCTTGTAATATTTCGTTATTTTTATTGCGTTCTATTGCGCATAAGATAGAATTATTAAATAAATCTACAGAAGCATTACTAAAAAATAATCTTATTCCATTTGGACACAGGTGGCTGGTAGTTTCTTTCGTAAAAAATCTACTATCTATTAAATGTAACTCATTTTGCTCAAGTTTTTTACCATCACCAATCTTCGTTAGCAATGACGAAAACTGTTTATTACTTTGACGCATAACTTGTGTCAATTCATAAAATTTAAGTTCTAGCAGTTCTTAAAGTTAATTAAGGAACAGACTATTCTCATCAATAAAAGAAAACACGCACTTAGCGATGTTAACGACAATCGTCGTAAGTAGAATCAACATTTGTTTTGTTATATTTTTTGCTGATTTTGTTGTTTGGATAGCCAATACACGATCCTTTTGATCTGCACCATAGCTTCACGCATTCAAATAAAGGATAGCTGATGCACAATCCTTTAATAGATTCTTGTCATCTATTCAACATAGCTTCAGTTAACGCTTAATATTAAATAAACTCTCATAGTCAACGAGTGTTTTTGGATCAGTTGGTAGTGTATAGGAATATCAATCGAAAGGGTACCGAGTTCAATCCTCATTGCTAACAAAGGAATATTTTTATTAATTTTATATTCTCTTGTTACAGTCGACACAAAAAGCAACAACAATTCTAAGAAAACGGTGTATGGAAAAAAGTGTCGTTTTTCAGATTTCACTCAAGCAAATCACAAAACGAGGCGTAAAAAGCTTCGCTTCAAAAATTATGGTGTTATTTATTGCACAGGAAATTCAGACTTGTAAGTTAGGATTCCATATCAAATCCACTAACGTTAATGATTCTTTTTTGTAAGAAGTGTTTCTAATTCTACATAAAACTGTTTGTATTTGTTGCAATACTTTATAAATTTTGCTGCAGAATTTTTTTTTTCGAAACAGAAATGATTACAGATTTCAAACCAAAGAAGCTTTGTTGATGTTTTTGTAATAGGTCATTAGAAAGGTCAAATTTATTTAGCTTTAATTTTTACTTTATTTTCAAATTTACTTTATTTTTTCATTATAATAATATAATTCCGTGTAGAAATTTACTGAAACTTATATGCAAAAGTTTTAGTAATTACATGATTTTTTTGTAAGATTGTTTTTGGAAAGATTTTACCGATTTCATTTAGTCACTTGTACTGGAGCTTCAGCTCAAACACGTGTTTCGAACTAAACGTGTTCACGGAAGAACGAACCTCATGAAGTTCATTTGTTGAAACACGAACTTAAACTACACGTGTATTTTATTAACGAACTATTCGTGAAGTTCGTATTCACGTGATTTTTGCATTCATTTGAATAGTATTCACGTATTTTAGGCATGAGCCGAATTGTTTTTAATTCTTTTGGGCTTCTGAGAAAAAAAATGACTATGTTATTCAGAAGACTTCCAGCCGCTTCTCTATGATTTTTATGGCTTCTGAGGGCTACAAGTACAGGATTTGGTAAGTTCCTGGGTGCGTCATTGGGACTTTTTAGAGTTCTGTGGGTTTCTAGGGCAAGAATGAAGGTTCCTGTGAACAAGGAATTCAAATAAGAGGAAAATAAAGATAATTGATTGTTTAATTTATTAATAATTTTCTCAAAAAATTTCACTTGTTTTAATAATTTATTTTTATCAGTGGATTTTTGCAGGTGAGAAGTTTGGTTTCTTGCATGAAATGAAAAAAAGATATATTATTATATCGAATAATATAATTGCCACGCCCCCACTCAAATTCTGTCCATTTTTGGAAATGTGCTTGGCACATACCCTCTGCATCCATGCCGCAAATTTTATAGTCCTAGCATAAATATATACTGAGTAAAAGCAAATAGTCGCACTATCAATTCAAATGATCCAAATGATCTATTGCTCTTAATTATCCCAAATCCCAGTTGAATACATTAGCCACAGGAACCTTAATTTCTATCCTAGGAACCTAAGTCCAAATGACGCGCCCAGAAACTGGCCAAATCATTTACAAAAGCCATAAAAATCATAGAAAAGCAGCTGGAAGTCTTATAAATAATATAGCAATTTTTGTTCTCAGAAACTCAAAACAACTATTGAAAGTTAGGCTCATGCCTCAAATACGTATATACCACTCACTAGGGTGTCGCAGTTCTAGATCGATAAACCAACCAACGATTTAACGATTCCACCAATGGTTACAAAGCTATAACTTTGAAACGATAGGAGTAAAATAAAGATTTTTTTTAATTGATTAAATAAAAATAAAAATAAAATTAAATTAGATTCAAAATATTATATTAGATCTAAAAATCTTTATCAATATAATAATAGAAAAAATAAACTAAAATTGGGTTCAAAGTATTTTATTAATTTTAAAAACCTTTAAGCAGAATATAAAAGAAAAAAAAAACAGAAAAATTTAATTATATTCAAAATATTTAATTAATTTTAAAAATCTTAATTTGGATTCAAAGTATTTTATTAATATATCTAAAAGGTGTCGTGCCTAGTGATGTACTTTTGGAAGAAACAAGCAAACGCATCTAAAACAAAGGTATTTCTAGCTCATTTGCGCACATAGCCGAAATGTTGACAAGCAACATGTAAACAAAGACTTTTTTAAGCTAACTTCGGAATCTAATTTTTCGGTTTCTAAAGGAAAAATTATAAATTGAATACATAAAAACGCAAGGATATCAACAACTGAAGGAAATAACTGGTAAGTTTAAATAAATCAGTTTCCTTTTATTTAATTCAAAATTATTGCCATTTAGCGAATGTAGGAAAAAAGAATTTATAGACTGTCATGAATTTGTAGCATTCGATTCTTATACGATTCCACCAAGAAAAAACAAGCCAGCACCAGAAAATTAACAAAGGTATTTCTAGCTCGCTTGTGCACACAGCAATATTTTTTAATTTAGTTGTTCCAAGAATAGAATAGCAAAATTGTGACACCACAATTGGGAACACCACTTTCATTTTGGGACACCTCTTGCAATGTTACTTCAAACTGAGTGCGAAATGGCGACTCTCTGAACCTGGACCTCTTCTATTTATTTAGCCTCTTTGGCGCTACTGTGGAAGTTTTTAGTTTTTCTTCTATTTGAAAGAAAATCATATTTATTTATTATCTCTTTTATTTTTTAAATTTATTTTTATGTATTTGAAATACAATAGAAAAAGTTCCAAAAACGGTGGATATTGAAAGTCAATGTACTGTACTAAATGTTCTTATTGGAATATTTGTGGTAAATGGTGGTTCGAATAAAATACTATTCAAATCAATCATATCGAAATAATCTGTGCAGTTAAAGTTGATAGTTGGTTTTTTATACGGACTTGCTAGGTTGGTTGGCAAGTTTTTATAAAAATTTTAATAAGTTTTTGATAACATTTGTATGAGAATGTATTTTTTTCTGATTTCCAAACTTAAAGGAATTTTTGGGCAGCTCGATATTGTCATCAGACCAATGCTTTCTAGGGCAAAGTGTCTTATAATTGTACGTAGGTTTTTTTTTTGCTATATTCTTTGTCAACTTGATTCCTCTAGTACAAACTGACTTCAGACTTTGATTTTCATTTAGATTTTTAAGTTTTGTAGAAATTAAAAGGCTATAGCTGTATGTAGATTTTTAATGGCCACTGTAAGCCTTTGACAAAGTATTTGTGTTATGAATTTTTATGAGTATAGTAGTGTTATAGAATATTTAAGTCCTCTAGTGAAAACAGTCGTAGAGGGTAAAAATATTTCTCATATTTCTCAACTCTACTGACGCGGTGCGTATTTTCGTTTTTGGAATGTGATGTTTTGACAAGTGTTTTGGAAAATGTTGTTCAGATGACGTAGCTTAGACTTAAAACGCAGAGCTTGTGAAGTATTATCATCATTTTGTATATTTGTACTAAATACACTAAAAATATATAATTTGTGTATGCGTTCATAAAAAACCAACATGAATTTTGTGTTTAGTGATCGTATGTTCTCTTATATAAGCTCCAGGTAATTATGCATAGCTTGAGTGTATTCATACAAAAGCTTATGTAAAATACGAGAATAATTTATGAAAGAGAGCATTAAAACGTTCACAAATGTGGCGTATACAAAACTTTTGAACGGGGACACTGTCTTCGAGTATTTAGTTATGGGTTCTGTGCTTTCATACATGAGGTCATGTTCTCTAAAATTGTCTTTATGATTATGTTCATGAGATAGGTGTACTCATACATGAGTCTGTGCATAATGCACTGTCTCTATGCAATTGTACATGACCTCAGTACGCTTATACTTAATGTTATGTAAGAGTTCACTATTTCTATGCAATTATTCATAGAGATTATGAAAATTCTTAGGAACCGTTAGTTCGTCGAATACAAATTGCAGCTGCACTCTTAGTTTTAATTGCTTTATTGTTGTGTTAAAATCGTTACTATCTTGCGTTTGTTTGTTTGTTTGTTTGTTTTTGTTTGTTCAATACGCTAATATGTTTGTTGTTTTAATTCTTCATTGAGCTTTAAATCATATCTTTATTAGCAACAATTAAGCGACAATTGTAAAAAGTTATTTCAGTTTTGTTTCCCAATTTGAACGGTGCAGCAGGAAGTAAATATAAGTTGTTCAGTGTCTGGTGTGATTAATTGAAAAATAAAACAAAGATAGTGAAAAAGTGAAATTTGTACAATATAGTGATTTTTAAAAGAAAATAATTAAGACTAATTTTAAAATGATATGTTTTATTTGTCCGTTACCATTTCGGAAATCTTAAAACAAAATCGAAAAGCCAAAATAATAAATGATTTCTATATGAAAAACAAAAATTATAGCAAACTTTTTCGAAGCACATAGCTTGAATGCATCGGTACAGGCCAGCTACCAGTTTGAAAAGGAGATATTTTAAATTTCCCCTCTGAAAAATTAGACTTTTATCGAACCGAAAAACGTGGCAAAATTTACACAAGAACCGCTTACTTGAAACAAACTCTAAAAACGTTTGTCAAGTCATCTAAAAGTTCTCAATCTCTTCAGAAGAAAACAACTACTTTTGGTGAATATATTTTCTTAGGAGAAAGGGAAAAATAAAAGGGCCAATTCCGGTTTTTGACATAATTTTTTTGTTACTTAAAGTGCTGTTTTATAATAACAAAAAATACTGTTATCTTAGTTCCAGAAAATAGTGCATTACAATGCGTGCACAGCCTTAAATATGACAATTTGTCAGCAGAGGAATGTGATAATGTATGGCAAGCGTGCACTAAATATCGGCTTAACCAGAGTGTAAAAACTTGGATGATGTATTCAAAAATTGGCCAGTATATAAAAAGCCGTCAGGATATCGTTTGGTTAATAAAACAAATTTTTTAGTTATATAAAAGATTGCATCAAAATTAGGAAAGCATTTATCGAAAGCTATCCCAAATATGTATTAAACCAATTTTCTCTTAAAACTTATTTTAAATTTAAACTCAAACTTAAACTGAAATGTTTAAAAAAATATTTAAAATATTATAATATTAACTTATATCGACGATTCCATATCAAATCGTCTAATTTTGAGCAAAATCTGGCCTTTATAATAATATAATTTTATTAAGTTTTATAATTTTCAAAAATAGTGATGCAAGAAACGTGGGCGCTTTGACATGGAATCACCGATATACATTAGGCCAGGCCGAGAAAAGTGTTTGAAAAACTCGGTCTAAAATATTCTTTGGCTTATTGTTGTATCCTCTACGGAAGGGTTTCACAATGTGTTTACCCGTAGGCTTTCTGAAATTTTTTTAAAAACATTCCTCTTTTGGGCAAAACCCCACCTTTTTGTATGGGAGAGTTTTTTGTTCATAAGAATTTTCAAAAACTAAAAAAAAAAAAATTCAAAATGAACCCTAAATAATTTTTAATATCAGCATAAAAAATTTAGAGAAATCTGCGCGTTTTGGATTTTTATGTGAATTTTTTGGATGCAATAGTTAAATAAATAGTTAATAAGCATTTACGGTAACAATCCAACCCTCTGAAGACGAGGGTCTTTTATCCGTCCTCAATGGATTAACTTTGTTCAAAAGCGTACAGGTTAGATATGTGTAGATAACTTTATGACCTTTCCAACGGTGGTTTATCAAAGAAGAATATTTTTAAAAAAACTTCAGGAAGCCTACTTGTTAACACATTGTGAAATCCTTGCATGGAGGCTACAAAAAAGTAAGCCAAAGAATATTTTAGACTGAGTTTATCACACACTTTTTTTTTTGTATGGAGACTGACCCGGCCTAATATACACATATTTCAGTTACAGATCGACAAAGATTTTGGTGCCCATTATATGATAACGAAAGTTTGGTGGTTGGATGGGAAACCGGGCTATTCAAAATATATCAATTTTTAAAAAAAGATAAGAATTTAAAAGACGCGTTTTCTAAAGTCCTTCTTCAATCGATTAATAAACCTCAAGTCTAAATTAGAGCTAGTGTATCAAAATGTCAGGGGTCTTAACTCCAAACTTTCCGATATTTTCATAAACAGTTTTGATTTTGAATATAACATTATAATTTTTACAGAGACTTGGCTTCGCTCTAATATCTTAAATTCTGAAATATCAAATTTTTCGTAAAGATCATCATAACTTCTACTTCGAATACAGCAAACATATCGATTTCTGCTCCTTTGCCAGTGCTGGCACCTCCACCTTCATTGCCAGTCATGTCTTATGTCCAAACTGTTTCTCTTTCACCAACTTTGGTCGATTCCCAGGTTGTTCCTCTTACTACTCAGGTTTCTGTTCCACCTAAGCCAATCATTGCAATTCCACCAACTAAATCAATCTTTGTTCCTCGCTTAGCTGCGGATACAACAGAGGTTGATATAGATTTTTTCATTAAATCAAAGTTGAATTGTTCCTTGCATCTTTCAGTTCATAAATTCAAATATTCAAATGTAAGATCGATTACTTCTTTTAGATTAACAGTTCCTAAAAATTTATTTAATTCCATAGTTGATGTAAACTTTTGGCCGCCTAACATAATTGTGCGAATTTGAATTTAAAAGCAATCCAAGACCGGTAAATGTTGGACATTTGCCGCGTCCCCGAAATAGCCCTGAATCTCATCCAAAAAACGATTAATAAACCGCAAGTCTAAATTCGAGCTTGTGTATCAAAATGTCAGGGGTCTTAATTCCAAACTTTCCGATATTTTCATAAACAGTTTTGATTTTGAATATAACATAATATTTTTTACAGAGACTTGGCTTCGCTCTAATATCCTAAATTCTGAAAAAATGTGCAATAAATATCAAATTTTTCGTAAAGATCGTCATGATAAGATCGGTGGTGGTGTTTTGATAGCTGTTCAAAACTCGCTTGTATCTGAAGAATTGACAATTCTTGACACCAGTGACATTGAGTTCATTTGTGTTGCAGTTAAATTAAATAATAGTATTATTTATGTTACCTGCTCTTACATTCCTCCTAAATGTGACTTAACAATGTATTTAAAACACTTACACGCCATGGAAAAAGTTCATAATTTGTTAAAAAATAAAGACGTTCTTATTGTGCTGTGTGATTTTAACCTACCTTTTGTGACTTGGAGATCGTCTGATGATTCTTCATTTCTTACTCCTGTTTCCAATAGTGATTGGATAAATGACTTCTTAGATAAGCTGTCTGATCTGTGTCTTCAACAAGCCAATGATATTTTAAATATAAACCACAGAACCCTAGACCTTGTATTTGTAGATAGATGCACTACTGTTAATCTCCATTGTTCGAATCCCGTATCTCTTCCAGAAGATGTACATCATCCAACTCTTGAAATAACAGTTTTACTCCCCCACGAAAAAGAAGATAAAGTTACTTCTGATGCGCGAAATAAAAAAGTTTATAATTTTAAGAAAACGGACTATGTAAAACTTAATTCCTTACTTTCGCAGACTGATTGGTCTCCAATTTTAACTAGCGGAACATCATATTCATATTATGGCGTCGAATCTTCTGTACAGCTTTTCAATGATACTCTGCAAAGGTGTTTCTTATTGTCCGTCCCAAAAAAAAGGTGTTTCTCCAATCCTTTAAATCCACCCTGGCTAACAAATGATCTAAAGGCACTTAAAAATTTAAAAAATCGTTTATTTAAAAAATATAAAATATCTGGTTCTAGTTTAGACTTTGCTTCCTATTCTTCTTGTCGTTATAGATACCAACTACTAAATAAACAATGCTATTCTGCTTATATAATTAACATAAAATCTCCATTTAAAGATGATCCAAAACTTTTCTATAGTTTTGTTAACTCAAAACGTAAAGCCTCCAGTTTTTCACCCCTTATGAAATTCAATCAGGAAGAATCATCTTGTGACAATGTGATTTCTAACATGTTTGCAAACTTCTTTAAATCAACTTACTCCGATATACCATTTAATACTAGCACTGTGTATCCTTTTCTCCCGCAAGTTAACTCTTTGGAAACTCCTGTAATAGACCCAAATATTGTTATGTGTTATCTTCGACAAGTAAAATCCTCTTTTACGACCGGCCTTGATGAAATTCGGAGCTGTATTTTAAAACAATGTGCTAGAAATCTGAGTACTCCTCCAGCAAACATTTTTAATATTTCCTTGCAAAGTGGTTATTTTCCTATTATACGGAAGGATTCTTATATTATACCCCTTCATAAATCTGGCTCCAAGATAGATGTTTCTAACTATCGAGGAATTGCACAATTAAGTGCAATCCCTAAGTTATTTGAGAAAATCATAACTGATCAATTAACCCACTCCGTGTCTTCCACCATTTCTGTCTTTCAACATGGTTTTCTGAAAGGTAAGTCCACTACAACAAACCTCTTAGAGTTTACTATGCGTGTTATAAATGGTTTTACGTTGGGGCTGTAGACTGATGTTATTTATACGGACTTTAGCAAAGCTTTCGACAGTGTTAATCATAATCTTCTTTTGAAAAAACTCCACCTTATTGGGTTTCCTGTCACATTATTAAATTGGATAAATTCGTATTTATCTAGACGTACTCAAAAGGTTTTATATAAGAATTCTCTTCCAAAAAGTATTTCGGTCACTTCTGGCGTTCCTCAGGGCAGTCATCTTGGACCGGTTTTTTTTTTACTATTCATTAATGATCTTCCTTCGGTAATAAAACACTGTAACGTCTTAATGTACGCTGACGACGTGAAACTTTTTCTTTGTTACAAATCACCCGAAGAACGACATCTTTTACAATCTGAACTAAATAGACTTGTGGACTGGTGTAGCTTAAATATTTTAAATCTTAACTTAAAAAAATGTAAGCAAATGACATTCTCGCGAAGATCTGCTAGTAACATAAATTACACTATAAATAACACTAACTTAGAAATAGTTTCCAGTTTTCTCGATCTTGGTGTTATTATGGATTCAAAACTTCGCTTCAATCTTCACGTTAATATGGTGATAAATAAGGCAAGAGGAGTCCTTGGTTTCATTAAAAGATGGGCTAAAGAATTCAGTGATCCCTTTACTACTAAATTATTATATACCTCTCTCGTAAGGCCAATTCTTGAATATGCATCAGTTGTATGGAACCCACAATATAATGTCTACATCGACGCCATAGAATCCGTTCAAAAACAGTTTTTACTTTTTGCTTTACGTCATAGTCGTTGGAACCCCAATATTATGCTTCACGCCTTAAAATTATTTTACTACCTTCCCTAAGAAGCAGAAGAATGATGCTTAATGCCATGTTTCTGTATAAATTACTTCGTGGCGCGATTAATTCGGAATATCTCATCTCAGCTCTAAATTTTGACATCCCAAGGAGAGGAACTAGACATTTTCTGTTTTTCAAGTTGAGTCAGTGCAGTTCTAATTACGCTCTTCATGAACCTTTACGATGTATGTGCAGTGATTTCAATGATAACTTCAACATGATTAATTTTTCTGATTCGGTAGACATCTTAAAACGGAAAATTATATTACATTTAAATAATTAAATCAATTTAACTTCATCCTATTATACCTAACGCAGTTTTATAACAATATAATATTGGTAATTGAGATTGTTCTGTTTCCCTTTTTTGTCTCGATATTATGTTTTATAAAGTAAGCACCATCAAATATGAATCGATTTTAAAACTTACTTTTTAATTATTCAATAATTTAAGTTTTAATCGAATTGGGATTTACGTGCTCACGTGGTTTCCTGATTTGAAATTAGACTGAACTCACACTATCACCTGGATTGGTGTGCCAGAGTATATTTCTTTTCCATACAAGTTTATGCCTGCGTTGGCCCAAATGCATATCCAACTAATTGGGATTTTGATTTGGCGGATATGAGATTTATCTCATTTCCACGTAGGTCCTTGGGTTGGACAATGGCCGTAAACCAGTTAAAATGAGTTTAGTGTTTTGGATTGTTTTTCGGGTACCTTAAATTGATAATTACTATTATTTAATTCGATGTTGCTTATTTATATAGAATCAAGTATACTTAAATACTCGTTTTATATATATTCAATTTTTAAATTCCGCTGAAAAGCCAATTAATGTGCTTAGTGGAAAATCCTAATTGCCAATAGGGAGTATGTTTTAGTACGTTGGTGCATTCTGTCTGTCCCGGCTGATTCGGGCAGATTTTAGAATGTGAATCGTGCATGCGTATAGGACGGGTATACGTATCTTTGGAAGATTTCATACCTCCGGGCGAATCAAAAAAAAAAAAGTAATCAATTTAAGACGCTGAAATAGAAACAGGTACGATATATTTGGAAAATATTTATTTTTGCAATTGTCTTATCAATTGTTTTAAATTTTTTCCTTAGAAGACGAATCTTATGTTTTCAAGACGCTATGGTGCCTGCATAGATATGTGTATCCAACAACAAAGATAATAAAAACCAATTCTGCAGGTAAGAACGACATAACGCACTTTACTATGAAATATTCTCAAGAATCATTTATTTTTGTTGGACGAAGTTTACAGCAACTGGAAGATCACATTGGATACCTGAAGAAGGGTGCTGAAAATATTCAGCCATTTCTGTTAGCAATTGCAGACGAAAATTTTAATAAATTTGAAAATTTTTTTTTATATATGGATGGAATTAAGTTTAAAATGTTTAATTTGATTAGAGCAGTTAAATATTTGTTTCAAAATATTTCATTTATTCAATTGAAAATATTCTTAACCATCTTCAATTTTCTAGACATTCATTGAAAACTATTTTTATAAGATTATGTTTTTAAACATTGCTTTTTAAATTAGGATGTGTTGTAGGAATTAATATACTGTTGTTATATATATTTGATCTCATATTTAAAATTATTTAAAAATTGAATCTTTCAAAAATCTTATGATTAATAAAATAAATTTTAAAAATAACTAACTTAAAAGTACAAAAGTATTGGCTTTTTCGTAGGATTTTTCAGAATAAACATAACGAGAATCATTAATTATGCTGAATTTATTCATTATGTACAGCTGTGGTCAAAATAATAGCAGTAGTTTAGTATTCAGACATGTTTGGATAAATAATACTAGTTTATACTTTTTGGATCAAGTAAACCCGTTATCATTCCTATATGTACTTTAAACGCTGGTTTTAAATCCGTACTCAATTTTCTCCTATATAGTAAAATTATAAAGGTACACGGTGTTTTGCGTTTTGGGCACGTGTTTAGTATTATTGATCTAGAATCTAAACTACCCACCAAAAAATAAAAAATAATATTTCGTATTTTTATTTATTTATTCATTCATTCATCAACTAGACTTAAAGTATTAACAGTTAACAATAAATTAATAAAAATAGTTAGTTATTCAAAATATTGCTTATTCAAAACTATGCAAATAAGAACACAAGTTATTTTTGAAAGCATCTCTGCTTAAACCTGGATAGAAATCAACATGTATGCATACTGAATTCGCCAGTTTTAAACAACGTGTTATTGGTTCATTACAAGTGCAGTTTACTCTGCGATATGGTATATAAAATAAATTCCGTGCTCTAAGATCTCGTGAAGGAATGCGAAAACTAATCTGAAGAAGCAATTCAGGACAATTAATGCTACTACATATAATATCCCTTACAAACATGACGGCAAAATATTTACGACGCATCTTCAAAGTGAGAATACCGAGAAGAATCTCGTGAAACGTCTTTGAATTCGTTCAATTCTATCAGAGTGCGCTGCGTAAAAAGGATCCCATATAATGCAGCAGTATTCTAATACTGATTTCACAAAAGCATTACACAGTACAACACATGATTTGCCAACTCAATTCTGAGAACTGTATGTGAAATTAGACCCAAAAAGAAGAATTCCTGCATCATTCGTTTTGTCTTCTTACCTGCCAAAATATTTTTAATATCGATTTGAAGTTAGTACTATCGTATAGGGGAATTTATCACGTTTTAGGCCCTGTTGTTTGACATAGCTCGACAACCACTAGCCCGATTTAGTTGAAATAAATTTAAAAAATTAAGAATTACAATTCCCTTAATCTGTTCATATACTGTTTTCCTATAAAAGCAACAGTTTCCAAGTTAAAAATAAGCACATGAAGAAAAAAAAAATATTTTTTTTTTTAAATTCATAAAAAATACAAAACGGAAATAAGTTTCAAGTCTAGTTACTTTTTCGCAAAGTCACATAACCTATGAGAAAAATGAGACAAAGATCATGAAAATCGATGCACGCGTTTCGCTTTTATTCGCAATTGAGTAAAGGTATGAATTTCAAAAATCAGTTATAGCCACCACCCTTAAAATAAAAATTCAAGGGCGTGTTTCTTTCACTGTGTCCACCAATTTCAATGTCTTCATCTTCGGTACTTTCTTCAAACTGCATAATTGTGGAACTCCACCAACAAACCTCCGCAAGCAATGCATCCAATTTTTTGCTTTTGAACCGCTTTTCAATTGGCATGGTCACCTGGTGGAACCTCTCTCCTTGTTCGTCTGATTCCTGAGGTGATTGTGCCAAAAAAGGTATCGAGGTGGTGGTGCAAGAAATGCAATTTCAGCGTCATGGATGCACCGATTTTTTCGAAATAATACAGCAACCTGTCCACTCGTTGCTGTATCTCTTCTCGCTGGACACGGTTCTTTCCTAGAACGCCTTCTATTACTTCTTTCAATGCGTTCCATGCATGTTGGTGGTCGTGAAAGCAAATTTGTGAAAGAATCACTTTTGATCAATTTCCGAATATCAGGTCCATTGAGAATACCTGTTTTAAATACATAAGAAAAACGAACAAATTATTGGTAATGCGAATGTATAGAAATTAACAAATTTAAATATGACAATATTTAAATACAGAGTACGATACGTACCGTTTTTAATTTTCTCATCACTGAGTTTCGGAAAGATGGATTTCAAGCAGTCAAAGGCGCCGTTAACTTTTTTGACCACCACTTCAACGAATTTCCCAGCTATTCCCAGTTTCATGTGGAGCGGTGGCAACAAAATATCATCCAGGTCCTTTATCATAGGTTCATTGCGTAATTTTAATTGTTTGTTGAGCTCGGGAGTTCTTCCTTTCCAATCTTTACATTGATATTGATTTCCTTTGTATCGTGAATCCCAATTACAAAGGAAGCAGAAGTATTTTGGGTATCCGCCCTTTTCTATAAACCC
This sequence comes from Dichetophora obliterata, assembly GCA_963920525.1. Lineage (NCBI taxonomy): Eukaryota > Metazoa > Arthropoda > Insecta > Diptera > Sciomyzidae > Dichetophora > Dichetophora obliterata. The sequence continues at coordinate 44,113,132 of OY986435.1, read as the reverse complement.
TTGTAGTATGTTGACCACCTTCAGATCGCAACAAATGTTCCATTTGTGTTCATCGTATTTGATTTTCTTCAAAATTTCGCCCAATGCTTCATACGTTTCCTTCATAGTTGTGCTGAATCCCAATGGAATGGATGGTTTTTTATTTTTTTTTGTGCAGCAGCACAGCCTTCAAACTGGTAACTGAACCATCGATGAATAAACGCAAGTCGCCAGCGATATAAACCTTTCCCAATTTTTCCACTAAGCCTAGTATATCATGGCAGTACGTGAACGTATTTGCTTCGTCAACAGAATAAAATTTCTGAAAATCAGCTTGGCGTTGTCGGTATGATGTTGCGCTGACATTTTGCTGTGTGAGTTTTCTGCGCTTCAAAAATGATGTCAACCATTCCGAGTTTTGTTGTGATAGTCCCATCTTAGCCACAATGTAATCCATTTCGATTTGTGTTACCGGTTCTGATCCATTATTTTCAATATCGGGTGTCCAATCAGCATCATCCAAATTGGTCGGATTGGTGAAAACGGTTTCGGCTAGCAGCGACACAGTATCCGCACTCGGAGGTTTAGGTACATCGGTATCAGCAGGGCGTTGCACTGGAAGTGTGGCAGTAAATGCAGCAGTGTATACTTTTGCTTTCAATTGTTTTCTGTTTAATGCAGGACGAAAATTTATGCATGCGTAGCACCTGGATTCATCATGTCTAGTTAGATCTTCCACCCAAATTACTGGCTTTATAAAAGACAACCTTCTACTTTTTCCGTGCATCCATTTTAGAAGGGTAGTATAACAACTGTTGCACACTGTGTTCGGCGTAAAATTTGCACCACTTAAATCTGCTTCATCGAAATAATTACAATACGCGGTTTTGAATTGCTCAGTAAACAAATTTTTTCGATCTTTTTTCTGTATTTTTCGGACGATATGACCACAAATGTAACAAAATTCATCCAAATTTGGGCACTTGTTGTTTTCCATATTGATTTATTTTATGTTTTGTTGTTATTCACTTTTAAAAACTGGAGAAAAATCACTTTCACTGTTCGCGTTCGTCGGCACTGCCTGAATGACAAAAATCGATCAATGCACACCTATAAATACTACGTATTTTTCAATATTTTACTGCCAGGTACTTATAAATGGGCGCATATTTTAAGGGTGGCTGGCTATATACCTGATTCAGCACTTGTTCGTTTCAAATTATGCAAAACTTTCCAAATAATCAGCACTCTTAAATGTGGGTTTATTTATTATTTTGTTTATTCCTTTTTTTTTTTAATTCTCAGAATCATAAAAAAGGTGTCAATGTTTTCTCCAAATATTGTTGTGCATAAAACGTGAAAAATTCCCCTATACGATAGTTACTAACTTCAAATCGATATTAAAAATATTTTGGCAGGTAAGAAGACAAAACGAATGATGCAGAAATTCTTCTTTTTGGGTCTAATTTCACATACAGCTCTCAGAATTGAGTTGGCAATCAATGAACTGAAAAATGTTGTTCTGTGTTATATAATGAAATTAAAGAAAAAGGATCGTTAAATTCCTTTGAGTTTCTAGCAATGAAACCCAGCATGGAATTGGTTTAAGAGATCATATAATCAATGTGCTTAGAAAAACTAAGCTTATGATCAAGAATTACTCCTAAATCTTTAATTTCCGTTATTCGTGATAAAGTTATATTGCCAAGCTTAAACGGGTAAAATAACGGATTAGAGTTTCTGTGAAAAGTCAAACATTGACATTTTGCAATATTGAGCGGTAATAAGTTATCTCGACACCAAGTAGATAGTTTCTTTACATCTGACTCAAGATCCGCGCATTCGGATGTCAACTTCAAACGAGCAAAAATTTTTATGTCGTCAGCGTACATTAAACACTGAGAAAATTTAAGAATTTTAGGTATTTCATTAACAAATAATAAAAACAGAAGAGGTCCTAAATGACTGCCTTGAGGAACGCCTGAAGTAACCCGGATAACTTCTGAAAGCACATTGTTAATGCGAACATATTGAGTCCGTCCAGTTAGATAGGACTTAAGCCATTTTAAAATATTTGAATGAAAGCCAATTCTTTCCAGTTTGCTTATTATAAGGTTATGGTGAACCCTATCGAACGCTTTAGAAAAGTCAGTGAAAATAACATCACACTGGCAACCTTTTTCAAAGCTATTTAGGACGTAATTACAAAAAATAGTAAGGTTAGTAACAGTTGACTTACCGGTCACGAAACCATGTTGGAATGGAGATATAGCCTCTTTTACAAAAAAAGTGAGCCTGTTGTAGACCAATTTCTCAAACAATTTGGGAATCGACGAGATCTTACAAATCGGTCGATAGTTCGATACATCGTTCTTGGACCCTGATTTGTAAATTGGTAGTATAAATGAAATTTTCCATTCGGAAAGAAAATCACCATTTTTGAGCGATTGATTAAAAACTAAAGCAAGAGGAAAGGCTAATGCTTCTGCACATTTTTTTAAAATAATTGGTGGAAAACCATCAATTCCAGGCTGTTTATCGGTGTTTAAATGACTCAAAGCTGAAAACTTCCTATGTTGCTTGAAGTGTCTATTAATTCTAAGTTATTTAAGGTTGGATTAGAAGTGGGAGAGGCATAAATAGATTTAAAAAAATTGGCGAAAAGGTTGCAAATTGTGGGAGATTGGAGGTAGTATTGCCAAGATAACTAATAGTATTTGGAATACCAGCAGATTTTTTTTACTGTTTATAAACTGACAAAAGCTTTTACTGTTATTAGTTTTTAATTTAGACTCTTCCTGAAGTATATAAGTTTTATACAAAAATTTATTCAAATGATCAAATTGTTTTTGAAGGCTTCGATATTTATCACAAAGCTCCATATTATGTGGGTTTTTATTAAAAAATTTATAGGCTTTGTTCTTCCTGTTATTTAGATTTACTAGAGCACTATTAAACCACTTGGGCTTAGAAGATGTTTAAAATATTCCTTAGGAATGAAAAAATTCATCGCTTCATTGAGCACTCGAAAAATAGTTAAAGTTTTTTGATAATTCAGTGTTGTTTAAAACTGACAACCAATCTATATTGTTCAAATAATTAGTCATACTACAAAAATCACCTTTGGAAAAATTAAAATAATAATTGCTATTTTGAGTTGGCTTAAGATAGCTATAAAATTTTAGAAAAATATAAACTTTTCTAATAATATATAAACAACTATCGTGTCATGTGCTGTAGCAGAGCTGAAATTCTGAGATTATCCCACGAAAAATCAACAAATTTTGTATATTTTGTGTTAACGGAGCTGTAATCGTCCAAATTTATAATTAAGAAAAAAACTGTTGATTAAGTGTATTTTTAAATGAAGAACCGACACTTTAAATTTGGACGATTACAGCTTCGCTAAAACAAAAGATACAATATTTGTTAATATTTCGTGGGATAATCTCAGATTTCAGCTCCGCTACAGTACATGACACGATAGTAGTTTATATATTATTAGAAAAGTTGATATATTTTTTAAAATACAACATATTATTTTTTATTTTGTGGTGAGTAGTTTAGATTCTAGATCAATTATACAAAACACATGCCCAAAACGTAAAACACCCTGTATCTTGAAAATTTTACAATATAAAAGGAAACTGAGTACGGATTTAGAACCAGCGTTTAAAGTGCATATAGGAATGATAACGGGCTTACCGGATACGAAAATTGTAGACTAGTATTATTTATCCAAACATGTCTGAATATAAGAATACTTTTGACTGCAACTGTTTATGTATATGTACTTGGATTTTATGAAATTTGTTCACCAAAGTCACGAATATGTCATGCTGACCTTGTATTTGTACATGGAATTCATGAATTGCTGAAATTTATTTCATGAAATATTCTTGTTTCTCTTGTATTTGTACATGGATTGTATGACATTTTTTCACTGAGATATGTTTCATTCATGCCTACCTTGTATTTCCACATGGGACTCATGAATTGTTCATATTTATCTCTTGAACTATTCTTGCTGCCTATGTATTTTTACACGGTAACATGAATTTTGTTCAATAAATTCATGATTCACTCATGTTTCCCTTGTATTTATTCATGATAGCTATGAAATTTTTATTTGATTCTTGTATATTGTACATACAACTTATAAACTCTGTACACTAGGCTTATGAAAAATTCTTGCTTTCATTTTTTTGCATGTGTATTTTGTACATTGGTTTTCTGAATAGTTCACGTGACAGGTGTAATCGGTTACTGGACCAAAATACATGAAAGCGATTCACGCTGAGCAAGTAGAAATTCATAATTAATGTGTACCTTTTTGGTTCAGTATACTTTTTAAAAATGAATGGCTAAGCTCAGCTTTATTTATAAATAAACCTAAAAAATGTTTTTTTTTTGTATTCTTTTCAAAAAATATTAAATACATAAAAAACATATCTTCATATGAAATAAAACAAGCGGCAGGTTTAATAAAAATTCAATATCTATTTTTTCACTTATTTATTATGATACGCCTTATCAGAATACATGTTTCGCAAAATTTTACACTTCTACAACTTAAAAAGACGTTTTTATTCACAAAGTTCTCAAAGCCCTAAGTTTAAGCGCAACTTATAATCTGGAAAGCTTTTTGCTTCTCTATTAAAATTTGTATATATAAAATTACGGCTTTTTTGATTTAATATGAAGATATATACAAAATTTTCACCGCCTAGGAGGGGAGAGCACCCCCGTCCCCCTGCGGACGCCCATGGGTGGTTTCTGTTATCTTCTGTTGTTTTGCTTAATGATAAAACAAACTCTACCATATGAAAGCAACTCAATATCATGGTGAAGTGTTACAAAAGTGGGGATTATATTGTAAGCAAAGTATAGCAAAAGCAGCAAATCGTAGTGTTGCAGCAACAGGTCAATTCGTTTAACAAACGAAAAATATCAAAAAATGTAACCAAATCATACCACCTTAAGGTGCACATAGTTTTACTGCTAAACCAGCTTGCAGAAAATATCGGTTAGGAATTAATTACCTTCGGGTGCTACAATTTGTTGTTTTAATTATATAAAGTGTCTTTAATGCCACTGTAGGAAAATAAAGGTAAAATAATATCTACTCGTGCATGAAGCAACAACCCAGTGGGCAATTCGTGATTTTAATAATATATTTTTACATCAACTCATAGCGGAAAGATAACATTTCTCAGAATTGTTCTCAAATGAAAATAAAAATAATGTTATCTATTATTTTATAACCAATGTACTCTTAAATTTCATAAACAACCCCTATACAATTTACTCTTAATAAAACTCCTCAGTGACTTAATTACAAATTATAAATGTTTGATAGTTTAAACCATAGTTGATTTTAAATACAAATTGTAGTTGTTTGATAGTTTAAAATCGTTTGTTGAGCTTTAGGTCAAGGTTAGAAAAATTAATTGTCAACGAATCTTTTCAACGAAACAACAACAATAACAACGTTTTCAATTTGAAAAAGAAAACATCACTAGCTGAAATCAACATAATTAATAACTAATAACAGCCCTAAACAGAAACAGGCTGAAAGTATATCAGCAAAATCTAAAAACAACCTCAGTAACCATGCTTTGTTAGTGAAAGACTTCCAACAGATTGTTGGACTCCATAATAATAACATAAGCATAAAGACTAAAGTAAAGCAAAAATACAACAACAAACATGAAAATATGAAGTGGGAGAAAAACTGAGAAATGGACACTTAAAATCTCATCGCGTCTGTGGTGCATTGCGCTAATGCGTGCTTGCACGGCGTATCACAAAGATTTCTGATGATACCCTTAACAGGGCTGAAATTGCAATAAAATTAGCTAGTGATTTTTCCTTTTCATATTGAAAAAGCTGTTGTTGTTGTTGTTATTTCTTTGGAAAGGTTCGTTAGAACAATTAATTGTTCTAACCTTGACCTAAAGCTCAATAAACGATTTTAAACTATCAAACAACTAGAATTTGTATTTAAAATCAAGTATGATTTAAACTAACAAACATTTAGAATTTGTATTTAAATCATATAAAATCGACATAATAAATAACAAGGTCATTTAGAAAAAAACTTTAAGTTAATAGCTACTAATTATTGGATCCTAGAAATTATCTTTAAGGAATTTTTTTTTAGATTTAATATTTTGCATGAATGAATTATTAAAAAAAAATTTTTGTGAACCAACCCCTCAAAAATGTAATGAAGGGTAGTTAAGCCAAAACTTTATATAACTATCTATATAATTTTATTTTCTAATCAAAATTATTATTCCATTATTATAACTTCCGAAACATTACTTCTATAGTATTCAAAGGGGAGAGTTTTAAGAAGTGGAATTTAATATATTAAATAAATGAATTTACCCCTAACAAATATTTTTACATAAGCAACTATTAATAATAACTATTTAAGCGCTTTCAAATATTACTGGCATTTCTGCTCTTAACGGCTACGTTCTGTGGATAAACATAATGCCAAATTGGAATACCTTAAAGACATTCAAATGCAGACTATATCTTAAAAAAACTTTTATGTGATCTTGTTCAGGAATTAATTCGACATAGAGAAAGAGTGACAAGAACTCAATCGTCTGTGATTCTTTATTAAAATGTACATGAAATTTTTTACAATTTCAAATTGCTTTTAATGTAATTGCCTTAATAGTCATGTATTAAATATTATCTATACTTAATAATAAACATATAAATAAAATCTAAATTAAATGTGAAAAAATGTAAATTAAATGTTTTACTATGCCAAATTACCTGTAAAATGAAAAAATTGTCTTAATTTTTTTTATGAGAACATATTACCTAAGAATTTGCGCCAGGCATTTCAGTCTTTCGCTTGCTGGCGCCAGTTGGAAATTCCAAGCTTCGTCAGGTTGTCCTCTACCTGGTCTTTCCAACGAAGATGCGGTCGTCCTCTACTGGGTTGACCGCTGCTGGGTACCGAATCGAATTTTTTCTTCACTGGAGCATCGTCTTTCATGCGCTGAACATGACCAAGCCAGCGAAGCCGCTCGATTTTAATGCGCTTGACTATGTCGATGTCAGCGTACAGCTCATACAGTTCATCATTCCACCATATTCGGTACTCGCCATTGACGCAGATTGGTCCGTAGATCTTACGAAGAATCTTTCTCTCGAATGCAATAAAAGTCCTTTCATCTGAACTGCTCGGCACCCAGGTTTGTGATGTATAAAGTAGGACAGGCATGATGAGCGATTTATAGAGCGTGATTTTCGTTCGTCGAGAGAGGGCTCTGCTTCTCAATTTGCCTACTGAGGCCAAAGTAACACCTGTTGGCAAGAGTTATTCTTCGTTTGATCTCAATGCTGATGTCTTTGGTTGAGTTAATGCTGGATCCCAGATAAACGAAGTTCTTCACAACCTCGAAGGAGGTACTGTCAACGGTAACGTGGATTCGAAGACGCTGGGACTGTTTGTTTGCTTACGTCAAGTAATTCGTCTTATCTGCATTCACTGCCAGACCCATTCGACTTGACTCTCTTTCTAATCTGGAAAATGCTGCACTGACTTCGCGCGTATTATGGCCAATGATATCGATGTCATCTGCATACGCAAGCAGCATAACACTCTTGTTGACAATTGTGCCACTACGTCTCAGATCAGCAGCTCGGATGATCTTTTCCATCATTAGGTTGAAAAAGTCGCCCGATAAGGAATCACCTTGTCTGAAACCTCGTAATAAATGGTGGGGAGAGGTTCTTCCCGATTTTTACTGCGCTGCTGGTGTTGCTTAGTGTCATCCTGCAAAGCCGTATTAGTTTTGCAGGAATACCAAATTCAGACATGGTGGAGTACACGTGCTTCCTTATTGGGCTGTCGAAGGCGGCTTTGTAGTCGACAAAAAGATGGTGGGTATCGACTTGTTTTTCTTGAGTCTCTCCAAGATTTGTCGTAGCATGAAAATCTGGTCGATGGAAGACTTTCCAGGTCTGAAGCCACACTGATAAGGTCCGATCAGTTCGCTTACAATGGGTTTCAATATTTTGCATAAAACGCTCGACAGGACCTTATATGCGATATTAAGAAGGCTTATCCCAAGGTAATTGGCACAGATAGTGGGATCGCCTTTCTTGTGGATTGGGCAGAGCACACTGAGATTCCAATCGTTCGGAATGCATTCTTCCGACCATATTCTGCATAGAAGCTCGTGAATGAATTTAAGTAGAGCTCCGCCTCCGTTCTTAAATAGCTCAGCAGGTAAGCCATCAGCTCCCGCGGCTTTGTTATTTTTAAGCCGAGCTATAGCTGTCAGAACTTCATCATAGTCGGGCAGCGGAACCTCGACGCTGTCATCTGAAATTGGGGTTTCCGGAATATCATCTCTGTTGGCGGGATTGTTGTCAGCGTCGCCATTTAGAAACACAGCCAAATAAGTGTTTAATGACTAATGATTTTTTATTTAATGATGTTAAAGTGCAAAAGCAAACATAATAAACAAAGTAGTATAATAAGGGCTTATGAGAAAGTACTATAAGAATGCATTATTAAAAACGCACTTTTTAGCAAAGTGAGTGCGGAAGGTCTGACAAATTTTCACATTCCATACAAACAATAAAACGGTGTTTGCAAGGAGTTTGAAAGGTCTATTAAATTTTAAAATGCAGAGAGAGCACTTATTTCAGGAATAATGTACGAAGTGGAATAATCAGGGCTTATGAAGAAAGTACTTTAAGAATACATTTTCAAAAAATCGCGTTTAGAAGGGCTTTTTAGCAAAGTGGGTGCGGAAGTACTGAAAATTTTTTCCATTTGATACAGTCAATAAAACGGTGTTTGCAAGGAGTGCGGATGGCCTATAAAAACCTAACGTAGGCCTGCGAGAAGGCCTTCGGACTCCTGCAATTGCCAACTGGGAATTACTGTTGCTGCCATATGAGTGAATTTATGTGTGCTCGTTTGTGTGTGTGAGTGTAGAGCTGTGATTGTAAATAGAACTAAGAGGCAAAAAGCCTTCAGCAGTAAATTTTATTGGATTAAAAAAAATTAAATGTATATTAATTGGGCTAGAACTAAAGATCTAGGTGATGATTCGATACACAAAAAGAACAAACAAGCTATGAGGATATCAGTTTTTACTGATGCCTAATATTTTTAATTAAAACATAGTTTTCCCCCAATATGTTAGAGTAAAGATTACTCAAATGTAATTAGGAAAAATACTATCTTAAATATAGAATATTTTTTCTTGACTCTACTTAATTTTAAAGTAAAAATATCTTGCATGAAAAATAAATGATGTCATTTTTCAGTACTATTTTTTATAATTAAAAAATAAAATTTTTATACAATATATTTAATTTTTTTATTTGAAAAAAATAAAAAGTAAAATTTTTTTTAAAAAATAAGCTTTTATTTAAAAAAGACGTGAACTAAAAAGAATATTGTAAATTTTAGTGACATTTGTCATATATGTATATATTAGGTATATTTTAGGTGCAGAAGAACCCCTCTCTTGGTTACTCATCATCATAATATAAGCGTACGTAAATTGGTAAGATCTAAGCACTTATATAAATTTAGAATTTTTCAAATGCATTTATATTTAAAAGCTTAAGGCACTGATATTGTGTAGTAAACCTGTATAATGAACGGATCACAGTTTATATACAGGTAAGCTTACTAAAAGATTCAATGCCACAGATAATGTGTAGTAAACCTGTATAACGGATCGCGGACATCGGTGCCTCAAGCTTTTAAATATGAATGTATTTGAATAACTCTAAATTTATACAACTCCTTAGAACTTTCCAATTTACGTACGCTTATATTATGATGATGAGTAACCAAGAGAGGGGTTCTTCTGCACCTAGAATATACCAACTGTATACATATATGACATATGTCACTTAAATTTTTTTTTTACTTTTTAGTTCACGTCTTTTTTAAATAAAAGCTTATTTTTGAAAAAATTTTTGTAATTTTTATTTATTTTTTTTACTTTTTAGTCTTAAAGGTTTCTTATAAACATCTTTTATTTTCAAAACTTAGCAAATACTACAGCATTTTAAGTTTTTAGAACATTAACCTTTTTACAGTATTAACATTATTTAAATAATATATAAAATTGTTTTTTTTTTTACTTTTTATTTATTATTGATTTGTGGGCGGTAAAATGGGGCGTGGCAAAGAGTTTATCATAATATTGCATTGTCACCGAACTTACATATGTATGCTAAATTTAAGCTTAATCGGATACCAACAAGTTTGCAAAATTGCGAAAAATGGTTTGCAAATTTTGGCGGACGTACATACATACATACGTACAAACATACATAAATACATACGAAAGAAGCTTCAGCCCAGTAGTTTTGAAGATATAGGATTTTTATTTATTTGTGGGGGGTAAAAGGGGGTGTGACACCATTTTTCCTGAACCATCCTCTTCTTGAAGGAAATTAACTGCCAAAATTTAAGCTGAATCAGCCCCGTAGTTTTGGAGATATAGCATTTTTATTGATTTTTGGGCAGTAAAAAGGGGTGTGGCCAAATGTTGTTCATAAACCCCATGCTTTATTTGATGAAACTTTAATGTTTAAATTTCAGCTGAATCAGCCCTGTAGTTTTAGAGATATAGAATTTTTATGGGTTTGTGGGCGGTAAAAGGGGGAGTTGCAAATTTTTTTCCTTAATTATCCTCTACTCGAAGGAAATTTACTGCCAAAATACGAACGAAGATACGAACGAAGCAAGTTAAATAAAAGCTTATAATAAAAAGGAAACAATTAAGTTGCTTTAATTATAGCTAATAACTAGCAGCTACGGCTTTCAGCTAGGACTTAGATATAAAATACTTTAGTATAATGAAACATATAATGAAAGGTTATAAAGTATCAATTCAATAAATAATCGTGCTAGTTTGAGGAATTTGGGGAAAGTTTTAATGCTAATGTTAATGTTAATGTTGTGTGGTGGAGATGCGTACTGCGACCTAAATGAGATCTATTGTACCTCCTTCTCAAAGCTCCGCTGGGTTTGCGGATTACAGAATTTCATCCAGCCCTATTTCTCTAATGAATTTGAGGATATTCTTAGGTTCAAGGGATGAAACCTGCTCTAGACTCAGCTCATAATTCCCCAGTGCTAGTTTACGTCTGCGAGCCACGGCGTCGCAGTTTGTAAGTAGGTGTATTGGAGTCTCCTCTGCTTCTTCACAGAAACGGCAGTTACTATCGGTCTCAATGCCCAATTTCATCAGGTGGTATTTGAGTTTATAGTGTCCTGTAAGGAACCCCGTTAGAATCCTAAGATTAGGTTTGCCTAAACTTATGCACAATTTTGCTCTCCGAGTGTTAAAATCTCTGAGGAGCAATTTGGATTGTCTTAGCTTTGGGAGGCTTTTCCAAAGGTTTGAACGTTTATGCCTCTTCTCCCTTCTTAGTTCTTCTTTTATAGAATGTGTGCCCAATCCGCTGAATGGTTCTGGTCCTATAGATTTTGTGGCTGCACCCTGTCGCGCTAGACTATCGGCTTCTTCGTTACCCTGTATTCCTTTGTGTCCTGGGACCCAGAGTATAGTAACAGTGTTATTCTTGCCTAGTTCGTTGAGTTTTGTTAGGCATTCCATGTTATTTTCGATGATATCTCACAGGAGACTAATGCTTTGATTGCTGCTTGGCTGTCTGACATCACAACTATATCCTGACCTTTGTATTTACGGTCCAGATTGAATTGTGCACACAGCTGTATTGCTAGGATTTCCGCTTGGAAGATACTGGGTGTTGTCCCCATAGGTTCAAAGTGCTTGGTTCTTGGCCCGTACACCCCTGCGCCTATACCTTCCAATGTCTTTCGCTGTCCCACTCTTTCTTGGTACTAAGCTTAATTCCGAAGTGTTTTTCGAAGTTATACCTTTTTACTATATCGTCTCTTGGTAGATCGATGTAGGGAGTGTGCTTTGCAATATCCTCCTTCTCTCTACTGCTGATAGTTTTACCTAAACCTGTCCCCTCTTTTGCAATGCACAACAGAGTTCGCTTGGCTACTCCCTCTATGACAAGGTGTAAGGGTGTTAGGTCCAGAATTACTTCTAGTGCTGCTGTAGGGCATGTCCTCATGGCCCCTGTGATGCATACACAGGCCAGTCTCTGCACCTTTGTTAGCATATTCCTCATTGTGGTTAGCTTGGTTCTCTCAGCCCATGCTATTGCACCATAGGTGAGGATGGGTCTCACCATCATGGTATACATCCAGCGGAGAATTGTTGGGTTACAACCCCAGCTTTTCCCCGCCAGGCTCCTACATACCATGAGTGCGCGCGTTGCTTTGTTTATAGTTACCTCTGCATGTCTTCTCCAGAGAAGCTTTGAATCTAGTGTAAGTCCCAGATACTTTACTTTTCCTTTGAAGGGAATTTCAGTGCCATCCATTCTCATTGTTCGGAGGTTTGGCAGGCTTCTTTTGTTAGTAAAAGGTACTATGGTGGTTTTCGCTGGGTTGATACTTAATCCCACTGTGTTGCACCACTCCTTTGTTACTGACAGTCCTCTCTGTATCAGGTTACAGAGTGTATCCTCGAACTTCTCTCTTGCTATTAAGGCGATGTCGTCTGCGTAACCCTGACATTTTATGCCATTCTCGGTTAGCATCGTTAATAATTCGTCCACAACAAGACTCCACAGCAGTGGAGAAAGGACTCCGCCTTGTGGGCAGCCTTTTGTTGTTTTGATTCTTATAGTGGTGTTGCCCACTTTTGTTTCTGCAGTTGTAGTGCTAAGCATTTGGCATATCCATCTGCTGAGCATATCACATACTCCTTTTTTGTGTAAAGACTTCTTCACAGCCTCGTGAGAAGTATTATCAAAGGCTCCCTCTATGTCTAGAAAGGCACAGAGTACGGTTTCTTTGTTTTTGAAAGCTGACTGGATGTTGCTAGCCAACTGGTATAGAGCAGATTCTGTAGACCTGCCCGCCCGTGCGCAGGGTAGAATGCGTGTTGACAGGGGTGCATTGGTGCCTTCTCCAGAATCTCAGTTCTTATATAGTTATCTATTACCTTTTCCATTGTTTTAAGTACAAATGAGGTAAGGCTAATGGGTCTAAACGGCTTTGGTAGCGTGTAGTCTATTTTCCCTACTTTTGGTATGAAGGTGACTATCGCCCTTCTCCATTTCCTTGGGATATAGCCCAGCGCAAGGCTGCTTCTAGTTATTTTGACTAGGTGAGGCAATATAGTTTCTGCACCTTTTTGTAGAAGTGCAGGAAAGATGCCGTCTACACCTGCTGATTTGAATGGTTGAAAGGTTCTGAGTGCCCAATCTAGACGAGCCTTAGTACAAATGCTCGTTGCAAGTTTCCATTCTTCTTGATTTGGAGTAATCTGCCTGTCTGCTGTCTCATACTCAGTTACCAGTGTACTGCCCTGGAAATGAGTTTCTAGAAGGTGACTGGCTCGTTGCTCTTCTCTAAGCGTATAGCTTCCGTCTGGCAATAGAAGTGACATTCTTGTCTCCACTCTGCCTTTAGCCATTGCTTTGTGTATCCTGGCTGCTGCTGGCGTGGAAGAAATGTCTTCACAGAAGGTTCTAAAGCTCTGTCTTTTGGCTTTCCTGATTTCTTTATTATACTCCGTCAGAGTCGCCGTGTAGTTGTGCCATTCTCCGTTGCGCTTTGTGGCATTAAAGCTGCATCGCACCTTCTTCCGGAGTCTGGTCAGCTCAGCGCTCCACCAAGGAGTATGTTTTGTTCTTGCCTTGTGCCCTGTTGGACAGCTAGATTCGTAGGCATTATATACTGCATTGTTTACTTGCTCTACATAGCATTCAAGTTCTAGGATGTTACTAATTCTACTCCTAGCTTTTACGTTCTGTAGGTTTTCTTTCAGGTTGTTGGTGTATGTGTCCCAACTGGTATTTCTTGGGTTTCTTTTGGGTTCTGTCTCTTGACATTTCGCTCCAAATCTAAACTCTATTATTCTATGGTCAGACATTGAAGGTTCCATTGATACCCTCCATTCCCTAATCATATCCCAACATCTGGGCTTCCTATGGTGAGATCTAAGACCTCTTCTCTAGCCCTAGTTACAAAGGTAGGTGTTACCCCACATTGTAAAAGTCTAGATTACTACTTAAAAGAAATGTTAGAAATGTTAGAAAGTTTTAATGTTAGGTTCATGTTGTGTTTTTAGGAGTTAATTTAAATTATTTATGTTTAACTGTCTATATAATTGGCCGCTACTTGGCATTGGACTAGTAAATAAAAAGTTTTTCCGATTAGCATGAACATTTTTATAAAGCAGTAAAGCGATCCGTGGCAGGACAAAGTCTTCCAGGGAATTTTAATATTTTATATATAGGTTTTCGCTTCGGTCGGCAGTCCTCTCACTGCTATACTTTTATTTTTTTTTATTTTTTTTTTAAACCTACTGCCATGCGAAAATATCATGCATAGCTCAGTCAATTTTAATGCAGTTTTCGTCAATAGGGTATAATTGAAAAGCCTATTTGGTCTTTTTTAAGGGAAAAATATAAAACTTTTGAAAAAATTGCAGTAAGTTGACCCTTTATTAATTTCAAAGTTTAATACCATGCCAGCAACAGGCGTTATAATTTTTTTTATTTTCATTTTTTTACGTTCCATTATCTTTCCAACGAAATAAAATGAAATTGTGTTCTTCAAGGGTTCAGAAGTTATGGCGTAAAACGTGAGGTAATAATGATTTTTTAATACAAATTCAACCTGCGTTGATATTTATTGTAATCTATAGTAATAAAACTCATTTTCTGTTTGTTTGTTTGTTTGTTTGTTTGTTTGACCTTTATACAAATCTAAACGGCTCAACGGATTTTGCTCAAACTAGGTATACATATAAAGTGCATCCCAACATAAAATGTTAAATACTTAGTTTTTGCCACGCCCCCTCTGAAATTTTTCAACTAACGGTAATTTTGTTATTATAAAACTTTTTAGTATCGGAGATTTTTGTGTATTTAATTTTAAAAAAATTCTGTTATTTTGACATCAAAAACATTCACATATCTTCAAAATTGGAGAAATTTTTAGTACAGCGACTTTTTCATGAAACGTTGCGTAAGAATGAGAAAAAACGACATGAAAATCAAAGTTTGGTCTTTCGATGCAAATATCTCCGCTGTCCATTAATATATTTCATTAAAATTTTTTTTGTTCAAAGGTTCAATAAAATCACTTCACAAAAATAGTTTGAATTGTACCGTTAAGTCAGTGTATATATGTTTTATGATTATATAAAAAAAGGTCCAAAATATTGACTTTTTACTCAAAAAATTACTCAAAAATTGTTCTTGTTGTAAAAATGAAATCAATTAAAAATTGCACATCTGGCTACCTTTCATATTACATAGCATTTATTTGCAAAAATTCTTTGAGCTAAGCGCAAAAATTATTTTACTATTTTTGTCATCAAAAACCTTTGATTTTTTTGCGAAATTTTTTTTTTCCAAAATGTTGTTTTTATATTTTTTACAAAAAAGTCAAGTCTCAAAAATAATTTATGTAAAAAAATTACGCCAATATCTCTTTCCAATCAAAAGTTATGGCTAAAAATCTATTTTTTCATACCAGTCTATTAATAAAACTTAGTTTTGTGTTAAAATTCTCTATATAGTTTGAACGTCCCCATTTATCTCTAATAATGTAGTTCTGTGTCTAAAGTAATTACGAACATTTTGGATTACATAAAATCTTCTTTATAGTGGATCTACTTCTTTTGCCTCCCCACCCCCTCCTGTTAAATTTGTTTTCTTGTGATGGCTCTATTTTTTCTCACTATTGTGTCACCGTTGTCACTTAGTTCTTTATCAATGGTACTTCAAATGTTGTATATACAATTTTATCGAAAAGATGACTGTGAATAAGAATGCTGTAAAAGTTAATATTTTCATGTAATCAGTTTCAGCTATATGGCGATATAATAAAACATATGCGCATCTAGTCAGCACAATTATTTCATTAGTTTTGATCTGTGCGTCAAATTCACAGATAGATGGCGCCACATTTGTAAGAAGTGGGTACAAACTATACATACACCTTGCGGTGAAAAGCTGAATAATGTTTTTTCAAAAGTTTCTTCAAATTTAACCCCACACGTTTGGGATTACAGACAGGTGGCGCTATTTTCTGCTTACAGAAGATATCTGATGTTCTTATGCAGCTAGCAGATATGTTTTTGCTTTGCTTGCAAATGCGATTATATGATCCTGATCTCTAATGAAAAAACGCAGCTAATAGACATTTTAGTAGGTACAATAATTTTTAGCACAACGAATTTTCATAAAACATTGATAGCTAATAATGAGAAAAATTATATGAAAATCAAAGTTTTTACTTTTAATGCCAATAACTCCGCTGTTTTTAATATATTTGATTAAAATTTTTTTTGTTAAAAAGTTCAATATGTTTTTTTAATATAAATCTTTGTTTAGACGTTAAAATGTCCATATCTCAAGGACGCATTGAGTCCCACCATAATTTTTATTTTGTTGAAAAGGTAATTGTGCTTGTTTAAGATAATATAAAAATTCTTTTTAATTTTAATTTTTAAAATATGTTTTTTGTACCCCTTCTTTGAATTCAATTAGCTCACCGCAAGAGATGGAACCACCAACAACTTTTTTGGATTCATGTTCGTTCAATTACCTTTCTAACGGTAGATAAATAAAATTAAATAAAATGAAATTCAAATAAAATTCAACATGTTTTTCATTATTCCCGATTTTAAAAACCATTTAATCGAGAAGTGTATGTTAAAATGTTTATATAAAGGACTCTCGAGTAACACCGGGTATATCAGCTAGTAAGACTATAAACATCAGGGTTGATAAATAACTTTTTCATTTTGGTATGCAAACTTAGAAAAAATTGTACTAAATAAAAAAAAAGTATAGAATATATTTTATTTACTCCACGCATACTGCGTTAACTTTGTCACTCCATTTGTAACGCTGACAAGGAGCGTGTGTTGGCATGTATAGAAAAGTATATATAATCTTGAACAGCATCACCTCCGGATCCAATTTCGCTAGGTCAGTCTGTCGTCAGGATAACAGCCGCAGTTTTAAAGCCATCGTATTGAAACTTGGTATATGTGTATATACAAATCTTTAGAATTTCTAAAAATGACACAAAAATTATTGTCTTGATTAAAAGTTTGCCTATTAGCTTTAGCCGAAAAAATTCAAATTATAATTGAAATTTTTTAAATAGAAAAAAGCAACGCAACAACCTCCTATACAAAGTGACTTTAACAAAATGGCAAAATCTCTGAAAATGCTTATTAAATTCCACTTTGAGTTTAGAATTTGACAAAATTGATAAAAACTCGACCAATCTCCTGTTCAAAGAGACGTCATCAAAGTAGCACAATTTTCAGAAATTCAACAAAAATGTGTGTATGAACAGCATATTTAACACATAATCTTCCATATCTTAAACGTGTTTTGCATTTGAAATGTGAAAATCGGGCCACATAATAGCTCGGAGGCAGATCGTCTAAAAAAAATAACAAAAATGCATTCGAAAATGCATTCGAAAATAGACCCTTGAATAAACTTAATTTACCAAAATGGAAGGAAAATGTGGAAAATTAAGAAAATTATGAAGCATGAAAGAGAAAATCAAAAAATTTACTATATTTTTGACCATATTGTTGTGTGTTAAAACAAGACAAATTTTCCAAAGACACTTATTTTGGTAAATAGAGTGTAGAATTACATTTTAAATATTTAAAAAAAATATTAAAATTGGTCGATTAATTTGTTTGAAGGAGTGTGGCACGTTTTGAAAAAATATTTTTCGAGAAAAATGCATTTCAAGTCACCTACTTTGGTTAATTAAAGTTACTCTGGCGCACCGGGTTTGAAGCGCTGTAGAGTCCGTATTATAAGAAGGATTGAGTTGAAATTTTTATTAAAATATTCTTGAATAGTTGTTCAACAATAATAAAAATATAATAAAAAAATTTATAAAATAAATCAATTTTCAAAAAAATTGTTTGTCTAAAACCTGCCTTAAGCTTATTATTAATGTCATTGTGGAGAAAATAGTCACTAAATTTAACCAGAGAAACATCACGAATAGATAGGATAATTAATGTGCTTAAAGTCACGATACGAAAAAATATTAGGGATATTAATCGAGATAGATTGACATATAAAAAACAAACAATTAAATTGCGATCATATACAAAATATAATGCTCTAAAAATCGAAATTACAGACGGATCAGATACAACAAATTCGAAAGTTCTATTTTAGTGCATTCTAGAATTGTTGTTTTGCATGTAGAAATACTATATTCTTATATTATTACTCTTTTTTGTTACCACTTATATGCACCAATACTTTGTTGTTATCAAAACTTAAAAAAAAAAAATCCTGGCTTTAGACCTGGAATTCATATTATTTTATCTCATTATGTTCTCAAAAAAGTTTCAACTTAGAGCTCAAATCAAATCATCTCTTTATGATTACAAAAAGCTGACATAAAAATGATTAAACTTTTACTCGTATAAGTTGGGTAGAAAAACTGTAGTTTTTTGTTTGGTTCGTCTCTTACAAAAGCCAATTTGTCCTCAATTAATAATGTTTTTGTAGCAGAGCACAAAAGTTTTTTGCTAAGGGAAAAATATAAAAATTAAACAATAAAATTGTATAAAATATTGATGACAGCTGCGGCAAAAAACTTAACACGTATTATTTAAGTGCCAAATGCCCAAAAAAGCAAACAATTAAATTGTGCGAGCTTACATCAAGCATACATCCACATCCAAACCCACACCCACACCCACACTAAAACAATATCAAAAATTAGCAGCTGAAGCAGAAATGGAGAAATGAAATAAAATAGAAACACGAGCCACGAACCATCATTACAATCGGCCGCAAGTCATACACTCTCCTGTCTTCCCTCCCACCACATTTCGATGGAATAAGCTATGCTGCTTAATCAGAGTCTGGCATTAATGATTCTATTCCCGCTTTCCTATTCCCTTTCCCCAAACCACTCCCACTATTCTTTCCACCACCTTAACATGTTCTACTCGCTTCTTTCATACATACATCCTGACACTAATTTTATTGGATATAAAACATTTTTTCCAGCTGTGTTTAAATGATTGCTTTAATCCTTTTGTTGTTGTGCCTGCCGGAGGATATTTTTGTGTTACTATCCAGTGGTAAATGGACACATGACGTAACCAGTTATTTATTAAACACAATTTAGCTGTAAGGCCTCTAAAGCTTGTTTACAATTCTGAATTACATTTGTTCAGACATGGCCGCTAAAACACTGATGGCTTCTACCTTACAAAGTAAGTGACAATGGGAGTAGGTATGTACAAGAAAGGAGAGAACAAAAAATGAAGCGCAAAATTTGAGAGAGCAAAAACAATTGAAGTGAATTGAATTGAATGAAGCAAACAAAGGCAAATGACGCCACACATTTTTCAATTTCCTTACAATAATTTGTACAATTTAATGAACGAATTTATTGCCTTTTATCGAGCATTTCAGAATTTATGTTGAATAACACTTAGTTATTTTATTTGTTCTAGCTTAAACATAAAGATTAATAATTTTGAAAAACACACCTCACTGCTAGAAAACACGATATTTCTCCTCAGAAGAGTAAGGTCAAACTGTTGTTTGAACAATGAAAAGAAAATTGTTTGAGCACAAATAAGATTTTGTCACATCCCGCTTACATTTCTGGATTACAATATCATTACCGACAAATTTTTACAAGCGGGTACTTCTTCTCACTTCTCTATCTCACTCTCTTATTCCGCCCGTTGGTTTGGGTCAGTGCTGCCACATTTATTGACATTCCTAGCAAGGTTTTTATTTCACTGCTCACTGCTCACTGCGTTGCCCTGCGGCTGGCTTAACTCGAATTGACTTTGCTACATTTTTATAAGCTTCGGCACCGCTGCTACCACTTCCGCGACCCTACTTGTAACGACAGCAGTGTTTAGTTGTTGTATTGTGTAGATGATGGTGCTGCTGGTGTTGGTGTGCGGTGCTGTGGTGTGCTTAACGCTGTTCAGAAATCCGTAAATTAAATTTCTTCATCGGTATCCAAACCTTCAATAGCTAGTGGAAAATTTTCATTATTTGTTCATTGCTAAACTTTTTCGTACATGATCAATAGAATTCCTTGTCTCGCTTTAAAACGTTGCTATTTTTGGTGTGAAAAAATCTTTTAGAGCAGCAAGATAAATACCAAATATCAAACAAGAAAAAAATAAAAAAAAAAACAAATGCAGCCACAAAAACAAAAATATGCAATAGTCCGATTACGTTGTTTTCACTTCTTCCTTACGAGTTGTAAAAAGAAACAGAAATGAATGATTTTTTTGTTTTGTTTCAAAAAAGCGTCGACTATATCTTTAGAGAACGCTATGTTTCACACGGATATTATTTGATGTTTTTTTTTTTGGCCTCACAATATGTTGGAACCTATTGTTGGCAGTCGATAGAAGTTGTAGAGGATTTTCTTACTTAATAGCATGGGTTGTTTGTGTTGGTTGTTGGTAGAATGTGCTTTCTTTTTTTTTTTTTTTGTGTAATCCGTGTTGTATGACATGAAGCCAGAATTTCTGGCAGCTCTGGAAAGACTGTGGGCATGAAAGTTAAAAGTATAATTCACAATTTTTTTTAACATTACAGACTAACATGTGAATCAAATCTAGCGAGTGAGAACGGGAGTAATTATGTGATAATGTGATAAATAATAAATTTACAGCCCTATTCTGGCAAAGTGACAATTGTTACCCAGTATTTTTAAAATTTTTTGTGTTTGTTGTAATTTTTTGATTTCAAAACAAAATTTGAAGTTCAATAAACAAAATTTTTTAATGAAATTGCCACTATCTGAGAAGCAGGTGACAAGTTTTATCAAAATTTATTATTTTTGAGCCTCAAATTTTATTTTGCAATCAAAAAATTACAATAAACACATAGGAATTTCAAAAATACTCGGTAACAATTGTCACTTTGCTAGAATAGGACTGTTGATTTATATTAATAAAAATAATTTTTTTGATTTTTTGTTTGCTTAACATTAATACAAAAAATCGAAATTACTGAAAGATCAGATACAATAAATTCGAAAGTTCCATTTTACTACACGTAAGAAGTCCTAAAATTTTTTTGTTTTTAATCTCTTTTGTTACTCTTTATTTGCACCAATACATTTCTGCAATCAAAACTCACTCAACAAAAATACTGGCTATGGACCTTGTATTTATTTATATTATGCTATTTAACGTTTTCAAAATAATTTCAAATAAGAGCTCAAATCAAACCAATTCATCTCCTTAAGATTACAAAAAGCTGACATAAAAATGATTTAACTTATACTCGTATAAGTCGGATAGAAAAAAACTGTAGTTTTTCGTTTTGTTTCGTTTGTTATATATTTATTTATTTATTTTACTATTGACAGTATTGTTTACAGTTACATGCATTTGACTTATATATTATAAAAAATTATTTTACTCAAAATTCACTTCACATAATACAATTTTAAAAAGCTACACTAGTTAGGAATATATCAATATTAAAACAGACTCCATTAAAAGTAGTGCTCATATTATAGACCGGATTACGTCTACCGTAGTTTGTCCTTCGAAAGGGAATGTGAAAAAAATGCCTATGCCTAACATTCCTTTCTGGCGCATATATACTTAATAGCGCTAGCAATGGTGCACAATCTAGGTGGGTCATTACTATATCATGTCCAAAAATAGCCAAAAAAATACTTTCTTCTAAATTCCAAGATTTTAAGGCCAAGTAATGCGCAACGAGAGTCATAAGTTGGCATAAACTCCCAACGAAGTCTTTTTAACACTAGGTGAGTAAACCGTCTTTGAATATTTTCAATTCTAGAGTTGTGCACTGCATATTGTGGGTCCAACACTACGCAACCATACTCCAAGCTTGACCGGACTAAAGAAAAATAAATCGATTTTAAAGTAAAAGGATCTGGGAACTCCTGTGTATCACGTATAACGAACCCCATCATTGCATTAGCCTTAGAAATGATAACATGGTAATGCTTTGAAAAGGCTAGATTATTATCAAATAAAACTCCCAAATCAGTTTTACATTCAACTCTTAAAACGCTTTCGCTATTAATAGCATAATATCCTATTATTATATGCTTCTTCCTGGTGAAAGATATTGCATTACATTTCGCCACATTAAAATATAATTTGTTGATTTCACACCACTTCTGCAGACCATCTCAATCTTGCTGAATTGGAAGACAGTCATCCTAGGTTTTAACAGTCTTGAATATCTTAACGTCATCTGCGTACATGAGACAATTTGAAAAGTGTATATAATTAGGAAGGTCATTGATAAACAGAACAAACAGAAGCGGGCCAAGATGACTGCTTTGGGGAACCCCAGAAAATTATCAATTTGTTTGGACAACTTTTTTCCTATCTTAACCGCTTGCCTTCGCCCAACCAAGTAATTTTCAAACCAAGATAACATGGAAGAGTGAAATCCAAAAAAGCTTAGCTTTTTTAGTGAAACAGTATGCTGAACTCTATCAAATGCTTTGGCAAAATCTGTAAAAATGGCATCAATTTGATGGCCTCCTCCATCTCACTTGCTAAAAAGTGAGTAAACATCGAAAGATTAGTTGAAGTTGATTTCGCGGAAACAAGCCCATGTTGGCCATCCGATATGCTGTTCTTAACACCTTCATTACCAGAGATTCAAATAGTTTAGGAATACGAGGTGGTTTGGATATTGGTCGGTAGTTTGTAATATCTTGCCTCGACCCTGATTTGTAAATTGGAGTTTTCTCCGACACTTTCTATGTATCTAAAAACTCCCCATTTTGTAGGGATTGACTAAACAGAGAGGTTAACGGCTGAGTTAGGGCGACAGCACAATATTTAAGAAAAATGGGTGGAATGTTATCAGGGCCGCATTTCTTCTTTGCATCTAAGCTAGACAATTCACGATAAACCTCTTCTCCACATAAAGTCAAGGACCCCACATCCGTAATAGGAGCACAGTTTAACTCCAACGGAACACAATTAGTCAATGGCATAAAAGCCAATTTGTCCGCAATTAGTAATACAAAAAACTTGACGTATTTCGTTCAGTTTTAGTATATATATATTGTTTCCTATATTACTAGCTTAAGCCCGGCGCGTTGCTGCCGCGGCCCCGTTGCCAAACGCGAATAAAATGTTATCAGTGAAACCGTATATGTAAATTGTGGACGAATACTGAATTCCATGGCTGTGCTACCTATAACTCCAAAGCCATTCTATATCGCCAATTTGGGTTGTATGGGAGGTGCCACTTTCTCTTGTTTAACGCCCATAAAATGTTATCAGTGAAACAGAACGTGTATATTGTGGTCGAATACCGAATTCGGAGGCTGTGTGGCCTATAACTCCAAAGCTATTCGATATCGGAAATTTCGGTTGAATAGGAAAACCCACGTCCATTTCTTCAACTCTCATAAAATGTTATCAGTGAAGCGGTACGTGTAAATTGTGGTCGAATACCGAATTTCTAGGCTAAGCGACTTATAAATCCAAAGATATTCGATATCGCAAACTTGGGTTGCATGGGTGGTGCCACGCCCACTGGGGGTAGGAGAGTGAAATATACTTTACGACCTATTCTCATACCTACCAAATATACATACAAAATTTCTTGAAATCGGTCGAGCCGTTTCGAAGGAGTTCTGTAACAAACCGCGACACGAGATTTTTATATATTAGATATGCCTGTATGTTTCCTATCCTATTTTAGATTGTTGCATACTTGGTTTTTATTATGCTCCTCCCGCCCATTTTCACTAATTTAAGTTTTGTTTTTAAAAAAATATTTTTAATCATAGTTTTTGGCCAATTTAATTTGATTATTTTGGCCAATCTCTTATTTTGACACCAAAAACATTCACATACCTTTAAAATTGTTGACATTTTTAGTACAATGACTTTTTCATAAAACATCGTTAGCGAAGAATGAGAAAAACGCGACATGAAAATCAAAGTTTTGACTTTCGATGCAAATGTGTCCGCTGTTTTCATATATATTAAATTACAATTTTTTTTTGGTAATAAATTGTCAATAAAAGCACTTTAAAAATGTTTGAGGTCAGTGAATATGTTTTATATATTTTGTTCAAAAGAGGTCAAAAATATTTGCTTTTTACTCAAAAAAGGATCCAAAAGTGGTTTTTTGTTTTAAAAACACAAACAAGTAAAAATTAATTTTTTGACTATCTTTCATACGATATCTATTCATTTGCAAATCTTCTTCCAGTTTTGAGCAAACATTGTTATCTGTTTTTACCATAAAGAAAGCTTTTGATTTTTTTGGCGAAATTAATTTTTTCTAAAATGTTGTTTTTATATTTTTTACAAAAAAGTTAAGTCTCAAAAATAGTTTATGTGATAAAATGCCCCAATATCTCTTTCCAATCAAAAGTTATGGATAAAAATATATTTTTTCATAAAATTTAAAATCTTTATTAATAAAAATAATAACATTTATATAATTGGGGTGCCAATAATATTTGTACACCTTTATTGGTGTGGCGAGGTACCCGGGTACATTTTTGTGTTTTGCATGAAACTATTTTTTGTTTTTAAAAAAAATTAAAATATATTTTTGTTTCAAACTAAAAAGAATTGTTTTATTGTTTAACAATAAAAAATTAATAGAAGAAATTCTGTGTTTGCTAAGTTAAACTATCTACTATTATGAATTTTTTACCAAATGTCTCAAATAACAGCAGCTTTTTCTGTGGCTAGACGAATGGGCCGAGTAGAATTGTTGTCAAACCGTATGAGCGTAGCAAGTGCTTGAATCTGTCCTGAGACAATTTAGTACGAATAAAAGGCAAATGATATTGGTTTCCACAATTCTGTCAGATACTTCCTATCAGATTTTTTTTTACACCACAACAAATGAGTATACCAAAATATGCATCTAATTTAGAGTCAGTGAATAGCGTATGTAGTTTATGTTTTATCATTTGGTAGTTCCTTAGCATTTGGATGATTTTCTTTTATTGCTGTAGTTTTCCGTAACTTTTCATTATTTCTTTTTGTTTCTCGCAAAGTTATATCGCACATTTCAGATGATAAAATTCTTTTGAAAATTTCTTTATTCGTATATTGTTTGGTGTGGTTTGCTGCACAGCCTTGATAATACATAATATTTTGACCAATCGTTTTTGTTTGTGTAAATGGATCAAGTATCCACTGTGATCGATCTTTTGAAAGAGTAAAAGTTCCTGATTTTACTGCAAAACTATCATCCGATTCATATGGATCCTCCTCTATTTTGATTACACCATCTTGTTCAATATCCGATACTTCAGAAGCAGTCTGGTTTAGTAGTGGAATATTATCTACTTCGGTATCAGAAGCCACTAATCCTTATTCGACTCTTTTTCAAACGTTAAGATCTTGCTCTTGCTGAAGTATTCATATTGTTCATGTACTTTTGGTTGTTGTATTTTAATTCTCACTTCAAAAAATATTTTCACAAAATAATACAAAAAATAACACAAAAACAATGTTTTCGATGCCAACAGTTTTAGAAATTGAAATCATGGTTGAACATGATTCAATTATATAGGTTATGCAGCAATTTGACGTTTACTCACAAGAATGAACTTAGATACCCTAATAATGCAAGGAGAGGAAAAGAGCAATTTTTTATAGCATAACAAGCACCTGGTTGCATGAATATGAAACTTTTTCATAGTACGAAATATCCAAAGGTACATTTGACTATTACGTTTTATCCTACACTTTCTATAACTTATTTCTCTTGACTCAAAATTATACTATGAGTTTTAAAAATATAATAGCAACGTTTTTATTGTAAAATAGTAATAAAAAAATAAAAGTTCAACACAGTACATACGAGTAGAAAATGGATAATCCTTACATGTGAATATTTCCTTTAAATTAAAGAATGTACTGAAAACACGGTTTTCATAATAAAATTTATGCAATGCAAACTTTTTGTAGTACTTTGTTACAAATAGTACGATTAGAGTTATTTAAATATTTCGGAAAATCAAAAATACTTACTTCTTCATATATTTAGTTTCAATATGATAACATTAAAACTAATACATTATTAGTCAGATTTACACAGCAAATATTATTCCTTACATAAATCTCGCTCATAAAAATTAGGCTTGCCTGTCATAAACGCTGTTTTTAAATCATCAAAATATTAATAAAGAATTTAGGGGAACATTTTTTTTTGATCATTCTATTTTATTTAATTGATTATTGTTGAAAAACTATTCAAATATATTGAAAAAAATGAATTAAATTCAGATTGTACAGTGCTGAAAACCCTAAAGTCTTTTTTCAAATGCAATTTTTTGGTTGTTTTAAAACAATCTTGAGCCGAGCTATGATGTGGGTCGATTTTCACCATTTTTTAAGCACACCAACTGCATCGCTGTCTTTATGTATATAGAATATATGATAAAAAAACATTTTTGTTACTTAAACTGACGATGTGAAGTTAACACGCAAATTAAGTTTTTTTGAATATATGTTAAACTTCTTTTAAAAAAACATCTTCTAAAAAATACCTTAATTTAAACCAATTTTGCCTAAAATCTCCCTTAAGTATAATGAAATAAATTAAAGTCATTTAAAAAAAGTGTAGCAAAAGAAGAACTACTTTTTAAAAAAAAAGACGCAGCAAAACACTGAAATGATACATTTTTTTGAGAAGACTTCAAACCCCATTTATCATTAATTTCAGATAGAGAATATGTGTTTGTTTACATAAAATAAGGATATGCCAAATATATACTTAACCTTATTATGATTTAATAATGAATCCAACTGAATGTTACATGTGCAAGAGTCTACATGCATTTTTACGATCATGTACCGTACTAGAGCAGCGATGCATGGACAATAACGATTCTGATGCATGGACAATAACGATAACTTTGACAAAAGCGAGAAAATACAACTGTGTAATTATGTCTGCAAATAGCAACACTAAGGCTGCCCGTAGAGTAAACGCCGAAGCAAGCAGGCAGGCAGGCAGGCGCAGGCAGTGCCCTGCGAAAAAACGAGATAGAAATAACTTTTTCTCTCTTGTTCACATAGTTTTCCTGCGCCTGTCTGCCTCGGCGTTTACTATGCGGGCAGCCTAAGGGCGCGTTTATAGTGGCGACTTGTTGCTTTGCCGATCCGAGCTGAAACTCAAAATCGCATGGGAGCAACAGAAATTGAGTTTCAGCTCGGCTCGGTTCGGTCGTCAGTCTGCTTTTTAAACGCGCCCTAAGACAATTATAGCCAAAAAATACTAAAACTATTTTTTCAAATATATTTTTGAAATGATTTAAAGAGTAAAATTCACGAAACATTGATCTAGCTGGATTGTGAAGCATTTACACGGTATTTTTCTATATAAATTATGAGAAGCTACCCAGGTATCTCATCACTCTAATGAAGGTGTTTTTTTTTGTCACTCACATAAGGGTTAAAGTATGCTAAATGTATTGAACCGATATATATTCTGCTTTTATTGCAAAATAAAGTAACCAGCGACCAGGAATGAAGAATTAAAGAGACAAATACTATTATTGTGGGTAGGCAAAAAAATCGCCCATTGCGCAGTGAAAACCGTATTCTAGGGATCAAAATAAGAAACTTTGTCCGAGGAACTATTCCTCTGAAACGAATTCTAATGCCCCAACTTTTGACTTTTGTCCCGTAGGGTCAAATTTAGAAAAATCCCTCTTTGACCCATTTAGAGTACCCCAATCGAGTCCAAATGTATGACCGACCCCCACTAACTTTGGAGGGCCGATCCACCCATGCCAGTGGCGACCCCATTTCGCTTATTTTTTCATGTAAAGTGCCAAAAATGGTGATTTTTTGAAATGTTTGTGTGAGGAATCCCTCAGAGAGGTTCCAGGAGGTGTGCCACAGGCATGGGTGGATCAGCACTAACTTTGGAGGGGCGATCCACCCATGCCAGTAGCGACCCCATTTCGCTTATTTTTTCATGTAAAGTGCCAAAAATTGTGATTTTTTGAAATGTTTGTGTGAGGAACCCCCCAGAGAGGTTCCAGGAGGTGTGCCACAGGCATGGGTGGATTGGCCCTCTAAAGTTAGTGGGGGCCGGTCATACATTTGAACACGATTGGGGCACTCTAAATGGGTCAAAGACTGGTTCCAGTAGGGTAAAATTTTGAAAAATCCCTCTTTGACCCATTTAGAGTGCCCCAATCGAGTCCAAATGTATGACCGACCCCCACTTACTTTGGAGGGCCGATCCACCCATGCCAGTGGCACACCCCCTGATTAATGTGGCCAAAACATAAAAAGATAAAAGTTCATCGGCACTTTTTTCTGGAATTAGCCTTTATAAATTTTTGAATATGCCATGTTCATTCTAGACGGTACCATTGAGTGCCAAGCATTACTCAAAGCTACATTAGTTTTGTAAAACCTAATACCTAGTCACAATGAAATAACTATCAATTTGATGGTGTAGTTTAAAGTCGAAGTTTAAGTTCGATTTCTGGGGTTGTTTTTTTACTTTGTATGCAAAAGATTCCAAGGATAGTGTATACCTTAAAACAAAAAAGATTTTAGTTTCTTAGGTGGAACCGTTTTAATTTTAAATTGTACGCAGTTTTGAAAAGTCGTGTTAAAAAAAACGCATTTAAAGTTTTGAGAACACTTCAATTTGACAAACTGTAGAAAATCTTGCAATGCTCAGTTCAAAAACCCTTTTACATCAGCATTCTAGAGAATTTTAAAAAATTACATAATTTTTTGACAAATTGATATGAGAACCTTGCACTTAGTGCATGAAGCAATAAAATTCTTTGTTTCATAAAATTCCTTACAGTTTTTGAAGTCTGAAAGTACAAGCTAATTTAACAAATTGCAACACATAAAAACTTAAATCTTTTACAACATTATAAAGTTCTTTCAACCTATCACGATCCTTTGCTAAGAGTCACGGTACTTAAATGTAGTGATTTTATGTAAAGATGATAAAAATATTAAAGTAAATCATTAAATTTATACCTCTTCAAACGTGCGTTTGTTTACATGTTGGTGTTCCTCTTCCTCTTCTTCTTCGTCTTTTTCTTCTTGTTTTTCTTCATTCTCTGATGTTTAATGCTTACTGCAAATTAAAGATGAAGTGTTTACGAGGCATTTTTTGACGCTTAACCTCTCTGACTCTGCCAAATATGATGACATTTAAAAGGAACGGTTCAGAATCATTCACCCATGGTATGAAGTACCTTCCGGACCAGCACCGCATGTCCGCACTTAACCGACATAACGTACGCAACAGTAGGTACTTTGTTAGAAGAGGTTTTTATGACATTTTTACAACCGAAACATAAACACTCTAAAAATACTATAAACTCGAGCGATAAAAACGGCTTTTGTGTGTGGTGGCACAAATATTTTTGCCACTGTAAATGTATTTGTGCTGAATGCGGTGTGATGCGATAAGGTGCGGTAAGGTGTATTGTAGTGCAGCATTAGAGATCGAAATAAACATATTTTTACGACTTAAAAATGGATGTTTACACAAGTCGTTTTTGCATTTGTAGTGCTTTGTTGCTAACACAAGGTTTTGTTTTGCTTATCATGCCGAAATATTAATGCATTATGTTGACAATATTTGTTGATACTAATGAAAGTCCAGGCGGGAAGACCTTTGTGTCTATTCCCTCGAAAGATTGAAATAAGAGTCAGCTAACAAAAATATGCTACATAATGACATTTCTTTCAAAAGAAAAAACAAGTCTTTGCATTTTCTAAAAAAAGCTGTTGACAAAAATATAAGTGAATCCTCTTTGATTAGAGACAACAAAAAATATTTTAAATATTATTTCTTTGGCCGTTAGTCAGTGGTACCACTCGAAAGACTTTGAGGTCGGCCCAAATAGCTTAATTTTGTGGATAGGAATTTACTTAATTTAAAAACAGTTTGACGAACAATTTATTGTACTTAAGTAAAGATAAAGTAGCGTTCACTAAAGGGGTATGAATAATGTGAAACTTTCCAAAAAAATAAATAATTTTTTTTTCATAAATTATTAGTTTATACCTCAAGGATTATGTATATCAAATTTCAAGTGAAAATTCGAACATTAAGTATTCAACAGAGTAGTGTTAACATGCTATTCGAGCGCTCTTAGCCTTCCAAAACTTTAAATGCCACACAGTGTCGCGGGTGCGGAGAAAAGTTAAAAAATATTTCAGGTTGCAAATTTAGAAAACGAAGTATACAGGATCAAAGCTCATAGTCCAGATATTTTGAATGTAAAAGGACTTAGAAATAACTTATCCTCTGTGAATATGCCATGCCCGCAAAATTTGACTTGAAAAATTTAGGAAATTTATTTTTCCAAGTTTGGTACCGTACGTTTTAAAACAGCACATAACTTGTAGTATTATGACTATGCAAAAATATTTCAACACATATATCGCATAGTACTGCATATTTTTGTAGAGAAGCTTTTTACGCCCCGTTTTGTGATTTGCTTGAGTGAAATCTCAAAAACGACACTTTTTTACATGCACTTTTCTGTTGTTTATTTTGCTTACTACAAGGGGATATAAAATTAAAAATATTTCTTTGTGAGTAATGAGAATCGAAATCGTACCCTTCCGATCGACAGTTCTGCACACTAACCACTTATCCTTGGTTGCTCAAGATAAAGCTTGAGAGTAGCAAGCTCGTCGAAATTCTCCAACTGCACAATCCGGATATCCCTATGAACGACTGAGTGGTCATCAAGACTGAAGACCCCCAACGCAATTGCATGACCTTCTTGCTGCTCGTCTCTGATGAGTGCTTGGGTGCTCAGGAGAAAGCTGGAAATATCCTTAGGCTTAGCAACCTAAGAATATATCCAGAAAATATTCAGAGGTCCATTCGCGGAAGAAGGCGTCAGAGTCGATGATTTTCGCGATTCCCCTACAATCGAGGATCCACCGTCGCCTTCCACGCAACAACCCACAACCACCAGCCACATAATATTCACGGTCGAACAGGTTAACCTGAATCACGCCAGATGTGCTGCAGATAATCCGGCCATCCTCATGATGGAAGATGGTATCGACATGGGCATTCTACAGGAGTCCTGTGTCAGAGACTCAGTAGTAAAAAGGTTCCAGAACAACCATTATAACATAGACTACAAAAGAACAGCAGGAAAGCCAAGAACCTGCATTGTAGCACATAAATTTATTTCTACTTCCTAACCTTAGCTCTTCAGACCTGAAAGTTGTCAAACTAGAGGGCGCTGATAATCTCGTTATAGCCTCCGCCTATATGGACCACAACAGGGAAGCTCCCCCAGATGAGATGAAGCGGTAAGTGGCTACGGCAATGCAAGATAACACCACCACACTTTTGGGCTGCGATGCCAATGCGAGACACACACTATGGGGCAGCTCTGAAATCAACACTAGAGGTGAGCTTTTTATTCGACTTCATTATTAATTCCAAATAAAACATATGCAACAAGAGAAATACATCTACTTTCACCTTTCCAAGTACTGGAAACTTCACAGGCTGGAGTGAAGTCTTAAACATTACCCTACTATCTGAAAACGAGTCTCTAAAAGCAGTCAATTGGAGAGTTGAGAGCAAAAGTTCCTTCGCGGATCACAGATTGATCCTCTTCAATTGGTACCTGGAAATAGAGGCCCATCTGCCATTTCGTTACCCCAAGCGTACTGACTGGGTTAAATTTGCCAGGGTGGCTCGCCCAAAAATCCATTCCTTAGCCTTCAAAGCAAATTTCAACTGCAGAGGAACTAAACTCTTCCGTGGAGGCTCTAGAGCAAACCATGCAAATTACCTTTACTCCGTAGTGGACAAGAGAATTTTTAACTAGTGTCATAGTCAGTGACTTTGGCAGCCATACAAAAACATCCTCAAAACCTACAAGAAAGCAAGTCGAGACGTGAAAAAGCATTCTTTGCAGGAATACCCCAATCAATCAACAATATAAAAGAATCGGCGAGAGTAAGCAGAGTTCTGTACAAAGAAAGCACCAGTCCATCTCTCAGTAGGAAAGAAAACGGCTCCTTTATCTCAATGGAAAGGGTTATCTTGGTCTTAAGCAGCTTCTTTCCATATAAATCTCCAGGTCCCTATGGCATTCTTTCAATAGTGTTGCAGCAACTACAAGATACAAGAGACAAGAAACAAGAGAGCTTATACTAGACATTCATCTTAGGGACTTTCTAAAGGGTACTAACATATCCAACGCCCAGCATGTATGCAGATCCACAGAAACCACCTTACATCACTTCTATTGAAAGATCAATCTTCTTTAAACAATACAGTTTTGCGGCTTTCTTAGACAAAGAAGGGGCTTTTAACAATATACATACTAGGGCTTTCTTGATTCTCTGAGCAAACTTGGTGTGCAAGCACCAGTGAGAAACTGGATCGTCTCAATGCTCAGTAACAGAATAATCCAGAATAATTGGTTGCCAACTCACGAGATTTGTCAGTAGTGGCACTCCGCAGGGAGGAGTGATCTCCCAGCTGCGGCCTAGAAGTTAATCCTAGCAAGACGAAACTGATGTTATTCACCACAAAAACCAAAGCGCCACAATTTGTCTTTCCAAAGCTAAACAACTAATCTTTTACACTATCCAGTATGGGGTCTTCAACCAAAAATGCTTTTATGGCTATATATAGCGGTATTGCATTCCTATCTTATCGTACGGTGCACTAGTATGGTGGCCTGCAGTAAACAAAGTATACAACACAACAAAACTAGCTCGGATCTAGCGATCCACTAGTATTTAACGTCTGGACACATTTACTTCTCATAGATGTACACATTAAGCTTACCGCAACGAACAGTGCAGTCAGACTCAGAGAGTCCTACAGCTGGCGTAATAGGCCGTATGGATACAGCAACAGTCTAAATTCGCTACCTCGGGAACTGATTCCTAGATGCACGGACTACGATACTCCGGCAGATGCTTTTTGTCTGCCAAACTCAGCCATCGTCTTCCAGGCCGAGTTTCTTGCGATAAAAGAATCTTGTCGTACCTTAAGTAGAGCTAACACCAATCACCTCAATGCAGCTTTTCTGACAAATAACCAATCCGGCCAGGTTCATTACCATAAATGTTCCTATGGCCGGGAACCCAGATCATGCTAATGCTAAGTTGGTGACTTAGCCGGGCCAGTTCATCCTTACACTGCCTTACCAGTTTGGAATTGGTACTGATCGCTGCTAAAGCTTTAATGGCCAGGGCTGGCAAAGTTCAGACTAACAGCACTTGGCAAGCCCTTCCTCAGCAATCTAGAGGAACTTTCAACAACAAAAATCAACAATCTCCTAACGTTCGTCAACCGCACCGGATAGTTATAACAGTGCATTACTCACTTAACCAATAGGACACGGGGTTATGGTATCAAAACGGCTCACTAGAGCTACTTGGACCCTACTTGTATGAAGCATCACCATCTAAGCCAACTAACCATAGAGTGACATGTTATTCTTCTATCTCGAGCTTAAAATTTTGTAAAATAACGCTTTCAAGCAACTTCAAGTTATCAGTTGTCAGTTCAAGTGGTCAAAAAGTAACTAGTGATAGAGTAACCTAGTGTAGTAGCTAGGAATGTAGTGGCAATTGTATACACTTAGTACTAGAGGTGTCTGTCATTAATACTTCTTTGTGTTGAAAACAACAGCAACTACATATTTAATATCTTGGTGAGGTAACAAAAAAAAAAAAAACAAAATGATGAATTCAATCTGGTGTTGTTGTGGTTCTTGTTAATTTCTTTTACGTTTATACATGCATTTGTCTTTGAAAATTTTGCCACCTCATTCGTTCCTGGTAGTTGACTGTTGGCAGTTGCATATATTCTCGATCTACAAACAAAACTACAAAAACTCACACTCACACATACACACACACACACACAAACATTTAAACCAGACACCCATACACTCACTCACATGTATCTAGCTGGCAAACAATCAGGCACAATAAGGTTTCCTTCCGGTTTTTCTGAAAGCTCTTTATACATGTACGTTAACGTTAGCGTTAACGGTAACGTTTACGTTAACGAAACTTGTTTCCGTGGTAATTCAATTATATTGTATGCTTTGTTTGTTGATTGGCTTTTGTTGTTGTTGCCGTTGCTGTTGTCACTGTTGTCATTGTTGTTGTTGTTGCAAAATGTCCGCTTTTTTGTTTTATGGTTGCGTCGGTTTGATATCTCTGCGGAAAATTAAAAAACCAGAAAAATATTCAATTTATGTATGATGCATGCGTGTTTGTTGCATCCCAGATGAAAAACAAAGCAAGCCTGCCGATGGAAGAAATGATTAAGTTTATAATTTAAATGCTAAGTTTTGAAGTCTACTTTTTGAAATTTTAAGACTTTCCCTTTACTTCTAAGGGCCAATTTCTTCACAGTTCGATAAAAGTTGCCGAACCTGTTAACTCACCTCAGGGCAGTTAATTCAAAAAAATTAAATTTCTTCACAGTTCGGTAGAGATTTACCGAACTTTTGGGTCCGATAAATTTTGGGTTCGGCAAAGCTACTTTTTCCATACAAGTTTGTTTTCTTCATTGAAAAATATTCTCTTGTGCGTCAAATATTTTTTTTATTTTTCGCAGTTTTTTCATTTCAAACAAAAAATGGAACAAAATTTTTGAGAGCAGTGGTTCAGCGAGGAGGATCAAGAGCAATTAGTTATTGGGCGATGGCAATTCAATACAAAATGCAATACAAAATGCCAATACAAAATGCAACAAAGGATTTTGTTGCAGAAATGTGATGACACAGACTTTGTGTCCCGTTTTAAATTGAGCAAACGTACATTTTGCATTGTGCTCTCTCTGATTGAAGATCAGTTGATATATGCTGATCCACGGTAATTATGTATTTAGGTAACATTTAAATTAATTGAGATTTATCTTTTCATCTGCAGCCCACGCAACATTATGCCAGATGTCCAGCTTCTAATTGGGGTGCGACTTTACGCACTTGGTTCGATGCAGATAAGTATCGATGACTTTGCTAGAGTTTGTGTAGTGTCAGTAAATAGACTTGTGAGGCGAGTAGCCAGCGTACTTGCCTCAGTATCAAATACTTTCATCAAAATGCCACAAACCAATAAAGAAATGCTGGAGGTAGCGACTTAATTTTTCCGATTGGCTTCCTTTTCTCGCACGATTGGAGCTATAGACTGCACTCACGTGAAAATCCAATCACCAGGTGGCAGCAACGCTGGTTATTTCAGAAATCGGAAAGGGTATTTCTCCTTAAATGTTCAAACGGTTTCCGCAACAGATTTGAAAATTATAAATATAATTGCCCGCTTGCCTGGATCAACCCACGATTTGATTCAATTATAGCCGGCAATGAGGTGCCTAATAGCGAACCACAAACAAATTCTAACCAACGTTATGTGTGAGCTATATATATAATTAATTCAAGTTAAACTATCTTTATTCTAATTTCTTTTTAAATTTCCACAACGAATAGCGTGAATTTCTCTCATCTTTTGTGCGCGATCTTGTTTTAATGTTTTCAGCTGTGACAAATACACCAAATGCTCGCGCTTTGCTTTCAACTTCACATTTGCTATTTTAATCGTATGGCGAGTGAATGAGCGTTTTTCATCAGCTGATAACTTCTTCACTACTGTCGCGTGCTTAGCTTCCGCCATATCAGCATCCTTTTTATAAAGTTCAGCTCGCGTGACGGATTAATCTTTAACTTCCGGTGGCTTTGCCAAGTGCGGCTTCAACGCTGGTGTCATCTTTGTTCTTAGTTACGCCGGCGTGTATACTGACCACGCTGCCTTAAGACTGTTTTCGGCTACAGTACCCGCGATTTCATTTGAACCATTCGTGTTTGCGACAGTATTTGTTGCTTCAATGATGTTAGCATCCATATCCAAGACAATGATTTGAGAATTAATTGTTCAAATCCATTTCAATTGGTTCATCGTCGTTTCAGCCAGTGAACTTCTCCAAACTACATTTTCCTTTGCCACCATTACTAAATCGTCATTGTCAGGACTTGGTTACAGTCCTTTGATGGACAGGCTTTAGAAAAAGCAAGGTCTTGTATCTTAAGCGATAACTCGACTTGTTTTTCGCAGGTCCCCCACCTGTTCCCATAGCATATTTGCGCTCTTCTTCATATGCTTTTTTTATTCGCTTTTTGATAGCATCAAGTTTGTCGCGTAGTTGACTTACGGTGTGGGGCTGAAATGCAAAAGAAACAGAGGTAGAAAAACACTTTAACTATAATATTCGAAACCAATGTCTCAAACTAAAAAAGCTAAATTTTTGCACTAAGCGTAAACTACGCGTTTAACTCATTCCGTATCAGCTCCAACTCTTGGTTTTTTTGCGCTTTTGTCAGGTCTCTTTGTTGAGGACCTTTCGATGATGCGAAATAATTTCCGTGAAGCCCTCAGCTTCTATGGCCGAGAAGTTTGGTGCTCGATTTTCAGATTTCGGCCTTATGCGTACCATTTTGATTGAACGTTTTGTTTTTTGTTTTGTTTTTCGTTGATATTTTTTTACGACACTGAAATAAAATTTTCCCGGACTGAGCTAGGTAAATAAAATTTTGAAATAACTTAACTGACCGGAGAAAAACTCGACTCGATCGGTAAATTTATTGAAGAAATTCAAATTGCCGGTCCGGCAAGTTATCGTACATTAGGTTGCCCGCATAGTAAGCGCCGAAGCAGGCAGGCAGGCAGACAGGCACAGAAAAACTATGTGAACAAGAGAGAAAAAAGTTATTTCTATCTCGTTTCTTCCCAGGGCCTGCCTGCCTGCCTGCCTGCTTCGGCGCTTACTATGCGGGCAACCTTAGGCATTTGAAGTTCGGTGAAGTTACCGAACTTTAAGCTCGAATTACCAGACTGTGAAGAAAACTGCCCTAAGTCAGGTAACAAAAGTATCATGTTTGCTAATCCAAAATTACTGTTAATTTTAAGGGCAACAACTTCAATATTTTGATGATTGTTGTGTTTCGACACTTTGTGTTTACGCCGAAATACTTTTGATAGCAACAATCTATGTATGTTATTTCAAGAACACCACAACAGTATGAATGGCTCAGTTGTCTAGGGCTTTAGTTTCTAGTCTTTTTTTTTGGAATATTGAGTAGTGGCTTCAAATCCTTACAGAGACATAATTGTGTTTATTGTTTCTTCATGGCTTTTAGTTTCATAGTTTGTTCTGTTTTTTTAGTGATTTCGTTTTTTTTTTTTGCATTAATTGCCTATAATAACGAAGCAAACGCGTTAATTTTCATGCCCTGTGCTCGTGCGTTTATTCTTATTATTCTTAGTATTATTATTAAGCGACGCTTAGTTAACAGCTGCGATGATCGAATGAATAAGCTGATGCACTTACACTCACGCGGCCAAGGTTCTAGTCTCCGGATAATAGTAATTTTCCAATTGTCGGCAACATGGGTTGGAAGTTAAGCAGGCTTGCTCGCCTGCTTATAACTTTTTTCTATAGGCATGTCCTAGGACGGCATGTCTGTTAAATGAACTGCCGTAGTAGCAATGCAGCATGCATCTCATGGCATTCCTCACACGGTATTAATTCTGCATTCATACCATGAAATGCATGCACATGGTATTAATTCTGCATTCATACCATGAGATGCATGCAGTATTACTGCTACGGCAGTACATTTGGCAGACCTGCTGGTCTATGACATGCCTATAGAAAAGAGATATAAGACGATATGGAGGCGAGCATGTCTCCTTACCTTCCAATGCATGTTGCCGGCAGACATAAAGCAGGGCTCCTTTTCCAACTGGGATGTTACAAGCTTCACGCACTCATACAAACATTGCCGTTATTTGTTCAGCTTTTTTGTTTTGTTGTTTATGTTGTTGCGTTTATATTATTTTTGCTTTTTTTCCTTGCTTCATTGCTGACTTTATTAAAGTTGCTGTTTTTATTAATTACAATTAATAATGCGCTATGAACGCAAAACTTTTAAACAAAGTACATATTTCAAAGCGGAAACATTTTAACGCCATTGGCATTTTAAAAGCTTTTTACATGTATGTAAGCATAAATTATTACAAACAAGCCGGCATGACTGATAGAGCAACAACCACAACAGCAAAAATATCAAACATTTTAACATTAATAATTTATGTAACGTTCTTTGATTAAATTTAAGTTTAATATAACATGACGCACAGAGTACTGTTTTGGCACTTTTTTTTTAATCTATGGCGTTAAATTCATAAACCGGTTTTCTTTTATATTTTGCTGACTTTAATTGCTCGAATCGTCCTCCCAAATAAAACTACAAATTGCTTTTAGTTATGCTACACGCAACGTATATGGTTTGTGAAAACTTAACCACCTTTCCACGTTCAGAAATGATTACTTGGATGTGACTTAACTGCATATCTTAGTGCTCGTAACTGTATGTATCTCCATAAACTCATACATGAAAAAACACCTCTCTACTTGTTTGAAAAGCTCCAGTTTTGTTTATCTAGAAGAAGTCATGTTTTAACAGTTCCTAGGCATTATTTGTTACATTTGTATCACCTTTTTTTCATTAACGCCATTAACATGTGGAATGCTTTACCTCGTAGGTAAAAAGAAATTTGTGGTAGATATAGTTTTAGGCGCTCTATCTTATCTTTCTATTCTACTTCATAGTTTCTTAACTCTTTATTACTTTATTTTTTCTATTATTCTGTATTTATTAAAAATTAATAATATATAATTTAAAATAAGTTTTAATTTGGCATTTAAGATATTTAATAATTATAAGCTGAGATAATATGAAATCTCTTCTGAGATAGAATTTATATATCTGTGGTCAAAAGCACTAAGCGCTTAAGTCAAAAATTGCTGTTTCGAGTAGTCTCGTGTTAAAGTTTTCAATCGCCATATGAATTGTATGAAAGAGTCTTTTGTTTTTGTGTCATAACTTTGGCTAGGGTCATGCTAGAAGCTCCAGATTTTGTGTGCTTATAAAGCTATATGCTTGAAACACATCTACATCAATAACTCAGTTTTGTCTTAAGTCGACTTAAGCGCTTAGTGCTTTTGACCACAGATATATTGAAATTCGTGTTAATTGTGCTCATGATTCAATTACTATAGGTTGTCCATTCATTTGACGTTTACTCACAAGAATGAAGATATACACCCGTAAAATTGAAGAGGAGAGCAAAAGAGTAATTTTTTAATCCCATCAAAGTAATCAGTTGCAGGAATATCATACTTTTTCGCAGTACTAAATACCCAAGGATACATTTCACTGCTGCTTTTTCTACTACGTTTTTGTACTGCTTGTTTGTTTTGATAGAAAATTTAAGTGAGTTTTTAAAAAGCCAATTTCAATATTTTGTTGTGCAAATATATTTCCACCGCTGACGGCTTATTGATCCACTGGCACATTATAATTTCGAATTTTATCACCAAAATACACTGTTATGCAAATACCGCACGTTATTTTAACAATTACAACTTAATAGTAGCGTTTAATATTTCAATTGAAAAAAAAAACACTCGCAACAAAATTTAAAAACAATTTTCAATAATAATTATCAGAGCAATAATTATTATAAACGCAATGCACACTATTTTTTTCCTGCTAACAGCAAAATATAGAATAACTACTTTTTAAAAAAAAAAAATACAACAAAACACTGAAACATAACTTTTTTCATAGAAGACCACAAAACCCTGGTTGTCATTTATATTTGAGAGAGAATATATTTTTGTTTACATATTTACGGGTGTTGTCAAACGAATGGATAACCTGTAATAATTGAATCATGATTGTGCTAAGATGTTTGTGTCGTATGTGTATAATCCCTATCGTAATTGTTGTTTGGATCAATTGTTTTCTACTTTTTTAGATTGTTCAATTGGCTACGATCATTATGTTATGTGTGGTGATTTTAAAATAAACCTTGTGTGTAAAGATAATCTCGTTAGTCGCTTTACCGATAGACTTTCTGAAGTTGGTCTTCAAACCGTTAATACATGCATACCTACTCGATATGCAAATAACGCTCCTCCGAGCTTATTAGATATTTTTGTTGTTTCGGATATTTCTTCTGTGTTGCTTTTTGACCAATTGTCCTTTGTTTCTGACTATGATCTCATTTTCTGTTCTTTAAATGTAAATATTACACCAGTTGTTATTGAAAAACAATTACTTTTAGGGATTATAAGTCCATTGACTACGGCTCATTGTTTAGTGTCATATCTACTAATAACTGGTCCGAATGTTGGTAAATGAGTTCTGTTAATGAGAAGCTAGGGTATTTTATGAGTAGAATTTTACAACTTTTTGACTTGCATGTGCCTTTGGTCACTCGCAGAGTAACTTACATTAGCTGTCCCTGGTTCACAAATAATGTGAAATTAGTCCTCAAAAAACGTAATACAACTTAAAATCGTTGGAAAAGAAATCCCAAAACATCAAATTAGAAACAACACAAAATATAAGAGAAACATAGCAAACTCTACAGTTAGATCAGCAAAGCGCATTTTTTTTATGTCTAAACTAAGTTCATCACAACCATCTAAAAAGCTTTCGAGCAATTTAAAACAAGCTAGTGTATGCAGTATGAAGTCCGATTGATCTGAATTGATCTTAATACCCTAAACGAATAATTTATCGCCAGCTCTACGTCTTCAAATAATGGGCTTGCCTTAAATCCAAGGCCTTTAAGTTCTGAATCGTGAGTTTGTTGCTATTAATGAAAGTGATGTAGGCCGGTGTGTTAATAAAATAAAATCTAACGCAACGGGTGAAGATGGAAATTCAATTAAGTTTATTAAAATTATTTTACCGTTCATCATCAGTCCGCTCACCCACATATTTAATAACTGTTTCACAAGGGTATGCTTCCCTGATGTTTGAAAAGTAGCGACGATCATTCCCATAGCGAAAAAAATAATGCTTGCGATCTGTCTGATTATCGTTCTGTTAGTCTATTGTCATCCTTGTCAAAAGTTTTTGAGTCTCTTATGGCAATGCAAATCTCGGAACATATAAAAAGATTTGACCTTTTGTCCCCATTTCAGTCTGGTTTTCGACCAGGACATAGCTGCTCTAAGCAATAGTAAAGATCTTAGATGACATCAGAGTGTCTTATGATTTGGGGCGCATAAACTTGCTCTGTCTCTGAGATTTCTCCAAAGGATTTGATTCTGTTGACCACTCAATACTGTGTCAAAAACTTGAGGTTAACTTTGGTTTCTCTAGCATGGTGGTCCGTTAAATAGTTAATAGTCTGTTAAATAGTTACTTAGTTAGAAGGTCTCAACGAGTTAGGGTGGAAAATAGTCTGTCTGCTTTCTGTTGTTTATCCTGTGGAGTACCTCAAGGCTCAGCACTTGGTCCGTTGTTATTTTCAATGTTTATCAACGATATTTTCATCATATGTCATCATGTTACCATGCATGCATATGCTGATGACCTGCAACTTTATTAAGTTAGTCCTTTTGACCTTGTTGATAATTTATGTGTTAGGATGAATGAGGATTTAAAAGAAATAATGAAATGAGCTGATACAAATAAGCTCAGACTAGATCCAATTAAATCATATGTTTTGCCTATTTTCAAAGCAAATTATTCTGCTTCCAATATACCAACTATTTATTTAAATGGTGTTGTGCTAAACTTTGTTGGCAAAGTTAAAAATCTAGGATATATTATTAACTCGTCTCTTTCTTGTGAGGATCACATTAATTCTGTTGTTTCTAAGGTCTACTATGCCCTTCGGAGCCCGAGATGGACCGCGTCATTTGTACTTGTTGATACTAGAAAAAAAATTAGTGCTCCAGCTTATAGTGTTTCATATAATAATATAATATAATATTTCATATTGTCTTTAGCAAACTTGATTCCAGGTCCAAACTTAAGTTACAACAAGCTTTTAATAACGCCGTAAGATATGTATTTGGCCTTCGTAAATTTGACCGCATCAGTCACTTGAGCAGCAAAATACTCGGTTGCAATATTCTCAACTATCTTGATGCGAGGAACTGCATATTTTTGCATAAATTGTTATACACAACGACACCTATATACCTTTTTGAGAAGTTACAACTTTGTAGATTAACCAGAAATATGAACTTGATAATTCCATTATTTAATTTTGTAAACTCCAACAGACTTTTTTTGTAAACGCCGTCAGAATTTGGAACTCGCTGCCTTTAAGAATAAAATGCACTCAAAACTATCGCAACTTTAAGTATTAAATTTTACTACACTTTTCTTAATAACTACTATAATTTTCTTCATCTTTTAGTATAAGAATAATTTTTAACTAAGAACATTTTGATCAATTTGATAATTTTAATTAAATACTTAAACAATTGTATTTATCTAAATTAATTTATTCAGTTGCTTATTTTCTTGTTGAAAATAATATATTAAATTATTTATTTATTTTAAAATTAATTTATTAATTTTAATCAAATCCTTAAGTATTTGTTTTAAACAATATGTTTTTATCATTTGTTTATAAAATAATGTTAATATGTTATTTTTACTGCATTTAAAAGACTCTGTCTTATTTGTAAACATTATTTCTTAATAAATTACAAATTATAAATTACAAGCTTTCTTTTTTAAAATGTAACGTATCTTTAAGTGTTTATTTGTTGTAATGACTACATAGTATAATATAATTTTTTTCAAGCCAATGCTTATATCGTACTATAAAAGAACCTAGTTCTTACTGTACCAACATGTTCTCTAATTAAGTAAATAAATAAATTTCGCTATGGAGTCATCAACTAAAAACTTGGGTCTACTTAGGCATAATGGTCCCATGCATGCCTTTTTTATTTTATAGCTAGCATACCTGTTCATGGCATTGCATAGTGATGCGAAATAGCATGCTAGCCGAAAAAAATTCGAAATTTAATTACACATTCTAAAGATGTATCAGCAAAAATTGCTTCATG
Organism: Dichetophora obliterata; assembly: GCA_963920525.1. Taxonomy (NCBI): domain Eukaryota; kingdom Metazoa; phylum Arthropoda; class Insecta; order Diptera; family Sciomyzidae; genus Dichetophora; species Dichetophora obliterata. The sequence continues at coordinate 44,070,118 of OY986435.1, read as the reverse complement.
TCGATGTTTTAGCTCTCAAGAACAAGAGATCTTCCACATCTTCCGAAAGCATTCCTTGGACAAATTGCTTGAGGATATTTATGTTTAAAGAAATTTGAAGACAATTGTATGCAAAGAAATTTTCCAAATTTAATTTACATTTTATTTTTTTTTTATTGAAAATACCTCCGATTCTGATGATGAATCCATTTTTCTCACTTTTTTTTGCTACAGCTAATTGCATTTTAATTTATCCTTAACGAAAATCGAACTTTATTCGAATCAATGAAATTCATATAATTTGCAAAATATATACATACATAAATAAAAAAAGAGCAAATTTTTGCAATAAAAGTTTTTGTATTTGAATGCAAAATTAAATAAAAAATTTCTTATTTTAATAGCAGTCAGGATAATTTATTAATCTAGGTCAATTTGCAGCGAAAATTGCATCAATGGCATTGTTTTGACATTTATTGGAATTTTAACGATATCATTTTTATTCCATTTCACATTCTATAAAGCTGAGTACCAATTTGTTTATGTGCATGTGTAGAATTCTATTAACATGGCATAACTGAACCAGCCAAGCTCTATTTAAGTTGACAAATATATTTGTGTCCTTTTAGGCTAATTTAACTAAATAAAGTTTTCTATTTTTTGTAGGGTTTAAATAAATTTTGGTTTTTATGTAAGTATGTTTATTAATTATAAAGCACATTTTTAATATTAAATATTATTTCATTATTTGATTTGAGGGCGTGCATGTATTTACTACGTTACATAAGAGTATTTTTTTTATTACAATTGCAAGAGGTTGACATTTATCAACAATATTAGATGCACATAAAATAGCGGTTTTAGGCACATCCAAGAAGCCGTTTTTACAATAATTCCTAATGCTGCACTTTTAGCATTTTAGAAGAACTACGTTCATTTTCAGCTTAAATCGTTTCGCTGTTATGGCTAACAAGAAGTATTGTAATTTAAATAAGTTTTTTTGAACACGTGTAGCATTAACGTGTAAAAAAACGATATTATTTACAAAATTGAATTAAAAATGTTCATTGTTAAACCACACTTACACAAATTACATCCATACCAGAATCTTGAAAAACAATCACATTTCGTCAATTTTATTAATCATGGTTTCCACTCACTAGCTTTGCAATAGTTTAAGTGTTTTGTTAATGACCGTGGCATTCTCTTAATAAAACTGCCACTGAACATCTGAGATTATTGAAAAACGGACGCAGTACAGCCGCTGTACGGCCGCTGTACAACCAAGATTATTGAAAAAGGCCTTTCTACGGTCACTGTACGGCCGTTACTTATATGTAAATTCTAGTAGTTAAACTCCATTTTTAATAATTAACAATTTATTTTCCACGCCAATTGATTTTCTACATATTCTACAAATATTGGTTTTTTTTTTGTAAGTATAAAATTTGAATTAGATTAATTTTAATCTATTTTTATGAACTGTTTTAACCTTTTGCTGTGTGTCGATTTCCTAAATGGTCAGTTTCTAGCACTTTATATGGACCTTTAAAAAGACTATCCAGTTTATGGCCGGTTTCGTCTTTTAAGTAAACCATATCATTTTGTTTAATAATTTGTGGTTTTGCCTTCTTGTCATAATTTTCTTTCATTTTCACTTTTACTCCTTCTAACAGTTCTATTGCTCGTTTTTGGGCTGTTTGTAGTTTAAATTTGAGTTCTGAAACGTAATTATCTATAGTGTATATTGGATCTACTTTTCCGTTTAACATAAAGTCATAGGGTGCAACGGATTTCCCGTACACTAACTCAAAGGGTGTGTAGCCATGTGTTGTGGATGGAGTTGTATTGTAGCAATACGTAAAATATTTAAGCCAATGATCCCAATCTAATTTATTTGATGATATATATGACCTTATGTATTCGTCAAAAGTTCTATGAGAGCGCTCTACTGTACCTAAAGTTTGGTGATGATATGAAGTCGATGTTTTCTTTTCTATTTTTAAAAGTTTGCATATTTCATTTCGCACTTGGTTTTTATATTCGGTACCCATATCTGTTAGGATCTGTTGTATGGGTCCATGAACAAGAATGCAATTTTCTACTATAGATTTGGCTACAACGTTTGCTGATTTGTTTGGAATAGCAACTGTTATGAGAAATTTTGTTAAATCGCAAGTTATTGTCAGTGCGTATTCGTTGCCATTGAATGATTTCGGAAGTGGACCTATTGTGTCAATTTGCACGGCATCAAAAGCTCTAGTCGGAGTAGGTGTTTTAGTAAGAGGTTCTATATGATTTACCCCAGATTTATTTTGTTTACATTTTTCACAATTTTTTACATAAGATTTCACGTCTGAAATCATATTTTTCCAAAAATATTGTCGTTTTAGTTTTGATAGTAATCGGGTGACTCCTGGGTGGCCTCCAAATGCAGGGTCATCGTGATACTTTTGTAGTATTTCAATCTTTTGTGTGGGTGAAGTAATTTCAGTGATTTTTGGTGTTATTGCAATAGTTACCTTTTTTAATTTTTTGTTGCCTATCTTTTTGAATTCCTTAACGTCGACGTATTTAAATAATTTATCATTAATCGCGATTTTTACATTTTTAAAATTTGCATTTCCAACTACTGTTTCAAGTTTGGGAAAAAATTGAGCTAATTCAATCTTCCCATAAGCAATGAAATCTTTAACATTTATTTCACATACCTTCTTTTTTCCATGGAACAAAATTACATTGGAGGAATTATTTAATTTTTCAATATTGTTTTCATTTTTGGTGCACCTTTTTAGTTTAAATTTTAGGCATGGTAACTTTATTACTTCGTGTGTCGTTATAGTGGTATTGACTTTTTGTTTTAAAACATTTTCATTTGGGTTAGTATTGGTATGGAGGGATGTATTTTTTGTTTTTGATCTTGTGACTACTTGGATAATAGCAGAATTTTCTTCTTTAAGTCGTTTGATTTGCCCAAAATCAATACGAGATAAAGCATCTGCACCGCAATTGTCTTTTCCTTTAATGTATTCAATTTCGAAATCGAATTCCTCGAGGTCGAGTCTAATTCGTGTGAGTTTGGAGGAAGGATTTTTCATGGCAAAGAGGTAAGTAAGTGGTTTATGATAACTTTTTGTTAGAAATTTTGTACCATAAATGTAGGGTTTAAAAAAATTTATTTCCCAATGAATGGCGGTAAGCTCTTGCTCTATTACAGACTTGTTGCTTTCCCCTTTGGTGAAGGTTCTGGATGCAAATGCTATGGGTAGTTGTATTCCGTTGTGGTTTTGACTCAATACAGCACCGCATGCGATCTTGCTTGCGTCCGTAGTTATGCAGAACGGTTTTTCGAAAGTAGGATATTTTAATATTTTTGGTGAAAGTAAAGAGTTTTTTAAATATTGAAACGCGTTTTCGCATTCATTCGAACAGATGAATGGTGTTTTCTTTCTTGTTAATCTAGTTATATGTATTGCATGGTGTGAAAAATTGGGGATAAATCTTCTATAATAATTTATGAATGCTACAAATCTCTTACATTCGTCAGCAGTTGTTGGTTTTGGATATGATAAGACTTTTTAAAATTTTGAGTCATCTGGTAAAATGCCTTTATCTGTGCATTTGTGTCCTAAAAAGGTTACCTGTGAATTGAAAAATTTACATTTATTTGGATGAAGTTTTAGATTTGTTTGCCTATAGATTTCAAAAACTGCTTGTAAATTTGTGAGCATTTGTTTTTCCGAACAGCCAATGACTATTAGGTCATCCATATATACAAAAATTCTGCCTGGACCGAGACCAGAAAATGCTATATTCATCATTCTTTGGAAAGAATTAGGAGATATCTTTAATCCGAAAGGTAATCGCTTGAACCTGAATGAACCTTGTTCTGATGAAAATGAAGTTATATTTCTTGAATCGTCATCAACTCTATGTAAAGGATATTTGTCACATGCTAGCTTTTTATTGATTTGCCTATAATCTTTTACAAGTCTCCATTTGTTCTCTGATGAGTTGGGTGACGATTTTTTGGGTACGAGAAGTATGGGACTGTTATATTCGGAGACTGAGGTTCAACAATATTGTCTGCAATTAGTTTCTCTATTTGTCTTTTGATTTCTGGTTTATGGTTAAATTGCATTCTATAATTTTTAATATAAACTGGTGTTTCATCTTTTAGATACAATTTTTGTTTATAAAAATTGTTAAAAGAGTACGCATCGGTTTCTAAAGCAAACACATCCGTGTACTCTGAAACGAGTTGCGTTAGTTTTTCTCTGTGGTATAAAGGACAATTGTTTATTAATTTGTTTAAGATTACATTTTTTCGTTCTTGGTTATAATTCTGTTCTTTTGTTTTTAAAACGTAATAGTCGTTGAGGCTTTCTGTCTTTATATTATTTTGCATTAGAAAAACATTTTGATCCGTTATATTGATTATCCTAACATATGTTTATTAATTGTTTATTAATTTGTTTAAGATTACATTTTTTCGTTCTTGGTTATAATTCTATTCTTTTGTTTTTAAAACGTAATAGTCGTTGAGGCTTTCTGTCTTTATATTATTTTGCATTAGAAAAACATTTTGATCCGTTATATTGATTATCCTAACATATGGGTTTTTTGTATTAACGATTGTGCTTGCCATGAAAATACCTTCTTTCAATTCTTGGTTTGGAATTAAAACTTCTTCATCTGTACACGTGATTTTAATTTTCCTTATGACTTCCGCTCTTGCAGGAAGTGAGAGCATATCTTCTTGAGGTGAGTCCAATATTTCGACTTCTAGATGGTTTTTTAAAAAGTGTGGTCTAATGATAAACCAACTTGGACCAGAATATTGGTAATCTAACACACAGTTAACATTTTTTATGAAATCTTAACCGATTATACCGTCACAAGGTATTGGAAATGAAGAATCAACAATGTGGAAATTATGATATATTTGGAAATTATTTATGTCTAGAATAGCTTCAGTGAAACCAAGTGTTTTTATTGTACCGCTTCCTATACCTTTTAAATTCAATATTTTATTCATATTTATACTAACATTGTCTATATGTGTTGTTTTGAAAAGGCTTATATCTGATCCCGTATCTAAAAGAAATGTAGAGGCTGAGTTACTTAAAGATGATTTTATTGTAATATAATTATTTAAAGAGAGGTTGATATGCAGAATTTAATGTTTTTTTTAAATTGGTACAGTCCCCAGTTGGGCAAGCTGGGGGCCATCCACGTTTTCCGACGTTTCTGCATATCTAACGTTTCTATTACGGTTGTTTCGTCCCCTATAACTATTATTGTTGTTAGGGTAATTGTTGTTTCTATTAGTGCTGTTTCTGTCATTATCGTAGAAATTTTCGTTTCGTCTTGAGTTATACCTATTGTTTCTGTTAAAAGAATTTCTATATCCGCGGTGTGAATAACTTCCGCGACCCCTATATCCTCCTCTAAGGTTACGATAATTATTAATGTCATTTATTTGCGAAGTTCCTGAACTTTCTGAGCTTAGTTCAAGGAATTTGGTGACAGCGTCGCCTACTGTTTGGAACTGACCTGCTCTCATTAACAATTTTACCTCCTCAGATTTCGCATTGGTTTTTATTGTCTTTATTGCATGTTGAGTGGTGTACCTTTTTGCTAATGCAGGCGTCAGACCGTCTGCAATATATGCCTGTTCCAATTGCATTGTTATGCTTTCGATTTCTTTTGCGAAGTCTGTGTAACTTTTGTTTTGTTGCTTTACTGTAGTGAGTTTGGCTGAAATGTTTTGTGGTGAGTCATATTTCACATTTGCGAGTAATGTAGCTTTGATTTATTGAATGGTGTTTTCATTTTTTAATAATCTACCGGCTGTTTGAGTTAGTTTAATTTTAATTAATGAAATAGCTACACTTTCATGAGTATCTTTTATGGTGTCCAGTAAATCTAGAGCATTTACAAATTTATTTAAATTTTCTACTTTTTCATCAAATTCAGGCAACAGTTTTGTTGCAATGCTTATAAACTCGATAGATGTCATCGTGGCTATATTTTGTTTTTTTTTTTATTCGTCAATGTCTATGTCTGAGCTTTCGCTATCGCTTAAGTTGCGAAATGTTATGTTTATGAACTTATTTAGTTCTCTTGGTACCTCTTCTTGAATTTCCAGTCGCTTAAATAAAACTTCTAACCGTTGTTTTATTATCGTAAAATATGTGCTAAATTCAATTTTATGGTTTGAACTCAACAATGGATATATTGTTTTACTCAGACCCGTTATTAAATTATGTTGACTTACAAGTATACTAAAGTGTTTAATCCGTGTTGTGCTTGTTGGTATTGCAGTCTTGTTTAAGCATTTGTATGATTTATCAAACTCTGTTTTAATGTCTTTTAATTTGTTTGATAAGTTTTCCCAGGTAACTGGGCTAGACATATCTTATTGTGTCAGTCAGTTGAGAGAAAAAAAAAAAAATAATTCCAAAATCGACATTCACAAAAAACAAATAAAGGTGTGTATATATATATCATACATATAATCGTATATAATTAAGAAAAAAATCAACAAACCTTAAGTTATAAGATATATAATTTAATTGTTTCTTATCTATTGTGTCATTGATAGTGATCCCGATGCCCGCTTATTCCATTGATGAACAATGATGGTTTTTTCTTCCCCCATTCCCAATCGTTGGGGGGTGTTGGACCTCCAGCTTTGAGGCACTGACTTCCTTATATATTTTGAGTTTCTCTTCGTCGGCTTAAGTGCTGTTTTATCATAGTATATACTATAATTATTAGTAAAAATATAGCTAGTAACGCTATCAGTTGCCAGTTGTTTTGCGCGTTGGTTTTCTCACTGGTAATAAAGGTTTCCTGTGTTTCAGTCACCTTTAATTGTCGGTCAACATATTTTTCGAGCTTATTCTGCCCGATTTCATATCCTGATAGGGCTAACAGGATTGCACTGAGTGCTTTGTTCCACCAGGACATAGTTTCGTTTTTCACTTTTTTTTTATATTGTTTTCTTTAAATTCATTCACTTATTTCGGCATTTAATTGGCCTTCACTTTAACTAGTCTTTTAAAATTTGAATTGGTTTTTAACCAGTTTGGCAGGATTCTATAAATTCATTCACTTATTTCGGCATTTAATTAGCCTTCACTTTAACTAGTCTTTTAAAATTTGAATTGGTTTTTAACCAGTTTGGCAGGATCGCCATATTATGAAAAAATAAAACAATGGAAAGACAGTTCAACTGTTTTTGTTTAATGTCAATTAGTGACTGCCTTTATTTTTTAAAAAACATTGTAAGGACCCCTTTTGACGGGGTCAAAACCGGCCCTCACAATAAGAGCCCACCGAATGATTCTACCGATGGCGGCCCTGCTACGGCCACATAAACGACCGGCAGCCAGGCAATACCCATCGGTACAGCGCCCCTGTGAATTAAATCACAGACGACCGCACAGCAACAGCAGCAACGCTATGCACATAAATAGCCAGCACCTACAACAACAACAACAACATTACCCCAGGTTAAGTAACCGCTTAACAAACAGCAACGCTATACATTTATAGTCAACAACAACAACAACGCTGCTCCAGCATGGACAACAGTCAACGCTACAACAGCAACGCTATGTACCCATAGCCAACAAAGACGAAACCCCCTCCCGATGACGACAAACAACAGCTGCATCAGCCACACATAAACCACGGATCACGCCACTCACGGTAACCGTACATATTTATATAATTATTAAAATTTCATATTCTGACTGCTACTCAAAGTACAGTCATAATAAAACACATCTTTATTTTGTTATTATAAAACTTCATTATTCAAATAGTCTAATCTTTATTAAGCTATATATATGTAACTAGTGGACCCGGCAAACTTCGTCCTGCCTTCAAAGGTGGCAAATTAAAGATTTACAATTTTCAGGATAGATGGTTCTGTATTTATATATTTAAATTGTGAAAATAATTTTGTTACAAAAGTTTGTTTATTTAAATAAATGCTTTAAATACTTTATTGATAAGTTTTTAATAATTATTTAAATTAAGTCAATTTAATTGAGATCTTAAATTACTGCAACGCTTTTAGATGCACAACATTCTTTGTTTGTCTGTCGGGAGCGTAAACAAATAAGGCCGATGGTTTACCTACTCTAGAACATGCTACATAGAGCTGGCCATGAGAAAAGCATGGATACTCCAAATTGATGCCACAAATTTTTAAAGACTGTCCCTGCGCCTTATTAATAGTCATTGCAAATGCTAGTTTTACTGGAAATTGAAGGCGTTTGAAGTCGAATGGCAAATCATTCGGAATTATTGGGATTCGTGGGATCAGTACGTCTTCCCCCTTGTACTTTCCCTTCAAAATTGTACCTTCAATGACGTTTGTCATAAGTTTTTTGACAATAAGTCTTGTGCCATTGCAAAGTCGAGGCTGATTGATATTACGCATCATTATGATTACGGATCCAACCTTTAACTGAAGATCATGTAGCGGCAAACCTGACAACTCGATGGAATTTAAAAATTCTGTTGGATAGTTCACAACATCCTCCTGGTTCATGATAGTGTCAATTGATTTGTAAGACACTATTAGCCCTTCAATGGCCATTTGAATCGTTGCATTAATCTCATCGACGTCTTTGTTTTTAGCGGCTAATATTGCTCGTTCTCCTAGCCAATCATGATTCCTGTAATACTGCAAAATGTTGGGGAACACACAATGAATTAGCTCTTCTTTTGACTCAGTAAAATGGCAGAAGTCATTAGGTAACTTTATTAAACCAGTCGTAACGTTGATGGGAATTTTTGCATTTCCAATATCCAATAATTGCACCGAAAAAACATCTGCAGAGGGATCGTTTTGCAGTTGGATTCGCATATTTGTTGTGAGTTTCAGCGTAGTAACATGTCTCCACAAATTGGAAGATTTGAGACATGCATTAATTTGATCAGCTGCAGTTGACCGTGGAATTACCGGTAATGTTTGGCGAAAATCACCTGCCAACAGTATCAGGGCACCACCACAAAGATTTGGATTATCTCGCAAATCTTGTAGTGTTGTTTGCAGAGCTTCCAATGATTTTTTGTGTGCCATTGTACACTCGTCCCACACAATCAGTTTGCATTGTTGCAAGACTTTTGCCATTCCGGATGTCTTCGATATGTTGCATGTTGGTTGGTCGTTAATCTGCATGTTCAATGGCAGTTTAAGTGCCGAATGCGCAGTTCGACCACCATCCAATAAAGTTGCAGCAATACCTGAGGATGCGAGGGCAAGTGCAATATGATTTTGCGATCTTATGGTTGCTAATAATAATGAAATCAGAAATGTTTTCCCTGTACCTCCAGGAGCATCCAAAAAAAATATTCCACCAGTTCCATCGTTGACGGCTTTTATTATTGTATTGTAGGCATATTTCTGTTGGGGATTAAGTTTTTCGATGCCTGGTTGAACATTATCTGCCAATTCCTCGCGATTGTATTGGTTCTCTCTCAGTAAATCTTGATTTAATACAGCGTTCATTGGACGATTCGGTGCAATCATACCTAATTGTATCAGAACTTTGTTAACAATAATCAAACACTGGTCTTCAATCATTATTAATGCTTCATTATGCATTTCGTTTGATATCGACAAATCAGGATTTTGTGTAATGGCACGCATTCGATGAAGAATATCTTGTGTCATATCATCCTTGTATTTTACCCATAGATCGATGGGATTTGATGGAAAACATGTCGATATGATGATCGAAAATAAAGTTCGTATTTGATGTGGATGTGATGAAAGTACTGCATCAGCAAGTGTATGATCCCAATGAGTATCATTGTCTAGTAATCGCAAGTGTTGGCAAGCTTCGCGGTATGTGGCACACAATCGCCCATCGACCGTTCTCAAATTCTGAAATGATGTAGGTCCACGAACATTCACCAACAGCAAACGGAGATAAAAGCATTCATCATTATTAGGATGCACTGTGTAAATGCGTCCCAAAGCATCTGTGGAGAACACATTTGGATGACCATCAGTGGGAGTGCCATGTTTGCGACGTTGAAAAGTTTTTGAAGACTTATTCCAAGTGTAATATCTTGGCATTTCGCGGTATAATAATGTTCTGGCGAATGCATCAGTTTGGCACATTGAAAAGAAACTTGTCAGTGTAGTAGGTTGTGGTCGTTCAGCTGCTTGTAAGGCATTTTCGGGTCTGAAATATACACGTTGTCCGTTTTCAAGGTGAACAGCCAAATGAACCACAGTTGGATATCTTTCATGAATTGGGAAAGAAAAAATCCGCCAAATAGCTTCATTGCTGCTGATATAACGGCCCATTTGATACTGCGTGATTTCATCGTTTGCGTATTCAGCAGCTGCACCAAAAACAGCCATATCGCTTCCTTTGTTCACATATTTGCATATGTATTTAATTGATTTGATGGAATTACAATATTCTACATTTATATGTGCTTTGTATGCCTTCGACAATAATGGTGAATATGGGACGATCCATCGATTGTCAACCTGAATATCTTGACGGTTTACTTTCGCAATGGCTGATTTTCCGCTGTCCTGTGTTGATCGACGCCGATATAAAGGATAACCATCATTTCCAGTTACTGTCTCAGCAGTGAATGCTCTAGGATAACGTTTGGAACACTTTCCATCAATCATACATGGTGAATTTACGTTGAATGACCCACATGGCCCATGAATCATGTTCTTAGTCACCACTTCGAACAATTGAGGATCAATATGTTTGTCAGGAATTTCAGCTGATATGATATCGTCAATTTCATCAGGTCTTAATTTTTCTTTTAACCAAACTAAAATATGTGCATGGGGTAAACCTCGTTTCTGCCACTCGACGGAATACATCCAACAACATGTTTCTCCAAACACTCTAAGTTTCACGACAAAATGCATCAGTGATTTTAGTTTCTGTCTAAAGACTCGTGCAGTTATGTCATGTCGATGAACCGATGATTGACCTGGAAACAGGAGATCTTTTATTTCATCCCATTGTGGATTACATGTAAAGGTGATAAAAAGATCCGGACGACCGTATTGGCGAACATATGACATCGCATCTTGTGCATATTCATGCATGTGTCGCGGACTTCCAATATACGTTGCTGGTAAAATCTGCAATCTACCGACATTGTTTCCATTGCCATCTATGCTGATAGCATCCCGAAGATGTATGTACTCTTCAGAGCGGAGTTGGTTTTGATTGAGTCTGAGGAAAGTCAGCCGCTCCGTTTCTATCTTCACGTACATGTCAACAGCGAATTGGTGAAACAGTCCTCTGCATTTTAAAATGTAATTGTGGTCGTTTTCACGAACCATCAATCTGAATGCGTAGAAGTTCATGGAACTTAGTTTTTTGTTCGTCTCGGCGCCTACAATTTCAAGTGTGTAATTTGTTGGTAACAAAAATACAACTTAACTTTAGAAATTTTATGGTACTCACCGGTTAATGGGTTTACCATCTTGATTGTGAAATGATAGCCGTCATCACCCTGCCAAAAGAGTAGAGGATACTGCAATGCATCATATGATCGATGCGTTTCTGACACACGCTGTAATCGGTCGTTACGGCGATGGAGAACAATATCACGTGAAGCCAAATTTTCACCTACAACAACTATTGCAACATCATCGACAGTTGGAGCATTGAATCTTCTGGCGTGTTCCCCAGCTGGTCTTCTATCGGCATGTATAACAATTTTATGGTTGTCTGACGGCATTTGTTCAAGAGCCGTTTTGAACAACCCAACTAATGCATTGTGTTCATGAAGGATACTTTGCAGCTGTTGGACTATTTCCCGGTTAATAGGGGCATTGTGTGCACATCGTTGATCGACTTCATCGTTTGAGTTCCCCATAAAATATATTTGCAGAAATTGATGGTCCTCATCAACGTTTGGCAACAACGATCCTGCTCTATGGTAAATTTGACCTTGAATCTGCAACGGTGGTGTGAATTGATGAAAAATGTAATTTATTTACATGTGGCAAATTAATTACCTTAAATGTTGGCATGAAATTGTCTCGGACAATGTTCGTGGCGCCGAACGAAGTCATTTGAAAGCAAGAATTGTACTTTTGTATATTGTTTAGGAAATGCTTCGAAAGAGGTGCTGATCCAGAAACCAATGAATACAGAGGCTCAGGTGGTGGGTTAAATGGTGGTAGTTTTATCTTTCCATTTGCGCAGCATAACCCTGGAGATTCTTTGGGAAATTTCAGAGTCTTGCAATGAGAACACACAATGCTCATGGACCCGATTACAACATTATTATCCGTACAATAATCAGTAGATGAATCATAGCGGAAGGCTGTACGAAAATAATTTCTCGGTACACCAGCTTGTCGTTGTACGCGTCTAGCTATATTGTTTTCTTGATGATTATCATCCGATCGATTAATAGATGCAATGCGACGTCTTTGTCTCAATCGATTTTCTTCATTTCGTATAGCTTGATCTTCATGTGACTCAATTAATCGGGATTCTAACATCCGTTGGCTGTTCCTCTCAATACGATTTGCCCGATGTTCAGGACTTTCAATCGCTCGAGAATTTCTTGAGCTTGTAGCCGTACGGCTTCTGCGACCAATGTTCCTACGTCTGATTGGCGGCATCTCACTGACTTATTTTGAAAATTAATTTAAAACAAAATCAATACTATAATGAAACGTCACTCAGTTCTTAAGTTATGCTGTCACAAACACACGCCAACTCATTTTTATATATAAAGAGAGAGAAGAAGAATAAAAGAAGATATTCGTCGTTTTTTCTTATAAAGAAAGTAATTGCTGAAATTATACTCACCAACACCTATATTATATTGCACGAAAAATTTGAGCGCACGGTTAATTGTATTTTAAAATTTTCACTTTTTAGAGCAAACACAAATGGCACTAATTAGGAACTTTTCAAAGTTTAAGCTTAAGCCAAGTAACAAAATTGAGAAGTGAAAAGAAGGCAACGTGCTTGACAAAGTTAGGAGTTTGAGTTTCTCCTAAAAGTTTCTCATACATAGAAAAATGAGCATTGGAAAGGAGTTAGTATATGAAGAACTTAAATTTTCCTAGTCTTACCAGTAATTTTTAAATAGTTTTATTCTCTAAAAAATCATTTTTGAATAAACAAAAAATCAGCCAAATAGCTCAAAGTTTTTGTAGATAGATAGCTTTTTTGTACCCAGTGTTTAACGGGATGCAAAAGAGTGTAATTTTTTATGAACTCCTCAACAGCCCGCACACCAAATTTTGTTTAAATACCTATAACAGGATCAGAAATAATGTATTTTTAATTTGTGATTTGTATGGGAGGTACCACGCCCCTTTGTCCAATCACGCCTATTTTTGCAGCAGAACTTACAATATGTACACCAAACTTATATACCAAATTTTGTTCACATACCAATAGCCGGAGCAGAAATAATGTATTTTTAATTTGTAATTTGTATGGGAGGTACCACGCCCATTTGTCCAATCACGCCTATTTTTGCAGCAGAACTTACAATATGTACACCAAACTTATATACCAAATTTTGTTCACATACCAATAGCCGGAGCAGAAATAATGTATTTTTAATTTGTAATTTGTATGGGAGGTACCACGCCCCTTTGTCCAATAGGACCGAATTATAAATCTAAACCACTCGGAGCACCACCCAAACGCATACAAAAAAATTTATACAAATCGGTCTCTCCGTTCTTTAGTTATGCTGTCGCACACACACGCCAACTCATTTTTATATATATTAGAGATATACAATATACATACTAATAAGTTATACACTGAATTAACCATTTACAATTTAATACTTGAGACTAAACTAAAGTACTCACCCTGTATTATATTTAAGCTAGAAACATAAAGCATACACACATTGTTACTCATATAAGAAATTAATGTTAACAAAAATAACACATACATACAAAATAACTGAGCGAGCTTCCCCTCAAAATATAACAAACACATTTATACGCCACATAAGAAATAGTGTGTATCAAATTGTGTAAATTATATTTGTTTCTCGCTCAGACAAGCATAGAACGTATGGCTATAGTAGATAGAATAAGTTTATATGCGTCACATGACGCCGGTGCCAGCCACCACTTAGGAGATTTTATTTTTGAAATAAAGAGAGTCGAGTGCGAGACACTGAATGAACAAGACGTGCAGAAGTTTTATTACGATTCCTTTTTGAGTTGGAACTATTTCGAAGCTGAAAGCAATTTGGAAGGTAGCTGGTCGGACGGACGCTGACACCGAAGACGGTAAGGTATCCTGAATACAACCCCACACCACTTCCTAAATTCCTTTCACACTAGGGCAAAACGTCGAGACATAAGACCTTTCACTGAAAGCCTTTCTTCTCCGTTTCCCCACTTCCAACTCTGCACGAGTACCGCCGAAAGGCCATTTCATCAACTTGTTTCACGCTTGAGGCCAGACGGCTCCTTAGGAGCCAATCAGGACCTCGCGTCGAAACGCCTTGCTAGCTATACGCCAGCAAACATCCTATTACAAGGCGAGCGTCGTGGCCAGAGACGTTAAAGTTCTCCGTGCCCCGCTTTGTGCTTTCCCACAGCTCTGCACGAGCAAACCAAGGCATAACCCCTTTAACAAAATTGTTTCACGCTTGAGGCTGGACGATTCACCGAAACAACCAAGCTTCGCGTCGAAACGAAACGCAAGCTACACGCCAGCGTCCCTATCCCATTCCCGAAGAAATTCCCAGCGACGCAAACCGCACGGACGGACAGGCCGACAGGACGAACCGGCCATCCACCTGCAAAGCATCACTACCCGTAAAAGGATTTCTACTCGGACATCGCCGCGATTCTAGTGCTCCCTTAAAAAAGGAGTGCAAGCGGTCACAACCCAAAACCTCCACAACAATTCTTGTGTCAGAACCCCGGACAGCCGCTGAGTTATACCCTGGCTGGAAAACCCAATCTGTAGCGCCCCGGAGGTTCGTTACAACATAAAACCTAAAAGCTTATAAAACATAACATATGAAATCTTAAAGCGAAGCAAATTTGGAGGTATGCAAAAATACACCGCTTAAGGTATCGTATTATTCTGTTCTACTTTTATTGAAAGTATTGCTTGAAACTTTTGCAATATCAAAGCAAAGGTTATTGACTTCAGTCAATCACGCAATTGAATTACAGAATATCATTGCAACAGAAAACTTTTTGTAAATGTTATTGACTTAAGTGAATCACACAATTGAATTACACATTCAGTTGTGTGTCATGCATTTTCACTACAGTACGGCCGTTGTACAGCCGAGATTATTCAGAAACGGCCTCTGTACGGCCGTTGTACGCTCGTTGTACGACCGCTGTTTGGCAAAAAAGTCCTGCCATACGACCCTTGTACGACCCTCGTACGGCCGAGAAAAATATTTAAAATTAGGCCCTGTACGGCCGCTGTTTGGCCTTAGCTAAAAAAGTGTTTATTTTTACTTGGGTTGAGTTTAATATCTACCACGGGAAGCCAAATTTTTTTTGCTTTAATTCATGTTAAATTAAAATAATTATTTAAAAAAACTCAAAAGGAATGTTCCAGATTTGTTTACCACATTAGAACTAAAAAATTAAAATAATTTATAAAATGTTAAAAATGTTAACAATTTGTTTGTTATTTACCAACTACAGTAAGTTTGAGCACATTTTTTACATAGGGCAAGAAGATGAATTGGACAAACTGAAGATGACCATATTTTTTCCTTGCTTCATTTTCTTAGCATTGTGTCAATTTGACACTCAACGTCGTTTGAGGGAAATTTTGTATACAGCTTAACAACGTCATCAATTGGAATTTTTTTAGTGTAAAATCTAAATTTATGCATGATTATCACATTGAGCAAAAATTTCAAGAGAGTTTGAGCTCAAAGAAGAAAAATATATAATTTGCTATATAAAAATAGTGTCAAATTGACACTATAAGCGTTTACAGCGTAAAAATAAAAATAGTTTAACGCAGTTAATTTAAGTGAATAGTTTTTATCTATAGCATAGGTTTATGATCAATGAGTATAGTAAAAAGCTTAATATAAAAAATAACAAAGTAAACTAAAAAAACATTTTCAATAATTTTTATGAAATACAGTACAAAAACAGAACACTTTATAAAATATAGAACATTTATATGTTTTGCATAACAAAAAATTTTATATAGGACATTGTCTTAAAAAATAGTACTGTAATGTATTATACAGTACGGATGGTCACCGTAATCATAGAGGAAGTGAATTAGAGATTAAAATTTAACGTTTGCTTCATGATAAATCCAGTTTTTTTTTGCTGCTGTAACATATCGCTCAATTCGTGCAAGACTGTCACAACTCAAAACTAAGTATTTTTCAGGAGAGCCTTATGAAATTTTGAAATGACATCACGACCATTAATTGCAAAGGTAGACGGAAAATTGTTAAGAATATTTGTAGTCCATTATATTTTCAACCAAAAATATCATAAATTTTTCATTTGGCGTCAATAGTAAGTTTTTAATCAATATTTTTGCAAGTGTCTGTTTGAATTTTGACATTATTGCTACAAAAAATTATTTTGAAAAAATGTTTAATTTTGAGTTGTGACGATTTTGCTACAATATGATAATGTACTTTTGAGTAAGAAAGATGTCAAATTTTGAGTTGATACTTTATTACTACAAAAAATATTAGGTTACTTGCTTGGATTTTTATTTAAAAAATTGGTTTATGATATCATATGACGTTGTTGTTGAAAAATTCTAAAGAATTAAAAATAAATTTTAGTGTAAATAGAAATGAAAGGTTATTGCTACAAAAAGTAAAGAAATTGCTAAAAGTCAAAACGACACAAGTATCTGTAAAACCATCAATTAACAGCAAATCTGTCTGGAATTCACTCAAACTGAAGATATGATAACAATGCATATTTCTGTATATTTAACTCAAAAAACCAAAATTTTGAGTTGTGGCGGTTTAAAATGCAATAATTCTTTGAATTGTTGAATGCTTGGGCTTGCCAGTCAGATATAGTTGAAGCAGTAAATCTGTATTGAACTCCAAATCAAGGTTGATTGATTTGGCCAGGAAAGAAAAAAAAAAAAACTGAGTTAAGTTTCCTTATAAAAAATTATATTTAGGAGTAATATGTCTTACCAAGGAGGTTGATGAAATATAAATGAACGAGAAAATGATCAGTTACAGTAAAAAAACTGTAGCTTCTATAAAAATGTTTAATATTATATACAAATATAGCGTTAAATATATAATTTAAACTGTGGTGAAATTCGAAAGCGACATCTTACAATTCAAGGTAAGCTAACTTAGATGTGTAGATGAGTTAATATCTTGACATAAACAACGGTCTTGCACGAAATGAGCAATATAAAGATGTTTAAAAATAATATCAAAATTAAAATAAAGGTTATAGAAAACTTAATGAAAGATTTGAATGCATATGTGAAATAAAACACTCGTTTCTGAAGTCACGAAAACAATGAGCATTTAGTACATCAGAATCGCCAGGATCATGTTTGGAATTAAGAGTTTTAAGGATTTCTTGTATCCTTACATTTACCCTTGAGTGATATGTGCATGATGCCACGACGAGTTAAAGCAGTTGTTTTTTTTTGTAACGGACTGTTTCATATTTCTCGAAATATCTCTTTGTACCTTGATTTACAATAAAAAGGGCTACTTAATAATGCAATAAAAAGTTTTTACTGATTTCTAAGGCACAGTGACACAATGAGGAATATGCTAACAAAGGTGCAGAGACTGGCCTGTGTATGCATCACAGGGGCCATGAGGACATGCCCTACAGCAGCACTAGAAGTAATTCTGGACCAAACACCCTTACACCTTGTCATAGAGGTAGTAGCCAAGCAAACTCTGTTGTGCATTGCAAAAGAGGGGACAGGTTTAAGTAAAACTATCAGCAGTAGAGAGAAGGAGGATATTGCAAAGCACACTCCCTACATCGATCTACCAAGAGACGATATAGTAAAAAGGTATAAATTCGAAAAACACTTCGGAATTAAGCTTAGTACCAAGAAAGAGTGGGACAGCGAGATGATATCGCAAGTCAAGAAACCACACAGCATAGCATGGTATACAGATGGGTCCAAGACATTGGAAGGTATAGGCGCAGGGGTGTACGGACCAAGAACCAAGCACTCTGAACCTATGGGGACAACACCCCGTATCTTCCAAGCAGAAATCCTAGCAATACAGCTGTGTGCACAATTAAATTTGGACCGGAAATACAAAGGTCAGCATATAGTTGTGATGTCAGACAGCCAAGCAGCAATCAAAGCATTAGTCTCCAGTGAGATATCATCGAAAATAACATGAGAGTGCCTAACAAAACTCAACGAACTAGGCAAGACACAAAGGAATACAGGGTAACGAAGAAGCCGATGGTCTAGCGCGACAGGGTGCAGCCACAAAATTTATATTACCAGAAGCATTCTGCGGATTGGGCACACATTCTATAAAAGAAGAACTAAGAAGGGAGGAGAGGCATAAACGTTCAAACCTCTGGAAAAGCCTCCCAAAGCTAAGACAGTCCAAATTGCTCCTCAAAGATTTTAACACTTGGAGAGCAAAATTGTGCATAAGCTTAGGCAAACCGAATCTAAGGATTCTAACGGGGTTCCTTACAGGACACTGTAAACTAAAATACCACCTGATGAAATTGGGCTTAGAGACCGATAGTAACTGCCGTTTCTGTGAAGAAGCAGAGGAGACTCCAATGCACCTACTCACAAACTGCGACGCCGTGGCTCGCAGACGTAAGCTAGCGCTAGGGAACTACGAGCTGAGTCTAGAGCAGGTTTCATCCCTTGAACCTAAGAATATTCTCAAATTCATTAGAGAAATAGGGCTGGATGGAATTCTGTAATCCGCAAACCCAGCGGAGCCTTGAGAAGGAGGTACAATAGATCTAATTTAGGTCGCAGTACGCATCTCCACCATATAACATTAACATTAACAAGGCACAGTGATTATATCATATGCTAAAACTATTTGAATTATTAAGGTAAAATGCCCTGTATGTCACAATAATAGAATTTTAGTGGAAAACCGCAATAATTACGTTGCCACCATGTGGTGTTTAAAGTGGCGGTGGGCAGAGGCTACTTTGGGAAAACTAGAACGCAACACATTGTTATTAAAAGCAATCCATCATGATATGAATAAAATTAAGCTATAAATAGTAATAGGCAACAGAACGACAACCACAACATGAAGGGTGCTGAATTGTGGTGGTCGTATTGGTTTTGTTCATATTTCGCAGAATAAGTGTAAATTATTTTAGTGCTACAAATTTTCGATAAGTGCCATACTCGTGTTCTGCTCTCCAGCACGTTCTTCTATATTTTTTTATTTATTCATATTTAAAAATTTATAAATGAAAACGCTGATACATACATCATTAAAGCAAATGATCAACTCTTTATAACCCATGAAATTAGTTGCCCACTTTTAAATAAGCAAGTTGAAGATAATTTTAAAATCAGTTAGTATTAATTTGATCTAAAAAAAGATGAAGCACTTAATGAACTTTAAGTGTGGTATTATAATCAACAGCAAATTTATGAGCTATAATATAATTATAATTATAATTATAATTGGAAGAGCAAATTTTGATTAATTTTTGCTGAAATCTAGCATATTTTTGAAGTGAAATAATTATTAGTATTAAATTAAATTGAAAAATTACCACCATCTGGAGACTTGAACCTCGGCCGCGTGAGTGTAAGTTCATGGACTTATCCATCCGACGATCGCAGTTGTTAACCAATCGTCACCCAATTTTCTTCATTAAGAATAAACGCTTGCTCGTGTTTTTAGAAGAAATTTGCTTGAATTAAGTAAAAATTTGCTATTTGAGTTTATAATAATTTAGCAAATATTTGCATGATTTTAGTAAAAATTTGGTATTTGAGCTTATAACAACTTAGAAAATATTTGCTTGACTTAAGTAGAAATTTGCTTCTGCAGTTTATAATAACTTAGCAAAATTTTGCTAGAACATAATCAAAATTTTGCTTTTTCCTAAATACATGAGGAGTGATCACAATTTAGCAATCTTTTTTATAAGCTTTTATTTAACTTGCCTCGTTCGTATGTATGTATGTACGTATAAGGGAAGCTGATCCCGCAGTCCCAAAATAAGCCTCTTTAATCCCGGGATTTTTAAATTAAAAATTTTTGTTACAAATATGAATATAGAATTAGAAAAACCTTTTGTTGAGGCTGAAAAAGATTGTTAGGACGATGAGTGTATATCACTGGAGCAAAGACTTTGCGAAGTTTTAGAAGAATCGCAACATCGGGAAGTAAGCTATGTATTTCAAAATTGTCAGATATTCTGACTAAGGAAATCATTTTCTTTTGTGGTAAAGGCAATCGTGATCGAAACTAACAAATTGCTTACGATTATCATACAACTATTTCTACAACTAACATAGAATCAGAACGGGTTATATTTATCCTAACAAAACTCTCTAATAAAAAATAAAACGCGTTGATCAGCTTAATGATTCCTTTAAAAATAATTAAAACAAAAAATTTAAGTTTAAAAAGTCTTTCCTGACATAAATTTGCCTTAAACACAAAAAATCATGAAGATCGCCTACAAAAAAAAAATTTTTTAAATTTATATAGTACAATAATACCTTAAACTCTTGTATTTTATTTTTATTTTATATTTTTTGTTCTTTAACCCTTTCAATTTTTAGGCTAAACTAAGAACAAAATAATTTCTTTGAGATAATATTAATATTTAGGTCCTTCACAGATGTCAAAAACATAACTTCGACTTAAACCTGCGCTACTTACGTTTTGCAAGCTTGCACCAAGAAAATATTATTTTTCTCCTGTTCAGCAGAAAGTATTTTTTTTAATCCTTCAGATCTTTGTTTCTTAAACCCTCTTAATATTCTTATTATTAAAGCCAAAAAAGATAAAAAAAACATAAATTGGATTTTTTTCGGTTCATCTTTCCTTATAAAATAGGCAGAAAAAATTTTTTGCTTTTCTTGGGCACAAAATCGAAAATCCAACTGACTTTCATGTCAAATATCATTCTAAATTTATTTTTATCATGTTTGCTCATCTTTTTTTCATAGAACCAAACAATTTCATTTATACAAAAGCTTTGCAAAATAAATACATAAAAAAATTACTTCTGATGTGTCCAAAATATTGGGCAAATCCACTGAAAGTGTTAAATTAATACAATTTTTTAGTCATAAACCCGAATCACCCTGAGTAATTTTTTTTTTAAATGTTCAGAATGACCGGTTAACGCAAATATAAAATGGTTTAAACTAAAAGAAGCACATTTTAAGTGTTTGTGTTAGCGTTGCCATATGGAAACGACAGGGTGTTTCGGGTTAATAAAGAATGGTTCAGTTATAATTTGGCCGCATGTTACTGTCGATTGCAGCGCCCCCAGTGGACCAAATAAAAAGTTTTTAATGACGTATTGTTTGTAAACAATGCACCGTTATTCCCAGCAAAATTCATTTCAGTAAGTTTATATTTGTGACTACAGGCGAAGATGGAAAAAGAAATTAGGAAAATGATTGTGCACAAATCATTGGATAATCCGAACTGGTCGGGAAGAAAAATCGCTAAGATCTTAAATATTCCAAAATCTACCGTCAACAATGTTCTTAAACGATATAAACAAACGTTGTCCGTTGAACGAAAAACAAGAGCGGCTAAAAAAAAAGGGAAGCGGAGACCCAGCATTGCGGGTGAAGGTATTAAGGTCCATACGTTTAAATCCAGGCCTCTCCGACAATGATCGAGCAAAAAGATACGGAACAAGTAAAAGTACGGTACGAAGAATTCGCATAAATGCAAAGCTGGTATCATATAGAACTATAAAATTTCCAAACCGTTCGGAAAAACAGCAATCTGTAGCAAAAAGGAGAGCACGCATTCTGTATGAACAGGTTTTGACAAAATTTAACGGGTGCATTATAATGGATGACGAAACATACGTCAAAATGGATGTCAAACAGCTACCAGGTCGGAATTTTTATGTTGCAAAAATAAGAGGAGGAGTGACCGAAAGGTATAAATACGATAAGTTGGATAAATTTGGAAAAAAGGTATTGGTTTGGCAGGCAATCTGCAGCTGTGGACTGAAAAGTCGCCCATTTGTGACGCATTCCACGATGTCTGGTGAATTATATCGACAGGAATGTCTGGAACGCGTCTACTGCCTTTTATTCGATGCCACCAATCTCCTGTGAAATTTTGGCCAGATTTGGCATCCTGTCATTATTCCAAGGATACAATGGATTGGTACTGTTTACACGCTGTTGACATTATACCGAAACACATGAACCCACCAAACTGTCCCGAACTTCGACCAATTGAGAGATTTTGGGCAATAACCAAACAAAAGTTAAAAAAACATGGCAAAACTTCAAATTCAAAAGAAAATTTGGGAATAAAGTGGAATAAGGTATGCGGTGAAGTATCACGACAAGTTGTGCAAAACCTAATGCAAGGCATTAAAAAGAAAGTCCGAAATTTTTACCGAAACATTGTAATTTAGTATCCATAATTAGTAATCTGAAACATGAAATAATATAATTTAATTTGATATAAAAAATTTTATAATCGGAGTTTTATTTCAAGAGATATACCTATTTTTATGTGGCCAAATTATAAGTGAACCATTCTTTATAATGTAAGTTTTGTGTGTTTATTAGTAATAAGGGTACTCACAATTGCGTGGTATAGTTGTGTTGTGTTTTTTTTACCATAGTGGAAAATCACAGATATGAGCACCCTTTAAAATAGAATTTGTGGTTGCGAACCTCCCACTATTGCTTTATGTTAAAGCAAATAAATTAACTATCAAATTTGATATATTTTATTAATATATGGCATAAAAAAGTTTAATTTGCATTTTGAGCTTCTTCCCTTTTTACAATTAGAAAATAACTGGCAACCGATCTTAAAGAACCTTAAAAACCACGTTCGTTAAACATATCATTGGGCTACTTAAAATAACCACACTTTTGGTTTTTAGAGATTTCATGTAAAACAACAAAAAATATAAAAACCGCTCGTTAAAGTGTGGCTCGTCAATACCACGGTGTTTTACAACTACACTGAAAACAACGCAATTGTGAATACCCCTAATGAGTTTTGTTTTGGTTTTGGTATGAATTAATTTTCATTTTGTAGTTTCAAGTAATACATAACAAAAAATTGTATTAAAAACGTTTTAAATTATTTACTTCTTAAAATTTTCAATCCCGAACTAATCCGGGATAATCTCGGGATCGAGAAAAGCTTCCGGGATTGGACTCCCTAGTATGAATGTATGTATGAATGTCCTCAAAACTTGCAAGCCATTTTTCTACAACTTGTTGGTATCCGATAAAGCTGAAATTTAGCATACATGTATAAGTCCGGTGATAATGCTGTGACAAATCAATAAAAATGCTATGTCTCTAAAACTACTGGGCTGATTCAGTTGAAATTTAAACAGTAAATTTTTATCAAATAAAGCATGGGGTTTATGAAAAACATTTAGCCACACCCACTTTTACCGCCCTATTACCGCTCTCAAATAAATAAAAAATCCTATATCTTCAAAACTACGAGGCTGATTATAACTTGCTTGGTTTGTGTATAGGTATGTTTGTGTGTATGAATGTATGTATGTATGTATGTATGTCCGTCAAAATTACAAAATTAAAATTGCAAAAATACACATGTAAGTCCGGTGACAATGCATATTATAATAACATTTTTTGCCACACCCCCTTTTACCACCCCCAAATCAATAAAAATGCTATATCTCCATAAGTTTTGAAAATAAAAGATGTTAATAATAAATGTTTAAGATTAAAAAGTAACAAATAAAAAGTAAAAAAGAAATTTTTAAAAAATACGTTTTTATTTAAAAAAAACTTAAAAAACTTAAATTTTAAATATAAATGTGATATGAAAAATTCTAAATTTATATAAGTCCTTAGAACTTACCAATTTATATGCTTATATTATGATGATGAGTAACCAGGAGAGGGGTTCTTCTGCACCTAGAATATACCTATTATATACATATATGACAATGTCGCTTAAATTTCTGTTTTCTTTTTAGTTTACGTCTTTTTTAAATAAAAGCTTATTTTTTAAAATTTTTTTACTTTTAAATTTTTTTTTTCAAATCACACCGTGATTGAGCAAAGTTTTGCCGATTTGCATTTAAGCAAAACATTTGCTTGATTCAAGCAAAATAATTATCTCCGTGTAAGAGTATTATAATGAGAGGTATAAATGCGGATGTTACAGTGCCTTAAATTTCTAAAAATTAAAAAAAAAAACATAATTTAAATGTTTTCTTATTCCTTTTTGGTATAAACTTGAAATTTGTTTTTTATTCCTGGAAAATATTCAATTTCTGCCAAAAATTGAGCTATGGCAGGATTGTGCAAAAATATCATTTTGGCATATGCAAAAGTCACTACATTTTTTCAGACTTATTCTGAATTACTATTAAACTTTCTTTTCTAGTCATTCTGGCAACGACCTCGTCTAACTGTTACAACATAAAGTAATTTCGCGCAAGCTTATTTCGCAGACGTGTTTTATGTAAAAAACAAACAAAAAAGAAAAAAACACATTTCCACAAGTACGGAGGTTAGGATGAGTTGGATTGTGATATACAGCTGTTGTCAACTAATTAGAAACGCTTCTGCTATCGTTATATTTTGTTCACTGGGCTCTGCGTGTTTTGATTCACCATTAATATTTTTTGCTTAAAAATTTTTTTTTTTTCGCAACAAAATTGAGTTTAGTTGTGTAGTGGTTAAGTGTGACAGTCAATTAACTGTCAAAATCGGCACATGCACATATATTTTGTATGAAGCCTACCGAAACACGCACCGGACTACCGCAACATGAATCGAATTTCCAATTTTGATAGTGCGTGCGGATGTGAAGTTGGCTGCATAAAACCAAAGTATAAGAGCAAAAAGCAATCATCTTTTATTAATTAATTGATCTCAATTACAAATGGAAGTAAATATTTGCAAAATTAGTAAATTTTTACACGATACTAAATTTCTTTAAGATTTTAAACCATCTTACTTCAATAACGAAAAGCTGATTGAGCTGTGCCGCTTGAGAACGCACCGTGACACGCACTTGTTTAGGGTGCACTGTTAGAAACCTTTTCAGTGGTCAGTCATTAAATCAATAAAGTCTGTGCAAATTATCGTTTTCTTTAATAAATCGGTAAATAACAAATCCAAGTGTGTTTTGAGTCCAAATAATTAAAATTCTTTTGATAGAAAAAATGGGTAAAGCCATGAGGTGCACTCTAACCTTAAGAAGAGCTATTATTGAGCTCCAAGCATCAGAACTTTCGTACCAAAACATTGCTGATCAAATGAATGCTCCAAAATGCTTCGTGTTAATAATATTCAGTAATTTTGAAACTTCCAGACTTACATAAACGTTCCACGAAAGAAACGCCCACGAAAAACCATAGCCTACATTGATAAAAAAATCAAGTGTATTTCAGAAGCAGACCAAAAAAAAAATAATGATGTAGGCATTCAACGCGAACGCACTGTTGCACTGCGCTTAGTCAAAATGAGACTTTATGGAAGAATAGCACGCAAGAAACTATTGGTTACGTCTAAGCAAAGAAAACGGCGCGTAGAGTTTGCGAAAGCTCATGAGAGTTGGATTGAGAGTTAATGGAAATTTGTAGTCTGGAGCATGGTATAATTATTTGACAAGGTAGTAGCGTAGACTAGCTTTTTAACACGAGCAGCGATGGGTAGTTGTCAAAATTAGCTGTTCATGCAATTAATCAAAGAAATGTGAAAAAATAAGCAATGACTTAAACATAGCTAGTCAACCGCAGCAAACTAAAATATTTCAATAAACTTCGCGAACAAATTTAATGAATCAAAGAAAAGTTAAAAATAAGCACATAGCTAGTCAACAGCAGCAAACTACAACTCCTTTAGCTGTTTTTGACAACTACCAATCGCCAAAAAACTGGCACGGCTACCTTGTCAAATAATTATACCATGGTCTGGAGTGATTAAACTTAGGTCAATCGCATTGGACCTGACGCACAGTGGAGTAATTGGAAACGAAATTATAGATTAATTCAACAAATTCATTTTCAGATACACACTGATATTTGATACCCGATTAAAGAAAATAAAATTCTGCATCACTAAGTGAAAGAGTTGTTGCAAAAAATTGTACCTCTTAACGGCAATGCGCTCTGAGAGTTCAGGTTTTTTCTTTTTGCATGCTAGCTGGGATAAGAATGATTTTGACGTAGAATTACGTCTTACAGCGCAGTTTGTATGGGGTCATTTCCACAAATTTTTTCAAACACATTTAGGAAGCTTAGTTGACACTTGGGGGTATAACTACAGCCTTTAATAGTCATCGTACAAAGAACAAATATATGCCAAAATACCAGTTAGAGTACTTATAAAACGAATATCTATTTTGGATTGTGTCACTTATTTAATAAAGTCACCAAACAGCAAAATGAAAGAAAAAAAATTCATATATAGAAAAACACAAGCTGCTTGAGTAGCTGCTTCAGTAGCTGCTGTTTTGCTGCTTTTGTTGTGGTTGTTGTTATTAATATATATGTAAAATGTACATACGTATTTGCAGTTCGATATTGGTTTTGTTTATTTTTTTTAGAAAGATATATACAATAGAGAATACAGATGCGTGAAGCTTAAAGTGGACCTTATTTGTATGGGGAAAATTCCCAGGCACTTCATGGCTCTTGGTCCCAAAAACTCAAACTACGCTAATGGATGAAAAAAAATTTGTGTAAAATTTTAGTAAGATCAGGTGCATATAAGCCCGTGCGCATACGGCTTAAAGTTTGCACAAGTGCATGAAAGAAAATTTTTTTTTTAATATTTTCATCTGCAATTTCATTTGGAATAAGGAAACAGATAAGATTTTTTGTTTTTTGCAAAAATTTTTCAGTTTAATAAGGGTATTCACCTCAAATTACTTGAATAACTCAGGGGGACAAAATTTTTATTTTTGGAATTTCCCAGCAATATTTGTATTATTTCGACTTGGTGCTCTGATTTCAAAACTATTATTACTTTTTTTCTAGCATCACCAGTTTTTGATATTTCAGATTTTGGAATTCATTCTTTTGAATTGTATGGCTGCTAATCATATGACATTTCAAAGCAGTAGGCTATTTATAGATCACCGCCATCAACTCTACCAAGGTTGCCATATGTTCTAGTTGTTTCTTTATTTATTTCAATATTCATTGGTGTTCGACAGTTTGTCGAAATGCACCATAGAAATGAAACGAGTTTTTTGCTTCGCCAGAAGCTAGTGTTCTAGCTGAAAGGTGGCTATTTTCACAATCAAATGTTCAATTACACATGACTTTGACCGAAATCGATCAATTATTAGATTATTTAATTAATTTGACATTAATTAAACTTATTTCACCGTGCTCCGCCATAGTTAGTTAATTAGTTTAATGATCTATTGTTATTGCATTGCAATAGTATTGTTATTTATTTTTCTCCAATTAGCTTAAAATTGTGTGTATTTTGAATATATATGTAGACAAGTAGCTGTGACGTGAGTTAGGGCGAGCGAAATTGTTATTGTTTTCTCAAATAATTGATAATTTTTTTAAGATTTGACACAAAAAAGACTGCGCTATCTTTGCGCAGTGAAAAATATAACAAATTCTTAGTATGATCTCGAAAAAAAAAAAATGGTAAAAAATGCACCAATGTGCCGAAACTAAATGCGGTTAAGTGAAGAAGGTAAACAAAATAGCTGCAATTAATACAAATTAAATAAATTTGCTATACACGTAAAGTAATTCTACGATATTTTCAATATAATTAATAATTAAAGTTTTTTCTAAATGACCTTGTTATTTATTATGTTGATTTTATATGATTTAAGTACAAATTCTAAATGTTTGATAATTTAAATCATACTTAGTTTTAAATAAATATTCTAGTTGTTTGATAGTTTAAAATCGTTTATTGAGCTTTAGGTCAAAGTTAGAACAATTAATTGTTTTAACGAAAATTTCCAAACCATCTTTCAACATAATAAATAACGAGGTCATTTAGAAAAAACTTTAATCAAATGGTAGAGCACGACCAAACAGAAACAAGCTGAAAATATATCAGCAAAAATCTATCTTGTTAGTAGAAGACTACCAGCAGACTGTTGGACTCCATAATAATAACATAAGCATAGAGACTAAAGTAAAGCAAAAATACAACAACAAATGCGAGAATGTGAAATGGGAAAAAAAAACTGAGAAATTGACACTTAAAAAATCTCATCGCCTCTGTGGTGCAGTGCACTAGTGCGCGCTTGCACGGGTTTCTCAAAGATTTCTGATGAAGTCCTTAGCATGGCCGAAATTGCAATAAAATCAGCTAGTGATTTTTTCCTTTTCATATTGAAAATACGTTGTTGTTGTTTCTTTGGAAAGATTCGTTAGAACAATTAATTGTTCTAACTTTGACCTTAAGCTTAACAAACGATTTTAAGCTATCAAACAACTAGAATTTGTATTTGAAATCAAGTATGATTTAAACTATCAAACATTTAGAATTTGTATTTAAATCATATAAAATCAAAATAATATAATTAATAATTTAAAGATTATTTTATGTACTTATGTCTGGAGTAAACGATAGTATTGTGAATGTTGTTAACTCAACAAGTGTAGTGAAGTGTAACGAAATGATATGTAACGAGATGATATAATAAAGAACTCTGGCAGTGAGGATTGCAGCGTAAAATTTTGCTTTTTAAGGGAAGAAATCATGAAACGCACTGCACGATTGTATCACATTTCAAGTCCATATATTAATTTTTGTGGAATTTTAAGAGATTTTAAAGTTTTCATAAAGTCACTTTTTGTGGGAGGCCGGATTGGTTTTTACTCGATTCGATTGAATTTCATACTTAGAGTAAATATTTAATATCAAAGCTCATATGCAAAATCAATCAAGTTCATAAATTAAGTTTCGCGGATTTTAAAGAGATTTTACCATATTGATAAAGTTGGTATGGAAGGTAAAAGTGGTTTTCATCCGATTTGATTAATTTTTTAAATTAATCTTTATTTTGTAGATTAAAGCTTAAATACCGAACTTTATTTTGCTAGCTTCAAAATTACGGTTGTTATCGTATCGACAAACAGACAGAACGACAGAAGGACAGACAATTTTTTATTTTTTTGACCCATTCAAACTAAAAAAAAAATTGACCCATTCAAACTAAAGAAAGTTCCCTCCGTCTTCTAGGTGAATTGATACCCATTTTGAGGGTTCAATACTCCACTGTATGATGGTAGAAAATACATAAGGTATCAAAAAAAGGCTGAGCTTTTTTTTTTATATTTTTTATAAATTATGTTTTTTTTTTTAACTTTATTAACTTTATTAATTCACAAGTGTCACAAAAAATTTTATTTATAATAAATTCAAATCTTAAAAAACATAATCTATAAAGTGTTCAACTACTTTTTATCATTAATTAAAGAATGCCTCAGCGCCAAAATGGCTTTATAGAGGCTCAACTGGCAACTATTTTCAAATTCAGAACAATGTTATAATACATTATTTAAATAAAAAAAAAGAACAAAAATATATAAAAATTCACTATTACTTTTAGTTTGTTATTTCGAAATATAAATAGAAATATGATAGTAAAAATAAAATATTAAGTGTGTCCATACAGAAGAAGCGAGTCTATGTTTTCAAGTAAAAACTTTCTTAAATTTGTTTTAAAGGTTGAGATCCGTTCACTAGATTTTATTGAATTTGGTAGCTTATTAAACTCATACGGTCCAGCATACTCTATCCGTTGCTTTGAGATTTCAAGTCGGCATCTAGCAGTTCTAAGGTTTGTACTATTACGCGTATTAAAATTGGCTTGGTTTGTATAAAACTGTAAAACATGATATCCCAAATTATTAAGTATTTTATAAACATACATTAAAAGCTGTTTTTTATACAGTCCAAATATTGGAAGAACTGTTCGGGAAAACTCCTTATATAAATTTAATGTGGAATGCCTAACTGGAAGATTGTTTACTATTTTTAAAGCGCGATTTTGTGCAGATTGTAGAGATTTTAATTCTTGGCTCTGTTTATAAGCGTAAAGAATAGGAAGATATGACAAATGACTATGAATAAGTGATTGGTATATTAATAGTTTGACGTCTTTGGTGAGCTTATTTTTAAATTTAAAAAGTATTCCAAGTGCAGAAGAAATTTTAGATTTTAACATATCAATATGATTGCTCCATGACAGGCTGCTGCAGAATTGCATTCCCAAGTATTTGACTGTATCTGTTTCCTTTACTTCATTTCCTTCTACAAAAACACTTAATACCGCACTTGATCTCCGAAATCAAAACTGCATCATATTCAATTTGTGTTTTAAGAACCGCCGAGTGTTTATAAGGGTAAAACAAACAAATATCATCTGCAAACATAAATAGTTTCCCTTTCTAGGGAAAAATAGTTTTAGTTTTAAGTTATTAATGTCATCAATATAGATTTTGAAGAACAGTGGCCCAAGTACACTACCCTGAGGAACCCCACAATTTATAGAAACAAGATTACTTTTGGAGCTACCAATTTGAACATATTGTTTCCTATTTGAGAGAAAACTCCTAAAGATTTCTAATTCATTGGTTCTGACTCCAAGTAAGTACAGTTTTTGCAATAAAATTTGGTGATCAACTAAGTCAAATGCTTTGCTGAAATCGTAAAACATCCCAGCTACTCCACAATATCCCTTGTCTAAACCATCACATATAAAGTTTATTACATTTACTGTAGCTTCTTCCGTACCAGAGCCTTTTCTAAACCCAAACTGATGAGAGCAGATAGCATTTTCGGCATCTAAATATCTAACAAATTGCTCGCAAATCAACTTTTCAAGAATTTTGTCTATTATGGACAAAAGGGCTACAGGTCTAAAATTATTGATGTTATATGCTCTACTTACTTTTGAAATGGGAATAATTTTGTGCACTTTTAAAACTTCAGGATACTTTGAGAAATCTATCATATTGTTAAAAATATTTGTTAAGTATGGTGAAATTATTTCTTTGCACTCATATATCATCCTAGGTGTAATATTATCAAAACCCGCACTTTTTCTAATATCAAGTTGTGATAATACTACATCTATATCAGAGACATATAATTTTTGCAAAACAAAAAGATTTCGTCAGCGTGATAACGTTCTTAATAGGTTTATATTGTCATCATCTCCTTACATTACATTACTTCGTAGTTGAACAACAGATTTAAAAAAATATCTATTAAAGACCATTGCTTTTTCCTGATCACTATTTATTGATTTCCCCGCATCACATATTACCTGCAAAGGTGATTTTTTTTTCCTACCAAGCATGTCATTAATGAAACTCCAGGTCCTTTTCGGATCTGTATTCAAAGCTTTTAATTTTGTAGCATAAAAGTTATTCATAGCATTCCTCATTGCAATTTTAATCACACTACTTATTCTTTTTAAACTTTCAATATTGCTTCATCAGTAATACTTTTCACCGGTTGTAAAGCTTGGTGGCGGGTCGATAAATGTTTGGGGAGCTTTTCCCGGAACGGTATTGGTTCGATTAATCGAATTGATGGTATTTTTGTCATGAGCGGCAGAAAATTTGTCGGTTTTTTTGACATAAAAACAAGATAATGATCCGAAACAGACTGCAAAGTTGAAAAAAAATTCTTTGAAGATAATTTAATCAGATAACTCGAGTGGCCAGCGTCCAGTGCAGATTGAGATACTATAGAGCACTTATTTAGAGACGTCAAAAATGTAATGAGCGCTCAAAATATATCAAATTTTAGTTTTTAAGAAAATAATGGTTGAATGGGAACCATCCCTGTTGAAAGATGTCGAAATCATATACGGTCTATGCAACGCAGATGCCAAGCCGTCATCAAGTAGAAAAGTTATCCTAGCAAATTTTTATAACAAAACATATACAAGCAGAAAAAAGTTCCTACTTTCTATGAAAGACCTAAAATAAAATAAAATAATATAAACTGGCCATTTCAGCATGGCAAATACCTGGAAATTTTTACTATCTGAAGTTTGTCATTGCCTGCAGAGAGGTGACGACCGAACAGAAAAATGAATTCAATGGAAAAACTTTCTGTCTGAGCTGGAATTGAACCTGGGCTACCACGGCTCTTTAGCTTAGGGGCCATGCACTCTACCCACTAGGCTACGGCCGCCACTTTGAACGACCTATTCGTTTTTAAAATAATTGTAAATGAATTTAAATTTTTTCAATTGCATCAGTTTTTTATGTTATTCAAATAATAGGATAACCAAATAATATGTAACAACACATACCGTTTCAAACAAAGTGAATTTTATTAATAAAATATTTACAAACTATCCTCTACCATAAGTGTTTATAATTGGTTGGTCACAGCTGTAAGTAATCATAACTTATGCACAAAAACAAAAGCACCAACATCCATTCATTTTTCCATGCGCCCGTAACGAAGATTTTTCATGGGGGTTCGTTTTTTTTATTGGTACCAATATGGTGTTTAAAGTAGGGATGTGGGACTTTCTCATACAAAATTAATGACATTTGTATTATTCTTGAATGATCCAAGTGGAGAATTTTTTCATTATCAATTAAAAAACGAATGAAAATATTTTTATCTTGCGCGAAATTAAACAAGTTTTTTTAAATTCATGAGTCTTTTTTGGTCGTTTTAAAGAAAAATACTCAACAAATCAAGATCAAAGTTGAAGAGATAAAAAAATGTGAAATTTCTTCGCGTTTCCACTTGCAATTTTTCCAATTCTTTAGACACAAGTTACTTGTATTTAGATACAAGTTAGTCAAAAGTTACGTCACTGAAAAAAATAAGGATGCAGAAAAATTTGTTATGACGAGGAGTTTTCAAAATTACGTATGTGAAAATTTTTTAAATTTTTAAATTCATATACAAAACAATTAAAAAACAATAAAAAATTTTCGAATTTTTTAATTCATTTAATTTATACAAAACAATTAAAAAAAAAATTCTAAAAACAGCTTTTAAGAAGTCAGTTCGAGTAAAGTAAAAAAAGAATATCTTCCGTTTTCTGAAACTGGAATTTTTTTATGAACAAAGTAATACAAATGATACCATATTTTATTCTCATTATAAGTGATCGAAGTTACCAGAAACGAGTTATTCTTTTTCTTTGCTCTGCTAAAAAGTAGCATATTTTTATATTCCCATGCATATAAAAATGCGTAAAGGTATAGAAAAGTATATATTTTCTTGATCAGCATCACCTCCTGAGTCGATTTAACTTTGTCCATCTGCCGGTCTGTCTGTCTTTGATCCCGATAATAGCCGTAATTTTAGAGTTTTTGTAACGAATTTATTTATATACAAATATACAGATCAA
The DNA here is from genome assembly GCA_963920525.1 of Dichetophora obliterata. Taxonomy (NCBI): domain Eukaryota; kingdom Metazoa; phylum Arthropoda; class Insecta; order Diptera; family Sciomyzidae; genus Dichetophora; species Dichetophora obliterata. The sequence continues at coordinate 44,036,623 of OY986435.1, read as the reverse complement.
GTTCGAAAATCGGTAAAACCTCTTTAAGTTCGACAAAAACTAGTCTAATGACTTAAAATTTTGTGCATAAGCTTTAACCTTTAATATATAACTAGTAACGCCTGTGGTCGAAATTCGACCAACTTTCTGAAATTTCAATCGTTTTTCTCATTCTGAAGCATTGACCTTGCCTTAAGAAAATGTGTTGTAATAAGAAAATCTTAAGTTTCGAGAGAAAGCAACAGTTTTCGAGATATCGTCATAACTTTTATATCAACATTTTTCAGAATTTACTATTTGTAAAATAAAAAAAATTACTATAAAAAAATGCTTATTGTAGGGTATCCGTAAGAGATAGCGAAAAATGTTTTTCCTACATATTATTAATATTTAAAATTTCCTCATACGCCATGAAATATTATTTCAATGCTCATATTTCAGGTCAAAGGTTGTGAGGGATAAATTTAAAATTTCAATAAACAATGGCAACCATCGTTCTCATTAAAATAGCCACAGTAAACAAAATCAACGATGGCAATGCTGCAAGACTACGAGTCTACACAAAGTAGAACGTCGTATCAAAGTAAAATGGTCATAAAATCTACAACGTGTCTCTTAAACTGTCCAAGCCATTTTCAACATCCGCTAATGTCGATCTTTTCATTTTGGATACTGAACACGTTGGTCAGAAAAATCTGCAAAGTTAGAAAAACTAATTCAATAAAATTATTGATCAAAAGCCATCTAAAACATCAGACTTAAATACCCTGCGCTCAGTAATCCAAGTATTCGCGTTTAAAGCTAAATAATTAATTAACGCGATAATTAAAAGATTATTTGCGATTTAATTTATATATATCTACTTAGTTCGAGACAGAGGTAAATATTGCAAAATTAAAACGAAGAGCATTAAAAGCCTATAATCTCATTACTATTTCAGCAAATAATTGCAAAAGTTTTTAATTTCGCCTGGACGAAGCTCCCGTCGCGGAGGTCTTGCTCGTTCAGAGCAAGTGATTCAACAATATAACCGCAAAGTTGATATTGTCATACCGTCATCCAGAAGTGGTTATCCGGCGACAATCTCAGCTTCAGCATCTCGTCAGCTTTTCGGGTGCTTCCTACTTTTAATTAAAGTTGTGCCTTGGGCGATTTAAGCCCTTTGTGAAGAATGTCCGTCCCTGTTAAGTGGAGCGCCGCATTCAAAAACACCACCTAAGCAAATCATCAATACATCGCCGCATTAAACATCTACATTTGCAACAAAACACTGGACGAAGCTCCCGTCGTGGATGTCTCGCTCGTCCAGTGGTCTCTTGATAGGTCTAGCAGCCGGTCGCAGACCTGCTAACAAATCGTCAGCTAAAAGCTGTAAAAGTTAATAGCTATTTTTTTATCTAATTTAATTTATTTACTTAAAAATTAAACAAGAAAACGAAAACAATTGCATAAGAAAAAAAAAAATAAACTCGTGAAAAAAAATTTAAGTTGCTTGGGGTTAAACATAAAAACAGTAAAAAGAAAACAGTACAAAACGTAACCATTTATATTGAAGCGTAGAAAGCAGAAGAAAAACCAAAAACAATAAGCACGTATAATTTATCAATTTTTGTTTCATCACATAAGAAGAAGGCGACATCAACATCGTGTCAACAGGCCTGCTGACAGCAAGGGAGATGCATGTAAGTCAGGTAAATTATTTCATAAATTTTTGAACCATCGCTTTGGCAAGAAAATGTTAAAGTTTCTATGTTTTCACATTTTTGGAGAAGGAAATTGAAAAAAAGAGTAAATTGACTCTGAACAATAAACAACCTTATGTATCAAAAAATTTAAAATGCTATTTTCAAAATATGTCAGGGATTAGAACTAAAGCTGATTTAATTCATAACTTTACATCTCATGAAGATTGTGATGTTTATATATTAATTGAAACTTGGCTAAATAACGAGTTTTTCGATGGGGAATTTTTTGATCTCAACATTTTTAATGTCTACCGAAAAGACCGAGATGCAGTTAAAACTGGGCTCAGTCGGGGGGGTGGTGTACTCATTGCAATCAAAAGGGTTCATTGCTCCTCACTTAAGCCGCTTATTAACTCCGACTCAGTGCTGGACCAAATTTGTATTCAAGTACGTACTAATCACGGATCTCTCTTCATTTGCGCATCGTACGTTCCGCCAAATAGTAACGACGAAATCTATACTGCACATGTCGAAAACATTCTAAACTTACACTCCTCGATGAATGCGAACTCTCACCTCTGCTTCTTGGGCGACTTCAATCTCTCAAAAATTAACTGGATCAACATTGCTTCTCAATTGACTCCAACTAACATTAACCAACCAAATGAAATATATTTCATAGATAGTCTTTTAAGTATTGATTTACATCAAGCTAATTACATTTTTAATAACTTAAATAAATTGTTGGATCTTATTTATTTTTCTTCAAATATTAAGTATGATATTAATGAATGTTTTTTTCCTATATCAAAATCATGCATGCATCATAAGCCTCTTATGCTAGTAATTGATTTCTATGAGTTTTTTGAAAGCGATCCAGATAAAAAATTTTTTAATTTCAATATCTATAACTTTAATAATTTAAATAATTCTTTGCTTAGCCTTAATTGGAATGCCTTATTTGATGGTAATAATGCTGAAACATGTTATAATCTTTTTAAAACCGATGTTCTAGCCATATGCGATTCTTGCGTTCCGCGTTCGCCTAAAATTTATCACAAACTTCCGTGGTACACTAAAGGTCTAAAGAAACTGAAAAACCAAAGAAATAAGTTTTCAAAGTTGTACAGGACAACAAATGATCCTGAACATGAATTAAAGTACTTGCATTACATGCGCGAATTTAACTTCCTTAACAAGTTTTTGTATAAACAATATATTTTAAGATTTGAATCAAACATCAAATCTAACCCTAAATCATTTTGGAACTTTATCCAGTCAAAAAGAGGTTGCTCGCAGATTCCTACCTCAATGTTCTTTAACGACAAGTGCTCATTTAACATTGCTGACACAGTAAATATGTTTGCTCTATAAATAACTACAAATCATATAAGTTTGTGGCAACCTCAGGTGTTCCTCAGGGAAGCATCCTTGGACCACTGTTTTTCATTCTTTTTATAAATGAGGTATCTAAATGTATACGAAACTCACGTTTTCTCCTCTATGCGGATGACATGAAATTATTTAAGAAAATATCTTGTTCAGCAGATGCTACTGACTTGCAAGCTGATATTCTAAGAGTGTTGACTTGGAGCGAAGTTAATGGTCTCCCCTTAAATTTTTCTAAATGCTTCCATCTTACACTCTCTAAACTTTCTCAAAATACAATAATTAATTCATACTTTCTGTCTAATACAACAATTCAATCTGTTTCTTTATATCGCGATTAAGGGATCATTTTTGACTCAAAATTCACTTTTATTGACCATGTCAACTTTCATATTCCGAAGGCCTATTTTCTACTTGCTTTTATTCGTAGAAATAGTAAAGAGTTTCTAGATCCATATACTCTTAAAATGTTATTTACTGCTTTTGTTAGGTCGAGACTTGAATACGCCTCCATTATTTGGAGCCCTTTTTATGCGTCTACGTCTCTTAGACTGGAAAAAGTTCAAAAAAATTTTACTAGGCATGCCTTGCGGTCTAGTAACTTTCATGATCCCCTGCCGGCTTATAATGCTCGTTTATTGCTACTGGGTCTAAAATCTCTTGAATCGAAGCGCAAGATTGCATCTCTTATTTTTATTTTTGATATCTTATCCTGATCAATTGACTGTCAATCGCTTGTATAGCTTATAACTTTTAATATTCCTTTAAGATACTTAAGAAGATCTAAACTGTTTTATATAAAATTTTGTAAAACTAATTATGCATTAAATGAGCCCATTACTAGGGCTTTGACTCTTTTAAATGAGCTAAATGTATTGTATGATTTTGATCTTTTTGTTTCTAAACAAATATTTAAAAATTTTGTTAATAGCATTTTTTTAACTTAGCGTTTTATAGCTACAATAATAATGTTTTCTTACTAAGCATTTATACTTTTATTGTGAATTTAGTCTGTAAGGATTTATACTTCAAAGACTTTAAATAAACTAAACTAAACTAAACTAATTTTATTAGCTTAATTTAAAGCAAAAAAAAAGTAATTTAAATTACAACGAAATCTTAAAATTTCTATACCTAGTGCCTAAAACTTTTTTTTTATTTACTTCTTGGTTTTTTTTTTGCAATCTCAGATACATACTGGAAAAAAAATTAAAATCAATGATCATAGACTTATTGTTGTTGTAAACTCTGCTTAAGCTAACATTTCTTTTATATTCACCACGAAAGTGAGCGCTCTCTATATAGTCTCCCCAGACTTCCAAAAGAGAAAGTGCGTATATGTATGTAAACATGTAACGAGATTTGACAATTAAAGTTAGGTTTTTTTTTGTGTTTGTTTTGTTTACGCATTAATAAAATCTGAAGAGATAAAATGCTTGAGCAAAACAAACGCACTGATATAGAACAAATGGTGCTAAACTTCAATTGGTTGGTGTTGCCAACTACTTAGGGTTTATTCTGCTGCTTCATTGTATGTAATTTGTTTGACTTGAATTAAAAATGGTTATTTTTGTATTATATTAAAAGAACTATTGTTCGGCGAGTTACTTAAATTCAGTTTGATTGAAATAAAAATTAATTAACTATATATTTAAGCCTAAAGAAAAAAAAAATTTTTTTTTTCAAAAAGAGAAAGAAAGAAATGATTATCTAGATAGTTTCATAAATTGTTTATGTTGTAATTATTAATATTACAAAATTTTTTAACTAATCATGTTTTAAATAAACCAGAATTGCTTATAATTCAACCATGAACTAATTTAATTCATTCACACAGTTTAAGGCCAGGTGAATAAGGCAACAATGAGGGCAAAAAAAAAATAGTATCTTTTTTTTTGCAGGATGGGTGGGTAAAGACAAGGGGTCCAATACTATCTAGGATACCCTATTTCATTTTCAGGCATTTCTTTTGAGAACAGATATTTTAAAGTTTAGTTTACTTTTTACCGGTTAGTTTCAATAGAATTTTCTAAGATTAAACCTCTGCATAAAATTATTTTTATGTACCCGACGAAACATATTTACAGGAGCAAGGCCCACCCCATTTTCCCTGAGCACGGCCGGCCACCAGTATGCAGAGTAAGCTCCTTAAAATTCTTTTAGTCGCAGTCGGTGCGTTACAAGGTCACCTTCAATGAACTTCTTTTCCCTACTCTAATTTATTTAAAAAAATTATCAAAGTCGGCTTTCTCCTACGCCTATTTTTACATATAACGAAATGGCTTAAAAAATAGATTTGTGTATATAACTCTGGAGTGGTTTGAAATATTTGCAAATTTTTTCACAGAAATTATTTTTTAAGCTAAAAAAAAGAAAAATTTAATTTTCATTAAAAAAAAATCATTTCGATGTTGGAAACTGTTTTTTGCATTATGTGTCAAAATAAAGCAATTTTTTTTACAAAATGATATGTCATATAAAGGAGTGTGAAAAAAGAAAATTTTATAAGAAGAAAAAAAACTACAACAGCATAAACCTTTGGCCTCTTTTTTGAGCAAAAACTGAATATTTAGAGGTATTTTTAAAACCATATAAAATATTGTGTTGATGAGAAAACGGTAAATCTTTTCTTAATTCTCCAAAGTCATTTAATTGATCTTTCAACCAAAGAAAATTTGATGAAAATCGATTGAAAAATGGTCAAGATATTTGCTTGCAAAATCAAAACTTAAAATTTCAATCGTTTTTTTCTCATTCTGAGGCGATGACCCTGCTTCAAGGAAAAACGTTGTACTGCAAAAATCTACGTTTTTTGAGACATCTTAACAGTTTTGATGTCATTATAACGGGAATTTTTTTTAACATATTATCCGAGAAATATATTACCAAAAAAGCATTCGTATACATACGAAAGTACGTTGTACTGAAAACATCTATAGTTTTTGAGCTATAACAATAATTTTCATGTCAAAATAACGGAACTTTTTAAATAACTTGCTATTTGCAAGAAATTTCACCATCAGAATATATATTCACACTTTTAACATAAAAAATGCTTATTGTAGGGTATCCGTGGGATGGCGCAAAATGTCGGAAGTATTTTTTGCACACCTTATCAATGTATAAAAACCCCTCTGATGTTTTTCCATATCTTACAGTTTAGCATTTTTTTAATTTATGCTCTTTTTAAGCTCATATTTCAAGTCGATGGTCACCAATCTAAAATGTAATCGTTCTGTGCTGCCAGATCTTTCATTTGATACCTCATTAACCATTCTACCTTTTCCTAGCCCTGAGATTCCTTACTAAAAATAATACAAACTTTCAACGTTAATATTTCGGGTCAGAGGTTATAATCGTAAAATCTAAAATGATTCTGCACATAAAGGTCACAGAACCTTTCGAATGATATAAGTTTCATTGCCCTTATTCTAAAATTAATATCGAAAAAGTGTTGTCGTACACGTACATTTGATGTTTGCCTATTATTATAAATTATTATAAGATTTGAGTATGAAATTTCAAAAAACCTAAAGATAACGACGTCTACCTCCCATACAAAGTGCTTTATGAAAACTGTAAAAATCTCCTTAAATTATACAAAATTAAGTACAGGTGGTTCAAATTTTGCAAATATGTTTGAATTTTTACTGTATAATCGATGCTAGGAAGTTGGTACAAAAAACTGAAAATTTTCTATCTGAATAAGCCAACAATATTTAAAGTCAATCAGTTAAACGGTTTCAGAAAAAGAGCTACATGAAAATGCCTTATTTTGTATGGAAATCGGCCGCTGAACCGCTCTCTTGAAACAATTTCTATTAATCTTTAAAAGAAATGATATTTATGTTGTTTTTTATAAGATATCTCGAAATAAATATATATTGTTGATAATACTATTACAGTTTCTATATTTTTTTCAAATTAATTGACTAATCTTCATTTAAAAAGTTATTTAAAAGATTGTACTCTAAATTTTTTGAATTAAAAGACTAAGTTGAGAGTCTAACTTAAATAAGACTCAAAATAACCGAAAAACTTCTAATTGCTTCTAATTATTATTTTTTAAAAATTATCATGTCTGCTTTCAAAAGTCGTATTTGTACTCCTTCGGATCCCATGTGCCAGGGGGCTTGAACCCTAAAAATCCCAACTTGGCTAAGGGCCTGCCTTACCGTACATGAACATTTCTATTTTCTTATATATATGTACACAAACATTTGATGTCTTAAGCTGCCCACATAGCTGACAGGCAGCATGAATTCAAGCTAGCTGGAAGTACCAGTAAATCCGTTAGTTGTGGTTGTGTCAAACACGAAGCGGATGGGTAGTAACGAGCAATAGTGGAAAGGTTGAGCTAAAAGTTTGCACAAACACCAATCCACAGAGCCCTCAGCAGCAGAAGTAACATCAGCATCAGCAAAATAAAGCTTTTTACCAGCCAATAATTGATGATTGATAACTGAAGCGTGCGTTTCATAAAAAAATTCAGTTTTTGCATTAGGGGAAAAAAGTAGTATATTTAAATACGTTTTCATATGTGCGGCTGTGTGGCTTTAACTCAGCTTATTGTAATACTTTCTTCGCTCAGTTTATGTGCATGCATAAAAGTTTTAAGTCATATTAATGCTTTAATTTTTTGCACGTGCGTATAGAACGTTTTTTCTTATTTGATACGGATCACAACGACCCTAATCTAACTTGATAAGACTTAGGAGAAATTTTGGTAACAAAGAAGTTACAAGAATTTTTACTTGCAAGTGACATTCTGTCATAATTGAACAGTATTTGATAAGCTATATTGATCCACCATCAAAGGTGGTACACCTTTGATAAGTTTCTTTTGTGACAGCTTGAACAATTTTCTCGTTGGTCCAGTTTTCAATCATTTGAAGGCACAAAAGGCTTGAGCCTAGGAGAGCCAGCTTTAGGGGGCGCCAACTAATGGACAAATTTTTCAAATCTTCGAATGAAAACTAAATATTATATGTAACGTTATAAATCACTCTGTTAAGGGTTTTATTCTATTTGAAACAATCCGCTAGTAGCGTACTTGAAAATCTGTCACTTTGTTTCAATCCAAATCGTTTTAACATCAACAGTTTCATTTAATAATAAAATAATTGCAAACAATGAATGGATGAAGAAAAAAACAAAGTGGCTGTCAATCCAGAAGGAGGAAGAAGTTGCGTGATAATAGGTCTGTTCGCGTACTCAATTCAATTAGCTTGAAGTTGCGTGAAAGCTTTATTTAGAAGCTCGAGAGAGAGAAATTACATGCAAAATGACACTCTCTAATCTATTAAAATTAATTGAACTTAGTTGAAGTTAGTACGCGAACAGAGCTAATAAGGTGAATGATGTTTTAACAAAAACACCAAGTCTCGAACTGTTTTGACGTAGAATTACGTAGAAGCGCGGTTTGTATGGGGGTCATTTTCACAAATTTTTTCAAAGTGATATTTGACATTTGGGGTATACCTACAGCCTTTAATATTCATCGTACAAAGAAAAATAAAATGCCAAAATATCAGTTTTAGTGGGAATAAAACGAATATCTAATAAAATACCAAAATCTAAGAAGTTGAAAAATTCATTTATTCGTATGAGAAATGCACAAGCTGTTTAGCTGCTTATGCTGTTTTTAAGGTTGTTGTTGTTTTTGTGTTTGCTTGTTTGGTTCGTAATCACGTTGTTCGTTGTTGTGCTGCTTTTGTTATTGTTGTTGTTGTTTTTATTAATATGTGTGCAAAACATACATGTATAAATACACATCAGTTGTTTTAATTTTTATCGTTTCCCAGATAGCCAATCGGCTCGGTTGAAAACGGAGTTCACTTTTAAAAGCACTGAAGCGGACCGTTTCGTTGTTAGCAAACTGTCATATAAGCGTGCCATTTATTAAATTGTACATTAATGTTGATTTTCTATGATATAAACACAAATTCCAAATATTTGATAGTTTAAATCATTCTTGATTTTAAATACAAATTCTAGTTGTTTGATACTTTAAAATCTTTTATTAAGCTTTAGGTCAGATTAGAACAATTAATTGCTCTAACGAATTTTTTCAAAGAAACAACAGCAACAACATTTTCAATATGAAAAGGAAAACATCACTAGCTGATTAATTAATTAGCTAATAGATTAACTAGTTAGAGCAATTAATTGTTCTAACCTGACCTAAAGCTCAATAAACGATTTCAAACTATCAAACAACTAGAATTTGTATTTGAAATCAAGAATGATTTAAACTATCAAACAATTAGAATTTTTATTTAAATCATAAAAAATCAACACAATAAATAACAAGGTAATATAAAAAACTTAAAGTTGTATATTAATTTTATTTGTTGTTAAAAAATTGTAACCTTTTCTAAAAATAGTTTTTATTAAGCTGCAATAATAAACTAAACAATAAACGGCAACTCAACTGCACTTCCTTAATTTCAATACAAGATTCAATGCATATTTTAGAGTTTTTTGGTGAAAAAGAGAGGGAAAAAAGACAAGAACAAACGACGCATCAAGCGAATATGACATTAATTTCAACTCGATTCTTGATAAATATAAAAAAGGACTTTATAATTATATAAAGAACGGTTTAAAGGTACAAAGACATGTCGTTTTCATACCAGAAAATCAGACGCTTCTGTTTAAAGTACCGTTTAGCTGAAACAGTGACATTCATGGCTTGTTGGGTTGTTATACAATAGAGAATACAATGCATGTAGCTAGAGAGCCAGTATGTTAGGCTACAAGAAAATGTACTACTACTAGCCAAGGTTGCCAGTTAAAATTTAAAACAATTCCGAGAAAAAGTTAATTTTTTGACACTAACACAAATTAAATACAACAAAAATTACTATGGTAAAGATAAAACAAAAAAGTTTCTTCCACAATAAAACAGTATCCAAAAAAGCCCACGATCATTAAAAATTACCACAAAAAGACCACGCGTTTCAAAAATACCACCACAAATTCCATATGCATTTAAAATTGCAACAAAAATCTCATTCGTATTAAGATATACCACAGTAAGTCCCATATGCACAAACAATTTAAAAAAAATTTAGAAATATCACAAAGAAAGTTTGCTTACTAAAAAAGAGAAAAAAATGTAAGAAGAATATTACCAAACTCCCATTTAAATTAAAAAATACCCGACTGAATTCCCACAACAATTAAAAAATACCACGCTGAATTAAAAAATTTAATTGGAATTCCAAAGAAAAAATTCCTAAGGGCAATTAAAAATTACCACGAATGGGATTTTTCCAACATTTTTCCAGCTACTAGCTGCTGATGTTGTTGTTTTGGTTCTGCATGCGCTGCAAAGGGCCTTTCTTCACTCGGCAATTCTATGAGCAATAATTGCTTTCGCCACAAGTAGTTTGTTGACTTAAAGGGGACTTTTCCCTCATGCGGGCGAATAATCGACAAATGGCTTGCGGCAAAGGCAATTATTGCCGAGTGAAAAGCGGGACAATGAGATCTTGCTGCCAGAGCCCACGGAGCAATAATTGCTTTCGTCGCAAGCTCTAGAATTTTCGTGTGTGACGAGTGAAAAGCGGGTAAGCAAAGTTCTGTTTATTTTCTGTGGACGAATCGGTTCATCCCCTCTAAGGCAGCTCAATCACTGTGATCTTGCTCTTCACTGTGCGTCGTTGTTTTAGATTTACTTGGTAATTGTTGTTGGTTCAGTTAGCTGAAATTTTTTTAGATTTTCTTAATTTTTACTCTACATGAACAGCTGTATTTGACAGGTAGCTCGCTTTTCGCTGCTTTCTACTTCATTCCTCTCCGAGGCGGCCCTACCTTGGTTATTCTGCCATAAGTTGGAGTACGAATAAAACGAATGTTTACTTTCAGCATGAATGTAAACTACTACGCAAATTTGCGCATGCGTTAAAAACTACATTTATTTTTTAAATAAAAAAATTAATTCGAATTTACTATGCATTATATTCTTTCCATATTAAAAATTAATTTTTTTAACTAAAATTTTAATTTGAAATTACTTTTAAAAAATACATATATGTATATGATCTATACTACAGGAAAAATAAATAATTCAAATTTACCCATATTTTTTTCAAATAATTAAACATAATTTTAAATTACATTTAGTTTTAACCAACAAAGCAAATGAAAAAGAACAACAAATTCATCATCATAAATATCAAATGAAAACTTTTTATAAAACAAAACAAAATTTTACAAGAATTTAATTGTGAGCTTTTTAGATTAGGTAAGTTTAAAGAAGGACAATAAAAACAAATTTATTTTTGAATCATTTTTATTTAGAAGATGAAATACTTTAAAAAAGTTTTGAAGAATATACATGAAAAAAACCAGAATTTTTCTCTATTACTGTACAAAAAGGAATTCTACGTCTATACTTACGATACTATCGAAACTGTGTCTTTTTATTACTATGGTTTCTATTCAAAATAAAATATTGAACTTTAAAAAGGGGAAAAAACGGGAATATTTTTAGGGAAGAACGGGAATAACTTATAGAAATGCATGAACAAAACGGGAATTATCTCTGCCAAAATCTGGCAACACTGGTTCTAAGCCTGAACAGAATCTAAAGTTTAACAGAACACATGCAAGTTAACGAAGCCGTCCAAAATGAAATCGTTAAGCAAGAGTCGCGGCGACTTATCGCTAGAATAAATTTGAATAGAATCTTTTCTATTTTTTCTCTGACGACCGACGATTTCCTCTCTGAGTACAATTAGTGCTGTCATATTTTGCTAACAATTGGGCATGTTCAAAGCCAGTTTCATAGTTTTTGCTATGTTCTCACGTTTCTTTTTTGTTTCTGTTGCACAGAATAACAAAATCATAGCTGCTAAATAAACTATGCTATATAAAAGCAACCCTGCATCGTCAGTTGCAATCGCTTTCATTCTGGACAGGTTCTGTGTGTCTGGCGACTAAAGAGGATCGCCGGTCGTAACGAATTTTGATTATATTCGGGCTCATTCCATTCTGGAGAGTTCTCGCCGCGATTCGTGCCCAACGCTTTTGTTTTGGATGGTTTCGTTAGAGCTCGAACAGAACCCATTTCCGTCATGGCTGGCGGATTCGCTGTGAATAAAATAAACATAATAAATAAAAATGTATGCAGCCTCCAAAAATGAATTTGTTGAGCGAATCCGCAGTGGAAAACGCCAAAATAGAATCTATTCTAATTTTTCTCTGACGTTTAGCGGATCTTTCTCTGAGTGTAATAAATGTTGCCATATTTTTGCTAAAAACTGGATTAGTTTACTGTTATTTTCTTAGTTTTTTATGTGATCTTACGTTCCGTTTTTGTGTCTGTGTTGCATTCATGAGAGTTCAAAGCGAAAGATAATGGGTGTATTTACGATGTGGTGGAATTCCCTTTTTATTGTGTTTTTTAAATAAATTTGATATTAGTATTAGTTAACATCAAACCAAAAATTGCAATTTAAAAATACTTTTGCTTAGATGTTAAAATGACCATATTTAAAAAGTCCATTGAGTCAACACCATAATTTTCATATTGTTAAAAAGGTAACTTTGTCAGCTTTAAAAAAATTATTTAATTTAGTTAATTAGTTTAATGATCTATAAAATTATTACATGAATTAAATTGCAAGCTTTAGATCAAGTAAGTTTTTAAGAGTGAGTTGATCACAGCTTAATCACTCAAAGACTACTGAAGAGGAAAATGTAGCGATTTCCGAAACAGACTGTCTAGTCAGCTAAGTGATTGACTCCATACAGAATTATTTAAATTTTTAAATTGCGTTCCTCGAATTAATGTGTACATCGAAATTAATTTTCTTACCGCTAGGGTTAAAACCACCAAAGCTTTCCCAAAACTATTTTCACTGCGATGATATTCCGTTCCATTACCTTTCCAACGGTAGTTCAAACTTCGATATAGAAATATTCCGGTAGGAACTGGATTAAGAAATCGGTTTGTTGATCAAAAATATATTTGTGCTTAAATGTTAAACCTACCATATCATAAACCTACCAAAAGTATTACTCCATTGAGTCCCCACCTTAATTTTTATATTGTTTTAAATGTACTTAATAAAGGTATCAATAAAAGGATATTTTCCAGCTATTAGAAAAAAAATAATTTTATTATTTTAACTGATGGCCCCCGCACTCCTACATTGCTATCAATTACCTTACCGCAAAGGATGGACACCTACATTTTTCAAAGTTATTTTTGTTTTAAAGTCCTTTCCAACGGTAGTTCAAACTTAACATTTGGTAACAAATAATTTGAGATATGAATTTTTATAAATATCAATTTTCGACGTTTTTATCGATTTTTGGTTAATTTTGTGAAACTCCGCCCGAAATCACGCAAGACTTGTTTTCTCCAAAATAATAAGGCAGGTACGTTCAAAATTGAATTGATGAATTAATTTTATGATTTATTTAATTTGATTTAACTGCTTTAAAACATGGACCGAAAATAACACTAAAAATAACACTAAAATCGCTAGAATGTCGGGAAAAGGGATATTTTCACAGGGATTTTGTAACCCTCAAACCACAAAAACCATTCCAGTCTACGGAATGCCATCTTAAAGTTCTCCAGAAAACAACTGCTAGAATCCTCTGATTGAAGGGCTCAAGGAAATCTTCCATTGAAAAATTCCTAGAAGTACTTCTAGAGAAGACTAAGGAAAGCATTCTTCCCAATGACATGCATATGTTAGAAGAATGTTTCATGCCTTCTAGGTATGAAAGTGGAAGGGATGGAACTCAAGACTTTGCCTTCCTATTTAGTTTCTTTTGGAAGCACTTTTTTTGCTGGATAATTGTTTTGAAAATGTAAACTATTCTAATAGTTAATAAGAAATAGCACTGTCAAATTTTAAATCTTTATTTTTGATAAAAAAAAAAGTAAAATTTTTACTCTTATTTTTATAATAAAATCGGTAAAAAATAACATTTAATTTTTTAACTTTTTTGAACAAAAATGATAATCGTTACGGTCTCTGCTTTAAAATGTTATAAGAAAACCTTTGACTGTTTTAACATATTAAGTGCTTGGTCTCTGCTTAACAAATTTTCATCAAAAAACTCGAATTAGTCTAAAAATTTTAATTACTTGAATGTAAAAGTTTTCCGAAGTGTCTTGAGTGTGGGTTTTGCTAAAAGCTTCAAGATCAACGTATTCGTTGCTCTTATATTCTACGGAATTCATGTCTCTATTCCATATACTCACTGCTTCTCATTTAGAATCAGCTTATGCCGCACATTTTAGTGAGAGTCTCTCGGGTAGCTTATTTCGCATTCAATCAGATGTCTATATTAAATGAAAACAGTGAACGTCAGATGAATGGCAACCACCCAGTTGGAAAAGGAGCCCTGCTGGCATGTCCTAGGCCGGCATGTCTGCCAAATGAACTGCCATAGCAGCAATGCTGCATGCATCGTATTGTATGAATGCAGAAAGAAATCACTAAATAAAAAACAAACTAAAAAAAAACCAAAACAAAACTAAAAGCCTTTAAGAAAAAAAAAATTATTTCTCTGATGGAATTTCAACTCACTACTGCAGATTCCAAAATAAATCAATAAAAACTAAAGCCCTAGCCAACAGAGCCATTCGCACTGCTGTGATTTTGTTGAAATTATATACATAACAACATTGTTGCTATCATAAGTGCTTCGACGAAAACACAAAGTGTTGGATAGTTGCAACAATCATGAAAATATTGAAGTAGTTGTCCCGCAATATTAACCGAAATTTTGCATTAGCAAGCATGATACTTTATTACAATACAGTTGTTAATATACTTTTATTGAATTAATATATGTTGTGCTATAAAAGAACTTAGTTCTTACTGTACTGATGCTACAGTCTATAAGTACGAGTTTAAAGTCTAGTTAAATTAAACTGAGCTTAATTGACCAAAATTTGACATTAAAACTCGGTTTAGGCAAAAAAGAAACACATTATATGATAATTTAAGTCAATTTAACTTCAACAAATGCTTAAATATCTAGTTAAACCGAGTTTAAACGTCTAATTTAGTGAGTTAAGCTAGGTTTAATTTGACTATAGTTGAAACTCGTACTGAAAACTGGCCCTTAGCATTAAAATTATAACCTGACACATTCCTTCCATCGGCAGGCCTTCTTTGATTTTCATCTGGGTTTTACTGTGCTGATGCTTTTTGTTTATAAATAAAAATAATAATAATGCAACTCACTTAACCCATTAACCGGGGTTTGGTATTTTCGTACCCATGAAACTGCTTCTGCAGAATTGATCATATTTCAGGATTGGTAACAGCTACGTGTTTATTTTTTTTTGTTTGTTGCTTTAAGAAAACATTGAGCTATAAATGTTTTTTGGAGTGTGTCACGAAATTTTTACGTTAACTACTACATTTCCAAAGTCAAAAGTGATTAAATTTAAAAATCTGGTTTTTGATCTGAAATTTGTATTTGTATCATTTGTAAAAACTTTTTTGCATAAAACAAAATTTAAAATCTATCTTAGCAAGCTAACCAACTATACCTGCTATTTTGTTTGGGAGCCGCGGTTAATGGGTTAAAAGTAAAGAAGAAGTTTTTAAAATTAGAAAAAATAGACCTTTTAGCATTAAAATTATAACCTGGTTATGTAATTATAACCTGATAATGAATAGTTGCTATAATGATAACGTGCCTCAGTGGATAAAACTTCCGACTAATGATTGAGAGGTTGCTAGTTCAAATCTCCCCAAATATTAGAAAACTTAAAAATGTTATTAAAATCTTCCGGCAAAAATCGGTAATTTTTTTGCGATTTTCCTCCCAAATGAATCAGCAAAACGGCTTTAATTCAAAGACATATATTCTAGTATATTTATTTAAATACAATATATATTCCGTTCAGTTTTCTTTCTTGATAGAAATAACCTTGAAAGAATTTTTCGTAGTAATAGATATATTTTTCAAAACACAATGAAAAATTTTTCAAAATAGCTCATTAGACCAATAATTGTGGGCAAAACTAAAAAATATGATCTTTTTCTCAAAAATGATGACCGCAAAATTGTGTTGACCTTTTAGTAAACCACATTTTTTAAGACAATATGTGCTATATGTAAATTTATGATAAGACACTACTTCAAAAAAGTTTCAAGCTTAGGTGCTTTAAATTAAGGTGATTTAAATTTTGAGAAACTATCTATCTATCTAAATATTTACTGAATTGAGTCTGTTGACATACCAGTTTTTAATTTCAAACTGTAATATCACAAGAATGAAAGACATAAATAAGTTTTTGAGGGCTCATTTATAAGCTAAGCTAAGCTAAGCTAAGGTTGACGATGAAATAAATATGAGTTTTTTTTTGCCACTGAATTGGTCTCGTGAATTCCGTTATCCTTAAGATATAAGGTTTTAAAAATATTTTAAAACTCTTATTTAACTCCCTTGGTTTAATCAGTTTTCAAACCGTTTAAAATTCAAAATGTAAAAAAAACTCAACTTGAAATTTATATGAGCATTGTGTTTCAACAAAAACTTTCATCTACCATACATTTTGTCTTAAAAAATTAGAACCGCCAAATGATCTCGCTCTTGCCTCGTTAAAGAAAATATAATTACCTATGGTGACTATTATTGAAATTGCAAAAAAAAATGTATAGTCACATTCAAGAGTCATTGAAAATGCTATAAGTTTAAAGGAAAAATCCGGACTTTAGGCATCATATTGGCACCAATAAAGAACTCGAACTCTGTAATTATTTCGGTTGTTAGATTGTGTGATGTGTTATAAATAGCAGGAGTTTCAGTGAGACTTTATTAACGCTTAAAACTTACTTCTACTTGACATTGCTTGCTGCATTTATGGCAAAGCGAGTATTCAGTTATTGCTGCAAAGTTTGTAATATTGTCAATTTCCGGTTTTAAACATTTTATCAGAAACTCAAGGACTCTTTACCGTGTGTTGGCGTGGTCCTGAGCCAACACAAGCACTGCCAAGTTTGAGGTTTAAATTGCAATTTATTCTACTTAAAGTCAATTAAACGGACGATTTTGTAACGACCAGCAATCATGTTGTGCTGGAGGCAGCAAGCCCAGTATTTTATTTTTTATTTTTATTTTTATGTTGTGTGTACTGCTTGCTACCTTTTGTTTTGCTACTTATTTGTGTGGGTTGTACTGCTAAGCAGCGAGTTGTGCGCTGAAAGAAGAAGAAGAAGAAGGAGAAGAAAGGAAAACGCTGTTATAAGCGTTGAGGCGGAACGCGACTTGCTTAATACAATAAATTGTAGAAAAAATGACAAATTTATGAGTTCTGCTTTCTTGCGACTTTGGAACATGGCAGCTTAAGAGCGTATCTCAGTGTCTGTGTATGTGCGAGTATTTGTGTGAAATAAAATATTGTTTTTTGTTTTGCTTGTTTAGTATTAAAATTATGCGGTTTTGTGGGTGGCGGCTGCTAATCCTCGCCCGGCCGGTTCCTCTTGCCTGTAGCATTCTGCTGTGTGTGATTATACGCCAGTGATTTACGACTTGCGAGCGGCTTAAACATGCGAATGCGTCCTAGAAGGATTTAGCGAGGACGAGTAACATTCGGTCGATGCTCAAGTTTGCGTAGCTCGAATGTGTTTCTGTGTTGCACTTGCAGCCATCTATGGTATTGTTTGCTTTGGTGCCACACTCACAATCACAGAACACACACACACACACACACACAGACACGAGTAAACGTTCAGCAGCAAGTACGGCTTCAGGTTGTAGGTCACATCATGCGCATCCTTCCGCAACCCGCTCACTGCTTAGTCGACTACGACGACTTCGCCTTCGAGTTCGACTCAGCTAAAACTTATTTGCACAAACTTTGCGCTCCGCATGACGCTAATTCGTACGCATTGCCTTGGAGGTACGCGTCGGTAGCTCAGTGACTCGGTGACTTCGTTTTCCAAGACCTCATCCTGTCTGCGCCGCCATGCTGAATAAACTTTAGCCAAAGTACAGCTAAAACAACGGCATGTCGGGTTGTTGTCCTTGCTGTGGCGTTGTTGGTTGTTATTGTTTTATCGTTTCTTTGGCTGAATTGCCTTCCACTCCCACTCTTTTTTTTACGCCCTGCTGCTATGCCTACCACTGCTTCTTCTTCGTCTTTGCTGCGTCTATGTTTTTGTTTTATTTTCTTTTTATGCTCGCTGTCCTGTTCCGGCTCCATGCCAGGATTTATCGTTTGACGCATAAAATACTGCGTTGTTGGTGCTAAGCTTAACTTTTATTTTCTAGCGACAAAGTTTTCCATTACCACCAGTACGCAGCTAATTGTACATAAGCACACACTAACACAAATGCATACACACTCAAACTAACTCTTCCATATATGAAAGTTAAACATTATATTTAGGTCAGGCAGGCAGCCCTGCTATTTCTGTTCCTGCTGCTGTCGTCCTTGTTGCATTTAAGTATGTAAATTTAATACAAATATTTACTTACATTTTCATCGGATTTGCGTGAGTTTCGTATTCAAAATAAATATTGAGAATAATCCCGGCTTAATGCTAGATTAACTAAATAACAGCTGGCTTTAATATATGCTATTATTTTGGCATGCATGTCAAGTTTATTTATAGGCAGCTGTATCAATATGAATGCAATTGACACTAATTGCGAGTAATGTTAATGGCAAAGCTGCTAAAATGTTGTTATTTCGTATTTTTTAGTAATTTTATTGACAAAATTTTATTACAAAATTTACCTTTTTGAATTTTTGATACGGTTTTGATAAGATTCCTAAAAGATCGTTTGCTTCAATAAGTCTTAAGTATAGAAATAACATTTTTGTATGTTATACTTCTTTTAAAGCCTTGAGCATTGTTATTGTTAGAGATAGGATATTTATGAAATGGCATATTTAACCTGAACTTCGTATGAATATCGGACTAAGACAGAAATTATTTTCTTTCAAAAAAGTACTAAATAAGTCCTGTTTGTTTTGCATATTTCAGCATATTTTTCGTAAAATTGTATATTGCATATCTTGAGAATATATTTCGAATATTAAACATATTTTTTGCATATTTTCTGCATATTATTTGCATAATTTCAGTTTTTTTGCAAAAATAAGTACAAAAAAAAATATTAAAACACCAATCAATGGCTCTCTAGCGTCATTTAAAACTATTTTACAAGAAACTTTTATAAATTAGCTTTTGATCTAAAATAAAAAAAAATAATCGTTATTTTCCATCCCTGGTTTTAATACTTCTGCATCTTAGGAGCTAGTGCATGTTGATTTTTTTATTCTTTACTTTTGCTTTAACTAACAATTCTTTCTGAGTTATTCTGAGCGTTAAGCTCATTAAAAAACTGCTGCTCATAATTGTAAAGGTTGATTATTTTGATCTCTTGCAAACACATTATTACAAAAAAAAAAACAAACCGTTCAGTTAAGATTTTTTTATGTATCCAACAGCAGGTCCGCACCAAACTAAGCCACGACATCGGCTTGTATATAAATGATTTTTTAAATCTTAAATTTTATGTTAAATCTTTTATTTTGTGTACAAACTTTTATTTTTAGAAGTAAAACTTCAGCCTTGTATGGTTTTCATAACCTTGCACTTCTATATTTAAATTTTTTGTTTTTATAAAGTTACGTATTAAAAAGGTTTAACATCGAAGTTTCTGTTTTCGGAAGTAAAGGACGAATCTTAATTAATTAATTGCATATTTTTATTATTGCTTAGTTTCTTTCAAATTCTTTATCTATATTTTAATGTTCCTGTTTGGTTGACTTTTAAAGTCAAAAACCGATTTTAAGAAATTATATTCGTCTTATATATTAAAATATCTTGGGCTCTAGGCAGTGTGAGTTCATTGTGCGTT
The DNA here is from genome assembly GCA_963920525.1 of Dichetophora obliterata. NCBI lineage: Eukaryota > Metazoa > Arthropoda > Insecta > Diptera > Sciomyzidae > Dichetophora > Dichetophora obliterata. Next base: position 44,016,710 of record OY986435.1, on the reverse strand, counting down.
CCGACCCTACTCTTTGGTCGGTTTTCCGGTGTAACAAAAAGGAACAACTGTTTTAGTTACTTTCTTTGTGCAATACAGTTCATATTTTTTGGTGTTCAAGATTTTTAAAGACGATAAGATCTTTATTTTTAAACAAAAAATGTCGAAAACTTTGCTTCTAAAAAGCGGATTTTCCAAGCAAAAAACGATTTCTTGGAAATTTAAGACAGTAAAATATTCTGTAAAGCCTTATGTTAATTACACATTCTATTGCATTATAAAATTTTATTTAAATAGATTAATTGTGTTAAAAAATCACAAATTCAACAACATTTACAGACTCAATGTCACAAACAAAAGTTTTCATTTCATGTTGAGCATGAAATTTTGGAACCTAAAGATTTTAAATACGACTTATGCCAAGCAATTATTGCTATTAATCCTCCTTAGCACAGTCGACAGAACAACGTTTAGAAAAATTTCCTGGAAAAATATACACAAATAGCTATTCCAGATGAGTCAACACTAAAGAAAAATTATTTAGAGAAATGCTACGATCAAGCAATAAATAAAATTCGAGTGGATATTGGCAGCAATTATGTTTGGATTTCTGTTGACGAAACAACTGATCAAACTGGTCAATATTTAGCAAATTTCATTGTGAATAAATTGTATGAAAATGAGTCCTCGACTCCTCAGTTACTCTGTTGCAAAGTGTTAGAGCGAACTAACCACGCTTCGATTGCAAGATTTGTAAATTCAGCACTTTTAATATTATGGTCAAGAGCAGAAAACTCCCAAAAAGTTTTATTATTAGCGACTGATGCTGCGCCATATATGAAGCATTTGACGTGTTTAGCTCATGTGTTTAGCTCATTAACCGTGCTGCTGAACAAATCCGGTTGTCTTTTTCCTTAGTAAATGAGTTTATTTTGGCGGCAAAAAAGATGTTCCTGAAATCCCCTTCACGAATTTTACTTTACAAGGAAATAATGGATAATGGATCCTTACCTCCAAATCCTGTTATCACAAGATGGGGTACTTAGGTAAAATCTATTCTTTTTTATGCCGAATATTATAGCAAAATAAAACAGGTCTTCTTTGTTGTTATAATACACTTCATTAGCAACCTTTTTTGCTAATATGACTTTGTCGAAGTGCAGCATTTTTTCAGTATTTTGTTGAAATATGTTACTTACGTTTGGTTGTCTTCTAGGCCCCATTTATCAACATAAACAGTGAAACGTTATTTGTAAAAAGTTTATGAAAATATTTAAAGTAATCAATTCACAATCATTTCACATGTAATGCAAGACGTATTTTTTTGTGAAACGTGGCCCTGTTGTAATTTGTTATTAATTAAAAAAATGTTTAGATTATTTTTCTACTAGATCCTTCAGATGCTCAGTGTATTTTAACAGCTCAGAGAATTATGCAAAATCCACAACTAATGGCATCTATCATGTTTATCCAATGCCACTTTCGTCTTTACCAATAATACTTACGCGATTAGAGCAACAAGGGATACATCTTACAAAATCAGTCCAATTAGTGCAGGATTTTAAAAAAAACTCAATTGGAAAATGTTCCTGAAAATTATGGAAATGAAATAAGAAAAATATATAACATTTAATGTTCTAAAAGAGTTATGCAAATCTCTTAACGATCCAACAAAGGAGCTAACTAAGAGTTCCTAAAGCGACTGACTTTCGCTTTTGAGTAAATATACGTATGCGCCGATAACTTCTTGTGATGTTGAACGATCGTTCTCCTCATACAAACATATTTCAGATGACAGAAGACAAAGATTCACTGTTGAAAACATCGAAAAAGTTTTAGTAGTTCATTGTCACAATAAATAATTTTAAATTTAAAAATATTTATTATTATTTCTTTTCGATAAAAGTTAAAAAAAGCTTTTTAAGAAGAACCAAATATTATATTTTTTGAGAAAAACAGCCCATACAAAAAGTGCATACACTTGCATAAACTTGCATAAATTTTACATATAATTTGCATATATTTAGCATATTTTTGAAACGTTAAGTTATAAAGTAGCGAAGGTAACGGTTGGTTACAAAATTATTTATTAAAATAAATTCAAGTTGCATACTTTTAGCACATTTTTGGAATATAATTTTGCATAAATATCCGATCCCTAAGTTATTGTTATTGTTTTGTACAAAGAAATCTTAGAAGAATTTTTTTTAGAGCTGAACGTTTGTCTTTATATTCAAAAAATTGTTAACGGCATGGTTTATTTCTCAACATAGATAATCCGAGAAATAATCTCGGATTTTTTTTTCTTTCCAAATAAAAACTTTCAATATTTTTTCGCATTACGATCGCAGCAAAAGTGATTTATTGATGATAACTCAATTCAAGAGACCTACTAATTGATTTGTTCATCTTTTGCATTCAGTGTAATTGTTTTGGTATCAAGTGCAATGAAGACACGATCAAATTTTTTCAGTAACGTTTTTTTTGAAAGAAACTTGCAGTTTTCAGAACAAAAATATGGGAGTAAAAAAATTTAGCTTTATTCTTTATCACCTACTTGTGTATTTAAGTGATTCAAACTTTATTACCTACTTGTGTATTTAAGTGATTCAAGCTTTATCTAATATGCAATTTTTGTCAGCTACTATAAGCAACACTTTTTTTTTTCGGTAGAAGAGTAAAAAATAAAACGGTGAAAAATGTTGGGCATCATATCGCATAGGGAGCAAAGGGTACGCTAAAGAGAAAGGGTCACAGAAAGACAATGCGAAAAACGAAGAGTAAAATATTTTGAACGAATTTCACTCTGTTTCTTTACGAAAACTCAAAATTTTTAATTTTAAAAGGCCGAGACTGGCCATTACCTTAACTTACCCAGAGCTGGGCGATAAGGATAACGATTACCACACGATTACGATTGTAGTTATCTTAATAAAAAAAAAAATGCAATTACAATTAAAATAATCGCTCTTCGAACTATCTTAGAAATCGTAATTTCTAAAAAGTTATAATTGAGATCACTGCAATCGTAATCCAAATTCATTCGATGAAGTATGACTCTAATTGCAATCTCGTGTTTTCTTTAATAAGGAGTACAGTAATCGATTACCACCAGGCACTTTCATTTTTTTTCTTCAACAAAAACAACTCTTGAGTACTTTTTTTACTGAGAAGTCAATATTTTTGACCTTTTTTAAAAATTATATTAAAAACAAATACACTGACCAAACGCTACAGTTCAATCTATTTTTTTACGTGATTTTGTTGTATTTTTTAACATTTAATGGAATATATTTGAAAACATAGATGCCATTTGTAGAGCCGAATATTGACCTTAGGATCTACACTGTTTAAAAAGTTTCTGTTATTAACAAAAATTTGGTTTTATTTTGAAAAGTCATATTTGCCTATAATGAAATAAATATTTAGCTTTTGAAAATAAAATTTTACATCAGGGCATTCTAATTGACAAAAATGTAGGTTTGGTTACCAAGCCCCAAAAAGTTTGAATAAGATATGCATATATTATATACACATTGATATATATACATAGATATAAGGGTGTCCCAAAAATATATATATTTTTTTATTTTGACAGATATCCGCGACTTCCACTTGAACTTGGAAACTCCCTCTGTGAAGCGCATCTCAATTGGTAAAGGTTTAGAGGTCGCGAATTAATTTTCTAATTTTCCCATACGATTTGTATGGGGAAAAATCAGTTTTGCTGGTAAATTGAATTTAGAGCCACTATCTTTTAAGAAAAATGGTTAAAAAAAAAACACGTGTTCCCTCAAATTTTGTCTGTTATGACATATCCTCGGAATAAGTGACATATCCATGACATATCCATATACCATCGGATTATTATTTGGTGGTTGCCAAAAACGATTAAAAAATAAAAATTAAAATACAAAAAAACTACTTGATGTAACTTTTAATCCATAAACAAATAACAATAATAATTTTTTCTTCATTGTGCATTTCAACTATCATTATTTAAAAGTTAAGACCAGTAACAATAATGAAAATGGAGTACTTTAAGAGATATTGATTTTTAATGAAATAATTCTAAGTAAAAGAATTCATTTATATAGTTAGCTCTAAGAAGTGAGCCACAGAACACCAAATAATAATCAGATGAAAATGAAATTTGTATATGCCATAACGGACAAAACTCAAAAAAACACATTTTTTTACTATGTATTTTGCATAAAAGATAATGGCTCTAAATTCAATTTACCAGCAAAACTGATTTTTTCCCAAATCATAAACCATACAAATCGGAAAACCCGTGGACATCAAACACGATTTTTTTTTTGGGACACTCTAATATATATAGATAAAGATATAGGTATAGATATAGATATAGATATAGATATAGATATAGATATAGATATAGATAAAGATATAGATACAGATATAGATATAGATATAGATATAGATATAGATATAGATATAGATATAGATATAGATATAGATATAGATATAGATATAGATATAGATATAGATATAGATATAGATATAGATATAGATAAAGATATAGATACAGATATAGATATAGATATAGATATAGATATAGATATAGATATAGATATAGATATAGATATATATATATAGATATAGATATAGATATAGATATAGATATAGATATAGATATAGATATAGATATAGATATAGATATAGATATAGATAAAGATATAGATACAGATATAGATATAGATATAGATATAGATATAGATATAGATATAGATATAGATATAGATATAGATATAGATATAGATATAGATATAGATATAGATATAGATATAGATAAAGATATAGATACAGATATAGATATAGATATAGATATAGATATAGATATAGATATAGATATAGATATAGATATAGATATAGATATAGATATAGATATAGATATAGATATAGATATAGATATATATATATAGATATAGATATAGATATAGATATAGATATAGATATAGATATAGATATAGATATAGATATAGATATAGATATAGATATAGATATAGATATTGATATAGATATAGATATAGATATAGATATAGATATAGATATAGATATAGATATAGATATAGATATAGACATAGATAAAGATATAGATGAAGACAAAGATATAGATATAGATATAGGGACAACACTCAGTTCGTACGCCTGAAAATTTTTTAATATAAACACTTTCAACTTCTATTTATATTAAGAAATCAATGTTTTTGATAAAACAAAGTTTGTTGTATTCCTATAGCTTGGAATTCATTTCTTAGGCCGCGTTCATAGTTTTTTTGCAGAGCTGAGAGGTTTTGCTAGAAAATGTTTTGTGTACAAACATATGAAAAAGCTAAGTGTTTATAGTGCAAGCTGACTCGGAGCATAGAGCTGTAAACAAAATGCACTGTAAACACCAATAAGGTCAAGAAGCTACTTTGTGAAGCGTTAAATAAGCGTTCAATATGATCAAAAAAGCTCGAAAACGCTGCTTTATGAATCAGCTTCAGCCAAAGCGTTCACTTTCAAGGCGGCCTTAGACATGAGGCTCGAAATTTCAAGCTTTAAAAATACAAAAATTATGGTGTATCCAAAACATTGATTTCTTAATATAAATAAAAGTTGAAAATGTTGTTATTAAACAATATTCAGGCGTACGAACTGAGTGTTGCTGGGGTAGTACAGGGTGGACCAGATTAAGTGTCCCCTTTTCATTATTTTATTAAAAATCCAAATATGATTTGTTTTTATTTTTATTTTTGTGATACTATTAAGAATACTTAAAATATTTTATTTGCCAATTTTCATTCGATTCTACCACCTCCTTCACGAACAACATTACGTAATCGGGAATGAAATGAGTTGCATGAGTCACGCACCATATCCATAGGAATTTCGTCCCAAATTTTAACCAAGAGCAACTTAAATCTATCCAAATTCGTGATTTTGGTAAAATTGAGGTCCTTAAGTTTTGCTAGCATATACCCCCAAGCGAAATAATCCAATGGATTAAGATCAGGTGATGATTTTATCGATGAAATCGGATATGTTTTCCTGTAACCAATGTTGGACCACATTTGCGCTATGACTTGGAGCCCCATCCTGTTGAAATACCCATTGGTTGTTTGGAAAGAGTTCTTTAGAATTAAGCAGTAGGTGTTTTTTCAAAATTTCTTCCAGATAATATTTTGCGTTGATTTTTACGCCACTTTCAACGAAAACCAGGGGAAATTTTGTCGTTTTTGACATTGCACCCCAAACCATAACCTTTGGGACGTTTTAAAACCTTTGGACAGCTTTTTTATTTTTGGGAATGTCCTCCAATGCCACCGAATAAATGCGGTCGTTCTGAACATTAAGGCTTGGTTGCAACAAAAACAGCTTTTCATCGGAAAAAACGATGTTTGATGTTGCGTGCCGTTTCTGAAGCTCTTTGCATTTTTTCTTCCTCTCGTTCATATTTTTTTGTGTTATGCCATGCTGCCGAGTTTTCTTAAATGGTTTCATCTTCAAGTCATTTTTCAAAATTCTTACCATCGAACTTCGGCTTATATTATGCTCAGCAGCCATTTTTCTCGCGCTTCTTTGACCATTACGCCGAATTTTCTCTCTAACACATTTTATTAAACAACTAGTTCGCACAGACTTTTTTCGGCCCGTTTTTTTTTATATCCACAGTTCCAGTTTCTTCAAATCTTTTTAAAGTACGTTGAATAAATTTTCGATTTATTTTACCGATATTTGGATGCTCACGAAGCTTTCGAATAATATCAATTTGTCTCAAGCCTTGATTATGCAAGCTTAAAACCAATTGTCTTTTCACGTCCATAGCTATTTTTATACAAAGTTACAGTTTTAAAAAATGTACGTGTTTCAGATTAGTGCTCATTAAAATGACAAACATAACGGGATATATTGAAACACTTTTACTCAACTTCTTTGCAATACATGGCGCTTGAAAGAAAGGGGACAGTTATTCTGGACCACCCTGTAGATATAGATGTAGAAATACTAATGACCTTCATGCTTTGTCAAAGATAATAAAATGAAAGTAATAAAGCTTTAGAAAATTATTAAAATGAAATAAAATAAGAAAATATTAAAGGAATAACAAAACATAATATACTTTTAAACATATATATATATATATTAAGGCACCTCAAAAAAAAAGTGGTTGGGGTCACCTCCTGAAAACAAACTTTGGTTTATTTTATGATGATTCCCAAAATATTGCAACTCTAGCTTTAGCCGTTCGTGAGCTGGAATGGTTTGAAATAACCTCTAAAAATCGCGTTTTTGATTAATACTATTTATACCACACTACCTTCGGTCAAAAAATTGTCACAAATAGTGTAAATCGATGAGATACATAGTTTTTTTTTTTTTTTTTTTTTTTAAATCTGCCCACACACTTAGTTATTGAGTTATTTGCAGTGATTTTTTCAATTTTTTTTAATGCAGTTTTTATAAAAATATATATAACTTCCCCATTTATAGCCTGATTTACCATTCCGTGGTATCATTGGAAAGGTACTGAATGCTGCTTTTCATTTCTGTCGTTAATTAACCCTTATAAGCACTTTTATAAAAATGCATTTTATTTTATTTTTATTTTTTTTGTGATGGCCTTTGCCTCAATTCCTGAATTTGTTCAAATATAAGAGAAATAAAATTAAATCATGTAGATAAAGAATGCATTTTTTAAATGGACTTTGGAATAAAGTATAGGAAAATACTTTATTGTACTTAGACAAAACAGCTAAGAGTAAATTTTACCACAGTTCTTATAAGTAGTCACTCATGACTTTTACATGACTTTTAGGTTTGACAATGAGTTATACTATATTATATAAATGTGAGTTTTTGAATTGTGATCGCTTAATTGTTCAAGTTATTCATAAAAAAAATGCTTTTCGTTTCTCGCGAGTTAAATAAAAATCAATTGCCAACAAAAAGTGATGTAATAAAACATTTATTATTTTTGCGCGAAAAAAATAATAATCGGTCTTACGGGCTATCTAATTATCATCAAAACATGCTAAATGATTTAAGCAAAATTTGGAAAAGAGCAGAAATTCCGGTTATATCGAAGACTGCGATCCGCAAAAAACTTCAAAATTTAACGCTTTTATATCGGGATATCACAAAAAATCCATCGCAATACAATGCAAGCGAGTGGGCCGAACTATTTTCAATTTCTGTTTGCAAATGTGCTCTAAAAATTAGAGTGTCTTGTAGTTGCCCAGGTGAAAAACAAATGCCATTGCATGTTTGGAATTTTTACCTTGATCAGTCGAGCCGAAGGTTGCTCACGCTAGATGACGTTGAAAACCACATCCCATGTGATTCTATTACGGACTTCGAAAGCGAAAGTGAAAACGAAAGTATTGCAACAGCCACTTTTGTACCACAACTAAGAGAAATGGATGTGGATGATCCATATTCATCATCGTCTGAGGAAGATCTTAAAGATCTTGGACCAAGCGTACAAAGTTTTTCCTTACCAACATTCAGTGCTGCGTTGGACCGTGCCAGTGTATCCAATCGCTTTGGGGCTCTGCTCGCAACAACATTGCTAAAAGACTTGGACATTCCAGGCATAATTATTGATCAGCACAAAATCCAAAGGGAGCGAACTAAAGCTAGGGCGAAATCACTAAGAGACATAAAAAACAATGAAATACTAAAATGCATTTCTTTTGATGGAAAAAGGGAACGCACTTTGAAACAAGTTACTGTGAAAGGCAAACCACGCAACGTTAAAATGATGGAGGAGCATATAACTCTGGTAAGCGAACCCAGCTCAAACTACATTGGTTACTTAACTCCCGTAGATGGAAGCGGTGCTGGTATCGCAAACGATATTGTCAATTACTTGAAAGCTGAAAAGTTTTCACTAGAGCACGTGGTCGCTGTAAATTGCGACGGAACCAGCACCAACACAGGCAAATTTAATGGAGCGATTTGTAACCTAGAACGACAATTGCAGCGCCCTTTGCAGTGGCTAATATGCCTCTTTCATTTTAACGAGTTGCCATTCACTGCGTTACTCAAAGAAATGTTAGGAAAAGCTAATGGGCCGCAAAACTGGCCAGGAATAATTGGGCATACATTACAGGGCTGCGAAGATGTGCCGGTAAATTGTATTCAATTATTTTGTTGTTTTTTTTTAACTAATAAAATATTAACTTTAGATTGCTCATAACTTTGATCCAATTGCGATGGGCTGTATGCCCACAAATATTGATGACTGGGTTTTGCGAGCTGATCAAAAATATCTTTATGATATGGTACGAGCAGTTGATGCTGGGGCGTGCGATGAACATTTGGCCAGCATTAAACTTGGCCCGCTCAATCTTTCACGCTGGTTGACAACAGCATCAAGAATTTTGCGGCTATATGTTACGAAGCCTGTGGCTTGCGAAAAGTTAAAGCAGCTAGCATTTTTGTTATGAGGGTCTACGCACCATTTTGGTTTTTAATAAAAAGCCAACCAAAAGCCATTCATGGCAGCCGCCACTTGTTTAAATACATTGAGTGGACGCGCGAATTACCGGCAGATATGCAATTTATTGTACAACGCTCTGTTCAAATTAATGGATTTTTTGCTCACCCAGAAAATATTTTACTGGCAATGGTTACAGATGAGAGCAAGGCGACACGAAAGGAAGCCTACGATATTATTTTACAATCGCGTGCTCATGACACACAAGAAATTCGCCAATTTAATGTCCCCAAGATACAATTCAATTGTGATTCCTATAAAAATATGATAGATTGGAATGAATTAAGAGCTAATACAGAACTGCCATGCATCCAGTTCTATACTCAACAATACTTATTAGAACTACACGACTCCAATGAAGTTGTAAAAATTCCTGGTAATGAAAAGTTTTTAAAATAATTGTTATGCTTTTCTTAACAAACAATTTTCAGAATTTCCATGTCATTCACAAAATACGGAACGTTTTGTACATGTGGTAAGCCAATCCTGCGTTTCGGTAATTGATAAGAACAGACCTGCACATATTGCAAACAAGATTCAATCGCGCAAGCGTTACTGTAAAATTGAATCACGAAAAGATTTGGAATAAAAAAAAATTATTTCTTTGATAAAACTCTAAATTGTTTTTTTTTTTATCTTTTAATTAGCGACTTAATAAATAACCACAAATTTTTTATCATGTTGATAAAAAATGCATTTTTATAAAAGTGCTTATAAGGGTTAATTAACGACAGAAATGAAAAGCAGCATTCAGTACCTTTCCAATAATACCACGGAATGGTAAATCAGCCTATAAATGGGGAAGTTATATATATTTTTATAAAAACTGCATTAAAAAAAATTGAAAAAATCACTGCAAATAACTCAATAACTAAGTGTGTGGGCAGATTTAAAAAAAAAAAAAAAACAAAACTATGTATTTCATCGATTTACACTATTTGTGACAATTTTTTTGACCGAAGGTAGTGTGGTATAAATTGTATTAATCAAAAACGCGATTTTTAGAGGTTATTTCAAACCATTCCAGCTCACGAACGGCTAAAGCTAGAGTTGCAATATTTTGGGAATCATCATAAAATAAACCAAAGTTTGTTTTCAGGAGGTGACCCGGACAACTTTTTTTTCCTCCATACAAGTTGAGGCGCCTTAATATATATAGATATTGATATAGATATAACTAATAGATATAGATATAAAAAACTGATGAGCCTCGAGCAAGGCGAAAAGTAAGATACATATAAATGCTTAACTAGGGCTGCCATAAGTCTACAACACTTGACTTGGACAACTTTGCACATATTTTTTGATACTAATCCACCCAAAAAGAAATGCGAAATTTTAACATTTAAAATTGCCGTTTATTAAATGGACATAAATAAAAATAATTCACAGGTACATATAGTATTTAATACATACTAAATATTTTATAAATCTTATAACATAAAATAAGAAACATAAATTCCGTCAATAAGGTAAATAACTAAAAATATTGTTTGGACTTATTATAATGAAGGTTTGGCCCAATTATATTTTCTAAATTTTTTTTGATGCGTCCAGAACATGCTTCTTTGATTTAATATAGTTATAAATTTCAGTGCACATCATAGAATAATTTAATTTGCATTGCATAATGTTTTCCAAGGTTGATATGATTAGCGAGTTTCTTTTCTTATTCCATTGCGAGGAAACTAGTAAAAATAATCGCTCAACATTTCCTTTGTGTCCTGAAACCGCAAACAAAATTTTTACTATTTTTAACCAGTTTATTTTCGCTCATTTAATTTTGTTTAAAAAAAAACTACTTCCATTTTTCATTCATTTACACGCATTTGCAAAAAAATTGTTCAGTTTTTACTGATACACTTTTAATTTGTCCTCAATGCTTATAACCGGGACATTTTCTTCGGTGCACCGGGAAAAAAGGACACCAGTTTCAAGACCAGGATATGTCCGGGAAAACCGGGACGTATTACCCTAGTCCTACCCAATAAGGACGATGATGCCCTATCGTATCACTAAATCAGATGTCGCAAAACTAACTGTATCAGATAAAAATTAATCAAAATCAAAATAAGGTAAAAATTAGCACATGTGTAGAAAATTTGTCCCGTCTTTAAGGCATTAAGGAGATTGATATAAAAACATCCGTGGCCTTCTAGTAAAACTATAAAAAAGATAACGATGCGTATAAGTTGGTAGCTCAAGATATAAAGCTTTTTAAGGCAAAAATTTTAAATATTGCTTTCGTTATAAATATAAAATTGCAAACCGAACTAGATACAGAAATTTGTACTTCTATTTCTTATCTTTAAGCCCCTGTACTCAGTTTTAGTTCTCTGCATCCTTTACCAAACAAAATCATTACATGAATAGTTTCACTTAAAATTTTTAATTATTGATCTACCAACGTATACGTTGGACGTATATTTTAACTCAATACGATTAAGTTACTTTTATCTGGCTCAATATATGATTAAGTAACTATTACTTAATCAAATTTATTGATACTTAAGGCAAAATAGTTCATTTTTAAATCCAATTTCTTACACGTCATTTGCTTAACATAAGTTTTTACAATTTTATTGTTATAATTAAGAAACATCTGGTTACTGCAAATATTTTTCAAGTAAGTTTTTATTGACACAAATGTTATACATTTTCTTCCAGTACAAAGTTATTTTTTTCGAAAATTAGTACGAAGCTTTAATGTTTGAAAAATTTATTATTTTAAAAGACAGTTTTACGCACATTTTAAAGCTTCAATTGTTTTCGTAAACACACTTCTAGTTTCTGATGAACAAATATTTTCAATTTTTCGGTATTTTTAAATGCGTAGATTGCTTTTGGAAATTTCTACGTCTCGTCAATGTTTTAAAAGTCGTTATCCAAAAAATTTTATTCGTTAACCAGCTTTTGCAAAGTAACTGTTCATTTTTTTTAATGTTATTTTGTTAAGTCTGTCTCCATACTAACCCAGTAAGTACACTCATGCTTACAGCATTGATGATGTATGCATACGTTTGATGTTAAGTATGCATGCCAGCATAAATGCAAGCTCATTTCCATTTTACATGGCAATGCCATACAAGAGCAAGAGTGTACCCGCATAATTACTAATACTGTATGCATGGGGAATTAGTAGTACTCTATGCATTCATTGCCATTAATACTGCATGCATACATTGCCATTAATAATGTATGCATACATTGTCATTAATATTGTAATAAAGAAAATGGATGTTGTCATTAATTAATAATATAATTTATTTTTGTTTTTAATTGTATTTTGCTGTTATTTTAATTTATATTTTGTTAATAAAGTATGTACAACTGTACTCATTAAAATTTTAACGAACAATGGGAGGTTGTATTTTTTAAGCAAGACTATTATGCATGCAGGGTTCATGCCTTAGTACCAATACCGCATGCATATTTTAGCATGCACGCTACTGTGTATAAACAACACGCATTCTGCTAGCATAAAATAGCAAACAAGCATTTCAGCGATTTTGGATAATTTTTGGTTTTTTTATGACAATGCATGCCTTGGCCATACTTCTGTTTGTATACAGCATGCACTTTTCGTGTATGCATGCTACTCTGGACATACTGGGAACTTCAAGTAAAGTTCGAATAATTGTAATAGAGTAGAGAGTGACATTTTGCTTGTTATTTTTCTCCCTCGAGCTTAAAAAATGTGTACAAAGCGCTTCCAAGCAACTTAAAGTTAATTAAATTGAGTACGGAAACAGACGTGTTGACACAAATGTTATGTTTGTATGTATGTTTAACATTTTGGTAACCGCCTTGCTATAAACCCTTTACTTTTCCATTAAGGTTTTTATGATAGCTTCTCGTAGAAGTTTCAAAATTTGTAAATGATTATGCTATTCTATATAATTCATAGCAAATTTATGGAAGAAATTTAATAAATTGTAGTACAAAATTAATTAACAGGAATAAACCAGGCCGTGGTTGTAGATAGAACTCATTTAATATGCGATACAAGTCTTATTTTACAAAGATATAAACTCTACTATTCGACTCTTTCAGTTATCGTTAGAATATTAATAACGATTTTTTCGCCCAACGCATTTATGAAAAAAAAATTCAGTAGCGAAATCATTTTTGAACAAATTTTTATAAAAATCATTTAGATACTACATCTTTGCACTTTTGTGAAAACTGGAGAATATTGCCGATTAATAACACGGTGTGACCGCCAAATAGTTTCAGCATAAATTCTTAAAAATTCCGAGAGAATAACATTTTGTAATTATATTGCGACTAGTCCGTCCTCTCAAATCCATCACAATTTTTTTTAAAAAAGTTTTAAAGTTAAGAAGTAGGAATTCTAGCAATCCGACTTTTAACAATTTTTTACATATGCTTAGGTTGTGAGAATGTACTATCAAAATACACTTTTGTTCAATGAAACTAAAAGCAAAATGTTACTGTGTCAAAAGATTTTTGAAAAAAATATACAAAGCTCTTTTATCGCAATGGATAAGTCAATTTTTAATAAATTTTGCTCAAATGTTTGTGTTTCTTTATTTTTTAAAAACTTTTTCATTTTCTACAAATTCTCTGGCATTTAGTTTGTGCCATAGATGACCAAAATCCGTTATCATTTGTTTAAACTGCAGCAGTTTGTAAGCTGCAAACGCATATAAGAAATACCGGTGACTGTCAATTTAAAAAACACATTAAAACTGCTGCCGTATTTCCAATTTTCAACTTATTTCAGTTTTCTTAGAATTTTTAGAAAGAAATTGTATAGTTTGAATGAATTCTGGAGAAACTATTAAGGATTTTTGTTGGTTACTATTTATACATAATTAAGAAACACTAACATTTCAGCAAAATTTATTTAAAATTGACTTCTCCATTGTGATAAGCAAACTTTGTATATTTTTCCAATTATCTGTTTGCACAGTAACATTCTATGTTTAATTTCATTGAACAAAAGTGCATTTTGTTTGTAAATTCTTATAACCTAAGCATATTAGGCTACTAGTTCTTTTATAAGTAGTAAAACAGATTGTATTTTTGAACTAGCTGGAATACAGATAGTAACTTATCTAGTAAATTTTTGGTTAGAAAGATTTCACTAGTTTAACATCTATTATTTTTGAAGTGAAAACTTCTTTAGGCGAGTGGAACGATTTTAGTAGAGGGTAAATCTTTGGTTTGCGTCATCGTCATCGTCATCATCATTTTGCGAGTAACTCTCGTCATCAATACAGACAGCGAGCATGACAGAATAACGAAGTAGGGCCGACTCGGAGAGGAATGAAGTAGAAAGCAGAGAAAAGCGAGATAGTTGTCAAAATCAGCTGTTTATCTCGAGTTTCTTTATGTTCATGTTTTGCAGTTGATTTTTGGTTCAACTTGTTTTTTTTTGCTTTTTTGCAAATTGAACACTTCCTTGGCATTTTATAGTTTTATTTACACTGTTTTTATAATATTTTCATTTAAATTAATACAAACTTAAGACACGTGTCCGCACTATTTACAATTTGAAAACATAATATTCTTATTTCATTTGACGTTTTTACGAACTTCGTCATTTTGACAACTACTCAACCTTTTCATTTTCCACTCTTCGTTAAAGGGGAAAATAGACTACACAAACAGTGTATTTAGCTCTTTTAGGTTTGTGCAGATGTCTGCGCAAAAATTAAAATATTTGAATTTTTGGTTGTGTTTGCGCAAACCGTCCGTATAGTGTGTAGTGAAAATCACACCGATTTGCCATAATCCCGAAAGTTTTATAGAGTGAAGACATGCGTGAAGGAGAATATATAAAAATGGAGGCAGAAAAGAAAAATTTAATAGAATTTGAACCAAAAAATCAAGTGTGCGCAAACAAAGTCTGTGTAGTATATGGTCGTCGCTAAGACGAGAAAAAAGTCTTGTTGGCGCAGACAGTCTTTGTAATCTATTTGGCCCTTAACGCGTGAGGGCACTAAGCGAGTAGGTTTTTAAATGACGCTTTTGGATCTTGACTACCAGGCGCTCAGCAAGTCATATTAACCAGGGTCCGAATTACAGCATCCGTGATCGAGCAAAATTGTACAAGATTGATAGGCACTCATCTCGTCGAGCTCTTCGTAATTTTGCTCGATCACGGATGCTGTAATTCGTCCCAGGTAGACTAAATACCTAGAGACTTTAAAAAGTACCCCTTATATTCTGTGTTTGTTTTGATTCCTTTTCGACAATACCTACAATTCTGTCAAAATAAAAACATTTGTAGTTTTATAAATGTCGCCAGCATATGGACCATGGTATCATAAGTAATAGGTAGAAGTGACATTTCGTGTTTCAAACATCGAATGTCAAACAAAAGAAAACAAAATAGAGAACATTGGCGCATTCAGAGGAGTCACCTGATGTGAATGGATCATTTAATTACAAAGGTTTCTCACTCAAATTTAAAAAAAAAACAGTTGTCAACTATTGACTGCGCTGAAAGCTGCCAACGTGTGTGACACACGCACTTTATATTGTTTTCTTTTGTGTGAAATTCGTAGTCGCAGCTTGTGAGAAAAAAAGTAGTTGTCAAGGCTACCTAATAATAATTTTATCATGACTGCGACTGCATCGTTCAAAAATTTTTTGTTTCTTATTTCAGCTACCATACGCAAATAGTATATTTTTGAGAATACAATTCAATTATTAATGACGCAAACAGTGAAAATAATGTAAATGAAATTCAATGAAATTTATGTAAATACAAATTTTATGTATACGTACGTATTTTATTTGTATATTAATTATTTAAATAAATTTAATTTATATTATTGCTTTCTCTCTGTTTTTTATATTAATACCCATAATTTAAAAATAATGAAATGATAAAAGACGAAAATAATGTGCATTAATGATGAACCGGATGTACGGATGAACCGAATCGGGGGCAGAAAATAAACTGCACTTTGCTTGCTATATTTTCTCTTTTTCTTGTAGCAAGATCTCAAATGCAGGCATTAAAAGAGACTTCAAGACGAATCAAACAAAATATCATACATAAAAAATAGAAAATTTATTTTATTTCATGAGGATTATTTTTCATTCAATAGTGCTCCCTAAATTTTATTTTATAACAGCAATATTCAATTTATATTTAATAATATAGTTTGGTGTAATTATAAAATAAAAATGCTTTCTGAGAAAAAAATATGTTGAAAGATATAATCAAAGACTGAGGGAGTGAAAATATAAAAAGTTTTTCCGATTAGCATGAAAATTCTTATAAAGCAGTAAAACAGTATTTTTCAAATATTTTTATTGGCTCAAATGTTATATATTTCTTCCAGTACGAAGTTATTTTTTTCAAAAGTTAGTATGAAACGTTTATGTTATAAGCGTTTATTGCTTTAAAAGACCTTTTTACGTACACTTTCACGCTTCAATTGTTTGCGTTAACTTAGTTCTAGTTTCAGATGAATAAATATTTTTCAAATAGCTAAGCTTGTATTGACACAATTGTGCGGTATTTTTAATTGCGTAGATTGCTTTTGAAAGATTCTACGTCCCGTAAATGTTTCAAAAGTCGTTGTCTAAAAAATTTTATTCGTTAACCAACTTTAACAAAGTAACTGTTAATTTTTCAAATGTGCTTTTGTTAGGTCTGTTTCCGTATTAACTCTAAGTAAAGTTCGAGTAATTGTAATGTTATAGAGAGTGACAATTTGTTTGTTATTCTTCTCTCTCGCGCTTGAAAAATGCGCGCTTTCAAGCACCTTCAAGTTACTTAAATCGAGTACGGAGACAGAACTGTTGACACAAATGTTATGTTTGTATGTATATTAAACAGTTTGGTAACCGCCTTGTTATAAACCCTAAACTTTTCTATTAGATTTTTATGATAGCTTCTCGTAGAAGTTTCAAAATTGTTAATGATAAACTATATTATATAGTATTTATAGCATAATGATGGAAGAAATTTAATCAATTGCAGAACAAAAGTAATTAATAAGAACAAACCAGGTCTTAGTTTTAGATCGAACTCATTTGATATGCGATACAAGTCTTATTTTACAAAGATATTAATTGTACTCTTCGAGTCTTTCAATTATTTTACAGTAGTAAAATCATTTTTGAACACATTTTTATAAAAATGATTTGCTTGAGTGAAATCTGAAAAACGACACTATTTTTCATACACCTTTTTCTTAGAATTTTTGTTGTTTTTGTGTCGATTGTACCAATCTACTTACTACCGTTGTCATTAATATCGCTAAGTACGCGTTTTGTTTTGTTGATGAAAATAGTCTGATCCCGAACTAACTTCAAGAACTGCTGGAACTTACATTTTATTAATTGACACAAGTTATGCGTCAAAGTAATGAACAGTTTTCGTCATTGCTAACGAAGATTGGTGATGGTAAAAAACTTGAGCAAAACGAGTTATGTTTAATAGAGGGTCGATTTTTTACGAAGCAAACTGTCAGCCGTCTATGTCTAAATGGAATAAGATTATTTTTTAGTAATGCTTCTGTAGATTTATTTAATAATTCTATCTTACGCGTAATATAACACAACAAAATTTCCTCTGCAATAGATAACATTAGTGGATGAAATTTGAAAGTCATCGATACAGGTGGTTTACCTTCTGGATTTGTTTTCGTCATCGATAAACATTATCTAATAACAGCAAATATTAATTTTAGCGCTGGTTTGGCAAATGGGGCTATTAGTAAACTAGTACACATTGAAATTGACCAGAATGACCAGGCTTAAAAAGTTTGGCTGGAATTCTATGAGTCTAAAATTGGTCAGAAAACAATAATGAAAGCTTCTGCTGACGCTCAATCGATTCAAGTTGGAAGAAAAGCTGTGCCAATATTATGGAAAAACAGTAGCATACATCTTAATAAAAATAAAACAATCACAGTTACAAGAAATCATTTTCCATTTGTTTCTATTATATCAATACTGTTACTAGTATTAATGGACTTTTTATCACAATTTCTGATGACAACCCTCAGCAATTTGTATTTCATCATGGAAGGCGAAATTATTTTTCTAATATTGATATAATTCGAGAATTTCAAAGATTATCTCTTAACAAATTAGAAACTAAATATATTACTATAAAAAATTTGATAGAGAGCAAACAGTTCTTTTCTGTAATGATTTTAAACTGTCAGAGTTTCCATGCGCATTCTCAAGATCTTATCGCTTCTATAACTCAAATGTGTGACATTATATTGCTATCAGAAACAAAAATGCAAACTTATGAAAGTATCGATATCACTAATTTCGCTTGTATATCTCAATTTCAGAGAAATAGTTGTCGTTCTGGAGGAGTTGCAATTTTTCATCATTATAATAAATATAAGTACAAAACAGTCACTGGGGATATGTCAATATATTTAAACAGACTTCAGCTACAAAATGTTTCCTCTAATATTTCAAAAATTGGAGAAGTATGTTCTGCAGAAATGATAGGTCCTAATGGACAACATATTTTGATGATTTCGATTAACGTTTCGTCTCAGAATACGACCGAAAAAAACCGAAATCGATAACATAATAAAATTTATCCACAGATCTCTTTTATGATATCCACGAGCAGGTTTCATTGAACTGGGTGAAAATTATCACAAAATGCCAATTGTTTTTGGTGGATATTTTAATTGCGATTTTAGACATGAGTCCTCAAAGACACTTACACAATTCCTTTTTGATAAATTTAATTTACAAATAATAAGTGATCTAAATATTTGTACAACACGATAAGAAACTACTCTCGATGCAGTATTTTCTAAATATATTGCCGACATAACATCAATAACATACGTTTGCTATTTCAGTTATCATACCCCTAAATTTCATTAATAAAATTCGATAAAAATAATTGAAAATATTTACAAAAATAATTCAAAATAAATGTAATATGTAATGAAATAAAATAGTAATGATATGTAATAAAATTTACTGGTGTGATTTTAACTTGTGTTTTTTAATTAAGTTGATGTTATTTTAAATTTTCGAATATAAAAATTATTTTATTATAAAAACCTAATAAATTAACATATCTATGAAACTGTGAAAAAGCTTCGCTTCTCTCGTGTGTCCAACGACGCATCTATTTTTTAATTTGTTCATTTCTTATATTAAGTGAAATTGTTTCGGTATAGAGTCGACGAATTTTTCTCGATCAAATTTTTTCAATAACATTTTTTTGGGAATCTTTTAAGTTTTCAGAGTAAATTAGTAATTAGTGAGTCAAAAACTTTAATTTTATTCTTTATTACCTACTTGTTTAACGTATTTAATTGATTCAAACTTTGTGTAAAATGCAATTTTTGTCAAACCGGCAAAAAATGTTTGGCAATATATCGAATCCAGAGCAAATTGGCTACGAAAGGGAAAGGGTCACAAAAAGACAATGCGATAAAAGAAGAGTAAAATATTTTTGAAGTTGGCAGAGTTTGAAAGAAATTCACTCTGTTCCTATACAAAAAGTCAATATTTTTCATTTTAAAAGGTCGAGACTGGTCAACACCTTAACTTACTTAACCTTATCTTACCTAACTTTACCCTTCCTTGCCTAACTTATCTTAACCACCTGACCTTAAAATAGCTTACCTTGCCGAACCTAACCTTAACTCACCTTACTTTACCTTAACAAACCCAACCTTACCTAACATTACCTTACCTTATTTTATGTTACTGTATCTACCTTACCTCATCTTCCCTTCCCTTCCCTTCCCATCCCCTCCATTCCTCCATTCCCTTTCCTTCCCTTTCCTTCCCTTTCCTTTCCTTATTATCACATTAATATTTAATTATTTTATTTAATTTTGCTAAAGCTTTATTACTTTCAAGCTTTTATCTTTGACAAAGCATGACGGTCATTTATATATCAAACTATCAAAAAAAAAATCGAATCGTCCAATGTATAAGTTGGTAACTCAAGATGTAAAGTTTTTTAAGATTAACTTTTTATGAATTGCTTTTGTTTTAAAAATAAAATTGAAAACCGAACTAGATAAAGAAATTTGTACTTCTATTTCTTATCTTTAAACTCCTGTACTCAATTCTAGTTCTCTGCATCCTTCGCCAAGCAAAACCTTCACATAAATAGTTTCACTTAAAATTATTAATTACTGAGCTGCCAACTTATACGTTGGACGTATCGATATATATTTTAACTCAATACGATTAAGTTACCTAAAAGTACAAACTCTCATAGGTTACATGTGACCACATTATTAACTGGCTCAAGAAATGATTTAGTAACTATTATTTAATCAAATTAATTGATATTTAAGTCAAAAAAGTGAATACTAAAAGACAATTTTTTTAAGTTATTTGTTTCACAACAATTTTAACGTTTTTAATGTTATGATTAATAAACTTCTAGTTACTGTAAATATTTTTCAAATAACATTTTATTGACACAAATGTTATATATTTTTTTCCGGCACGAAGTTATTGTTTTCGAAAGTTAGTATGATACGTTTACGTTATAAGCGTATATTGCTTTAAAAAACCGTTGTACGTACACTTTAACGCTTTTATTGTTTGCGTTAACTTAGTTCTAGTTTCAGATGAATAAATATTTTTGAAATAAGCTTGTATTGACACAATTGCTCGGTATTTTAAAATGCGTAGATTGTTTTTGGAAATTTCTACGTCTCGTAAATGTTTTAAAAGTCGTTATCCAAAGAATTTTATTCGCTAACCAACTTCTACAAAGTAATTGTTAATTTTTCAAATGTGCTTTTGTTGACACAAATGTTATGTTTGTATGTATATTTAACATTTGGTAACCGCCTTGCTATAAACACTATAATTTTTAAATTTTCCACAACAAACTCTCAATTCTGAGTGAATTAGAGACAAAAAATTGTATGAGTTTTTTTAGAATAACGGTACTTTTTTGTACTCTTTTATCAAAATTTTCTTTTTCTCAGTTGCATTTCTATACATCCAGTAGTATTTTGAAGATGTTTGAAGTGTTTCAAAGCTTATTTCTGTTTTGGAATATTAAGAATTGTGTGTGTGTGTGTGTGTGTGTGTGTGTGTGTGTGTATTTTTTAATATGTCACGTGCAATCGGATCAACAGATATTGAAGGGGGAAAGGTTATTGCTTTAAAATTCTTTAATTTTTGGAAAAATCAGTCGAATTGATAAATCAATAGGCAACTTGATGCTCTTTGCACAGTGAATGTGTGCTGGCTGACAAGCAGAGTGGAGGGCTCTGAAACGAAATCCGAATATAAAGAGAGCCAGAATGAAGAAATGCTCCGTGATTTTTCAAAAATATATCTATGCCTGAATGCAATTTGCAGAAGAGTGTAATGAAATGAATAATAGACAGCGAGAGAAATATCGCAGTTCTCAACTTAAATGGTGTTAATATCCACTAAATTTTTTATCATCGGAAAAAGTTACCTGAAATGGAAAATTTTGTGGGCAATAAAATAGCAATAGCAAAGTCCAATTCATTCTAATGCGACCTTCACCAAATTGTATGCAGACATCGATATGCACATTGTTGGGAGAAATTTAATAAATTACAATACAAAAGAAAGTAATAAGAATAAATTAGGCCGTAGTTGTAGATCGAACTCATATGATATGCAATACATGTCTTATTTTACAAAGATGTCAATTCTACAATTCTACTATTCGAATCGAGTTTTATTTATGCAACAAAAACAACTTTAATGTCCTTTTTCGAGTAAGAAGTCAATATTTTTGACCTTTTTTGAAAAATAATATAAAAAACATATACACTGACCTTACGGTGCAGTTCAAACTATTTTTGTTAAGTGATTTTGTTGTATTTTTTTACATAAAAAATTTTAATGAAATAAATTTGAAAACAGAGACGACTTTTTTTTTATTTAAATATGATGGAATGAGCCTATAATATAATTTGATCATTTTATCAATGCCATTTGTAGAGAATATTGACCTAAGAATCAACACTGAGTAAAAATTTTCTGTTATTAACAAAAATTTGGTTTTAGTTTGAAAAGTCATGAAGAAATAAATATTTAGATATTGAACATTAAGTTTACATCATGGCATTCTAATTGAGAAAAATAATTATTTGGTTATAATAACCAAGCCCCAAAAAGCCTTTTTTAATTAGATATATATACATATATTAGGGCGGGTCGATTTATTTTTCGACAATTTCCCTATGATTTCCGTATTCTATGGGTTATTCCATGAAAATTTGCCAAAGGAACCATACCTCTACGTTAAAATCGAGTTCCCTACTTTTTGTTGGTAGATTTTTTCCCAAATTGACGTTCGTATGAAATATTACCTACACGTTCACATCCATAACTCAAAAACTATCGATCGGGTTTAATCGCCAGCAGGCGCGTTGGAAAGGTGAGTTCATTTTGATCAATTTACAAAAAAAAAATCTCCAACATTGGTCCAATGGTTCAAAAGTTACGGGCATTTTTGTCCAAATTTTGGAGCATTTTTCCATTTTTTTCATGATTTTGTCCAAGGAACGGAAAGACATGTCCAATTGCTGGCTGCCACTGCTAAACGAGTTGCAGGAAAGAATGTAGAAGGCGCTATGGTGACGACATTAGAGAACCGTACGAAAACACCAAGACTTGAAAGCAAACAAGACTTTCAGAAAAAATAATGTTTTTTTTCACATTTTGTCTTTTACTACACTCAAATTGAATATTTTTTTTTTTTGATAATAGGTTGATAGATACTTTATTATCTCTTAATTTGAATTTTTGTAGAAAAAAAAATAAAAAGGGAAAAAAATCAAAAAGTTGGTTTTATGTGTTATTTTGTTTTAGCAATATCGCATGAATTAATCAACCGAATTCGATAAATTTGGGCTTAAACTCTTCGTTTTGAATTATAATTTGAATTAAATAATCGATTGAGTCAAAAAATGGCCATGAAAGTAATATTCTTGGACAAAATCATGAAAAAAATGGAAAAATGGTCCAAAATTTGGACAAAAATGCCCGTAACTTTTGAACTTTTTACCAACAAAAAGTAAGGGACTCGATTTTAACGATAGAGGTATGGTTCCTTCGGCAAATTTTCATGGAATAACCCATAGAATATGGAAATCATAGGGAAATTGGTGAATTTTTTCACTCCCTACAAATCGACCCGCCCTTAACATATATAAAAGTAAATTATATGTTTTGCCATCCCCTTAATATTTTCTAATTTTATTTTATTTTTCTAATATTTTTAAGGCTTTATTACTTTCAATCTATTATATTTGACAAAGCATGAAGGCCATAAGTATAAAAAACTATCAAAAACATATCGATAAAAAACAAGCAAAATCTTCACATAATAGTTTCACTTAAAATTTTTAATTATTGGGCTACCAACGTATACGTTAGACGTACATATATATATATATATACGAAGGTACGAAGTTATTTTTTTCGAAAGTTAGTGCGAAACGTTAATGCTTGAAAAGTTTTTTGTTTCAAAATACCGTCTTACGCACATTTAAACGCTTCTGTTATTTACGTTAACTTACTTTTAGTTTCAGATGAATAAATATTTTTCAAATAATCTTTTATTGACACAATTGTACGGTATTTTAAAATGCGTAGATTGCTTATGGAAATTTCTACGTCTCGTCAATGTTTTAAAAGTCGTTATCCAAAAAATTTTATTCGTTAATTAACTTTTACAAAAAACATAACTGTTAATTTTTGAAATGTGCTTTTGTTAGGCCTGTTTCCGTATTAACTTTAAGTTAAGTTCAAGTAATTCAAAAAAAGAATAGAGTGTGATACTTTGCCTGTTATTCCTCACTCTCAAGCTTGAAAAATGTGTACAGAAACGCTTTCAAGCAACTTCAAGTTACTTAAATCGAGTACGGAAACAGACCTGTTGACACAAATGTTATGTTTGTATGTACATTTTACACTTTGGTAACCGCCTTGTTATTAACCCTTTAATTTTTCATTTGTTTTTAATGATAGCTTCTTGTAGAAGTTTAAAAAATTTTAAATGATAAACTATATTATATATTATTTTTAGCATATTGATGGAAGAAATTTAAAAAATTGCAGTACAAAAGTAATTAATATAAATAAACCAGGTCGTAGCTTTAGATGTAACTCATTAGATATGCGATACAAGTCTTATTTTACAAAGGTATCAATTCTACTATTCGACTCTTGCAATTATTGTTAGAGAATTAATAATGATTCTTTCGCCAACGCAATTACGAAAAAAAATGACAGCAGCAAAATGATTTTTGAACAAATTTTTATAAAAGTTATTTAGATACGACATCTTTGCACTTCTGTGAGAAAGGGTAATAACTAGAGAATATTGCCGAACCCATCTAGATCGCAGAGCCCACATCTAGATAATCTCAAAAAATTAATGCTGTTATTCTCCGTTTATATGAACATTCAGCTGATTTGCTAGACATGTGTGTAAGCACTAATACAGAAAAAATTTCAATGATATACTAAGTACAAAAACATACAATTTGGACAGTATAAAAGCCTGTCCTACGACAGGTCCTCCGCACACTTCCCTTTTGGAGCCATTTGCCGAAAGCACTTTTTTCTCTTTTTAAAGCTTGATGTTTTATTCAATTGATTTTTGAAAAATACAAATATACCATTTAAAATAACACTTTAAAAGTTTAAAAGTAAAAAGTGTTTAAAAGTTAGTTAGATCAAAAACGTACTACTGTAAATACTTAATATTGTCACTGATAAGTTTTAAATATATTTTCTGTGCATACTTTCAGGCTGAACAATTTTGAGAACAGTTTGTCTTGTAAAAGTACTTTGCTGTCAAAAAATAATTACAGTTTGAGAAATACGTGTGCAAGCAGCATGCTTGCCTTTAATGTATTAAGACGTGCATACTTTTAGGCTGAACAATTTGAGAGATTTTGGGCCCAGAGCAGCGTGCTTGCCTTTTATATATTAGGATTATCCAAAAATATATAATACTTTTCAGTTGTTTGCAAAAATTTTTTGTGTTTTAGCCATCGAACCTATGTTAAAAAATCTTGTATCCATTTGGTAATTTAACGATCGTCGAAATCTGCCTAAAATCAACAGAAAAAAAATAGAAAGAATCGGAAAAATACATTCTGTCAAGAAAAGTACCTGGAGTTTGTTAATAAAACACAAAATATTTATGATTTATCCAAATTTATTACATCGCCTTCAATATGTGAAAGACCCAAACAAATAAGAAAAAGCTGAATTTTAGTAATGTCACTACGTAATTTTTATTTCCAATTTTTCCTCATTTCCGTTTTTAATAACAATTTTCACAGCTTAAAATTATTTATTCGCCATAATTATTTTAATAATGCAAAACTTGATGATAGTATTGGCATTTGATAACTCGCACAATAATATGTAAAATTTAATTCCTTTTAATTTGAGAAATTGATTCATTTTAATCCCAGATCGATTTTTGTGTTAGATCTCAGACATTTCTATAATATTATTATTTGCAATCCAAACTTTAAGAAGCTAAAAACTTTCAAATTTCCAACTCTGATTAACTATTTTCTAGAAAAACCCAACAGGGGGTTAATTTTTTATTTGCTTAACCAAACAACTAAAAACAAACTATAGCTTTTGCAAAAAATATTGATTTAAGCGGGTGTGTTAATTGTATCATAAAAACCAAGCACGAAAAATGTTCTATAAAAGCTCCCAGACTCACAGTTAAAACTCAATTTCAAAAGAGTTATCATCGAACTCTGTTCATTATTTCTGACACTAGAGATAATAGTAAGATACGTTAAAAGTGAATAAGATGAAGTTGTTTTCAGCAGTCTTAATTTTTATGGGTGAGTAAACATTTATTAGTTTTTTGAAATGGAAAGGTGATTTATAATAATTAAATAACATCAATCCAATACATTTTCTTTTAGCTTTCGTAACATTGTCCTTATCCGATACGCCCACTTGTCAGCCACTTAATAATCCATGCTCATCTGCAGCAGTACCTACTTGCGGAAAAGCGAATGGTATATGTAAGAAATACCAATGCTGGGCAAAACAATCTTATGACAACTGTATAAGACAAGGAAGAGGACAACCACGTAAGTTCTAAGCCCATAAATCTTTTTGCAACAATTTTATAAGTCTTCATTTATTTGCATATGCCAACATTTTAAATGAATTTAATACAAAATTCCACACTTAACACCTAAACCTTTAATTAGTCAAAAGAGGATGAATAGATGCGATTTTTGTAGATTTTTATGATCGAAATTTCTTATGGTAATAGGCTGCAAACAGAGTGGATGCTTATTGCCGAGCCGAGCCGAGCCGAACTGAAACTCAAAAACGCATTAGGGCGAAACAGATGTATGACTTGAGTTCTCTATTGCTCCAATGTGTTTTCGACTCGGCCCAGCAATGAGCGTCCATAGAATGCAGCCTTACTTTGAAAGGTGAAAAGAGAGCCAATTTAAATAATAAATGAAAGATTTTTGGAAAGGTTATTTAACAAGAAAGTTTTAAAAATAAAAACTAAGAAAAAACTAAAAAGTTAACAAAACATGAAGAAGGGGCAACAAACACGATAAAGTCATATATCGTATGATTTGGTTTTTAACATTATTATCTTAAACTCTTTTTTAAAAATGTTGAGCTTTTTCAAATTGTTGAACTTGGAAAAACTTTTAAAAATTATATGGTACTGGTTTTTAATATAAAATTTTTTGTTAAAATCCTTTATTCATCAAAACCGGTCCACTCATTGATATGGCATAGCATATTTTTTTTTGGGGCAAAAAAATTATATTATAAATATCATTAAAAATCGATTAAAAAAATAAAATGGGCTGGAGAAATTTGACGAGACAAATCTGACGACAAGTTTTTGGCTCACTGACTACTTTAGTTTCTGAATCGACTAAACCATATAAAAGGCAATGATAAAATTTTCAGTTATATTGCTTGTCACAAACTAAACCAAAATTGAATGCTTTATGAAAAGTTATTGGAGTTCTTTGAAAAGTATTTATCGTCCGTAATTTTAGCTTTGGCATATATTTGAAATGTTCCCATTAGTTTAGTTAACATTTAATAATAAATGTAAGTGAAACAGAGTGCCGCCACATAATGTACAACTAACTAAAGGTACAAATTTAAAACAGCAAAAATTTAAAAAAAAACAGAGACAAGCTGCTTCAAATAGCACATTTTTAATATATTTCAAAAATTATTTTAAAAAACTAACTTTGCAAGTCTTTAAGAAAATCCCATATTTTTAATAAATAAAACACGTTGCATGGAATCCTTAACATGAATCCTGCAATACTAAAATATTTTACATTTACTACTTATACTATGTACTAGATTAAAAATAATTTTATTTAATTAACCCATCATCATGGCGGCCTCGATAGTCTAGTGGTAGAGTGCTTGACTGTCGCTCAGGGATCCCGGGTTCGAATCCTGGCATGGCCATGGCACTACGCTACAACCTTTATTCCTTATTTCTAATCAACGGAAATTTACAACTATCAATTTACGACGAAAAGTTGTTGTTGGTGGTGGTAGGAAAAGTTTGTGGAGAGGAACACTAAGTAACTTGATTTGACTGAGGTCAAGGCATAAGACTTGCTTCTGCCACATTAAAAACCTCCCTTCTTCCTTTCTGTGGTATTACAATGGACCAATAGTTTGACTTAACTGGTAAAATCTAATGGCTAACTGAAGTGACGAGTTTTCACCTGAATTAAGAGTGTTTTATTTATAGAGATAAGCCGAGAAAGGCAGAAAGAAAGAGATATTGCACTATACCACAATACCAAAATATCTTAACTTACTCTAATAAAAAATTAAATTTTTATTTTATTTTTGTCTTATAGAATATTTAACTGTCCCCGCAGCACAGTGCAATGGAATCAGTCCAGGCCAAACTCGTAACTGCTCTTAATCTCGGACTTGATGATTATATACTGTCCGACAAGAATTTAATATTTGCAAGAAAATATTTACACATTTTTTATAAATAACTTTTACTGTTTCCTTTGTTATTAAAGTACAGAATATTCAAATAAAAATTTGACGAACATAAATTAAACATAGTAAAATATTTTACCATTGGTTAATTGTAACAGGTTTTTAAATATTAAACATTTTATTTAAGTTTATTGACATGTTCAAAAACTCTTTTTCCCAATATAAAATAGTCCTGATTGACTGACTTATCAACGCGTAGCTTAAAACCTAAGACCTAGATAGATGAAATTTGGTAGGCGAAAAATCTTAAGAAAGAAAGGATTTTTGGAAATTGTACCTCTCGCTTATGGTCTCAAAGTTTTAAAAACATATAAATTTAATATCCACAATACCTCCAAGGATTATCGAGCGATTTTATTGCGATTAAAAAAGTTTTGAGCGATTAACTTATTGTGTACCAGGCTACATAAATAATTTAATTTCTGACATGACATTTTCATGGAAAGTTAGAAATAGGCGAAAATTAATTTGTTTAAATTTTTGAAGAATTTCTAGTCGAGATCTTTGGGAAAATATGAAATACAACACAGTATACCTAAGTACGACAGTGGTTGGTACACATGAGAAATGTTAACAGAATATGAAAATAGGCTTAAAATAAAGAAATACGTGTCTCGGTGTTTTGCTGTAGCACGTCAATCTTTTGAGAAAATTGATTTTTAAGCTTCGAAGGACCGTGGAGGTTCACTTGTAATGTAATACTATTATAAAAATTTCTATAAAAACAGAATGAATGCACCAATTTTATTGCTTGAGCCAGTTTTAAAAAGGGAATTAAATTTGAATTTTTTTTTTATAAAAAAAAAACATTTTTTTTCTCTGCTAGATGGCACTTTAATTTTCATGTAATTTTTAATTTTAATTTTCATGTACGAAATTCATTAAAAATACAGTGTTGTTAATTTTAAATCCTAAAGTAGAATGTGCTTCGCTAGCCGGGAACCGCTTGATTCAGCGATTCGGGGCTCCGAGCCAGGTCAAACTAAAAATATTATTATTGAATCTATCGTTTGTGAATACTTCTCATCAGCACATTAACGTTCTAAGCCAACGACCAACCTGTTTAGATTGTCACTAATTGCAGTCTTCTCTCCTTTTTCTCCTTCTCTCTCTCTCACTTATGAATGGTTTTTTCTATTACAATACGTTCACCTTTCGAAATTTTTATAATAGTATTACATAACAAGTGAACCTCCACGGTCCTTCGAAGCTTAAAAATCGATTTTCTCAAAATTCTGACGTGCTACAGCAAAACGCCGAGACACGTATTTCTTTATTTTAAGCCTTTTTTCATATTCTGTTAACATTTCTCATGTGTACTCAAAAAAATTTGATTTTGTCGTACTGTATAATATACATAAAAATGGTCAACATATTTTATTATGAAAACGGAATACTCTTGATAAGTAAATATGAGAGCTAATGCTACAGGTAAATAAAGATTACTATAAACCATTTAGTTATTATTTTTCTTAATTTGCACAGATACAGTGGTGATCACGAATTTAATACACACTGTGCTAGTAACTCTAATTTAAATTTTTTTAACCTTAGCTTAAGAATTGTGAACAAATATTTTTGTTGAGTGTTTTTTACGAAGTTAACGCAATGAACCGTTTCACAGTGATTGCTGCTATACGGAAAAAATAAATATTTAAGGTTGGAATTTTTAAAATTAAATGTTACTCACAGTCTCTTATATGATCAAGCTTCTCGATTGTAAATTGGTTTTTGTTTGAATCTAGCCGTTCTTTCTAAATAATAGCATCAGAAGTTAGAAGTCGTGTTCAGTGTGTAAGTGCAGTGTGAGGAGCTTAAGATTTAAGTTAAATTTCGAGTGTTAAAAGCATTAAAAAAGTTTTTAAATTAAAATTTATTAAATAGATATTGATACTAAAAATAACTTCAAAAAATTACCTAAAAACTGACAAAAATGATCCAAAAAACGCAAACAATTACATACAAAATTAGCAAAAAATTAAGTTTTAAAAATAAAACAATATTTAACTATAAATTTATTTTACATTTTTAAATTGTTAAAATTGAAAGAACGTCGATTGTCTGGCAAAATGTTTTTGTGAACAGAAAAACTTCTTTCTACTCCTGCACTGATGAGAGGAACATATTTCAAAGATGATATGACATCGGATGTAAGTTTGTCTTGTTATTTCATAAAAATAAAACTTTTAACTTTAATATTTAAGTAAAATAGTATAAAAATTGAGTTAATAAAAACTAGCATATTCTGAGTTTTTATCTAACATTTGTTTTATTTTTATTTTCAAAAATATCAAAGAACTAAGGCATGTGTCTTACACAAACAAAGTTTTGTCTTTGACCTGAAAAGAAAGAGATGAATTTATTTAAAGGAATTGATTGGAACCATACGTGAATTATTTATTAAGCGAAACAACTGTGAAAGACAATTTGAATTGGTTTTAGCCGAGGCAAGTGTTATGTCTAAGCCTCGGCAAGCATTTCCAGCCCTTAGTTGTTCCTGTCCTTTAATTCCACATTTTCCACAACTTAGTTGTGGACTCTTAGTTTTCCACAAGCGTGTTGGAAGCTAATTTCATCTGGGGGCAGTACAAATTGGTGTGCAAAAAAATCACCAAAATTTCTAAAAAAAAAACATAAATATGAATAAAAAATTTTTTATTTTAGTTTCAAAATAAATAAATTTAAAATTAAATAAAAAATATTAAAATTTCATTATTTTTAAAAGTTTTTCCAATCACGGTTGCCACTTGCTTAATTTTTGTGGTACCAAATTCTCCGAAAAAATGTACCAAATAGGAAAAAATGTACCAATTTTTTTTTAATATAATAATTTAATAACATTTATTATAATAATTCACTGGAGTATATTTGTTTACATACCAAATATAGCAAAAATATTAAGTTATACGCTATTAACAAAATAAAATAATACATCAAATTAGTTATTTTGCTGGCCAAATATAATTAGATTCATTGCGTTCGACACACAATTATAACAGAGCCTTATGTTGTAAAGTGTTCTATATTCCAATTTTTTTCCAAGCTTAGTTTTAATCAGGCTAAAATAATAAAAATATTGGTTCAGCAGCTGCTGAGCTGTGTGGAAGGCACATCAGACTATTTACAAAATTGTTTAAATCATTAAAACAAATTTCCTCCAATCCATTCTTCACGACCCAGACTTTTTCTCAAAATACCCAAATTTTTTACCAACGTCATTACAATTTTAAAAACTAATATTTGAAACCTGAACAAGATTCCTCTGAGTCACAATAACGTCAGGGTAGCATTCTATGAGATGATATTTTAATATGAATTATTGAATTATGGCAATAAAGAAATTTTGTTTTCTGACATAACTTGTGAAGATGTTATTATATTCAAAACATTTAGATCTTCTTTAACAAAATCGAACTTGTCTTTAATTTGTTTTAGAATATCTTTGGTAATAAGAGAAAAATTTTCTGATTGGAGATATTTTTGTGCTTTAGTGAAAATTCTCACAAAAAATCCTTAAGTTTAAAAAAATATCTCAAAAATCTGGTTTTTAATATATATGACAAGAAAAGCATGTAAGCTTTCAACTTTTAGAACTTAATGCAATGAAAGTTCCACTAAACATAAGTCTGAACATTTCTGCAGTGCTACCAAATTTCGCCTTTTGTAAGAAGTTGTTAAATTGTAAATCTTTTACAAAATGTACCAACTTGGAAAATAATGTACCAAGGTACCAAGTTAAAATAAATGTACCAATTTTGGTACAATTGTACCAAAGTGGCAACCGTGTTTCCAATTTCGATATAAGAGATAATTTTTAAAGGATCTTTCATATGGTAATATGAAAATATAAGAAATAATTGTTGCTTTATAAAGCAAGACTAGGTATATCTTTACATGGTTTAAATGCAATTAGGGACAAAAAATTATATCAATTTAAATTTCTTTCTGTCCTTGCGAGAAACAAACTCTTTCACCACCTCCATCGAATTCAATTCTTCGGTTTTATCTTTGTGAATGTTTATAAGTGCCGCATGAGTGAGTCGTTTCTGTGTCATAGTTGCTCGAAGATATGTTTTAAGTCGTCTTAGTGCACTAAAAGAACGCTCAGATGAAGCTGCTGATACAGGCACAGTCAAAACCAAGGCAACAAGTTTTTCAACTTCATTTAATGGTGTCGGAGTCGGAGTCGTGGAGTCGGAGTCGCGGTGTTTTTGCCGGAGTCAGAGTCGGAGTCGCTAAAAAAACTCGCGACTCCGACTCCGAAAAATAATTTTTATATTTTCCAAAATATAAATTCTTTCAAATTTTTTTTTCAATATTTTCAATTTTCAAATATTTGCCTTTTTTACAGAAGTTGACTAAATCTTTTGTAATGAAGTAATTTGTAGTTTATTTAATTTGAATCATTTTTTTTTTTAATTTTTGTTGTGTTTTTGATTGAATAAAAACGTTAAAAATGTGCGACTTTTGTGCGACTTTTCGTTTTTGAAAAATCGGCATTTTTCCTCCTTTTTGAAAATTTTCAACGGTTACCCTGATTGTCACTCATAAACTTGTGCTTTCATTTTCTCACGATTAAGAAGAAAATGAAGCAAACAAAAGCATTAACGTTCTCTCACAAGTACGAGTAAAAGCAATTTTGATAAGTCACTGCAAAAAAGAAAAACTTCGCTGCAAGCGTTGTCATGTTCATTTTAAATGCAATTACTGTTTGCATATTTTCTCTATCGTGTGAATACTCTCTATGTATGTACATAGTATGTACACTCTTTCGTTAGAAATGTATTTGTATTTGTATTTATTCATAAGGCATTAGTACAAATAAGAACTAAGTTCTTTTACAGTACAACAAGTAAAAATACCTATAAATAAGTTAAGATAATTGTTTCGTCGCAAGAGTTTTTACGACCCGTCTAGTTTAAATAAAAACACGATGACATTAATTTTCGCACTTCACTGCAATTTAATTAATATATAACTTTCAATATGTTTACATATGCGTTTATTGGCGGTCTTTGTGGCTTGGCGGACAAATTCATACTACTCTTCAATAAGCTATGACATTTTAACAAAGGCAATTCAATTGAAGTTACTCTCATTAAGTACCACATTAAAAGGGTGACCAGAAGGTTAAAATGAATGCAAATTAAAGCAATAAAAAAGTAAACAATTCAAATTCTTTATACTCAATCCTGAACATGCCGCCGCCCTTGATGTATCTCAAAGATGCGTCAATGTATCTCAATCTGCCCTTGGAATAGGCGCCACCTTGTGGACTGCGCGTCGGATCCTCCCATTTCTTGTCTGGACATCGACAACTCGAGTGCAATCATCGGAACCTTTTACTACACCTGTGACCCTGCCTAGTAACCATTGCTTCGGTGGCAAGTTGTCGTCTGCGACTAGAACCAGATCATTTTCTTCGACGTTCCTTTTCTTGCTAGTCCACTTAGCCCTGGCTTGCAACTCTTGTAGGTATTCCACGGACCACCGCTTCCAGAAATGCTGCTGAATCGCACTGATGCGCAACCACCGGGTTAAGTGCGACACATTTTCCGTTTGGATATTTGGCTCGCAAATACCTCCTAAGGGACCACCACCCAATAAGTGTGCCGGCGTCAAAACGGCCTCGTCATTTGGGTCACTAGACATAGCTGTTAACGGCCGCGAGTTCAGTATCGCTTCGATTTCAGCCGTTATCGTGCTCAGCTCCTCAAACGTTAAGTGCGAACTTCCCAGAATTCGCGTAAGGTGATATTTCGCGGACTTAACCGCCGCTTCCCACAAACCACCAAAATGAGGTGAGCGGGGGGGTATGTGGTGAAATTAATTTTTTTCTGCTCTGCAATACTGCGAAATTTCCTTTTGGCTTTGTTGTTTGAAAAACATTTCCTTAAACTCTTTCAGCTCCCGCCGGCCGCCAACAAAATTTGTTCCATTGTCGCAGTACAGATCCGAACACAGACCTCTGCGTGCCACAAACCTTTTGAGCGCTGCAATAAATGCCTTCGAAGTTAAATCGGAAACGACTTCCAAGTGCACGGCTTTCGTGGCGAAGCAGATGAAAACAGCTATATAACTTTTCACCAACCGTACACTTTACTTACTCTTACTTTACTCTTACTTTATGAGTGGTCATCACTGGTCCACTGAAATCGACACCAGTCGTGAATGCTCGGCTTATATTAACCCGCCCAGCTGGCAAACTTCCCATAAGTTGTGTCTGCAACGTCGGACGGCACCGAAAACACGCCATGCATTTGCTGGTTACAGAACGCACAACTCTTCTTGCATTCATTAGCCAAAACCGCTGCCGGAGAAGCGCTATCAAAGCTTGAGGACCAGCATGAAAATTCTTTTCATGTACATATCGGACATAGCATCGCACAAAATTACTGTCCCCAGGCAGCAGAATCTGATGTTTTGCATCGTAAGGCAGCTGAGCATACAATAAACGACCAACAACTCGCAAAAGGTCGACGCCATAGAAGCTCTCAATAAACACGTTAAGACCTTTTAGTTTGCTCGATGCCGGAACTTCCTCTTTCTTTTGAAGCGCTAGAAAGTCAGCATGGAAACTATGCTGCTGCAAGCAGTACACAATACGAATAAGCGCTTCATCTAGTACCTTTGCTGTTATACCAGACAACCCTTGATGTCTGCGAAAAACGCATAAAATCGCCATCCTTCTTTGATTTTTTTCGTACTGGCTGTGAGTTTCGATCCATTCTAGCAAATAGTTCTTTTTAATTTCAACATGTAATGCTGACGCGGCCCCGCGGCGCTCATTGACTTCTTCAGACAACTTCCTCGACTTATTTTTTGGCCATTCGTTGCATGGTCTTCTTAAAAATGCAGGGCCAGAGAACCATATTGACTCTTGAAGCTCATCCGCGAACGCACCGCGTGATACGATGTCAGCCGGGTTAATTTTGGTTGGTACGTGTCTCCAAATCGCCATTTTCGTCGACTCCTGTATCGCCGATACTCTGTTCGCGACAAATGTTGACCACGTCGACGGATGGACAGCAAGCCAGTTCAGCACGATCTCCGAATCGGTCCATAGGTATGTTGCGTCAATCAAAACAGGGAAGTTGTCTTGCGTCTTTACCACTGGCTTTGACAAAAGCTCCGCTGCTAACAGCTCTAGGCGAGGCAACGATTTTGTCTTTACTGGCGCAACCCTAGA
The DNA here is from genome assembly GCA_963920525.1 of Dichetophora obliterata. Taxonomy (NCBI): domain Eukaryota; kingdom Metazoa; phylum Arthropoda; class Insecta; order Diptera; family Sciomyzidae; genus Dichetophora; species Dichetophora obliterata. Next base: position 43,981,032 of record OY986435.1, on the reverse strand, counting down.
CTTTGCGCTCCACAGCTGCATAGTTACGCCGTTACTGCAATCAACACATCGCACGTAGATGCAGCACCCATAAGCTCTTGTTGATGCATCTGAAAATCCATGCATTTCGACTCGATCCTTCTTTTTGGCTGACATGACATAGCGCGGAATACAAATACCCTCCACCAATTTCAACTTTTTGTGTATTTCCTCCCAGTGGCTATGCATGTTCATCGGTAAGGACTCTTCCCAGCCTAACTTCAGGATCCATAGGTCCTGCATAAATACTTTGGCTTTAACGATAACCGGATTTATCAGACCAAGTGGATCAAACAACGTTGACAGCTCTGCCAAAACGATCCTTTTGGTAATCGCTCTATTACTTTTCAGTTCGGGCCGAACATATCTGAATACATCAGCGACCGGCTCCCAAATAATTCCAAGAGTTTTGATAAGTTCAGAGTCATTAACGCGAAGCGGCTTCTCCCGGTCAGCTTCGGGAACTTGACTCAGAAAACGATCGTTGTTCGAATGCCATTTTCGTAGTGTAAAATGTGCTGAGTTCATTATCGTGGAGACCTCTTCATAAATTCGAAATATATCTTCTTCAGTATCTGCACCGCAGATGAGATCATCCATATAAAAATCATTGAGAATCTTTTTAGCCCCCAATGGGTATCTTTCCGCATTCTCTTCACCCAGCTTCTTCATGCATCGAGTCGCTAAAAACGGAGCCGAGGTGGTTCCATATGTTATTGTCTGCAGCCGATACGACTTAAGTTTCTCCTCACTGGATGCTCGCCACAGAATTGCTTGATAGTTAGCATCGTGCTCAGTTACCCACGCCTGCCTATACATTTTAACGACATCCGCCGTTAGCGCAAACTTAAAGCAACGAAATCTTAAAATTATAGACAGCAAATCATCCTGTACTATGGGACCTTTCTTCATCACATCGTTTAAGGAAATACCTGAGCTTGTTTTGCAGCTGCAGTCAAAAACGACGCGAAGTTTGGTGCTCGTCGAGTCAGGGCGAAGAACATATTGATGAGGTGAGAAGTATTTCAAATTTGGTATATCGGCGTCTTTAACGATTGTCATATGCCCGAGCTGTTGATATTCGTTGATGAAATCTTCATATGCCTGCTTGATTTCAGGATCACGGCCTAATCGCCGCTCAAGTGCTAGGAACCGACGTTCAGCAATGTGATGTGAATGTCTAAGCTCACTCACGTTGCTCTTGAATGGGATCCTTACCGTAAATCGACCATCGCCATCTCTTGTTACAGTCTCCTGAAACCATCGCTCACATTCCTTTTCTTCGTCCGTCCAAAACTTTGATTTTGACGCTATCTCTTCCATCTGCCAAAAACGCTCCACTAAATTTCTAAGCTGCTCATCTATATTACTGCGGTCAACCAAAAGGCTTTGAACAATTTTACTGCCTGAGTCGTACTCCTTAGCTGCGCCCGACACCACCCAGCCAAATACTGTTTTCTGTAATCGTGGCAAATTTTGGCTTAGTTCAATACGCCCAATTGAAATCAAATCGAGAAACATCTCTGCGCCCAGTAACAGGTCAATACGAGCCGGGTAATTGAACAGCGGATCCGCTAACTCAATATTATTAGGTATTTTACACTGCGACACGTCTACAAATTGATCTGGCTTCGATCCTGTAATTTTGGGTAAAATATAAAAATCTAAAGTTACCTCAAAATCATTCACACGTGATTTAATCGTTGCCTACGCTTTTCGTTTGATGTCAATCGCGTCGGAAGCGAATTTCATCTGGGGGGGCAGTACAAATGGGGGGGCAGTACAAATGGTGGTGCAAAAAAAGTTCACCAAAATTTCTTCACATGAAACATGAAGAAGAGAGAAAGAAGAGGAAAATATATAATACAAAAATATTATCGTTGTAAAAAAACTGATATTTTGAATAACTTTTCCTTTTAAATTGTTTATCTAGCTAAAAAAGTGGGGGGCAACTGCCCACCTTGCCCCCCGCTTCCGACGCCAATGTTTGATGTTAGTGCTGATATCACCTACTCCATTCGCACCAAGCGAGCATGGGATTTTCTTCAACGTTTGCGCCATATTTGCGCACATCAAATTGATTTGTGAAGCCGAATCCAAAATTACACGTGCATCATGATATCGGCCGCATCCATCCTTTAAGAAAACCTCCGGTAATTCGAAGGTATCAACCAATGCCGTACGCAACGTTGTCTGCGCTGCCTCGTTAACAGCTCCTAAGTTCATTTGTGTCAATGGTGGCTCCGACGGCATAAATTTGTGAAGCATCTTATGATGCGGCAGATTGCATATAGTGCACTTAATTGCTTTACAAGCCTGGGATAAATGGCCTTTCTTTAGACAAATAAAACAAAGTTTTAAGCTGCGTGATGCACTTTTACGCTCTCGAAGTGGCATTTTTGCGAATTTAGGGCAGTTTGCAGCTTCATGTCCTAGCTTTCGACAAACTTCGCACTGTGCACTGTCAATTGCAAGCGTAGTTTGCGTATTTTTTTTTAGAAAATAGGTCGGTCCAAACTCCCTCTCGCTTTCCTTTGACGCGGCTGGCTTGACATCCGGCCAAGCTGACTTCGTTTCTCGTGCTTCGAGGGTCTGACATCGTCTGGATAAAATGGCTGAGCAGTCATTCTATGTAGAAAGTTTCGCGTAATCTACAGACTCCTCCCACTTCACTTGGGATTCCACATCGAGCCTCTGCATTACTAAAAAGATTATGAGCGCATTGGCAACGTCTTTGTAGTCACCAAGCGACAGCATTGCGCTAACATGTGCGTTGACAGAATCAATTATTTGCCTCAGATGAGAAGATGATGCCTTTGCCGTTTTTGGTAACTCGAACAGCGCCGCGATGTGTTCTTCAAACATCATAGTCTTTTTGTCGAACTTCTCCTTCAAGCGGTCCAACGCTTTTGGGTAGTTGTCCTCGGTGACATCAAACTCATTTATCGCTGCAAGAGGCCTCGAGCCCAAATTTTCTTTAAGTATCAAGAACCTTTCGCAATTCTCCAGCGTTTCATCGCGGTGTACCATTTTATTAAAAATCGAAATAAAATTTGGAAACTCAGAGTATTTACCTTCGAATCTTGGAATTTTGATTTCACGCCTCAAGCGAGACGTCGCAGGTCCAGCTGCTGTTGCATTGAATGAACTAATATCAGCAGCTGATGGTCGTCTTTTCGGCATCAATGCTAATATTTTTGATTTGGTTGCGACGTACATGTCCTCGATGTCGCCTGCCACCGCTGCATTCGCCGCCGCATCTGTCTCTGAACAAATTTTGTCAATATTAGATTGTACGCTAAGACACTGCTTAAAATAGGATTCTAAAATCCCCAATCGACACTCCAGCTCCTCAACAGATAATTCAGCACCCTTCTTTGCAATCAATGTTTTCATTCTCGATATGCTGCCTTTGGAAGAGGCTCTCAGCGCTTTGAACTCAGCTAGTTTTTGCGTAACTTTGACACGAGCTTGGCCCGAGGAAGTTCCTGATTCCTCTTGTCCGTCATCCATTATATCGGTATTATCTTGTTTATTAGTCATGACCAAAATGTGAATAAATTATGTTCACAATCGAATAAAATTTTGTTATTTATTTCACGCAATTGATAACTGTTTTGTTTATCTTTTATTTTCATAAAATAATTCTATCTTGTTGTTGTAATGGTTTTAGGGGAAATAGCTTCCTCTTCTCAGAGATTTTTCTTTTTGTTTTATTTAAGAGAACACTTTCCTATTTAAGAGAACACTTTGTGGGAATTACTTCCTCTTCTCAGGGGCTTCTAAGCACTGTAAGGTACTCAACCAATGCTCGTTACTGCAACCAATGCTCGTTACTGCAACGCTTTTTGTTTTATTATTAGTACTATGCACTCTCAATGTTATCGGCGTTCTACGATAAAGTCCAACTCTGCTGCGCCGACGCTGCCAATCTGAACTCTGCTGCGAATATGCTGCGCTGTCGCTTCCAAGTTGGAGATCTGCCAACTGCGCGCTCGCTCTAGTTTTGCCGTTACCACGTCGTTGATGATGCAATTTGCTTTAATTTGCCTAGTAACTTATATATTGGCAATATATTTCACACAACGGGTTTTGCAATGTATTTAACAAAACTGTTAATTCCTGGTCTTTGCTCAGCAAATTTTGAGTAGATTTCGCGACGTTGTCCTAACAACGATTGAAGGTTACTTTAACCCAATTTAACCGCGAAGCGCCATCCACATCGACCAAAGCCAATTTCTTACTTAAAATATGTTCACAACAATTCTAATATATTATTTTTTGGGACTTCAATGCGAGACTCCCGGGTTTCGGCACCAATGTTTCGTCGCAAGAGTTTTTACGACCCGTCTAGTTTAAATAAAAACACGACGACATTAATTTTCGCACTTCACTGCAATTTAATTAATATATAACTTTCAATATGTTTACATATGTGCTTATTGGCGGTCTTTGTGGCTTGGCGGACAAATTCATACTACTCTTCAATAAGCTATGACATTTTAACAAAGGCAATTCAATTGAAGTTACTCTCATTAAGTACCACATTAAAAGGGTGACCAGAAGGTTAAAATGAATGCAAATTAAAACAATAAAAAAGTAAACAATTCAAATTCCTTATACTCAATCCTGAGCAATAATAAACAAATTGTTTAGATATAACAACAAATTAATAGTAGTGACTTAAAGCAAGATAATGAATTGCATTAGATAATGGTTAAGAGATTAATAATAATAAAAACAATCTTATCTGCATTCACTGCCAGACCCATTCGACTTGACTCTTTTTCTAGTCTGGAAAATTCTGCACTGACTTCGCGCGTATTATGGCCAATGATATCGATGTCATCAGCATACGCAAGCAGCATAGCACTCTTGTAGAATATTGTGCCATTACGTCTCAAATCAGCAGCTCGGATGATCTTTTCCATCATTAGGTTGAAAAAGTCGCACGATAAGGAATCACCTTGCCTGAAACCTCGTTTGGTAACAAATGGTTGGGAGAGGTCCTTCCCGATTTTAACTGCGCTGCTTGTGTTGCTAAGTGTCATCCTGCAAGATCGTATTAGTTTTGCAGGAATACCAAATTCAGACATGGTGGAGTACAGGTGCTTCATTATTGGGCTGTCGAAGGCAGCTATGTAGTCGACAAAAAGATGGTGGGTGTCAACATATTTTGCTTGAGTCTTCTCCAAGATTTGTCGTAGCGTGAAAATCTGGTCAATGGTGGACTCCTGGTCTGAAGCCACACCGACAAGGTCCGATCAGTTCGTTTACAATGGGCTTCAATCTTTCACATAAAACGTTCGACAGGACCTTATATGCGATATTACGAAGGCTTATCCCACGGTAATTGGCACAGATAGTGGGATCGCCTTTCTTGTGGATTGGGCAGCGTACACTGAGACTCCAATCGTTCGGAAAGCATTCTTCTGACCATATTCTGCAAAGAAGCTCCTGAATGCATTTAAATAGAGCTTCGCCTCCGTTCTTAAACAGCTCAGCAGGTAAGCCATCAGCTCCCGCGGCTTTGTTATTTTTAAGCCGAGCTATAGCTGTCAGAACTTCATCATAGTCGGGCAGCGGATCCTCGACGCTGTCATCCGTTATTGGGGTTTCTGGAATATCATCTTTATTGGCGAGATTGTTGTCAGCGTCGCCATTTAGAAGCTTAGAGAAGTGTTCCTTCCATAACGTCAGTGTACTCTGGACATCTGTCACTAGATTCCCGTTTTCATCCTTGCAGGAAGAGGCCCCGGTTTTAAAACCATCGGCACGGCGTCTTATTTTTTTCGAAAAATTTTTGGGTCTCATTTCTGTCACCATACATCTCAATCTTTTCCTGCTCGCGCTTTTCTGCCTCTCTTTTTTACCGCCTGAAAATACGTCTTGCTTCCCTCCTCTTTTCTTTGTATCGCTCCTTAGCAGCACGCGTTACAACCAACTGCAGGGTGGCTTTGTAGGCCACCCGTCATACCACTGGTTTCGGTGAGGTCGGTGGTAGCCAATCACCTTTTCAGCAGCCACACGCATGGAGTTCATCGTTCATATATCATCGATTGGAGGAGTGCTTTGAAGCAGGAGTGAGAGTCTAGTGGCAAAAGCATCGGCTGTTTGTTTCGATTGCAGCTTGTCGACGTCTAGCTTTCTCCGTGTAGGGTTGCGTGTATTCTTTGCTGCGCACAGACGTGTACGGATCTTGGCTGTAACAAGATGGTGATCCGAGTCAATGTTTGCACCACGGATCGTGCGTACATCCAATACACTGGAAGAGTGCCTTCCGTCGATCAAAACGTGATCAATTTGATTTTTGGGTTTTTTGATCAGGGGACATCCAGGTGGCTTTATGACATCCAGATGCTTGAATCTAGTGCTACTTACGACCATGTTTCGTGCAGTGGCTAAGTCAATCAGCCTCATTCCCTTATCGGAGGTGTTGTCGTGGAGGCTGAACTTTCCGACTGTTGGACCAAAAATATTTTCCTTGCCCACCTTAGCGTTGAAAGTCACCAAGCACGATTTTTACATCGTGACGGGGGCAGCGCTCGTAACCATTTTCAAGGCGCTCGTATAAAATTTCCTTGATCTCATCGTCCTTGTCTTCTGTCGGAGCGTGCGCACATATTAGGTTTATATTAAAAAATTTAACCTTGATTCAGATGATGGCAAGTCGTTCGTTCACAGGTGTGAATCGCAGGACGTGGGGCCGTAGTCTTTTGCCAACTACAAATCCGCATCCAATTTCGTGCTTCTCCGCATGGCCGCTGTGGTAGATATCACAGGGTGCATGCCGAAAGTAACCGTGTTCCTTCCATCGCATTTCTTGGATAGCAGTGATATCAGCTTTGTATCTTTCCAAGACATCAGTCAGTTGGATAGAGGCGTTGAATACGATGGTTTTGTTTAAAACACGCTAAGTTATGGATAAGATTGGTTAAAATTTATTTAAACATTGAAATTGTGTATAAGAGTATGAAATTTTTTATTAAATTTTTTGAAACTATTTTTTTCTTAAAATGCACTTTTTATCTTCAAAATGAAACAAAAAAATTGTCTCTAGCTTAAACAGAACCGAAGTTATGAATTTTTGAAAATAAGTCTCCAATACACGTCTCTTTTTTTCGATACAGAACCCGTAAAAAAATTTTCATGCAAATCAAAAATGTGGCGGTCAGAATGGTGCTCGGTTTGTAAAAGAATGACCCATATACATATATAAAAGTAAATTATATGTTTTGTTATTCCTATTTTTTTCTAAAATTTTTTATTTTAATATATCGTCTTACACACATTTAAACGCTTCTATTATTTACGTTAACTTACTTTTAGTTTCAGATGAATAAATATTCTTCAAATAATCTTTTATTGACACAATTGCTCGGTATTTTAAAATGCGTAGATTGCTTTTGGAAATTTCTACGTATCGTCGATGTTTTAAAAGTCGTTATCCAAAAAATTTTATTCGTTAATCAACTTTTTCAAAGTATATAGCTAACTCTTAATTTTTCAAATGTGCTTTTGCTAGGAGGTCTGTTTCCATACTAACTTCAAGTAAATTTCAAGTAATTGTAATAGAATAGAGAGTGATATTTTGCATGTTATTCTTCACTCTCGAGCTTGAAAAATGTGTACAGAAACGCTTTCAAGCAACTTCAAGTTCCTTGAATCGACTACGAAAACAGACCTGTTGACACAATTGTTATGTTTGTATGTATATATCACATTTTGGTAACCGCCTTGTTATTAACCCATTACTCTTTCATTAGGTTTTAATGATAGCTTCTCGTAGAAGTTTAAACATTTTTAAATGATTTAACTAGTACATATTATTTATAACATATTGATTGGAGAAATTTAATAAATTCCAGTACAAAAGTAATTAATAAGAATAAACCAGACCGTAGTTGTAGATGTAACTCATTAGATATGCGATACAAGTCTTATTTTACAAAGATATCAATGCTACTATTCGACTCTTGCAATTATTGTTAGAGTATTAATAATGATTCTTTCGCCAACGCAATTACAAAAAAAATATTAAACGGCATAATAATGATTTTTGAACAAATTTTTAAAAAAGTTATTTAGATACGACATCTTTGCATTTCTGTGAGTAAACGTAATAACTAGGGAATATTGCCGATCTTAACGTCGTGAAAGAATGGCCTTCGGAGAGTCCACATCTAGATAATCTCAAAAAATTAATGCTGCTATTCTCCGTTTACAGAAAAAATTTCAATGATATACTAAGTACAAAAACATACAATTTGGACAGTATAAAATCCTGTCCTATGACAGGTCCTCCGCACACTTCTCTTTTGGAGCCATTTGCCGAAAGCACTTTTCTCTCGTTTTAAAGCTTGATGTTTTATTCAATTGATTTTTGAAAAATACAAATGTATCAAATATATTTTCTGTGTATAATTTTCAGTGCATCAGCCGACGACATCAAACCCCGCGAACGATATAAAAACAAGAAAAATGTGATGATGCGACCCAAGAAACGTGCCCAAATCAAAATCAATGGAGACGCCGAATCGCCAGCAGCCACACAAATTCAAACCGAAAAAATAATATACGAAAGCATTATTCCGGGCACTCAAACGGTGTACGTCAAAATCTGGGGATGTGCACATAACAATTCGGACTCTGAATACATGGCTGGGCAGTTGGCCACCTTCGGTTATAATCTAACTAGTAACAAGAACATTGCTGACCTATGGTTGCTTAACTGTTGTACCGTCAAAAAACCTTCAGAGGACACATTCAGAAATTAAATTGAGGCTGGTGTGCAAAATGGAAAACATGTTGTTTTAGCTGGTTTTGTGCCGCAAGGTGCACCCAAGACAGACTATATGAAGGAACTTTCGGTGATTGGAGTGCAGCAGATTGATCGCGTTGTGGAAGTAGTAGAAGAAACGGTCAAGGGACACAGTGTCCGACTGCTGCAGAACAAGAAAGAGAACGGAAAACGCATAGCTGGTGCAAAGTTATCGCTGCTCAAGGTGCACAAGATCCTTCAATTGAGATCATAGCCATCAACTCAGGTTGTCTAAACCAATGCACCTACTGCAAAACAAAGCATTCACGCGGTGAGATAGCAAGCTATTCACAGCAAAAAATAGTTGATCGTGCGCGCCAGGCATTTGCGGAAGGATGCTGTGAAATTCGGCTCACATCCGAAGATACTGGTGCCAATGGTCGCGATATCGGTACATCGCTGCCTGAACTGCTGTGGCAGCTGGTAGAAGTTATACCAGAATCTTGTATGATACGAGTGGGCATGACTAATCCACCCTATATACTGGAACATTTAGAAGAAATAGCTAAAGTGTTGAGTCACTCACGGGTATATTCATTTCTGCACGTGCCCGTTCAGAGCGGAAGCGACAGTGTTTTGGATGAAATGAAGCGTGAATATTGCCGCAAGAAATTTATGCGTGTTGTAGATTTCTTGCGTGAACATGTACCCGGCGTAACGATTGCTACGGATATCATCTGCGGTTTTCTCACAAAAACCGTGTAGGACTTTGAGGAAAGTATGACATTATGTGCGAAGTACGACCGCAAACATTTTGTGGGTCTCAACAAATTCTACGACCTATGCGTGAAAATCTGTTGGGCAAGTCAGTGCGTGTACGCATCACAGGCATTGCCAAGTTTAGCATAATGCGGAGATTCTCGATGCAGAGTCTGAATGGACATGGTGCAGCGTACCCGCGACACAGCACCCACGGCAACATTGGGATAGTAAAACTTCACGAATAACTCAATATCTAGGCTATGCAGTCATCATTTGCTTTATTGCCTTCATTTTGCAGTTATTGAAAAAGTTTCTCAAGTAACGAAATAAATAAAAATAACAGTTTTAAATTTTTGAGAATAGTATGTCTTGTAAAAGTACTTTGCTGTCAAAAAATAATTACAGTTTGAGAAATACTGTTTGCAAGCAGCGTGCTTGCCTTTTATATATTATATAATTTTATATATATTAAGATTGTCCAAAAATAAATAATATTTTTCAGTTGTTTGCAAACATTTTTTGTGTTTTAGCCATCGAACCTATGTCAAAAAAGCTTGTATCCATTTGGTAAATTAACGATAGTCGAAATCTGCCGAAACAATCAACGAATCAACTAGAAAAATTGAAAGAATCCAAAAAATACATTCTTTCAAGTACCTGGAGTTTTTTAATAAAACACAAAATATTTATTATTTATCCAAATTTATTATATCGCCTTCAATATGTGAAAGACCCAAACAAATTAGTTAAAAGCTGATTTTTAGTATTGTCACTACGTAATTTTAATTTCCGATTTTTCCCCATTTCCGTTTTTGATTACAATGCAAAACGTGATGATCTTATTGGCATTTGATTAGTCGTACAATAATATGTAAAATATAATATCCTTTAATTTGCAAAACTGATTCATTTTAATCCCAGATCGATTTTTGTGTTAGATCTCAGATATTTTTATGATATTATTATTTGCAATCCAAACTTTAAGAAGCTAAAAACTTTAAAATTTCCATCTCTGATTAACTATTTTCTAGAAAAACCCAACTGGGGGTTAATTTTTTATTTGCTTAACCAAACAACCAAAAACAAACAATAGCTTTTGCAAAAAAGTATTGATTTAAGCGTGTGTGTCAATTTTATCATAAAAACCAAGCACGAAAAATGTTCTATAAAAGCTCCCAGACTCGCAGTTAAAATTCAATTTCTAAAGAGTTATCATCGCACTCTGTTAATTATTTCTGACACTAAAAATAGTAGTAAGATACGTTAAAAGTGAAAATATGAAGTTGTTTTCAGCAGTCTTAATTTTTATGGGTGAGTAAAATTGTATTAGTTTTTTGAAATGAAAAGGACATTTATATTAATTTATTAACATCAATCTAATAAATTCTCTTTCAGCTTTTGTAACATTGTCCTTATCCGATTCGGAAAAATGTAAGTATGGTAATTTTACATGCAAGCTCCAAAGACCTTCTTGCGGACAATTGCATAATACATGTAAGAAATTCGAATGCTGGGAAAAACGATCTTATGAAAGCTGTATAAGAAAAAGTAGAGGAGAAGAAGGTAAGTTCTAAGCATATAAATCTTTTTGCAACAATTTTAAAAGTCTTCATTTATTTGCATATGCCAAAATTTTAAATGAATTTAATACAAAATTTCACACTAAACACCTAAAACTTTAATTAGTCAAAAGAGGATGAATAGATGCGATTTTTGTAGATTTTTATGATCGAAGTTTCTTATGGTAATAGGCTGCAAACAGAGTGGATGCTTATTGCCGAGCCGAGCCGAGCCGAACTGAAACTCAAAAACGTATTGGGGCAAAAGAGATGCATGACTTGAGTTCTCTATTGCTGCAATGTGTTTTTGACTCGGCTCAGCAATAAGCGCCCATTCTATTTGCAGCCTTACTTTGAAAGGTGAAAAGAGAGCCGATTTAAATATTAAATGACAAATAACAAGAAAGTTTTGAAAATGAAAACTAAGAAAAAACTAAAAAGTTAACAAAACAATGAAATAGGGGCAACAAAAACGATGAAGTCATATATCGTACGATTTGGTTTTTAACATTATTATCTTAAACTCTATTTTAAAAATGTTGAGATTTTTCAAAGTGTTGAATTTGGAAAAACTTTTAGAAATTATATGGTACTGGTTTTTAATTTAAAAGTTTTTGTTAAAATCCTTTATTCATCAAAACCGGTCCACTCATTGATATGGCATAGCATAATTTTTTTTGGACAAAAAAATTGTATTATAAATATCTTTAAAAATCGATTAAGAAAATAAAGAAGGCTTGAGAAATTTGACGAGACAAATCTGACGACAAGTTTTTGGCTCACTGACTACTTTAGTTTCTGAATCGACTAAACCATATTAAAGGCAATGAGAGAATTTTCATTTATATTGCTTATCACAAACTAAACCAAAATTGAATGCTTTATGAAAAGTTATTGGAGTTCTTGTAAAAGTATTTATCGTCCGTAATTTTAGCTTTGGCATATATTTGAAATATTCCCATTAGTTTAGTTAACATTTAATAATAAATGTAAGTGAAATACAGTGCCGCCACATAATGTACAACTAAACTAAAGGTAAAAATTTAAAACAGCAAAAATTTTAAAAAATCAGAGAAAAACTACTTCAAATAGCACATTTTTAATATATATCACAATTATTTTAAAAAACAAACTTTGCAAGTCTTTAAGAAAATCCCATATTTGTAATAAATAAAACACGTTCAATGGAATCCTTAACATGAATCCTGCAATACTAAAAAATTTTTCATTTACTACTACTACTATCTACTACATTAAAAATAATTTTAATTAATTAACCCATCATCATGGCGGCCTCGATAATCTAGTGGTAGAGCGCTTGACTGTCGCTCAGGGATCCCGGATTCGAATCCTGGCAGGGCCATGGCCCTACGCTACAATCTTTCTTACTTATTTCTAATCAACGGAAATTTAAAACTATCAATTTACGACGAAAACTTGAAGTTGGTGGTGGAGGAAAAGTTTGTGGAGAGGAACGCTTAGTATATTGATTTGACTGAGGTCAAGGCATAAGACTTGCTTCAGCTTTAAAATCACATGCTTCTGCTACATTAAAAACCTCCCTTCTTCCTTTCTGTGGTATCACAACAGACCAATAGTTTGACTTAACTGCTAAAATCTAATGGCTGACTGAAGTGACGAGTTTTCAACTGAATCAAGAGTGTTTTAGTAATATAGATAAGCCGAAAAAGGCAAACAGAAAGAGATATTGCACTATGCTACATTACCCGCTAATACCAAAATATCTTAACTTACTCTAATAATATATTAAATTTTTATTTTATTTTTGTCTTTTAGGTTATCAAAGTGTCCTCATAACACAGTGCAATGGAATCAACCCAGGCGAAACTCGTAATTGCTGTTAACAACTCATCCAAAATATTAACAAATTTTTTATATATAAATTTTACTGTTTGTTTTGTTATTAAAGTACAGAATATTCAAATAAAAATTTAACGAACATAAATTAAAAAGAGTAAAATATTTTACCATTGGTAAATTATAACAGGTTTTTAAATATTAAACATTTTATTCAAGTTTATTGACATGTTCAAAAACTATTTTTTTCAATATAAAATAGTCCTGATTGACTGAATTATCAACACGTAGTTTAAAACCTAAGACCTAGATAGATGAAATTTGGTAGGCGAAAAATCTTAAGAAAGAAAGGATTTTTGGAAATTGTACCTCTCGCTTATGGTCTCAAAGTTTTAAAAACGTATAAATTTAATATCCACAATACCTTCAAGAATTCTCGAAAGATTTTATTGCGATTAAAAAAATTTGAGCGATTAACCTTTTGAGTACCAGGCTACATAAATGTTTTAATTTCTGACATGACATTTTCATGGAAAGTTAGAAATAGGCGAAAAATAATTTGTTTAAGTTTTTGAAGAATTTCTAGTCGAGATCTCTGGGAAAATATGAAATATAACACAGTATGACAGTGGTTGGTACACATGAGAAATGTTAACAGAATATGAAAAAAGGCTTAAAATAAAGAAATACGTGTCTTGTCGTTTTGCTGTAGCACGTTATAATTTTGAGAAAATTGATTTTTAAGCTTCGAAGGACCGTGGAGGTTCACTTGTAATGTAATACTATTATTAAAATTTCTATAAAAAGAGAATGGGTGAACCGATTTTAATGCTTGAGCCAGTTTTGAAAAGGGAATTAAATTTGAATTTCTTCTTTATTAAAAAAACAATTTTTCTCCGCTAGATGGTGCTTTAATTTTTATGTAAATTTAAAAAATTATCAAAAATGTAATGTTATGTAAATGTAATGTAAAAAAAAATCAATATAAAACCTTAACTATTATTTTGTGTTAAAAATTAACAACATTGTATTTTTAATGAACTTTGTACATTGTTGGTTATTTTTTAACTTTACATGAAAATTAAAGCGCCATCTAGCATAGAAAAAAAATTTTTTTTAAAAAGAAAAAATCTAAATTTAATTCACTTTTCAAAACTGGCTCAAGCATTGAAATCAGTTCACCCATTCTGTTTTTATAGAAATTTTTAAAATAGTATTACATTACAAGTGAACCTCCACGGTCCTTCGAAGCTTAAAAAATCGATTTTCTCAAAATTCTGACGTGCTACAGCAAAACGCCGAGACACGTATTTCTTTATTTTAAGCCTTTTTTCATATTCTGTTAACACTTCTCACGTGTACTCAAAAAATTTGATTTCACCGTACTGTTTTATATATGTTTCATTGACTTTTGTATTTTTTTCTTTTACAGTAAAACAATCTTATTAATGACTGCCATGCAAATAAACACAATATTAATACCATTGTTGCTAGCAACTTGTACACACTGTACCTGCTCTTTTCTCATATTGTTTTTTGCGATTTTATGTGGAAGAAAAAAAATGAAAAGAATGATTTTGCATTACCTGCTGCATTACCTGCTGCATTACCTCGGGTACTAATATTCACTAGCTACAATTCATGCATGAAATCATGAACGTTGAAAGTCATGAGTGATTCCCAGTACTGGAGGGATATTGTGATGCTGCACATTTTTTTATGTAGTCAACGAGCTCTATCTCTTCTTCCTTGGTGAAAACTTGCTTTGAAGTGTATTTTGAATGAAAGACTTGCCACTAATACGCTCTCAGCAGCATTTATATCTCCTAATGGATCTCGTTTTTTATTCGCGTTTCAATTGCTTGCCGCTTAATTTGGTATTTTTTGCCGCAGACATTGCAGTCTCTATGCCACTCAAAATATCTGCTATTGCTTTTTTTATCAATTTGACCACGTTGGGTCTTACGTTTATAATTTCGGACCATTTACAAGACGAAAAGAATGTTGATTTACCTAAATCAAGCAAAAAAGTAATAAATTAATAATGTGGCCCAACATCAAACTCCGTATCTACCTCGAAGTCACTTTTTTAATTTTTTCATTGTTTGTATAATTTTTACCTTTTCTTTTTAATTTCTATCACTTTGAATCATGGAATTAATATTATATTTCTCATTTTGTAACTCACCTTTTTAAATATTTGAAAATGAAGTATGTTTTTAGTTACATTTACAGCACCTTACGTCTTCGCTTACGATTTAAAATAAAAAAAGAATGCACGTTTTGAACCGATCGCCTCTTCGTGTAATCATTTCCATATAAACATTCTTTTTTAATGAAGGAGTCATGCAGCGGCAAACCGACATAGCGGTTCTTAACGACTGCTTGAAAGAGATGAAGTGTAGAAAAAAGTACAGTGAAATAATTAACTAAAAACAAATAACCAATGCCTGCTGATCAATGGTGCTGCAACATAAAATTTTGCGTAATCATGATATCCACAATTTTTTACATTATTCAAGTTTAATAAATAAACTTAAAGACTATGGATGCTCACTTATTTATAAATTTTTGGCATTAAAGTATTGACTCTAATTTATTATGTTCTATTAATTTATTTATTTAGAACCGTCGTCTAATGCTTACCTTCTTTTGTAAGCGAAAACGTAAGTAGTGCTTACATTTTCCATCGTGGTATGATTAGAATTGATAATGTATATTCGGGATATAAATTCCTTACCGATACCTTACGTTTTCATGCATACATGCTACTTATAAAATAAAGTGCATAATCATGGAAGCCCGATTGATTCCGATTGCCGGAAGTACATTCCCTGCACTTTATTTTAGTAAAGTGTCACGTAAGCACGTATGAGGCATATCATACATTACAAAAGAAAGCTTATAATGACGATCATGCCTGTGTAAAAGTAATGGGCATTTGGTATTGAAGTTTTCATGCCCCACGGATGGTTTTCGATATGTCAGTCCCCACCGCGTCTGCTTGCCAACCCTGTTATTAGCGCTGGTAACAAGGTTGGCAATTATAATGTCCAGTGCAGAACTTGTAATGTACAATCTTAAAATGTTATATAACGCCTCGTTAGGATGCGTTACTGAGGTTGAGTTGCCGATTTCGGATGGGGGTGCACATCTAGCTATGCACTAGCTAGCTCGTCAGTATGTCGGGGATCTTCCCTAGTCCGCAACTCAGAAGACATTACGCCAATAAATTTATGTGCACTTTCAGAAAAAAAAAATCTAGGAGTAAAACATATATCACACTTTAAGTATCATCCGAAAAAATATATAATTAAAACCAGAAACTAATTTAGACAAAAATCCCGACAGCCTCTCAATCTTCCGACTAACTACCATAAATTAGGGAGCTTGTAATGTCATTTGTTCCCTTATTCTCTACCCTCCCTACCTTGGCAATCAAAAAAAAAATGTTTCAAGTGATTGCCCCTTATGCAACATCAGCTTAATCAATTAAAATTGATAGCCGGACATGCTGACGTGACGACGAACTACCGCAAAAGCTTTAAAAAACATAGATTTTAAAGTTTATACTCAGAAAAGGAATTCATTATTTATTCATTCTTTTTTTTTTTATTGTGCTACTTTAGTATAAAGCTACTTTTAATTTTTAGTAACCATAGATAAGTTTTTCAAATTAAATTAAACTCTACCCTTTATATTTCAGTAGTATACAAATTCAAATTATATCTTATAATAAAGGAAATATTAGTTAAAATAATTCGTTAGAACAAGCCTGAAATTAAACTTCAATATAAGAAAATGTTTAGCCAAATCGATTGTTTATGCTAGCGAAGCTTAAACACAACCAAAAAGAAAAAAAAATGGCCATTGAAGAGAAACACCATAATGGTCACCTAATAATGAGTTCTTAAGCTTATTATGTGAGCATGCTCTTATTTATCACTTGCAAATAAAAAGAAAAGTAAACCGACATCTGCATAAACCATGATCTACCTCAAAGCAAGAGAGCGCAAAGAACAAAGGTAGAAATGAAACGCAAAGGTCGATGACCTTACTCTTCGTTCCAATTCTGCTCTGTGCCTACGCACTGGTCTTACATTACTTTTTCCTTCTTATGTTCACTTTTCAAACATATGATTTTTTTATATAAGTATGTACCAAAATATTAGAAAAGTTTTATTGTTGTTTTGCTTTGGGTTACTTTCCTTTTTTTTTTTGTATATATATATATATTTATAAGTACTATCAATAGAAATATGTATGAGATATTACAACAAAAGTAGCACTTACATGATTTGTAACTCCATAGATGACGTTGGGCCCAGCGACAGCATGATGAAGTGGTGGCTTTTAAAGTTGTTTAAAAAAATGTGTCAAGGTTGCGAATGCTGACGTAATAGCTTGAGTAACTCGCGATTAATTATGTATCTTAATGGCGTAGGTGTATAATTATGTATCTTTTCTTAAGGTTTCTGCTAATTTTTTTTTTCAATAATAATTTAAATTTTAACATTCAATGCCGACTTAATTAACGCGAGAGTAAACTGAATTTAGTGATAAAGTTAATTTTAAAATTTAATTTAATTTTTTAGATAGCAAACAGAAAGAATTTTATATTATTTTTGGCGGTTTTTTCCTCTATTATTTTATATATTATTTTTATATTTAATATTAGTTTTATATTATTCAACCTTCGCCGAGACTAGGTTACTTATGTTCAGTATAAGTTGTAGTCCCAAATCTTAGATGGAACTTAGAAAGATGCGCCTGGTTCGGGATTCCGAAAGAAAAAGGTTCTCGAGTCTGACAGATCCTTATTTCGGACCAAGTGCCGATCGGACGTAATCCCGTTCGTGGCCGGATGAGTGGCCGGACAAGTTATGTCTGGGCTTAGGGAAAGCGTAATCCGTTTGTTCAATGAGTTGTACGTACTGCTTTGGCATCGAACCGAAGCTGCGTAGCTGCAAAAAATTCCCATATGTGCCAAGGGAACTTTCGGAGCCAACGACTCGCAGCACAAGCTTGATCAAGTTCGATCTTAAAAGTAAATTAAAATATAACTATAATTTAGTAATAAATTCAGTCCTCTAGAATATTACCTTTGTTTTAACCTTTTTTTTTCTAAGATACACTGTACTCTTGTTCAAGAGTAAAAACAACTATTCTATGATTAATGTCTTTACAACTTGCGATCGACAATTGAAATGATCTTGCTGCGTGTTGCTTTTTTCTTACTAAGCGATCAGGTTTTTAGCAATAATAACCAACGGGACCTACTGATCACGCGTTGGTGTTAGCAATTAACTCGAATGAACTAGGCATGAGTAATGCTGCGCTGCGCTACTGAGTTGATGCACTTAAATGCGTTATTGAGCTGATTCACTTGTTTCAGGTATATAAAACTTGCTGGTTAAACTTGCTTCAATAACAGAATAGCTTTTGCTTTGGTTCTGTTGGGAACCAAAGAAAAATATGCATTTCTTATTGAAAATAACTTTCACTTGGGACATTTGATACTTCCCCAAAACTCACCATATTCAACCAATTAAACCCATAACGCAACGCGCTATCTAATAATAAAACAAAATCAGCATTGTTCTGATTAAACTCTTTTTTAATATACATCTCATAGCAATTTAAGCTGCGTCATAACGCAAGTGCGCTATCGCATCACGCTCCCCCGTAACTGAGCTTGGGTGTGTGTATCAGTGCAGTATTTTTGTTGCGTTACTCATATCTAGGATGGACCGGTTGTTTTGCATGTACACTCTATACTCAATAGGTAGGTCTATAAATACTAAAAAGCATTAGATTTCTAAAAGTTTAGAAAAGGGACCCAAAAATAATTTTATTAAACCCTTAAGTAAAATATCGATATCTTTATCCTTACGATATTTATTTATAAAGTCTTGTAAGATCTATATGGATAATAGAATGCAAAATATCTTTCCTAATCTAGGACTCTTGTACCCATCCAAAAAACCGATCGTACAAAAAAAAGTGATAAATAAGATTAGACTGTTTGTAAATCTCTACGTATACCCAACCAGATTATTAATTATAGCAAACTGATACAATCGTCATTAGAAAAACAGTATGAGCTCTTTATTGTAGTAGGGTATGCTATGATAGTTTGACTGGCAATACGCTAACAGCATGCTGGGTGCACATCAGCGGTGGGCAACGTTAAAATTATTTTGGTGCCAAGAGCGGACCATTTGAGCCAAAAAATACACCAAGTCAAACAGGCTGGCCATTACAAACTCCACTGGCAATGTTTGTTTTAAAATTGATGTTTCAAAATCGGTTTTTGTCGGGCTATGTATGTGTGCCTCCGCGATCACATACATAGCGTTAAAATACATTTTCGATGCCTTGTGGTGGCATGGTCTCTAGGCCATGCTGCCTTAGAGAAATCAGTACGTGATTACAACGCATCACGCATCAACGCATAGCAAAAACTATGAAAGTGTGTTCGAACATACTCAATTGTTTGCAAAATATGGCAGCACTAATAGTGCTTAGAATAAAATAGATTCTATTCAATTTTACTCTAGCGATAAGTCGCTACGACTCTTGCTTAGCGATTTCATTTTGGACGGCTTCGTTAACTTGCATGTGTTCTGTTGTGTGTTCGACATCACAAGTCGTTACGACTTTTGGTTCTGTTCGGGCTGTAATGGCTGGGCTTGTACAAAAGACATCTGCATGCATGTATTCGGAAGCAACTTTTGTTTTTTTAGACTGAACCAATGCTCAGGGGATGCCCCCCTATAAATGCGTAAGCATTGTGTTGATTCGAAAGATGGGTGATAGTTAGTTGGAGGGTGGATAGATGGAGTAGTGTCGGTGAATATTTGTTTTAAATTTGCACACCTCAAAACTGCCAGGAAACACGGTCGCAGGGAGACTATTCCACAACTTAACCGTGCGACTAAAGAACAAATTATCACGATAATGCGAGGTTCTATTGGGCATCGATGCAGTGGTAAACGGGTGGGCTTGGACTGCTGCCCGAGTAAACCTGGGAAACACACGAGCTGGTGGCGTCAGGCCATGTATCTCCCTTGAACACTTCCCATGATAACACCTATGCAGAAGGCTTAGGCAACCACCATTGCGTCGATGCTCAAGAGAGTTGAGCGAGGATGAAATACTTTTATCCCCTATCAAATATATCGCACGACGTTGAATTCGACCCAGAAGCTCCAAATAAGATCTTGAAGCCCCTGCCCAAATGTGCGAATTGTTCTCCATTTTCGGCCTTATATATGAGGTGTAGATTATGCGAAGATCAGCTGAAGTGAAGTATTTTTTGCACCGTTTTAGAAAACCTGAGCACTTGCCCGCTTCTTTCGACACATCGAAAATATGATCATTCCAACATTTGCTACGAAAAGAAATGTTTATACTCTTTCACACTCAGCTACCAATTACGAATGAGCACAAGTAAACATAGAAGGAAAACAATTGTGTTTTGTACTAAAATCAGTGCTCTCAAAATGAAATTAACTTGAATTTATGTGTTATTCTGTGATTAACTCATTAATGCCGATTGGCAACTTAAGTTGTCGCGAGAGGTATTGCTGCTTTTAACATTCTGAGAGTAAGATCTGAGGAAAATATGACAAAGTAGGAGAGCGATAACTTAGAGGGCATCTTTTGTGATTGCTTTTTGCTCATTTGTGGTTCGAGAGTATTTCGTTGTGGATGATCTCAGCAGTTCAATTTACCGCATTTTTTTAAACCGAGTTTTGGCCAAGGTACCTGATCCAAAATGTAAGATATCACTAAATAGTCTATATTTTCAATGTGAAATCTAGTGTTTTATTTAGAGAAATAGTGTATCTACATAAGAAAAAAAAAATTTGTATAAAAAGTGGTGTGGCTTCGTAACAATAAAGTGATATTTCTTGTTGGCATCTTTAGTTGCCAATGGGCACTTGCACTTTTGTTTTGCAATCTTCTTTATGTTTTCTGAAGACTTGTTTGAAAAAATTGTTCTGGAAACAAATTAATATGCCAAGCAAAAAGGAAATTATTCATTTTCAATCAGCCAGCAAGAGCTTAAAACCTTTATTGGAATTTTGCTATTCACTGCTTATCATGTGCTTCCACAGCGTCGCATGTACTGGAAAAGCGACGATGATTGCGTTTGCCCCATTGTTACTAATGCAATGAGGCGTACTACTTTTGAAAGCATTCTACAATATCTACACTTTGCAGATAATTCCCAAATTGATACCAATGATCGAATGTATAAAGTTCGACCACTATTTGAAATTCTCAATGGAAATTTCAAAAAAGGTCCCAATAGTGGACTGCTGAGCGTCGATGAAAGCATGATTCCGTATTATGGAAGGCATGAATCCAAACAGTTTATCCGTGGAAAACCAATCCGTTTCGGATTTAAACTGTGGTGCATTGCTGACCATAATGGGTATATACTTCACGCAGAGCCTTATTGTGGATCATCTACACAAATACCTTCGCTCGGATATGGGCAAGGTGGGGATGTTGTTATTGGACTGGTCTCAAAGTGTAATCTGCAACCGGGAACACAACTGTTCTTTGACAATTTATTTACAAGCGTTCCCTTGCTAGAAGATCTGCTGAATCGCAAAATTGGTGGTACTGGAACATTGCGCGAGAATAGGGTATCTAGGTATATGAATTTCACTAATAAGAAGGATTTTGTAAAAAAAGACAGGGGGATGTATGAAATTGCAGCTACGGAAACAATTCTTGGCGTTAGATGGATGGATAATGCAGTTGTAACGGTTCTAACTAACTGCACACCTTTAGAACCTATTGGACATGTCGCTCGATATTCTCGTCAGCAAAAACGCCGAATTGATGTCAATATTCCATATCCCGTAAAACAATACAACAAATATATGGGTGGCGTTAACTTGTGCGACCAGTTTTTAGCCAACTATCGCACAACTATTCGAACCAGAGACCTGCAGCGATGAACTGCAACTGCTTTTACACCAAAGATAACAAGATAGGAAACTTTTGTGGGGAACCCGAAAAGTGGTGAAGTAAAACACACGTACGAGAAAAATTCGTTCACCACGAATTTCTTAGCCCTTATCTGAATATATTTTAGCTCATCTGTCAATTTGCTAAAATAGTGAGGTGAATAAGTCAGTTGCTAATTATGTTACTTAGCTTTTCCAACACATTTGTTTTGGATTGGCTTCAAAACGAAAATAAAAATATGTAAAAAGCTTTACTTCATGTTAAATGCAATTCTAAACATAAAAAACCACATTATTTTCTTTCGAAAAGTGCAAAATTATTGCATGGAATGATAGGGTTAACAATGGCAGCTATGTTAATTTATGAATGAAATAAATCGTAGTGTTGCCAACTTTTCTTTTTTAGGCTAAATTTTAAATTGGAAAAAACAACATGAGTTATCGATTAAGTAATGTTGCGGTCAGTTTATCCACCAAATCAAAATGTTTAAATATATTCATCTTTATTTTGTTATGTTATATTTTTCTCTTTGCTGTAAACTTTTTTTAATTTTAGTTGCTCTACATTTGTATGTAACACTTCAATAAATCGTTTCTATTTGATATCAGCATGGTTTGGTGGCACTTTTTCTTGATCTATTTAAAAAGAATGTCCCACATAATATAATATATAAGTATACTTTGTAAACATTTCGAAATTCTTTATATTAACTTACTTCATGGCCCACGCTAATTTCTTATTCCTTTTTTCTTATGTTTTTTGGTCTGAATGTCTGAGTTCACACAAGAAACAAATGCTTGAATGAATCCAAATTTGTTTTTGTTATTCCAGCTAAAAAAATTAACTCTGTGAGATCGAAAATTAACTTCAAACATAATCAAAAGTTTGATGATGAGAAAAAGTTAATTTCTCATTTTATTCGTAAAACACTAACAAAAAAAATTAGTTCACCAAACATGTTTGCCTAGCAAAACCATGGCATAGGACCTGAATCATTCAGTCAAAGGCAGTAAAAGATAACAAGACAAAGTGATGATCATTTGCTTCTCTTGTGAACAAAGCCAATGATGAAAAAAAACAAACAGCTACTGCAACGTTGAAAATGTATTTCCAAATTTGTTTGTGTACATGCTAAGCGGTGGTTCCAGAGAGTATAAATTATATAGAGGTGAATGCTATTTCACTCAAGTTTCGTTATACAAGCGTCCGGAGAATAGAAAAACAAAACAAAAATAATTATGCTTTGCCTCAGCGTTCGTTTTGACGCTGCCTATACTTTTTTGTATGTGAGCATGGAACATCTGCTGAGGCAAAAGCACAATTATTTTTGTTTTGATTTTCTATTTTCCGAACGCTTGTACAACGAAACTTGAGTGAACCTCGAACTGACATCTCTATATAATTTATACTCTCTGGTGGTTTCTTTATCTGGCAGATTAAATGCCATAGATGTATATGTTTTTACCTTCGCTTGGCATTTTATTCGAATTCCCGCAAATCGGGAAAATCCTGGTTGGCATACCTGGTGCTAAAGAAATTTATCTTAAAAACATATTTATGCTTGGGATGCAAAGTAAAATTATGCCTTAATTATCTTAACACATTTTAAACACTTATGTTGTAAAACATTTGATAACATTAACCCTCCGTCATGCACATGTATCTGGCCAGATATTTTACGAATTTAACTGTGATTTAAATATATTTCTAATTGAGCTAGGGGTTTGAGTCTCCAATTACCCTCTAAAAATATTGTTAGGTATCGTTTTATGAAAAAACACATTTAAAAAAAAAACAACAAACAAAATTTATGTGGATTTTTTCATCTATACATCGCATACGTAGCGCATGTATCTGGCCAGATACACACACATTTTGTATGAAGAGTACTGTACTTTATTGGTATTTTTTATTTTTCTCTGCGTTTGTTTACTCAAATCACTGTCACAGCAATGGAGGCAAACACAAACAGGGGTTTTTTTGTTTTCGTTTGGCCATGGAATCGTATTTTGAAAGACCACTAAATGTAAGTTTGATTGATATAACATTTGCCCTTCATTACATCTCATTTTCCTCGTTTTTCTTCTTCATTTCAGATTCCAGTAGTAGTTCCTAGCTCAAGTGGTGCTGATACTCTACAAAAGAGAAAAAGTTGTCAGCTTTGTACATTGGGAGATGAAAAAATTCGCCGACTATCTCGTTTTTTTTTGTTCCAAGTGCTCGAATCTGGTATGCCTACAACATTCGAAATCAGTGTATACATGTTTAAGTTGCTTACTTGAAGCTGTGTAAGACGTTTTTAATTTAGAATTAATTAAAACATACTTTATAACTACTAAATTTAATTGAAATAAACTTTATAACAACTATTTTTTTGAAATTAAGCACAAAAATAAAATTTTTCTTGTTTTATTTCTCATTTGCACGGGTAGGTGTTTAGCATGTACTAAGAAAAAAAAATAGAAAATATATATCTGCTTGGCGTGATAACAATATAACAATGTAATATTATCACTAAAATAGCATATTTTTCATATAAATGTACTGAAATGCATAGTGTATCTGGCCAGATACATGCGCTACGTACATGACTATCGGAACATGTGCATGACGGAGGGTTAAGCATAACTTAAATAATATATAATTTTAAGTAGTTGCATGACTGCCAACTTAATACTTTACGCAAATAGTTTATCAATAATGGTTTCGTGATCAAAACATTAAAACTTATTAAAAACTTATTATCTTATAATATTATCTTAGAGAAATATTTTGATTTTATTAATTAAAGCAATCACTGTTTCAGAAATGTACATAGATTTTCTTCTTCATAAATGTTTAGTAAATTGTTCGTTAACTTTTTTCACATGAAGCACAGACATTTTAACATTTCACGATTACAGCTCCGCTAAAACAAGACAAGTTCGCAGCTGTATATTTTATTTTTCGTAAAGGTTTATTAAATTTTTCTTTAACTTTTTTGTTTTAGTAAGAATGGAAGGTATTGGCTAAATATATTCTTAAAATGGGTGAGGCAAGGAAGAAAAATTATATAAAATTTGTTTTTAATTACTTAATTACATAATAGCTGAACTACCTAATTACTTAATTACCCAATTAAACTACAATAGAAAAAAGTGTAACGTTCGACACGTACCGTCCGAACATATAAAACTGTTAACAGTGACTTTAAAACTACGATATTAAAGATGATGTTGGGATATTTTTAAACTTATTTAATATGCAATATTTTGTTCCTTTAGACTTTCGAGATGCGATCGACTATTTCGCAGAAATATTTTCAGTTCGAGTGTTACTCTCACAAAAACTTCCTTTTTTAGCAACGTCCGAATGAACGACAAAAATGACAAATTTAAGGTAAACTGCGCTATGATGAACGATGTTATAATTATTATAAATTATACTTATGAAGAGCTATTTAACCAGATACATCTTAATTGAAAAACTGTTAGCAAAATTTGCGAAATTTATGAAAAAATTTATTAATAAAACAATGATAGTTGACAACTCTGCAAGTAAAATGCCGCAGTGGTGAAAATAAAAAGCCACTGACAAATACAACAAGTGTGAAAATTGTCAAACTTTGTTTGACGATATGTAATAAAATAAGAGCATGCATGTAATTATTTGAATGTTCAACATGTGCCTTTATCACAACTTAAAGATTAAAATGTTAAAACACTCAATCCATACATTATTTTTCTTGTTTGCAAACGAAGTTCCAGCAGAAAAAAACAGAAAAAGAAGAAGATCGTTCCATTTTTAAATCTCACCATGAATAGCGGGGGTTTGTGTAGAATAGCGGGGGTTTGAGTAAAAGCAAATTTTTCAAAAATGTTGACAAATACAACAACTGAAGAAATTGCCAAACTTTAAAATCATATATAGACCAAAATAAAGGGACTTAATAATCAGTGTAGGTTGCAAACATCATATTGCAACCTAACTTAAGTATTTATATTTTAACAATCAGATTATATGCATTAATTTCAGGGGTTACCAATTGCTTTCTTTGTGAGCTTGCGGCCGATTAAGAACAAGAGTGCCACTCAGAGTTGATTTTTTCTATGCACAAATACATGCAAACATTTTTTGAGGTTGTGTTTTCTAAGTTTCCTATCTTGTTATCTTTGTTTTACACTCAGTACATACTTGGTTTTTGTATGACTTCAATATCATTAATACCATGCAACATATTCTACGCCATCGATCTCACTTACAACATCAAGCATGTTGCATTAGCCAATTGTACCAAAGTCAAACACTGTGTGATGTGTGCTTCGACTTCAGTGGAAAGTATAGATGTTTGCATAAAATAATTATGTGTATAAACCACAGCCCACGAACAGCAATCGTTATAATTATGCATTATTTTGAGCTACTGCCTCGTGTACCATTGCAGGTTGATTTCAACTTCGGCTAAGCAGTGATACAAAAGTAAGCTTACGAACGATGAAATCAGCGCGTACACTGCATTTTTACTCAAGTGTTTGTAGATTACTTCAGTATGAATAGAGTAAATAGTTTTAGGAAGTTTTAGGGGTAACTTATTTCGAAGATGATGTCAAACTTTAAAATTTAAGATGGCGGATAGAGTTGCCACCTAGATTTTTTTTTTATTTTTGCGAATTCTTGTAATTTTGAAATTCTGACAACGGATTTGATTTCGAATATAATGTCACAGTTTTACAATTTAAGATGGAGGTTAGGGTTGCCACCTAAATTTTTACCACAGTATTGCCACCTAATAATATGTATTTTTAAGAGTTTATCATAATTTATCAGTGTTAAGGGGTCGTTGATTTCGAATCTAAAGTCAGAATTTTAAAATTCAAGATGGTGGATAGGGTTGCCACCTTAATTTTTTGTAGTTTTGTTAATTCGGGGCTGGCAAAAAAAAATGATAATCCAAAAAAGGGTCGCTGAATCTGAATCCATTGTCAGAATTTCAAAATTATAAAATTTTGAAATAATAGGGTTGCCACCTAATGATATGTCTTTTCAAGAGTTTTAAAGTCATTTATCAGTGTTAAGAGGTCGCTGATTTCGAATCTAAAGTCAGAATTTTAAAATTCAAGATGGTAGATAGGGTTGCCACCTTCATTTTTTGTAGTTTTGTTAATTCGGGGCTGGCAAAAAAAATGGTACGCCAAAAATGGGTCGCTGAATCCGAATCCATTGTCAGAATTTCAAAATTATAAAATTTTGAAATAATAGGGTTGCCACCAAATAATATGTCTTTTCAAGAGTTTTAAACGTCATTTATCATTTTTTAACTCTTGAAAAGACATTTTATTAGGTGGCGACCCTATTATTTCAAAATTTTGAACAATTGAACAAAAGTTGTAGCTTTATTAAAGATCTGCATTCATACAAAATCTTATCAAAATCAGTGATTAAAGGTGTTTTATAGTAAAATGGCGTCTGATATAATTTCTTAAAAAACTAAATTTAATAAATATCTTTAAAAATTTACTAAACAAATTTTATTGCTCACTCAATTAAACTTTAGAATTTATTTTAAAAAAGAAATCATCTCAATTGAACTATTAGCTTATGAGCTACAAGCTCTCAAAACTCACGCAAAGTAACTGCAATGTTACTGCAATGTTACTGCAAATACTTTGTGTTCGGAGAACAAAATAAGCGCTGGTTTTTTTATGCAGGAGTTGCGCTTTATGTCTTTGTTTTGTTGCTTGTAAATGACCATACTTACCATTGCATACCAGAAGTTGAAAAGACCCTCCGCTGGTTATCAAACCAACTACTCGAACATGCATTATTGTGGTCTTACGACACGCTCATACACAGTTGGCTTCAATGTTGCAAGTATGTTCGACACAACAATCGCAGCGCTTGCGTAGTGCGGTCAGACAGTCACTGTATTTGTTGAGGGTAGATTGCAAGTAGCGAAAATGCCATCGCTTGCAGATCACTGATTCGAACTAAAAAGTGGTGGTGGTCATTTTTCGGGTGGTCCCTTGATATCAGTTGCAATCAAGGCTGACTGCTTTATAGAAAATTGGGATATAATGTATCTCTCTTAGAATTTAGACGACAATGTGCCATGTTTTTGATGAAGTCGTACGCAATACCGCCATCCAAGCCAGGCCCAATGTCTTCTACTCAAAAAAGCTTGGTAGGAAACTTGAGATTTGACAAAAAGGAGCATCTCATAACAAAGGGCGAGTCAAAATACCACCGTTGCAAAAAATGCGGGGGTCGAACAGAGTTTTTGTGCAAAAAATGCAATATATACCTTCATCCACAAAACTGTTTTGAAGAATATCATACCTTTTAAGTATTTTCTATCATATAATATTTTACACTTAGAATTTGATATACTAAATAAACGTTAAAAACCAATATATTGATTTTATTGAGTTCTGTCTAATTTGCTAACGTAAGGCTCAATGGCCAAATGACCCAAAAACAACCCCTTCGAAACTTTTTTTTCCAAAGTTATAAAAGAAAATATATTTTAAGCCTCCTGTAGACCATCTATATAAATTTTGGTAAAGAAATTCGAAAAAAAAATTCTGGGCATTAATGAGTTAATATTTCGGTACACCAAGTACTTGTAGTGAAATGAATACACATCTGGTACACAATACACATATAGGTAAAAATTGAGTTCAATTGTGTTAATAAGAGGAAAAGGCAATGCTGAAATTAAAAGTATACCTAATGCAAGGAATTTTAGGAAGCTTTGCAACTGAGAATGATTTATATGAATAAAAAATTATATGATTAGAGCTCTGAGGGAAAATTATACGTTTATTAGCAATAAATAATATAAAGAAAATGTTTTAGAAAAGTTTTTAACAAATTTTTAATATATTCGGAGAATTTGAGCAACAAATTAAATACTTTTATAGTTTTGTATAGGTTTGGTTCTATTGCATTTATAAAATATATGTTTTTCAACAGTTTCACTAACTTAGTTATCAATTCAGTTCTATTTTACAGAAAAAAGTTTACAAAAAACCAATTCCTCACTTAACTGTGCCCACTAGTGTTGCCAGTATATTTATTTATAGTTTCCCACAAACACATGAAGCAATTCCCTTTCCCCCCCCCCCCCCTAAGATTTTGAAAAATCTTTAAAATATCTTTCAAACATAACTTTATTGAGCTATAAAATTTTAGGTACAAAGGTTCATTAAAGTTTTAAAAAAACATTACACATGTTTGTTAAAATACACTTAGAGAAAAAACAGAGAGATTAACAGTGAAAACTGTTAAATCCCATCCAACAGATGAGTTTTTTCAAATTACCAGTCTGGACTATCAATAAAAAAACTATTTTACTCAATTCCTAACTGAATTTTCTTTTCTTTTATGTGAATTTTATGTGAATTTTCTTTTCTTTTATGTGAATATGTATTGATATTAGCCATCCTAGTGCAGTAAAATTAAAAATTCAAATGGGAAGTGAGCAAAACAGTTATTTTATCAAAAGTCCAGACTGTTAATTTCAAAACTCTTCTGTTGGATGGGATTTAACAGTTTCACTTTTGGTTTTTTTTATGAGTGTAAACATGTAATATTTTTTATCGCTAAAAGAATTATAAGTATTTTTTATACATAAATAAACATAAGTATTTGTTGTAAAAAATTATATTCCATATAAATTACACGGTGCGACCGAACTTACTAAGCTGCATGCACTTTTAAAATGACCTAATGTAAGTTATAGGTCTGGCCGAGTATAACTCAAAACGGTGCACACAAGTTGTATACAACCCTCAACTTTAACTTACCGTAAAAAAAACCAGGTTTGTACTCCTTCAAGCACTTATTACCCAATTACTCAATCAGTTATAAGCCAATTCAAAATTTCTTGGTAGTTTTAGTTAGGTATGATACATTTTACCAAATTTTTATTATTTCTACGTGTATTTATCAAGTATACGAGGGGTGCCTTTTATATTTCGGGATTAGAGAACAAAAACAAATATTAATCATCGAAAATCACTTTATTGTTTTTCAAAATATTCTCCATGAAGATCTATACACTTTTCCATGCGTTTGAACCAATTGTCGAAGCACTTTTGCCACTCTGATTGAGGTATCTCCAAAACATGCATTCTGAATGCCGCAACCGCTTCTTCGGGCGTCGAAAATCGTTGTCCACGCAGTTTATTCTTCACGGTTGGAAATAAAAAGAAGTCATTCGGTGCCAAGTCAGGACTATACGGCGGATGACCCATCAAATCGATGTTTTGGGTGCTCAAAAATGCAGTTGTTTGAGCCGATGTGTGAGAGCTCGCATTGTCGTGGTGAAGAGTGATCCGTCTTCGGCGGTTGGTTTTCCTGATTTCTTGGAAGACAACTGGCAAACAAATGGTTGTGTACCACTCAGAGTTGACTGTTCTGCGTTGTTCTAGTGGTTCGGTAGCGACATGTCCATATTTTCCGAAAAAACAGGCGACCATTTGCTTGGAAGTGCTTCGTGCGCGAACAACTTTTGTTGGATTTGGCTCATCTTGAAACACCCATACAGTCGACTGCTGTTTACTTTCGGGCTCATACGCGTAAATCCACGATTCATCACCTGTCACGATGTCATAGACGTGTTTCGAAGCACCGCGATCGTATTTTTTGAGCATTTCCTTCGACCAATTGACACGAGCCTTTTTTTGAGCGATTGACAAATTGTATGGCATCCAACGCGAACAAATTTTTTTGACAGTCAAATGTTTATGCAATATTGAATGTATGCTGGTCCCACTTATGCCTAAGGTTGCCTCAATCTCACGATAGGTAACATGACGATCTTGCAATATCAGTTCGCGCACAGCATCAATGGTTTTTGGAGCAACAGCTGATTTCGGACGACCTTCACGAAATTCGTCTTGGAGTGAACTACGACCACGATTGAATTTACCATACCATCGATAAACACTGGTCCTTGATGGAGCTTCATCGCCAAAAATTGAATTAAGTTCATCCATGCACTGTTGCTGTGTTAATCCACGTCGAAAGTTGTAAAAAATAAAAAACACGATTTAATTCCATTTTTGGACCGAGATGAATCTTTTAAGTTACTATAAACAACACAAATAGCGCTCGTATGTCAAAACGTTCTGAGTACTTATAAGCCAACAAATGTCAAACTTTGCGATAGAGCTTTCAGTTGACAGATTGCAACACCAGGGTTGCCAAATCCCGAAATATAAAAGGCACCCCTCGTATTTTTTAAATTTAAATTTCTAAAATTTTCAAATAACTTCTTTAGTTAATTTATTTTCAGTAAATTGTAAAATTGAATCAATTAAAATTAGAAATTTAAATCTTTTCGTTTACTTGATAGATACTCGTAGTAAACACATCAATACCACAAAGTTTTGGATATCGTTTAATTGGTCTGTTTATTATCTTTCCAAAACTATCATAAAATATAGAATCAGTTGATAATTGGTTGAGCTAATGGGCAGAACTGCAGGAATGTACGCAAAACTGGTTTTTCAACGGCAAGTCAAAATTTTGAGGGTGTTAGACAACTTTTAATTGCTGTTTCGTGTTGTACTCGACCAGACATAATACTTACAATAGGTAATTTAGGAAGTGGAAAATGACTGTCACACTGTATTATTTGAAAAAAAAGAATCAAATAATAATATGTTATTTTTTTTAAATTAATAATTTATTTTTGTAACATAAAAATATACAAATAAACAAAACAATATTCATAACAATATACTTCTTATATTTATCGACTAATTTGACAATTGCAAATTAATTTGCAATTATAAGTATTTCTCAGTCTAAAATCATATGGAAATCTACATACAAACTACTATATAATTAAATTTACAATCGTTTATCATTCATCACAATAAGACCGTTAGGGCTCCATTTGAAACGTTTACCTTATTCCCTTTTAGCTCAAAAGACGATTTAAAAATCCCTCAAAAAAAAAGGGACAGTTTCGATAGTATCGTAAGTATAGACGTAGAATTCCTTTTTATATAGTAATAGAGAAAAATTCTGTTTTTTCATTTATATTTTTCAAAACTATTTAAAAATGTTTTATCTTCTAAACAAAAATTATTCAAAAACAAATTTGTTGTTGCTTCTTTAAGCTTACTTGATCTAAAAAGCTCACAATTAAATTCATGTAAAAATTTGTTTTGTTTTATAAAAAGTTTTCGTTTGATATTTTTAGTGATGAATTTGTTGTTAATTTTTTATGTTGGTTACAACTAAATGTAATTCGAAGTTACGTTTAATAAATGAAAATAAATATCGGAAAATTTGAATTATTTATTTTTCCTGTAGTAAAGAGCATTTACATATATAATATATATATTAAACGAAAAGTTTTTATAAAACAAAACAAATTTTAACATGAATTTAATTGTGAGCTTTTTAGATCAAGTAAGAAGGCAACAATAACAAATTCGTTTTTGAATAATTTTTATTTAGAAGATGAAATATTTTTAAATAGTTTTGAAAAATATATATGTATATAAAATAAAATTTTTTTTCTCTATTACTGTATAAAAAGGAATTCAACGTCTGTACTTACGATACCATCGAAACTGTGTCTTTTTTTTAAATAACAGTTGAAAGTTCTCTAAATGACCTTGTTATTAATTATGTTGATTTTCTATGATTTAAATACAAATTCTAAATGTTTGATAGTTTAAATCATACTTGATTTTAAATACAAATTCTAGTTGTTTGATAGTTTAAAATCGTTTATTGAGCTTAAGGTCAGGTTAGAATAATTAATTGCTCTAACGACTTTTTCCAAAGAAACAACATTTTTCCATATGGGACTTATTGTGGTATTTTGTAATGCGAATGATATTTTTGTGGCAATTTTAAATGCAAATGGAATTTTTGGTGGTATTTTTAAAACGCGTGGAATTTTTGTAGCAATTTTTAATGTTCCTGGGATTTTTTTTTTGATATTTTTTTATTGCAGAGAAAACTTTTTTGTTTATCTTTATCATGGTAATTTTTGTTGTATTTAATTTATGTTAATGTGAAAAAGTAACTTTTTGCCGGAATTGTTTCAAATTTTAACTGGCAACCTTGGCTAGTAGTACTACATTTTTTTGTAGCGACATACTGGCTCTCTAGCTACATCATCTGTATTCTCTATTGTATTACAACCCAACAAGCCATGAATGTCAGTGTTCCAGCTAAACGGTACTTAAAACGGCAGCGTCTTATTTAATGGTATGAAAACGACATGTTTTTTACCTTTAAACCGTTCTCTATATAATTGTAAAGTCCTTTTTTATATTTATCAAGATTTGAATTTAAATTTATGTCATATTCACTTTATGCGTTGTTTATTCTTATCTTTTTTCCCTCTCTTTTTCACTCGTTCGCCAAAAAACTCTGAAATATGCATTGAATCAGTTGAGTTGCCGTTTATTGTTGCAAATGAAAAAAAAACTATTTTAAGAAAAGGTTACAATTGTCTCACAACAAATAAAATTAATAAACATCTTAAAGTTTTCTATATGACCTTGTTAGTTATTATGTTGATTTTCTTTGATTTAAATACAAATTTTAAATATTTGATAGTTTAAATCATTCTTGATTTTAAATACAAATTCTAGCTGTTTGATTGTTTAAAATCGTTTATTGAGCTTTAGGTCAGGTAAGAACAATTTATTGCTCTAACTATTTAATCAAACAGATAACTAATTAATCAGCAAGTAATGTTTTCCTTTTCATATTGAAAATGTTGTTGTTGTTGTTTCTTTGCAAAAAATTCGTTAGAGCAATTAATTGTTCTAACCTGACCTAAAGCTCAATTTGTTTGCAATTTCAACGATTTTAAAGTATTAAACAACTAGCATTTGTATCTAAAATCAAGAATGATTTAAACTATTTAACATTTAGAATTTGTATTATATCATAGAAAATCAACATTAATATACAACTTAATATGTGGTACGCTTATAGTGCTTTTAAAAGTGCACACCGTTTTTAACCGAGCCGATTGGTTATCTGGGTAACAAAAAAAAATGAAAGCAACTGATGAGTATTTAGATATGTATGTATGTTTTACATACATATTAATAAAAACAACAACAACAACATAAGCAGCACAACAGCGAACGACGTGATTACGAATCAAACAAGCAAACACAACAACAACAACAACCTTAAAAACAGCTACTGCAGCTAAGCAGCTTGTGCATTTTTCATACGAAGATATGAATTTTTCATCTTCTTAGATTTTGCTATTTTATTAGATATTCGTTTTACTCCCACTAAAACTGATATTTTGGCATTTTTTTTTTCTTTGTACGATGAATATTAAAGGCTGTAGGTATACCCCAAAGTGTCAAATATCACTTTGAAAAAATTCGTTAAAATGACCCCCATACAAACCGCGCTGTAAGACGTAATTCTACGACAAAAATTTCTTTCAAACTGGCATCATTGGTGCACACTTTGAGTGATTACCTTTTTTGACTTATTAGATCTGCAGCTATGAGAACAAGGACGTAAAGAAAGAATAGCTAAAAAAAGATAGCACAGAAACGTTGTACAGTAAATTATTCTTTTCTTACTAGGTATACTTGGTATACCTTTTGTACTTCGTGTATCCAAAAAAAAAACTACTGCAGTTAACTACATATGTATGCTGCATGCAAAGAGAGAAAACGATAAAGCAAATTATGTATACACTCTGTTGAGATCAAACAGAATGTTGTACAATACTCTGTTCTGTTTCTTGTTAAGTTGAAATTATTACACACATACTTGAAAGCTACTTTGAAGTGTTGTACATTAAAGTAGTGTTTACGTTAAGGCAATTAAAATAAATGCATTCATGCAGAAGTCTATTTTACGAGTAATTTTCCATTATTTTGTGGAATCTTAGCCCTTCCTTTATGAATTTGTTCATTTCATTTGATTGAGAGGGTAACTCAGTCGCAGACATGAACAGAGTATGTGCTCATTACATGAAATTATGTACTAAAAATATGTAATGAGTAAATTATGTATGTACTCATCATATAAAAGAATGTATTTAAAGTAGGTAATGAGTAAATAATGCATGTACTCATTACAAGAAGTTTTGTATTAAAAAATGTAATGAGTAAATAATGTATGTGATGAGTACATGAAAATATTTTTCAGTTTCTGTACTCATTACAAACATGCTTTACATAAATTATTGTAATGGGTCATTCATCTATGTACTAGTTACAAGGAGAATAAATAATAGTAAAGAGATTTCGAAGGCGAATTAATTGAATAAGGCGAAAAATTATCACCATTGAGGTGCAGCCCGTGTGAAAAAATATAGCAGCGATATTGAGAGCAGAGCTGAAAGTCAATGAAATGAGTCGACCGAAAACAAATCGTACTGAGAGAATTTTGTAGTACACTCGCAACTGGTTTGCTAATGACGACATGTGGCGAGGATGAGCGGTCGGAGGAGAGTAATGAAAATACCAGCAAAGTCAAGCAACAAGGAAAACAAAACAAAAGCACAGATCATATGGCAATTGGAAACTATTGAGTATCCGAATTGACTATTATAAATGAAAATGCAAAAAATCTAATTGTCACTGTTTTTAGCGCATTTATTTGCATGTTTCCTTTTCTATGCCGAATCGGTTTCGTTTAATGCTTAGCTGAACGATGCTGTTGTTGTTCTTTTGTTGTAGCTTTAATTTGGTATTGCATTCTTTGGCTGCAAGAAATAAATGTCACATTTGGAATGTTTCTAACTTAGCCGAATGTGCTATGTTTTGCTATCTCAAAAGTAATTTTGATTGAGATATAGTTTTTCGATTTTTATTATTTTGTGTTGTGTTCGATATGCCAGAAACAGGCACTTTTAACATTTTTAAGAAACTGTTAAGTTTCGACAGTTATATTTTTTTTATAGTTTTTTTTTATTTAACAAAAATCTCTCAAGATTATGCCACAACCAAACATGATGTTGTTTTTAAAATTTTGCATTTTTGAATTTTTAGGAATTATTTTTGCTAAAATACTCGAACTCAAAATTTTCAAAACGGTACACTTCCAGGAAAAACTTTCAAAACGATCAGGTTATCCAACGTAATCTCATAATTTTTTGTGTCAATATAAGACATAGTTTTAGAAAGTATTTGCACTGAATTTTATTGAAATACTGACTACTTTGAATTTTAAGAACATTTTTATTAGCATTTTTTAAAATGTTGATTTTTAAAAGTTTGTTATTACAACAGGAAAGAATTTTAAATTTTTTCGAAAAGTAAAATACTACTTTTCTGGTACTTTTCACCTGATTTTTATGCTTGATAATTCATTTTAAATAACAATTAATTATAAATCGAAGTTTTTTTTCATGCAATTCATGCAATCAGCAATTTCATGATATGAGCAGTCTACACTTGCGATATTGCTCATGAAATTTAATTTAACAGTTCGCATGCAATAAAATATTGCAAGTGTAGACACTGTGTTAAGTGGTTCAAATGTTTTCCTGTGAATATCCCTATGAAGGCGAAACTCACGATACAACTACTGAATAAGACATTACTCCTTACAGTTTATAATAATTTCTTGAAATTTGGCCGCCATTTTGGATACGTCATTTTTAATTTTCAATTTCTTATACAAAGCTTAAAATCAGCGACCTCGAAAACTCCCCTGTAATAAGTTTTCAATGGATACCATCTTATTTTGACTTTTGGCCAGAAAATCGGCAAAATTTCCTATAGAGTGCACTGTGCGGAAGTGGGGACATTTTAACTTCGGCCCTATCAAAGACACTTCCTTACTAACTTTGTTATTCTATAGTCTTTAAATATACCATATTTTGATAATAACTTGTGTTGCAATTGCATTGCAATTCATAGCTCAGTTTATTTTGTACACTTGCCACATTTACAAGGACATATTTCGCACTAAAACGTATGAAGAAATCAATGTCATAAGTGACTGAAATTTGCTGTCAACTGTTATTGAGTTAACAACGAAGCTATCTAAACTGTCATAAAGTGGCACATATTGACAACTAAGGTACTTAATTTGCAGGACTACTTGAAGCGAAACCATCAATTTACATAATAATGCTATGCTGGAAGAGAGCCAATAGCAACAGCATCAGGAACAACAACAATAACAATATGAACAGCAACTTCACCAACAACATCAACAACAGCATCATCATTATCAACAACATGCTGGCTGCTTGCGATAATAAGAGCTACAGCAATAACAACTGCACTGTTGCTGCTATTTATAACAACATAATTTAACTTCAATACTAAGTAAACATAATTGATTATTAATTTCCGCTTCCGCTGTCAGATTTGTGAATTCAATTTGACAAACTTGCTGCTTTAAGTTACTGGCTGGATAGTCGAATGGAGGCAATCGAACTATGTTGGGGGCTCTGTTGACGATCACTATGGTGACGTCCGTCTGTGTCAGTCAGGTTGCCACATTGCTACAATTTGAATTTTAAAAAAAAAAAAAATGTAGAAGGATGTGTCAAGGACATAAAATTTGATGTCAAGTTGTAGTGTTGCTTTTCGCGCGGCTCATTCACAGGACGCGCCAATGTTTTTGCCTGCTTCTTATACGGTGTTTCTGCCTCTGATGGTTTTTGTTTGCTTGCCATGTCAATCACAAGCAATAACACACAACCGGATGACAAATTGCTATCGGACAGACGGATGTCAGGCAGGCAGTTGGGCGCAGGCACGTGTAGACTGATGCGCTGACGGAACGTTTGCTGATTGTCTCAGCCAGCAAAAGTGCCAGCAGTGAGAAATGCTTCTAATGCCTGGTGCTGGCATTGAAAGCGAATGTGTTGTATTCTCGGTGTGAGCATTTCTTCCAATGCCTATAGGCTATGTGTTGCTGTCTGTCTGTCTGTTTGTTACAACTGTGCTGAATGAGGGCATGGCTTTAACTCGTTTAAGTGCTGGCCCAATCGTTCTGGTCTCAAGTCGTTTACTGCTTCATCGTATGTCGTCAACTGTTCTTGTTGTCGCTCTTGATTTCTTTGCTTTCGCTTCGAATTTTCCCAACATTTTCCATCACTGACATAATGTGATAAATGATGATTTTATAATCGCTTTCTTCACACACACATGCACAGACCCAGACACATACACATATATGGAGAAAAACAAACAAAACGCATACACTTACACTTGCACTTAGACGCTTTCATATGTTTTCAAGAGACAAAGATGGCTTAAATACAGCACATGTTAAAAGCTGCAGGCTAGAGGCTCACTTGTCGGAAATTCATGGGAGTCCACATAAAACCTCACCTCTTTGATAGCTGGTGACACTACGGTGTCTTGGAGTACTTTCGAGTTTTTTTCCTCTCTTAATACTTTTTAAATATGTATATGTATTCTATGCCTTTAATTTTATTTTATCTCTTTCTTACATTATCTCTATCTCAGTCATTACGGCTTCATGCTTGCAGAAAATGACAGCAGCAACAAAACAAAAACAACAGCAACACATTAACTTGATTTCTTTGCTGGCAGCTGCTGAGCTTCACATTCTTTTGTTATCAGTGTCAGTGGCGCGCATTGAGTGGTTGTTTGTGATAGGGGATAGGTGGGTGACCTTAAATAGGGAAGTCAATCCGGGATACCAAACGAATAGAGCCTCTTTTCATGGGCGTCCGCAGGGGTGGTAAAGGGAGGGTAAGCGCCCCCATAGGCAGTGTCAAT
This sequence comes from Dichetophora obliterata, assembly GCA_963920525.1. Lineage (NCBI taxonomy): Eukaryota > Metazoa > Arthropoda > Insecta > Diptera > Sciomyzidae > Dichetophora > Dichetophora obliterata. The sequence goes on along the minus strand of OY986435.1, from coordinate 43,942,426 downwards.
TTTTTAAATATCTTCATATTTAATTAAAAAGCCGTAAGCTACAGTTAAAAAATTTTACGGGAGAGTCAAAAAACTTTCTAAATTGTAATTGTAATTGTAATTTGCGCTCAAACTTAAAGATTTTAGAACTTTTTTAATAAAAACGGCTGTAGGAGTGTAAAATTTAGCAGGAAAATGTATTTTGATAAGGTACATCAATAATCACTAAAAAAAGTCGACTTTGAGTTTATTGTAATTTACGGCTTTTTTGATTTTATAAGACGATATTTTCATTATACATATTGAAGAGAACTCAAAAATACTTTTTTTAAGGTATATTTATAAATAAAGCTGAACTAAATCATGCATTTTTTAATAGTATAATGTACCCGTCGCAGTTATAAGTTACGATACCATTTTATTTACCCTTGTTTTGCAGGAAATTTTCTTCAATACGTATACACTCAAAAAATGTTGTGAGTAAATATTACTAAAAACTGCCTCCATTCTACGAATATTATTCGTAGTTTTCAGTCACGAATAGGATTCATAGATTGGGCGTAGTTTGGTACATATTACAAATATTTTATTCGTATGCGTACAAAAAAAAAAAAATGTATATTGTACGAATACATTTGTTACATTAACTAATAACGAAAAACAAAACATTCAATCTGAGCTGGGATTTGAACAACGGTTTTTTGGCTTACAGGCTAAGTACTCTTTCAGTAGACTACGGCCACCTTGCAATCATACATTTCCTTATATTCGGTAATTGTTCAACAAACCAGGCTGAAAGATTTCGGTTGTAAATTTTTTAAACTTAACTAATACTTCGTACATTCTACAAATAATGCAATGCGTACGGTCAACCTACGAATGAATTTTTTCTACAAATATTAATTTTATTTCGTAAATAGTACGAAGCCATTAGTAAATACTACGAATGTAATGGAAGAAATTACGAAGTTATTTGTACGAGAAATTGAGGAATGATAAGGAATGATATGCCCATTAGTCGAAGATCTTTCTTCGGAGCAACAGATGGAAAGGGACATTTAAGCCGATTACGCATATAAACTTGGACGATAAGCAAATTTATGTTTTAAAGTTATCAAACAAAACAAGAAAAGAAAGTAAAATATATTTAAAAAACTAAATGTTTTTCCAAAAGTTGGCTTAAAAAAAATCGTTTTTCTGTCATAAAGATAATCCAATTTGGATAATTTTTTAATTTTTCGTTAACTTAATTAAATTGCTAACAATATTGCAGCATTTAAATTTAAGAAAATTACAGCGATCTAGGCGAGGGCAAAGCTTCTAATTCAAAAGCGAAAACAATTTAGGAAATTCTGAATAAAGTAAAGAAAATCTGTTGGCAAATTCTTGTTACGAAAACGCTTTTACATTAAACTAATAAAAACATACTAATTCAAAAGCGAAAAAAAATTTAGGAAATTCTGAATAAAGTAGGCTAATTTTAGATCAAGCACTAATTTTAAAGAAAATCTGATGGCAAATTCTTGTTACGAAAACGCTTTTACATTAGAATATCTTATGGAGTGATTCCATTGCTTTTCGAAAAAAAAAAATTAAACTCTGAACCTGACCCTCTTCGATTTGGTTTAAACTTTGTATACACGTAGTGTTTGCTACAATTTAGAAAATAAATTTGTAATTTTTATTTTTTTTGAGTGGATACTGAGTTAAGGGTACACAAAAATTGAAAAAATTCGTTTTTTTTTTTTCTAGAGGACTAATTTTCATTTGATCATAACTTCAGTGAAGTTTGAGATAGAGCAACGAAATTAGATTCATATTAAAGATATTTTGAAAAGGCTTATTTTGTTTAATAAAACTTTAAAAAATTTCTCAAATATTACAATTATTTTTTTTGCATAAAAGTTAAAAAAAAAATATTTTTGTGAAAGTCATTTTTAAAAATTTTGAAAAAAATATATATTAATTAATGATAATTTATCTAAGTTCTCTCAATATTTCAGCCTGGGACGACAATAGGAACACTTTTAAAATAGTTTTCGAAGTAAACTTATTTTAAAATTTAATCTCAACACAGCAGCTTGCGAGCAAGAAACAAGAACTGAACACACTAAAGTATACCATATGTGTGTGTATGTGCACAGTACGTCATTGGTGCTTCGGTCTGAGCTAAGCAGAGTTGATAACCTTCTTCAAAATAAACTCTTCTTATAACAATTAAAATTAAATTTCACACAACACATTCACGCAGCACATTTAGGAAAAAACCTACACAAATAAAAATCCTAACAAAAATTACCGAACGTCCTTAAATCCCAATAATCGCCAGCTCTGTAAGTGCAAGTGAAGTGAATCAATATTAAACTTTGACGTCAGTGTTTTCTTCAATTTCAATTTACATAAAATGTCTAATTTCGAAGTTTTGTGTTGCAATCCTTTTAATGAGAAAGATCACAAATTTCAAAGGCGTAATTTACGATCGGTTTCTCAATGGATGGTGGCGACCGTAGCCTAGTGGGTAGTATGCGTGGCCCCTAAGCTAAAGAACCGTGGTGGCCCGGGTTCAATTCCAGCTCAGACAGAAAGTTTTTTCAATTGAATTAATTTTTCTGTTCGGTCGTCACCTTTTTGCAGACAATGGCAAACCTCAGAGAGTAAAAATTGCCATGTAAAGTTTCTTGAGAACATAAGCCGTTCGAAGTCGGCATAAAACACGTAGGTCCAGTTCTCGGTCATTTGTGATCAAACATTTAATAGCACACACAACACAATTGATCAATAGAAGCTAGGTCAAAGTCCTTCCAAGGGCTTAAATAGCCAGTTTATTATTATTATTATTATTTCTCAATGAATGGTAGAAAAAGTTCCCTTCCTAACACTTGCACATAAGATATGTGACAAATGTAGAAAAAATTTAAAAAATTGTGATTTTTCAATTTTAATTGTTATTAAGTGAGTTTTTTTCGAAGAATTTTATCAACTTTGCTTAGCTAACACCGAAGCACCGATGTTGCACTGTGCACATACACATACATATGGTATTCTTTAGAGTGTTCAGTTCTTGTTGCTTTCTCGAAAGCTGCTGTGTTGAGCATAGATTTTAAAGTAAATTTGCTTCGAAAATTATTTTAATAGTGTTCCCATTGTCGTCCCAGGATGAAATATTGAGAGAACTTAGATAAATTATCATTAATTAATATACTTTTTTTTCAAAATTTTTAAAAATGACTTTTATAAAAATATTTTTTTTAAACATTTATGCAAAAAAAAAATAACGTACATATTTGAGAAATTTTAAAATTAAAATAAGCCTTTTAAAAATATCTTTAATATGAATCTAAAATCGTTGCTCTATCTCAAACTTCACCGAAGTTATGATTAAATGAAAATCAGTCCTCAAGGAAAAAAACCGAATTTTTTAAATTTTTGAGTACCCGTAACTCAGTAACCACTGGAAAAAAATAAAAATGACAAATTTATTTTCTAAATTGTAGCAAACACTACGTGTATACAAAGTTTAAACCAAATCGGAGAGGGTCAGGTTGAGAGTGTTGTTGAAAAGCAATGTAATCACCCTATGGTCAAAAGTTTTTTGTGACTAAAATTAAAATAGGAAACTCGGTTTGAAGCATTTATTTTATACTTCCTCAAATTAACTTTTTTTAACAGGCGTCCTTCCATTTTGAGAATTTTCTGAATTTTTTCACGACACATGCTTGTATTACATCCAGGATTCAGAATCAAGGCTTGCAGGGAGGTTCTAGTATATGTTTTAAAAATTAATGTAGACCGAAGCCCATCTACACATATAACTCTTTATATATTTACTAGCACATATACCCGGTGTTACTCGAGAGTAATTCGTAAAAACATGTTGAATTTAAGTTTGAGACCACTATAAAAATATTAGTTAAAAAATTGACCAAGCCTTTTTAACGAAGCAATAATTTTATCACTGTTTTTTCACAATCAAAAACTGTTTTTTAGTACTAAACTGAATTTACTGGTTACTGGTAAGCATGTTACTTGCACTTCGCTAATGATAATCAAATTTGTAAAAAAAAAGAAAATGGACACCAATCTTCCAAAATTTTTTAGTAGTTTTTCCAGTTGGAAAATAACAACTGGATTGTCTCTAAATTAAAAATTAATATAAACTGAGTCTGATAGTTGATGCAATTTCTAAAATCTTCTGAATTCCTTTTTTATACGAAAAATTGTACAGTCGTTTCTTAATGTAAATTAGCAAAAAGGTGTAAGTTAACCCTTTAACCACTAATACCCTCTACAGAAGGGCATCACTAAAATCAATTTCAAGCTGAACTCAGTGGTTTTGCATTGTAAACTTGAAAGAAGTTTATGGTTAATTTGAAATTACTTACCTAATGCTACCAGTGTGAACGCACTCTTTTAAATATTTTGAGAGATACCGTAATTCATGTGAAGATTTTTGAGAAAACAGACGCGAAAATTATTTGTATTTTTTGTGCAGATTGAAGTTAAAAAAAATAATCTTTCTTATAGCTCAACCGAGTCGGGAATTTTTTGGTGAGTTGTTTCACGTGTTTTTGTGATATTTTGTTGCTAGCTTGATTTTATAGCAAATATATTTGTTCTAATGGTGTTTTTTCTGAAGACGTTCTGTAGAGCGTCTTAGTGGCTTAGCTGAAAAAATTTGATACACATAATTTTGCATTTGTGATATTAACAGTTGGTTTGCTTGTGGTTTGTTTACTTTTTTTTTGTCAAAATAAGCGTGTTAGTTGTTTGAAAAAGTGTTTTAGGAAAATGTTACGGAACAGTGAAAAAAACAAAAATTTGAAGCTTTCTTCATTGAGTGATGAAGAAATTGCTAAATTATGGATTCTTTGGAAGATATTGATGTCATTGAGGACTTAGACGGCATCTTCGTGGATCCAGGTTATCGTACTGATGAGCTCGAGGCTGAAGATAATTCCTCATTATTGGCTGTGCCAACTGTGGATCCAGAACCACATGCGCGATGAACAACGTCATTTAAGCCCAAGAAGAGAGATCGGTCACCATTACCAAATGTAGAAGCCTCAGGACCACGAATATCACCATCAGCAGGTGGCTTCACCGGAGGTGGTTTGTACTTCAGTACCCAATTAAATTCGAATTTTGTATTTTAAATTTTTACTATTTTTAGACTTAGTAAATATTAACAAAGATTCGGCTGAATTCAAAGGATTTCTTTGGCGTAAAATGTGCATGCAGTTACATGTAAACGAGGTTGCGTTCAGAGGAAAAAATGATTTACAGGGTGAAGTGAAAAAATTGCTAACACCATTAGATTTTTTTTCGTATTTTTTTACTGACGAACTGATCGAATTGATAAGCATGGAAACAAATCGTGCTGCAGTCGCGGAAAATGTAAACACTCAATTCAACATTGATAATTACGGAATTCGTCGATACATTTTAATTCCAATTTATATGTCTATTTTCCGTTACCCAAACACTGAAGCTCACTGGAGCGAATACGGATTTCGACACATATATGTTGCATACCGATTGCGTGTCGAAAAACAAATTTGAACAAATAAAAAAAACCTTTATCTTTCAAGGACGAATCTCAACGGGTTAAAAAAGGAGCTACAGGATATGATCCTATTTTCCGAATTAGAAAAGTTGTATCTTATTTGATTGACCGTTTCGATTAAATTTCTAAGAATGCTCGTTTATGTATTGACGAACAAATGTGTTCGACTAAAATGACTCATCATTTACGCCAATATTTACCTGACAAACCACATCCATGGGGCGTAAAGTTATTTGTTTTGTGTGACAGTAATGGATACTCGTACCGATTTGATGTTTATACTGGAGCACAAAATGATGATATAATTTTGGCTGGTACACCAAACATTGGAGCAACAAGAAATGTTGTAGTCCGGTAAAACATTTGTTTTGATATACATTTTCATTTTTCTGATATCCATTTATGTTATCTTTTTTTTTAAAACCAGGTTGACACAAACTGTGCCCAATTTTGTGAGCCACATATTATATTTTGATAACTTATATAGCTCCCTACCGCTTATGGTATACCTCAGAGCATGTGGAATATTTAGCCTTGGCACTGTGAGAGCGAACCGGTTTCCGAGCTGCAAACTTCCCACTGACAAAAGTAAAGAACTGAAGAAAGCACCTCGTGGTTATATGACTGAATTCGTAGGATCGGCTTATGATATAGACATTACAACAGTTTTGTGGAAGGATACAAAGAATGTTAGACTGTGCTCCACGTATGTGGGCACTAAGCCATTCCAGAGGGCGAATCCAGTCTGTCGGCCAGCAAAAGTTGCTCGTTATAATAGAAAGGCGAAATCGTATGATCAAATTGATTGTCCACAAATAATACGTGAGTACAATGTGCACATGGGCGGAGTCGATCTAATGGACTCGCAATGGACTCAAAATAAAAACGCAGGATATGGCCACCAGGATTTTTTTAAAACCTTCTGGACATGGCTATAACAAACTCTTTTGTTTTATATCGAAGACTCAACGCTGAAAATGATGAAAAAATAAAAGATATGACCATGTATGAGTTTCGATTGAGCGTTGCGATAGAGCTATGTGTTTCTATTGCAAAACAGCCAATAGGCCGTCCATAAGCTGCCAATGAGCCAACAGCCAGCAGCAGTGTAGGTAAAAAAGCAATTCATCCGGTGTCAAGTGTCACCGCTAAACCATTTTCCAAAAAGGGGTATAAAAAAAAACGTGTAAATTATGCAAAAAATCTATTGTAATCAAATGTAATATCCATTTGTGTTTTTCTAAAGAAAAAAACTGCTTCAGAAAATATCATTTGGACGAATAATTTGTTTTTTATAAGTATTTACCTGTTACGTTAATGTATTAACAGTTAACTTTAAATAAATACAAATTTTTAATTTTGATTTATGCTTCATATGTCTAATTTTTAAGCAAATTCCACTACTCATCGACTGTGATGCTAACGCGCACCGCACAATTTGGGGAAGCACCGACGTCAACATCAGAGGTGAGTACCTTTTCGAATTTCTGTTAAGTAGTAACCTAGACTTTTTCAATGTGGGGGTAACACCTACTTTTGTGACTAGGGCTAGAGAAGAGGTCTTAGATCTCACCATAGGAAGCCCAGATGTTGGGGATATGATTAGAGAATGGAGAGTATCAATGGAACCTTCAATGCCTGACCATAGAATAATAGAGTTTAGATTTGGGGCAAAATGTCAAGAGATAGAACCCAAAAGAAACCAAAGAAATACCAGTTGGGACACATACACCAACACCCTAAAAGAAAACCTACAGAACGTAAAAGCTAGGAGTAGAATTAGTAACATCCTAGAACTTGAATGCTATGTAGAGCAGGTAAACAATGCAGTATATAATGCCTACGAATCTAGCTGTCCAACAGGGCACAAGGCAAGAACAAAACATGTTCCTTGGTGGAGCGCCGAGCTGACCAGACACCGGAAGAAGGTGTGTAGAGCTTTAATGCCGCAAAGCACAACGGAGAATGGCACAACTATACGGCGACTCTGACGGAGTATAAAAAAGAAATCAGGAAAGCCAAAAGACAGAGCTTTAGAACTTTCTGTGAAGACATTTCTTCCACGCCAGCAACAGCCAGGATACACAAAGCAATGGCTAAAGGCAGAGTGGAGACAAGAATGTCACTTTTATTGCCGAACGAAAGCTATATGCTTAGAGAAGATCAACGAGCTAGTCACCTTCTAGAAACTCATTTCCCGGGCAGCACACCAGTAACTGAGTATGACACGGTAGACAGGCAAATTGCTCCAAATCAAGAAGAACGGAAACTCGCAACGAGCATTTGTACTAAGCCTCGTTAAGATTGGGCACTCAGAACCTTTCAACCATTCAAATCAGCAGGTGTAGACGGCATCTTACCTGCACTTCTACAAAAGGGTGCAGAAAATATATTGCCCCACCTAGTCAAAATAACTACATAGAAGCAGCCTTGCGTTGGGCTATATCCCAAGAAACTGGAGAAGGGCCATAGTCACCTTCATACCAAAAGTAGGGAAAACAGACTACACGCTACCAAAGTCGTTTAGACCCATTAGCCTTACCTCATTTGTACTTTAAACAATGGAAAAGGTAATAGATAACTATATAAGAACTGAGATTCTGGAGAAGGCGCCAATGCACCCATGCCAACATGCGTATAGGGCGGGTAGGTCTACAGAATCTGTCCTATACCAGCTGGCTAGTTACATCCAGTGTCGGCTCTCAAAAACAAAGAAATCGTACTATGTGCCTTTCTAGACATAAAAAGAGCCTTTGATAATACTTCTCACGAGGCTGTGAAGCAGTCTTTACATAAAAAAGGAGCAAATGATTTGCTCAGCAGATGGATATGCCAAATGCTTAGCACTAGAACTGCAGAAAAAAAAGTGGGTAACACCACTATAAGAATCAAAACAACAAAAGGCTGCCCACAAGGCGGAGTCCTTTCTCCACTGCTGTGGAGTCTTGTTGTGGACGAATTGTTAACGATGCTAACAGAGAATGGCATTAAATGTCAGGGTTACGCAGACGACATCACCTTAATAGCGAGAGGGAAGTTCGAGGATACACTCTGTAACCTGATACAGAGAGGACTGTCATTAACAAAGGAGTGGTGTAACACAGTGGGATTAAGTATCAACCCAGCGAAAACCACCATAGTACCTTTTACTAACAAAAGAAGCCTGCCAAACCTCCGAACAATGAGAATGGATGGCACTGAAGTTCCCTTCAAAGGAGAAGTAAAGTATCTGGGACTTACACTAGATTCAAAGCTTCTCTGGAGAAGACATGCAGAGATAACTATAAACAAGGTAACGCGCGCACTCATGGTATGTAAGAGCCTGGCGGGGAAAAGCTGGGGTTGTAACCCAACAATTCTCCGCTGGATGTATACCATGATGGTGAGACCCATCCTCACCTATGGTGCAATAGCATGGGCTGAGAGAACCAAGCTAACCGTAATGAGGAATATGCTAACAAAGGTGCAGAGACTGGCCTGTGTATGGATCACAGGGGCCATGAGGACATGCCCTACAGCAGCACTAGAAGTAATTCTGGACCTAACACCCTTACACCTTGTCATAGAGGGAGTAGCCAAGCGAACTCTGTTGTGCATTGTGGTTTAAACCTAGGGGACAGGTTTAGGTAAAACTATCAGCTGTAGAGAAAATAAGGATATTGCAAAGCACACTCCCTACATCGATCTACCAAGAGACGATATAAATAGTAAAAAGGTATAACTTCGAAAAACACTTCGGAATTAGGCTTAGTACCAAGAAAGAGTGGGACAGCGAGATGATATCGCAAGTTAAGAAACCACATAGTATAGCATGATATACAGATGGGTCCAAGACATTGGAAGGTATAGGCGCAGGGGTGTACGGGCCAAGAACCAAGCACTCTGAACCTATGGGGACAACACCCAGTATCTTCCAAGAAGAAATTTTAGCAATACAACTGTGTGCACAATTCAATTTGGATCGAAAATACAAAGATCAGGATATAGTTGTGATGTCAGACAGCCAAGCAGCAATCAAAGCATTAGTCTCTTGTGAGATATCATCGAAAATAACATGGGAATTCCTAACAAAACTCAACGAACTAGGCAAGAATAACATTGTTACTATAATTGGGTCCCAGGACACAAAGGTATACAGGGTAACGAAGAAACCGATGGTCTAGTGCGACAGGGTGCAGAAACAAAATTTATAGGACCAGAACCATTCTGCGGATTGGGCACACATTCTATAAAAGAAGAACTAAGAAGGGAGGAGAGGCATAAACGTTCAAACCTCTGGAAAAGCCTCCCAAAGCTAAGACAATCCAAATTGCTCCTCAAAGATTTTAACACTCGGAGAGCAAAATTGTGCATAAGCTTAGGCAAACCGAATCTAAGGATTCTAACGGGGTTACTTACAGGACACTGTAAACTCAAATACCACCTGATGAAATTGGGCATAGGAACCGATAGTAACTGCCGTTTCTGTGAAGAAGCAGAGGAGACTCCAATACACCTACTCACAAACTGCGACGCCGTGGCTCGCAGACGTAAGCTAACACTGGGGAACTATGAGATGAGTCTAGAGCAGGTTTCATCCCTTGAACCTAAGAATATTTACAAATTCGTTAGAGAAATAGGGCTGGATGGAATTCTGTAATCCGCAAACCCAGCGGAGCTTTGAGAAGGAGGTACAATAGATCTAATTAAGGTTGCAGTACGCATCTCCATCACATAACATTAACATGTCTATTTTTTTACGGCTAACCCACTAACACCCTCCACAGAGCGTCTTTCAAAATTTTCACCTGGAGCTTCCAAATTAACTTTTTTTGACAAAAAACTTCAGATTCGTTTTTTCCAGCCTAAGATAATGCAGAAAGCAAAATTTTCGTAACAAAATACCTCGTATTTCGATTTCAGTAGTTTAAGATTTAAGAAAGCAGTCACTTTTTAATTTTTATTATAGTACTTACAGCAACCTGTAGCAATATTATCGACGTAAACAGTTGATCGACATAAATCCAGCTGAAAAATCTGCAAGAACACTGCAAGAAGTTCCATTATGTTATTTGCTACAAGTTTACGCTGTGTGCGAAAAGAACTAAATTGAGTAACAGTTACCGACTTTTTTAAAATATTGGAACCGTGTCGGTAATGTAGGACTTATTTCTAATTTATATTATTTTACGCATACTTTTCAGCATACTTTCGGTTAGTACGCAATTGAACCGAAAAATTTGTTCAATGCAGCCAAGCTTACAACCATGATTGGAGAGTTAAGATATCAAAATTTTGCTGTCTTTTATATGTTGGTACATTTAGTTGGCGTGGAAATTTGACTTTCAACAATATTGTTCAAATAACACATTAAACATGAAAAAATTAACTTTTACAGCATTCTTATTCGCAGTCATCTTTTCGATGAAATAGTGATAGATATAGAACATTTAAAGTACCATTGATAAAGAACTGAGTGACAACGGTAATACAATAGTGAGAAAAATGAGAGCCAGCACATCAAAACAAATTTAACAGGAGGGTGAGGAAGCAAAAAATAAGTGGATTAAAAATACCGTTAGTTAAAAAATTTCAGAGGGGGCGTGGCAAAAACTATGTATGTAACATTTTAAGTTGGGATGCACCGTTGATACGTTTAGATTTGTATAAAGGCCAAACAAACAAACAAACAAACAAACAGAAAATGAGTTTTATTACTATAGATTCATACGTTATGAATTAAAAAAATAAATTTTTTAAATCTATATATATAAAAGAAAGTGTCCGAATGCGATGTAATCCCATAACTCGAGATCGGCCCAACCGATTTGGATAATTTTTTTTTAAATGTTCGTTGTAGTCCAAGTTAGGTTTTTAAGGAAAGAAAAATTGTCCACGCCCACTTTTGCGCCCACTTTTTTGATTTATCTAAAATCGGAAAACGGCTGGACCGATTTGGATAATTTTTTTTTCAAATGTTCGTAGTAATCCAATTTAAGTTTTGTCGGAAAGAAAAATTGACCACGCCCACTTTTGCGCCCACATTTTTTCGATTTATCTAAAATCGGAAAACGGCTGGACCGATTTGGATAATTTTTTTTCAAATGTTCGTAGTAATCCAATTTAAGTGTTTACTGAAAGAAAAATTGACCTCGCCCACTTTTGCGCCCACTGTTTTGATATCTATATATATAAAATTAAGTGGCAAAACTCCCTGTTCGCATACTCCTCCTAGACGGCTTGCCCGATTTCAATGAAATTTTCAGGGGTGATTGGGGTCTGTGTGGAGGGTGCACATAAGAAATTGCATGTGTGTATTTTTGCATGTTTTGTGCCACACCCCCTTTTGTCGCCCACAAATCAATAAAAATGCTGTATTTGAGACGGTTTTGGTCGTATTAAATTAAAATTTGGTAAATAAGTTCGTATGATAACTATAATTAACTTTGAAAAAATGGGCGTAGTCACAATTCATCTACGCCTACTTTAAAGAAAATATCAAAATACTTCGAAACCATTGGTCCGATTGAGCTCAAATTTTGTAAGTACGCTTTGCTTTGAGTACGAGATGGTTTAAGGGGCAATGCCACACCCCCTTTTACCTCCCACATATAAATAAAAAATTGTTGTTATCGAATAGCTTTAGTTAGAGTTATGGGTCGCACAGCTTAGAAATTCGGTATTCGACCACAATTTAGACGTACCGTTTCTGTGATGAAATTTTATGGGAGTGGACAAGGGGGAGGGGCACCTCCGATACAACCGAAATTTGTGATATCGAATAGCTTTGAAGTTATAGGAATTCATCTTTGGAATTCAGTTTTTGACCTCAATTTACACATGCAGTTTCAATGGTTTTATTTTATGGGCGTTGGACAGGGAGGCGTGACATCTCCCTTACAACCCAAATTTGCGATATCGTATTGCTTTGAAGTTATAGGTTGACAGCGTAAGAATTCGGTATTCGACCTAAATTTATACATGCATTTTCAATACTTACATTTTGTCGTCGTAGGGCAAAGGGGAGTGGCACTTCCCATACAACCCAACTTTGTGCTATCAAATAGTTTTAGAGTTATAAGTCGTACAACGCCGAAATTCAGTATTCGACCTCAATATACACATGCAGTTTCATTGATTCAATCTATGTTCATTGGTAAGAGGGGCGTGGCACCTCCCATTTAATGTAAATTTGCGATATTAAATATCAGCGTCAGAATTCAGTATTCGGCCCCAATTTATACATGCAGTTTCATTAATTACATTTTATGGGCGTACGACAAGGGGGCGTGAAACCTCCTATTTAACCCAAATTAGAGATATCAAATAGCATTGGGGTTATAGGTCTCACAGCTTTGGAATTCAGTATTGGACCTCAATGTACACATGCAGTTTCATTGATTACATTTTATGAGCGTTGATCAAGGGGGAGTGGCACCTCCCATGCAACGAAAATTTGTGATATCGAATAGCTTTGGAGTTCAAGGTCGCACAGCGTCAGAACTCAGTATTCGACCAAAATTTACGCTTGCAGATTTACTGATAAAATTTTTTAGAGTTTGTCGGGGGGGCGTGACACCTCCAATTTAACCCAAATTTGCGATATCGAATAGATTTGGAGTTATAGGTAACTCAGCCTCAAAATTCAGTATTCGACCTCAATGTACTCATGCAGTTTCATTGCTAAAATTTTATGGGCGTAGGGAAAAGGAGAGTGGCACCTCCCATACAATCAAAATTTGTGCTATCGAATAGTTTTGGAGTTATATGTCGCACAGTTTTGGAATTCGGTATTCGACCTCCATGTAGACATCCAGTTTAATTGATTACATTCTATTAGCGGTGATGAACAGGGAGTGGCACTTCCTATACAACCCAAATTTGTTATATCGAATAGCTTTGTGGATATAGGTCGCACATTTTATGGGTTTTTGAATAGGGAGAGTGGCAGCAACGCGCCGGGTTTCAGCTAGTAATTCATATATTAGGTATGTTTTCAAACTCGATTTTAGTAATTTGCATGCTGCTTAAACTGATGAAAGTTGAAAAAATAAATAAGTCAGTTGATGTCCATGCTGGAATATTTAAATCCAAACCTGATAAATTTCAGGCCACTCGCAATTGGTTTATGAGTTATAGGCCTCTAAAACTGGAAAACATGGTCTGAAAATCGTGCTGGTTTTATTCATTTTTAAAAAAGAAATATTGGGAAATTTTTGCATTCTTATTTCAAAAGAGGAAAACTTTGTTGAGAAAAAAGTTTTTGAAATTTCATGAAAAAAAATTAAATTTGAAAATGTTTCGGGCATGACACGAGAAAGATTTGTACCCCTCTTTTAAATAAATATAATTTTCTTTTGTGTACAAGCGTAACTCAACCGGTGTATCATGATAACAAAATTAGTACCAAAATCTCAGAAAATAGAATTATATAGGTACATTTTTTATGTGCATTCTAGACTCCGTTATGCCTTTGTGCCCCCTAGAACAAATCTTGCTCTTGCCTCTTTTAACCCCTATTTAGAAACAAATATTAGAAACTTTAATGAAAATATTCGCAAATGAACAATACTTCATCATATGAAGTAGTTATTAATCAAAGTCTTTTCTAAATGACCTTGTTTTTATTATGTTGATTTTATATGATTTAAATACAAATTCTAAATGTTTGATAGTTTAAATCATACTTGATTTTAAATACAAATTCTAGTTGGTTGACAGTTTAAAATCGTTTATTGAGTTGTAGGTCAAAAGTTAGAGCAATTAATTACTCTAACGAATCTTTCTAAAGAAATAACAACAAAGACGTTTTTTCAGTATTGAAAGGAAAAAATCACTAGCTGATTTTATTGAAATTTCGGCCCTGCTAATGGCTTCATCAGAAATCTTTGTGATACGCCGTGCAAGCGCGCACTAGTACACTGCACCACAGAGGCTATACAAATACAACAACAAATGTTTAAAGATGAAATGGGAGAAAAACTGAGAAATTGACACTTCAAATCTCATCGCTAAACAATAAAAAAAACAGCAAGATTTGTAGAACATTTTTTCCAACTTTGGAGACCTATAACTTCTAAACCAATTGCGAGCGGTCTGGGGTTTATTCTCAGTTTTGGAGTTTGAAGGCCAAAATCAATATAATCTGAAAAAAAATTTAAATCAGAGTTGTCGCTATTCTTGAAATGTTTCGAAATTTTACCAAAAGTCAGCCTCAATATGGCATATTTACTACATATAACAAGGAACAATTTAAACTGTTTAAACTATAACATTAAGTTAAAGCTAGTGTGATAAAATTACTTTTTGTTTTTTCTCCAAAGAAATTTTCATACAGTGTATGTATGGTTATAATATTACGGTTTTTTAAAAGTAAGCATAGACAAAAGACATAAATTTGTTATTTCAAACCAAAAAAAAAAAAACATATCAAATCATCATCACATATTTGATGTTTACACTGTGATACAAAAAGGGGTAAGGGCCTTAACTTAAGGGTTAAGAAAGACAAAGCTATCATCAGCAACACTACATAAAGCAGATATCTTCTGAAACTCTTCAACACCATGTTTATCACCAGCACTTCATCCGTTTTCCTATTACTTGGGGTGCTATATTAATTTGTTGCAAGCAGCTTGAAATGACGTCAAGTTGCAGTAGATGAGTTGCAGTCTCTTACTCAAAAAAATACTTGAGAATTTTGAATATTTCTAGAGCGTAGGGTTAATGGAATAAAGTTTATCTTAAATTACTTCAGATCTCTTCGCTTCAGAACACAGTGCAGCTGTCTTCCGATTTGTTGTGCAGCTACTCCAATCCACACACTTTTAACAAAACCTACAGCAAAAACCTCTGCTGCCACCCATTACAACAACTTATCAAACAAAGTGCTGCAAGTTAAGTTTTATTTAATGGAATAGTTCTTCGCTTCGAAATGCTTCACTTATTTTAAATGCTGCCACATCAGAGCATCGCATGTCGTTGCCTTCAAGAGTTTCGAAAAAGTTTGTCACAGAAACTTGCTGCTGGTGCGTCATTCTGGTTGCTACTGCTGGTTGCGTGCAGTCTAATTGTGCCTCTTCATAGGTGGGTGGCGGTGGGTGCTCATCATCAGTCTGCAACAGCAATTTGAAAGTAATTTGCTGCCAAAATCATCAGCAAACAACGTATGTATCAGCAAGAGCGACAGCGTTCGGGATACGGAGACAGACATTCACACAAATAGACGAACAAACTAGCAGACACATTGCTCTGTGTGTGGGTGTGCGTGTGGGTGTAGGTGGCTTGTGCATGAGCGTATGCGTGTGTCAAGTGAGGTAATCAATAGTGTTGCGCTTAAAACGACCAAATGTTGTTTATCGCTGCAAATTTGAATGCTGTTCGATAGAAGCGATAAAAGATATAAAAAAACACTGAATTGCACTGAGCTGAATGGGCGAAGAAGTCAAAGTTGCAGAATTTGCTTTTACCCGAACATCCTTTTGCGTCAAGTTGTGTCGTGTTTGAGTTGATTTTCTGACATTATAATTGACTTTTTGCAGAAACCTCATCAAAGTTGTCACATCCATCGTTAAAAGGATCACAAACAACATCCTGAATTCATTCAAAAGCGATTGATTAAATGTTGTCTTCTCTCGGGTTTTATTTACTCACGTATGATGTTTCATGTGTCGCTAGAGTTAAAGCATATGTTTTGACATATTAACATCTCATTGATTAAAATTCTTTTGTGCATTCTTTAGAGATTTCTAAATGTACTTTCATCGAATATTGCTTGCCACAAAATTTTCGAATAAGAAATTCGAATTGAAGGTGTTAATTTGATTTAATGCAAATAATTAAGCTTGAAGTTATCAAAAAAGCTTTACTGAATAATAAAAGTTATTAGTTATATTTTAGTTAACAGTAATATTATGTCGATTACCTCAAGTTATATACATCAAATTAACATTCTTAATCTCAAATTTCGTTACCTGGATCAGCTCCGAAATTCAAGTCATTTGTAACTAGGGCTAGGAATCTCATGCACTCAAAAAAGGAAATATGCGCAAAATATGCGCACTTAAAACTTTAAAATATGCACTAACAACAGGTAACATATGCAATTAAAAATACTTTTATAAGATATTACTATCGGTTTAAAAATAAATATTGGATGTAATTTACAAAAAAATTAAAAATAATTAATTATAAAATACATATAAAATATGAAGTGAACATAGAAGTAATAATTGTAAGTTACCTTTTCCCAAAATATGTTGCACTAATTTAAATGGAAGGAAATCAAAAAAGCAAAAACATGCAATAACCACATGCATTTGTTGTAAAGTATACAAAAGTATGAACAAAAAATATACAAAAACAGAAATTTTTTGTAAAATATGAAAAATTATGCATTCATTGTAAAACATGCTCTAACTGTTGAATGCCATTTTAAAAGAAATTTCATGATTCGTAAAAATAACTTAACCATTTCTTTTTTTAAGATGCCCAGTAAAAACGTGCATTTGCATGAGATTCCTAGCTCTATTTATAACATAGTGTAAGAGCCAGTGAAAATTAACTTGAGACGAGATCTAGTGGGCGTCGAACAAAGCAATATTTTAAATTTTTGGAGTACAAAACTAATATAGCAAAAAGTATTACAGCTAGAGACATGAAATATTGTACAAAGATTTGAATATCAAAAATGTTATAGCCAAAAAAAAAAAGTAATAGTGATGGGTCAACCGACATTCCTACCTCCTATACAATTGCACAACTAATGACGGCAAGGAATCGGGATTACATATGCTATTGGGATCAAATTTGATTCCTTAGTTTATCTTAAAAATAAAAAACTTGTGTTTAAAAAAAATTGATTCTTCAATTATTACTCCTAACTCCCATTTTCTGTTGCAATATAAAGTTTACATTATACAAGTATCGCCTGCGGTCGAAATTCGACCAACTGTTTGTAAAGCAGTTAAAATAATGAACACCAACGTAGCGTATGTTAACCCATTAACGCCCAAAGGAAAACTGTCGGTCAAAAATGGTTTTAATTGATTTTTATTAATTCATTAGCGACTAAATAAAAGGGATTCCATAAAAAAACTTAAAATTCATTGCTCACTTTTGAGAAAAAGGGGTGTCCCTACATGGGGACAATGGGCAGATTAATTATGAAATTGCCCAAAGCAGCTTCGTTCAACACAAAGTGTTTTTGTGCATAATTCACATCTCCAGCGACACTTTGCATGACAAACAACACATCGTAATTGATTTGATATGCGTTCTGGGTTATGGCCGTTGTTTTTCCGATCGTCACTAACTACTATGGACGAGGATTTGCGATGTCGTGATGTAGAAGGTTGTAAATACGCCCGAGTAATGCTTCGTCTGAACGATAATTGGTCCATCGGTGGAATATTTTTAGCTTTACATATTATAACATGCAACCGCCACGCGTTACTACCCGCCAAATCTAATAGATACGTAAATATAGGCCACCACCACTTTTTTCCTCTTATGGACACTCTATAGAGGCTAATGGATTGATCCATTTGATCTACACCTCCCATACCCTGGTTGTAATTGACAAAGAGTCTTGGTATTTGGAAGTCCACCTTTTCCCTTCGATCCTTACACCATCGTTTCACTTTTCCTAGTGGATTTATATGATCAAAATTTGTTGCCATCGTAACAACATTGTTATCTTTCCAACGGACTATTGCGATTTCATTCTTTTTGTCAAATCGATAATCATATTCTGCTCTCAAACTCTTTTTCTTCATTTCTTTGACGGGTATAAGTGGACATTTTTTTGTTCTGTTATCTCGTATTGTACCAGTGGCTCTATATCCCAACCGTTTCAATTCACACAACAAATTATAGTTTGTGAAGAAGTTATCGAAATATACGATGTGCTCCTTTGGAACTATAGGCATTTTCGCAAGCAAAGATTTAACAACTCGTTCGCCTAAAGGGTCAGTGGTTACTTCTGCAGTTTTACCGCAATAAACAACAAAAGCGTAGCAGTATCCATCTGAACTTGTTGCTGCCCAGTTCTTATAACCAAAACGCACTGGCTTTCCCATAATAAACTGCTTCGCAGAATGGCGCCCAAAATATTTGATCATGGATTCGTCTACTGACAAGCTTTCGTGCAGAACACCCCATTGACATGAATTTCTTTCAATTAGATTGCAAAGAGGTCTCAGTTTGAACATTTTATCAGTCGAACTTACGATTTTGCTGTTATCGGCGAAGTGCAAGTTTTTCTTTATTTCTAAAAATCTATTTCGTCTCATTGCACTTGCGACCAAAGAGACCCCAAGGTCTTCATCCAAACTCCAATATGATCGCTCTGTAGGTAGATGGTTATAACCACTGAACAATAGAATTCCTAGAAAACGTTTTAACTCTTCCCGGTCAAGATTGAAGTTATGTCTGTTGTTTTGATTGGCGTATAAGACACTGTTTTCGATTATTAAATCAAGAATATCGTTATCAATAATTTTTTCAAACAAAACCACAGGTGTATGATCATTCATAACTTTTACAAAATCATCCACTCTACTCCTAACTGCACCACTGGAATCATATGTTGTGCTATAGGTTGAAAAAATATATCTCCATTTAGGAGCTCCAAGTTCACTTTGATCAACTTTTTTGTGTTTTATATATCTAGACAGTGGCTCATCGTCACTATCATCCGAATCCGAGTTGCAATTATTCTCATCCTGTGGTCTTGCAACAAGTTCAATAGTTCCCGGCACATCATTCGGCATAGTTTCATCTATCATATCATCTTCATTTCCTTCATCCTCGTCACTTACAACAGCAAGGTTTGGAGGCACGACTAATATGTCATAGTTATCATCAACGTCATCGTTCTCCATTATGTAATTAACGGCCTCCTCAAGTTGCAAAAAGTCATTGTGGCATTGTGGCAGACGTTCAAGAACCTGGTAAATAATAATATGTATTACTGATCAGCCCATTGTCCCCAACTGGGGACAGTCCTATAAAACCTTACCTTGTATTTAAATTTTTTCACTTTTTTTTATTTCAAATATTACACGCTTGTCTACACGCAATCGAGATATTATACACCCAGAATTACTAACTTTAAATAACTTGGTATAATTAAAAACAGTGAAACTTTTTTACCAAAAACAACCGAATCGATATCGAGATTACAAACCACTAAAAATAACACTTGTTTGGCACTTAGGACCACGTGTCTTTGTTTATAAATCACACGTAGCCTGCAGCAGTCACATGTGTATTTACAATGAGAAACATAACGGTATTACTCATAGTTGTCTCTCTTTAAACAGGTGTCCTCATATGGGGACAGAGGGTGGTAATGGGTTAACTAAGGCACTGCAGCGTAGATTTGAGAAAACAGAACATTAAAGATGCATAGCGAAGACTACACAACTCGTTTTACATTTTTGTAGCATTGAAATTTGTGTACTTGAACGCAAACACAAACATAAACCCTTTACTACCCAGGACTCCAACTGGGAGCCCTGCTGTATGTCTGCCGGCAAAATGCCTCGAAAGGACAGGAGATATGCTCGCCTCCATACCCGCTTATATCTTTTTTGTATGGTCATGTCCTAGGCCGGCATGTCTGTCAAACGAACTGCCGCAGTAGTAATGCAGCATGCATCTTATGGTATGAATGCAGAAAGAAATCACTAAGAAAAAAACAAACTAAAAAAACCAAAACAAAACTAAAAGCCATTAAGAAAAAAAAAAAATTATTTCTCTGATGGGATTTGAACCCACTACTGCAGCTTCCAAAATACATCAATAAAAACTAAAGCCCTATCCAACTGAGCCATTCGAACTGTTGTGATTTTGTTGAAATTATATACATAACAACATTGTTGCTATCTTGTGCTTTGACGAAAATACAAAGAGTCGGATAATTACAACAATCATGAAAATATTGAAGTAGTTGTCCCTTAATATTAACCGAAATTTTGTATTAGCAAGCATGATACTTTATGACGATACAGTTATTATTATACTTTTATTGAATATGTTCTGCTATAAAAAAACTGAGTTCTTACTGTACTGATGCTACAGTTGTTCAGTACGAGTTTAAAGTCTAGTTAAATTAAACTGAGCTTAACTGACCAAAATTTGACATTTAAACTCGGTTTCGGCAAAAAAGAAACACATTATATGATAATTTAAGTCAATTTAACTTCAACGAATGCTAAAATATCTAGCTAAACCGAGTTTAAACGTCCACTTTTGGTGAGTTAAGCTAGGTTTAATTTGACTATAGTTTAAACTCGTACTGAAAAACTGGCCCTTAGCATTAAAATTATAACCTGCCACATATCTTCCATCGGCAGGCCTTCTTTGGTTTTCACCTGGGTCTTACTGTGCTGATGCTTTTTTTTATAAATAATAATAATAATAATGCAACTCACTTAACACATGAACTGCGGTTGGGTATTTTTTACCCATGAAACTGCTTCTGCAGAATTGATCATATTTCAGGATTGGAAACAGCTAAGTGCATAATTTTTTTATTTGTTGCTTTAAGAAAACATTGAGCTATAAATTTTTTTTGAAGTGTGTTACGAAATTTTTACGTTAACTAGTACATTTCCCAAGTCAAAAGTGATAAAGTTTAAAAATCTGAAAATTTGTATTTTTATCATTTGTAAAAATTTTTTTGTATAAAATAAAATTTAAAATCTATTTTAGCAAACTAACCAACTATACCTGCTATTGGTGGAAAATTCCTTATATTAAAATGTGCTGTCATTGCAGAAAGAATTTGTGCCCATTTAGAACACATTATTTTTTATGCCTGGGGAATCTGGGGGCGAACCTTTACAATGTAATATGTCTGATTTTCTCAACATGGCGAGGCCAGCATAATCTTCGTGCAATCGCCTCAAGTCGACTCAAACCTTCACGTGGTGTTTCCTGGGCAACGTCAAAACTGACAACCGTTAGTTTGGCGGCTAATCTGAGCGGAGGGCCCCCCTAGGCTTAAAATAGGTCGTGCGTCGGGTTTGAAGCCCACCCGTCAAAACCTATTTCAATGAAAACAATTAAGAAAAGAATAAAACTGACCCCCAAATCAGTGGGAATTTGACTGCGCTCGCACTCGGACCGTTCGTTGTTCGTTATCTCATTAGTTACGTTTATAAAATGATAAAATCAAATTGCTACAATTGTAATCAATACGGTGAAACAAACTTGATGATTGCTTGTAGTTTCTGTGCAAACATCTTTCATAAAAACTGCATCGACATAAACGATAATTACATCATTGAATGTCTTTTTAAACAAAAAAACTTAGTGTTTAAATGTTCTAAATGCCTTGAGGCTGCTGTTAACTTTCCCGCGCAGATCTCGGCTCTTGTGCATGATGTTAAAGAGCTTAAAGCAATGTTTTCAGAATTTTGCTCTAAATCTAAAAAAAACGAAACAAACTCTACTGCAGTGTGTGCTTCTCAAAATAAAAAAAACAAACCGGTTTCAACCAGCTCTTCTCTACCTCCTGCCCGACTAGTGGAGATAGATAATGGAATATTTACCCGTGCCCGCGCACGCGCTCTTGCTTCACCTGTTGCAGTTTCTTCTCACTCTTCTTCATCGTCTTCTTCTAATACTGCTGTAATTGATCCCAGCGCTAATGTCACAACAGCTGCTGTTCAAACAAACACTCTTAATGCACTTAGCTACGCCTCAACTCTTAAATCTAATATAGTTCACGACTCTCTCAGTGATTCAGCTATTAACAACAATCATCTGCCTGCTGGGCCGGCGCCTTTAGTCAATGCTACAGAATTGCCTGCTACTCATCGCTCTGCTTCAACCTCTGTAAACAACAACTTTGCTGAAAGTTCTTCGGTGGTTACTAATATAATCAATAAACAAACACATCAGAACAGAACAGAACATCAAATATTTTCGGATCAGATTTAACTTCCGATCTAAATGCGTTACCTCAATTAAAATGGATACACTTGTCTAAATTTCGTGCCGATACTATTCCTGAGAGTATCATAAGCCATATATCTGCGAAACTAAGCTTACCACCTGATCTCTTTAAATGCTTCAGGCTAGCAAAAAAAGAAGCAGACATCAGCAAACTAAGTTTTATGAACTTTAAACTTGGCTTCCCTGCTCACATAATGAAAAGAGTAATGGATGCCTCAATTTGGCCTTACAACGTCCGTATAAAATTGTTTTCTAATATTTCAAAAAACTTAATCGGCCCTCCGCTACCAGCGATAACTTAAACAATTCTCCCAAGTACTCTACATCTTCTAAATATGATTTTCAATTATGCTATCACAATGTCGGTGGCTTAAGAACCAAAGCCATGAATATTCTGTTATTCTCATCCTCGTTGCAACATGACGTCATAGTTTTTACTGAAACTTGGCTTTCTGCGAATCATCACAGTTCCGAATTTTTTGAATCTCAGCAGTACAACGTATTTCGTAAAGATCGATGCCCTCAAATATCTGGCCTTAGCAGAGGCGGTGGAGTACTGATCGCTGTACGTACAGTTCTTTTATCAACGCAATTAATTCTATCTTCTTCTCAGTCAACAGCGCCGCATTTTATGTTGGATTTAGATCAGTTAATTATAAAAATAAATGTTGATAATAGTCATGAACTTTTCTTAATTGTAAGCTATATTCCTCCTGGTAGTCCTTTTGATTTATATAAAATGCACATTGATAATTGTGAAAGTATTTTAAGTAACTTAAAAGATAACCAGCACGTAATAATAATGGGTGATTTTAATCTTCCTAACATAAATTGGATTTATGATGGCGATGAGCATTACTGGCTACCTTTTAATATTACAAGCAATTGTGAGAGTGTAGTTGTTGATAGTTTCGCGGAATTTGATTTGCACCAATTGAATGGTATTTTTAATAATAATAATAGACTTCTTGATCTTATTTTTGTAGATAGGGAAATAAATGCTCATGTTAGCAGTGTTAATTCTACATTAGTACTTCATACAAACCATCATAATGTACTGAGCCTTACATTCAAATTTTACAGCTATCTTAAGCCAACTCAAAATAGCAATCATTATTTTAATTTTTCCAAAGGTGATTTTTGTAGTATTACTAATTATTTGAACAATATAGATTGGTTGTCAGTTTTAAACAACGCAGAATTATCAAAAAACTTTAACTATTTTTCGAGTAAGCTCAATGAAGCGATGCATTTTTTCATTCCTAAAGAATATTTTAAAACATCTTCTAAGCCCAAGTGGTTTAATAGTGCTCTAGTAAATCTAAACAACAGGAAGAACAAAGCCTATAAATTTTTTAATAAAAACCCACATAATATGGAGCTTTATGATAAATATCGAAGCCTTCAAAAACAATTTGATCATTTGAATAAATTTTTGTATAAAATTTATATACTTCAGGAAGAGTCTAAATTAAAAACTAATAACAGTAAAAGCTTTTGGCAGTTTATAAACAGTAAAAAAAAATATGCTGGTATTCCAAATACTATAAGTTATCTTGGCAATACTACCTCCGATCTCCCCACAATTTGCAACCTTTTCGCCAAATTTTTTAAATCTGTTTATACCTCTCCCACTTCTAATCCAACCTTAAATAATTTAGAATTAATAGACTCTTCAAGCAACATAGGAAGTTTTCAGCTAAGTGTGTTGGAAGTTTTTGAAGGTTTGAGTCATTTAAACACCGATAAACAGCCTGGAATTGATGGTTTTCCACCAATTCTTTTAAAAAAATGTGCAGAAGCATTAGCCTTTCCTCTTGCTTTAGTTTTTAATCAATCGCTCAAAAATGGTGAGTTTCTTTCCGAATGGAAAATTTCATTTATACTACCAATTTACAAATCAGGGTCCAAGAACGATGTATCGAACTATCGACCGATTTGTAAAATCTCGTCGATTCCCAAATTGTTTGAGAAATTGGTCTACAACAGGCTCACTTTTTTTGTAAAAGAGGCTATATCTCCATTCCAACATGGTTTCGTGGCCGGTAAGTCAACTGTTACTAACCTTACTATTTTTTGTAATTACGTCCTAAATAGCTTTGAAAAAGGTTACCAGAGTGATGTTATTTTCACTGACTTTTCTAAAGCGTTCGATAGGGTTCACCATAACCTACTAATAAGCAAACTGGAAAGAATTGGCTTTCATTCAAATATTTTAAAATGGCTTAAGTCCTATCTAACTGGACGGACTCAATATGTTCGCATTAACAATGTGCTTTCAGAAGTTATCCGGGTTACTTCAGGCGTTCCTCAAGGCAGTCATTTAGGACCTCTTCTGTTTTTATTATTTGTTAATGAAATACCTAAAATTCTTAAATTTTCTCAGTGTTTGATGTACGCTGACGACATAAAAATTTTTGCTCGTTTGAAGTTGACATCCGAATGCGCGGATCTTGAGTCAGATGTAAAGAGACTATCTACTTGGTGTCGAGATAACTTATTACCGCTCAATATTGCAAAATGTCAATGTTTGACTTTTCACAGAAACTCTAATCCGTTATTTTGCCCGTTTAAGCTTGGCGATATAACTTTATCACGAATAACGGAAATGAAAGATCTAGGATTAATTCTTGATCATAAGCTTAGTGTTTCACATTGATTATATGATCTCTAAAGCCAATTCCATGCTGGGTTTCATTGCTGGAAACTCAAAGGAATTTAACGATCCTTTTTCTTTAATTTAATTTTATAATGCTTTAGTGAAATCTGTATTAGAATACGCAGTGCACTCTGATAGAATTGAACGAGTTCAAAGACGATTCACGAGATTGGCAATCGGACGATTAAATTGGAATATAGAAATGCCGGCTTATAAAGCAAGATGTCTACTTCTCGGTATTCTCACTTTGAAGATGCGTCGTAAATATTTTGCCGTCATGTTTGTAAGGGATATTATATGTAGTAGCATTAATTGTCCTGAATTGCTTCTTCAGATTAGTTTTCGCATTCCCTCACGAGATCTTAGAGCACGGAATTTATTTCATATACCATATCGCAGAGTAAACTACACTTGTAATGAACCAATAACACGTTGTTTAAAACTGGCGAATTCAGTCTGCATACATGTTGATTTCTATCCAGGTTTAAGCAGAGATGCTTTCAAAAATCACTTATGTTCTTATTTGCATAGTATAAGCAATATTTTGAATAACTAACTATTTTTATTATTTTATTGTTAACTGTTAATACTTTAAGTCTAGTAGTCAGTAAGGATACTTTAATCTGTTGATGAATGAATGAATAAATAAATAAAAATAAAAATCTGATGACGACTTCCGCAAACGAAAAACTGATAATGATTTACGGATATGCACCTGGAATGTCCGACCCCTTAATTGGCCTCTATCCAACTGACTTATGTCTTGGAAAGATACAAAGCTGATATCCCTGCTATACAAGAAATGCGATGGAAGGGACAGGGTTGCATTCGGCATGCACCCTGTGATATCTACTACAGCGGCCATTCGGAGAAGCACGATTTTGGATGCGGATTTGTAGTTGGCAAGAGACTACGACCCCACGTCCTGCGATTCACACCTGTGAACGAACGACTTGCCATAATCCGCATCAAGGTTAAATTTTTTAATATAAGCCTAATATGTGCGTATGCTCCGACAAAAGACAAGGACGATGAGACAATTTTCTACTAGCGCCTAGAAAATGCTTACGAGCGCTGCCCCCGTCACGATGTAAAAATCGTGCTTGGTGACTTCAACGCTAAGGTGGGCAAGGAAAATATTTTTTGTCCAACAGTCGGAAAGTTCAGCCTCCACGACAACACCTCTGATAACGGAATGAGGCTGATTGACTTCGCCGCAGCACGAAACGTGGTCATAAGTAGCACTAGATTCAAGCATCTCAGTATTTATAAAGCCACCTGGATGTCACCTGATCAAAAATCCAAAAATCAAATTGATCACGTTTTGATCGATGGAAGGCACTCTTCCAGTGTATTGGATGTACGCACGATCCGTGGTAAAAACATTGACTCAGATCACTATCTTATTGCAGCCAAGATCCTTACACGTGCGCAGCTAAAAATACACGCAACCCTACACAGAGAAAGCTAGACGATGACAAGCTGCAATCAAATTAGACAGCCGATGCTTTCGCCACTATACTCTCACTCCTGCTTCAAAGCACTCCTCCAATCGATGATATTTGCACGCAGTGGATTCAAATTTCCAACTCCATGCATGCGGCTGCTGCAGAGGTGATTGGCTACCACCGCCTTCGCCGACACCAGTAGTACGACCAGGAGTGTCGCGACGCCACTGCAGAGAAACACGCCGCCTACAAGGCCACCCTGCTGTTGGTTGTAACGCGCGCTGCTAAGGAGCGATACAAAGAAAATAGGAGGGAAGAGATACGTATTTTCAGGCGGAAAAAAGAGAGGCAGAAAAGTGCAAGCAGGAGAAGATTGAAATGTATGGTGACAGGAATGAGGCCCGAAAATTTTTCGAAAAAATAAAACGCCTTGCCGATGGTTTTAAAACCGGGGCCTCTTCCTGCAAGGATGAAGGCGGGAATCTAGTGACAGATGTCCAGAGTACACTGACGTTATGGAGGAAACACTTCACTAAGCTTCTAAATGGCGACGCTGACAACAATCCCGCCAATAGAGATGATATTCTGGAAACCCCAATTTCGAGGTTCCACTGCCCGACTATGATGAAGTTCTGACAGCTATAGCTCGGCTAAAAAATAACAAAGCCGCGGGAGCTGATGGCTGATGATTACCTGCTGAGCTGCACGAGCTTCTATGCAGAATATGGTCGGAAAAATGAATTCCGAACGATTGGAATCTGAGTGTGCTCTGCCCAATCCACAAGAAAGGCGATCCCACTATCTGTGCCAATTATCGTGGGATAAGTCGTCTTGTGCTGTCGAGCGTTTTATGTAAACCTTATCAGTGTGGCTTCAGACCTGGAAAGTCCATCATCGACCAGATTTTCATGCTACGACAAATCTTGGAGAAGACTCAAGAAAAACAATTCGACACCCACCATCTTTTTGTCGACTACAAAGCCGCCTTCGACAGCCC
This sequence comes from Dichetophora obliterata, assembly GCA_963920525.1. NCBI lineage: Eukaryota > Metazoa > Arthropoda > Insecta > Diptera > Sciomyzidae > Dichetophora > Dichetophora obliterata. The sequence continues at coordinate 43,914,836 of OY986435.1, read as the reverse complement.
AATAATGAAGCACCTGTAATCCACCATGTCTGAATTTGGTATTCCTGCAAAACTAATATGACTTTGCAGGATGACACTGAGCAACACAAGCAGCGCAGTTAAAATCGGGAAAGACCTCTCCCCACCATTTGCTACCAAATGAGGTTTCAGACAAGGTGATTCCTTATCGTGCGACTTTTTCAACCTAATGATGGAAAAGATCATCCGAACTGCTGATCTGAGACGTAGTGGCACAATATTCTACAAGAGTGTTATGCTGCTTGCGTATGCTGATGACATGGATATCATTGGCCATAATACGCGCGAAGTCAGTGCAGCATTTTCCAGATTAGAAAGAGAGTCAAGTCGAATGGGTCTGGCATGGAATGCAGATAAGACGATATACTTGATGTCAACTAACAAATAGTCCCAGCGTCTTGTAACCCACGTTACAGTTGACAATACCTCCTTCGAGGTTGTAAAGGACTTCATTTATCTGGGATCCAGCATAAACTCAACCAACGACATCAGCATTGAGATCAAACGAAGAATAACTCTTGCCAACAGGTATTACTTTGGGCTCAGTAGGCAATTGAGAAGCAGAGCCCTCTCTCGACGAACGAAAATCACGCTCTATAAATCGCTCATCATGCCCGTCCTACTTTATGCATCACAAACCTGGACGCTGAGCAGTTCAGATGAAAAGACGTTAGGAGCATTCGAGAGAAAGATTCTTCGTAAGATCTACGGATCTGCGTCGATGGCGAGTACCGAATACTGCGAAATGATGAACTGTATGAGCTCTACGCAGACATCGATATAGTCAAGCGCATTTTAATCGAGTAGCTTCGCTGGCTAGGTCATGTGCAGCGCATGAAAGACGATGCTCCAGTGAAGAAAACATTCGATTCGATACCCAGCGGCGGTCAACGCAGAAGAGGACGATCGCATCTTCTTTGAAAAGACCAAAGTAGAGGACAACCTGACGGGGCTTGGAATTTTCAACTGGCGCCAGCAAGCACCGACACACGGTTGTAGCGCCAACAAAGTAAGTATGTAAGTAAGTATCTAATACTTACCTCATAGCGAGCTCATTGTGAGTTGCACGATAAATTTCTGATTTCGTGAGCTCATTTTGCCTGCTGGGATATTACGAATGACGCGTGAGGTGTAAACAAAATTTACACTGAAAAAACAAAAAGCAAAAAAATTACCCTTTATGAAAGAGACTGTCCGTGTGTGCACTAATAACTCGAAAAGGGATCGTTCGAGTTTCACGATTTTGGCTAGATGGATTTTCTTAGTTCAATAAAAATGTAATAGAGAAAAATGGGGCGTGACACCTCCCATACAGCCCAAATATTCGATATCGAAAAGGTTTGGAGTTATTGGTCGCACTGCCTCTAAATTTGGTATTCGACCACAATTTACACATGCCGTTTCACTGATAACATTTTATTAGTGTTCGACAGGGGGACATGGCACCTCTTTTACAATCCAAATTTGCGATATCGAATAGCTCTGTGGCTGCCGAACAGAAATATCAATTCAATTAAAAAACATTCTGTCAGAGTTGGGATTTGAACCCGGGTTCAGCTAGTTACCTATATAGAAAAATTCACACTTTGAATTTCGACTGCGATTCACTAAATTGTGTTAGAAAAACAGAAAATTTTGTAACTTTCTTCTTTGTTATTACAATATCACCTTTTTAAAAGAACTAACAGAACAATAATTATTTTTTCTCAAAGAAGCTGTAAAAATACAAAAATTCTTGATATTATGGCGTCTTCATAAAATACAAACATTTTAAAAACTTGCAAGAACTAGCAGCTATATTTTGTATAATCTATTTATGAGATAGATGGTATCACAATGGATCTAAGTGTATCTCGTTTGAGGCAGCCACACTAACCTAACTTACCTATCGATGAGATTGAAATTTAACAACAAATTCAATTTGTATGCAAACAAATGCGAATAACATTTTTGGCAATCCATCAATATGCGATCTCAATTTTTTTTTTTTAATTTTGCTATGCATCGCTACTTTAAATAAAACTTAGATTTATGTAGCAAATTATTTTATTGTAAATTAATCTTCAAAGGTTTTCCATAACAAAAAAAGGTTTAAAAGTCAATATCTTTTATCAGCGCACTTAATATAAAAAAACTGCTATCTTAGGTTTTGATATAATTTAAAAAAACACAAAAAGCAACTTTTACGTCAGCCGTTTAAGGTATAATATACGTGTAAAAAGAAAAAAACTGTAGCTTGTTTCCAAACATTTTTTGAGGTACAGGATTTGTTATATTTTTTGTTATATTCGGGTTATTGTACATAAAAACTACTTTAATAAATTTTTTTTAGCAATTATCTGGCTTTTTATAGAGGTCGCTAAAAATGAAATTGAAAAAAAAAAAACATCCAAAACTGTTCGATGGATATGGCCTATCCCATGTATCTGTCATTTTAAAGTATAGGTCAATAACAGAGCATCCCACCTACGAACGACCCTCGGCGGGTTTTTTGAAATTATGGTGAAAGTTTGAGTAAAATTTTTTTACAAAAATAGATTTTTGTGTGCTTTTTTGTCAGTAAAAAAAAGTAAAAGGAAATAGGTACTTGAATTTAGGTGGGATGCTTAAGGGACAAAATTAGAAACAAAATGCAATAAGATTCAATAAAATTGAAGCATTAAATTTTGAGTTATTTATCGAACCGTTTTGGATGTTTTTTTTTTTAATTTAATTTTTAGCGAACTCTATAAAAAGCCAGAAAATTGCTAAAAAAATATTTTTATAAAGTATTTTTATTGCAAGTAAACCTGTATAAATTTCTCCTTGTACCTCAAAAAAATGTTTGAAAACAAGCCGCTGTTTTTCCATTTTTAGTCGTTCTCTGTTTCATTTTTATACTTTAAGGATGGGTTCTCATCTAGAGATCCAAAAACACGGTGATGTTCTTGATTTGGTTTTCATAGAAGGAAGTAAATGAACATCTTACGTTTTTTAGCAGTAATTAATTGATTCAAACGTCACATTGAAAAAAAAAAAACGGTACCCAAAAATACTTCATCGCACAAGTTCATAGCATCTGTATATAAAAAATAATGAAAAATATATATATATATTTTGATTATACACGCTCAGAAATCTTGGAATTAATTTTAAGCCAAGCGTTGGAATCGTGCATTTTTTAATATATTTTTGATTAAAACTTTTACTTTCAAGTATATTAAAAAATTGATTTAATGTTATCTGTATTAAAGTATAATAAAAATTGTATTATATACAAGTTATAAAACAAATTGTCTTAAAATATAATACAAATATCTATCAAGCATCTGTCAAATTGTCATTCTAATTCTGAAATCTGACATTGTCAAAATAAAACCTAAAGAAATAGCTTTTGTTAACGAAAAACCGTATGTTATAAAAGAAACTTTAAATGAATAAATATTTTATTTTTGGTTGACCAAATATTTTCTTTTTATTTCACTTGGAATTTTAAAAGTAAGTAAACATATAAAAGATTTATAGATTTATTCCATAAATGTTTCATAAATTCATTCCATAAATGTTGATTTTTCCTTTCAACTTTTTTAGGACAATGTGTATTAAATAGTAATACAGATTGTATTTAATTTAATTTGATACAATTTGTATTACTATTAAATACAATTTGTATTAATATTTAATAAAATTTTTTTATTCGTATTACTTTTTAATAACTGAAGTATTACACTTGATTATAAATATATTAAAATATAAACCAGAAAAGTATTGTTCTAAACTTAGTTTATATTCCAATTCTGTATTAGAATTTAGAATTAGAATTTAGGATTAGAATTCAATTTTGATATTTGACATATATAAGATTCTAATGCAATTCTGGTGTGGTCATATATACAATACAGTTTTTATTAGAATTTAATCCAAGATTTCTAAGCGTGTATATATATTGGAGCTTGAACCTTCGCTCTTTAAAGTGCTTTAAAATGGAGGCCAAAATGATGTCAATTTAGGTTCTAAGGCTCTAATAAATCATATCTTATTTCAAATAAAAAAAACCAAGTCAATCCATAGAGTAGTTTTTGAGATATCGTAGATACTAGTTTGAAAAACATGATTATTGAGAGAACTCGTTTTAATCCTTTATAAGGCAGAGGGAATATTTTTCCCACCATCATAAGTGCACTTTTAAAAATATTGGACTAAATTTTAAACATTATAATTGAATATAATTGAAAATATGTTTGATTGTGAAAGTCCCAAGCCGCTGTGGGAGCATATTCTGCACATGATAAGCTATGGAAAAATTAAAAAAAGACCCTTAAGATCCCAATCCGTGACTGAGTTAAGCAAAGTTGTTGAGTGTTATAAAAAAAACTAACTGTTTTTAGAGTTCCCTTAAAACTTTTGAATTTGTAAAATTGATTTTTATTTAAATTTCTTTCAATCCTTAAAGCTGCCGTGACTGTTTTCTTCGAATTATTCATTTGTTTTATAAATACATTTCAACTAACGATATTTCAGTAAAAAAACCAAGATATGAATATAGCTCAAAGTTTGATCTGATTGAAGATATTAGTTCTTTCAAACTGATTGGCAGGTTTTTTGGAAAAAAAAAGAACTTGTCCTGTTATATAGTTTGAAATATAGTATAACGAATATTCGTGTTTTTCATACTTTTTGTTTTGGATATCTCGAAAACATGATTTTCAAATGGTAATTTACAGCTGGGTTTAAACTCAGCATTGAAAAATACTTTGAAAATATCTATTGTAGTTTTTGTTTGATAAGCTTTATAATGATTTCCAGCTTTTCACGACAATTTTTTACTGGCATATTTTAACTAGGTATGACATTTTATTTAAACAAAATTATGTAAATTAATTACAAACAATTTAAATTTCAATCCTTAAATAATTATTTTAAGACCAGAGTTAAAGAAATACTGTTTATGTAGCATTACTTTAGCTCCGAAACCTAACTCTTAAACGTTTTGAATCTGAAATCTGAATGTAAAAAATAACAAAAAATTTTACTCTGGATTCAATCTATGCCAAACAGAAACCTGATAAGTCATAACGAAAAGTTACTTGCTCCAGAATGAAAAGTTAGCGTAGAACTGTTATAATTATAAATATAAATAAATATATGATACTGTATCCGAAAGATAAGTTACTAAGAATTAAAAATTCGCTTGAAAGAAATTTGTCTCTTGAGAAAATAAACTTAATTTGTTCTTCGTTAGTTCTAGAAATCGGGCATAAAATAATAAATTATTTATGATCGCTTATTTTTTATGGGTTTTTATACAAAATTTTTTAGTGAATTTGTCAGTGTTTTCAGCGAGAAATAAAAACATTTTTCACCGTATTGACAAGAGCAGAACACACTTAAATGCGCACAATGAAACACTTAAGCATACACGGAGAAAACTGTTTGCTTAATTTTTATTGTGGTTAAGCAAAACTTTCACTTGATTCTCTGCCACTTCAAGATAATGCTAGGTTTAAGCAAAAACTAATCAAAATTTGCTATTCCAGTTAATAATAACTAAGAAAAATTTTGATTAAATTCAAGAAAAATTTTGCCAAGTTATTATAAACTGCAACAGTAAATTTCTACCTTTATCTACTAAATATTTGCTTTGTTATTAAAAATTGGAATATCAAATTTAGATTAGTTTTTGCTTAACTCTAGCCTATTTTCGAAAAGACATAATTGTTAACATTTAATTAAATTGAAAAATTACCATCAAACATAAGCTTGAACCTCGGCCGCGTGAGTTTAAGTGCATGGGCTTATCCATTCGACCATTGCAGTTGTTAACTAATCGTTGCCTAGATATCTTGATTAAGAATAAATGTGTGCTCGTTTGTTTGAAATTAATTTGCTTGAATTAAGTAACAATTTTCTTTTTGAGTTTATAATAACATAGCAAACATTTGCTAGAGTTTAGTAAAAATGTGCTATTTGAGCTTATAATAACTTAGCAAATATTTGCTTGAGTTTAGTAAAAATTTGCTATTTGAATTTGAAATACAGTGGCTCACAACGTAAGTCGGGCAGGCATTTCTTAGCACTTTCACATTGGTTTCAGAAATGAATATGTAAGAAGAAACTAGGAGTAAATATTTTTTCAAAATAGTTATTTATTGGTGAGTAATCATACCAACGCTTTAAAAATGAGTTCACATTGAAAGTCGGGCAATTACGGGATTCAATGCTAAAACTAAGAATTTAATATTTTGTTGCCAATCCTTTTTCTTTTATGACAGCCTGCAGCCTTTTTGGCATGGGGGCGACCAAATTTTTACAAACATCAGCCTCAATCTGATTCCACTATTCACTTAGGATACTTTTAAATAAATCTTTAGTTGCCCATCTCTGGTACTGCACTCTGGCCTCAAGTTCATCCCATAGATGTTCTATAACATTTTAATCTGGGCCTTGTGAGGTTGTTTTTATGACATTTGGACAAATATCAAGTACACAATTCTTTACCAAGAGCATTGTATGTTTCAGGTCATTGTCTTGGTAAAACTCAAAAATGTCTGCAGTTCCTTATTTACCCACACTTTCTTTTACGTGCACCATGAGAATGTCAAGGAACATATTCTAGTCCATTATACTAAATTATCAATAAAATTAATCCTTCCAACATCAGACGCAGCCTTAAACCATGACTGATTGTAACGAACAACTTAAAATTATTCATTATCCCAATTTCAAAATTTTTATAAAGCAAGTACAAAAACCATTTAAGTGCATAAATGGCACTACTCTTGTGTTTTGACATTTCGCTAACTTCAGCAAGCTTCTGAAGTCTTCCTATTCATCTCAGCAAACTGCACTTTATCAGGGAATAGAGAACTAACTTCCTTTTCCTTTGAGTTGCCAAAGCATCAACACGTTTCTTCAAATTTAATTTATCTAACTTTAACCTTTGAATCGAAAACTCCGGTAAGTTCGTTGAAATCCAATAAGTTTAACAAACATTTTCATTTAAATTTTAATATAAAATTTGATATTACAATTGCTTAACGCAATATTTTTTAAAAAAAAAAAATATTTTTAAGCGTTCTTAGATGAACTTTGAGAGATTCACCGAATTCAAATAAAGTGCCCATAGGAAAAATTCTATAAAACTTCAATACTAATCGCTAGTCAAACAATTATAAGCGAATCTGCTATTATCTTAAATATCCACAAAAAGGTAAATTTTCTTTAATTTTCTAATTAAATTATAGTGCGAATATGGTCTCTAAAATTTTAGAAAAATCAATCGATCATAAAGGGTAGCAAAGTTCATCCTTAAAAACTCAACGGCATCTTGTTAGACATCGCTTTTGTTGAGCATTACGATAGTCTCTTCTAGACTCAATGATCACCGAAGATAATCTATCTCGTGGTAAACGGCACACACAAATTTAGCAAAAATAACAGCTCAAAAAGCTAAATACTTCATCTAAAATTTCAGTCCTAAAAAGTGCATAAACTTAAAAAAAGCATACTTAAAAGCATAAACAGAAATAATTTAATTAATTTTTATGATCTATTGAATAATTACATGAATTAAGATTGTGAGCTTTAAATCAAGTGAGTTTTCAAGAAGGCAACAACAACAACAACAACAACTCTGTATAGAGTCAATCACTTAGCTGACTAGACAGTCTGTTTCGGAAATCGCTACATATTCCTCATCAGTAGTCTTTGAGTGATTAAGCTGTGATCAACTCACTGTTTAAACTACAATAGCATATGCATATACAGATCCTCTAATTCATTCTTATGAATTGTATGGCTGCTAATCATATGACACTTCAAAGCAGGAGGCCATATTAGATCACCGCCATGGTGCATTTCGACAAACAATCGAACACCAATGAATATTGAAATAAATGAAGAAGCAACTAGAACAGATGGCAACACTTGATAGAGTTGATGGCGGTGATCTAAAATGGCCTCCTGCTTTGAAGTGTCATATGATTAGCAGCCATACAATTCATAAGAATGAATTAGAGGATCTGTATATTCATATGCTAGTTTAAACAGTGAGTTGATCACAGCTTAATCACTCAAAGACTACTGATGAGGAATATGTAGCGATTTCCGAAACAGACTGTCTAGTCAGCTAAGTGATTGACTCTATACAGAGTTGTTCTTGTTGTTGTTGCCTTCTTGAAAACTCACTTGATCTAAAGCTCACAGAAATAATTTAGTTAAAAAAAAAACATTAAAAGTTAAAAGCTGAAAGAGTTCAGAAATTTTGACCAAAGTTCATTTTGATTAAATTTAGTTCAGAAAAGTGTGTCTTATTGTTGCAATTTCCTTCTTAAAAAAAAATTAATAATCGCTACGTTGGTTACAATGCCTTAAATTTTACTTAAATTAATAAAGAAATAAGCCTAAAATCTGTATAAAAGCAAAGACAACAAAATCTAGATTAAAGTGATATAGATGAAAAAAAATTTCGCGTTTATAAAAGTTAGTAAAAGTGAAAAAGTTAAGCTAAAGTTAATATAAATTTAAACTTAAGTACAAAATAGAAATAATTGTAAGTAAAATAATTAATGTAGCTGTTAATTAAAAGTGTTCATATTCACATACATACTTGCTCACGCACACATTTGCCCACACACACAGCGACATATTACTACAAACTTTGATTGAGTTTTGATTAACAGCAACAACCAAATAAAAAAAAAACAACAAAAAACTTTTTATATCTAAATTTAATATTAACATTTTAATTTAAAACGAAGCATCGATCGATATCACCGAAGGCCTTTAGCGATGAACGTCAGCAACAAAGTATTAAAAGTGAGTAACAACAACACTACTTTCTTAATTATTTTCTCTACAAAAGCATAAAATAAATTAAATCTGTAATTAAAACATTGCAACAAGCAACAAATTAAAGTAGAAGCAAACAAAAAAAAAATATAAAACCATTATTTACTATATTTATGTATTTTTAAAATATTTACAATTTAAAACAAAAAAAAATAATACTACAACGACAACAACAACTAAGTTAATCAAAAGTTAATCGGAACAATAAGCAACATAAATATTAACAGCAACAAAATGCAGCAGAGAAATTATTAAATTACCTTTTCATTTGCTCATTTTGTAAGAACCAGTATTTTTGTTACAGGTACTGTGTTAATCGTGTCGCACTCACTCTCTCTATGTTTCCTATTGTTTCGGGCAGCGTTGAGTGCAAAAATGTTAGTAGCTTGCTTTAATGAATCCATAATTTTTGAATGATTTTCTTATAAGCGAAAATTTTAAAATAATATTTGAATTAAATTTAACTTATAAATCAATGCAAACATTTCTACAAAATAATGTTTCCTAACACGCCTCTATTAACATATATGTTTCGTTAACAGCTTAAGTCTTGTTGCAATGTTAAGATTTCAATCTTTAAAGATTTCAATCTACATATAAATTATGTTAAGGTTTCCTTAATTCTTCTTTTGTTATAACTTTGGCTAAAAGTACACATCAGATTGTGTGTGTGTATGGAGCAATATGTGTGAAACGCAGCTGCATCAAAAATTCAGTTCTGTTTAAGACGTCTTAAGTGATTATTATTATGGATACAGATATAATCCTAGGTTATAACTAGGTGCCTACTATTTTTTAAAATTTATATACTAATTTTGATTTTTAGTTTTGCTACTAAATATTAAATGCTACTTAATATTAAACGAAACATGTATAAAGAAGCATAGATAAATTTCGATTGAATTTGAATGTTATAATTTAAAGAAATATAAAATGCGGATTTGATGTTAAACTTACGATGTTTTTGAGAATTTTTGAATTAAATACTTCATGAAATAAAAAATATAAAATAAAAATGATTGGCTATATAAAAATAATTTTTCTAATATAGAGTGATGTGAAGGATACGGTAGAATATGTCTCTTTTGGGGTCTTGCAGAAACAACGTGCATAGTAAGGCCAAAGGTAGGGTGGGTAAAGAGCACTTATCTTCACATACATCTTGAAGGTAAATCGTAAGGTGATAATAGTTGATCCATGCATTTTGCTTCCATTATAAATTTTAATGATCACTTTGGGGACTAGTTTTGTGAGTGGTCATTCCGGTCCATTATAAAGTCAGAATATTTAAGAGAGTCTAAAATAATTAGCAAATGTATGTACGTATGGTTTTCTGGTAGGTTGAAGGCGTCACGTTCCCCCCAACGACTGATAGCTAGTGGCTTTAATGGCTCTCGCCCGACTCCTTCAGTCTGTAAACATCTAGCCAGTGTATGGCATACCGTCGTATGAATAAGTGCAATGCTTATTTTCACCGTTTTATTTTTTTTCCTGTACATTACAATTACATGATCCTCTACCATGCTTAACCGTGTGTTTAAAATTTTTATTGTAAAATTCTTCATTCGGTTTCCGCCTTCCATTTGAGCCAAATAAATTAAATAAACTCTCATCGGTAACCAAAACCTTTAATAAATGTTTAAAATTAAAAAGTGCTAAATATCCCAATTTATTCTGTTAACCTATTAACCTTGCTCCAGAATGAAAAGTCTTAGGTCATTTGCTCACGCACGAAATTGTTTTTTTTTTATTTTTCTTGCTAATACATGACTTTTTTGTGCTACTCTTCTATTTAATCAATTTTTGTCTCAAATTGATTTTTCTCTCACTCTTTTTCAAATTGAGTTTTAACATGACCTCTTGTTTTGGTGCAGATAAAAATGGGTCTTTTATTATTACTCTTAAAACATTCATTTCATTTTTGGAGCTAAGTTTATTTTAGCTACTGTACGTTCTTTATTGCATATTTTCTTATCTTGTATGTAAGGTTTGATTATATCGTGCACTGTTGATTTACTTTTTAAGACAATTTGTGAAATTTTTCGCTTCGATTTTTCTATCAAACAATGATCTATCACAAGCCGCCTTTCTGCCAGTGTTGATTAATTCACTTTTCGAGAAATGTTTATGTTTTTAGGTTTTGCGTTTGACTAAAGTTATTATAGCAGTAATAAAAAGTTTAAAGCATTAATAACGATTTACGGACCATGATTTGCATTTTTTTCTTTACTTGCCCGACTTTCGATGTGAGCTCGTTTTAAAAGGGTTTGTTTCGATTTAAATTTGTTTCAAAGTTATGTTCTAATTTTTTAATAATGTTTGTGTTTAGCTTTGATCACCAAAAAATAACTTTCATTGTGAGCCACTGTAAAAGCCACTATGCAAAAATTTGCTTGAGTTAAGTATAAATTGGCTATCAGTTTATAATAACTCAGGATATATTTGCTTGAATTTAATATAATTTTGTTTTTTCCTTAATACATAAGGAGTAATTTAAATTTATCAATCTTTTTCTAAAATCGCACCGTGATTGAGCAAAGTTTTGCAGATTCAAGCAAAATAATTGTTTCAGTGTACAAACACATCTATAGTCAGGCCATGATGGATGGATTGGTGTCAGGCATGGATACTCTTATACACGCTGTTGCTTAGCGTAGGGCTAGCATCAATAAAGGCGGAAAGACAAGCTTTTTAAATGCATACGAACAAAATTATTGAGTTCTCTTGTATACTTACTCAGCCTTTTAGATGGCGCTTGAGATGCTCACTATGGACGCTGCTTGGCAATGTTGTAAGTTCCGAATAACTTTTCGATATGGTCTTGCAGAAAATGGGTGAAAGTTTAACAAAAGACTTTTAAAATTTAAATCGAAAAATATTCTGAGTAAACTTTTCGTTTGTTGTTGTCGATAACGATGAGGCAGAACAGACAGTATACAAAATAATTCTAAGAAAATATTTGAATTGAAAAGTTTACCATATAGAGTGCTTATAGTTGAAGTAAAGTTTGCTTATTGTTTTTTTGTGTATTATGAAAACATTTTTTTATGGTTGATTATTAAAAATGCACTTTTCCACAGACCAGAATATTCTAACTTTTCCGAAATTCTGTACAGTGGTTAAATATGTATTTGAACTCAATGTGTGTCTAGTACCAAGTAACACACACTTATTAACACACTCTAAACAACACTCACTCACATGTGAGCATTTTATCCAATCAAGCTTAGTATAACACGAAAAGGCACAAACAACCTTAACCGAACTCATTTACTCGATGAGCTCAGTGTAAACACATCAACAAAATAGGGAATGGGACATAAAAGAAAAATTGTGATATAAAACCGAAACCCACAACGTATGACTCTGCTAGAGAGATAAATTAATTCAAGGACTAACCGGAGTCAGCTAATGAGTTTAATTAAAGGAAAAACTCAACCAGAACTAAGGTGAATGCATCATGAAAGAGCTTAGTTGGGATAGAGTAGCATAATTGCAGATACTTTAACCCATTTCATTCGGCTACCAATTCCAGTTGAGCTAGAAACTTGAAATTTCACATTTCGTATGTTTGTGGACTAATTAGAGGAAATTAAAAATATTTTTAGAAAGCTTCTAGTTTTCCCGAAAATTCGCATTGCGTTTTTGGGCCAAAACTGTCAAGAAGGGTCTAAAAGTTTTTAAAAAAATTTAGCATAAATTTAGATTTTTACATGTTTTCAAAAGTTATGTTTATGAAAACATTTTTTTTTAGCTTAGAAAATTATTATTTTTGCATACCTTATCAGAAGAAACTCTAAAAACTCTTCCTAAAAATTTTCAAAGTTTGCTATTTTCAAGTTTCAAAAAAACCATCAAAAACATTTTTTTTGGCAATATATAAAAATAGGTCAATTAGATATTTTAATTGACTTTCTGAATCAATGTGAAGCAAATTTAATATTTACATTAAGAAAGCTTCAGGTGTGAAATGGTAAGACGTTGCGTTTTAGCCACGTCCGCAAGAAATGGGTTAAAGCGCATACTTGAACACATGTAAACATAGACGTTGTGCACAGTGTTGCCATATTTTTGTGAGTAAAAAACGTTATTGGTCGTTTAAAAATACGTAAAAATACGTCAATTTCAAATATTTTTGAAAAAATATAAAAAAGAAATGCATATTTTTATAAACATTTATTAATACATGGTAATAAAAAACCATGTATATTATTTAAAAGTATTTCAAATTAGACAAAACATCACAAGAATAAGTTCAACTTATTTAGTAACTTGCACATTGCACTCTTTGTTCGCATTGAATAACAAAGATTTAATTGGGTTAGTTAGACTTATATAAGACCTGAATACGTTTAAATCATAACTTTTTGACGTAGAATTACGTATTAGAGCGCCGTTGTAGGGGAGCTATTTTAAAAAATTTTCAAGCACATGTAACGTTTTTAGTGGTCACTTTGGGGTATATCTACATCCTTTAATATTCATCGTACAAAGATAAAGTATAGGCAAACATATCAGTTACGAGGCGAATGAAACAATATCTAACTTTAGATTTTATCATTTTTTCAATAAAGTCACAAAATAGCAAAATATAAAAATAAAAATTCTAATTTTTGTATTAGAAAAATCAAACATTAAATGCTTCAGTAACTGCTTATTTTGCTGCTGGTTTGGTCCGTGCTAAAACCACGAGCGTATGGGACATTTTTTGTCAAATCGATAAACAAAAAGATCGACGTCAATCGGCCTGATACGAATATGATAGTTTCCATGCAACAATTCAACGTTGCAATGATTATTTCTTAGCGAAGAAGTAAAAAATATTTATAATAATGTAATTAATTGTAAAGGACTTTTTATTTAAAAAACTCTAAACTAACGCTGGCTTCCTCAGTCTTGAGTTTTTCTAGGTTATTGCTTTCTACTGATTTTAAACGTCACAAATATTAAACAAAAGACAAAGTTCAAGGTCAGCGAAAGGTCAAAATGAATAAAAACTGTGGAAATTTTGAAAATTAATTCTGAAAATATATCATCACCTATTTTCGATTTTCAAAATTCAGAGGACGTATACATTACTCCTACTATATAACAAAAAATTTAATTTTTTTGTTTCAAGATCAATGAACCAGGGCATGCGCCTTATACAAACAAGGTTTGGTCTTTGACCTGTAAGGAAAGGGATAGATTATTTAGAGGAATTGATTCGAACCATACATGAATTATTGATGAGACGAAACAACCGAAAAAACAAAATTTTTCCTATTATTCTGACCAACAAACTTTGCTTGTACACGCTCAGAAATCTTGGATTAAATTCTAATAAAAACTGTATTGTATATATGACCACACCAGAATTGCATAAGAATCTAATATATGTCAAATATTAAAATTGAATTCTAATCCCATAATACTACATTCTAATACAGAATTGGAATAGAAACTAAGTTTAGAACAATACTTTTCTGGTTTATATATTAATACATCATCAAGTGTAATACTTCAGTTATTAAAAAGTAATGCGAAAAAAAATTTTTATTAAATATTAATACGAATTGTATTAAATAGTAAAACAAGTGGTATCAAATTGTATTAAATAGTAATACAGATTGTATTAAACAGTAATACAAGATGTATAAAATTTAATACATATTGTCCTGAAAAGGTGAAAGGAAAAATCAACATTTATGGAATAAATTTATGGAACATTTATGGAATAAAGCTATAAATCTTTTATATGTTTACTTACTTTTAAAATTCCAAGTGAAATAAAAAGAAAATATTTGGTCAACCAATAACAAAATATTTATTCATTTAAAGTTTCTTTTATAACATACGGTTTTTCGTTAACAAAAACTATTTCTTTAGGTTTTATTTTGACAATGTCAGATTTCAGAATCAGAATGACAATTTGACAGATGCTTAATAGATATTTGTATTATATTTTAAGACAATTTGTATTATAACTTGTATATAGAACAATTTTTATTATACTTTAATCAAATTTTTATTATACTAAATCAATTTTTTAATATACTTGAAAGTATAAGTTTTAATCAAAAATATATTAAAAAATGCATGATTCCAACGCTTGGCTTAAAATTAATTCCAAGAGTTCTGAGCGTGTATTAAAAACTTTTACAAGCCACATATTTCTGGCCCGCTTTGAACATTTCAAAGCAATTAAAATTACTCATACGCCATGATGATCTAATTTTTTCCATTCAACTTATGCTGGGGCCGAATAACAGCATCCGTGATCGAGCAAAATTACGAAGGGCACAACGATACAAGTGCCTATCTTGTACAATTTTGCTCGATCACGGATGCTGTAATTCAGATTTCAGCTAGACTTTTTGTAAGACCCGAGTCCCGAGTTAAATGGACCGAGTATTTCATTTAATTTTAATTTATTTAATTTGATTTATTTAATTTTATTATTATTATTATTATTATTATTATTATTATTATTATTATTATTATTATTATTATTATTATTATTATTATTATTTATTTATTTATTTTTATATTAGTTCATTAAGCATTAGGTTCTTTTATAGTACAGAGCTCAAAAACATAATTTGAATTCAACTTATTATAAAACATTTAAACTTAAATCTAAGGTGATTAAAATTTATTATTATACATATAAAATGTTATCAAAAAATGTTTATTTAAATGTAAATTCATAAGACAGATAGAACTTAAATTAAGAAAAAGCAAACAAGAGGGAGAGATAGAGAGAGAGGGAGAGATAGAGAGAGAGAGAGAGAGAGAGAGAGAGAGAGAGGGAGAGATAAAGTCATATAGAGCTAAAGATCTGATATTTTGTTAAGTATTATGAGATAAAAAGTGCTTCAAAATAGTATGTTTGAAGGGTGTTTTTGACGCTATGGATTTTAGGCTACTAGGCAATGAATTCCATAATCTAGCGGCATTAATACAGAATAGTCTTGTGGAGTTAAGAAAGTTAAAACTAGGTATAATTATTACTTGGCTTCTATTTGACCGACTAAATTGCAGTTTTTCAAATAAGTATAAAGGAGTTTTGTGGTGTATGAGTTTGTGTAAAATATGCAATTCCTGGCATTAGAGTAGCTTATGATACCGCACCCAAGTATACAGTTTTTTAATTGAGCTAAATTATCAAATTTACGCAAGCCGTAGACATAATGAGTGGCATGATTAAACGCGATCTGCAATTTAAGTTGAGACCGCCAGTCTAACTTGCTGTATACAAGTTCAGAATATGTTATGACGGGGACAACGAGCTGAATTACAAGATTACGTCGTTTAGATCAATAGGTGTATACTCAGACGACATCCAAGGTTACGCAAGATGTAATAGATTTTGCGGACTACACTGTTGATATGATCTGTGCACGTAAAGGAAGCATTGATATTAAATTCAAGACTTACAACATTATTAACTATTTTTATGATTTTATCACCCAATATAACGTCTGGAATGGAGTCAAGGCTTGTTTCTTTTTAAGAGACAGGCAATTTGTTTAGCAAATTTCAGTACATAAAAAGCTTTAAGTATTCTGCGTACCATGAACTAATATTCATTAAAATTGGTTAAAAATTGAAGGAAATTTTAACAACATGTTTTCAAGATGTTTTTGAAGCTATTTATAGAAGTTTCTAAATTTCAATTTTAAAAATTTTTTCATGTATTGCTATCCTTAAAGGAGAATATTAATATAAATGGTTATGGTTATGGTTATGGTTATGGTTATGGTTATGGTTATGGTTATGGTTATGGTTATGGTTATGGTTATGGTTATGGTTATGGTTATGGTTATGGTTATGGTTATGGTTATGGTTATGGTTATGGTTATGGTTATGGTTATGGTTATGGTTATGGTTATGGTTATGGTTATGGTTATGGTTATGGTTATGGTTATGGTTATGGTTATGGTTATGGTTATGGTTATGGTTATGGTTATGGTTATGGTTATGGTTATGGTTATGGTTATGGTTATGGTTATGGTTATGGTTATGGTTATGGTTATGGTTATGGTTATGGTTATGGTTATGGTTATGGTTATGGTTATGGTTATGGTTATGGTTATGGTTATGGTTATGGTTATGGTTATGGTTATGGTTATGGTTATGGTTATGGTTATGGTTATGGTTATGGTTATGGTTATGGTTATGGTTATGGTTATGGTTATGGTTATGGTTATGGTTATGGTTATGGTTATGGTTATGGTTATGGTTATGGTTATGGTTATGGTTATGGTTATGGTTATGGTTATGGTTATGGTTATGGTTATGGTTATGGTTATGGTTATGGTTATGGTTATGGTTATGGTTATGGTTATGGTTATGGTTATGGTTATGGTTATGGTTATGGTTATGGTTATGGTTATGGTTATGGTTATGGTTATGGTTATGGTTATGGTTATGGTTATGGTTATGGTTATGGTTATGGTTATGGTTATGGTTATGGTTATGGTTATGGTTATGGTTATGGTTATGGTTATGGTTATGGTTATGGTTATGGTTATGGTTATGGTTATGGTTATGGTTATGGTTATGGTTATGGTTATGGTTATGGTTATGGTTATGGTTATGGTTATGGTTATGGTTATGGTTATGGTTATGGTTATGGTTATGGTTATGGTTATGGTTATGGTTATGGTTATGGTTATGGTTATGGTTATGGTTATGGTTATGGTTATGGTTATGGTTATGGTTATGGTTATGGTTATGGTTATGGTTATGGTTATGGTTATGGTTATGGTTATGGTTATGGTTATGGTTATGGTTATGGTTATGGTTATGGTTATGGTTATGGTTATGGTTATGGTTATGGTTATGGTTATGGTTATGGTTATGGTTATGGTTATGGTTATGGTTATGGTTATGGTTATGGTTATGGTTATGGTTATGGTTATGGTTATGGTTATGGTTATGGTTATGGTTATGGTTATGGTTATGGTTATGGTTATGGTTATGGTTATGGTTATGGTTATGGTTATGGTTATGGTTATGGTTATGGTTATGGTTATGGTTATGGTTATGGTTATGGTTATGGTTATGGTTATGGTTATGGTTATGGTTATGGTTATGGTTATGGTTATGGTTATGGTTATGGTTATGGTTATGGTTATGGTTATGGTTATGGTTATGGTTATGGTTATGGTTATGGTTATGGTTATGGTTATGGTTATGGTTATGGTTATGGTTATGGTTATGGTTATGGTTATGGTTATGGTTATGGTTATGGTTATGGTTATGGTTATGGTTATGGTTATGGTTATGGTTATGGTTATGGTTATGGTTATGGTTATGGTTATGGTTATGGTTATGGTTATGGTTATGGTTATGGTTATGGTTATGGTTATGGTTATGGTTATGGTTATGGTTATGGTTATGGTTATGGTTATGGTTATGGTTATGGTTATGGTTATGGTTATGGTTATGGTTATGGTTATGGTTATGGTTATGGTTATGGTTATGGTTATGGTTATGGTTATGGTTATGGTTATGGTTATGGTTATGGTTATGGTTATGGTTATGGTTATGGTTATGGTTATGGTTATGGTTATGGTTATGGTTATGGTTATGGTTATGGTTATGGTTATGGTTATGGTTATGGTTATGGTTATGGTTATGGTTATGGTTATGGTTATGGTTATGGTTATTGTTATGGTTATGGTTATGGTTATGGTTATGGTTATGGTTATGGTTATGGTTATGGTTATGGTTATGGTTATGGTTATGGTTATGGTTATGGTTATGGTTATGGTTATGGTTATGGTTATGGTTATGGTTATGGTTATGGTTATGGTTATGGTTATGGTTATGGTTATGGTTATGGTTATGGTTATGGTTATGGTTATGGTTATGGTTATGGTTATGGTTATGGTTATGGTTATGGTTATGGTTATGGTTATGGTTATGGTTATGGTTATGGTTATGGTTATGGTTATGGTTATGGTTATGGTTATGGTTATGGTTATGGTTATGGTTATGGTTATGGTTATGGTTATTGTTATTGCATTTGTCGTCGACTAAGCCACCTTTATTCTACAGGGTCCGCCATCTAACTTTTTTTTTTAACTAGTGCTTATTTCGTGAATGGTAACACTTAGCTTGTCTGATTTGACAGATAATTAGATTTATCCTTCCGCTGAACGAATATGGTTGTGTATACGCTTGAACAACGCTGGGAAATATTGCAACATTACTTTGAAAAGCATGGTAATGTTGCAGAATGTGAGCGAAAATTGCCTACGGATTTTGGAAGAATAGAAGCACCGTCAGCTCCGTATGTTCGTTATCTTGTGAAAAAAGTGAAAGAAACTGGCATCCTCATCGATAAACCAAAGCGTGAAAAGCCTAAAGCAGTGCGTATACCCGAGAATATTGCTGCTGTGGCAGAAAGTGTGCGTGAAGCGCCATCAACATCAATTCACCGTCATTCTCAACAATTGAACATTTCGAAAACATCATTGAGACGAATTTTGCATAAAGACCTTGGTATGACGCCATACAAAGTCCAATTGGTTCAGGAGTTGAAGCCAACTGACCATCCAATGCGTTTTCGCTTCGCTAAGTGGGCCTGCGATCGACTTACAGAAGATACCGAATTTGCCAAAAAAATCATCTTTTCAGATGAAGCTCATTTTGATCTTGGCGGGTATGTAAACAAGCAAAATTGTCGCATTTGGGGCACAGAAAACTCACACGCATACATTGAAAAGCCGCTGCACCCAAAACGAGTCACTGTTTGATGCGGATTTTGGTCCAGAGGCATAATTAGGCCATTTTTCTTCGAAAATGAGCAAGGAGTGGCCGTTACAATCAATGGCGATCATTATCGGGCCATGTTGAACGAATTTTTGTTCACAAAAATTGAAGAGGAGGATATTGGCAACATTTGGTTTCAACAGGACGGCGCTACGTGTCACACAGCCGAAGCTACACTCGATGTTTTGCGCCCTGTTTTTGAAGATCGCATTATCAGCCGCAGAGCTGATGTCGTTTGGCCACCTCGGAGCTGCGATTTGACACCGTTTGACTATTATTTGTGGGGTGCCCTTAAAGAAAAGTGTTACGCCGACAAGCCAGAGACAATTGACGCTTTAAAGGACAATATTCTTGAAGCCATTGGTGAAATACAGCTGCACACAATCGATAATGTGCTTAAAAATTGGATCGGTCGTGTAGGCTACTGCATGGCCAGCAGAGGCAGCCATTTGAATGAAATTATTTTTTTTATTAACCGGAAGGATTGTAATTTCAAATAAAAAAAGAAATTTGAGAAAATATCCAGTATTTTTTTTACAGAATTTTTTTAAAAAAAAAAAGTTATTTGGCGGACCCTATATAAGGTATATAATATCGCCATACTCAGCATCAGCATTTTTGAGAAATTCTTTGAATTGGCGATGGTGTAATTACAATGTTCTTATAAAATTTCTGCTACGATTTACATAACATGATCAATTTTTAAAGCTTTACCGCATACCATTTTTTAGTGTACTATACGATGATATTTCATCAAACTAAAGTTTTTGACAGCCTTTTTCAGTAATCAGAGCTGGGGAAACATCCGTATCTACCGCATATTGGAAAGTGACAATCCGTATAATTGGAAAGTGACAAAGAAAATTGCTTCAGTGTTTTTTTTTTACTGCTTCATATAAATCTATTGATTTTGTTGGTCCTTTTAATGGCATTAAAGCAGCCACTTCTTCAGTTACATTATAATTGTAATCCACATCTCTTATGAAAATGGCAAACTGGGCCGTTTCTGTAGCTTCAGTACTTTCATCCATGGCCAAAGAATAACGTTTAAAACCATACGCTTTCCTTTTGAAATAGATTTCCCAAGATCGTCAATTCTCCTGGCAATATCTTGATGAGACCAACTGATTTAAGATATATCAGTTTTCTTGACTGAACAAATTTTTGGGCCGCATTGATATTTGACTTGGGTCGCGAGTTGGACAGCCGTGGGTTTTAATAAAAACTCTGTTTAAAAAATTTTCTGTTTACTTTCTTAAACCGAACATTTTAAATTAGTGAATGTTCCAAAAGTAAGCTTTGGCCAGTGTAAAATTTTTTTTAAAATAAGCCATAAGCCCAAACGTAGAAAATTTTAATGGCATTAAATTAAAAACCTCATTTTCGACAGTGCAAGGCAACACAAAGTCATACCGTCTAATATAAAATTTTAATTATTCACCTTAACACCATTAAAAAAAATAATAAATTACCAGTTTAAGTCAACCTTAATGGCCTGAAGTAACTAAATTTCTAAATTAAAACTAATAATCTCTTAAATGATTTGTCATCATGGGACTGCATTAAAGACTCGCGCGACCCATTTATTGTCGAGGGATTTTGTCGTTAGGGCCGGAGTTTAAATAACATGTAAGCTTAAACAACTAATTAATACATGAAACGCTTTTTCCCAAACCACAAATAACAAGAAATCCCTTGTTAATCTCTACACTGAAAAAAATGTTTCAAAATTGGAAAATTGTGTCAGTAGTTTGGCAAATTTTGTGTTCCAAATAAAATTTACATCATATTTCGTCAAAGTAGCATAAAATATATTTTAAAAATATCATAAATCAAAGAAAAATTGTATTCTTTGAAAGAAAAATGAACAGTTTTACTGTCAACTTTGAGGTATGTTTTTTTTTGTGTAGGTTCTACATTGAGTTCAAAAAGAATAATTTTTATGTGTCATCCAGAGTTAGTTGGTTTGTTATTTCCTGTTCGTTGCTCGATCTGTCTGTCTTTCAGTGAGTAATGCTCTCCTACGCTTGAAGGTTGTAGCATAATAGTTCCCTACGCTTGAGTACTGTAAGTATATGCGTTACTCATGAAATTTTCGGTAAAATAAACATTAAAACTGTTAATGTTTTTGCCGCACATTGCTAATGAATACTTTGCCGGCTCACTTAATTCAAAATGTAGCATTAAAAGAAAAAAAAAGTCCAGCATCCGGTCAAAGTGACAACAACGCACTATGAAATATACCATTCTGATTGACGCTTATCACATTAGTAAACAATGACTAACCACATTTGCTCATGTTGGATGTTGCCAGCAACGTGAGGTTTTAAGAGTGGTGAAACAACGACAAGTTCCATTAGAGACTCCTAACTATTTTCGGTCAAGTTGGACACACTGACCACGTTTGGATGTGACAACACTGCTTGTGGCTTACTCTCAATAGTGTAGATGATTAAATATACAGTTGCCTTACATACAAACTTAAGAATCTTTATAAAAAATTTAGCATGCAGTCTTATTAGAGATAATTAACTGAGATATAAAGCAACCAAAAAGCAACAAAATCTTTGATCTATACCAACACAACAACAAAAATAACAAAAATATGGAAAACTAAACTGGAGCGAAGTCTACATACAGTAAATTCAAATAAGAGAAACAAAGCTTGTTATCAAAATTTGCCTATTTTGCATCAAGGTATGAAATGTTTACAAGTATTTAGATTACAATTCGCCGTTGTTCTTTTCGGTTGTGATAAGTAATGGCACCACGAAAAGGATTTTGGTTGATGTAAAAAACAAATTATTCTA
Organism: Dichetophora obliterata; assembly: GCA_963920525.1. Taxonomy (NCBI): domain Eukaryota; kingdom Metazoa; phylum Arthropoda; class Insecta; order Diptera; family Sciomyzidae; genus Dichetophora; species Dichetophora obliterata. The sequence goes on along the minus strand of OY986435.1, from coordinate 43,892,415 downwards.
AACTATAAATTGACATTTTTACAACTTTGCGCATATTCATTAATTTTAATATTTATTAATTTTTTTAGTTTTCTTTCACAAAATTCGTATTAAAACGAAACGGAAAATTTGTATTTAACGGAATAATTTGAAGGAAGATCGGCTCCCACACGATATATAGGCAATAGCTTATCTGAAACCAAAAAACCGAAGTGCTTTAGACACGGTATGACAATAGCTACAAAATAGACTATTGTTATTAATTTTTAGCTATTGTTTTTGATTTAAAGTAACAAAAACTACAAAAAAATTAAAATTTTTTTCGCGGTTTTTTGTAAAAAATATAGTAAAATCAATATTTTAAAATGATATTAGTCTATTTTGTGAGTATATATATATCTGTGGAGTTTTGACAAAACATCTTAAGTCTGTCTGAAATTCATAGACAAAATAACTTAAGTCTATATGAATTTCGTATCAACTTAAAGGGTTTTGTCAATGAATTTCAGATCGACTTAAGTTGTTTTGTCAAAACTCCACAGATATGTGGCTAAAATTTCAGAAGGATCGGCTTTTTATGTATTGAACTATATTAGTGCCTTTATATAAAATTTGCTGATAGAATTGTCAGTGAAGTTGAAAAAAATTATAAAAATGGTCGTAAATTTCTAATAATTTCAAGTGCATCTTTGCAATTTTACTCTTTAAGAATTCAAACGATACATCGTTGTAGAAGCTGGTTATTCTTCTTATAAAATAAAGAGAATTAATTGAAATCGAACTTTAAATACCGATGTTACACTATATGTTATTCGTTCACCTACCTAAAAACAGTTTTTTAGGCACCGAATAGCAAATTTGAGGGTATATTTGAAAATATAAGTATGCAGTGCTTTCATTTTGAACTTAATCTATAACCTCTACTAAGTTTTAAGCAAATTGTTTTTCTGTAACAACGTGTTAATATTGAAACACATTTTTTTTATATTTATATAATATTTTAAGTGTTTTCAAAATTACTATTTTATATATTTTTTTAAAGAATTAATTTAGAAAGCTTATTGTTACAACATAAAAACCAACATTTTACAAAGCATACTTATTAGATAGAAGCAATTTGTTCCGGTCGAAAATTTTTGGTAACATTCAGTTTTGAAATTCTACAAGAATTCTGAGTCAAAAACTACTTGGGACCGTATAACTCCGATAAAATTTTTCCCGGCTAAAAATCGTTTAAAAATTCCTATATAATACTTTCATAGAGCGTTCTCTTCTTACTGTCTACTCGTTCACTGATCGACTCACACCACAAACTACTTGGCCTAGAAAAATAAAATTTAATACAAATAGTACTTTGTTTATGTAGATGTGTAGGGGAAACTGGGCATTTTTGACTTTGGGACAATATTAATAAATTTTATTTGTGCAATATAGCGACACGTGATTTTACGAAGTGTCACAAAGTTTGACACTTTTTACATAACCCAAAAAAAAGCAACTCGTATTTTTATGTTTTTTGTTGCTCTGATGTAGGTTTATGGTATATATACTAGGGCTTTTTTTAGAATGCCGGCATTTTTTCACAATGAAATTTTAAAAAATTTCAGCAACTATTAATGCAATTGCAATATAAACGATGTTTGGTTAATTCAGGTGTTGCATATTTTTTTTTAATCATAAAATTTACAAGTGTTTCCCCTAAAAATACAAAATGGGATTTCAGAATTTGACTTCATATTCCAATTATTATTGAATATTATTCTGTATATTCTTCTTTGTATATTACAACTGTATTGTAACCCTTGTGTGCGTTAGTAATTATGATTTTATTATATTTACAATTTACACATGTCGTTTTACTGATAAAATTTTATGGGCGTAGTACAAGGGGGCGTGGCATCCTCCCATAATTTGCGATATCGAATAGCATTTAAACAATAGTTCGCACAGCCATGGAATTCGGTATTGTACCACAATTTACACACTCCGTTAAGGGGGCGTGGCACCTCTCATAAAACCCAAATTTACGATTTACTATATGGAAAAGCTTTGGAGTTATAGGTCGCACAGCCTAGGAATTCATTATTCGACCACGATTTACACATGCCGTTTCACTGATCAAATTTTATGGGCGTTAAACAAGGGGGCGTGGCAGCTCCCAAATTTGTGGTCGTACAGTCTAAAAATTCGGTATTCGACCACAGCTTACACGAGCCGTTTCACTGATCAAATTTTATGGGCGCTGCAAAATGGTAAGTGACACCTTCCATACAGCCCAAGTTTGCGATATCGAATTGCCTTGAAGTTACAGGTTGCACAGCCGCGGAATTCAGTATTTGAACTCAATTTGCTCATGCAGGTTCACTGATAACATTTTATGGAAGTTTGGAAACGGGGACGTGGCAGCAACGTGCCGGGTTTCAGCTAGTTAAGAATAAAAATTAGACTTATTCATTATTTTTTTTTAATATTTCTTCGTACAAATCGTAATTAACGCCAGTTTGAAAATACCCATATGGGTATATCCTAGCGTTCGGACGTAACATTCGGATACATTTTTCATAAATTTCGCAAATTTTACCATCAGTTTTTCACTAAAGATGTATCTGGTTAAATACACACGAACTTAGAATATTTCTGCGAAATATTCGATCGCACCTCAAAACTCTAAAGGAACAAATTTCGCAAATTTTATTAACAGTTTTTCAATCATGAGTATAATTAATAATAGTTACAATATCCTGCATCTTACCGCAGTTTACCTATATTTTTTTCGAGCATTCGGACTTACTAAAAAAATTCGTTCTTGTGAGACTGACACTCGAACTTAGAATATTTCTGCGAAATGGACGATCGCACCTCGAAAGTCTAAAGGAACAAAAATAATTGAATAAGTTTTAATAAGGGCTATCATCTCAAATATCGTATTTTTAAAGTCACATTTAACAACTTTATTTTTTCGGACAATTGTTGCTCAGTTGGGTAATTAAGTGATTAGGTAGTGAGGTCATTATGTTATTTAGTAATTAACAACCAATTTTATATATTTTCTTTCCTTACCCGAACCAATTTTTTTTTATTATCTTTAGCCAATGCATTACATTTTTACAAAAACAAAAAGTATACGAAACATTTACTAAACATTTACGAAAAATAAGTTCAAAAAACTAAAGCCCGACTACTAAAAATCGCTCTCTAAATAGTATGAAACAAGAAAATATTCTCACCTGAAATTGTTATGTACAAACTATTAATTTTTTTTGTCTATTTAATAAAAAATTTACACAAAATATATTTGATTGCATATAATACTAATTTATAGTGATGTTTGAAGGAGATTCGTGGTACACTGAACCAAAAAGGTACATTATATTAATGAAAAGGTGCATTAATTTCAATGAATTATTCATTGATTTTGGTCCAATGAACTGTGGTCATTGATTTCAATGAATTTTCTTCATACTTTAATGAATTGTTCATTAAACTTAGTGATTTTCAATGAATGGTTCCTTGAATATCAATGTACACTTCATTGAATTCAATGAACACGTTCATTAAAAAAAATGCCAAAATTAATGATTTTTTCATTGAATTTAATGAAAAGCTCATTGAAAAAAATTAATAGTTTGTACATAACAATTTCAGGTGAGAATATTTTCTTGTTTCATACTATTTAGAGAGCGATTTTTAGTAGTCGGGCTTTAGTTTTTTGAACTTATTTTTCGTAAATTTTTAGTAAATGTTTCGTATACTTTTTGTTTTTGTAAAAATGTAAGGCATTGAATTTAATGAAAAGTTCATTGAATTTAATGTAAAGTTCATTGAATTCAATGAACTAAACCTTACATTGAATTCAATGAAGTTTACATTGAATTCAATGTAAGGTTCATTGAATTCAATGTAAGGTTCATTGAATTCAATGTAAGGTTCATTGAATTCAATGTATAGTTCATTGAATTTAATGTATAGTTCAATGAACTTTACATTGAATTCAATGTATAGTTCATTGAATTCAATGTATTAAAGTTCATTGAATTCAATGCATAGTTCATTGAATTCAATGTATTATAGTTCGTTGCATTCAATGTTTATTTCATTGAATTTAATGTATTTAGTTTATTGGATTCAATGTACAGTTCCTTTAATTTGATGTATTCAGTTCATTGAACTCCATGTATATTTCATTAAATTTAATGTATTTAGTTTATTGGAATGAATGATCTATACATTAAATTCAACGAATTATTTGTTAATCCCTCTCTAAAAATTTTTAAAATAAGGATATAATTACAATTTCAACCATATTTTTTTATTTTAAAGAGTCAGTTAATATACAAATTTTCGAAGATTTTGAATAGTTTTTAAATTTATAAAAATATACGGCAATAAACTCCCACAGGAGAGTGCATGCCGCAGGATATTTTAATTGAAATAATTGAAAAATTTTAAAGCACACATCTACGGCTCTAATAAAACTAGCAAATTGAAATTTTACACCATTCATTAATGAGAAATGAGGAGAAGTTCTTTTCTCCAACAGCAAGGATTAATGGTTGAATATTTTCGACTTTGTTTTTGGTTGAATATTTTCGCCTGGTTGAATATTTTCGACTTCCTGGATGCTGCTTCCAACAAAAACGAATGCCTCTTGGGAACTGGTAATTGTATGCTTTAGGAAAATTTTTCTTCCAAAGTTGTCCTTACTGCATACTTTTTGAGTGGGCACCAAATACCCATGAAGGCTCCAAAGAAGTTTCATAGCAGTACTGTCTGGAAAGATTTTAATTGAAAAAAATAACTATTTATTTATTTAGCCTCGAGAAAAATTAAGCTTACTACTGTAATTAGTGAAATCTTCAATTTCTGCCAGCTTTGCCCGCACAGCTTTATCTTTTATGTAGTTTTCATTCTTTAAACATTTTTTTTAAACAAAAAAATGTAAAAATTTTTTGAAAATGATGGCAGCAGTCACTAAAAATGCCAGGTATATTTCTAATTATTTACTAATACTAATAGTAATTCAACAGATTTCAATTTTCTTTTATATTCAAAGCACAACATTTTCCTCACTTTTAATTTAATTTATTATCACCCTTTATCTAAAATTTACACACACAATTGCCACACGTCTTAACAACTTCGCGTTTCACTTCAAACAAAATTGGGAAGGGAATAAATTAGTATACATTGAATTTAATGAACTGAATACATTTAATTTAATGAACTATGCATTGAATTTAATGAACTATACATTGAATTCAATGAACTATACATTGAATTTAATGAATTATGCATTGAATTTAATGAACTAAACATTGAATTTAATGAACTATACATTGCATTTAATGACCTAAACATTGAATTCAATGAACTGTTCATTAAAAATTAATTTATGGCTCGTTAAAATTTGATTTACAACTGGAATCAATGAACTTTCATTGATATCAATGAAAAGTTCATTAAAATAATGAAAACAAATCATTGATATTTATTTAGACATTTTTAATGAATGTAACTTCATTGATTTCAATGAACAGTACGTTAAAAACTATGAGCAATTCATTAAAATTCAATGATCTTTTAATTAAAATCAATGAATTAATTTTAACGTATGCTTTTCATTAAATTTGTTTTTTCTGTGTAGTATGTCACCTACCTGATAATTTAATAGATCACAAATTAATTAACTAACAACTTTCCGTACAAGGGTAAATAATTTAATCTTAAAAAATTAACATAATAAATAACAAGGTCACATAGAAAAAATTAAAAAACACCATTTTGTATCCCAAATACAGTTATAATGCTGTAAATGGAGAGCAGATTTTTTGAAAGCATAATTTTAAAAAATCATTATATTGAAAAATGGGTTTTTAGACAAACAGTATTTTAAAAATGCTGTAAAAAAATACAGCATTTTGACAATACAGACTTTTGACAAGCAGAAAACTGACCCGCTCCGAATAAAATCAAGTAAAAATTGCATTTCTGACTACTTTTCATATGACATAACATTATCTTGTTAAAATTATTCCAGTATTCCGAAAAATGTTTTATCTGTTTTTGTCATCAAAGGCTACACAGTAAAAAATTTGAGGAAAAATTTTATCTTTTTTATAACATTTGTGTGGTATAAACTTTTTTTATTCCAAATAATTTATAAATTTGATACCACTCAATATTATAAAAATAATAAAACAAATATAATTTAAAATTTTCATATGGATATCATGTGTAAATCAAAATATATTTTGGTTTGAATGTAAAAAATTCACCGTAATCGGGAAATTTAAAAATATAGTGGTTTCGGTTGGTCTGACGAGAAAAATTGGTCTGTAAAACTTTATAAGATTTGATGGTATAAATTTGAAAGTATTTTAGGTTTGGATTTATATGTACACCAAATAGTATAAAATTTATCCTCATATTTTTTACTTTGTAAAAATATTTTTGTGAAATTTTTTCCAAAATGTTGCTTTTTATAGTTAAAACAAAATGACCCCAATATCTCTTTCCAATCAAAAGTTATGGCTTTTTCATTCTATTGACATAAATTTCATTTCTAAATTAAAATTCTCTATTCTTCGTTGCTGAAATATTGACCATTAAGTAAATTTTTGTTTTTTTTATTGACTTAATTGACTTAATACAAGTTATGACATTATTAATTGAACCTTTTTCATACAATTATATAATTTAAGAATTTATTTTAGTTATAACCTAAATGGTAGATCTAATATGTGCATTCTCTTTAGTCTTCTTACATCTTCACTTTCATCTAGCAGACTGATAGCTAAAGGATTGGGATGAATACTTAGTCTTTCGAGATATCTATTGCTAAAGTTTTTAATTTATTCTTTAACTGTAGTAATATTGAGATCTCTATGCAAAACATTATTTGTTACAAACCAAGGTGCATTTGTAATAAGCCTTAATGTTTTTGACTGGAATCGTTGCAGAATTTCTACATTTGAGTTTGATGCAGTGCCCCAAAGTTGTATTCCATAGGTCCACACTGGTTTGAGGATTGTTTTGTATAGGATCAGTTTATTATTTAAATTTAGTTCTGATTTTGGACCAAGAAGCCAGCACATTTTTTTTGATTTAATATTAAATTGTTGTTTCTTTGCTTTAATATGGTCTTTCCACTTTAACCTTCTATCTAAATGGAGTCCTAAGTACTTTACTTTGTTTACTTTTGGAATTTGAGTTCCATATAGTTGCACGTCATGACAATCCCCTCTTCTCATTGAGAATGTTATGTGCGCTGATTTTTCAGTATTTATATATATACTAGCTGAAACCCGGCGCGTTGCTGCCACTCTCCCTATTCAAAAACCCATAAAATGTTATCAGTTAAACAGCATGTCTAAATTGAGGTCAAATACTGAATTCTAAGACTGTGCGACCTATATCCACAAAGCTATTCGATATAACAAATTTGGGTTGTATAGGAAGTGCCACTCCCTGTTCATCACCGCTAATAGAATGTAATCAATTAAGCTGGATGTCTACATGGAGGTCGAATACCGAATTCCAAAACTGTGCGACATATAACTCCAAAACTATTCGATAGCACAAATTTTGATTGTATGGGAGGTGCCACTCTCCTTTTCCCTACGCCCATAAAATTTTAGCAATGAAACTGCATGAGTACATTGAGGTCGAATACTGAATTTTGAGGCTGAGTTACCTATAACTCCAAATCTATTCGATATCGCAAATTTGGGTTAAATTGGAGGTGTCACGCCCCCCCGACAAACTCTAAAAAATTTTATCAGTAAATCTGCAAGCGTAAATTTTGGTCGAATACTGAGTTCCAACGCTGTGCGACCTTGAACTCCAAAGCTATTCGATATCACAAATTTTCGTTGTATGGGAGGTGCCACTCCCCCTTGATCAACGCTCATAAAATGTAATCAATGAAACTGCATGTGTACATTGAGGTCCAATACTGAATTCCAAAGCTGTGAGACCTATAACCCCAATGCTATTTGATATCTCTAATTTGGGTTAAATAGGAGGTTTCACGCCCCCTTGTCGTACGCCCATAAAATGTAATTAATGAAACTGCATGTATAAATTGGAGCCGAATACTGAATTCTGACGCTGATATTCAATATCGCAAATTTACGTTAAATGGGAGGTGCCACGCCCCTTCTATGAACATACATTGAATTAATGAAACTGCATGTGTTTATTGAGGTCGAATACTGAATTTCGGCGTTGTACGACTTATAACTCTAAAACTATTTGATAGCACAAAGTTGGGTTGTATGGGAAGTGCCACTCCCCTTTGCCCTACGACGACAAAATGTAAGTATTGAAAATGCATGTATAAATTTAGGTCGAATACCGAATTCTTACGCTGTCAACCTATAACTTCAAAGCAATACGATATCGCAAATTTGGGTTGTAAGGGAGATGTCACGCCTCCCTGTCCAACGCCCATAAAATAAAACCATTGAAACTGCATGTGTAAATTGAGGTCAAAAACTGAATTCCAAAGATGAATTCCTATAACTTCAAAGCTATCGATATCACAAATTTGGGTTGTATGGGAGGTGCCCCTCCCCCTTGTCCACTCCCATAAAATTTCATCATAGAAACGGTACGTCTAAATTGTGGTCGAATACCGAATTTCTAAGCTGTGCGACCCATAACTCTAAAGCTATTCGATAACAACAATTTTTTATTTATATGTGGGAGGTAAAAGGGGGTGTGACATTGCCCCTTAAACCATCTCGTACTCAAAGCAAAGCGTACTTACAAAATTTGAGCTCAATCGGACCAATGGTTTCGAAGTATTTTGATATTTTCTTAAAAGTAGGCGTAGATGAAGTATGACCACGCCCATTTTTTCAAAGTTAATTATAGTTATCATACGAACTTATTTACCAAATTTTAATTTAATACGACCAAAACCGTCTCAAATACAGCATTTTTATTGATTTGTGGGCGACAAAAGGGGGTGTGGCACAAAACATGCAAAGATACACACATGCAATTTCTTATGTGCACCCTCCACACAGACCCCAATCACCCCTGAAAATTTCATTGAAATCGGGCAAGCCGTCTAGGAGGAGTATGCGAACAGGAAGTTTTGCCACTTAATTTTATTATATAGATATCAAAACAGAGGGCGCAAAGTGAGCGTGGTCAATTTTTCTTTCAGTAAACACTTAAATTGGATTACTACGAACATTTGAAAAAAAATTATCCAAATCGGTCCAGCCGTTTTCCGATTTTAGATAAATCGAAAAAATGTGGGCGCAAAAGTGGGCGTGGTCAATTTTTCTTTCCGACAAAACTTAAATTGGAGTACTACGAACATTTGAAAAAAAAATTATCCAAATCGGTCCAGCCGTTTTCCGATTTTAGATAAATCAAAAAAGTGGGCGCAAAAGTGGGCGTGTTCAATTTTTCTTTCCTTAAAAACCTAACTTGGACTAAAACGAACATTTAAAAAAAAAAATTATCCAAATCGGTTCGGCCGATCTCGAGTTATGGGATTACATCGCATTCGGACACTTTCTTTTATATATATAGATTCCATTTTTCTAACCAGCTTTGTAACTTATCTAACTCAGTTTGGATGAGGTCAGAAGCATCAGATGGTGACTGCATCGAAGCTATTAATGCTGTATCATCAGCATATGTAGCGATTGTGACATTGTCATTAGTTGGCATATCTGAAGTAAATATTGTATATAAAGTTGGGCCAAGGACGCTTCCTTGAGGTACTCCTGCCTGTATGTTACAGATATGGGAACGTTCTTGGTCAACTTTTACATAAAAGCATCTATGGCTCAAGTATGATTTTAGCACTAAATAGAAATTAGTCGGAAGTAGAGATTTTAATGTAAATAGTAATCCTTAATGCCAAACTTTAGCAAATGCTTGTTTCACTCCTATAAACACTGCTGAGCAAAATTTTTTGTTTTCCAGCGTATCAATTATACTGTTTATAATACGATGGCATTGCTCAGGTGTACCATGTTGGCTACGAAATCCAAATTGATATTCGGGTATAATGTTATACATTCCAGAACTGGTTTCATTCTTCCTAAAAATATTCTTTCGAATAGTTTTGAGAATGTTGCCAGTAGACTTATTGGTCTATACGACGTTAAAATATTTTCAGGCTTCTTTGGCTTCAGAATTATAATTATCTCGGCACATTTCCATTGTGCAGGGAAATGGCATAATCTCAAAATAGAGTTAAATATTAGCGTTAAAAATAAAAAGCTTTTTTTGGGCAAACACTTTGCTACTTTGGTATCAATTTTGTCAAAACCAGGACATTTCCCTCCGCCAAGTTTGATTATTTCAGCTTTGACTTCACTGGGTGTAATGTGCCATATTGGTAAATCCATTTGACACAGAATTAAGTAAATTTGTATACAGTTTTTCTATTCCATTCAATACCAATTTTCTTTCTTTCATAACTTTGAGCAGTCGTCAACAGAAAAAATGACTTTAGCATCTGCTTATTCTGAATTTTTAAAAACATTAAAACGAGAAGTGTTTTTAAAAATTATATAACTATATGCAATAACTTCTCCAGTAACACCGAGTATATCAGCTAGTATCATATAAAAAAGGAAACAAAATTTTCAAAAATGGTCTAAAAGCACTTAAACCAGGCGCCTAGTTAACAGAAAATATTCCTTGTTTGGCAACTCTATCCATAAAACGGACAATCAACTTAGTTTTTTAATAACACCGCCAGACAACATGCCATTGAAGCACATTAAGCATGCTTCACAGATAACTAACGGATATCCTGTCTGTCTGACTCAACACTCATTTAGCTAAAAAAAAAATAAAATATAAAAAATAACAAAAAAAAAACATACAAAGAAAAACAATTGGCAGCACTTCATGGTATCCTTGGTATTAAATTAAAACCTCCTCCAAAGAAAACAATGGTGCCCGGTTGCAGCATTGTTTTGCAAATGAGGCAATAGTTTCCTCATAAATGATTCAAGCCCCGGCTTGCTTTTGTATTCTACTCTTTCACTCTTTCTTCCTTTTCGTGGTTCACGCTTTCTTAATGCTTCCGCTACTTTTGTTTCCTTTATTTTATTTTCTTGTTTTCGTGTTTTTCGAAAACGGTTAAAACTTCGTTGAAGCTTCCACCAACAAGCGGCTCGCCGTAATGCATGCAATTAAATGAGTACTTAAAATGGTTTCTTTCCGTTTATCACGTCTCGGCATTCGGCATTCTGAAGGTATTGCAGCCAGCCGCATGTGAATTTTTATGCATTTTTATTACTTGTTAAAGCCATGTTCAACAGAAAATAAAATTATTTCATTTCATTTTAGGCAACATCCTAGCCAAAGGAGAAAAACCATTAACCATTAATTTGAGAGTCAAATGAAATTGGTACGTATAGCTGAAATTCTATGTTTTGTAATTGAATTTAAAATTGTTCTAACGGTGTTCTTTAAGCAAAAATGTAGGCATATTAAGTTCTATGGGCGGTAAGCAAGATCATTGCGATAAAATTTTTGTGCTATCGAGAAAAAGAATGGAATTGTTTTAGTTAAGTGTGCAACAGCTTTTTAGAGACTTGAGAAGTAAGCCATTAAAAATGTTGTAATATAAAATTTTCAATTCAACAATTCAAGGAAGTTCAATCGCAAAATTGCTATCAGGAAAACAGATTGTCTCAATTCATTCTTATTTTATATCCATTTATTTGACTATATTCTGTTCGTTAGTTTTAATTTATGAAAATTTTTAAATTAAACTAAAATTTTATTTTATTACTTTGGCAACTCAGTCTTCAACGGTCTGCATCTTTATGCCTTAACTTAATTTATTTAGCTTACAAATTTTATCTCCATTTTACTCTTTACCAAATCTGACAAATACGTAAAAACGACAGTCTGCATATCAGAAAGACGTCTCTGACGTTTGAATCCCATGAAAATGACATGTTGACATATCGTATAATTTTGCACTTTTGAATAAGCCAATGCAAAAAATCAAGAAAAAAAGAAATAAACTCAGTTAAGACTCAAAATGCTATAAACTGACGTAACGGAACCGACTCACAAGCAGACGGGCATAAAAAAACCGACAAATAAATATACTGACACAAGCAAGCAAGCATAATGCTTACAAGAAGTACATACATATGTATAGTACATACAAGGTATCTAGAAAGAAAAAAAAACAGAAATTCACGACTTAAAAAGTTGGAAATATTTCCGCTTTTATAGCGCAGGCGTAATACAACAGTTACAGTTAGTTATTCATCTTTTTTATTCTCTTACATGCTTCGAACAGCAGAATGTTCTCTAATCTTTCAAAGCCCGAATGCTTTACTATCCGTCATTCTGTGGCTAAGCAAGGATTAATTTTTTTCACGCGATTCAAATGTTGGCTTTATGTTTCAATGAAAACAAACCAAAATATAGTTATAAGCCACATAAATTCTTAACTGAGGAATTGATTTAATAATTTAAAAAAAAAGAATTTTTTGTGATGTTCTTAGTACTTTATTTTTATATATTTTGATGTATTATTTGTTTAAAGCTGATTCTTTGTTGCTTTATTATGATTTTTTTTGATGAATCTTCTAATGGTGCGATTGATAATAACAAAGCCTTAGTTCATGTTTTATGTAAACAATATAATGGTTTGAACGTGATTCATTTTAATGCCTGAAGTTTGAATGGATTTAAACTTGATTACGCAAGATATATTTTTGAAAACTCACCTGCTGACATAATTTGTATATCTGAGACATGGTTTAAACATGATATACCTGATTCATTTTATACTTTTAATGACTTTAAACTTTTTCGCAGTGACAGGTGTGGAAAACGAGGTGGAGGTGTGGCTATATATTGTAAGTCTTATTTAAATGTTAGATTTGTAAATAAAAGTAGTGGTATGTGTGAGTTCCTTAATGTAGAAATCTTTAATAAAAATACTAGTATCCTTGTGTCGTGTGTTTATAACCCCCATCGTTGTAATAGTGTTGAATCTTTTTTTACTGATCTCTCTAGTAGGGTACTTAGTTATGATTTTTTTGATTATTTGTGGCGACTTTAATGTTAATATGCGCCGTACTGATTCTGCCACTGAGAACTTTTTTTTACACTCAACGACGTGTGGTTTAAAAACCGTGAATTCCAATATTCCAACAAGATATGGACATAATTGTGAGCCTAGTCTACTTGATATATGCTAAGTTTCCGACATTTCCTTAGTTTTAAAATTTGACCAAATGACTTTCCTCTCGGACCATGATTTAATATTCTGCAGTGTTAATGTAAACTTTGGTAGTACTAACAAGGCAAGTTTTTCATATCGGGACTACAAATCTGTTAATTTTGAAGCACTTTTTCGTGACCTGTCTAGTATGTAAATGACTGCTACCTGTATGACTCTGTGTACGAAAAACTAAGAGTTTTCGTGAACGAATTAAATGTTGTCTTCGAACTTAATGTTCCTTTACGTAGAGTTGAAGTTAATAATTCCTGTTGTCCCTGGTTCACTAATCGTGTTATGTGTGCCATTAAATTAAGATATAAGCTTCATTCTAAGTGGAAAACTAACCGTTCGAATGAAAACTGGGAAAATTACAAAAGAGCGCGTAATGATGCCACTCTAATAGTTAATTTGGAGAAGAAAAAATTCTTCAGTGCTAAGCTTAATCCGCACCTAAACTCCAAACAGCTTTGGCAAAATATTAAAAAACTTAGAGTATTTAGCAATGAACAGAAGGACTGCAACTTGGACCCTAATCTGCTTAATGAGTTTTTTTTGACCAGTGGAAGTTCAAGTTCGAATACATTTACTAACGTTTTTGAAGCACCTACAATACCTGATAACACTGACTTTCCCTCATTTGAATTTGTGTGTGTTAATGAAGATCGTGTGGCTAAATGTTTAATGCAGTTAAGTTCTAACGCAATAGGAATCGATGGAATGCCTCTTAGGTTTATTAAACTTGTCCTTCCTTATATATTAGGTCCTTTAACCCATATCATAAACCACTCACTTACCTGTTCCCGATTTCCTGAGTTGTGGAAAGTAGCAACGGTAATCCCAGTAGCTAAAACTGCATCCGCATCAGATCCCAAGGACTACAGGCCCATTAGTATATTACCTGCCCTGGGCAAGATTCTAGAAAGAATTATGACTGATCAAATCGCTGAATTTTTATTTGATAATAAGCTTTTATCGCCATTGCAGTCTGGCTTTAGAGCTGGGCACAGCTGTTCGACGGCAGTATTAAAGATAGTTGATGATATTAGGATAGCGTATGACCAAAACTTTATAACTCTTCTCTGCCTTATTGATTTTTCTAAAGCTTTTGATTCTATTTGTCATACTTTACTTTGTAATAAGCTTCAACATTATTTTTATTTTAGTAATAATGCGGTTAAATTAGTTTCTCATTACCTTGAAGGCAGAAAGCAACGAGTAAAAGTTGGTGACACATTTTCAAACCTTAAAACAATAAAAACAGGAGTTCCTCAAGGATCGATTTAAGGCCCCCTTCTATTTTCTATCCTTTTAATGATGTTTTCTCCATTTGTGAACATTCTTTTATACATGCGTACGCCGATGACATTCAAATTTACATTTCTCGGCCAGCTTGTCTTTTAGAAGACTGGAGCTATAGATTGAACTTGGATTTACTCTCGCTAAACAGGTGGGCTACCGCAAACTTGCTTCTTATAAATCCTTTAAAGTCAAAAGTTTTGCCGATTGCGAGGACTGACTCAGGCTTTGTAGATATTCCGCCATTGTTCATTGGGTCTAATCAGTTGGAATTTGTAAGCAAAGTAAAAAATCTTGGCTTTGTATTGAATTCTAAACTAACATGTACTGATCATATTATTAGTGTCGTTGGGAAAATATACGGAACATTACGATATTTACGTACTTCTTCTAGCTTTACCCCTCTAGAAACACGTCACAGACTTGTGGTTCAAATGATTATGCCTCATATATCTTTCTCAGACGTTGTGTATAGCCAGCTTGACTCACAGTCGCAACATAAACTTCTTGTTGCGTTTAATAACGCTGCTAGATATGTTTATGATGTTAATAGATTTGATCATATTTCTGTCCGAAGTAGAGGCATTTTAGGTTGCGGTTTAATGAATTACTTGAACGTTCGAAACATTATATTTTTACATAAACTTATTAACTGTAAAAGCCCTGAATATTTATATGAAAAACTTCTGTTTTTACAATCTTCTCGATCCTCAATTTTAATCGTTCCTAGGCACAACTTTTTAAACAGCAGTAGATTCTTTTTCATAAGCACCATTAGACTTTGGAATTCACTACCAAATTATTTAAAACAAATAGTATAAAGAACCAGCTTTAAACGTGCAATATATAATCATTTTGATATACAATTTAATCTATAATTTTAATCTATTTTATCTATCGTTTTCTTTTCTTTTTCTATACATCTCTTATAAACTTATCCCTGAACTATATTCAATTTTTGCTGTTGTTTATCTTTTTCTTCTACTAGTTAAATAAGTTACTTAGGATATTTCGTTCCTGATGTTTCATACATAATATTTTTGCTAATAAATAATAGTTAATTTTGTCTACTTTTGAAATTTTTTCTGATTTGTATAATTGTAGTTTTAATCTAGCAAGTTAAGTTACGATTCTTAATGTACTTTATTTCAATTGATGTACTATAAAAGACCCAGTCTTAGTGTACAATATTATAAACATTAAATAAAATAAAATAAAATAAATAAATAATTTGACACCAATGTCATTTCTTTATTTTTATTAGATATGCTCAAAACACTGTTGAATAACTTCTTCTTTCATATGCCAATTATTTAGTAGATCGGACCCAGTTTTGCTAACAGTTCATCAAATTTTAAACAAAGCTAGTCAACCGCAGCAAACTAAAAACATTTACATAAACTTCGCGAATAAATATAATGAATCAAAGAAAAATTAAAAATAAGCACATAGCTAGTCAATAGCAGCAAACTACAACTTCTTTAGCTGTTTTTGACAACTACCAATCGCCAAAAAACTGTCACGGCTACCATGTTAAATAATTATACTATGGGTTGTCCATTCATTTAACGTTTACTCACAAGAATGAAGATGAAGAACCTATACACCCGTAAAATTGAAGAGGAGAGCAAAAAAGCAATTTTTTTAATGCCATCAAAGCAATCAGATGCAGGAATATCATACTTTTTTGCAGTACTAAATACCCTGCAAAGTCCACTATCGACCAGATTTTCACGCTAAGATAATTCTTGGAGAAGACTCAAGAAAAACAAGTCGACACCCAACATCTTTTTGTCGACTACAAAGCCGCCTTCGACAGCCCAATAAGGAAGCACCTGTACTCCACCATGTCTGAATTTGGTATTCCTGCAAAACTAATACGACCTTGCAGGATGACACTGAGCAACACCAGCAGCGCAGTTAAAATCGGGAAGGACCTCTCCCCACCATTTATTACCAAACGAGGTTTCAGACAAGGTGATTCCTTATCGTGCGACTTTTTCAACCTAATGATGGAAAAGATCATCCGAGCTGCTGATCTGAGACGTAGTGGCACAATATTCTACAAGAGTGTTATGCTGCTTGCGTATGCTGATGACATCGATATCATTGGCCATAATACGCGCGAAGTCAGTGCAGCATTTTCCAGATTAGAAAGAGAGTCAAGTCGAATGGGTCTGGCAGTGAATGCAGATAAAATGAGATACTTGGTGTCAACTAATAAACACTCCCAGCGTCTTGGAACCCACGTTACCGTTGACAGTACCTCCTTCGAGGTTGTGAAGGACTTCATTTATCTGGGATCCAGCATAAACTCAACCAACGACATCAGCATTGAGATCAAACGAAGAATAACTCTTGCCAACAGGTGTTACTTTGGGCTCAGTAGGCAATTGAGAAGCAGAGCCCTCTCTCGACGAACGAAAATCACGCTCTATAAATCGCTTATCATGCCCGTCCTACTTTACTGCCTGAACAGATAGAACGGCGTCAGCGGCTAGCGTCAACAAAATGTATGAATTCAAGGTGAAACGCTCGCCGTCGGCCGCCGAAATAGAATCTAGTTCAATTTTCAGTTTGCCGCTGTCATTGAGCTCTCTTCAGAGCGAGAACAGTGGTAGCGAACTTGATTCATTTCGAGCTGACGCTGCGGCAGAGAGCGCCGCTAGTCGCTGACGCCATTCTATCTGTTCAGGCAGTTATGCATAACAAACCTGGACGCTGAGCAGTTCAGATGAAAAGACTTTAGGAGCATTCGAGAGAAAGATTCTTCGTAAGATCTACGGACCAATCTGCGTCAATGGCGAGTACCGAATACGGTGGAATGATGAACTGTATGAGCTGTACGCTGACATCGACGTAGTCAAGCGCATTAAAATCGAGTAGCTTCGCTGGCTTGGTCATGTTCAGCGCATGAAAGACGATGCTCCAGTGAAGAAAACATTCGATTCGGTACCCAGCGGCGGTCAACGCAGAAGAAGACGACCGCATCTTCGTTGGAAAGACCAAGTAGAGGACAACCTGACGAAGCTTTGAATTTCCAACTGGCGCCAGCAAGCGAAAGACAGAAATGGCTGGCGCAAATTCTTAGATGAGGCCAAGACCGACATACTGTTGTAGCGCCAACTAAGTAAGTAAGTAAGTAAATACCCAAGGATACATTTCACTGTTGCTTTTTATACTACGTTCTGTACTCTTTGTTTGTTTTGATAGAAAATTTAAGTGAGTTTTTAAAAAGCTAATTTCAATGTTTTGTTGTCAAATGTATTCCCACCGCTGACGGCTTATTGGATTCACTGGCACATGATATTTTCGAATTTTATCACCAAAATAAACTGTTTTGTAAATACCGTACGTTGAAGGCATTATTATTGTAATAATTATAAGTTAATAGTCGCGATTTTATTTTAATTGAAAAAAGAAACGGCTAGCAAAATATAAGAAGAATATATTTATTTTCAGAATAAAATAAAATGACAGTATTTAGCTAGCAACAAAATTTGAAAACAATTTTCAATAATAATTATCAAAGCAATAATTATTATAAACGCAATGCAAACTATTTTTTCTCTGCTAACAGGGTTGCAAAATATAGAATAACTTCTTTTTTTTTAAAAAATACACATCAAATTACTGAATCATAACTTTTATTATAGAAGACCATCAAACCCTGGCTGTCATTTAAATTAGAGAGAGAATATATTTTTATTTACATATTTACGGCTGTTGTCAAACGAATGGACAACCTATTTTAATTGAACCATGCTTTTCAGTAGTCTTTGAGTGACTCAGCTGTGATCAACTCACTGTTTTTTTAAGGTCGTATAAGATTTCAAACATTTTGGAACTCATTCATCTGAACTATATTGAACAAATTGAACGTTCAAATTGGCTACTCAATCATATGACATTTTAAAGCAGCAGGCTATTTATAGATCACTGCCATCAACTCTACCAGGGTTGCCATCTGTTCTAGTTGCTTCTTATTTCAATATGAACACCAATAATTATTGAAATATATACATTATTTTTTGGGTTTTTATTATTTTTTACCCAAAAGGCAGGGACTGATATCTAAGCAACCCTGGAATACAAAATTTTTTGGAACGAAATTCTCCAATTTTTTTTTTTTTTTTTTGGATTTATTGAAGTTATTTCATGTAATATATTGTATTATTTGATTTTTTATGATTTTTTTTTTTATTTTCAAAATGCCAGAAAAAGGAACTTAAGCTGGTATGACAATTGTTTCTTTTTATGATTTTAAAAAAGCAAACAGAGTAACAACCAAACTAAGCGATAAAATTTTAAGGTGGTGTGAGATGTACGATCAGAGTGACCGTTTTCAGTAGATTCACTACTAGATTGGTAGATTTAGTAGATTTTTTCAAGCTGCTAGTAGATTTTTAGTAGATTTTCAAAAATATTTTCTACATTAAAAGTTTCAAGGTAATTTTTGTAGACAAAACTTTCCTATTTGTTATGTAGCAAATATTAGTAGTAAAAAAAAGAATCTTTAGGTGCACAACACTGCTACTTAAAGTTTACGACACTGCTACAGTCAAAGCTGCTTCCTTTTTTGCGCGTACAATCTGAAAAAAATATTTGCAGGATATAAAGTCATTTCATAAAATTCAATAAAGTTTTGCGATGAAAGAACATTTGAGCATATATATCGCGATGATTGAAAAAAATCAGAACTTCAAAAACTGGCTCTGTCAGAACAAAGATGGCAATTGCAAGGTTTGCAGTAGAGATCTGCAGCGATGAACTGCAATTGCTTTTACACTCAGTACATACTTGGTTTTTATATGACTCAATATCATTAATGCCATGCAATATATTCAACGCCATCGGGCTCACTTACAACATCAAGCGTGTTGCATTAGCCGATCGTACCAATGTCAAACACTGTGTGATGTGTGCCTCGACTTCAGTGGATCATATGGATGTTTGCATAAAATAATTAACTGCTTTATTTTGTACTAGCAAATACCTGCTGCTAGGCCTGCGATAAAAATATTAAATACCATGTTAAAATTTTAAATCTTAAAATGAAAGTATTTAGTTGTATTAAAACAAATTCAAAATAAAAAATGATTGTGTTTGTTTTGTTTAATTATGAAAAAATGGTAAATATATTAAGAAATAACTTTATTTAATTTGAATAACTTATTTTAACGGTAATTGTTATGATGAAATAAATTTACCTGGCTTTCTTTTTTTTTTACTTTTGAAAAAGTCCTGCAAAACAGCGTTATAAAAAAAATTTGGATTAAAAATTTTTAAAATTTGTAATCAAAAATGTAATTTTTTACATATGTTCTGAAAATAAATATATTCTTCTTAAATTGTTGTAGTTAATCGGCCCTCTTCAGTTATTAATTGTTGTTATTGGGCTTCGGCCAAACAACAATTCTTCTTAAATTAAAAAAAAACCGTTATAATGACATCAAACTATTGGCGATATCTCAAAAACTATAGACTTGTTCAATGCATAACAGTGCATTTTTGTATGGACAGTCGTTGATTAATAAAATTAACGGTAATTTTCTTTTCTTTTTGGAAATATTTTGTACGGATATTAGGTATGTTTTAAAAAAACCTGTGATTATGACATTAAAATTCTTGCTTTATCTCAAAACTATAGATTTTCTCTAGAATGAGAAAAAACGATTAAAATTTCATGTTTTGACTTAGCAAGCAAATATTTCCGCCATTTTCAAATCGATTTTCATCCGTTTTTCTTTGTTTCAAAGCTCAATTAAGTGAATTGGGAAAATGAGAAAAGGTTTACTGTTACTTCACCAATGCAATGTTTTATATTGCTTTAAAAAAATCTAAAATATCCAACCTGTGCTAAACAATAGGCCAGGAGTTGCTTTTGTTGCATATATTTTTTTATTTTAATTTTTTATTTAATTTTAATTTTCCTTATTCTTTCATATAACATAATTTACCTGCAAAAATTGTTCTATTTTGACACAAACAGTTTCTATCATTTAAAATCATAGGCCTCCTCCCCTCCTATGATTTTTTGATGAAAACTAATTTGCTTAAAATGTTGTTATATTTTTTGCAATGTGCTACAGCTTAAAAACTAATTTATGTGAAAAACATTTTCAAATATAGCTTAAAAAAGAATTCTGTGAAAAAAATTTCAAATATTTCAAACTATTCCAAAGTTATACACATAAATCTATGTTTTAATCTATTTCCTTATCTATATATTCAAAGTTAACGTTATAGTTATAGTAGAATTTGTCCTGACCCAATTCAATGAATTTTTTATGATCGTTTTATGAATTTGTAAAAGTGTAAATTGAAACACTTTTTTAAACCGTTTGAAACATCAATGCATGACGATCAGAATTTTCTGATATATACAGCATTCTTATTGATGTACAGTATTGCCTGGCAGACGTTGTCCTGCCGCAGACCACTTTACTGCTATATACAAATTTTCATGCTGTTCGGAAAAAAAATTTATATATTCGCCATTTTTAGTACAGTTGCCGAAAATAGCCGTATGAACTAAATTATAAATTTTGGTCTAATACAACCAAAACCGTTCAAAGTATAACATTTTTGGTTAATTCTGGGCGGTAATGGGGGTGTGGCAAAATTTTTTCACTTAAACCATATCATACTCAAAACAATAGAATGCCAGAATTTCAGCTCAATTGAGCTTAAACCTAGTCGCCCATTCCAAGCATAACGCAAAACGGGTTCGTCTCATGGCTTTCGATTTGTTTTATTTTTGGGCTATAGGCTCCTATTAAAATTCTAAGAACATAAGTTCATTTATTTTTTTTATCGCCATTCGTTCAAAAGCCAGAATAGGAACATTTTTAATTAATTGTATCTACGTCAGTTGTAATCCAATTTTTATAAATGAGGTACCGTTTTTATAAATGAGGTACCATTAGAAAGGTATTAGAAAGTAGTTCCTGGTAAAAATATATTATTTTAAAATTTTGGATGTTAGGGTTGCAAACATATTAAAAAAGGAATTTATTTGCTAATTTCTCAAAAAACGCGTATTTTTTTTGCGATTTTTTATTTTTTAAATTTAAAGAAGAATGTTGCCTTTCAGTCCAAAAGAATTTTATGATGGAGCTTTTTTGAAAGAATTTTATGATGGAGTTATAGCTTGCACATTTTTAAATTTTGACATCAACTCAGTTTCAACATTTTCAAAAGACTCTTTTGAGCAAAACTGATAACATATTGTTGACTCCTTTGTTATAGCCCATTCGTAAAGCTCTCACGCATTTGTTAATTATTTTTCAAATGGTCTTTGAAGACTGGCTCTCATGGAGAGCTTTACGAATCGGATATAACAAAGGAGTAGACAATATTTTATCGGTTTTGCTCAAAAGAGTCTTTTGAAAATGTTGAAACTGAGTTGATGTCAAAATTTAAAAATGTGCAAGCTATAACCGGCACACAAAAGTTACACAGTTTTATTCCCATCAATAGTAGGCAAAATAAAACTCAACGATATTCAGCTTCAGAGGATTTTTTAAGACATCAGCTGATCAAAAAAACATAACTTTTTTGTTTTAAGACCGTTTTTTAAACTTTTTTGAACAAAATCAGTTAGAATTTAATAATCTTCAATATTTTTCAAAAACAAAATTATGTTCACCCTTTTACGAATAAAAGTAAAAAAAAATTAAAAATAGTTTTTTTCGGTATTTACCAGTTTTCTCTACCAAGGTCAAGTGTAAGGTCATCGAAACTTACGAATAAAATGTTGGTCCTTATAAGACAAACCATTTTGCAGATTAAATTTTGCAAATATCTTTACCGTTATGAAATTTATAGGCGATAAATTGCCTCAAAATGATAAGGTATGTGCACAAAAATTGAAATTGCGAAAAAACATATAAAAGCTCCATCATAAAATTGTTTTTGACTTAAAGGCAACATTCTTCTTCATATTAAAAAAAAATCGAATAAAAATTACGCACAAAAATTGAAATTGCGAAAAAAAATATAAAAGCTCCATCATAAAATTTTGTTTGACTTAAAGGCAACATTCTTCTTCAAATTTAAAAAAAAAAATCGAAAAAAATTACGCATTTTTTGAGAAATTAGCAACAAATTTTTTTTAATATGTTGGCAACCCTTACTTCCAAAATTTTAAAATTATATATTTTAACCAAAAACTACTTTCTAATACCTTTCTAATGGTACCTCATTTATAAAAATTGGATTACAACTGACGTAGATACAATTAATTAAAAATTTTTCAACTCTGGCGTTTTCGGACGATTAGCAGAATTGAAAGGTCAATAACTTTTTAACGAATGGCGATAAAAAAAATAAAGCATATTACGATAAAGTTGGATATCGTTTGATATCTATATCGTGTTAATCGGTTCAGTGGTTCTTGCGTGATTGTCAAACATCCGTGCAGTGTCACAATGCTTTTATATATTCGTATATATAGATTAACACAATCTCAAGTGGGGAAAAGCTGGCTGGCAAGGCCGCAAAACATAATTAATGCTGATAACTAAATTCTGGCAACTCTTCTCAATACATTAGCAAAGAAAATTAATAAACACTGTATGAAAGCAAGAATCTCCCTGAAAGTAAAGCTGGATTCACTGATCACCTTCAGCATGTTTTGAAAGTTTTTTCCTATGAAGTTTTCGTTCAGAGAGAAAAATTTCTGCACGCTCTCAACTTGATTAACATTACTTTAAATCAGTTATCAGTGAATTAAGCTTAACTGTCTGACCAGAATCATGTCGTTGTCGTGTCGGTGAGAGAGAATCGCTAAGAGTTGGCCCAGAATTGTAGCGTTGGCTTTGTCGTTTTGCTTTTATTCAATCTGACATTGTTGATTTTCTTGAACTTGCTTCAGTATTCTCATCGTACTCCGA
Source organism: Dichetophora obliterata (assembly GCA_963920525.1). Classification (NCBI taxonomy): domain Eukaryota; kingdom Metazoa; phylum Arthropoda; class Insecta; order Diptera; family Sciomyzidae; genus Dichetophora; species Dichetophora obliterata. The sequence continues at coordinate 43,869,012 of OY986435.1, read as the reverse complement.
TTGAACTAATAATTACTCCACTTCCATTTATTTCACTACTTTTTGCAATACTCTTCATATAAATTTACTGCATTTTCAACTGAAGGCTACTCCTATCATTATTAGAGCAAATAGGAACACTGTTTACTCACTACATTGGTTGACAGATTCTTCAAATTTTGTTAAAATATGGCAATATTTTTAAAGAGAAGCTGAGAGAGCTATCAAATAAACGACAAAGTCAAAATAGAAATAGAAACATTTCTATCTTGGCGTTTTCGTTGTCGTGTTCTGCCGAAATTTTCTCCCATAAGGTTTGCATTGTCTCTGTCAGCGCTCTGCCTGCCGACACGACAACGACATGATTCTGGTCAGACAGTAATAGTCGATACACATTGACTGCGACTAGCGACGAACGCCAATTGTCAAAAAATAGAACGCATGTTTTATTATGAAGATGTATTTTTTGAAGACGACATGACAAAGAGAGAACACGACCACAATTGTTGCTGCCGCGGACTTCAACCTATTTCTAATTTGATAGACGACAGGAGCGAACATAGCAGAGTTTGTTTATATTTTGTATGAAATACAAATTGTCACTATTGTGTTCATTATAATCAAGTCGTCGAGAATACTGCGACATTTCTCTCTGACGGCAAGTTTTCGTTTTGTCGGTGGACGATTGTTGCAGTCAATGTGTATCGGCTATGACTACACAACATGGCTGTCGTGTTATATTGAGAGAAGCTCTCTCGACAAAGAGAGGAAAGCTTTGTTTGCTGTTATATTGTGTTGTTGGTTGAATTTATGCATCAAATAAAATGCTTGATTTTGCAATAATTAAAGAATACCTTTTTCAAAAACCTTGGTAAGCTAAAACAATCTATATTATCATAGGAATCGAATAAAAAAAGAATTATCAAAATCAGTTCAGCGGTTACCGAGCTTATTCTGGATTAAATTTCGTGAGTCTCCTTTTATATAATAGTATAGATTAATGCAAATAAAAATGCGCATTGCACAGTTCAATTTTTTATCTGCTGCATACTTGATGAAGAGGAAGAATCCCAACACAGAAAGGAAAAGTATTTCTCCAAGTGGCTCAGCAGGTCTACATTTGACGAGACTGTCAATATTTTTACTGACAAGAACAGCTCCAGCTCACTCAACTGCTTTTAAAAAACCTCCTGAAATGAATCATTTGCTTTTTTATTTTCTTTGATTATTGCTTTCACAATTTTGATAAGAAAACTTATTATTTTAACAACCTAACAAATTTATTCCAAACCAATAATTTATAATTATTCAAAAATTAAAAATTATTTGGAAATGTTATTTTTAAATAATCTACTTTCATTATTCCTTTTCACAAAGTATTTCTTTCCCTTTTGTGGCGACCGTAGCCTAGTGGGTAGAGTGCGTGGCCCCTAAGCTAAAGAACCGCGGAAGCCCGGGTTCAATTCCAGCTCAGACAGAAAGATTTTTCAATTGAATTAATTTTTCTGTTCGGTCGGCACCTCTCTGCAGACAATGGAAAACCTCAGAGAGTCAAAATTGCCATGTAAAGCTTCTTGAGAACATGAGCCGTTCGGAGTCGGCATAAAACACGTAGGTCCAGTTCTCGGTCATTTGTGATCAAACATTTAATAACACGCACAACACAATTGATCAATAGAAGCTAGGTCAAAGTCCTTCCAAGGGCTGAAATGACCAGTTTTTTTATTTTCTTTTTATTTCTTTCACTTTTACCCGCTGGTTTTTTGAATATCACAAAAATGCAAAAAAAAAAGCAAGTGTCATACCAGCTTTAAGAATAACCCAATAATTTCAAGAAAAAATAAATTTGTTTTCTATTGTAAAAATGCTTAACAGACTGTTATGCTTGAAACTCCATACTTTTTATAAATTCTCTCATTTTGACAAATAATCAAGTTACTCCCTATTACTCGAAATTTCCTTGAATTGGGTACGGATACTTTCACATACTTTCTGTGTTTTTTCGTACTTTTTATCTATATTTATACAATAAAATTAGTGCAATAAATTATAATCGTGCTTGTATTTAATTTACTATCTAAATGTTGTAATTTATTTTAACTAAATTATCAAAACTATGAAAGTGTGTTCAAGGTGGCGACCAGTTGTTTTTTGTTTTGGTTGAAAAATAAGGACTCATATGAAGTGTTTTTTTTTTCTCAAAACAAACCAAGAAATTAATCGATGGTAAGCAATATTGCGTGCCTAGCACATAACCTTAAGAGCAGCCAAAAATATCTCAAAATGACTGACTCCTAGCTGCCCATTATTAAAATAAGCTGGCAATAATAAAAACTTTTAAGAATAGAATAATAAAAAACAAATTTTTCGAATTCTTTAACCAAATTTCTTGTTCACTTAGTTTTTAGTGTTTTCACATACATAAAAAATAAAATATAAAAAAAAGTTGTTTTCACTTTTCTCCATGCTAACTTAATAAAAATCACAAAAGAAAACTTTGTATTGCTTTTAAAATGAACGATGGTGGAAAGTTAAATGCATCCAACCTGTTTTAGCGCCTGAACTTTCGGCATGAGATGCACGATATTTACAAGTGAAGTGAATGAAGCAGGTTGAATACAAGCAGACAAATGACTCGACTCGGTTGCCTTGAAGCGGTCGCAACTAAATGCATTTTAAGTTTGCGGAAAAATTTTAAGAAACTTTTGTAATTTTATTTGCCAACCTTTGGAAGGTTCACGTCGCTGCACAACCCAACCCACCCATTCGCAAAACAGCAACGCCTTTGCATGAAAATTTATTGCATGCGGTGCAGCGTAAAGCACTCAATTTACATGCTTTTCATTGTCCTGCATGAGCGCAAAAAACTTTTGCTGTTGCAGACTTCTTTTGAGCCATTTTAATACAAGCGAGGTGGCCAGCACAGACAGTTATGCTGCAGATGGCTGGATAAACACAGTATTTGGTGTAAGCAGCGGTTGGTTAAAACTTTTAAGCTTACTAAATTGCAAACAACACCAACACCTTAACAAACACAACAATAATAACAACATCTACAAAACCAACAACTCATATAATAGCAGCCAAAACTGCAACAACAACAACAACAACAACAGAAACTAAAGAAGTAAAGTTATAAAACTTTGTGTGAATTTCTGTTTATAGTTTGTTCTTCCTTAAATCTTCAATAAGCACGGTGTTAAGCTAAATTTTGACCCATTCCATAAGCTTAATGCAAACAAACATGAGAACGCAACTTCCACTCACCACTCGCAGCAGCTATTTTAATCTCACCCAAAGCCACCTCAATCAAAACTTGACTGATTCAGTTATAACTTCTTGGAAAAGTTTCTGCAGCTATTTTGTGGTGTATGGTGGTAACTCTGAAAAATTTGACAATAGTATGATTTGGCTTAATAAACTGTTGCGTTAGTCTGCGGACAGAGTAAACGCTGAAGCAGGCAGGCAGGCAGGCAGGCAGGCAGGTTTGCTTACTTGTTCCAGTGCGAGAAAACTCGCTTCATACGATTTCATATAAACCTGCTCGTAGTGTGCAGAGTGGAAGCAGGCAGGTCAGATCAGATCAAAACAGGTTGTTGCGAGAAACCAGGCTGGCGCAGGTTTTTCGCAACTGAATTTGTTCTTTTTGTGTTGTTTTTTGTAATTTTTCAAGGAAACTGCGTTTTTTTATTATCTTTAGAATACAAAACCAATAACAACAAAAACATTCAACAACAACTACACGTTAAACGAAACAAACATCAACAGCAGCAACCACGCACATGTTAGTGTGAGTGTGAGGGTCGTTTTTGGTGGGTATTGACAAATTTGGTTAGCGTCGATAAAGATTGTGTTGCTGTTGGTGATAAGTTGTGCACGCGAAAATGATATAAAACAATAAAGAATTAAATTGCTTCGTTTTGCATTTTTTTTAATATTTTGAACAGTAAAACTAGGGTCTAATATGTTGGCAGCCCTCAAATTCCAAAATTTTTGTAATACAAAAATCAAAAATATTTCAATTGAGATATAAAGTTTTTATGATTTTTCTATGATATTTGTTTGTGTTCGAAATGCCAGAAACAGGCACTTTGAGGATTTTTAAAAAAAAAATCAAGTTTTTTAGGATTTTGGTTTTTTAAATTTTATGCACATATACCTCAAGACTATACTTTAAGCATTATTGTTGTTATAAGTTAACATTTTTGGATTTTTAGAATTTTTTTAGTAAAAGTACTCAAACTCGACATTTTTCAAAAAGGTACACTTCTAATAAAAAAATTCCATAACGACCAAGTTATTCAAGTTAATGACACAATTTTTCTATTTGTATTAAGTGTTGTTTCAGAAAATTGTCTAATAACATTTCATTGCAATTTTAAAAATTTGGATTTTTACGAATTTTTTTTACAACAAGAAAGAAAATAGAATTTTATCGAAAAGTAAAATATCACAATTCTGGTAATTTTCATCCGATTTTTCTTACTGATTTTTCTCACACGTTGTAGAGGTATTTGTTCTCACACATATTCTTGGTCTTTACTTAAAAAAAATTGTTTTGTTTTTTTTTTTTTGTTTTTGCTCTTCCTGAAAATTAAATTTTTTGAGTTGTACTCTTTTGAAAATTTTCATAAACGCCATTAGCAGAGGATGCAAAATAGAAAGCAATAGGGGAAAAAATATACAACAAACTTTTTCTCGCACTGATCTGATCTGACCTGCTCGCATTCACTCTGCACGGCTTAAAGCCGACTATTTCGTAAATAACATGTAGCTGCAAGGCCTCTAGGTCTGCTTAAATGCTCTATTATATTCGACCAAACATGGCCCAGAAAATCCGATGACATAAATGGATCATTCTTTTAAAAATCGCAAGAATTTAGCAAAAAAAAATTTAACATTTTTATATTCTGAAAATTTGATTAAATTTTCTATACGTAAAAGAAGCTTACACGCAGTATTTCCATATGGTTCGATATATCGGATTTTTACGATTTTCAGACTTGAATCCGATGATATGATATTTGGCTAAAATTCTTTAAAATGTTACGATTTCAGGAAAAATAAATCCGACGTCCGATTTTGCATGCACAGTACACACTTTATTATATAAAGCAATTAATGGTGAGCTTGTAAATAAAAACAAGGATTTCATATATAACATTACCGAGGGTATTGTTAGCAGCTTTTTTCTGTATTGAGACTCCATTTTCTAAGCAAATAAATACAGTAGTTTTTAGGTGTGGTACGATATTTCGAAAAATAACATGTAACTAAAAACACCGAAGAAACCAAATTTTTCAAAGCGAACAAAAAATGTATGAAAAAAATTAACTATTTCAGTTTTGAAAATGATAATGATATATATGACATATATGATATATATGACTTTAAAAAAATAATTGTATTTGTTACTGACTTCTAATTTTTTGTTACTTTTTTGTTACTTTTTCTAACTTTTTGTTACTGACTTCTAATTTTTTGATAGTTTTAGCTGGCTAAAAACAAAAACTTTTTTCATTAATTTACTCAAAGAAAAAGCTTTACATTTATAAAGTAAACATTAAAAAAAATTAGTATTGTAGCTCCATATATTAAATTTTTAACGATTTAAGAGGTCTACCTCAGTAAAAAAATTATATGTGCAATTAAATTCAAATGCAATTCTAAGTAAACATAGCTTCATTTGTTTATATATTATTTTTTTATTAAAATAGTATAAAGGACTTATATAAAAAACAAGATTTAGCTTATTTAAAAAACTTGTTATTAAAAAAATTATAATGTACTTAAAAAGTTCATAGAAAATATTTGTATGTGCAAAACCTATTTTTATTGGTTTTATGAAATAAAATAGAAATATATATAGCTTTTATAAAAGTACAGGGTCCGCCAAATAACGTTTTTTTTTTTGAAAATTCTATAAAAAAAGCTATTGAATATTTTCTTAAATTTCTTTTTTGTTTGAAAGTACAATTCTTTCGGTTATTAATGAAAAATAATTTCATTCAAATGGCTGCCTCAGCTAGCCATGCAGTAGCCTACACGATCGGTCCAATTTTTAAGCACATTATCGATTGTGTGCAGCTGTATTTCACCAATGGCTTCACGAATATTGTCCTTTAAAGCGTCAATTGTCTCTGGCTTGTTGGCGTAACACTTACCCCACAAATAATAGTCCAACGGTGTCAAATCGCAGCTCCGAGTTGGCCAAACGACATCAGCTCTGCGGCTGATAATGCGATCTTCAAAAACAGGGTGCAAAACATTGAGTGTAGCTTCGGCTGTGTGGCACGTAGCGCCGTCCTGTTGAAACCAAATGTTGCCAATATCCTCTTCAATTTTTATGAACAAGAAGCTAGTTTAAAGTCCTTCCAAGGGCTGAAATGGCCAATTTATTTATATTTACAATATGACATTCCCATATTCTTTCTTACAAAATTTGTATTTTTCGGCATATGCAATGTTTCATGTTTCAAGCCTGGGTTGAGAGAAGAGCGCTTCGTAACTGACGTTGGCGTTTTCATCCAAAATTTGTTGGATTCTGCTACTGGTAACCCTCAGACTCAAATGCGCAGCAATTTCACCACAACTTATTCCATTCTCCACAGCAAGACGTCGAATTCGTCTTTTGTACCGTTGCTCAATCACGGGTTTTTTTCACAACGCTTGATTATTGCATAGTTGCCAAGGTCTTTCAAAAAATTTGTTATGGTGTTTTAAGGTTAAATTTCGCAAAAAAATTTCGCAATTTTTACGTTATAGCAGTTAAAACACAAAAAAAGCAATTGTGCTTTTGCACACGCGAGATTTCACTTTATTTTCAATTAACGGTACTACGAATACGAGGAAGAGAAGAATTCTCTATTCGACTAATAAACTCCATCCTTTAAAAAAATTTTTGACAAACTCAGAAAAATTGTTTTGTTATAAACCAGGGAGAAAAAATAAAAAATATTTGTGCACATACATGATTCAATTATTATAAGGTTTTGCGTATTTTTTACGTTTTCTCAAATTGGCATGCTTATTTGAAAATGAGAGCAGAAAAAAATCATGAGAGCAATGTTATTAGAGCTAAAAATGCACACGGTTGCCCAAATATCATACTAATTGGTACTATATTGACTACTTTTATTTTGTTTCAGTACTTTTATTGCTCCGATTTCTTAGTGCATTAATAAACACATTAAACCTAACTATGAAACCTAAACAAGAGCTTTTAATGGTACGTTCTAAATAAATTAATTAATTGAGTTAATTGTGTAATTGTATTAAAAAGAAATTGACACCACAAAATTATTAGGATTTACAGAAATTTTAGATCCATTAATGGTAAGTGCATTTATAATTTTTTAAATTGTTAAGAAAGAAAAAAGAAACAAAAATTCGTCACAAAAAAAAAAAAAAATAAAGCCACGGTCACATAATACGTATTATACGTACTGTATACATAATGTGACCAACCGTACTCCTTTTGGGAGTGTTTTACTTCTTTTTTTTTGCTGTACTTCTTATGTCGAAGAACGCTAAAACTACTTCTTTTTACTTGTTGTACTTATTTTTGACATCATTTTGACAATTTTTTTTTATAAATCTATTAACTACTGCAAAAAATTATTTCAGGTTTGTTACTGTACTCGATACAAGTAACTTTATATATTTTAAGATATTTGCTCAGTGTGACGACCAAAATATTGTTTTTTTTCATACATTTTTTAAATAAGATAATAAAATGCGATCGTTTTGAAGTTTTAACATGTTTTTATTGATGTCATAAAGTGAACAAAAGAATTTTCTTTGACTTGATTGTACATTAATTTGCTTATAGTTATCTATATCAAAGAAGAGAACTCGAAAGAAGGGGTGTTTTTTGGGGGAAGTACCCAGCCTTACGTGTTCATCTGAAATAAAAAAATCAAAGAAAATATCGTTCTGCAGGCTTTATTGTAGTGCACTACCTTATCAGATGTATATTTAAAAAAGCAAATAAAAAATGGCGAACTTGTGAAAAAAATTTTTAATCTAACTTTTTTTAATTTGTTTAAAAAAATTACTTACTTACTTACATACTTACTTAAATGGCGCTACAACCGTATGTCGGTCTCATCTAAGAATTTGTGCCAGCCATTTCTGTCTTTCGCTTGCTGGCGCCAGTTGGAAATTCCAAGCTTCGTCAGGTTGTCCTCTACTTGGTATTTCCAACGAAGATGCGGTCGTCCTCTTCTGCATTGACCGCCGCTGGGTACCGAATCGAATGTTTTCTTTACTGGAGCATCGCCTTTCGTGCGCTGAACATGACCAAGCCAACGAAGCCGCTCGATTTTAATGCGCTTGACTATGCCGATGTCAGCGTACAGCTCATACAGTTCATCATTCCACCGTATTCGGTACTCGCCATTGACGCAGATTGGTCCGTAGATCTTGCGAAGTATCTTTCTCTCGAATGCTCCTGAAGTCTTTTCATCTAAACTGCTCAGCGTCCAGGTTTGTGATGCATAAAGTAGGACGGGCATGATTAACGATTTATAGAGCGTGATTTTTGTTCGTCGAGAAAGGGCTCTGCTTCTCAATTGCCTACTGAGCCCAAAGTAACACCTGTTGGCAAGAGTTATTCTTCGTTTGATCTCAATGCTGATGTCGTTGGTTGAGTTAATGCTGGATCCCAGATAAACGAAGTTCTTTACAACCTCGAATGAGGTATTGTCAACGGTAACGTGGATTCCAAGACGCTGGGACTGTTTGTTTGTTGACACTAAGTATTTCGTCTTATCTGCATTCACTGCCAGACCCATTCGACTCGACTCTCTTTCTAATCTGGAAAATGCTGCACTGACTTCGCGCGAATTATGGCCAATGATATCTATGTCATCAGCATACGCAAGCAGCATAACGCTCTTGTAGAATATTGTGCCACTACGTCTCAGATCAGCAGCTCGGATGATTTTATCCATCATTAGGTTAAAAAAGTCGCACGATAAGGAATCACCTTGTCTGAAACCTCGTTTGGTAATAAATGGTGGGGAGAGGCCCTTCCCGATTTTAATTGCGCTGCTGGTGTTGCTCAGTGTCATCCTGCAAAGTCGTATTAGTTTTGCAGGAATCCCAAATTCAGACATGGTGGAGTACAGGTGCTTCCTTATTGGGCTGTCGAAGGCGGCTTTGTAGTCGACGAAAAGATGGTGGGTGTCGACTTGTTTTTCTTGAGTCTTCTCCAAGATTTGTCGTAGCGTGAAAATCTGGTCGATGGTGGACTTTCCAGGTCTGAAGCCACACTGATAAGGTCCGATCAGTTCGTTTACAATGGGCTTCAATCTTTCACATAAAACGCTCGACAGGACCTTATATGCGATATTAAGAAGGCTTATCCCACGGTAATTGGCACAGATAGTGGGATCGCCTTTCTTGTGGATCGGGCAGAGCACACTGAGATTACAATCATTCGGAATGCATTCTTCCGACCATATTCTGCATAGAAGCTCGTGAATGCATTTAAGTAGAGCTTCGCCTCCGTTCTTAAACAGCTCAGCAGGTAAGCCATCAGCGCCCGCGGCTTTTTTATTTTTAAGCCGAGCTATAGCTGTCAGAACTTCATCATAGTCGGGCAGCGGAACCTCAACGCTGTCATCCGCAATTGGGGTTTCCGGAATATCATCTCTATTGGCGGGATTGTTGTCAGCGTTGCCATTTAGAAGCGTAGAGAAGTGTTCCCTCCATAACGTCAGTGTACTCTGGACATCTATCACTAGATTCCCGTTTTCATCTTTGCAGGAAGAGGCCCCGGTTTTAAAACCATCGGTAAGGCGTCTTATTTTTTCAAAAAATTTTCAGGCCTCATTCCTGTCACCATACATCTCAATCTTCTCTTGCTCGCGCTTTTCTGCCTCTCTTTTTTTCCGCCTGAAAATATGTCTCTCTTCCTCCTCTTTTCTTTGTATCGCTCCTTAGCAGCAGTTTAAAAAAATTAACTTATTGAAAAATTTATTGTTTTAAAGCTCCGAAACTAGCTATGTATGCTTTAAATTAAAGGTGAAATTTTTAGCCAAATCGGTCGAATAGTTTTTAGTTAGTGCTTCCCCGAAGTTTCGAAAACGTAGTTTCGAAAAAAACGTGTTTAAAGTTTTTTTCAGCACTTTAGTATACTTTACGACGCTTTCTCTTCTTTTGGCTGTAACCTTAAAAATATTTTCAATTTTGGTCTACGACTTTTAGAGTATATTTTATAAAATTTAATTTTTATATTCTATTGCGAAAAATTAAAAAAATTGATTTTTTGAATTCGTCAAACTGGTGGACTACTTTAATAAGCAATGAATTGTAAGCTGGATCTAATTTGGAATCTCTTATAAATGAAACTGTTTGTTTAATGGATTTATTCATGCATCTTTTAATATCTTAATTATTTTTCGTGGATGTACTTCTACATTTATTCTATGTACTTCTTTTGTGTCTCTTTTTAAAGTCTGTGCGTGTACTTCTTTTTGCTTTGAAAATATTGATCACATTATGTATACACCACGTTTTTGTGCCGCAAGCTGCGTATGTTTAATTCCTTACAATTTTACTATTGCAAATTACACTGCTGTAAACTTACCGCACATATGCTGTTTACATCGACAACACGGCGTTCATTTAATACTACTAGTATTTCTTTATAATTGTTTTTTTTGCTTTGACTAACTTTCTTCTAAATTTACACTTTCAATTAATCAAATTCACTAATGAGGTTTTGAGCAATGGCAAAAATAACTTTCTGTTTTAAATTTGCAAAGGAGCTTTCTAAATTCCTAGAATATACTTACAACATAGCATACACTTACGACGCAACACCTACATAATTTCTTTTTCTTATTAACTTGGCAAGAAATCATGGAAAAACTACTACACTAGAAAACTACACAACGAAACACTGAAACATACCTTTTTTTCCAACAGCACAAAACACTGTTAACAGATTATCAAAATATGTTTGTTTATAAAATATAAGCATACGTCAAAAAATACGAATAACCTTATAATAATTGAATCATGGTACACATATAAATATTCTACTGAGGTATATTAAAGCAAACTGTGTTACAAATTTATTTAATTTGGTTATATAAATTGAAAAATGTGACCGAAAATTTGTAAAAAGTGGTTGTTTCTCAGAGTGTCACTAGTACGACGATAATCCGAGTGAAAAATTTACGATAAGAAAATTTTTGTCCTGTCAACACTGCTTGAATACCGGAATACCGTTTTTTTAAAGATCAAAGAACTAAGACATGTGCCTTATACAAAAAGTACGTCTGGTCTTTGACCTGAAAGGAAAGGGAAAGGTTATTAGAGAAAGAATTGATTCAAACCATACGTGAATTATCGATTAGGCAAAATAAACGTGAAAGACAATTTAAATTGCTTATAACCGAGGCAAGTGTTATGCCTTAACCTCGGCAAGAATTTCCAGCCCTCAGTTCTTCCTTTCTTTTATTTCCACATTTTCCTTAATTTAGTTGTGGATTTTTTGTTTCAATAATTCTTAAGTGTAGAAGAGAACAAAGAAAGCGAAAAGCCCGGATTCGAACCGGGGACCTCTGAGTTGATAGTCCAGCGCACTCTTCACTAGACTACAAAGGCCGACCGTTAGATCAAAATTGAGAAAAATGGCGGCGCACGGTGGCGCGAGCCCATACAAAGGGTTGAACATCGCATATTGCTTTAAATAATTGATTGTGACTCTGGAACCATTGATGTATTTTGACCAAATTTGGAACATGTCTTCTTAAAAAAATCTTTCATGAAATTCTTTAACCTTTATGAGCATATCAGGTCTAGGAGACCCAAAAAATTCATGGAAAAAACATTTTTTTTTGTGTTTAGCGATATTTCGTACCTGTATTTTATTACAAAATGTGTTTTTAATCGGGAATTCATTAGCTTATTACGTTTAAAAGATGTTTAAAGACAGCATACATCTTTATTTAAAACAAGTTATATGTAATATTAAGAGCAAATAGGGATTTATTTATACCACACATAATTATACAATCTGCTTAATTTTACACATTATCTGTAAAAGTTATGTTTTCATTTTCTTCATCAAAAAAGTATTTTGCTACAATCAGATAGCTTTGTGTTGATTTTTTATTAAAACAAAGGCTTGAAAGTACCGGATTTGAATCGAGCAGAAGGGTATGCAAAAAATTTAAATTTGCAAGCAGATCTTGAAAATTTTTTCGTGTTGTGAAGTCTGAAGAACCGAAATAGTTTGTGATTGGCCTTTTGCGCATCCTTGAATAACTGATCTATGGGTACTATCGCTTTTCAAACTATATCCGCACTGTGCAATAATATTTTATGTACAGTAACAGGCATGTAGTACCTATCATTAAGTTCAACGTATTATTTTGCTGTATTCGAACAATAATTTTTGAATTTTGTGATATTAATTTTAAGACCAGATGCTATGACCTGAAATATATTAAAAAATTTTACGCATTAATGCAAAACAAAATAATTCATATACATATGTATTAAAAATTTGTACCTGTAAGATAACATAAAATCGTTTAATTAAATTTTCGTCTACTCCAGTGATTTCTGAACTTTTCTTGTAATTAGTAAAAAATCTGCGAGCAGTGTTACCGTCATGACTTTTACCAAAGCCTTGCAATACCACGTCTATTAACAAATCTTAAAAATTTTAATTTCGTCGTCAGCAAAATAATATATTGGTGTTGGTTGATTCAAATGATTTTATCATAATCTTTACATTTTGGTTACTATACACGCATAAAAAATGTTTACTGGAAACATAATAGAAGATGATATTAATGTCTGTTTTTAAAAATTTTTTGTAGCAAACAATTTTGTATTTCTGCGTGTATTTAACTACTTCATAAAATAATGCTTGTTTCACTTTTAAAATCATCCTGTATTTTCTTCTTTCTCTCTTCTTTAACTTTCTGATTTTGTCCTTGAGCAGACCAAGTCTTGAACGACAAATTATATTCTATGTGCAGCATACATTCGAAGCATTGAATCCATGCGTGTAATGATAATAGTCCAAATGAATAAAATTCTTCTTTTGAATTGTTTGTATAAGCTGTATCCAAGTTATTCATGTCCTTAGGACTGGCATTGTATATATAACATTTCATGGAATATTTATTTCCCGAATTAATTGGCGAATGAATTGCAAATTTTTGTATCAATCATTGTTAATTGCAGTATGTAGCGAATTTGTACGCTATTTATTTCAAAAGAAACCAGGGGCCGAATTACAGCATCCGTGATCGAGCAAAATTACGAAGGGCAGGTCGACACAAGTGCCTATCAATCTGGTACAATTTTGCTATGTGAAACGGAATTCATACAATTAAATGTTCCTTTTCTAGATCGAAGATGTGTGATTTTCAAAAATGACAAAATTCATATAAAAGCTATGTAGCAAATTAGAAAATGTAAAGATCGAGGGGAAAATTCGTGGTCAGTTTGCCTCTAGTATCCTCTAATTATCAGGTGTTCATTACGGCAAAAGAATGTTGCCATATATGCAAATTTTTATTAACACCAAGAACCCGGATTAGTCGATTGGGTATTTAAATACCCAATGCAGATCTCAAATACGGTGATAGTAACAAACCTGAAATTTTGCAAAGCAACTTCTATGGCCTATGTAAGCTTCCTGATAAATTTTGAAAAAATCGTAAGGCGGAATCTATGAGCAGTCTTTAATGGGTTAAAGGGTTCAAATTTTGTAAAAAGGGTTATACCCGAGACGTCAAAGTTCTGTAAGCGGATTCTGATTACCTTCATTAATGTTTAAGAAGCATTTTCAGGGTTTTTGAAATTTTGATAAATTTGAGGAGCTTTGAGGAGCTGAGGAGATTTACCTCTAAAAGGGTAAATCTGCAGTTTTTAGAGAAAATTCAAAGCGTCATAAGTCCGATTGTTACAAGATATTGACTAGCTTTTTACAACAAAATATTCTTCAAACTAATGCCTAGAATATAAATTCTTGCTTTTTTTTTTTTTTTTGTTTGATCGATAAAAGTTCGAAAATTGTTTTAAAATGAGAAACATTTTACTTTCATTATTTTATTTAAAATAATCAAAAAATTAAAAAATTAAAAATTACTCAATTTTAACATAATATCTCAATGCTTTATTATTAATAAGAGCAATTTAACACAAATTAATATGATTATTTATTTGCTATATTAGAAAGCACTACCTTATCGACACAAATTAGTTTTCACATTTAGATCAATTCGCACACAGCCTTAAAACTTAAACTGGATTAAACTTAAACTTAAAATTATTTAGTTTAATCCAGAAGTACTGTAGACAGCGAAGCCGGAGTTGGCCTTACTGAGGGTTCTTATCCTTAAGCAGTGGACGTCACCTACTTCTTTCACCTTTAAAAATACATCTTGAGTGCAAGTTAGTTATATTTTAAAAAGCATAATAAGTGCTATTGAAAACTAAAAAACGTGGTGTTTTAATGCTTTGAAAGATTTAGGTTTTACTGATATTAAAAAAGTGATTGATAGGATCTTGTCAATATTTTCATCAAATTTTTCGAACAACATTATCATGTAAGTAAATATATTTTTAAAGTTGAATTTAGAATTAGGACTGTCTATGGTAGATCTACGAAGGACAAAATTCGTCGCTTTTGCCGAAAAATAATTGATTTGCGTAAAAAGTTTCGCAAAAATGAGAATTTGTTTGAAGAAAGCCTCAAAGATTGGCTAGACTTGGATTTTAATTGGCCAGAAGAAATTGTATTCGAAAAAACATTAGGTTCGCCATTAAGGCCTCTGCAAATAGCTGCTAAACCGTTTGCAACTTATCAGATAGGCGAAAGAGAAGGCGTACCGAAACATTGAGAAATTGTCCCGGCGAACACGTCGAGTATGCAGCGGAAGAAATGCTTAAAGACGATGACGCACGCTATGTGTACTGATTTATTAACGACAATCCGGAATAATCCAAAGAAATAAGGCATTTTTGCGAGATTCAAATAGATGCGAGATTCTTTCATGTATAAGAAAATTTGTTATTAATTATTTAAATGTGTGGCAAAAAAGAAAATCCTTAGCAAAACCATTTCTTGTACGTCCCATCTAATTGTGCCCCTTAAATCTTAAATCTATAGATTTTAAATAGACTAAAAACAACAATACAACTGCTGTTTCTTACTCTACTATGACATGTATAATATGATAATATGTTGAATTGTGAAGAGATGAGCTCAACTGCCAGCCATCAGCCAAAATACATTCATACAAATACATTAATTTTGCGAAGTTTTTCTTATAGTTAAATTCACGTTCTTTGCGAAAATGGGGAATGGATAAGAGAAGTTAAGCAATGCACAGTGGTTTAATTTCGAAAAGAAGTCAGATTTTGAACTAACAATATGTTAACATGTAAGAAAGATGTTGCTCAAAAGATGAGAAATGCTCAAATAAAAACAAATCTTTCACAGAATAAAAAATATACAAACAGTTTTTATTATAAATATCACTTAAGCAACTTTTGACTTTTGAAACTTTCCAATTTTAATTTTACTGAATTCATCGATTTTTTATTAATTGACATAAAAGTTTAGTTATTATCAATATTGCAATAAAACATTTATAATAATATAAAATTAAAGTTTTTTCTAAATGACTTTGTTATTTATTATGTTGATTTTTATATGATTTAAATACAAATTTTGAATGTTTGATAGTTTAAATCATACTTGATTTTAAATACAAATTCTAGTTGTTTGATAGTTAAAAATCGTTTATTGAGCTTAAGGTCAAAATTAGAACATTTAACGAATCTTTCCAAAAAAAAAAACAACTGAAATTTGTATTTAAAATCAAGTATGATTTAAATTATCAAAGACTTAAAATTTGTATTTAATTCATATAAAAATCAACATAATATAAAATTTTTTTAAATAATTACAAGGAATTTTCTTCGATTTGAATAAAATTAAAATATCGCCACAGCGTATTTTATTAATCTATTACTTGAATATATTACTTGAAAACTAATTACTTGAATGAAATGCAGAATATATTGAATATTTTGAAGATTAGATATATGTTTAATATCTTGGCAATACAAAACTTTTTCTGGAATTAATTAAGGTAATGCTAGTTTGATGACGTCACTTTGTTTGGAAAGAAGGCGGTGTTTTTTATTTGATTTTATCAAATTTCAAACTCAAAGTGCACTTTAAAAATCAAGGCATATGTGCATAATATAATGTCAATAAATTGTTTTGTATCGAAGGTAGGTGTGACTATCATCCTTGTTAAACAAATAAGAAATAAACGTTGAATATTTGGCACCAAAGTTTATACACATACCAAATTTCAACTCATTTTGTTAATTCAAAATTATAATTAGGGTAACTCACGATCTTGCTGTATAGTTGCAAATGCGTTTTTGCAAGGGTAGGTTTTTGTGAGCACACCTTTAATATTATGATGTTGCAAATGCTTTACAACAGCTGTGTTCACGGTTGCCACGTCCAATTACCATAAAAAAATACCTTTTTCCCACGAGAACAAAAAACAAATTACCACAACAATTCCCATACCAAAATATTAAAAAAAAATCCCACGGCTATTAAAAAACACCACAAAAATACCACAAGTGTTTAAAACTACCACAAAAATACTATGCATTAAAAAATACCACAGAAAATACCATACGAATTAAAAAATACCACAAGTATTCAAAATTACCACAAAAATACCACGCATTAAAAAATATTACGGAAAAAAACATACGAATTAAAAAATACCACAAAATTTATTAAAAATGTAAATATTGCATACTTTTTTTTACATTGAAAAGCAAACAAATATTACACGTCAAATAAATAAAACATGTACAACTGTGATCAAAAATAGCAGTAAGACAAACAAATTAGAATTAAAGCGTTTATTAAGAAAGTCCGTACATGTTTTTATTTTCAAAATATGGCCAATTTTATTCAAAGCAGAGTTCTTAAAACAAAACTTTTATTCTGACTGATTGAATTCAAAGGTTGAACAGAACAGAACCATTATTTCATTTTAAAATTTTGCGACTCAATTATTTGTAGCATTTCTCAATTAACCGTGCCTAGCAGCAAAGATATAAATAAATAATAATAAAAGAATACATAAGAAAAAATGTTCTGCATTCCACTTCCGAGTGGAAGTTAAAATAAATTGTAATTGAATTCGATATTTGGTGATCTATATAACATATATATCTTTAATAAATTAAATTATAAATTAAATAATATACATAAAGAAAAATTGATATGTAGAACACCAAATATCGAATTAAATTATAATTTATTTTCACTTTCACTCGGAAGTGGAGTGCAGAACATGCCTGATAATTCTTTTTGTGTCTGAATTTAATTTTTATGAATTAGTTTTACGCACTGCTATTATTTTGACTGCAGTTGTATTTACATTTAGCTGTCGATTTCTTAATTTTGTTCATTATGTTTAAAGTCGAACATATTATTTTTATACAAATTATAATGATTTTTGTTAAATACAACCTTGTAAATTTTTTTGTTTGTGATAAGCGTTTTGCATGAAGAATCGCGGCTACCAAATCCACCGAAGTTATGTTTCTAAGTGTAGTTTTATTTAAATTTAACACATTCAATGTGTTGCTGCGTTCGCTTTTTTTTAATTTGGATGCGTTCGTAACACATTCAATATATAACCAGGTGTGAAAAAGCGTGTGGAGATATTGTGCAATATTAATTAAAAATCCTTAAAAATTAACAATTCCCAAAAAAAAAAATAACACGTGAATTAAAAAATACCATACTGAATTATGAATTCCCATGAGAATTTTGAATTCCCACGGCAATTAAAAATTCCCAAAAAAATCCCAAGTGAATTAAAAAATACCATGCTGAATTAAAAAATACCAAGGGAATTTTTAATTCTCACGGCAATTAAAAATTCCCAAATATGGGATTTTTATACTAAAGGTGGCAAATGTGGCTGTTTTTTCTGTTGTTTCGAATTTCTTCCTCCGTCAATTTTTTTGTTTAAATTTTTCCTTTTAATTTTATTTTTTAAAATAGAAGCTGTAAAAAAGTGGTCCTTACCGCTTCTTTATTTTATTATAAATTAAACTTATTTTCCGCTGACATTTACAGCTTCTCAATCAGCGGTGTTCAAAAAGTATTGGTTGTGGTGTTCAATGCCCAATCAACACATTCATTCCTAATAGCGTTGTTATAGCAAAAGCATTAATGTTGCAAATAAACTCAACCTCCAGACGTTTTGTGTTGAATTTAAAGAACAAAATGTTATTTGTTAAAATTATGAAAATAATATAATTGTTAACAATATTCAATTTTGTTTTCGAACCCACAAAAATGTTATATTTTCAGCAAGTGATTTGCGAAATTCCACGAGAAATGGGAAAATGAGTTATTTTCTTAAATTGATTTTCTTAAATTTTCTTAAATTAACGTAACAGTAAAATTTTTTGTAAAAATTATTTAGAAAAAACAAGACTAAGTATTTGTTTTTTATTATGACAAGTTGTTGTTTATTGTGAATGAGTCGTACGATTTTTCCCTACCAGTCTAACCAGATGTCCCACCAGTTCAATTTCTACTTTCTATATTTTTTTGTAGAAACTAAACATGGTGCTGGTTTTTAGTTTCTGTTGAAGTCTATTTAATCATTTCATAGCATATTAAAAGACATCTGGCTATGTATAGTATTTAGGCTAAAATCTCAATTTACAGTGCAGAAGGCGGAGGTGAGGTATTTTGGCTGTCCACACTCCTTTAACCAATAAAATATCACCAAAATATTAATATGAGTTATTTTTTTCGGTAAAAGTTTTACAAGTCGGTTCATAATCTATTGTAAAATATCTATTTGATCAATATACTACATCAAAATACAAAATCACAGGTCTAAACATTAGAGATTCTGGTGTAAACTGTCCACCCAGTCACTATGGAAAGCACCATATATGAAAAGAAATGCACATATGATACTTTTCAGATAAGAAAAAAAGTATTACTTGCTGTTTTCAAAACCTAGAAAAAATTGTTTTTCAATATCTCAATTTAACAAAAGTAGCTACATGACTTAATTAGGAAATAAAGTCGTTTTGACTACTGTGCGATGCTTTGTAGAGCGTACCTGCGAAGCTATGATGATAGGTTCAAATTTGAAGTTGTTGTGGTGTGGCAGTAGAAAAAAAAAATAACAAATAAAAGAAGTGCAGAACGTGAGGTCATTTGGCAAAATGGTTTAACGATTTAGATAAACTTTTTTTGTGCATATTTTTGTGGTTACAGCTAAGGTTGTGGTTTAAGCAAAGCAGGCTGGATCAAAAGGATACCCGTAGCAAGTCTGAAACTTTGAAAGGTGGACGTGATCTTGACACGCAAAATAAGCATCATTTAAAAATGTGTTCCTAATATAATATTAATTGCAGATTAACCTTAGAACTTTTTCTTTCATCTAACAATCATATAGAACAAATTAATTGTTTATTATTAAAAAAAAAATATCACTCAGTGCATATAAAAAATTTAACTTTATAAAAGACCCAGCTGGAATTCATGGTAATTTATTTAATTATTTAAATGGAAAATTATGCATGTCCTTTTCAAGTTAAAAATTAATATTGGCGTTATTATGAACTCGGTAGCAACATGAAAAACAATCGTTTAAGCAATAAAAAAATCGTACTTGCTAGTTGTCGTGGCTCTAGCGCCGTGATGTATGCCAAACGATTACTTTAAAATTAAATTTTGTTTAGAAAAAAAACTTACATTTTAATTAAAAAAAAATTTGTTACAAATAAATTTAGGGTATAAGTGATAGTATGATGTGCATAATTAAAAAAATAAATTAAGTAAAAATATTGTAATATAACACTTTTTTAACACGAACTAAGAAGTTTAAAATAATTTCTAATAGATTGGGGCTTTTAGTTTTCCTTAAAAAGTAGGGCGCATGCTATAGACAATAATTAGGTCCGTCCCTTGACTGTCAGGATAGAAGTCCTTGCATGCAGAGAGGGAAAAATCTATGGACTCACTACATAAATTTATGTACTCATGAAATAAATTTCTGCAGACATAAATTAAGTGACTTACTTGTACTAAGTATATGTTGAAATATGTATTGAATACGTAAATCATTTAAACAGTACTGCATGTAGTGCATAAAGAATTTTATGTACTCATCGCATAATTATGTGTCGTGAATGAATAGATGTACGTGGTGGATACACTTACACTGTACTCATCAAAAAGTTATTGGAAATAATTTTATGTAATGAGTACAGTTCTGATATATGTAGTACATAGATTATTGACCCATTACATAAAATATTAAATATCTGTAATTAGTGAGTACATAAATAATGAGCCTATTACATAAATATTAAATAACTTTTTGTAATGAGTACATAGATTATTGACCCATTATATAAAATAATAAATAATAAATAATTGTATGTAATGATTACAGTTCCGATGTAATGATTATGCAATGATTATTGACTCATTACATAAAATAAAAAATGTTTATATGTTACGATGTTCTTGATATACCGGCAATCTATCTAAATAGTATCGAGCTGAAATTTTAGCATCGAGCATTAGTCATTTAAGCAATCAAGGACTTGGTTGTAATTTATTTAATTACATGGACGCTAAAAACTGCATATTCTTACACAATTTTATTTGTACACAAATCCCTTATTACCTATATGTAAAACTTCAATTCTGAATCTTATCATACCAGTACATCATTTTTTGAATTTAAGCCGACTTTTCTTTGTTAAAGCGATTAGAATATGGAACTCGTTGCCTTTAAGAATAAAAACAATCTCAAACAAACGCAACTTTAAGCATGCAATTTTCCGATATTTCTTTTAATCTCTATCTATTTCTTTATAACATTCTTCTTCGTTATTTATCTTCATTAATCATAAGGATTTTTGTTACCTTTTTAATAATATTTAATTTATTCGTTCATTCAAACTTTTGATCATTTGTTCCAGCTTTAAGATATTATTTAAAATTTTGTCATAATTTTAAGTCATATTTATTTGTTGTTTATTACTAGTTGTTATTTTCTTGATTCTTACTGCATTTAAAAGACTCTGTCTTATATCTGAACATTATTTTTTAAATAAATAAAATAAAAAAATAAATAAATGAGTAGATTTCCGATGTATCTAGTACATATATTATTGACCCATTACAAAACTTTATTTACAGCATATTTGTGATGAGTACACTCACACATGATTTCATTTTACTAAGTGAATAAATTGATATGTAACCAGTACATGCTCATTTTAACCAGTACATATAGCTATCGTTGCGTTCCCATACAAGATGAAGAACATAAGTTTTACATTTATGTCTCTGTACTGTCTACATAACTTTTTAGCTTAGTGCGAATGGTATATTCAAGTTTGCTAAAGTTAGTGATGCAAGGTTATTATTCTCTATAGCGTGCCCTCCACGTTTTTAGGAGAACTAAAAGCCCCACTCTAGAAGAAATTATTTAATACTTTTTAGTTCGTTTTAAGAACGTGTTATATTACAATTTTTTTTTGTAATTTACAATTTACAATTGGACTACATATAATAACATAAGCATAGAAACTAAAGTAAAACAGAAATACAACAACAAATGTGACATTATGAAATGGAGGAAAAACTGAGAAATTGACGCTTCAAATCTCATCGCCCCGATGGTGCAGTGCGTTAGCGCGCGCTTGCACGGGTATCACAAAGATTTCTGATGACGCTTTTAGCAGAGTAGAAATTGCAATCAGATCAGCTAGTGATTTTTTCCTTTTCATATTGAAAAAACTTTGTTGTTGTTGTTGTTTCTTTGGAAAAATTCGTTAGAACAATTAATTGTTCTAACTTTGACCTTAAGCTCAATAAACGATTTTAAACTATCAAACAACTAGAATTTGTATTTAAAATCAAGTATGATTTAAACTATCAAACATTTAGAATTTGTATTTAAATCATATAAAGTCAACATAATTAATATAGAGGTCATTTAGAAAAAACTTTAATTTTTTTTTACTTGATATATTATTTTCTGATTTTTAGTCTTTGTCAAAAACTTTAAAAATTCCAATTTTCAAAAATTCACCACTGAAGGTGACAAAAAAATTTGTTAAAGAAACCGAAATAGTTCTATTGGTATTTAAAAGGAGACAAAAAAAAAGCCATTGACATTGTTGAGGGTCGAACTCACAACCTCACTATTATAAAGATAGCGCCCCCTACTCTGAGCTACATAGCTCCCAAAAAAATATGTTCTAAATAGCAATAAATCAAACTTTATTCTTATAAAATTAAAAAACTATTTTTATTTAAACTACTGTTTTACAATTTTTTTCACCTCAGTGGTGAATTTTTCAAAATTTGAAATTGTTGCATAAAAAAAATTCATTCAAATTGTTGAGGTTTGAACTCACTACCTTTTGTGGTTATAAATCAATCGCTTTATGCTATGAGCTACATAACTCAAACCAAAACTTTTTCTAGATAAGGTAAAAAATTCACTGCAGTTGTGAATTTTTGAAATTAAAAAATTTAATGAGCTTTTCAGTATTTTTAATTGATTTTTAATATGTACCTATACATATTAAAGTAGATTTTAAAGTAGATATTAAAGTAGATTTTTAATATATATCTATACATAGTAGAAAACATACATACATAATGTATCAAATACTTTCGCATTTAAGCCAAACAAATAAACGTAGAGACAAGAAAATAAAAGATTATTGTCTTGTCATTCAGTTCTGAAATACATTTTAAGTTTCAGAGCTCTAGCTCATCGGTAAGTTGGTTAAAAAATTTTTCCAAGATTTGTGCGGGACAGACATTAAGTGAAGCTAATAAAAACGTGTTAAAAATACAATAATAACAACAACAACAAATATTAAATAAACCAAACAGGCTCGAACACACACAGCTTCAAAAAAGGCAAAAGATTTATAGTGTTAGGAATTATTTGTTGGTGTTTAAAGTTTAAAGTGAATGAAAAGTCTGCTTCATGATGCTTTAATCTGGATACAAATAGTGGCAGAGTCAAGCAACTGCTGTTAAAAAAAAAGAACATATCAATTTGATGTTGTTTCTGTTGTTGTACTCAAGTTTCAGATCCTTGGTAAAAGGAAATTGATGTTACGCTTGTGTAACGTTTTTATTATGCGCAATAAAAGTGTGTGCATACATTTTTTTTATAGGATTAGAAAACGAGGTGATTGTTGACACATTTCACGACAAAAAAAAAGAACAAGAAAACAAACAAACAAACAAAAAAAATTTGATGTAGATTCAGTAAATTTATTTCTTTTAAAGGCTCTAGTTAAGGTGTTACGATTTTATTAAATTTAATATCAATAATTAATTAAATTAAATAAATTAATTTAAATGAGACTATAGTCAGTCGAGGCTGACCCGCCCACTAAGCCAATTAGGTAAGTGGTGATGGGTATGGAAAAACAAGTATTTTAAATAAGTTTTTTTGTCAGTAATTTAATCCAAAATCTTTATATATAAAATGGAATGTGTGTTTGTTTATTTGTTTGTTTGTTTGTTTTTTTTTACCTTATAGGAGACCAAACATCTGGACCGATCTTCCTGAAATTTTCACAGCATTTAACTGGGACTCTGGCATGATTAATAGGGTACTTTTTTCGACCACGCCCACTTTTACGCCCACTTTTTAAAAATTATGTAATTGCTCCCATATAGTTTTTAACAGATTTACTTCAAATTGTATACACATTATACTCCAGGTGAGGTAGAAATAAACATTTCTTACGCCACGCCCAATTTCACGCCCCTTTTCATGCACCTTTTCACGCCAAATTTAAGTTTTAAACTTTTTGTTCTCTGTACAAATTTGTTCCTTCCAACGGATTATTTTTTATTTTGTAGTATATTGATCTTAATACTGTTAACGTCGCCATATTACTATGAACAACGCCCACTTCACCGCCCCCTTTTTTAATTCAGATACTTACTTATATCACTAACAATGTCTGCTATACAAAATACTTTTTTGGTAATATGTATTTACCTAAAGTTTTATATACTTTTTATCTACTGGTAAGGTAGCCATAGATTTTTTTATTACCAAATCCCCCTTTTTCACCCCATTTTACTTTAATTATAACTAATCTGCTTTCAATCTTTATATATAAAAATGAATGTCTGTCTGTCTGTTTGTTTGTTTGTTTGTGCTTTATAGGAGGCCAAACCCTTGGACCGATCTTCCTGAAACTTTCACAGCATTTTACTATGACTAATAGGAAATATGAAAGAATAATAGGCTATATGAAGTTTTTATTGGACAAAGGGGCGTGGCACTGCCCCTATAACCCAACAATTTAAATCGCCATATTTTGGGCATTTTTTGACCTACGTTGATGCTATTTGGTACATATGGTATTGGCATAATTAGGAATACGTACCAGGAGAAAAGTGGGTGGGACCACGCCCCTTTTTAGGAAAATTGAAAATCGCAATATAGTCTTAACTACTGGACCGATCGTCATTAAATTTTCACAATAGAGTATTCTTACGAAATATTAAATTCTTGACAATATAATGTTGTGAGTGGACGAAGGGGCGTGGCCTCGCCCATATAACCCAAAATTTAAAATCGTCATATCTTGGGCATTTTTTGACCAACCGCGGCAGTATTTGCTATGTATGGTTTTGGCATGAATAGAAATACGTACCAAAAGAAAAGTGGGCGGAGCACGCCCCTTTGTTTGCGATATATTGGAGGCTGGACCTGATAACCGATCTTAAATTTTCACAGCGTTCAGCTTTGACTCAGGAATACTTATTACATGATAATATTTTTCGGCCATGCACACTTCTGCACCTACTTTTTTACTACGTTTATTAATGGCCTTACCACAAATTTAAAATACATATTAATTAAAATAGTGGGGTAGCCCCACTCTCTTTCTTCCACCACTGTCTTCAAAACAGCTGATTTTATAATACGTGTTAATTAAAGTAGAGAGTGGGGTAACCCCATTCTCATTCTCCCACAACTGACTGCGAAACAGCTGATTGTGTAATTGCTGCTTTTTTATTGGTCTAAAAATAAAAAGGGGGAGCATGAAGCAAATAACATGCGATTCTGTGCTGAATTCTAATTGGTTTACAACAAAAAAGGAGGCGAAGCATTGCAATAATTAAATTAAATAAATAAGTTTTTGTAAATATATAAATACTTTTAATTTTATTTTATACGAGGGGGTAGCGAAGCACACCGGGTTCAGCTAGTATTATATAAAATTAAAATTTAATGTTAACACTTTCTTCCAAAAGTACTGGGCCGATTGTTGTGAAAAAAGTTTTAAAAAAGCTGCAATTACAGCTCAAAAGAGTACCGAAAGCAAAAATGGAGTGGACAATTGATGCACAAAAAAAAAAAGGCAGCAATATGAACCATCAGTGGCATGATATACGAAAGCAGAGCAGCAGTTGCTCGAATCGACGGATATACGGACTGAAGGACGGCTAAGGATATAATGAATATTTTCCTTCTGTTGTTCTTAAATGATGACTTCGCAAAAACATTTTTATTTCGCCATTATTCAACACTCATGGGTTAATGCTATTCTCTATTGATGCAATTAAATTTGCAGTACTCCTCCGTGTTGACACTCGGGAAAGCATAAGCAAAATAGGCGACATAGGCAATAGAAACAAAATGACGGGCAAAAAACTCCAGTAGTCAGCTATTTACAGAGGCGGGCAAAATTATTCACACATATTGCATACTAAAATTTCGCACTTTATATCTTCCAATCATTAAACAATACACTAATACTATGTTAGAACAAAATGTGTGTTGTTCCATTACATATCTAAATACAGTAATAAATTTACAAAAAAATGTGTATGTACAAGAAAATTAAATAAAATGTTAAACAAGTCATACGTAAGTAAGGACAAAATTATTCACACAAAACATGTTTTTCAAAACTTAAACTAATTTTACTTATACGTTCGGAAAATTGCCATTATGAATGTGAGCATTAAAAATTCCACTTATTAAGTAGTTTTACGTTTTTAGCATTGGCGTGTGCGTTGTTAAAAATTGAGCTCGAGTTAAAAATGGGTCGGAAACAAAAAGAAACAAGTGAAGCTAAAAAAGTAGTTCTACATCTGCACAATGAATATAAATCATGTGCAGAAATTGGCTAAAAAGAAATTTGAAGCCGTTTTACTATTTATAGTATAATAAAGCGGTTTGAAGCAAAGGGAACACCTCAAATCCGACCTCATACCGGTAGATCATGCAAACTAATCACCTTTGATGAGTAAAAAGTAATAAGAAAAACTAAAAAAACATCCAAAAATATTTTAACACAGGTTATAGCAAAGGTTCAAGAAAAATTGTTTAAATCAATTCATCCGTAAACGGTTAAGAGGACCAAAAAACGTGCTAGTTATAGTTCGCGATTGGAGGAAAAAACCGGTTATCAGCAGAGCCAATAAGAAAAAGAGGTTAGATTTCGTAAAGTGTATAAAGATAAGAAACTTGATTTCTGGAAGGATTCGAGCCTAATTAAAACCCAACACAGACCTCAAAAAATTAATACAATTGGTACAGTGAAATATTGTGGTGGGGAGTCATTGGTTGGGGGCTTATGTTAGCCGCAGATTTGGGGAATCTTGTATTTATTTACGGTATTATGGACAAATCGGTTTACCTAAATATTTTAAAGGAAAATTCAGTAAAATGTGCGCGGAACCTGAGCCTTGTTAACAACTTTTTTTTCCAACAAGATAATGATCTCAAGCATGCAGACCACGAAGTGCGTATGTGGATTATACATTCAGCACCTCGCATTCTCCCAACAACATCACAATTTTCAGACTTAAACCCATCGAAAATTCGTGGGATGAAGTCAAGAGGCGTGTAGCTAAAAGAAAAATAATCAGCAAAGCCCAACTAAAACAAGTGCTCTAATAGGAATGGAAGAGTTTGGATGAAAGTCTGACTAAAAAATTGGTTCATTCATTTCAAATTAGATTCAACGAAGTTTTCAAGCAAAAAGCCGTGTCAACTTTACAATAATATTTTAATGAATCTAATATTTTTTGTGAAAATGGAATGTGTGAATAATTTTGTCCCTTTGAAATCTGAAGATGCTTATGTTTAATGTTATTTTTTATTTAATGGAAAACAATTCTGTTTACTTTTTGTTATTTTTAAATAAAAACCAAAGACATTAGTTTTTTTCTAAAATACAATTTTTAAAACATTAGTCTATTTTTAATATATACCTAATTAAATGAAAAAATGGGTGCTGTGTGAATAATTTTGTTCGCCTCTGTATATATTATGTTTTTATTTTTATTTTGAGATTTAGGTATGCTCGAAAGCTAGGCTTCCCTAGTTCAAGAAAACTCCTCGGTAGCGAGAAATTATTTGGCCAAACCGTTTGATTTATAACGCCACCACAAATTGCGAATTGTTTATAATTCTATTTAAAAACTGTGATGACTTTTTTTCTTTTGCATAACTTTTTATTTTCACAACACGCAAAGCAAAATTAAAGTGAATTTAAGTTCAGAGAAAATTAAAAACAGTGTTTCTGAATTAATATTTTAGGTTCAAAGTAGTTTATGAGAAATGTATGTAAAGTAACTTTTAAAGAAATGTGTTACATGAATACACTTGTTGTTACTTATGAATTAGCTTAGCTTAGCTTATAAAATATAAACAGCATGCCTTATGTTAAAGCATTAATACATACGTACATTCGTTCATATATAACAGCAAACATTTCTGTATAATTTGTGCGGCTTCATAATGCTTAGAGAAGTCTAACAACTCTTTGATTTGAAAAAACACTCACATTGAAAGACGGGGTCGGGTAAATAAAAATTTCGAAACGGCTTTCATTTTCATCATATTGAATGTATATTTTTTTTTCGCTTATTTTTGTAATTGAATCTATTAAAACAATCTTTCCGTACTGCGAGTTTCATTGCACAAGCATCTGAAGAAAAGAAAAAAAAAAAAAAAAAACAAAAAGAATTGTGCTTTTGCCTTTTTTCTTTTATTCTCCGGACGCTTGTACAACGAAACTTGAGTTCAAAGAGCATTCGAAGTCGAACCGGGATTTCTGTGATACAATTTTATGTGTGGCCGTCATTTTTCTGTTGACAATGGATAACCTCAAGGAGTAAATAATTTCATGTAAGATTTCTGAGGAAAATTAACGAATCTTTATTTTTGTAGAAAATTAGTATTTAGTATTTACAGAAATGATAGTAAATTATCATTATTAGAATAAGGTATCCTTCAACAAGTAATGTAGCAAATAGTAATAGTAACAAATATTTTTCGGTGATGTTTATGGTACACCCCGAGAAGTGATGACCTAAGCAATTGCTTAATTTGCTTATAGGTTAGTCCGGAACTGCTTAAATTTCACTATTTCAATTTTTTGCTTTTATGTGTCTACCATATTTTTTTTTCTTATAAACTTACTTACACAACAACTGCATAAAAATTTAACCATACTTTTTTTTTGAGCGAGAATGTAAACGGGATTTTGATAAATTTTACGCTAGCAATTTTTTGTCATAACTTTGTCGTGTTCATTGATATCAAAACTCCGCATTGCAATCAGTTTTTCTTGTCATTTCGAACAAATTGGAGGCAATTAGAAATTATTCAAATATGGCGGAACCAACACACATTCTAAATTTTACCCCCACCTAATACAATAATAGGAAAATTCCCAATTATGTTTATTAGCTTAGTATCACAACATTTAATTAAGGTGACAAAATGTGTGCATTCCAAAAGTTTGTAACCAAGTTCTGAAAATTTAAGCAGCCCATTTTAGTGAAAAACTTTCTTCATATATAACAACTGATTGCTTAACTTGGCCAAAAGAATAAATCTGCTATTTTTCAACATTTGCTCCCAAACTCTTGCCTCGTGGTGGGTGAGAGAAGATAATTTTTGTTTTAATTAATGAGCTTTCATATACTATGTGTGTTCATTAATAATATGTAAAGAAGTTAAACTTTTTTCTTTTTCAAGGCATGGCGTTGATTTCATGTTGAGCTGCTTGTTTTGCAACTGATAAAAAGCAATAGTTTTAAAACTGACATAGTAAGAAAAAAATTAAAAAATGGCAGACAAGAAATAATTTGCAAAGTTTCTTCACGACATTGTAGCTGCTCAGTTAATCGTGATCCTGTTACTAACGTTAATTACGAGGACATTCATTGCCACAAGCATTCGTTGCATTTTTAGTTTCTTTTCATGTCTTTCGCTTACATGGCACCAGTCGATGACTGCATCGGTGCGGGAAGCAGGATTTGTCAAGCCTTCATCTCTCTATTCAAAGGGCGTTATTCTTTAGACCCCGTCAGTTATTCCTCGGAATGAACTTGTACATTTGAGCGCCACGACAAAAGCTGTAAATTATTTTCATTATTGGACTTTTTCTCCCTTCTTTGTTGTTGGACATTCTGAGGGTATTTTTAAGAGGAAAAACAGACTGGTTGGCAGTTACATCAAATAGCCGCAAGTTCACTATAAATCTTGACTTCATAGTTGATATTTTATACAGCATTTTTAAGGCTCATTGAGAGAAAGAAAAATGTATTAAAAGTGTTCAAATAACTCACTTTAATTATGTTGTGTCTAAGCAAAAATGTAAGAAGAACCTGAGAGGTAATGTTGAAGCAGGCTTTAATTATAGACCTAATTCTTTAAAATAAATTATTTAAAAAGTTTAATTACATAAAGGAGAACGTAATAAAATGTGTATAGCATCAACTGTAAAAGGGTCAGATAGAAGTAATAAAATTTCCATAAGCAACTTCAAAATAAAATAAAAAATAAGTTAAAAAAACTAAAACCCGACTAAAAAGCGCTCTCTAAAAAGTATGAAACTAATGAAAAATATTCTCACCTGAAATTATTATGTACAATATATGAAATTTTTTTGTCTATTGCATATAATACTTATTTCTAGAGGGTGACATAGGACAATATATATGAGGTGACATACTACCACGAATATCTTTTAAACATCACTATAAATTAGCATTAAATATATTATGTGTAAGTTGTTTATTTAATAGACAAAAAAAAATTTAATAGTTTGTACATAAAAATTTCAGGTTAGAATATTTTCTTTTTTTCATACGTTTTACACAGAGAAAAACATTTTCAAAAGTGGCAGAAACGAGCTGCTTTTAAAAACTTTTAACCCAGATTTTGCACTTCTAACGTTTATTTTAATTTTAAAAACGAACAGTTTAAAATGAAATATTAAAACTTTTATTTTCATTTTAAAAACGAAAATTTTTAAATGAGATTTTAAAATGTTTGATTTTTAACAATGAACATTTAAAAATACTATTGAGTGAAAATTCGTGAAACTAGCCACCTAAAGCAAGAAGTCGTAATTTTAATATCTTTTATGAATATTATTGAAGTGTATATGAAAAAAAAAGAAATTGCAATTTTTTTTAAGTTTTTTTTTCAGTGATTTACAAAGAATTGAGTTTTAGGCCACTGTTTTAGTAAAATTAATTTTGCTAAGTAACGGCTTGTTAAAATTTTTTGATTTTTGGGCCAAATACTCGTAATGCACGTTAAATTACAAAAATGATTTTTTTTTAAAAAAATTTTTTCTTTAAAATTAATAAGTTTTTTATAAAAATATTTTTAAAAAAATGTTCTGGACCTCATAGAAAATTTTTAAAAAAAAAATTACATACTAATACAAATTTAGAAATAATACATAAAAATAAAAATTATGTAGACTCCATCAACAAGTCTGTTATGAAATGTTTTAAATCTGCACTACCTGTCTTGTGCGAGCCATAAAGAGCACTGCACAACGGAATGATTGGTACAAACTAGAAGGAATAAATTATTTTGATGACGTTTTTAGTGATTTAGGCACAGAAAAGTACAAGAAAAGGGTTTTTTAAATATTTGGACAAGTGGGCTTGGCACCTCCCATACAAATGTATCTTATATTTCGCAATATCTGAAAAACCAGTGAAGCCATGACAACAGAAACTAAGTCAGTCATCAACTGGATTATTTAAAGGAAATGTGTCAAAAGAATGCGTAAATTAGACAAGCGGGAGTGGCACCTCCCATACAAATGGATCACATTTTTAGCAATATCTAGAGAACCAGTAACGCCACAACAACAAAAACTTAGGCAATCCTCAAATACGTTGTTTGGAGGATATGTGCCCAATTAAAGCATGCAATCATGCTTTAATTGGGCACATATGGGCAATTGGCGTGGTACCTCCCATACATTTGAAACACATTTTTCGCAATATCTGGAGAAAAAGTAAGAGATTGTCCTTTTTTATATTGGCACGTGTCTTTTAAATAGCGCATTTTATTTTTTTTTCAAGATTTGTTTTTGTGGTATTACTGGTTCTCAGAATATTGTGAAAAATGGCTCTATGAAATAAGGCCCAGGAAATAAGGCCCCAAACTACAAATGAAATAAGGCCCCAAACATTTCTATACAAAACAACAACACATATAATTGGGATGTTATTTCCTATTTTGGGACTTTATTTAATTTTTGAAAAATGGGGCTTTATTTCATAATGAAATAAGGCCCCAAGAGTAAAATGAAATAAGGACCCAAAAATTATATAAGGAATGAAAAGCATGAATATTTGGGGTGTTATTTCGATTTTTGTGGCCTTATTTCATTTTTTTTAATTAGGGTTTTATTCCATTGTAAAATAGGCCACCAAAAATTTCAACACTCCTTGAGGGTCAGACTTGGATACAGTTGTTATTACAACTTTTCGATTTTTGCTATTTAAAATCAACTAAAAATTTCTCAATTGAAAAAAGTTAAAAAAATATGTTAAGTTTTGATATTTTTGCCACTTAGTGAGGATATAATAAAAAATTAAAAAATAAAATTAATTGTGAAAAATTTCATGGCAAAAGAAGGGCCAGTGAACTTCTCTATGTCCTCGCTCATGTAAAGCAAGAGTTAACCTTTTGTTGGAAGGAAAATTTTGCAACGTTCGCACTTCACAAGATCTCTTACGAGTAGGAAAACAACTCTTTAAATTGAACTCTATAGAAATTAAACTTTAGGTACGAGATATAAGAACACTAACATATTTTTTTTATAATTACATATTTGTAAATTAAGATAGATTTAGAAAACTATAATTAAATCATCTAAGCTCAAACGATTTGGATTACTAATTTATAAAAATGTTTCGTACAGGGGAATATTATTTTTTCAAATTCTTGATAAGATTAATGAATTCCTGAAGATATTAATTCATTCATGTTTACTAAGGCGCCTTGACCTCCATAGAAAAAAAAAGTTGTCGATGACACCGACTAAAAATGATCCTGGATCTATTTTATGACGATTCCTTAAATATTTTGGCTTTCGCGATTACCGTCAGTGAGCTACGCCATTTTGAAATTACCTCAAAAATAATGTTTTTCGTAAATTTATTGGCTGGTGCAATAGTTGTAAAAAAAAACTCAGAAATTATAGGCCGGAAAAATTTATTTCAATCTGCACAAAAAATTTTTACATTTTTGCAATCAGATTAAAAATTATGCTGTTTTTCCTGCAAAATTTTGATAATTTTTTATTTTATTTCAATACAAAAACTTTCAAAATTTAAATAACTTCATTATTTCTATTTTATTTTTATGATTTCTTGCAATATTTTTTCAGTATGTGTTTATCTTATAATAAATATTTCAGCTTTTATATGTATCAATTTAAACAATTCTGAATCAGGAATCAGTGCTAGCACTCAAAGCCTTTAAAACTATTTCTTGATAGTGAGGATCGCATTAGAATTTATGAAATTATTTAAATTTTATTAAAAATAACTTAAAAAAATACAGGAAAAACAGCATTATTTTTAACCCAATTCCAAAAAATTAAAACTTTTTGATGTAGTTTGGAAAAATTTTTTCAGTACTATTATTTCTGACCGATTGCTTTTTTTTAACAACCACACCAGCCCAAATTTTTAGGGAAAACTTGATTTTTGGATGTTATTTCAAAATGGTTTAGCTCACGGGCGGTTTTCATGACAGCCAAAATATTTTGGGAATAGTCATAAATTAGATCAAGGTTCACTTTTGTCGGTGGCAATGGTAACTTTTTTTATAGAGGCATTGTTCAGGCTGATGTGAACCAACCTTAAATTTGTTTAATTTATCTTTCACTGCGAGGTGGCATCTTTTCTTAAATGTTAAGTTTTTTACTTTCTTGCTTCACACACTTGTTCTAAAATTGTATTGTTTTTTCTTATCCCTTTGAAAAACTTCAGCATTTGGCTGATTGGTTAATTTTATATTTTTTATACATATTGTAAATAAATTAAGGGCTAAATTAAGGGCTCCGGCTTAAATACTTCAATAAATTGATAATTTTGTAAACTGCATTTGAAGGCAGAAAGCTACGTATCGGATTTTTATTTGAAAAAAGTCAGTGCAAAGGAGCTCTGACTCAAACATTGGTGACTCCGACGTGATTTCTTCACGTGCATGTGCGGTTATGCTGGTTCTTAGCAGTTCGGCTAGGATAAAAGCTTGTGGAGTGCTTTCATCGTTGGATTAATCGTTGTGGAGCGCCGGCGTCATTGCATTTTGGTCTATGGAGCGCTGGCACACACACAATTAAAACAAATAGCCCCCCTTATTCTTAATTGGATTCTTCAGGTTTTCGCAGCATACCTATTTACATAGTTATATGTATGAAAACTGATTTCGTACATGGTTACGGCTATAAAATTTGTAGTCGCGCTGAATTTTTGTGGAAGTTGCAGTTACATATATATTAGTACATATTCTTGCTCGAATTGAAGCATAGTATGCACATCATGTGATCGATAAACTGTAACTTTGTCTTAAGTAAATAATTTCTGCTGTGGTACCGAAGAAATCAAATCTGCTGCATTGTCTGCAGTACAGTTTCTTACAAACACATTATCAGAGGACTTCGCTAGCTGTGGGCACACGCCAAGATTAAGCATTCGTTATAATGCCTGGAAATTCAAATAAATCTGAGAACAAAGACTCTGTTCCTGATGCAGCGATTCTCAAAAGGAAGAGTGGAGCTACCATTAAGCAACTGTTGCAGTTAAGCGATTCCTGCACTTCTCAGGCACTCACCTCATTTGATGAATCCGATATTACCGTCAGGTTAGAGCTAGTGGAGGGACTCAACATCACATTTGATAAATTGCAGTCTTCATTGGAAGACGTTGATCCTGATCAAATAGACAGTACTACGCGTATGGACTTCATAACAGCATTTCTTGCTACAAAATCGAAGCTAGTGAGAGAATTAGGTTATCGCAGGTCCTCAGACATGCCCAGGACTTCGACTATAAGGCAGTTTACACTTGAGGATTCACAGCCGTCAGCTTTGCTAGCGCACTCAAAGACACGACTTCCTGCGGTACAGATACCGAAGTTTTCAGGTGCATATTCAGAATGGCAGGGATTTAATTCAGTTTTTGAAACCATTGTGGGTAAGGATGCTAACCTGACCAAAATTGAGAAATTTCAGCATCTTCGATCTTGCTCGTTCCTTAGAATTGACCGATGAAAATTATGAACAGGCTATAATTATTTTAAAAGAAAGATATGAAAATAAACGATTAAATTTTCAGGCTCATGTTCGAGATATTTTTGACCTTCAGAAATTGGATCAAGGTGCAGTGCAAAAACTTCGGACGCTGAGTGACGGCTTGAATTCTCATCTGCGGGCGCTAGCAATTATGGGTTCAAAGGAGCAAATAGCAGATTGTGTATTAATTCACCTCATGTGTACCAAGCTAGATTATGAATCTCGGGCAAAATGGGAAGAGTGCACGCCTGTTACTGAAATACCAACTTTAGGCATGATGTCAACATTTTTAGAGAAGCGCTGTCAACTATTAGAAAGTATGGAATACGCTTTGGTAAATCAAACACCAAGCAAACAGGTGGGCAAACAACCTTTTTCACTTTCCAAGAAAAGAAATGTATTTGTGGCATATAGCAATAGCACTTCCAATTGCATGTTCTGTAACTCGTCCGAACATATGATTCAGAGCTGCCAGTTGTTTCTCAACTTATCTCCCAACCTTCGTTATAAAGAAGTCAGAAAGCTTCATCTTTGTTTAAATTGCCTAAAAATTGGGCACTCTGCCAAAACATGCAGGTCAAAAACATGTCAATACTGTGACCGCAAGCATAACACACTGTTGCACATGAATTTACCCATTTCTGGATCCAACTTTATGGCTACACCGACCTCAGCCGTTCCACTAGCCACGGATATTACAAGCTGTGACCAAAGCACTCTTCCACTTCCTCAAATTTCATTAGTCTCATCAGCCTTAGATAATCAGCAGCTTAAGTCAAATAGTCTTACTAAAAATTGTGTTTTTATTGCTACTGCGATAATTCTCATCAAAAACAAGGCCGGTTCTTATGTACCATGTAGGGCAATATTAGATTCTGCCTCTCAACTTCATTTTATCACAAGCCGCATTGCTAGTCAGCTTCAGCTAAATAAATCAAAAATTATTACCTTAATTTCTGGGATAGGACAGACTGATTTCAAGGCTGATCAAATGGTAAATCTATATATGAAGACGCGCGATGAGTCCTACACAAATTCGTTTTCTGCTGTTGTTGTACCTTCTATCGCTGATTGCCAGCCGAGCTGCACATTGAAAACTGTAGAATGGAATATACCACCAAATTTGAACTTGGCAGACCCAAACTTTTTTGAATCGGAACGTATAGATGTTTTGCTGGGCGCAGGTCTGTTTTATGAATTAATGTGCGTTGGCCAAATTCGTTTAGGCGATGGAATGCCGCTTCTCCAAAAGACAAGGCTAGGGTGGATTGTATGTGGTGGAGGCCAAACATTTATTGAAAAATCTTGTTGTTTATCAGTTACAAAAATGACTCCGCAATTTGAGGAGGGTGAGATTGGTTTAAATGAACTTGTAAAACAATTTTGGGAGATTGAACATACATCTGATTCCTTGCCCAAAATTTCAAAGGCTGAACAAGAATGTGAGGAACATTTCGTTAAAAATTTTACACGACTTAGTACTGGTGAATACGTTGTTCGATTTCCACTCGCAATGGACACAAATAATCTTGGCGAATCTTATCAATTAGCTTTTCGTCGTTTTTTAAATTTAGAGAAAAGACTTATTCGTAATCCTGAATGGTATCGACAATATTCGGCGTTTATAAAAGAATATCTCGATCTTAAACACATGTCTATGGTGACTGAAGTTCCCACTGGAGTAAAATCATATTTTTTACCTCATCACTGCGTCTTTAAAAACGACAGCACTACTACAAAGCTGCGCGTAGTATTCGATGGATCCGCCAAAACCACTTCTGGTTTTTCAGTAAATGATGTACTTTTAAGCGGTCCAACCATTCAACAAAAACTATTTGAAATTTTACTTCGCTTCCGCTCTTTTAAAATAGCACTCACAGGTGATATTTGTAAAAAGTATCGTTGTGTTCGTGTGGCAAATCCCGATAATTTTTTGCAATGCATTTTGTGGAGGAATAATATAAAAGATCAAATCAAAATATTTAAACTTGACACCGTTACCTACGGAACTAAACCAGCTTCATTTCTCGCTATACGATCCATGCACCAATTAGCTCTCCAAGAAGAATTTTATCCAGTCGGTTCGAGCATTGTTCGGAGAGATTTCTATGTCGACGATATGATTTCTGGAGGAAATTCAATTTCTGAGGTAAAGGAAATTCTGACCCAAACGACAAATTTACTAAAAAAGGGTAATTTTCTAATTTTCTAAGGGATGAAAGTTTGCCTCAATCAATGCATTCAACCTGGAAAAATGTCTGCGCTGAATTTGATTATTTTGATGACTTAAGTTTTACAAGATATGTGTTAGCTTCACGATCAGCACTACAAGTGCACGCCTTCTGCGACGCTAGTCTTTCAGCTTACGGAACTTGTATATACATTCGAGCAAAAAGGGGAAATGAAGTTATCATAAATTTACTTTGCTCTAAGTCCCGAGTTTCTCCGCTTAAAACGCTTTCTGTTCCAAAATTAGAGTTGTGTGCAGCAGACTTGCTCTCTAAGCTTATAACTGTAGTTAAGAAATCACAGTCTTTTAGCGCAGAATTTCATTGCTGGTCTGATTCAAGTGTTGTATTGTCTTGGCTTCAAGAAGAACCATCAAATTACAATGTATTTGTCTCGAATCGAGTTAGCAGCATTCAAACCTTAACTCAGGGTATGATATGGCACTACGTGCCTACTAAACTTAACCCGGCTGACATTCTTTCAAAAGGAGCAACCCCAAGAGAGCTGAAGGATTCAATGCTATGGAAGCACGGCCCCGATTTTTTAAAAAGAAATTAAAGTGAATGGCCTCACTTTCCTGGGTTAATTCAAGATTTGCCTGAACGAAGAAAGCAAGTGCTTATATCATTCTCAAAGCCGTTAGATTTGTCCATCGATTGCAAATTTGTTAATTCTTTTGCGAAAATACAAAGAGTGTTTGCCTACGTCCACAAATTTATTCATTTAAAGCGCTATCAGCCTCAAGAATCGCCACAAGGTAGCACGACGCCTAAGTATCTCACCGTAAAAGATATTCAACAAGGAACGTTTTTATTAATTCGTATGGTACAAATGGCCACTTTGACTGATGAATATAATGCACTTATCAATAAAAATCTTATAGCTGCATCCAGTAAAATTCAGTCGTTAAATCCGTTCTTAGATGCTTATGGATTAATCAGAGTTGGAGGCCGCCTTCAAAATTCGTCGCTAGATTTTGAATCAAAGCATGCGATAATTTTGCCGAAGCGACATCCATTAACAGATTCCATAATAAATCATTTTCATAAAAAATTACTGCATGCTGGACCACAATCGCTGTTGTCATCAATCAGGTTGCAATACTGGCCGATAGGCGGTCGAAAAACTGTTTCAAGCGTACTCAACAAGTGTATTAAATGCTTTCGAGCCATGCCAAAGGTCATTGAACACATCATGGGCAGCTTACCGAAGAAAAGGGTACAAGCCAATCGGGCCTTTCTCGTGACTGGAATTGATTTTTGCGGACCTTTTTTTCATCAATCGGAAATAAGAACTAGATCACCATTAAAATGCTATGTTTGCCTTTTTATCTGTTTCGCGACCAAAGCTGTACATTAAGAGTTAGTAAAGGATTTGTCGACGGACTCTTTTCTTGCAGCGTTAAAGCGGTTTGTATCCACCAGAGGAAAGCCCAGAGCGATTTGGTCAGATAACGCCACAAATTTTATGGGAGCCAAAAATGAATTGGTGGAACTAAAGAACTTATTCTTAACGCAAGCCCACCAACAAGCAGTCCAACAGCAGTGCCTTGAG
The DNA here is from genome assembly GCA_963920525.1 of Dichetophora obliterata. Classification (NCBI taxonomy): domain Eukaryota; kingdom Metazoa; phylum Arthropoda; class Insecta; order Diptera; family Sciomyzidae; genus Dichetophora; species Dichetophora obliterata. The sequence continues at coordinate 43,830,552 of OY986435.1, read as the reverse complement.
GACAACATTGATTGGAAATTTATCCCTCCTCGTTCGCCACACTTTAGGGGGCTTTGGGAAGCCTCCATTAAAACAGCAAAGTATCATTTTTGGCGTACAGCTGGACTAGCTGTCTTAACTTTTGAAGAGCTTAGAACCCTTGTATGTCAGATATCGGCCATAATTAATTCCCGTCCTCTGTCTCCTCTTTCAGAGAATCCAAACGATCTTGAAGTGTTAACGCCCGCGCATTTTTTGGTCGGAGCATCACTCTCTTCAGTGGTTGAACCAGATGTTACGCTATTAAATATCAACCGACTAAGCAGATGGCAACGAGTAAGCTTCATGCAGCAAGTATATTGGAAGAAATGGAGTACGGAATATTTGACTTTGCTTCAGCAACGAACAAAATGGTGTTTGCATAGACCAAGCCTGTGTGATGGTGACATGGTTTTGCTAAAGGATGCGAATCTGCCACCATTAAAATGGCCCTTATCAAGGGTTATCGAAACAATAAAGGGTAAGGATGGCGTCTCCCGTGTAGCTGTGCTGAGAACTAGTGGTGGTACGACCAGACGCGCAATTAACAAGCTGTGCATTTTGCCAATCGATGATGAAGGATCTTTGAAAGCTGGAACCTTCCAACGCGGGGAGGATGTTTAGGCTGATGTGAACCAACCTTAAATTTGTTTAATTTATCTTTCACTGCGAGGTTGCATCTTTTCTTAAATGTCAAGTTTGTTATTTTCTTGCTTCACACACTTGTTCTAAAATTGTATTGTTTTTTCTTATCCCTTTGAAAAACTTCAGCATTTGGCTGATTGGTTAATTTTATATTTTTTATACATATTGTAAATAAATTAAGGGCTCCGGCATTTGGCCGGCTTAAATACTTCAATAAATTGATAATTTTGTAAACTGCATTTGAAGGCAGAAAGCTACGTATCGGATTTTTATTTGAAAAAAGTCAGTGCAAAGGAGCTCTGACTCAAACAGGCATCTTAATGTTTAAGTGTGTTTTTATTTATTGTGGGGTTATTCTTAATATTGGGGTTCGATTCCGTTTTAAGATTTGAGGTCTTTTATTTTAAGGTGCATTTTTGCGCAGCCTTTTAAAAAACTGGCATATTTAAGTTTGGGGCCTTATGGCATCATATTGGGCTTTATTTCGGCATAATTGAAGAATAATGAAAACTCAAATTTTAAAATTTTACATGTCATTTTAAATTTAAGGTCGCTCCCAAGTGGTTTGAAAGTTATATGGTTCCAAAATTGTAAAAATTGGCCTGAAAAACTTGTGATAATTTTTTATTTTCATACAAAACTTATAATTATGTGTATCAAAAGAAAGGCTATTTTGTTATCTATTTAACGAGCTATTTATCATAAAAATCCATGAATTACTTTTGAAGATGTATTACTTAACGTATTATGCACTGCTTACACAAATTATGTTCATGTTTCATTACAAAGAGAATTATATCCAGAAGTACTGTAGACAGCGTAGCCGGTGTTTGACTTACTGAGGGTTGTAATCCCTAAGCAGCGGCCGAAGGCTGCCTATTATAAAGAGCATTTATTTGGACTTCCAGCAACATGTATATTTCATATATAGAAAAACAAATTTTCACATTTGGAGCCATGAGTTATATTTCGTGTTTCTGAAAGTGCTCAAAGGATTTCATTTATTGATATCTCATTTAATAGATCACATTTAAACCTTTTAAAAAGTAAACATTTTTTGTACATTTTATTTCACATTAATAAAATTTGGTCGTTTTCATATATATACTTGAAATGGTAATTTTTTGCAACTTCGAACCCCTATAACTTCTAGACCACTTGAGAGAAATTTTTTCAGAAATTAAAGGCTTTAAGACATATGTTTAAAAATTTTAAAATTCGAGTTTTCATTATTCTTCAATTGTACCTTTATTTCATAAGAACTTGTTCCGTAATGAAATATAGCCCCAATTTTGGGGCCTTATTTCATTTGAGGTTGGGGCTTTATTTCGTCGAATTGGGGCTTTATTTCGTAGGGTGTTATTTCATAATGAAATAAAGCCCCATATTTGGGCCTTATTTCGTTTTTGTTTTGGGGCTTTATTTCCTGGGGCCTTATTTCACGGAGCTTATTTATTTCCACACCCACTTGTCCAATCATGCCTTAATTTGGCACATATCCTCCAAATAACGTATTTGATGATTGCCTAAGTTTTTTTTTGTATTGTAAAACTTTTATTTTTTTATTTTTTTTTTAAGGTCAAAGAATCAAGGTATGCGTCTTATACAAACAAGGTTTGGTCTTTGACCTGAAAGGAAAGATATAGATTATTTAGAAGAATTGATTGAAACCATACGTGAATTATTGATTAGGCAAAACAACCGTGAAAGAAAATTTTAATTGCTTTTTACTGAGGCCAGTGTTATGCTTTAATCTCGGCAAGCATTTTCAGTTCTTTAGTTTGTTCCATTCCTTTAATTCCACATTTTCCACAATTTAGCTGTGGATTTTTAGTTTTCCATAATTCTTACATGGAGGAAAGAACAAAGAAAGTGAGTAGAACCATGCGCGAACCCGGATTCGAACCTGGGACCTTTGGGTTGATAGTCTAGCGCACTCTTCACTAAACTACAAGGCCGACAAAAAACGAAAATTTTATTTTAAAAACGAAAATTTTGAAATGAGATTCTAAAATGTTCGTTTGATTTTTAACAATAAATCTTCCCAAATGCAATAGTAAAACGTTTATTTTCATTTTAAAAACGAAATTTTTAAATTAGATTTTAAAATGTTGGTTCGATTTGTAACAATGAACATTTTAAAATAAAATGGTACAAAAATTATTTATATTTTAAAAACAAAAATTTTCATTATTTCCATTTCCATTATTGATTGAAAAACGTTTTATTGGTTTTCTAAATTACAGTGTTATTTCAGTTATTTTATCATCAGCTATGTCCGTCTCGTTAAAATTTTTCAGATGATGATACTGTATCTCAGCGTCTAAAAAAAAAATAGAATTTTGTCACATATTATTAATTTTATTTTAAATACTTACCCTTTTAGTTGTGGCAGCAAATGCTCCAACTCAAACACTTTCATTATTTTCTTGCAGGCAGTTTGAGTGATGAGATCGAGAATGAAAAATATTTTATTTTCCGAACAAATCTGTGGTCACAAGACATAACAGTTAAAGTCAGTTTTTCGTACTTTTCAGTAGAGTAGTTTGAAGTTTTAAACTGTTCTGTAAAATATTATGCAACTCTGACAACAAAAATTTATATGTAAAATTGTAGGAAATCAACATAATTTTTATATCCGTTTATTTGCGTCTATTGTACTTAATGGAAAAGGGGTGAAATTGGCAAAATAGCAACTTAGGTTGTTTTTCCTTTTTAAAAAATTATCGTCTGCATTTCCTATTTCGAGTTTAGCTTTTTAATGTTTTGAGAAAAATGGCAAAAACAGTTATCCTAAGTCAAATTTGTTTGTTATGCCCTGAACTTATAATACAGTTCTAAGACACTTAACTTGAGTTAAGTCGTTATTCCAAAACACACGTGCATGATCGAAATTTTTTTTAATTTAAAAATGCGTTTCCACAGTCAATTTTTTTGCACAAGAAAAGATAGAAGCCTAACAACTTTTATTTAGAATTACTTACAATTTAAAATATTGCAAGCATAACAAGGTTTACACGTTCAAAATCGTATGCAAACATCAGAAAAATTTATTGTGGAAACTCGGCTTAAGGTTCCGATTGAAACATGTGATTGGCGAATCATTTTGTTATGTCACCTAAAAAGCAAAATAGACAACACAGACTGTCGGCGCATACTGTCGAATAGTGTATTTGGCTGTTTAAGGTTTGCGCAGACGTCTGCTCAAAAATTTAAATATTTTGATTTTCGGTTGTGTTTGCGCAAACCGTCTGTATGGTGAGTTGTGAAATTCCGACTTGCCATAAGCCCGAAAGTTTTATACAGTGAAGACGTGCGTGAAGCCAAAAATATATAAAAATAGAAAGTAGTTAAAAAATTTATTGCCCAAACAGTCAGCGTAGTCTATTGGCTCCTTAACTGTGGGTGTAGACCGCCTGAACGAATGAAAGAAATCTCCTTCGTTCGTTCGGTTTAAACACTAAGCCCGAACGAACATCGTTCGTTATAAATTTATTGCGAAATAAGTTATTCTGAATTAGATGTTAAACGAAAATCTGGATCTTTAATGGAATCATCAGAATCGAAATGAGATGTTTCACGATTTTTCATTTGCTGCAACAGTTTTGCGTCTAGCAAAAAAATTTATATTTTTAATAAAACCTATTTAAAATAAAAATAGTATTTAAGATTATTTTTGAACTAAAGTTTTGACGTAGAATTACGTCTTACAGCGCGGTTTGTATGGGGGTCATTTTCACGATTTTTTTCAAAATGATATTTGACACTTTGGGGTATACCTACAGCCTTTAATACTCATCGTACAAACAACAAAAAAAAAATGCCAAAATATCAGTTTTAGTGGGAATAAAACGAATATCTAATAAAATAGCAAAATCTAAGAAGATGAAAAATTCATATATTCGTATGAGAAATACACTATAAAAAATAGCAAATCTAAGAAGATGAAAAATTCATATATTCGTATGAGAAATGCACAATCTGCTTAGCTGCAGTAGCTGCTTATGCTGTTTTTAAGGTTGTTGTTGTTTGTGTGTTTGCTTGTTTGGTTCGTAATCACGTCGTTCGCTGTGCTGCTTTTGTTGTTGTTGTTGATGTTTTTTATTTATATATATGTAAAACATACATATATAAATACTCATCAGTTGCTTTCATTTTTGTTTTGTTTCCCAGATAGCCAATAGGCTCGGTTGCAAACGGTGTGCACTTTTAAAAGCACTGAAGCGGACTGTTTCGTTGTCAGCAAGCTATGCAATGTGTGTTTCATATAAGCGTACCATTTACTAAGCTGTATATTAATGTTGATTTTCTATGATTTAATAAAATTTCTATATGTTTAATACAATAGTTTAAATCATTCTTGATTTTAGATACAAATGCTAGTTGTTTGATACTTTAAAATCGTTGAAATTGCAAATAAAATTGAGCTTTAGGTCAGGTTAGATCAATTAATTACTCTAACGAATTTTTTCCAAAGAAACAACAACATTTTTAATATGAAAAGGAAAACATCACTAGCTGATTAATTAGTTATTCTAGTTCTATTAGTAAGCAGTTAATTATTCTTACCTGACCTAAAGCTCAATAAACGATTTTAAACTATCAAACAACTAGAATTTGTATTTAAAATCAGGAATGATTTAAACTATCAAACATTTAGAATTTGTATTTAAATCATAGAAAACCAACACAATAAATAAAAAGGTCATATAGAAAATTTTAAGTTGTATATTAATTGTATTTGTTGTTAAACAATTGTAACCTTTTCTTGAAATGGGTTTTATTAAGTTGCAACAATAAACTAAACAATAAACGGCAACTCAACTGCACTACCTTGATTTCAATACAAGATTCAATGAATATTTTAGATTTTTTGGCGGAAGGGTGAAAAAGAGAGGGAAAAAAGACAAGAACAAACGACGCATCAAGCGAATATGACATAAATATCAATTCGATTCTTGATAAATATAAAAAAGGACTTCACAATTATATAGAGAACGGCTTAAAGGTACAAAAACATGTCTTTTTCATACCAGCAAATCAGACTCTGGCGTTTTAAGTACCGTTTAGCTGGAACAGTGACATTCATGACTTGTTGGGATGTAATAAAATAGAGAATACAGATGCATGTAGCTACAGAGCCAGTACGTGCCCTCATGGAAAAATCGGAAGGCTTCCATCTAAAAGTGATAAAGAAACATTCCCCACCGTATCTTTTGACAGCTTAAGGGTAGTTTTGTTTTTATATTGTTTCCAAACCATTTCTTTTGGAAGCTTAAGGGAAGTTTTGTATTTATATTGTTTCCAAACCGCTTCTTTAAGAATGCATTTGGAATCTTTTATTTATTGTCAAGCAATGACAATAGAAAATATTAATATCATTGTTTTCTAGCCGCTTATTGTAGAATTCGATAGTCTAGTGGTTGCGCGCTCGACTGTCGCTCAGGGGTCCCGGGTTCGAATCCTGGCCGAATCCATTTTCATAACAAGGGAGAGGAATGTTTCCACATGACTTTTTAACACAGCGGGGAGGAATGTTTCCCTCTAATGACATGCTATGTAAAAAAAAAGCAAAGGAGTGTGCAACAAAGGGGAATGCTTCCTACATTCCATGGAATGTTTCCTGGTAACATCCGGGAATGCTCACATTTCCTGGAGGGTGGCTACAAAAAATGTACTACTACTAGCCAAGGTTGCCAGTTAAAATTTAAAACAATTCCGACAAAAAATTTCGTTTTTCACAGTAACATAAATTGAATACAATAAAAATTACCACGGTAAAGATAAACAAAAAAGTTTCTACCGCAATAAAACAATACAAAAAAAATCCCACGATCATTAAAAATTACCGCCACTGAATTTAAAATTGCCACAAAAATCTCATTCGCTTAAAAAATACCACAATAATTCCCATGTGCAAAAACAATTTAAAAAAAATTTAGAAATACCACAAAGAAGCTTTGCTTACTAAAAAAGAGAAAAATTTAAGAAGGATATTATCAAACTCCCACGGAAATTAAAAAATACCCCGCTGAATTCCCACGTCAGTTAAAAAATACCACGCTGAATTAAAAAAATTAAATAGAAATTCCCAAAAACAAAAATTCCTAAGGGCAATTAAAAATTACCATGAATGGGATTTTTCCAACATAACTGACAACATTGCTACTAGCTGCTGATGTTGTTGTTTTGGTTCTGCATGCGCTGCAAAGGGCCGGTTCTTCACTTGACAATTCTATAAGCAATAATTGCTTTCGCCACAAGTAGTTTGTTGACTACTCGGGTGTAAAGGTGATTTTCGTAAACCACCTCTTACGGGCGAATAATCGAAAAACTGCTTGCGGCAAAGGCAATTATTGCCGAGTGAAAAGCATGCTTGAATAAAGAGATCTCGGAGCAATAATTGCTTTCGCCGCAAGCTCGAGAATTTTCGTGTGTGACTAGTGAAAAGCGGGACATAGTAAGCAAAGATGTATTTATTTTCTGTGGACGATTTGGTTCATCCCCTCTAACTCTGGTCAACCACTGTGATCTTGCTCTTCTCTGTGCGTCATTGTTTTAGATTTGCTTGGTAATTGTTGTTGGTTCAGTTAGCTGAAATTTTTTCAGATGTTCTCAATTTTTACTCGACATGAACAGCTGATTTTGACAACTAGCACTCTTTTATCTGTTTTCTCCTTCATTCCTCTCCTAGTCGGCCCTACCTGGCTATTCTGCCATGAGTTGGAGTACGAATAAAACGAATGTTTATTTTCAGCAAGATATATACAATATAGAATACAGGTGCGTGTAGCTACGGAGGCAGTATGTATGTATACTACTACGCAAATTTGCGCATGCGTTACTAAGCATGCGTTGTGCTTTAAAAACTCCATTTATTTTTTAAATATAATTATAAATTTGAATTATTTATATTATGCATTATATTGATTCCATATTAAAAATTTTTATTTTAAACTACTTTTAAAATATTATATATATAAATATATATGCTCTCTAGTACACGAAAAATAAATTTATTTCCATAAATTAAACATAACTTTGAATTACGTTTAGTTTTAACCAATAAAACAAATGAACAAAAACAAATTTTTACATGAATTTAATTGTGAGCTTTTTAGATCAGATAAGTTTGAAGAAGGACAACAACAGGAAGAAGGACAAATTTGTTTTTGAATAACTTTTATTTAGAAGATGAAATGCTCTATAATAGTTATCAAAAATATAAATGAAAAAACCGAATTTTTCTCTATTACTGTATAAAAAGGAATTCTACGTCTATACTTACGATACTATCGAAACTGTGTCTTTGTTTCTTAAATGACCTTGTTATTCATTATGTTGACTTTATATGATTTAAATACAAATTCTAAATATTTGATAGTTTAAATCATCCTTGATTTTAAATACAAATTCTAGTTGTTTGATAGTTTAAAATCGTTTATTGAGCTTAAGGTCAAAGTTAGAACAATTAATTGCTCTAACGAATCTTTCCAAAGAAACAACAACAACAACAAAGTTTTTCAATATGAAAAGGAAAAAATCACTAGCTGATTTTATTGCAATTTCGGCCGTGCTAAAGGCTTCATCAGAAATCTTTGTAATACCCGTGCTAGTGCGCACTAACGCACTGCACCACAGGGGCGATGAGATTTGAAGTGTTAATTTCTCAGTTTTTCTCAATTTCATAATTTAACATTTGCTGTTGTATTTTTGCTTTCCTTTAGTCTCTATGCTTATGTTACAAAATCAGCAAAAATCTAAAAAAAACTTCAGTAAACATGCTTTGTTAGTGGAAGACTTCCAGCAGGCTGTTGGACTCCATAAATGATAACATAAGCATCATGATTCAATTACTATAGGTTGTCCATTCATTTGACGTTTACTCCCAAGAATGAAGATATACACCCGTAAAATTGAAGAGGAGAGCAAAAGAGTATTTTTGTAATGCTATCAAAGTAATCAGTTGCAGGAAAAGCATACTTTTTCGCAGTACTAAATACCCAAGGATACAGTTTACTGCTGCTTTTTCAACTACTTTCTGTACTGCATATTTGTTTTGATAGAAAATTTAAGTGAGTTTTTAAAAATCTAATTTCAATCTTTTTTTGTGAAAATGTTTTCCCACCGCTGACGGCTTATTGGATCCACTGGCACATTATATTTTCGAATTTGCGTAATAATTATTATAAACGCAATGCACACTATTTCTTTTTTTTCCCGCTAGCAGCAAAATATAGAATAACAACTTTTTTAAAAAAAAAAATACGCAACAAAACACTGAAACATAACTTTTTTCATAGAAGACCACAAAACCCTGGTTGTCAGTTATATATGAGAGGGAATATAATTTTGCTTTCATATTTACGGGTGTTGTCAAACGAATGGACAACCTGTAATAATTGAATCATGCATAAGCATAAAGACTAAAGTAAAGCAAAAATACAACAACAAATGTGAAATTATGAAATTGAGAAAAACTGAGAAATTGACACTTCAAATCTCATCGCCCCTGTGGTGCAGTGCGTTCAGCATAAAAATTTCTGATGAAGCCTTTAGCACGGCCGAAATTGCAATAAAATCAGCTAGTGATTTTTTCCTTTTCATATTGAAAAACTTTGTTGTTGTTGTTGTTTCTTTGGAAAGATTCGTTAGAACAATTAATTGTTCTAACTTTGACCTTAAGCTCAATAAACGATTTTAAACTATCAAACAACTAGAATTTGTATTTAAAATCAAGTATGATTTAAACTATCAAACATTTAGAATTTGTATTTAAATCATATTAAGTCAACATAATTCTTTTTTAACTTTACTTATCTACGAAACTTCAGTTGATGGCTGGCGTGCGGTTAACACTTTCAACTGTTTTCGGCTGAGCTTGTTTTTTTCATGAAAATTTTCTGAACTTACTTAATTACAATTCGGTCAAAACTAATTTGTGAAGGAAATATCGGTGTTTTACTTTTAAGTTTTCTCTTAAAATTATGTAAAATTTCAAGGTGCTTGCTAGATAGCTAACTAGATAGCTTTGGTTCAATTTTGAAATGCACTTATTATTCTGAAATTTATCCTTATGCTTAACTCGAGTTGTGACAATGCCTTAACTAATTTTTCGTTTTAAAATAATTTGGAGTAAAAACTTAAATGGACTTTGCAAGGTTTTTTATTAATTTTTTGATACGGAAAAAAGACCTAAATTAAAGATATGATTTTTTGATATTACTCGATGTTCAGACGCTTCTTTTGGAAAAGTGACCTAATTCAAAATAGGAAGACAAAAATAGGAACTCTTTTTTGCCTTGACCACTTAACTCAATTTTGGAACTTTTTCTGATTATTTGAGAAGATCTTATCTCAACTGTAGCTGTTTTTTCCAAACAATAATATTTATTTGGGAAATTTATTCAAAAAATTTGCGAGTTAGGCTGTTATGGCAAAACAGTTATTGCTAAAAATGACTTAAGTTATTTGGTTTTTTCGCTGCAGCACCCGTAAATTTTAAGCGACACGTATCAAATTTTGCTGGAATATAGATTCGCATGTTGTGATTCTATTCATATTAATAACTCCATATTGTCCTAACTCGACTTTAGCGATAAAGGCTTGTGATTACAGGAATATCAAAAACATAAGTCAATGGAACATATATAAAAAACAATTCGTTACTAACAAGTATTTTGAAACACAGTATACGAAACCAACACCCCCCGCTTGAATTGTATTTATATATTTATATTCGTTTTAATATGTCACGGTAAAACGTTCGTTTTTGTTTTAAAAACGTTTCGTTTCACTTTTTTCTTTAAAAGTGTGCGTTTTTATTTGAGTATTGCGTGAAATGTTTTAATGATATTAATTTTAACCCACTATATTATAGTAAAACATTCGTAGTTGTTTTACTTTTCTTTTTTAAAATGTGCTTTTTCATTTTTGTATGGCGTGAAGTGCTTTTAAAAATATTAATTTTATACTATTTTCTCATAGAAAAACATACGTTATTGTTTTCAAAACGTTCCGTTTACTTTTTTTTTTTTAAATATGTGCGTTTTAATTTTTGTGTGGCGTAAAATATTTTTAAAAATATTAATGCTACTAAACGTTTTTAAAATGTGCGTTTTTGATTTTTTGTTTTCTCAGTGTAGAGTGCGCTTTTTAGTAGTTGGATTTTAGTTTTATTCGCTTTCAACGATACCTCATTTGTCAAAATATGATAAGTATTTTAGAAGTTAGTGGTTAAGTTCACTTTCTGTCCTCCAGAGGGCTCAATATTAAGATAAATTTTACGTCACATAGCCTTTAACCACCGGACGAGGAAAGTGCTTCCAACGATACCTCATTTTTCGAAATATGATAAGTAGTTTAGAAGTTAGTAGTTAACTTTACTTTATGTGTCCTCTAGAGGGCACTTTATTAAATTGTATGTGACGTCACATGGCCTTTAGCCAGCGGACAATCAAAACGGTTCTTAAGATATCTCAATTGACAAATTACGATAAGTAGTGTAGAAGTTAGGGCTTTTTTCACTTTTTGTCCTCCAGGGCGCTATGTTAAATAATATGTGACGTTACATAACCCATAAACAGCAGGCGATCAAAACGCTTCCAACGATACCTCATTTGTTAAATTCTGATTCAATTTTATGTGATGTCACATAACCTATAACCAGCGCACGGTGCAAACGCTTCTAACGATACCTCATTTGTGAAATTATGATTAGTAGTTTAGAAGTTAAGGTAGCTTAGAAGTTAAAGGTTTAGTTGCCTTTTTGTCCTCTAGAGGGCACTATATTAAACTTTATTTGACATCACATAACTTTTCTTCATCGGATAATCAAAACGCTTCTAACGATACCTCATTTGCTTCTGTCACAAAAATTTTTTTTTTGCTCATGACTGTATGTCCGCTAGAGGACGCTATATTAAATTAAATGTGACGTCACATAGCCATTAACCAGAAGACTATCAAAACGCTTCCAACGATACCTCATCTGTCAAATTATGATAAGTAGTATAGAAGTGAGAGTGGAACATTAGACCGTCCCATTTTTTCAACGTTTTTCGAAAAGTTCCCGGGACACGTTGATTTCTGATTATACTCTTAAAAACATGCATTTTGGTATATTACACTTTAATATTAACTAATAGTAAATAGTCGCGCAAACGGCTTAAAGGCTTTTTGGCAAAAAATTAATTTTGTCGAAAAAACAAGAAATTTCTTCTTCAGTATTTTGCATATAACTACGAAAATAATGAAACAATTTTTATAAATTTACACTTATTTAAAAGCTAATAGAATTTTTCGTCCCATGCTATGAGAAACATTGCATTTTGTTCAGTACATTTTTTTTTAATAACTCTGCAAAATGATATTTTGTCTAAAATTTTTTCGAAAAATTGATAATGGAATGAGTTGAACTCACATTACCCCGGCGTTACAAGAGCATGAGGAAAAAGTTTTTTATTATGTAAATTTCGTATTTTGAGGAATTTTACTGCAAAAACTTTGATGCATAATTCGAAGATGTATGATACGGTATTTTTTCAAAAAAGCAACACAACTCTATAGTGAATTTTTTCGAAAAAAATTCAATTTTATTTTTATTAAAAGTAGCTTCATAAGTAGTTATGTAAAAGTCATATGTATATGATATTAGCTTTAATTGCAAGATATTCAACTTTTTTTTTGTAATGTGCAATTATTTAAATGACTATGCCTGTGGTCACAAGGAATAATGTCCACACTCAAAGTATCGAAAAAAACGATATTTTTATTGCACTAACCCCGACCTTTTTTCCGAAATATATGAACCGTTACAAACGAAGTATGTGCAGACATAAGTGATATTCTATTATGTGTAAAAACTGTTTTCCTGCATCCTTCCAAAGATGAGCAATAAAGAAAATGGAGTATCGCTTTTTACGATAGTTTGAGTTTAGTAATTTTTCCTTGTGACCACGGATTTTATGCTATTGATCTGCTATTGATCGTTCTTCGAAACAACAACAATCTAACAAAAGCACGGACCTTAATGCTCTTGTTTTTTAGTGGGGCAATTCACAGTCGTGTATTTTGGAAATTTGTATTTTTGTAAAAAATTTTAAAAATTTCTTATCAATTGTCTTTTTGATATAATTTGCTACAGTTGTAGCAAAACATAAAATTCACAGCTTATTGATGAAAAGCAAAATTATTTTCCTCTGGAAATTTCATGTCGAAAAAAATCTAAGCACAATTGTTTTTTTTTATTCGCTTATCTTCCATATCAGTTTTTTCGCGTTTACTTTTTTTATAATCAGCTATGGATTTTAGTGTTGCATATATGCAATAGCGTAGTAAATGCATTCCTTTTTATTTTCTTAGTGTAGAGTAAATATATATTTTACCATTTTGCAAATGATATGGTGCAAGACCATTTGCACTGGATTGTGAATCGCCCTAGTATGTTCTCAGCATTACGACGCATTGTATTGATTTCTACTGTTATTTTTATTGTTGTTTTAAAGCTTTTCTGCTAAGAGTTGGTCTTTGAGACTTTCGCTGGCTTTACTATACTACAAAGTTTTTCAATATTTTTTCTTGTAAGAAATTTATTGAGATGCATCCTTCCTTGATGAAGAAAGAGCATTTTGCTTCTAAATATGGTAAATAATAAGTGAACAATGGATTAAGAACAGCAAAATTGTGTTATTCAAGTAATTGAACATTACAATAATAACCATTTAGACAACAGAAAACGTCCAATACTTCGCAATTTAAACTAATGTCATAAAATTTATTTTCTTATGGTTATTTACATAAATACTTATGTAGCTACGTTTAATAAAAATAAAATTGCATTTTTTTTCGAAAAAATTCACTGTGCAGTTGTGTTGCTTTTTGGTAAAAGTATCGAATCACATATCCTCAAAATACGAAATTTACATGAATAAAATGCAATTTGTAGCCAAAAAGCTGTTGTTAGTTAGCCAAAACTGTTAGTTAATATTAAAGTGTTATATACCGACGTCAGAAATCAACGTGTCCCGTGAACATTTCGAAAAACGTTGAAAAAATTGGACGGTCTAATGAAAATACATACATACAAACATACATACAAACTGTTCAAATGCATATAAGTCTCCTTTTGCTTCGCCGTTTAACCCTCAAAACTGAACCCTAAGGGTCCAAAATTACCAAAAGCATTGTTTCAACCCCAAAATGATCCCAAAAGTATTAAGATTAATTTTTCATATATCTTTTTTTTTAAATAAATTCTTCTGTTTCCTCTGCCTCTTCTTGATATTCCTAATATTCGTCGTTTTTTGAAGGATGCATCATTTAAACATACTCTCAGCGATAATGAGTTGTTGGCATGGGATTGTGTCAAAGTGGTAATTGACAATATTCTTGGGATTCAGCGATCCAACGATTAAAATATTGCTTACCGCAATTTTCCAGCTCTACCTTGAGGAACTGCATTAGAAGCATTCTTCAGTGTTGATAAATTTATATATACTTTAACTTTGTGTCCTACCGCCAAAATTACTACTAAATCGCTGCAGGAGACACGCACTACAATCTTGCTCACTACAATTTTCAATTTTCTTGCTCACTGCAAATAGAGGTTGGAAATATGAGACATGTGTTCAACAATTTTTTTAGTTGTTATATCGAGGTAGAAACCATTTAGAATTAAAAAAATGGAACCTGAATGAAGGTTGGTTGTAAGTTTGTCGTAAACGCGTTGAAGTATAAGAAAGTTAGACCTTTAAAAAACTTTTAAAAACGGTTTTTGCATTGGAACAGGTCTAATATCAACCTGCTGCCATGCGTAGCAAGTTTTCGCATTTTCAATAGATTGAGGTCGCAACCACATATTTTGGAGACAAAATTTCCCCTCACCCAGTTAAGAATATTCAGTTAAGTATGGAATCAATTCATATACATACTCTTAATCTAAAACTCCTTAAAATTATTCTAGCCCAACTGTTTTTTCTTGTAATACATTAAGTATTGTCTCTGATTAGCTTCAATTTAAAAAATTTTCTATTATTTGCAAACATTCTCGAAATGATATCAGTCAAATTCTTAGCCTAACTTGTTGGCTGCCAAATCTTGCCTAAACGAATTTAATGTGTCAACATGTTAGCATTTCGACAACGTTAAGCTAACGACTGATGACTGCGACATCGCGATGTGATTCCGATTAGCCTTAAGTAACGTTGGGACCAGATATCACAAAACCGCCCGGGATCTAAGCAAAAATTTTCATCACATGGTAATAAATAGATTCTTTTTGGCATGCTGACCACAAAAACCGCCAAAGTCCAGCTCGGTCAACATGTTGAAAATGGCCGTAGCTATAACAACAAAAACAACAATGACAACATTTTGACAATGGAAGAAGATGACGTTGAAAGAATTTGTTGCTGTCCAAGCGACGACTTAACAACAAAATTGATGGCAAAACATTTATTTTCGTTAGACGATTGGGTTGTGCGGGTAGCAGGAGATATGAGATGGTCGAAGTTGAATTCTAAGCTGATTGTTTTTATGTACATGGCTGATAAAGGGATGTATACAAAGCTGCGACTGTGATGTTATTTCCTCTTTTATTTAGAATATTTTTTGCTTGTTGCTATAAATGCAATAAATGGGTAAAAGTATACATTTGATGGAAGAATGAAGTAAGATAGATGATGTACAAAGAGAGGAAAAGCGCAGAAGATTAAATATTGACAGTGGTAGAGTGAGTGAGAAACACGAAGAAAAAGCAAGATGGCATGCAACAATATTTAAAACAAAAGCTACTCCTTCTTGCTCAACTCGTCATTTGTGTGATTTATAATTACAGCTTAGCATGGAATGGATGCAAAAAGCTATTGAGTAGCACTCAATGTCATGCAAGGAAATGAAAAAATTTAGCATTTGCTGTATTTTTGAATGTTCACTTTTAACTTAATACCAAGTGTTGTCACTTTTCCACAATTACAATTTTCATATATATTTGGGCGAGTTCAATTTTTTGCCATGTTGGCCCCGCTCTAGCGATGCTCTATGATCATTTTAAGAAACTTCAGCCAAGAGAGTATAGTTCTATCTTGAAATCAAAGCCTCCCAGTTTTTTTGAATATTCAAATCAAATATGTTTTAAAATATTCAAGAATTGGCTTAGAAAATGCTTTAAAAAGACAAGAAAATTGTTTTTTATATGTGTATATAGGGTTTTTAGGGTTAAGGAGTCCATTTTTGACGTTTGTTTTTATTTTTAACAGATTGCACGCAACGCCATCACACAATGTCGTGTGTTTATTAGCCACAAAAGAATAAACTATTGTGAAATTTAATAGAACAAGCATTAAGAGTTGCCTAAACCAAATACATCAAATATTTTAAAATATACTAATTACCAGGGCTAGGATTTCGATGACATTCATCTTTTTTCTGCTGCTTTTAAGACATTTCCTGGTTATCTAGAACGTCTATTTATATAAAAAATAAAAATAAACTGGCCATTTCAGCCCTTGGATGGACTTTGACCTAGCTTTTATTGATCAATTGTGTTGTGCGTGTTATTAAATGTTTGATCACAAATAACCGAGAACTGGACCTACGTGTTTTATGCCGACTCCGAACGTCTTATGTTCTCAAGAAGCTTTACATTGCAATTTTTACTCTCTGAGGTTTGTCATTGTCTGCAGAGAGGTGACGACTGAACAGAAAAATTAATTCTATTGAAAAAACTTTCTGTCTGAGCTGGAATTGAACCCCGGCTACCGCGGTTCTTTAGCTTAGGGCCCACGCACTCTACCACGCTACGGTCGCCAACGTCTATTTATGTTTCCTAAATTCCAAAAATGAAAAGGTTTTTAGGTCATTTTATCGTTATTTTTTATCGGTTTTAGTTTTAAGGTAATTTTTACTATATTAAGGGCATTTTTTGGTAATTCTTAGCAATTTTTTAATTATTTTATTGCCATTTTCGGACATTTTTTTAGAGCATTTTTCGGGTTAAGCGAAGTTTTAATAGATTTTTTCAATCTATAGAGTCAAAAAAATTTTTTAAATAATAGAGTCTTTTCAATCAAAAACATTATCTACCTATCGAAAAAGTAGTAGCTTTGCTTAAAGACCTCGATGAATAGAAACTCTGAGCATGTTGAAACTGATGAAAGGGTATGTAGAAAGATGAAACAAGTGTTAGATAAGATAAGCTTGTATTAAATATCTCTCTTTTTATGCTCTATTGCTCCAATATTATGGGGAAAAATTTTAATACTATGAAATTAGAAAAGGAGCTTACATCCGATGACATATCGTCTTTTAAATATTTTCTTATCGTCCGTGCAAAAGAAGAAAGAAGTTTTTCTCTTTACAAAAACATTTTGCCAGACAATCGAAGTTCCTTCAATTATAATAACTTAAAAATGTTATTTGTAAAGTACTGTAACGCTTTGTATAAAAATGTTATACAATAACTTTTAAGTTTACTTATCTTTTATTTTTAGGCGGAGAGAAAGACGCCGTTTAAAAAGCTACCCTGGACTCGGTTGTAACCGGCGCTGCTAAGGAGCGATATAAAGAAAAGAGGAGAGAAGTGAGACGTACTTTCAGGCGGAAAAAAGAGAGGCAGAAAAGCGAGAGCAGGAGAAGATATAGATGTATGGTGACAGAAATGGGGCCCGAAATTTTTCGAAAAAATAAGACGCCTTGCCAAAGGTTTTAAAACAGGGGCCTCTTCCTGCAAGGATGAAAACGGGAATCTAGTTTCAGATGTCCAGAGTACACTGACGTTATGGAGGGAACACTTCTCTGAGCTTCTAAATGGCGATGCTGACAACAATCCCACCAATAGAGATGATATCCCGGAAACCCCAAATTCGGATGACAGCGTCGAGGTTCCGCTGCCCGACTATGATGAAGTTCTGACATAGCTCGGCTTAAAAATAACAAAGCCGCGGGGGCTGATGGCTTACCTGCTGAGCTGTTTAAGAACGGAAACGAAGCTCTTTTTAAATGCATTCACGAGCTTCTATGCAGAATATGGTCCGAAAAATGCATTCTTGCATTTCCACCACTATCAATGGTGGAATGATGAACTGTATGAGCTGTACGCTGACATCGACATAGTCAAGCGCATTAAAATCGAGCGGCTTCGCTGGCTAGGTCATGTGCAGCGCATGAAAGACGATGCTCCAGTGAAGAAAACATTCGATTCGGTGCCCAGCGGTGGTCAATGCAGAAGAGGACGACCGCATCTTCGTGGGAAAGACCAAGTAGAGGACAACTTGACGAAGATTGGAATTTCCAACTGGCGTCAGCAAGCAAAAGACAGAAATGGCTGGCACAAATTCTTAGATGAGGCCCAGACCGGCATACGGTTATAGCGTCAACTAAGTAAGTATTCTTTTATTTTTAAAGCTTTAGTTTTTTATTTTTTTATTGTAATTTTTTGCGTTTTTTAGGTCAAATTTGTCAGTTTTAAGGTCATTTTCTGCAGTTTTTCGCATTTTCCGTCTACATCGCAAGATGCAATAACATCGGCAAATATCGAAAGTAGTTTGAAACAGTTTTATTGTTGCTTTTGGTGTGTGTTGTAATTTGAGTGGCATTAATCTGATAACCCAACAAGATATCTTACGATATTATTTTTTCTTGATCAAACGTGCTAAAATTCAAAGCAAAAAATATTCGTATAAACCATGTACTCCCTGGTGGCACTCATAAATAAAAATAAACGTAAAAAAGGGATCCTTTCTCCTCAAACATTTCAATATAAACATATAAATAATTTTTCTTGTCGTTTTAATGCAATTTCCAAGCCAAATCTTGGATATTTAAAAAAAAAAACAGTTTTGAAAAACTGGGAGCTTCGATTCCGGATAGAACTATACTGTCCTGGCCAAAGTTCCTTAAAATGACCCGTGGAATACCGTTGGGGTGGGGCAAACAGCGACTTTTATGCTCCATAAAATTTGACCCGCCCTAATGTATTCTATCTATACTATTATAAACAGATCAGGTGGTCTGTTCCGGTGGGTCTGTTCACCAAAGAGCGCTGGCTTTGAGCTGCAAATCTTGGTAAGTCGAGCTATTGTACAATGTTTATTTCTAAAGTTTTGTTTGTTAGGCAAATCTCCAATAGGTGATATTTACTATTAAATACGTATAGATGGCTGCTGCAATTAGTGCAAGAAGTGCATATACAGGAACGCTAAAGAAAACTTAATTTATGCTGCTGGCAATCAATTAGTGATTGCTTGCTGATAATCAATAAGTAATTATCTATTTCCAGTTAGTGGAAATATATAATTTAATATCAAATTAAACGCGGTTTTTCAAAATGAAGTGTAATAATTTCGGAAATTAATTTGTGATAAATTAAAAAGCAAAAACCACCCGTCGGAGAAGCCGATCGAGCAACTCGTTAGTGTATCGAGTATAGATACTGGACCGAGTCGATAAAGTGGTAAGTAAATCTAATTATTTATTTTATCTTTAGGGTTGCCACTTAAAGAATTATATAAAAATGAAACTTTTAAAAATTGAGCATTTTTGTGGTTGGCGGTTAAGTCAAGAACCGTTTAACGAATTTATACGGAATGGTCACTACTTGAATGATAATTGATTACAGATGGTTTATGTATACCCAAAATTTTTAAATATTTGATAGCGAACAAGCTGTTGACTGAAAAACTGGCTTTGATATCAATTTTTGGTAAAATGCGTCGCTTTTTTTCGTTTCCTGCGTAAACAGTAAAACATACAGTGATGTGCAAAGAAATAGGGACATCTGTATTTTTATATTTAAAGCAGCATGAATTATATATAAGATTCCCCATATATAGTATTAATTCCCTCGGAGACGGTGGCGGGGGGGGGGGGTGGTTGCTGAAGCAAAAATTATAAAAAAACGATTCAATCGCTTCATTTGGAGCGACGACAAGTATTTATTTAAGTAATATAACGAAAACAGACATTTTAAAAAGAACAACATATATACACATTAACCCACTTAGCGCAACCGTCCTTTTAAAAGGCCACCAAAAACGTCAACATAAATGAAAAAAAAAAATAGTTTCCGGCGCTATGTGGGTTAAGGTGCCTTACGAAAAAAAGTTGTTCGGGAGAAATTATCTGAAATAATATTTTTGAAAAAGTGCTCCCAATCTGCATCAAAAAATTTAAAATTTTTGCAGTCAAATTAAAAATTATGATGTTTTTTGTGCACTTCTATGATTTCTTGAAGTTATTTTTACTAAAGTTCAAAAATCTTAATTATTTCTTATGATATCCTCACTGGTCAGAATTGCTTAAACTGAAAGAAATTAAAACTAAAATATTAATTATAATATAAACACCTTCTGAAAAGCTATTGTAAGAAATTAAAAAAAAGTTATAAAGTTATTTAAATTTTTAAAGTTTTTGTATGGAAATAAAATAAAAAATATCAAAAATTTTTGATGCAGATTGGAAGAGATTTTTTTTAATTAGCTAGCCAATAATTTTACACAAAAATTCATCCACAACCAAGAGGTTATTTCAAACCATTCCAGCTCACGGATGGCAACCTGTAGAGTCGAAATATTTGGGGAATCATCATACACCCAGGTTTATTTTGAAGAAAAGACTCGATCAGCTTTTTTCTTTCTATGGTGCATTAGGCTCCTTAATATACATAGCTGTAGATACTTACATAGTTAGTTTAATAATTTTTTTGGAACGCGAAGCCATTTTATTGATGACAGTTTCCTCGTTCACAAAAATATCCTTATGAATATTTAATAGCGCTAAGCCATAACATCTTTCTATTAACAACAGTATAGTCAAAGCTGACGTAAATTAATGTATTTTATGTATTAAATAAATTGCAACGAAAAATTCTGGACTCGTAACTGCATACATGATTTGGTGTGCTTGAAACGAAGTGTCACCGCTAGAATTTGAGGAGAACATTTTTTTAAAACCACTTTGAGATACTCACACACAGCTTAAAAAATCGTGAAACCGACAAATGCACAAATAAAATTCACTTTTACGTTCATTTAATAACACTGTAGGGACGTCAAAAAGACACACGAAGATACCGAGAACGTAAACTTATTTTTTAGTCGTAGAATTTAGTGGCATACTCAGTTTTTCCCAATCAGATCAAAATCTCGAGATATTTGCGATTGAAATTTAGTCTCTTTTTAGACCCATTTTTAGTTATATTTTCTTTATTTTTGAGAACAAAAATTTTGACCACCTCCGAATTTGCTTAAACTTTCAGAATTTAATGTACTTATTAAAATACTTATTATAGCAAAAAAATTTTTTATATTTTTTAAAGATTTTACGTTTAACATTCAAATTTGGTTAAAATGGAGAGAAATGCAAAATTGCTTAACCTTTGAAAAATCCCATCTATCCATCCTCCAACTAACTATCACCCATCTTCTGAATCAACACAATGCTTACGCATTTATAGGGGGCATCCCCTGAGCGTTGGTTCAGTCTAAAAAAAAAAAAAAAAAAAAAAAATCATAGATTACAGAAGGCTTACTTGATTTTCACGATGGAGGTATTTTCGAAAACGTAATAAAAATTAATTGTTAAAATACTTTAAAAAAATTTTTAAATGAAGGTCAAATGATGGTCAAATTACAAAAATCTAAATATCTCGAGAATTTGATCTGATTTTTTTCCTTGAATAATTTTGTTCAATTTATATGTATACGTTCTGCAAATGCTACTACATAAGCAACAATACATAGGAATACAATGAAGAAAACCATTTATATTGTATTATATTTAAACCTATATCGCGCCGTGTTGCATATCTGTAACATTTAGGAATTGCTCTTGAAAAATAACTCGAAGAGAAAATTTGTATCGGAATTCTTATAAATGACTCATAAACATTCTAAAGGACTCTACTTTTTCAATTCTTGAGTAAATAAATCAACAGTTATTTTTTATTTTTAGATGCAACAGCGTGATTTTGAATTTGGCAGCAGTTTGTGCTTTGCAATATTTTTAATATATTTGTAAATGACTAAAACTGTTATAAATAGAGTTAATAAATAAAATAAAAGTTTAAGAGCTTTTTGGTGAGTTATTAAACTACACTTATCATGAATTACTATATTAAAAACAATGTTATATTCCCGGAAATATGTTAATCTTTTAAACTGTAAATTTTTTTTTTGCAAATACAGGGTCCGCTTTATAACGTTTTTTTTTTCAACTAATGCTTATTTCGTGAATGGTAACACTTGGCGGGTATGTAAACAAGCAAAATTGTCGCATTTGGGGCACAGAAAACCCGAACGCATACATTGAAAAGCCGCTGCATCCAAAACGAGTCACTGTTTGGTGCAAATTTTGGTCCAGAGGCATAATTGGGCCATTTTTCTTCGAAAATCAGCAAGAAGTGGCCGTTACAGACAATGGTGATCGTTATCGGGGCATAGTGAACGAATTTTTGTTCACAAAAATTGAAGAAGAGGATATTGGCAACATATGGTTTCAACAGGATGGCGCGACGTGCCACACAGCCGAAGCTACACTCGATGTTTTGCGCCCTGTTTTTGAAGATCGCATTATCAGCCACAGAGTTGATGTCGTTTGGCCACCTTGAAGCTGCGATTTGACACCGTTGGACTATTATTTGTGGGGTGCCCTCAAAGATAAGTGTTACACCGACAAGTCAGAGACAATTGACGCTTTAAAGGACAATATTCGTGAAGCCATTGGTGAAATACAACAATCGATAATGTTCTTAAAAATTCTACCGATCGTGTAGGCTACTGCATGGCCAGCCGAGGCAGCCATTTGAATGAAATTATTTTCTATTAATAACCGGAAGAATTGTACTTTCAAACAAAAAAAGAAATTAAAGAAAATATTCAGTAGTTTTTTTTCAAAAAAAAAGTTATTTGGCGGACCCTGTATTTGTATAAATATTTTGTATAAAATATAATTAATTTTAAAACAAAAGTTGTTTTTCATTATTTTTAAGACAGTTTGAGAGATTTTTAGGTAAAAAATTGAAATTGACGTTATTGCTCGATATAGGGTTGGCTTAATGTCTGCTTAACAAACTAAGCATGTACATTGAATAATTTTCAATTTATCTTCTTGTTATGGTAATTAAAGTCAACATGGTAATTAAATTATTTAGAATATCTGTGCTTTTATTTAATATATAAAATATGTTTAATTGCTAAGGGGGTTTGAACCCTTGAACACCCCACATCTACGGCGTTGATTGCTACACAAACGAATAAAGTCAAACTATTGTTTTGAAAATGTAAATAAAATTATGTGAGCACTAACATTTTTTCGTTTCCACTTACAGTTCTGCATTACAATGTCATAGCCAACAAATTTTTACAAGCGGGTAATTATAAGCAGAGTACTCCATATTTATAAAGAACGTCCCTGGGAACCTTGTCAGGCATCGGAGTGTTAAAAAAGGAAAAAATGCTAGTTTTTGACTGTCTCAAAACTAATTGCGCAAAACTGTACAAATACTTTTGAAAAAAACTCTCCTTAATCTTTCATTTAAACCTAAAACTAAACTCCTAATACAAATTTAGGGTTAAGATATGTCTCTAAAAGGTTGAAAAAATAATTTGGACGAAATCGACATAGTGATCACATAACATATGCAAAAATATAGTGGACACAGGGAGGGTTATAAAATTATTATAACCCTCTATGATATAAAATTATTTATAAATTATTATATCGTTATATAATTTAACGATAAAATTATAAATATTTATCGTTAAAAATGCGTGAATCCTCTCGCCCTCAATTATTTCTTTCGCTCTCTTGCAAAAACTCTCTTCTAAAATCATTTCTTTCAATCTTGTCTGCGCTTATAAAAAAAAAAGCTAGAAATGCGTGAAGTCTCTCAAGTAAGTTTTGAACATGGCAACTACAACAACTCTGTATAATGTATGTAATAACTTAGCAGAAGGCGCTACTCTTTCCTACTTCAGTAGACTTGAGTAATTAAGCTGTGACCATTCATTCTACTGTTTAACTCTTTGAAATCATATGACGTTACAGCAGCGGTGTTTTTTTAAGGACAAGCGTGAAATACCGCTGCTGGAGCGTTTTTAGGACTATCTGAGCGAGAACACGCTAAAATAGTGTGAAAAGTAGGTAAAATATACATATTTTAAGACTCTCTGAGCAAAAACACACTGAAATAGCGTGAAAAGTAAAAAATAGACATATTTTAGAATTCTCTGAGCGAAACCACGCTGGAATAGCGTGAAAAGTAGAGAATATATATATTTTAGGGCTCTCTGAGCGAAAAGACGCGCAAATAGCGTGAATAGTAGAGTAAATATACATATTTTGGAAAAAGATGCTGATTTTCAGACAAAATTGAAAAAAATCGCTGCATAGCGTAGTTTTTTTTACAGAATCGCTGAAAAATGACGAGGAACTTCACAACATTTATTGTAGAGATTTTTCAATCTGTTTTTGGAGTGTAGGCCAAGAACCACGTCTTGTGGAACTCCACTTCAGATATACTTTTCTACCAGAATATGCAGTATAAAGACTGTGGAGACTCTCAATGCTCAATAACAGAATAATCACTGGAGGCATCCGCTCATGACTCACCGATGGACTTAATATCCTGACATACAGTGGTGGTCACGAATTTAGCACACTTAAAAAAGTAAAGTGAATACTTATATTTTCCATTTATTTGTTGTAAATTTTTAATTAACTTTTTTTTAGTGTTTATATTATGTCTTCTTTATTTCTTATATACATTTTTTTATTTCAAAACTTTTTTTATAAGACTTAAAATCAAATAAAAATTAAAAATAAGCATTTCGACTTGGTCATGAATTTAGCACACGAGCGAAAAAATGTCTAGGATGAAAAATATAATCAAAATTTATTGCATAAAACTCAGTATTTCGTAGGAAATCCCTTATTTTTAATTACTGCATCTCATATGCTTGGTAAACTTTTGACCAAAGCCTCACAACGGTACTTTGGAATACTATACCGAATCCTTTGGATTTCCCTAAACAAATCTGGCAAATTTTTGGATTTTACTGTTAGTATTTGCTGCTCGACATCCCTCTACAGATTCTCAATCGGGTTTAAGTCCGATGATTTCGATGGCCTCTTCAAAATATCAATATGTTTGTCTTCCAAGCAACTCTTAACTATGTGAGCACTGTGCTTTGGATCATTATCCTGCATAAAACGCCATTAAAGTTGAAAATTATCCTCTTGAAACGGTATCATTGTATTGACAAGTACGTTTGTGTAAGCGTGCTGATTCATTTTTTGGTAAATTTTAACAATCGGACAAACTCCGTGCCAAGAAAACGCCACCCATACCATAACATTTCAGCCACCCTGTTTAATCGTCTTGAGCGTGTACTTTAGATTGTATTGCATGTTTGGAGGACGCCATCCATATTGTTTGCTGTCTGATGCGAACCGGCAAAACTTTGATTTATCCCTCCAAAGCATATTTTACCAAAAATGCGTTGACTTTTTAAATATTCTTTTGCAAACGCAAGACTGCATTTAATATTTTTTTGCGATACATGTGGTGTTCGTTGGGCTATAAAGCAACGGAAATTGTTTTCATTCAAGCGTCTTTTTATGCCTTTTGAGGATACATTTATGCCATATTTTGATGAAATTTCATTTACATTTTATTTGAGGTCTTAAAAGGATCACTAAGTGAAGCTCTGTAAATCAAATGGCCCTATCTTGCTATTTTTTTTCGCGCTCTTGGTCGCTATTTTACATTTTTAATGCTCTAATACTGCTCTACATGTTGTAATGCGTTATATAATAACTTTCACGAACATCTAAGAAGCAGAGCAATTTCTGAAACTGTGCTTTCACCATTTTTCATTTGCTGAATCAAATGCCGCTGAGCCTCTGAACATCAGTAGCCTTTCGCTATATCTTTCTGCAATTTTTTGTTAGAACTCAAATAGAAACTTAATAAATTTAGTATATCTTACTAGTAAAGTTTAATTAACGAAAATAAAATACGAAATGGAACAGTAACTCTAACCTGTGCTAAATTCGTGTCCAGCATTTAAACCACATTGATTCATACTACTTGCAATATGTCAGAAAATTTAAGAATAACTAAGAAACCAACTAACGGTACATAGAGTTAACTCCATAAACAATACTCAACAAAAAATATTTGATTACAATTCTCAAGCTACGATGTAAAAATTTTCAAATTAGAGTTACTAGCACAGTGTGTGCTAAATTCGTGACCACCACTGTACCTTCTTCTTATACACACAGAAAAATTTTGCATAGTAAAATCATTGTGATGCATAGTTGATTTCATTTTACATGATTTTATATATCATGGTGACAGCGACATAAAAACCATTATGATTTCATGTAAAATCATTATGATTTCATGTAGAATTATTATGAAAACCAGTAAAACCATTATTGCATCATGCAAAAAGTTAATCAACACGATTTCATGTAGAATCATTATTATATCATGTTGAATCATTATGAAATAAGTTTGTAATAGCTAACAAAATAAAACAAGTGGAATGAAAAGTAAATACAAGTGGAAGTAGTCGAATCCATAAACTTCGACACAAATGAACAAGGTAATGTGATTTGTGACTTATGTTGCTATAAAAAAATAATATCAAAATGCTATATTACTTTTCAATAGAAACAGAAGCTTCAGTTGACTAGGAAAGTTTAAGGTACTTATCTAAGGAAGATGAACAGGAAGCTATACCACCCCTAGGACTTCGTGCACTTTATCGAGAAAAACTATTTAGTTGGAGAAAAATTGGGGTATGCTTTGTAGTTATAAGTCGTATATTTTTATTTTTCAATAAAAATACTAAATAGAATCAACTTGAAGTTGTTTTTTTTTCAAACTGAGCTTAGGATTCAGCTGCATTTCATAATGTCAACATGACCATCACAATTGTTTTACATGATTTCACAATGATTCAACATGAAAATTTGTTGCGATTTTTACATGAAAATCACAATGATTTTACTATAAATCCCTATGAAGCAAAATCAAAGGGGGAAACATGTAAAACCATTATGTTTCTAGTTGATTTTACAATGATTTTTTTCTGTGTGTATAGTACACATCAAGCTCACCGCAACCAACAGTGCAGTAAGACTCAGAGAGTCCTACAACAGGCGAAGTAGACCATATGGATACAGCAAAATTCTAAATACGTTGCATCAGGAACTTGTTCCGAATAGCACGGACTATGACACTGCTAAGCTCGACTTTACAAAATCCTTAACGATCAAGTTCCCCACCAGGGTAGAGTGGCGCAATGGAGGATCTAACTTAGTCTTCTATATTTCCTTCTACACTAACGTCTCCAAGATGGAGTGAGGAGTGGGAGCTGGTATATACACAGAGAAGCTGGGGGTGGCGGAAGCTTTTCGTCTACCGAACTCAGCTAGCGTTTTCTAGGCCGAACTTTTAGCGATAAGAGAAGCCTGTATCCTTTCAGTAGAGCCAGCACCAACCACATCAGTGCAGCTGGATAGCCAAGCTGCCGTCAAAGTTTTAGCTGCGATCAACAGCAACTCCTAACTGGTAAGGCAGTATAAGGATGAATGGCCCGGATAAGCAACCAACTTAACATTACCATAATTTGGCTAGGCGGGGTTCCTCCCGTGACGTTTGAAGAGCGGCATCAGTCGCAATTCCACTGAACACCGTTAAGGTAGGAATTCACTTTTACTACTTAGGCTTAGCAGGTCGTAGGTGGAGAGGCTTGACCACTTGCAACACATCAAAAAAATTATGGGCCCTTTACAACCTAGGCCGAACTCGCCAGAGAAACAGCCAGAATCACGGCTATAACTACGAGTCACTGGTGCATCGAAGTACACGCCGAAAAAATCAGACTACCCTACAACACCCACTGTCGCAGCTGTGATGACCTAAATGAAAAAGAAACACCAAATCACTTCCTGTGCACCTGTCCAGCCCTGGCCACGTTTAGATTAACCCTGGAGAAGGCACGCCTCGCAGAGTAGCATGGATTGTCGCGCCTGAGCATTGTGCTTATTGAGGAATTACTGTAATTTTTAAACCACATACCTAGATCTGCAACCGAGCACCGACCTCAGTAAAAGCTTTCCAAGATGCGGAGAACAACCGTTACCAAAGATACTCAACATAATGCGTACAAAAATATTAATAAAAAGGATGAATTTTATCCATTTAAAAATTGCGTGAGCAAAAAGCTCATAGCGCGCCTTCTCCAGGGTAAAGAGCGCTAGGCAAGCCCTTCTTTAACAATCTAGAAGAACTCTCAACAAAAACAAAATCGATAACCTTCTAACATTCATCAACCGCACTGGATGGCTACAAATTAACAGTGCGATACTCACTTTACATACAGGAACACGAGGTTATGGCATCAAAACGGCTCACTAGAGCTACTTGAATACTACTAGTTAGTGCGTCACCATTCACACCAACCAACCAAGACTGTTTTTTTTATATGTGTTAAATTCGAGGAACTATAATAAACATTTTATACATATCGACTTCGATTTAACGGACAAAAATGAAGCACATTTTAAAGATCGAATTTAAGTTTACTTAATTGAAAAATCACTGCAGCCTGTTTGAAAATATTCGAAAGAGTGTGAAATAGTCGCCAACGTCACAATGTTCCAATACTGCTTGGAATTTAGATTTGATATTGATTAAAACATCAGCACGTTGTGATTTCAATTAAAAATGTAATCATTGTTCAAATATTTCAACTCACATTCAGATGCAATACAAAAAAAAAATTGAAAATATTTCAAATGCTTACAATTCGGGCTTGTGTGCGAGCTTTTACACTGCAATTTCAAAGCATTTGACATTAAAAGTAAGCCTAAAAAGCTATGCTAGCAAAATTAATAGAAATCTAGTGTAATGCCATGTGTGGAATGATAAATGTTTAGGTTTTACTTGTTATTTGAGTCAAATGTTAAAATATGTTAAATTAATTTTGAATTCTCCAACTGATTGCAAAATTTTTTGGAATGTTTGTTGTCTTTTCATTTGTAGCTTAAATGCTTAACATTTGGTCTTTATGTGTAAGGCACAAAATTATTTTTAGTTTTTCGTTTTTTTTTTCTGTGTAGCTCGTGCAAAAATTTGCACGAAAACAAAACCGGACATAAGGCTCTTTTCAATATGGCATTCTTCCATATCCGTTGGCAAAAACGATTGAGTGGCTGCCATCACTTGAAATGCTGCTAACTCAATGCATGCCAATGAAAATAATAATAAAAAAAAACACACAAAAACTTCGACAAAATAATTTCGCTAAATAACAAATAAAAAACAAAATAAGAGAATAACAGCGTGCTCTACACTAGACTGACTGACTAACGGACGCATCGCTTCATGGTTACCGCGTGCTAGCCAGTTAGTCTGCGGTGCACTGTGGAGTATCCGACTCCAAAACGCGGACATTTAGGAATTATTTTAGAATTCTAAAAAAGTGCGCTGTTCGATGGAAAAGAAATTCTTTATTTGGTAATGCCTTTTAAATTGAAAATTTTTTATTTTACTCTTTTTTTTTTGCAAAACAAAAGCTGGGAGCTTTTTGAATATCTGTCAATACGTGTCAAACAATAAATCAAATACAACAACTAAATTCAATATCTCTTCTAAAATCGTAAAATTTTTAAATTTTACCTTTTTGCGTATAGCGAACTTTCGTTGCATTGTACACATGAAGGGCAATGACTGAGTGCCACTTTTTGTGTCATTAATAAAACAAAATGCGTTATTGTGTTTCCCTTTAAAATATATTTAAATGTCATAACCTTCTTAAGCTCAGCTCTAGCATTTTTTTTTTTGTTATTTTTGGAACGGCTTAAGTGCAAAAAATAAAATAGTAAGTTACGCAAGAGTCTTCCTCAAAACCCTGATTCTTTGATATTACTACTATTAACTTTACATGCACGCATACGGTTTTTGAATCGATAATACGGTTTTTTCGTAATAATTGCTTACAAAAAAGTGGTAAGCCAGTTGCGCTGAAGACAAAACATTCTAAAAGAAATAAAAATGCGCATTCAAAAAGGGTTTAAAAACAAGATGGGCTACTTGTTGATGTTCCAAAACCAGGGTTTGGCAGCACCAATGATGGTATACATCAAAGCTTTTTTCTTGACCCTGAAACTGCCTCGGAAATCACTTGAATAAATGTAGAATTTATTAAAGGACTGGAGACATTATTGGAAGCAAAAACTAGTTAATTCTAAACTGATGTCACCAAATTCCAGGAATATGCTGACAAAAATACCAAGATATATGCGGATCCTTACAATAGGCATCCGGTGACTCCAGCCATGCACGAAATCCTTATTCATTGGGCAACTGTTATTAAACACGCAACCTTGCCATTTGGCTTAGGCATTTCAGTTCACTAAAAAGATCGCTCTTTTTATTTCAGTTGAGTTTAATGAACTAGTTCGTTCATATAGTTCTTTTAGTTCATTTAGTTCGTTCGCTCTTTTAGTTCGTTTCGTGCACTCGTTCATGTTGTTAGTTCGTTAGGTCTTATAGTTCGTTTGGTGTTTTAGATCGTTAGGTATGTATGTTAGCTCGTTGCATTTTTTAGTTCAATAGGTCTTTTAGTTTGTTTTGTTTGCTCTTTCATGATCGGATCTATAAAATGAAACGAACTATATGACCGAATCAATCATTAACTGCGGACATAGAAGAAATTTACATAAAAATACTACATATGGGGCATTCCTCACAATATTTGCCACAAAAATTTGTTTTTGCAAAAAATTTTTTTTTACCGTCCATCAGTGAAAAACTGTATCAGCACGGACTCAAACCATTGTTGAGTGAAACAAAATTGTTTCTAGTTCATTTTGATCTGACTCGCTGCAAAATCGATTGAACTAAAAGAACTAAGAGAACGAGAATCAACGAACTAGTTCACATAGTTCTTGAGTGCGAATAGTTCAATTGAACTAGTTCGTTCGTGAACTACCCAAGCCTACTTGCCATCTGGCGAATTGTCAGAAGAATCATCCGAGGCCCGAAAGAAGCACTTTAGACTGTACCGTACACATTTTTCGAGGAAAATGAGCAGAAAACACACAAACTGAGATGTTCTGGGCTCTCATCACGTATAACGAGAATCGTTTGACGATACTTTAACATCACGTAACCATTAATTTTTTGTATCGTCTAAACGATATCGTTTTGCTAGTTGAATATAGAATAGTATCGTTCAAACGATAGTCGATTTAAAAGTTACGTGACTAGAGCCCTGAATAAACTCCTTTTAAGTAGTGATTCCTACATAAGCTGCTGCAGACAAAGGCCAAGTTAAAATAGTACAAAATATAGTACAAAAATTGGTTCTTGTCTGCATTTTTTTCAAATAAAATAAATATTAAAATTTTTGTGTTTGTCTTTATACATTAAAATGCTTAGGAAGTCTTTAATATACAGTATTTTTTTTAGACATAGTTGAAAAAAAAACCACCGAGAAAAATTCATGTCCGCGTTTTTGGGTCAAATGCTCCAACGTGCGGTGCTCAATAGATTGCCGCTTTTTAGCCCTTAAAATAAAATTGCAATAAATTTGCAGTTCTTTTCAAATATTCAACGTGGTGTTGGCGTTTTTGCTGTTTTTTTTTTGGTAGTGGTAAAATTGATACATCAGCAAGCCATATTTGAAAGCTATTGAAATTGAAAATAGCGGCTGTGCCAAAAACTAACCGTGTTAACAATCATGTTGTGGGGTCATAACAATAGAGAAATGTAAAACATTAAACAAAAAACAGAAAAGTTCGCTAAAAACTGCAATGACCTTGATTTTTCTCCTTGCAATTCATTTATATAATAAACATCTTTTGACAGTATTTTTCAAACATTAGAACAATTTATTTTTTAAACGATGCTTCCTAATACTAAGTTTACATTGGGCCAAATGACTCATTTGAAATGAGTCATTTGAAAGTGTTTACATAGCTTCTTTTATGCGAAAGTATTGAATTTTGTTTGACAACTGGTTGTTTGTTGTTGTTTTCCTCTGTTTTAAGTGCTCTCCATCGAATTCGTTCGAAATAGTTTGTAATAAGTTTAAAGAACATATCCAATCTCATTCATTCGTTTCAAATGAGTTTAATTGCTACTGAGAGTTTGTATAGGAAATGAGATGATTTCGTTTCTCATTTGGCTGAATGAGCTGAAATCATTTGGCCCGTTGTGAACTTAGTGTTAGCATCGTTTTGTTGATTTGCTTGGACCAAAATCGCAAAAACTGACACCTTTTTTAATTAACAGATTTTTTTTTAATTTTTTAATAATATTTTAAGCCGTACGCCGGATTTGATTAACACCCTCTTAAGGGCAGGTTCTCATAAAGCTTGACAAAAAAACAATTTTTTTTTTTGTTATTTTTTTATAGCTTATGATGTGTAAGCAACGTTGCCATATGGTCCGATATATCGGATATGTTACGATTTTAATACTTGAATCCGACGTTCCGATATTTAACCAAAATTCTTCAAAATGTTACGATTTCAGAAAAAGTAGATCCGGCGTCCGATTTTGCATATATTTTTATGTACATTAAATAAAATATAATAAAATTGATGGCAATTTTAAAATAAAAAGATGCGATGGTACTTCTGCATTTCCAATAATGGGAAAATTTATTTTTGAATTCTTGAGCTTACCGAATTCCTCAGCGAACGTTAAGCGAACTTTTAGCCAAATAAATATTAATAAAACTAAAGTTCACAATAGATTAGAGTTAGATACAATGGATGGAACTCTGCATACAAAAGATTATCTGCGTATGAAATCTTATAACTGTTTTAGTCTTGAAATTGTGAAGAATTGATAAACAAATTTAATAAAGCAATGTATATATGACTTCGAAAAAATTATACTTTTTTACACATATTTTGTCACTAAAATCTAATTTTTTTGTAGTTTTGCTGGCTTAAAACAACAACATTTTTTCGTTAATGCAAAAGCTTTACATTTATAGAGTTAAAATTGAAAAATTATGTATTAAAGCTCTATGCATTTCATTTTTACCGATTTAAGAGATCTACATTAAACCAAAATGTATTGCGAATGTATTTAATTTGATTTTTACTCTTCGTTTATGTGTTCAAAAATATTTTCAAAATGTAATTTATTATAATATATTTTCTATAATGTTGACTTTATATGATGTTAATACAAATTCTAAATGTTTTATAGTTTAAATCATACTTGATTTTAAATACAAATTCTAGTTGTTTGATAGTTTAAAATAGCGCGTTACTGCGCGCTTGTATGGGTATCACAAAGATTTCTGATGACGCCTTTAGCCGGGCAGAAATTGTGCAATAAGATCAGCTAGTGATTTTTTTAGTTTTCATATTGAAAAAACTTTGTTGTTGTTCTTGTTTCTTTGGAAAGATTCGTTAGAACAATTAATTGTTCCAACTTTGACCTTAAGTTCAATACACGATTTTAAACTATCAAACAACTAGAATTTGTATTTATGATTTAAACTATTAAACATTTAGAATTTGTATTTAAATCATATAAAGTCAACATAATAAATAAAGAGGTCATTAGGAAAAAACTTTTATATTTTCTATATTAATAATGATTATTGAATTGACTTTAGAAAAAAATATTATTTATTTAAATAAATAAACCTTAAATATACGTCATACGTCTACTAAAATGCAATATTTTATTTGTCTTCTTTGTTGTACAATCCGACTGAAATTTCTAAGTTCTTGTTTTCAGAGTTTCACAAATCCGACGAGAAATCCGACGAGCAGAGTGCAAAAGTTACGCTGTAAATTTTTTTTCATGGCAACACTGTGTGTAAGCATATATTCCCAAAGCAGTTTGCCCGATAGCAATTGCATAAAAAAATTATCGCATACGAAATGAGCCCATATTTTCATTTACGCACTGAAAACAATCGTTAACTAGATCGTAAAACGCGTTTACTGAAAAATCATTTTTTTAAACTGGTCTCCACGATATCTCAAGAGCTGCTCTATGGATTAATGTGGTTTTTTTTATTTTATTATATTTTTTTTAAAAGTAGATGCAATATATTGGATCCCAAACCTAAATTTAGATAATATTGGCCGGTTATTTTTCAAATTCAAAAATTAATTTTGGGAATATGTCCTCTTTTTTTTTTGGGACTATGACCGCTTATTAAGCGATTTGTCAATTTTTGGGATTATGTCCCCTTTTTTTGAGGAAATAATCCCAAATTTCAAATTTCAAATTTGGGATTATGTCCCTTGGGGCTATGTCCCAGCACCTCAGCAAAGATAACTCAGAAGAGCGAGAGCGCATTTTAATTGCCTTACACACCCTGTTCTGATGCGATGGCCTTGCTTCAAGGAAATGTATTGTACTGAGGAAATCTACAGTTTTCGAGAATCGCAATAATTTTGATGTTATAATTACAGGAAAATATTACAAAAAAAACTTTGTGAAAATAGCCACCTTTCAGTTAGAATACTAGCTTCTGGCGAAGCAAAAACTCGTTTCATTTCAATGGTTCATTGACAAACTGTCGAACACCAATGAACATTAAAATAAATAAAGAAGCAACTAGAACAGATGGCAACCTTGGTAGAGTTGATGGCCGAGAACTAAAAATAGCCTACTGCTTAAAAATGTCATATGATTAGTGGCCAATTGAGCGTTCAACTTGTTCTATATAGTTCAAAAAAATGAATTCCTAAATGTGTGAAATCATATACAAGTTTAAACAGTAAATTGATCATAGCTTAAAAACTCAAAGACTACTGAAGAGGAAAATGTAGCGATTTCCGAAACAGACTGTCTTGTCAGCTTAGTGATTGACTCTATACAGAGTTATTGTTGTTGTTGTTGTTGCATTTTTAAAAAACCTTACTTGATCTAAAGCTCGCAATTTATTCATGTAATAATTTAATAAATAATGAAATTAATTAAAAAAAAACTTTCATATACCATTATTTTTCGCAAGCAACGACTTTTCATACAAAAATACGTTATACGTTATACCAAAATTTAATGCCAACGCGAATTTTTTCAAATTTATTATTTGGAAAAAATTTCACCATTACAATATATATTTACACATGTTACATAAAAAATGTTTATTGTAGGGTATCCGTAAGAGATAGCGAAAAATGTCTGGAGTGTTTGTTGTACATCTTAGCAATGTCCTAAATGCCTTCCTACACCATGTTCTTTCATCTCTTTTAGTTTAGATTTTATTTAAGAAATTATCTTTAAACGCTCATATTTCAGGTCAAAGGTCACTAATCAAGAACCAACCAAATTGTGCACGCCTACACATCCAGCACTTTCATTCGATACCTCATTTACCATTTTAGGCCCTGCCAAACCTGACATCTCAAAAATACTTGCTGAAATAACTATATAAGAACATTTTTTTCATTTAAATATTTAAAGTATTTATTAACAAAAGACTTAAAACTTTGAAACTACTTTTTTAAAGAATGTTTGCTAAAGTAAAATATAAGAAAAGAAACAAAAAATCGATTAAGAAATGACTAAAAGATTTGCTTTGGGAATCACGCTTTCTTATTCACATTTAAGCGAGTTCGTGTCTTAAGCCTTTTTGGCCTTTTTTCAATTTTAAACGGTACCACTTATCAAAAATCTCACAATTTTGTGCATACCTACAGCTTAAGTCCTTTTTTATAATATATCAAGAGTTCCTGTAGCGTTTGTAGATCTGCTGGAATAAGGGGACCCTTATAGGAATAAATATATAGATATATCTTTAGAACTATAACAAGAACTTTTTGAGTTATAATCGGCCAAACCTAAAAATTATAACTTTTTTTCTAATTTTTTAATCTTTGAGGAATCTTTACTGCCAAAGTTTTGTTAAAAGCTACTACAAACGTAATAATTTTCTGAAACCACCAAACGAATACATTTGTTACATTATCATAATACCTAGTTGCGAAGAAAAAACCTTCTAGCTGAGCTGGGGTTTTGACCCCATAATAGTTTGGAAATGTCCATATGTTGTTATAAATTTTTATGAAAGTATCAATTCTATGAAACTGTGAAGAAGCTTCAATTCTGTTGAGTGTCTAAATTGACGCATCTTTTTAGTGTTTCTTAAAACTTTAAGTCCATATATTTGTGCTTTGCAATCGTTTGTCTATCATCTCACCTCTTGCTATTTGTCTCTAACTTATAGTTTGTTTGTGTGATATTTTATGAATACTTATTTGTTTCGAATTCAATTCAACCAGAGCTGCACTGAAACCGTTTATTATAAACAGAGTTATTTAATTAATCTTAAATACAACGTCCAAAGACATGTCCTTGGGGTATACTTAGCTCTTTGCCTTTGTAAATTAGTTGAAAGGATATTCGTGTATCCTTTGAAATGAAGTTATATTAATAAAATTTACTGCAGGGCACATAAAATGCGATGTTTTAATTAATTCTCGTTGGTGTGCAAGGACATTTCTAAACAAAATTTCCATTTTCTGTGTTCTATTGCTTAAAAAACAATAATAAAACTGGTTCCTTTGAAGATGAATCTCGAAATTTAATAATTCAAGAGTAACAGGTAATGCTAGCTAGTGCTATTTACTTTATTTATTTATTTAATAAACTTGGAATTTTTGCTTTAAGCATTTTTACCTTAATTGCGTGTGCTTTTTATAAATACAAATATAATAAAAAAAATCATTTTTCTGTTTAAGTTAAGGGCCTTATTTTGAAAAACGCACGCAATCACCTCACTTGGAATTTTTGTGTTTGACAATTTCATTTCCATATGAACTAGAACAAACCCTCTCTCTCTCACTGAAACTTTCTTTTTTTTATTACAGTGTGTAAAAAATTAAAAATCAATATATTTTTTCATTAGAATATGGTTCTCTAAGGTCTTAAGAATACGTATACAAAGTTTTAGAAAAAGAAAAAATATCAAATAGAAAAAAAAGTTATAACATATATTATATTCGTATGTCGCGTGTTATTCAAGAACCTCTAAATCTTTAATCGCGTTTTTCTCGAAACAAGGTTTTTGGAATCGGCTTCTATGATATCTGGAGTTCTACTTGATCGATTTCGATGAATCTTGATTCATTGTGATCCTTATAGAACCTGTTCAGCACTAGACCTATAAAAAGCCAAAAAACTTTTATATTTTTTTTTGTAAGGCTAATGTTACGGCAAAAAAGGGGGTTTTTTGTACATTTTTTTTCAACGCATGCAATTTTTTTATTTTTTATTTTTTTTATTTGCGTAAGTTGAGTGCTCAACTGCAACACTTAAGTCAAGAATGCACTTCGATTTTTTACTTTCAGACGCTTTGTAAATGCTGGAGACGAGAAGCCAATTGCAAAAATTTTTTAAACACGATAACTTTAATGCCTTGTAGAAAATTCACAACAACTACAAAGACAAAACAAAAACAATTTTTTATTTTCTCATGAATAGTTCTTCATTATTTACAAAATTTGAATAATTAAAATTTATAATACTAGGCAAAAAAAAATTAATAGCGAAGTTGTTTTTTATAGCTACACACTGTAATAGTACCCTAAAATATATTGCCAAAAAATATCTAACGCAAGTGACTGCGTTCGTTTTACAAAGAAGGCCATAAAGCTAACATACCTGCTCCATCATTTTAAATATCGACATCATCATATCTTACTTTATTTAACATTATACGGGGTTATCCATTTTCTCCTTCGGAAAGTAATGTTTAAAAAAACATACTAAAAATTGTGTTAAAAAATGTTTACACTTTGCCATTATACGTGGAATACAAACCCTGCAGTGAATAATCGAACTAGTGATCTAGCATACGTTGGCACCATTAGATCCAACAAAAGGTGTCTTCCCAAAGAAGTAAAAAAAGACAGCAAACGGCCAGTGCTTTCATCTGTGTTCGTTTTCTATGATAACCTTGTATCACTGTGCAGCTACGTTCCAAAGAAGAACAAAGCAGTAAATCTACTATCCACTGTGCACTACACCGAGAAAGTTGAAGGCGTAGCAAAAAAGCCGGAAGCTATAATATTTTACAATTCAACAAAGGCTGGCGTTGATACAATGGACCAAATGGTAACGCATTACTCCACAAAACGGTCAACCAGATGTTGGCCATTAGCATTTTTTTGCAACATGATAGACGTCATGGGATTAGCCGCTTACATTATATGCAATGAAAATACAGAAGTAACCAGAAAAGAGAAGCGTCGAATGTTCTTGAACACGCTGAGTTTTTGGTGGTTTTGCTAATACTGAAAATCGCATGAACAACAACCATATTTTGGGACAATATTCAACCCGTTTGTCCATTGAATCTTTCTTTGGAAGGCCGTTGAATAATCCCAGCAACATGCTGCCTAATCAACAAGGCGGCCCTAGTACACTGAATTCGAGAAAATATTGCAGAATTTGTGCCACGCAAGACGAAAATCTGCGTAGGAAGACACGTTTTTACTGCACCAAATGCACTAATTCTGTGTGCCAACAACATTCTAAAGTTGATTTTACTTGTTTTTCATGCATTCCACAAAATGAAAAAACATTTTTTGCATTTAGCTACATTTGCAGGTAGCTACATATATCAACAAATCAAAAAAAAAAAGAAGTATAAAGACAAAAATAATAAACGAGCATACTTAGAAATTCAAAGTTACGGTACCCTTTTTGCCATACAAATGCATAAAAACGTATATGGGTCTGGCCAGGCATATGTGTTTGTTCGAAGATTTCAGAATATGTGTTTGACGGGGGGTTAAAAATTAGACATTTTCATCCTATTTTTTTGTTTAATATTTCTTCGTACAAATCGCCCTTAACGCCATTTGGGAAATGCCCAGATATATTTTTTGTCTGCATCCCCTTCTGAGTCAATTTAGTCATGTCTATTCGTCTGTCGACACGTCAGCCACAATTCTAGAGCACAATTTCAGCCACAATTTTAGAGCATTCAACTTTGGCGTGTATATTGAAATTAAAGAACAAAGACCACGTTCGAAAATGAGCTAAATCGGATTGGAAACCATGCCTACCTCCCATACAACGTGACGTTATAAAATTAATAAAATTTCTGAAAATGCCACAAAAATAAATGTAATGGCTTGAATTATCGCACATAAGCTTTGGCCGCAAAAATAATCCATATAATTGAAATTTGTAAAAAGCAGATGAAAACCACGCCCATCTGCTACATATAGTAACTCTAATATAATAGTAAAATCTCTTAAATAGTATGGCATAAAACAAGTGCGACAGTTAATTTGATTCACACTGTAAATACAATTCAAGTGGGGGTGTTGGTTTCATATTCTTTATTTCAAAACACTTGTTAATAGCGAATTGCTTGTTTTATATGTTTCACTGACTTTTGTATATGATATTTGTTCAGAAAATAAAATATTTTTCATTTTCGATTTCATCATTCAAACTGCCTGCAAGAAAATAATGACAGAGTTTGAGTTGGAGCTGTCACAACTAAAAGGTAAGTTTTTAAAATAAAATGGAAAAAATCTGGTAAAATTCTATTTTTTTTGAAGACGCTGGGATACAGTATCACCTAAAAATTTTTAACGAGATGGACATAGCTGATGATAAAATAACTGAAAAAAAACTGTAATTTTGAAAACCACTATCGTTTTCATTAATTTTAATTTTTTTTACCGATGTACTTGTGAATTCGGTTTCCTCATCTCTGTCATGTTGGTTACCATGAAACTGTCGTTTCAAGGAACGAGTTTTTCCATTGCTACCGGTGTTTCTTTTATTTTTATTTCTATTACTTTTTCTATCCATTGTTTTTAGCACAAACAAAAAATTTTTTTTTATTTTACGCTTAACCTAAACAAGTGCGCTGCGGAAAAATCTGCTGCTCTCGAACCAGCTCAGACTGATGGTTTAAAAATCTTAAAGAAAGTTTTAGTATTGTGTAAAAATCTATTAATAATGCAAATACTTGCATTTGCAATTGAGATTAATTAATTAAAAGCAGCTGATTGCTCTTTGTTCTAATACTTTGGTTTCATGCAGCCAACTTCACATCCACACGCACTGTCAAAATTGAAAATTCGATTCATGTTGCTTCATACAAAATGTATGTGCATGAGCCGATTTTGATAGTTAAACCACGCACGCGCACTTGTTTAGGGTGGACTGTTAGAGGTGCAAAATCTGGGTTAAACGTTTTTAAAAGTAGCTCGTTTCTTCCACTTCTGAAAATTAAACTGTTTAGATGATAAACAGCTGCGTCAACAATTGTTTCAAATATTTATGCTGTTTTTTTAATCTTTCTATCATTATAACAACTTTTTGTCTCAGTTCGACTCGTTCGTAAGCCGAAATATTGTATTACTTTTGTGAAAAATTTTACTATAAAAGATCATCAAAAGTAGATCATCATAGAAGTCATCAGTAGCAATTAATATATGAAAGTAAATGTAATGAAATTTTTTATTTTCTTAGTTTTGGCTTTAGTTCTTGTACACACAACAACAGCTGTAGAGGCCAGAAGACGCATATCCAATGAAAACGATGTTCAACCTCGTCAGTTTCCATCACTTGTCCGTATTGACTCGGTCTTTAAACCTGGTAAAATTTCTTGCAGTGCTACCTTAATTCGGAATGATTGGGTACTAACGGCGCTCATTGTGTTTATATCTATAAGTAAGTTACTAAACACAATGTTTTATATCACATGCTTTGATCGTTATTACTTTTATTTTTTTTTTGTTAACTTAGTGGTCCAAAACCTACTTGGATACGCGTCTATATGGGATCCGAAGTGCGCATGGGTCCACATGAAATTTATGTCACAGTCTTTTCTATAAAAAGGAA
This sequence comes from Dichetophora obliterata, assembly GCA_963920525.1. Taxonomy (NCBI): domain Eukaryota; kingdom Metazoa; phylum Arthropoda; class Insecta; order Diptera; family Sciomyzidae; genus Dichetophora; species Dichetophora obliterata. The sequence goes on along the minus strand of OY986435.1, from coordinate 43,790,018 downwards.
TTTGATTATTCACGAAAATTATAACAGAAAAGTGCTTAATGACGATATTGCCTTGATTAGAATTCCTAAAATAAAAATCACCAAAGAGGGAAACAAAGAAGTGTCAGTGGCTGGATGAGGTGCTTTATTAGATATGGGAACTGAAGTTCCAATTGCAAAATGGAGCAATTTTACTGTTTATGGCAATGAAAAATGCGCATCCACTATACCGTATTACCAAATGTCAATTAGCCATATTTGTTTATATAATCCTCATGTTGTTTCCTGCCCGAGAGGCTCTGGAGGTCCAGCGTATTATGGAACAGAAATTATTGGCGTCACATCATTCGTTCCAGGATACGAGTGCGAATTCAATAAACCAATGGTATATACTAACGCTGCTTTCTACGTGAAGTGGATAAACGAACAAATCCAAGACTCATTGAAGAACGCTACAACAAAATCAAACAACAACATCACACTACGGATATAAAATTTTAATTAAATATTTGTATAAGCCGGTTATTCAAATAACCAAAAAAAAAAAAAAGATTCCAAAACTCAGTCTTTTTTTTTTTTGTATTACGAATAATAAATGATAATAACTTATTAGTAAAAGTACTTCAGTAAAATATTTATATATTAGTTTAGTTTAGTTTAGTTTATTTAACAAAAATTGTTGACATATAAGAATAAATCTTTTGCATGCCGCATTTGACAATAGAAAGAACAACATCAGAAGTAATTAAAAACAAATTAAAAACTATTACATTATTATGATAATAAAAAATAACTCGAATTTACAAAAGAAAAATTATTATCAAAACAAAGAATACAAATGTTATTTAGGGAAATAAAATAGCACAGTAAGAATAAGAAGAATAGAAAAGAGGGAATTAGAAAAAGGATTCGAAGATTAAATGCTTAAAGTCATACTTATTCGAAACAGTTTTGATACTATTAGGTAGTGAATTCCACGACCTACAATTTTGGTATGACCTTATAACACTGACGAAAAATAATCTACTAGAGTTAACGAAATTATATCTAGGGATCACAAAGTTCATGCTTCTGCTTGATCTGCAAAATTTTACTTTATTAAAAAGATACGCAGGACATCGTGTGTAAATAATCCGGTGAAGAAAAATGCAATGTCTCGCTTCAAGGTTTAAATAAACAACAGCCAAGTTATTTTTTGCAATACATGGAGACATGATCGAACCTTCTTAGACCATAAACATATCGGGCTGCATTATTAAAGGCGACCATAAGCTTATGCAACGACCATCAACGGCATCAACAGCTGCAATGCCAGTTTTTTTTTAGTTTCAACGGGCACAAAACTCGATGTCATTCGAAGATTACGAAGAACATAGTATATTTTTTTATGCAGGAGTTGATGTGATCACAACATGATAGAGATGAGTTTATACCAAGATTGGTGACCGTACTAACCAGTTTCAGCTGCACGTTTTTTAAAAGAATTGGAGGCAAATCCTCATGATAAAATGGTTTCTTAGATATTGGTAAAACATATGATTTCAGGGGGTTCAACAATAGCATGTTTTCTTCTGCCCAAGTGAATACTACAGTTAAGTCCTCATTAATTCTGGAACATAGATCTTCAAATAGGCCCAAGGGCCTGGATAAGTACAATTGGAGGTTATCAGCATATGCATGCATAGTGATATGGTGGCATATGCTGAAAATATCGTTTATAAACATGGTAAACAACAGTGGACCAAGTACTGAGCCTTGAGGTACTCCACTAGCAGTGCTTTTTAGCATATAAAAATTTTGACCCACACGAACTCTTTGAGACCTACCTACCAAGTAGCTTTTTAAGAGACGAACCGCAGATTTTGAAAATCGAAAATTTTGAGCTAGTTTCCTGCATAGGATAGAGTGACTGACGGTATCGAACGCTTTGGAGAAATCAAGCAAGCAGAGCAATGTCAAATCATCCATGTCAAAAGGTACTCATATGTCATCTAGTATTTTGACCACAGCAGTAGAACAGCTGTGACCAGGGAGAAATCCAGACTGATGATGAGACATGAGGTTAAAAATACTTAAGTAATGAGATATCTGCTCCGCCATGAGCGACTCACATATCTTGGACACAGAAAGCTTATTGGACGAAAATCACATGGGCTGCAAGCATTAACTTTTTTTGTCACAGGAATTATAGTCGCTACCTTCCAAATTTCAGGATAACACGAAGTCGTGAAGCAGTGGTTTATAATGTGAACAAGCGAACTAAGGACATGTGGCAAAACAAGATTAATAAACCTAATGGAGATTCCATCTTCTCCAGACGCATTTGACTTTATTTTCCTAATGCAACGAACACCATCTACTTCACTCACTGCACCAAACTGAAATTCATATGTGCACAAATATTTTTTATTTTTTCTCCCTGGCCAAAATTTTTTTTGAAGCATGGAATTTATTAGACGAACTCTCGGTTCTCATCAACTCTCGTTCATAAGCTGTGGAAGCAAAGTTTTTGAGGTTTTTTTTTTAATATTCCATATTCGCTTATTTCTGTTGTTATTGATCTTTGTCTGAATATTTGTCTCATTCTTACATTCAGCAATTTTACATGAATTGTATTCTAAATTTTTGCTTAGGTTATGTGATAATGCTGTTAACAGGTTGCTGTTTGCACAGGTTATGTGATAATGCTGTTCACACCAAATGTGCAAACGTGACAGGTCGAGTTGCGGATTGTATTGAGGAAGGTAAAAGGTTGCGTTGGTCTTGCGAGAAATGTAGATTGGCTGACATCAACTTCTACAAGCTTTTTAAGCAGACGAAGCAAGGCTTCTCTGAAATAAGTTAGGAACTTTCAGTCACTTTTCGACAATTTTAAATATAGTGAAAAAGTCAATTCCTTCATCCAAGCGGGAAAAAACACATGTCATTGCGTAGTAAGTAACAAACGGATTCATGCTGATGACATGGACATATGTGGTATAACAGCCCCTCCACCTATTTTAACTTCTACTTCGAATACAGCAAACATATCGATTTCTGCTCCTTTGCCAGTGCTGGCACCTCCACTTTTATTGCCAGTCATGTCTCTCTTTCACGCCCAAATTGTCTCTCTTTCACCAACTCTGGTCGATCCCCAGGTTGTTCCTCTTACTTCTCAGGTTTCTATTCCAACTAAGCCATTAATTGCAATTCCACCAACTAAATCAATCTTTGTTTCTCGCTTAGTTGCGGATACAACAGAGGTTGATAAAATTTTTTTTTTCATTAAACCAAAGTTAAAGTGTTCCTTGAATCTTGCGGCTCATAAATTCAAATATTCAAATGTAAGATCCATTACTTCTTTAAGATTAACAGTTCCTGAAAAGTTCTTAAATTCTATAGTTGATGTAAACTTTTGGGTGCCAAGCACAATTGTACGCGAATTGTGAATTTAAAAGCAATCCAAGACCGGTAAATGTTGTACATTTATCGCGTCCCCAAAATAGCTGTGAATCTCACCAAACAAACGATTACTACACCGCAAGTCTAAACTAGAGCTTGTGGACCAAATATCAGGGATCTTAACTCCAAACTTTCCGATATTTTCATTAACAGTTTTGATTTCGAATATAACATTACAATTTTTACAGAGACTTGTCTTCGCTCTAATATCTTAAATTCTGAAATAATGTGCAATAAATATCAAATTTTGTCATGATAAGATCGGTGGTGGTATTTTGATAGCTGTTCAAAACTCACTTGCATCTGAAGAATTGACAATTCTTGGCACCAGTGACATTGAGTTCATTTGTGTTGCAGTTAAATTAAATAATAGTATTATTTATGTTACCTGCTCTTACATTCCTCCTATTATTTATCCTATTATTTATCAATTTATTTAAAACATATACACGCCATCGAAAAAGTTCATAATTTGTTAAAAAATAAAGACGTTCTTATTGTGCTGGGTGATTTTAACCTACCTTTTGTGACTTGGAGATTGTCGGACTATTCTTCATTTCTTACACCTGTTTCCAATAGTGATTGAATAAATGATTTCTTAGTTAAGCTGTGTCTTCAAAAAGTCAAAGATTTTTTAAATATAAACCACAGAACCTTAGACCTCTGTTACTGTTAATCTCCATTGTTCGAATACCGTATCTTTTCCAGAAAATGTACATCATCCAACTCTTGAAAGAAGATAAAGTAACTACTGATGCGCGAAATAAAAAAATTATAATTTTTAAAAAACGGACTATGTAAAACTTAATTCCTTACTTTCGCAGACTGATTGGTCTCTAATTTTAACTAGCAGAACATCTTATTCATATTATGGCGTCGAATGTTCGGTATTATTGTACGTCCCAAAAACAAAGGTGTTGCTCCAATCCCTTAAATCCACCCTGGCTAACAAATGATCTAATGGCACTAAAAAAATTTAAATAATCATTTATTTAAAAAATATAAAATATCTGGTTCTAGTTTAGACTTTGCTTCCTATTCTTCTTGTCGTTATAGATATCAACTATTAAATAAACAATGCTATTCTGCTTATATAATTAACATAAAATCTCAATTTAAAGATAATCCAAAACTTTTCTATAGTTTTGTTAACTTAAGCCTCCAGCTTTCCACCCCTTATGAAATTCAATCAGGAAGAATCATCTTGTAATAATGTAATTTCTAACATGTTTGCAAGCTTCTTTAAATCAACTAACCCCGATATACCATTTAATATTAGCACGGTGTATGCTTTTTTCACGCCAGTTAACTCTTTTGAAACGCCTGTAATAGATCCAAATATTGTTATGTGTTATCTGCGACAAATAAAATCCTCTTTTACGACCGGCCCTGATGAAATTGTAGCCCAATGTGCTACAAACCTGTGTACTCCTCTATCAAACATTTTTAATATATCCTTGCATAGTGGTTATTTTCCTATAATATGGAAGGACTCTTGTAATATACCCCTTCATAAATCTGGCTCCAAGGTAGATGTGTCTAATTATCGAGGTATTGCAAAATTAAGTGCAACCCTTAAGTTATTTGAGAAAATCATAACTGATCAATTAACCAACTCCGTGTATTCCACCATTTCTGTCTCTCAAAATGGTTTTCTGAAGGGTAGGTCCACTACAACAAACCTCTTAGAGTTTACTACGGGTGTTATAAATGGTTTTACTTTGGGACTGCAGACTGATGTTATTTATACGGACTTTAGCAAAGCTTTCGACAGTGTTAATCATAATCTTCTTTTGAAAAAACTCAATATTATTGGGTTTCATTTCACATTATTAAATTGGATAAAATCGTATTTATCTAGATGTACTCAAAAGGTTTTATATAAGAATTCTCTTTCAAAAAGTATTTCGGTCACTTCTAGAGTTCCTCAGGGCAGTCATCTTGGACCGGTTTTGTTTTTACTATTCACTAATGATCTTCCTTCGGTAATAAAACTCTGTAACGTCTTCATGTACGCTGACGACGTGAAACTTTTTCTTTGTTTTAAATCACCCGAAGAACAAAATCTTTTACAATCTGATCTAAATAGACTTGTGGACTGGTGTAGCTTAAATATATTAAATCTTAACTTAAAAAAATGTAAGCAAATGACATTCTCTCGTAGATCTGCTAATAACATAAAGTACACTACAAAATTTATAGTATATAGCAGAGAACAGCTTGAGTGCATTCAAATGGCGTTTCGATTGTCTCGTCAATAAACGAGCACCGAATGTTCTGCCTGCATTTAAATTAATGCGCAAATGCATGTACCAATCGCTGTTGATACGAATGCCTAGAGTGTGAGCGCTAGCGCTTACGAACGTCTGCGAAATAAGAATGCCAAACAAGGCAAGACATGAGGAACAATCGCCAAAAGCAAGGAAAATTCATGCTTTATGCTCATTCGCACAAAGGAAAAATATGAGTTGCAGTGCTGCATTTTTTTTTATTCTGCGAACGTTGTTACCAGACACAAAAAATTGCAATATTATAAAATAAGATTTTAATTAGAGTTATTATCGCACAAGTTGGCGAAAAAATATGTCAACAATCAACTTCTATGCTAATTCGACTGCGAGGTGGATAGCAGGAATTGAATACTATTAATGTGAAGATTACTTTTATCTATATAGCCAATGGTATAAAAAAATTTGTTTGAAGCCATAATCTTTGATTGGAAAGAGATATTGAGGTTATTTTTTCATGAAAATTATTTTTGAGACATTAAATATAAAAACAACATTTTGGTATAAATAAATTTCGCCCAAAAAAATCATAGGGCAAAAAAAAAGACAAAAACAGTTTAACAATTTTTGCGCAAAACTGGACGATTTTTTGCAAAAGAATGCTATGTCATATAGAAGGTAGTAAGGAATTTTATATAATAGTATAGATGATTTCCCAAATATTTCGGCTGTAGCGATAGCTATCCGTGAGCTGGAATGGTTTAAAATCACCTCTAAAAATTAAGTTTTTTGTAAAAATATTGGCTAGTGTGGTAGTTTTAAGAATCTAAACGGTCAGATATAATAGCTATGAAGCATTTCTTCCAATCAGCATCAACAAATGTTAAATATTTGTATTCGGATTAATGAAAATGCTGTTTTTCGTGCATCTATTAATTATTTAATTATTTATTAATTATTTTTAATTACGTACAAAAAACATAATTATTTCAGATGCTATTATCACTTTCAAGATATCTTTGGAATGATTTTGAGTGGCTGCAATCGATTGACTGATTCCTGGTCAGAATTCCGTATATTAATATATATTAAAAATAATATATAAATTATAAAATAAGCACATATTGAAAAATATTGTAAGAAATAAAAAAAACAAAATGCAACTTATGAAGATATTTTAATTTTAAATGATCAAGTAAGTTTTGTATTAATATTTTTAAATAAAATGTATCAAAAATATGTATGAAAAAATCATTATCTTTTATCCGATTGCATACATTTCAATTGTTGATGCAGATAGGAAGAGTTTTTTCCGCCATATCATTTCTGGCAGTTTATTTCTTAAAACTATTACACCAACCAATATTTTGTTAAAAAGCTTTATTTTTAGAGGCTATTTCAAACCATTCCATCACACGAATGGCTATCGCTAGAATCGAAATATTTGAGGAATCTTCATAAATGCTATTGCAACCAAGGATTATTTTGAGGGACTGATACAAACAGCTTAACCTGCAGCCTTTAATATTCATCGCACAAAGATAAAATATTTAATAAAATATAAAGAGTTATGTAGCGAATGAAACGAATATTTTATTAAATATTCTTATAAAATATTTAATATGATTTTTTTTACAAGATATTTATATTGTAGCTAAAATGTTATTTTATTATTTCTTATTATGTATTGTTAAGTTTAGTATAATGGTGAGGATGCGGTTTAAGTAAAAGAGCGTCAGTGGCTTTTAAATTAACATAACTTTATTTTAAAAAAAATTACTAACTAAAGAATTGGAACGAAAACAAAGCTGTGAGCGTCCACCCATGCCTAGGGACAAGTGTTAATCTTGGCTTTGTATTTTCTTCTTCTTCTAATAACAAAACTCAATCTTCATTCAATACAAAATGTTTTGTACAAAAATACGAAAAATATGAACATAATAAGAATCATATAATATAAATAAAATAAAGTTGTACTGGAGCTACACTAAGCAGTGGTCGACCGTTACAGTATTAAAAAATTTTTTTATTATAGAAACAATAAAACAGTTGCATATCATAGAAAAAAATATAATTAATATATTAATAACCAGGGCTCGTACTTTGATGACCTAAAAACTGACATAAGTGACATAAAAAACGCATAATTGCATAAAAAATAAAGAAAAAAAAAGCCTTAGAAATAAAACATTACTAAAGCTGTAAGAAACTTAAGTAAGTTTGCAGAACAAAGTTTCTATTAGTTTTAGGATGGTGATGTGAAAAATTTGACTAAACTAACGTATACGTGGGAATTCACAGATAGGGTGGATTACACCTAGTAGCACTACATTCAAAATTATTCTAAGCATAGAATTAGTGAATTAAATTAATAAAAAACATTACTAATAAATGATTACCAGTCATATAATTCAAAAGAATGAATTCCAAAATCAGCGCACTCATATACTAGTTTAAACAGTGAGTTGATCACAGCTTAATCACTCAAAGACTACTGAAGAGGAAAATGTAGCTATTTCCGAAACAGACTGTCTAGTCAGCTAAGTGATTGACTCCACACAGAGTTGTTGTTGTTATTGTTGCCTTCTTAAAAACTTATGTGATCTAAAGCTCACAATTTAATTCCACTAATAAAAAAAGGTTTAACTAATTTCGAATTTAAAAATTTTTAAGATTTATACACTTGAGTCCTTATAATTGTGAGTTTCATCTACGGGTGTTTTTATAGGTTAGTAATCAAGGGTTTAGCAAACTCTTTTGTATATTATTTAATATACAAAATTTTGTATAATTTTTATTGTCAGTTTTACTGTATCTACTATTAAACATAACCAATTTTAATTTAAATGTAACATAATTTTAAATTGTCCATATTCGCCGCTTTTGATAAATATCACAGACACCAATAATTTTGATCAAATCATATTCTACGCCTTTCGTGGACTTTTCTAAACATATTCCGGCACCAAGTTCTTATATAAATTTCGTAGTTCTTACACCCGAAATTAGAGGTGTTTAATTAAATGAATCAAAATTAAAGACTGAAGTGTTTTTATCAGTTCGGCTACACAACATAACTTAAAATTTTAGCCATTCTTTGATAAATTAACAGTTGTACAATTTTGTTTTATTAATAAATACCTGCTCGTTTTGAAAAACTCCATACATTTGGGTTGAATACTTTTCTGGGCTTTTTCTATAAAATTGTTTAATAAAACTTTGCAGCACACGTCGCTTCTTTACAACAGTTGTCAGAAGGATCTCTTTCTAACTAACACAACTTAGCTCAGCTCGTGACATTTGCTAAGCCTGAACTTTCTCACATTCATAAAAAAAAAACAAATTAATGACAAGTTTGTGTTGGTTTTCATCAAATATTTTTTAATTGTGTTGGAGCTTTGGTTACGCTTGCCTTGAATTGATAAAGAATGTTCATTGAAAGCAAAACTTTGTTGTTATTTTACCGACAAACTTTCAATAATAGTTTTTTTACTAATTTAGGACGCTTTCAAGATTAACTTTCATGCACTCTTGGTCCAAATTTAAGCTCAGGTTACTTTAAAAATTTGCTGTCATAAAACTTGCTACTGGCAATGCTGATTGCTCCACAGTAGAGAAAAGAAAACAATAAACTAAAAGGAAACAAACAGCACAAAGAAGAACGCGCTGCTAGAGAAGGTCAGAGAAGTAGGGAAACAACAAAAATTCATGCATCAGGTAACACTCGAGCTTTAAGCGAAGCATCCGAATGATCTCGTGGTCTGGAGGCTGCCCTTGCATTAATTCGCAATCGTGACAAAGTATGCTTTGCAGCAATCGTTGTTTACGAACTCGAGCGGTATATATGCATTTTTTCTTGTGTGTGATTACGACTGACGACGATTGTTACTCGAGTGGCAAGAACTGACGAATGGTCTCATGCAAATCTCTGGTATATAGTATAAATAACAGTTTTCTCGATCTTGGTGTTATGGATTTAAAACTTCGCTTCAATCTCCATGTTAATGTGGTGATAAATAAGGCTAGAGTAGTCCATGGTTTCATTAAAAGATGGGCTAAAGAATTCAGTGATCCCTTTAGTACTTAATTATTATATACCTTTCTCGTAAGGCCAATTCGTGAATATGCATGTTTTTTTTAGACTGAACCAACGCTCAGGGGATGCCCCCTATAAATATATAAGCATTGTGTTGATTTGGAAGATGGGTGTTAGTTATTTGGAGAGTGGATAGATTGAGTAGTGTTGGTGAAGATTTGTTTTAAACTTGCACAGCTCAAAACTGCCGGGCAACACGCTCGCAGGGAGACTATTCCACAACCTTACCGTGCGACTAAAAAACGAATTATCTCGGTAATGCGAGGTTCTGATGGACATCGACGCAATAGTAAAGGAGTGGGCTTGAACAGCTGCCCAAGTGGACCTGGGAAACACACGAGCTGGTGGCGTCAGGCCACGTATCTCCCAAATGTGATATTGTTTTATGGAACCCACAATATAATGTCTACGTCGACGCCGTTCAAAAACAGTTTTTACTTTTCGCTTTACGTCATAGTCGTTGGAATCCCAATATTATGCTTCCGTCGTATGAAATACGCCTTAAAATTATTTTACTACCTTCCCTAAGAAGCAGAAGAATGATGCTTAATGTCATGTTTCTGTATAAATTACTTCGTGGCGAGATTAATTCGGAATATCTCATTTCAGCTCTAAATTTTAACATCCAAAGGAGAGGAACTAGACATTTTCTCTTTTTCAAGTTGAGTCAGTGCAATTCTAATTACGCTTTTCATGAACCTTTACGATGTGTGTGAAGTGATTTCAATGATAACTTCAACATGATTAATTTTTCTGATTCGGTAGACGTCTTAAAACGGAAAATTATATTACATTTAAATAATTAAATCCATTTAACTTCATCCTATTATACCTAACGCAGTTTTATAACAATGTAATATTGGTAATTGAGATTGTTCTGTTTTTCTTTTTTGTCTCGATATTATGTTTTATAAAGTAAGCACCATCAAATATGAATCGTTTTTAAAACTTACTTTTTAATTATTCAATATTTTCATTGAGCTCACTTTATCAGCTGGATTGGTGTGCCAGAGTATATCTCTTTTCCACACAAGTTTATGCCTGCGTTGGCCCAAATCTATATCCATCTAATTAGGATTTTGATTTGGCGGATATGAGAATTATCTCATTTCCACGTAGGTCCTTGAGTTGGACAATGGCCGCAAACCAGTTAAAATGAGTATAGCGTTTTCGATTGTCTTTGAGCTCAGGATTGTTTTTTCGAGTACCTTAAATAAATAACCACTATCATTTAATTCGATGTTGCTAACTTATATAGAATTAAATATACTTAAATACGCGACTTATATATATTCAACTTTTATATTCCGTTGAAAAGCCAATTAATGTGCTTAGTGGAAACGCCTACTTGCCAAAAGGGGGTATGTTTTTAGTACGTAGGTGCATTCGGTTTGTCCCGGCTGATCCGGGCAGGATCTAGAATGTAAATCGTGCATGCGTATAGCATGGGTATACGTACTAAAAAAGCTCTGCAAAGAACCATCCAAGTACACCAGTTGTGTGTTGTTATTTTTTCTTATATCTACTTGTATCTGTTTCGCTCTCTAAGCATTGAGTATGCATGGAATATTTATCTTTTAGATAACGATGGCATAGGTATGAGAGAGTGAAAATACCAAGTATCAAAAATACTAATTGGAGCACATACAGAACAAACAGATATATCGATAATACTGTTATCTTTATTTGGAACATCTGGAGTATGAGACGTAGCAAGCATAAAGAATAAAGAGCGAAATAAACAACAAAAAAAGCAACAGTTTATATAAGTACAATGCATTTAAGTACTTCTTATGTTTTAAATTTGCCAAAAATACGAAAAACGTCCATTCACAGAAAGACACTTTTAGTAGAATAGAAATAGAAAAACACAACATCAATACAAAGATAACGATCTGGAATATCCATATTGAATGGATATATCCATTTAAAAAAGGGTTAAGACAGATACTCCACTTATTGGAACAGATAAAGAGAAAAAAAGCTTACACTACAATGAGAGCCAGAGAAAGAGATGATAAGCTCTCTGCTCATTCCAAAGCATATAAGCATATGTTCTGTTCTACTCCTTGTTGTATTTGTACCAATATTATCAGGTATTTACTTGTTATATCTGTTTGTACAAGTAGAACGGATGGTTCGCTGCAGACCTTTAATACGTACTTTGGAAGATTTCATACCTCCGGGCGAATAAAAAAAAATAAAATAAAGTTGTTACAAAGTAAGCAATAAATATCTGCTTTTTCAGTTGTAATTACGTAACAATTACGATTTATATCTGTATTGGCAAGTCTTTTGCGACCTTTTTGTGCTAGCTGGGCTTGTTTATAAGTGTAATTTATAAGTTTTGTTTTTTATGTGTATGAGATTTTTATTTATTTAATGTACATATATTTCCACTAATAACTTGTTAACTTTTTATTGTTTGTAATATCGAAAACAGTCTGGACTATGAATTGATATTTTCGTGATATTTGTGAAACCTATTTTTACGAATATTTATTTTACTTTCTTTATCTGTAGTATATTCTTGTTGCTTGATTTTGTTGTATTTTTCTTCGCTGAGTTTGCAATTTTGTCATTGATCCACTTCACGTAGGAAACAACGTTAGTATATACCATAGCGTTATTGGATTCGCACCCTTTATAAGAATTGAATGATGAGACGCCAGCAACTTCTGTACCATAATACGCTGGACCTCCAGAATCCCCCTGGCAGGAAGTCATATAAGGTTTATATAAACACATATGGCCAGATGACATATGGTCATACGGTATGGAGACTGCACATACTTTGTGTTCATAAACAGTAAAATTGCTCCATTGCGCTATGGGACCTTCAGTACCTTTCTCTGATAAAGCACCCCATCCATCCATTGTTACATTTTTATGAATAAAGTCCTGTTGCTGGGGTAATGAGGCCAATCCAATGTTTCCCATTTTGGTGATTTTTATTTGAGGAATTCTAATCAAGGCAATATCGTTAATGAGCAGTGTCCTGTTAAAATTTTCGTGAACAATCAAATTTTTTTTCTATAGAAAATACAGTGACATAAATTTCGTGTGGACCCATGCGCTCCTCGGATCCCATAAAGACGCGTATCCAAGTAGGTTTTGAAGCACTAAGTTAACGAAAAAGAATATGAGTACTACCGATCAAAGCATACAATATAAACGTTTTTAGATAGCAACTTACTTTTCGGTATACACACAATGAGCTGCCGTTAAAACCCAATAATTGCGAATTAATGTACCACTGCAAACACTTGAATTCAATTGAAAGACCGATTGAACACGAACAAGTGATGGAAACTAATGAGGTTGCACATCGTTTGCATTGAATATACTGTTGATGTTGTGAGGGCCAAAAATAAAGCCAAAACTATGAAAGTCTTTTATAGCTAAATTTTTCTTTTCTAGCAAAAATATAGAAAGATTTAACAAACTGTGTTAACATTTTAAAAAAAATTAGTGACGCATTTATAAGTTAATAATTATCGTACCAAGTCAAGGGCGTCCGCAGGATTTGTTCTAGGGGGAGCGGGGAAAGGCATAAAGGAGTCTAGAATGCACATAATGAAAATGTTACCTTAAAAAATGTAAATATTTAAATTTTAGTTATAAAAAAACTTTTGACCATAAGATATTTTAATGTAAAAGCGTTTTCTTAAAAAGAATTTGCCATCAGACTTTTTCTAAAATTAGTGCATGATTTAAAATTAGCTTACATTATTCAGAATCTCCTAATTTTTTTTTTTTGCTTTTTAATCAGAAGCTTTTCTCTCGCCTAGATCGCTGCAATTTTCTCAAATTAAAATGCTGCAAGATTTTTTGAAATTTTATTAAGTTTACGAAAAATTAAAAAATTATCCAAATTGGATCATCTTTATGACAGAAAAACGATTTTTTAAGCCGACTTTTGGAAAAGCATTTAGTTTTTTAAATTCATTTTACTTTGGTTTTTTTCTAGTGTTTAATACATAAAATCGCTTATCGTCCAAGTTCATACACGTTATTGGCTTAAATGCCCTTTACCATCTGTTGCTACGAAGAATGATCTTTGACTAATAGGGATATCTTTTCTTATTATTTTTCAATTTCTCATAAGAAAAGCATCGTAATTTCTTCCATTGCATTCGTAGTATTTAGTATTAGTTGAGTTTAAATAACTTACAACCGAAATCTTTTAGCCTGGTTTGTTGAACAATTTTAGAATATAAGGAAATGTATGATTGATTGCAAGATGGCCGTAGTCTACTGAAAAAATACTTAGCCCGTAAGCTAAAAAACTGCGGTTCAAACCCCAGCTAAGATAGAATCTTCTTTTTTTGTTATTAGTAAATTCACTAATTTAAAAGTGAATTAAAGAGCTGTAAAATCGGCATTTATATTCAGAATTTTAAGTAAATTCTGAATAAAATTAAATTCTCAATGAATGCAAAATTGATTTATAAATACAATTTTTAATTCACATTCATTTTCACAAAAATGATTTATTATTCATTTCAATTATTCATTATCGTTATTAAGAACAATGAATTTATTTTTTTATTTATTTGAATGCTATTCACAAAGAATTTCAGCATTTTCAATTATTATTTTTTTATGTAAATACTCTAGTCAACTGGGCTATCAGATGTGGGCTTAGCGTTAACCCAAACATAACTGAGTGAGTGGTTTCAACAGAAAACACAATTTACCACTTATTAGTCCTCCTAAACGGGGAAATACAAAACTTAGCTTCTCAGATCAAGCAAAATACCTGGGCCTTATACTGAATAGGAAACTAAACTGGAAGCCCAATCTGCTCGAGAGAGCCAAAAAAGCGAATACTGCCCTGGACTCCTGCAAAAAGGCGGTGGGTAGCAAATGGGTTTACAACCAAGTGGCAAGCACTCTACAAACAGATTCAACTTAACCTCCTCCGTAAAGTTCAAAGATCAGCTGAGCTGTGCATTAGTGGAGCCCTAAGAAACAGCTGACAGACGCATTAGACACAATGCGCCATCTTACACCACTTGACATCCTAGCTAAGCAGATGGCCGCTAACACAGCCATTCTTGCATTACAAAATTTCTCCCTCCCATACCTAGGTCCATTGACTACATCACACAAAAATTATCCTTTGAAAGGAAGTTCGATGTATCCATTCCCTCTCGAGAAGAGTGGGAACTAGGAAACTGTTCACCTCACAATGTTATTGACCATTGCAGTGTTTTTCAAGCTGAAATCGCTGCTACACATGAAGCGTTAACTTGTCTTCAGGTAAATGAAATATCTTCCATGGATATTTGCATGCTTTCTGAGAGTCAAGCCGCTTTGAAAAACCTAAAAACTGTTGAAATAACACCCTAAATAGTTCTAAACTGCCGCAGATCTCTAAACGAGATGGCAGAGCAGCTTAAAATCCTTCTATGCTGGATTGCTGGACGTAAGGATTTTCTAGGCAACTGCAAAGCAGATAAATTCGCTCGTACAGGTACTACCAAACAACTTTTTATTGATAAGGCAAGCCTTGGTATTCCTCTGACCACATGTAAACTCCTTACACATGAGTTATCGGGCATCAAAACCAACAACAGATGGTCAGTAGGAAGCACGCGTAATATAACACGGCAAATCTGGTCTAAACTCAAACTTAAGCGATCAAAAGATCTCATTTCTCTCAGTAGAGACCATATTAGCACCATGGTAGGGATCCTTACAGGGCACTGCCGCATTAGCAGACACACTCAAAGAATAAACATACCCCACAACGACTTTTGTAGAAGCTGTAGAGATGAGACATTTCCTCTGCACTTGCTCAGCTCTGGCTCAAAAAAGCTTCCTCTACTTAGGCACCTGGTTCTTCAATGAACTCGGCGAACTCTCGGAATCTTCGATTTACCGAATCCTAGGCTCAAACTGGTTTAAATAGAGATAGGAAGAATTAACCCGTGGTATCACAATGGGCCTCATTGGCCTAAGTGTGTCTCGTTTGAGGCAGCCACTTTAACCTAACCTATTCATTATTAATTTTTTATTCGTTATTAATTTTTTATTCATTATTCATTTTTCATTCATTATTCATTTTTTATTTATCATTAAATTTTTATTTGATATTCATTTGTTACTCATTTTAGTCCTAAGCCATAAATAAAAAATGAATAATGAATAACAAATGAATAATGAATAAAAAAGTAATAATAAGTAACAAGTGAATAATAAATAAAAAAAGAATAATTCATTACAAAATTAGTAATTGTGGTTAAATGAATAATGAATAAAAAATGAATAAAGAAATAATGAATAAATTATTGAAAATTCTGAAATTCTTTGTGAATTGCATTGTTTTTTCAAATGAATAAAAAATTATTCATTATTCTGAAGAACGAAAATTAATAATTGGAATGAGTAATTAATCATCTTTTTTTAATGAATGTGAATTAAAAATTTTGTTTATTAATCAATTTTGCATTCATTGAATGCATTTTTGTTCTTTCGTTATTCGCTGATTCGCTTTTTTGTGTATAAAATTAAATTGATCAAATCTTTTACAGCTCTGGTAAATGTAATAAATTTATTCGTAGAATATACTTTTGTTTTTGTGCGAATACGAATAAAATATATGTAATACGTACCAAACTACGTCCAATCTACGAATCCTATTCGTGACTGGAAACTACCAATAAAATTCATAGAATGGACGCAGTTTTTAGTAATATTTACACACAAAATATTTTGAGCGTAAGAATACGCATTAAAATGTGCCTGTGAAACAAGGGTATCGTAACTTATCACTGCGAGGGGTACAACATACAATTTAAAAATGCATGCAAATTAATTTTACGAGCTTATATTTAAAAAAATATATATATTTTTATTCTTAAAATGTCTTAACACTATTTTACATTACTTAATTTTAATACTCGAGTGATGAACCAAGAGTTTTTACAAGAGTACGATATAAAGGTGAATCTACAAGTGTCCCTTACAATAAGTGAGCTCTAGTATTTATACTTAATTTGCTTGTTCTTCATATAATTGATTTTATATACATTATTGATTCTTATTCATACAAACGATTTGAGTCTTTGCCTTTATCTTCTGGGCGTTGCCCTTATCTATTTATTCTTTAGTAATCTGACTATGAATTTGTTTATTCACAAATTATATTAATCCTTATTTCTATGCGTAATTTGATTTTACTATTTTGTTTACTTGACATGTGACTTGTATAAAAAATATTGTTTGTTCTTAGTATATGGTTATCATACAAATAGGATACTTAACTTGCATGGCATAGCTCAGATTTAATTATAAATATACTTTAAAAAATTATGTTTGAGTTCTATTTAAAATATATTAACATTTATAATGAAAATATCGTCATATAAAATCAAAAAAAGTGTAAGTTACAATAAACTTAAAGTCGACTTTTTGATTGATTATTGATGGACCTTATCAAAATATATGTTCCTGCTAAAGTGTTTACTCCTACAAGTAAAAACGACGTTTTTAGTCAAAAATTTCCAAAATCCCTAAGTTTAAGCGCAACATACAATTATAATTTAGAAAATTTTTTTCTCTTTTTTGGCTTACGGCTTTCTAATTGTTGCTTACGGCTTTCTGATTAAATATAAAGATATTTAAAAAATTCACTACCTATTGGGGCAAGCACCCCTCCCCCTGTGAACGCCCATGTACCAAGAGCTTAATGCTTGTTTTTTTAACGGTTTTTAATACACGTGTCTTGCTACATAGACAAAATGTTTCGATGTATGATAACTGTGAAAAAGTAGTAACAACCAAGTAAAAAAGTGGATCATCCTATGAGCGATCTGGGAGTGCTCCCTGAGGAGCAGTGGAGTGCTCCTTATTGATCCAAGCTAAGTTTATTTTGTGTTCTCTTTTAACATTGCATGTCCTAGGAAGGGTAGCGCTCCCTTTAACATCCCAGAGGATCTAAAAAGGAGCGATCAATGAATGATCCATTGCGATGTGTAGTGGAGCGCTCCCTATGACATCCCAGAACATCTAAAAAGGAGCAATCAATGAATGATCCATTGCGATGTGTAGTTGAGCGCTCCCTATGACATCCCAGAGGATCTAAAAAGGAGCAATCAATGAATGATCCATTGCGATGTGAAGTGAGGCGATCCCTAAAACAGTACAGAGAATTCAAAGTGGAACTCTTCCTTTATTTTTTTTTATAAATTTTTTTTGTATATATTTATTTATATATTCTTTATATTATACGCTACGTATCTCAGACAATGTATTTGATACGATATACAAAAATATAATTTTAATTCAAATTCATTTGTATTTTAAAAAATTAAAAGTTTAGTTCAGTGTAATTAATTTTTATTTTTAATGGCAAAATATTCCTTAATGGCTTCTTTTCCTGTATGTTTGGCGATAAAAAGATAGTTTAGCCTCTCTGAAAGCGTTTTTGATGGCCTTCTTGTATTCTCCATAATTTTCATAGTTTTCCTTTAATGCTTCTGGAATAAAATAATAACAATTAGTTGAAAAACAAATGAAGTTAAGACAATAAAATTACCAAAACAAATTATGTGTAAAAATTCTGTAGTCCTTAGCAGCCTTAGCTTTCGTTCCATTCCAATTTATACTTTGGATTAAATTGTCGCTAAAAATTTCCTTAATAATTGTCTTCATTTTGCGCTGCGCGAATTTTGAAAAAGTTAGTCTGAAATAAAAAAACAATCAATACATGTATATATCTTATCAAACTATAAATACAAAAATAAAAAAAAATTTATTACCACTTCTTCTTCCTGTCCGAAAACTGCATTCTCAGCTGCTTTCAACTCCGCCAATGATGAAATGGGTAAAAAATCAAAAACAAATTTTGATAAAATTAAATGGACAATTTTTTAATTTCGACCTCCATGTTGTCCAACTTCTTTTCCACTTTCTCTAAACGCTCTTCAACTCCATTCGACACTGTAAAATAAAAGAAATTAACAAATGTACAAATTTTACAAATAAATATATATTGTATATTTACCTTCCATTTGGTAGGGAGTATTAATAGTAAACACTCGTTCGGCCATTTCTAAATATTAATATATAAATTTATGCAGCTATCATAATTTATGCACAACATGCAACAATTTGTTTTATATTTACATTTTATATTTATTTATTTTTATTTAAAGTGGTATAAATACTTTAAAATTTTCTTCTCTAATAACAAAAAGTTTACAATAAATATCCTCTATTCTTATATTTTCCTCTACATGTGAAATCTCACTACCTTTTGAAATACCTAATGTGCTTTTCGAATCTACAGGATATGTAAAATAACTTGTAACATTAATTAAAAAATGCCCAACAACATACAACTGTCCTTCTCTTAATAAAAATCCAGATATCTGTAATGGTTTCTTTTCTTGAGTGATACAAAAATTATCAGGAAACATTCCAGATAAATAAAAAGCTCCAAACTGATATTTCTTGTAAACATTAAGGCAAGGTTTTCCTATTGGTTCAAACTTAACATTTGGCGAGGGTATATGGCTTCTTTCAGTTGTACGATTAATTATTTGTTGCAGAACTTCCGATGGCTTTCGACAGTCTTTTTTTAGAGTTTGCAGATAATTTTCAAACTTATACGATAAAAATTTGTCAACATTACCAAAATTTTCTACACATTGCGATAAGTGCAACAAATTATGAACATTGTAGCTGATTCTTTCTTCACCGTATAATTTTGCAAAGTCTTCTACATAAGCTTGAAAAAGGAGTTGAACACATTCTAAATTGTCTTGACAGTTAGAGGGGTATGAAATTAAACGATAAGCTGTTGCTAAAAGCAAAAAATGTTGATACAAATCTGGATCAATAATACAATATCTCTAAAAATTATAAATCCTGTGTACAAAACCAACTGCCGAAATACTAAGGCTTTCAACCGAGG
Organism: Dichetophora obliterata; assembly: GCA_963920525.1. NCBI lineage: Eukaryota > Metazoa > Arthropoda > Insecta > Diptera > Sciomyzidae > Dichetophora > Dichetophora obliterata. The sequence goes on along the minus strand of OY986435.1, from coordinate 43,770,349 downwards.
AAGTTCCTCAAAAACTCTTCCTTTTCGCACAAATTCTTTCTGAGTTTGTTTACCTATTACAATTATTCTTCTGTTAAGTTCTTGTTTTTGTGCAATGTTTACCTTGCATTATCAGAAGTAAACTTTTCTTAACGACTCCCAAATCTATCAGATGCATTACATCAAGAGGAAATTGGGAAACCAGTATTCCACATTTTTCCAAGGGATGTACTTCCTTTTGAAATTTTTGCTGATGGTATAATATGTGTTTGCGATTTGCAAAGCTTTCATCTGTCCTTAAACTCGACGAAACAATATTATATGCAAGTTTTTTGTTCTTGAGAAAAGCTTTTTGTTCACATTTCGAACAACCATCCGATGAAGTGTGTCCAACAGTACCTGTTAAAAATGACCTTGCTAGTGTATCACAAACGAAAAGTCTAATTTTCGGCTTAACACGTTTACCATCCAACAATATACCTTCCTTTTGTAATGTACTATACTGCTCTTGAAACTTTTCTAGAAAAAGTGAAACATCAGGAGGTTTTGAAGGACCCACATAGGTTCCTATCAAAAACGGTGGAGAAGAAATATCGTTGGATATAGCACCTAAAATGGGCCACAAAGTTTGAGATGAACTTTTGAAAAGATAAACCATCTGTAAATATATTTATATATAAGTTTTCATTTTCCACACAAACATTTTGCTTTCGCACACTGAGAGATTTCTCTAAGCCAAAAAGAAAGTATTTCCCCGGTGGCATTGCAAAAATATTAATTTTGGTAGGCTGGTACGCTTTGAGAAGCGTTTTTTTGCACGAAGGAACATCCAAATTTCTAGCTTTTAAAACATGCAACAACTCGTTCATTGCGGAATCCGGCGTACGGTGTTTAATCGCCCAAATCGCTAAGTCTTCGGATAAATTGTTCATTTAATTTTCTTTGCAATAATTTTCATTTACATTTAATCCGTCTACAATGCCCTCTATGTCCTCACTTTCACTTACCTCTCCTACAATATAACATGTTGAAGATGGGATATTTTGGAAAAAATTTGTATCAACATTCTCACTAACTGTATTTTTCACTACACTTTCTTCACTAATCTTTTCCATTTCTTTTTTAATAAGGCGTCTCATATGCCTTTTTGAAAGCAAATTGTTGCACATTGTTTCTTTTTTCATGCACTTAAAATAAAAATAAAAACTTTTAAAAATCAAAACTACGACGCCAATTATCGGTCAAGCTTGCTCAAACAATTTTTCAATAATGAAATGTTGACACGTGTCTTTCTTCGCATGTTTTTATTTTTGCATTGCAAATATATTTTTTGCCCAAATAAACAGTTATAATTGATTTCGCGTTTACCGTTTTCTTCCTTAATTTGAGCGTTAATAATGCATTGAGTGCTCGCATTTTGATCCATATTAATCAGCAAAGAAACATTTAAAATATATTTTTTTTCACAGAAAACAAAGACAGAGTTTCTTAAAAAGCACATGTCTCACTTTGTTTGCTTTTTTTATTAATTTTTCGCCTATTGATCCTGAAAAACAGTAACGGAGCACAAGCGCACAAGCGTTCACTTTTTGATCCAATAAAACAGCAAAAGAGAGCTCCCTTTATTGCTCCTTATGGGAGCGATCGCATATTTTTTACTGGGAATTACATCTTTAGACACACACACAAATTGAGAGATAAGTTTTGTGTAATTATTTTCTTACGGTTATTCTTGAAGAGAATCTTCTTACATCTCGTTTTGTTGATTAATTTAATGAAAATCGCATAATGAGTCTGTTTCCGTACTAACTTCAAGTAATTTTAATAGAATAGAGAGTTACATTTTGCATGCTATTCTTCTCAAAATAAGCTTCTCGAGCTTTAAAAAATTGTAAAATAACGCTTTCAAGCACTTCAAATTTCTTGAATCGAGTACGGCAACAGACCTAATATGATGGATTCATAGCGACAGATTTTTGTAGGGATACCTTCAGAAAGATGGTAGATGAGTAGTAGATATGTTCAAAAGAAACGTTGGAGGTGAAAAAAATTATAAGACCAGCTCATAGAAAGGCAGAACCTTTCAAGTTTTCAATTCATTAGAGATCCAATCAATTTTCTCCATTTTTTTAGTAAAATGGTTTTCTAAGAATTTTGTTGATTTTGCTCCACGTAGGCACTAAAGCCCTGCGTTGTACACATATAGTGATTTATTGCATTGGTCTCGGTTGACTATTTTCTATAGCACTTGAAATTTTGATTTAGGGATATTCGATGTACATCGATGCATCAGATTTTACATGAAGATTTGAGCTCTCTAATAGAGACGGGTCGTTCCGAACCTGTTTAGTTCGCGAAACTGTTTGTTTCACAGTCAGACATAGTTCTAATTGCCCCTTCGATTAATTTTTAGCATATTCAAATTGATCCGGTTGCAATGGTTTTTTCTTTTAACTCAGTACTATAAAGCAACATCTCTTTTACACATATTCATTCACACACTGTTAATTTCACTTTTAAACATGCTTTCATGCAATCAAATGGAACTGGCAGAACTAGGTAGTTCCGCGAACATGTAAAAATCGAAATGAACGAAACGATTAGAAGATATATCGTCGTTGTTATTATGTACATTGTTTTGTGCACTTATGTTGAACATTCAAACTTGTGGAACTAGATAGTTCCAGGACATGTTTTGCTTCTGAAACACCAGCTACATACGAACATGTTTAAATAATTCAAATATGTAGAATTAAACTGTGCATAGAGAATGTTTAAAGAGAAAGGTTTGTTATATTAGAACAAAATTATTTAAATATTTTAAATTTTGTAGACCAAAATTATTTAAATATTTTAAACTTTGTTCCTTGCACCCATTCATGGAAATTAATAACCTTACCGCAATGGATACAACCACTAACCATTTAAATTTTTGCACCCTGTAACTCTGCCAAAACTTTTTCCTTCAAATTAAGTTTTGAAACTCAGTTTGATTGAATTGCCCCTTTAACTTTTTCGACTTTTAAAAAAAATAATAAAAATTCATACTGGATGACATAAGACTCATTTCAATCAATTAGAATATTTATTACTAAGTTAGAAAATCAGCTTACATTCTCGAAACATAACGGAATATTCCAAAAAAATATTGAAGAGAAAACAATTCTTTAAAAAAAAATTTGCTCGGTATTTCTTATTTGAGCACGAGTGTAGTCTTTTTGTATGGAAAGAAAGCATGGTTTTGAGAGGTTGAACATTTAAGACTAAATTTTATGTACAAAATTCCAAGTAACTCTATTAATTTTTGTAGAATTTAAAAAGATTTTTCGTTTTAATGCAATAACATTCTGTTTGAAGTAAACTTCGATTTAATTTCATTTTGCTGATTTCTGAACTGGTAGAACCTTTAAAATGTCGACATTACCAAAATCCGCGAATATATGCGACTATTTATGCGCGAATATATGTATTTTTACTTTGACCCAGTCGAAAATACTTCCTTACTGGTTCTTTTTTAAGTATTTCAATTATATATTTTTTTGCTCGTAATTGTAAATAGTCAGACTATTTATAAGGCCATATAGTTTTTAATCTTTTTTCTTTATACAATAGTAATGAAAGATATTATAACTTGTATTCTGCTTTGAACCTCTAAACGTAAAAATGATCCAGACATATACAGGTTATTAACAAGGTGTGCTATCATGTCATATCGTAATAAAATTTTACAACTAAAATTTACAAGATAAAAAAATGCAAATAAGAAACAGCTGTTTGATTACGACACTTCAATAAACATAGCTTTCAGATTTGTAATATATTAGTACTTTTTTATATGGAAGGCAACAATAACATTTTTAAACTAGTGTAAGATCTTACGACAATATGACATTATGACATGATTGCATATCTTGTGAATACCCTAATAAATTCTTAGTCCAAATTCAAAGTTTTGCTTAAACTACTCTAATCATGCAAATCGGTCCAGGGTGATAGTGCAATTAAAAAAAGAAAATAAATATTGTTATCAATATTTCTATGTAATTTTTTTTATGAGTTCGATTGCATTTTCTACCAACAATTTCATAATTTTGGGGTATTACTTTTTTATATTTATGTTCGGCAGCAACTCGAAAGCTGTATAGCAGCATCTGCTGTTTATCAAATTAATCAATTTTTGTTATTGCATTTTAAAAGAAATTATTTGCTTTAATTTTTTTTCTAAAATTGTTGTTTCCGAACTAAAAAAACCTTGTTAAGCAAACACGTGTTAAGACTTAAAACACATTTTCGTGTGCTACAAAAGCAAATATTCTTTTATACTCTTCTGGCGCATTTTTATTAAATCAACATATAAAGACAGCACAAATGTAGCTTAGTTAAACAATAACACAGTGCGACAGCCAAAATTTATCGGAGAAACCGTTGCTAGTTTCTGGTAGAGGAGCACTCCCAGGACACGACTTCATACTGCGTTTTGTCGTAGAGGGTCTCAATATTTTTGAATGGTCAATTTATTCTTCAGATTGTGGGGCCAATTTAATTTTTATTTTCATTTAAAATGAGAATGAAAAACAAAAAGAAGGTTAAAAAGGCTTGTGAGGCATTCTTAATTACTCCCGATCAACCACTCTTCTAATATTTATTTACTAAAAAAAACCGGTGTGAAGTTAGCCCAAAATCTTCATCCCAAATTTTTTAACTCAGCCCAACTTTTGAATTCGCCGTAAGACTCGACGCAAACATTTTAATTCGCCGCAACACATTTAAAGTGGCAAAAACTAGCTAAATAATTTTTTTTTAAAGAAAATAATTAAGAAAATATGTAAAATAATGCAAAATTACAACCTATATAGTAAAATTTGGGCTGAAGTGCAAAAAATAAAGATTTTAATATGACAGCCAGAATTTAAAATTTTTTTGAAACGAAAAAAAGTAAAGAAAGAGAAAAGGTTCCATTCTACATCTTTGTTCGAAAATGTATTTAAATATGGTACATTGACTAGCACTATGCCCAAGTCCCGCTCTATCGTCCTTGGCACCTAAATTTGGGCTGAAGTGCCCAAAAATCGTGATTTTTTTATGAAAGTAAGACTTCCACACCCCAAAACTAGCCCCAAACATAAAAGTTCCATCCTGCATTTGAGATATATGATAGCTGATAGTAAACTAATGATTTTAGTCCTTAATCCCAAAATTGCTATCTATCGTCCTTCATACCGTAAAATGGTCTTGAAGTAAAATATTCAGTTCAGAAAAGAAAAAAAAAATGATTTTAAACCGAAAAAAATATTGAAGCCAAAAAGGTTCCACTCTACATTTTTGTTCAAAAATGCATTTTTTTTGTGTTTAATTGAACGGCACTATGCTCAAGTCCCGCTTTATCGTCCTTAGCACCTAAATTTGGGCTGAAGTGTAAAAAAATCGTGATTTTTTTATGAAAGTAAGAATTCCACACCCTAAAACTAGCCCCAAACATAAAAGTTCCATCCTGGATTTGAGATATATGATAGCTAATAGCAAACTAATGATTTTACTCCTTAATCCCAAAATTGCTATCTATCGTCCTTCATACCGTAAAATGGTCTTGAAGTAAAAAAATCAGGGATTAAGGACTAAAATCATAAGTTTGCTATCAGCTATCATATATCTCAAATGCAGGATGGAACTTTTATGTTTGGGGCTAGTTTTGGGTGTGGAATTCTTACTTTCATAAAAAAATCACGATTTTTGGGCACTTCAGCCCAAATTTAGGTGCCAAGGACGATAGAGCGGGACTTGAGCATAGTGCCGTTCAATTAAACACATAAAAATGCATTTTTAAACAAAAATGTAGAGTGGAACCTTTTTGGCTTCTATAGGTTTTTTTGGTTTAAAAACATTTTTTTTTCTTTTCTGAACTGAGTATTTTACTTCAAGACCATTTTACGGTATGAAGGACGATAGATAGCAATTTTGGGATTAAGGAATAAAATCATTAGTTTGCTATCAGCTATCATATATCTCAAATCCAGGATGGAACTTTTATGTTTGGGGCTAGTTTTGGGGTGTGGAACTCTTACTTTCATAAAAAAATCACGATTTTTTGGCACTTCAGCCCAAATTTAGGCACCAAGGACGGTAGAGCGGGACTTGATCATAGTGCCATTCGATTTGGCACATCAAAATACATTTCTACCTTAAAATGCAGGATAGAACATTTTAATTTTAAATAATAACTTTTTCGTTTTTAGAAAAAATTTTTTATTTACCTTTACAAGTTTTTTAGTTCGAAGCTGTATATACAGGACGATTGATAGCAATTTGGAGAAGAGGTGACAAATTTATCAATTAAAAATACATTTTTGCTAAAAAATGTATGTTTAACTCATTTTTGTAACTGCGGCGAATTTAATATTTTTATATGTTTTGCGGCGAATTCGGCAAAAACTTGGGCTGAAGATTTTGGGCTATCTTCACAGAAGTTAAAAAAAGTACTCTAATCATGCAATTTATTTCGATTTAATTATTTTTATTATACCAAATCGGTCCAGGGTGATAGTGCAATTAAAATAAAAAATTAATAAATATTGTTATCTATATTTCTATATAATTTTTGAAGTGAAAACTTCTTTAGGCGCTTTGAACAATTTTGGTAGAGGGTAAATCTTTGGTTTGCGTCATTGTCTTTTTCCGAGTAACTCTCGTCATCAATACAGACAGCAAAGATAACAAGATAGAAAACTTAGCAAACGTAAGTAAGCACCCATCAATAAGTTTTTCTGCTGACGCATCGTTCTTCCCTCCCTATGCTTCGCTGCGAAACATTAGCTGCATTCCCGTGGCACTAGAACAGATTAACTGCATTAATCTGTATCACGAAGCAGCACACCAACGACAAGCAAGACACGAGAAGCAATACTTTTTTCTATACGAAATTCTATTGCTTCTCGTGTCTTGCTTGTCGTTGGTGTGCATTTTCGTTATACAGAATAAAGAAGTAAATCTCAGTAAAGCAACGTTAGTTCAACTTTATATCAATTTGTCATCATAGTCTTGAAACAGCTGTTTTAAGAACAATAACAAAAGGAAACAACAATACCAAAACGCTAATTGAGCGGTGAAACATCAAAATAGGAAAATTAATAGTTATTTAGATTTGCCAACTATGTTCGTTTTGATAAAAAATGCTTGAAACTTGGCAGCATTTTAAGATCAGAAATAAAGCTAGAAATCGAGCAGGTTTCACTTTTTGTTTTGTGAATCTGCGCTCTTGAACAACGACCACGGGAATGCAGCTATTGAATGTTACTGTTTTTTCAATGTATATGTAGTGCTAGCTGTAGGCTAAAATAAAATAAATTTAAAATTTTTGATATTTGCTTTTTGTTTGACTGGCCGTGAAGTCTCTTTTAATGCCTCTACTTGAGATCTCGCTACCAGGCAAACAAAAAACATAGCAAGCAAAGTGCTGTTTATTTTCCGCCGCCAATTCGGTTCATCCCCTCTAACGTTTAGCAACTGATGTGATACTGCTCTTCTCTGTTCATCGTTGTAGTAGATTTGCTTGGTAATTGTTGTTATAAATGTATTTTAGTTCAGCTACAGATCTACATATACATTGACAGAAAAACAGTAAATATCCTTCATGATTTCTTAATGAAGGAACGATTTATCAGTAGATAAACTTATTGATACAGAAAATTCGTGGTAATGCTTTTTAATTAAGGACGATCGTAACATTTTATAACTTCGGTAAGTCAATCCAAGGTCCGTATATAATGGAAGTGTTTCATCTATGCTGTATTCTTGATTCTTTATATCAGATGCAGTTTCTTTCACGATTTATATTTTTGTGTAGTCATCACTAAATATTGCATCAATCAGATTAACCTTACGTTATTCTCGCTGGCTTCATAAATGATGTCTTACTATATCCAATGCTTGATCTAAGCCGAAGTCTTGGGCAATTTGTTGTATTTTCTTGCGTTTGGAAACATTTGAAGACTCTGCATAAGATTTTAAAGGATGACCCCGTTTTGTACTGGATGCTGGATTTTCGATCTCCGTTAAAGACGCTAAGTTGTGTTTTGGGTCATGCCACAAATTATTTTCATATTTGCATACAAAATTTTTTCTGAACCGTCCACAATTTTTCCAACTTCTTAAAAATGACTTGTCAAAGTTATCAGTTTGTGCACGATCAATAAACGCAATGTCAACATCAACATTCAACTTGTTGCAAACTTTTTCGAACAATATATTTAAATGGTCCACTCGATCTTGGTTACTTTTGAGGGTTTAAAAAACAAAACTACAAAGATCTTTTATATTAACAATATCATTACTCATTTTAGTTAATTTACTCAATTACTCACTTTTTACTTGCCACTAACCGTCTTTAATTTCCCTACTTATTTCCCCTTTTATTTCCTTTAATTTATATCGTTAGACTATATTGTTCTTAACTGCTAAAAAAGAACAATAACCCACACATTCAATTTCTGAAAGCTTGTAAGAACATTTAAATGCCTAAAAATGTCTGTGAAGTAACCTGAATATATATAGCTATGTGGTGACTCAATACCACCAACATCACAACATACAAAATACACACTTTACAAAATATTCACTTACACATTTTATCTAAAAATTATTATTTAAGATTTCAAAAATGGTCATTAATTATTAATCAAAAAATTTAGTATATTATTTTCATTATAAAATTGCATTCCTTAAAATATAGATCGGAAAAAATAAATTGTTTAAAAAAGAAAATTCAAATAAAATACATATATGCTTGAAAAAATAAACGCATATAAAATTGCTGGTTTTCATATAAATATATATATATATAGTCTTAACTGTTTTATATATTAATCTCTAAATAATATTAGTTAAAAAAAAGTTTTTGCGATCATTATATATGCAGAGTGAATCAAAATTTAGCGTCACCGACTATATTTTACCATATGCTTCTATTGATGTTTTTGTCTAGCAACTTTACAAATTTCATTGCATACTTTTTGGCTTGTCTAAGAAATACATATTACACCAGTCAAAATAAGTGAACAAGGAAAGTTTATATATATAATGGAGTAAAAACAATATAAATTAAAAATAATAATGCAAAAATATGTTTCTCAAATTTGTATTTCTTTAATTTTATTCCTGAAAAGCGGTAAGCTCGATAAGATTTTTGGTAAAGTCTTCATATGTGCTGAATTATCTAAAAATTCAATGAGTTTTTTTATAAAATTTAGTACTTTGTTCTACATCGCGAACTTACGGGAAGAAAAATCTATTTGCCATAAAAGCCAATACATCAGCGCACACTGTTATGTATGATATTCTGGATTCCTTTGGGTTCCTTAATTTAAACGCTTACCGAAAATTGAAAAATAGTGTAAAAAAGGTTTTAGGTTAAAATTTATTGTAAAATACTCAAAGAAGATATAATACAGCACATACATAAAAACAATACATACTAAACACATAAATTTTATAAAAAAAAAAAATTGCACTTAAGAATCTCAAATGGTTTGTTCAAAAGTTGCTTCCAAGTTAAAAACAAATTAAAATTTTCACTTCTTGAAAATGTTGAAAAAACTTCCAAAGTTTGAAGCATATATCTTCTCACGTATAGAAGAAAGTCAAAAACAAAAATTAGATTAATAAAATTTTGGACATTTTTTAGTAATAAAATAGCAAAAATTTTAGAATTTCGATCTAAATATTTTTCGATATTTCTTATTTTCGATCAAATTTCAAGCCAAAAAAGTGCATTGTGCTATGTTTTGTGAAAAAGTCGTTGCACTAAAAATTTCTCCAATTTTCAAGATATGTGAATGCTTTTGATATTAAAATAATACAAATTTTCTGAAATTAAATTGGCTAATATTTTTTTACAGCAAAACGAGGTAAAAACTAAGTATATAAAAATCAAATCTATGATGGATAAAATATGTATTCGAAGTTTGAGGGAAATCCGTCGAGCCGTTTAGGTTTGCATTAAGTTCATATTTGTACTACAGTGCCCTCTGCCGCTAAGGATATATAAAAATAGATAAAGCTTAAAGATTTTTTGTATCTGGAAAAACCTAAATATAAATTTTCGTTCTAATCATAGTAGCGGCTTAGGAGTTTTTGATGTTTTGTAAAAGATTTGTACTGCATTTTTATGGATTTGTATGCGGTAAAAGGGGGTGTTGCAATTTTTTTTCTGCCTAAACCATCTCATCTTCAAAACAAATTGACTGCCAAATTTTTAGATTAATTAAGTTTATACCTGGTGCACTTTGCTTCACTCCACGCTCATCCCATTAAAAAAGGGTCGTAAACATAGTGCGAACACATTTATTTTTAGTACATCTGCCGAAAGTAATTATACGAACTGAATTACCAATTTTTAGCCTTATACGACCAAAACTGTCTGAAATCTAGCATTGTCATTCATTTGTTGGTCGTAAAAGAGGGCATGGAAACCTATTTTGAGTACAGTTGCCAACAGTTACTATACAAAATTAAATACCAAAATTTAGTCTAATACGACAAAAACCGTCTTAAGTATAGAATTTTTTCATATAGTATGCGTATAAAGTAGACGTGCCAAATCTTACGTAGCCTAGTACGATTCCGGTACCATTATTGTCTTAATCGGTGTAGTGATTCTCGTGTGATTGCGGAACATCCGTACGTGTCACAAAGGCTTTTATATAATAGTATAGATGCACAACTCGTGAATTGTAATCCTTTCTGAAAAGTGGGCAAAGTTTAATTTGGACCACGCTCATTTTTTGTTAAGTTGCCGAAAGTAACCATACAAACTAAATCACAAAATTTTAGTTCAATACAACCGAATTCGTCTGAAATATAGCATTTTTATTAATTTTTGGGTGGTAATAGAGGGTGTGGCAATTTTTATTTATTTATTGTTTGATATATGGGGCTTGGCAATAAATGTTGTAAATTTGATGCCCTTAGGTGTTACCGTTCCTGAGATCTCAGTGGACACCAACCCGCACGAACGATTTGTATGGGAGGATATGGGGAAATTTTTAAAATGCCATATCTCCGGAACCACTATACCGATTTCGTGAAAACTTCACATAAACCATATACGGACTCTTATTTTGGTATATATCGGTCGACTCGTTTTTTCAGTTAGTGGCTACATCAAAATGTACACTTCTTTTTATATATAAGATTTTTCACCTAATTTTTCACCTTAATTGTTACAAAATGAGGATTAAATATCTGCTTTGTCAGTTGTACCTACTTTACAATTACAATTTATATATGTATTGGTGAGTCATTTCCCAGTTGTAAAAGGAGCCCTGCTGTATGTCTGCAGGAAACATGCCTCGGAATTACAGGAGACATGCTTGCGTCCATACCCGCTTATATCTTTTTTAAATAGTGTAATAATATTTTAAGCGATATCGCAGGATCGCCATGTGCGCGCCTTTTTATTTTTAAAATAATAAAAAAAGGGACTCGCGTTCTATAAAAATAAGTTGAAGGACCTGCCTATTGGTTGCCGGCGAAATTCGCCACTGACGCTATTTTAAATATCCTTTTTATGCCGTTCACTAAAAAAAGTGCAGAGGCTAAAAGGGTTTAAGTCGGCAGCTATTAAAGCTCAAGACTTATTAAAATGAAAATAGTTGGCAGCTATTAGAGCTCAAAACTAGATTGATTTATTTTCAAATATGTTCATCCTTTTATAGTAAGCATAACGATATTTTGTCTTAAAACTAGTTGACAATTGTTTGTGTAGTTTAGAATGTAAATAGAATCATATGTTCTTTAATTGGTGTAAAAGTAATAGTAGTATATCGTAATACATATTTGTAATTTAGTATTGGGGGTTGGAATTAGTTTTAAAGGTTTTCTAAGAGATGGCGTAACTATCAATAGATCGCATCGGGCACACCTGTGACTATATTCATTTCAAAGCACATTGTGAAAGCTTCATTTTTCAGTATGTGTCATTCCACTGAAGTGTAAACAACATATATTTTTTTCTCTGTGAACATGTCGACTTTCGTTCCAACAAAACGCAATTTGCGGGAAGGTTTACTTTTGTGCTTCCATTTGAAGAAAAAAGCGGTTGAAGCACAACGCACGCTTACTGAGGCTTACGGGGACTATGCTCCATCGATTTCTACTTGTGAGTACTGGTTCCGTCGGTTTAAAAGTGGTGATTTTGATACGGAAGACAAAGAGCGTCCGGGCCAGCCGAAAAAGTTTGAAGATGAGGAATTGGAGGCTTTGCTCGATGAAGACCCGTGTCAAACCCTTCAAGAATTGTCAGAATCATTGGGAGTCGACTTATCAACGGTCGGCAAACGCTTGAAGGCCATGGGAATGATTCAAAAGCAAGGAAATTGGGTGCCGTACCAGTTGAAGCCGAGAGACGTTGAACGGCGATTTTGCATGTGCGAACAACTGCTTCAACGGCATAAAAGGAAGAGTTTTTTTGCATCGTATTGTCACTGGCGATGAAAAGTGGATCCATTACGATAATCCTAAGCGAAAAAAATCGTGGGGACCACCCGGCCATGCATCAACATCGAGGGCCAAGCCGAATATTAATGGCGCCAAGCTTATGCTGTGTATTTGATGGGATCAGAAGGGTGTCGTGTACTATGAGCTGCTAAAACCTAACGAAACCATCACTGGGGAACGCTACCAACAACAATTGATGCAATTGAGCCGAGCATTAAAGGTTAAACGGCCGGAATATGCCAAAAGACACGACAAAGTGGTTTTTCAACATGACAACGCACGGCCACATGTTGCAAGAACCGTCAAGGAAACGTTGGAGGCGCTGAATTGGGATGTGCTACCCCACCCGCCTTATAGCCCAGACATAGCCCCTTCCGACTACCACCTATTCAGATCGATGACGCATGGCTTGGCTGAGCAGCGCTTCACTTCTTACGAGGATACCAAAAAATGGGTCAATTCGTGGATTGCCTCAAAAGACGAATCGTTCTTCCGGCGCGGAATCCATATGCTGCCAGAAAGATGGGAAAATGTTGTAGCTAACGATGGACAATACTTTGAATAATATACATTGTACCGTTGTTTCTAAATAAATGCTCAAAAACCGAAAAAAAACCTTTAAAATTAATTCCAACCCCCAATATTAATAGTTTAATATGTGTGAGTGAGTAGATTTATATATATAGAAAACGTAAACATAATCATATGTTAACATATTTGTGTAGGAGTAAAAAGTATAATATAATTATGTTTTGTATTCAGCCATATGGGTACATGTGTGCGAATGAGATAGATAGTAGTGCTTAGAATGAACATATGTTCTTATTGTTTGAATATTATTGTGCATGTTCTCGAAAATTATTACAGTAGAGGTTTATATATTATTACTTATTTTAAAAAAAAGTATTTATAGCTTGTTTTATAATGAAATACATTAATGTAAATTAAATATTTAAATAATATGTATAGTAGGGCGGGTCGATTTGTAGGGAGTGACAAAATTCACCAATTTCCCTATGATTTCCGTATTCTATGGGTTATTCCATGAAAATTTGCCCAAGGAACCATACCTCTATCGTTAAAATCGAGTCCCCTACTTTTTGTTGGTAGATTTTTTCCCAAATTGACGTTCGTATGAAATATTACCTACACGTTCACATCCATAACTCAAAAACTATCGATCGGGTTTAATCGCCAGTAGACGCGTTGGAAAGGTGAGCTCATTTTAATTAATCTATAAAAAAAAACTTCAACATTAGTCCAACGGTTCAAAAGTTACGTGCATTTTTGTCCAAATTTTAGCAATATTTTTCTTTCCTTTGGCAAATTTTCATGGAATAACCCATAGAATACGAAAATTATAGGGAAATTGTCGAAAAATAAATCGACCCGCCCTAATGTATAGGTATACTACACCCTTACCCTTAAGAAAAAAAAATTTTATTTTGAAATTTATGAAAAATTAAATTTTTTTTGTGTTTTAACTTATACAATATTTTAATATAATTCATATATTTACAAGATTAAAATTTTTAAATAAAAAGATATAATTTTTACAAATATTTCTTTAACATATTGTTATGATATTCTTTAAGTGTTCCATTTAAATTTACTATTGAATTTACTCCTTTTTTATTTACAATTATGTATGGACCAATATAAGGAGATTGATTTTTTTCTTCTATTCATCCTTTTTATCAAAACTTTATCTCCAATATTTAAATTTAACGGATTTATATATTTATCTTTTTTTATTCTATTCATTTTTGCAATATTTATTTATTCATTTGCTTTTTGTAAAGAATAATTTAATCTATGTTCCAGTTCTTGTGCGCAATTGTCTGTATTATATACTATTGATTCGAAACGATTATCATTTGGAAGATTTGCAAGTTTTCCAAAAATTAGCTCAAACGGTGTGTAATTTGTATCAACATGAGGTGTTGATTTATATGAAAAAGTGAAGTATGGGATCCATTGGTCCCATTCTTCATTTTTACAAAAGTTTAACAAATATTCATTCAACACTCGATGGTTTCTTTCAATCGAGCCTAGAGTCTCATGGTGATATGGAGTGCTAAAAATTTGTTTAATATCTAATAAATTGCATAATTCTGACATTAATTCATTGAGAAATTCTGTAACTCTATCCGATTTTAAAATTTTAAAGTGACCGTATATTAATATTACGTTTGCAGCAAGTGTTTTAGCAACAGTTTTCGCGTCTTTTGTCTCCATTGGACATGCTATTACATACTTTGTTAAGTCGCACTGCATCGTTAATATATATCTGTAATTGTTGGATAAGCGTAGGGGACCTACTGTGTCGATAGAAACTACTTCAAAGCTGGTACTTGGTGTGTCTGTCATTGTTAAATGTTCTTTTGTATGTTTAGTTTGTTTATTAATTTTGCAATTGTTACAATTGAGAATGAACTTTTTATCATTTTGCTCATATTTTTCCATATGTATTTTTGTTTTAGTTTCACTATTGTTTTTCTTATACCGAGATGACCCCCATGTGTCGAATTGTGGTATTCTTCGATTATTTTGTTTTGTTTTATTTTGTCGACTATTCTTTGTGGTTCATAACAAATTAAAATTTTTAAGTTTTCGTTTGTTCTTCTTATGTTATTAAAAATATCTTTGAACTTATCCATTTCAATGGTTTTAAATATATCATCATTCTTCTTTAGCGCTAATTCTTCTATTCCTATATTATACATTTTTGATGAAAGCTTCTTCAAAGTCATCGGTGTGAACAGTGGATTATCACTACATCGTATAACTACTTCCTCATCATGTATTTCAATTTTTGTATTTTTAAACTTTCTTTCTGTAATGAACCTTAATTTTTTTTATTTTTTTATATCTGTTATGGATGTACAATCCCAAACAAAAAGTTTTGCGGGCTTTTCGCTGACAGGATATTCTCTTTTGTTTAAATCAGTGTTTTTTGTATGTTTATCTGTGTTCATATTTCTTGTAATTGCTAGTATATTTTGATTGCTATCTTCCATTCCGTTTGGAATCATAGCTTTTAGGGAATCACTATTTAAAATTATTCTTGACAATGCGTCTGCATAGGTATTCATTTTACCCTTTTTATAAATAATATTGAAATCATAATCGCTAAGATCTAATCTTATGCGTGTCATTTTAGAAGAAAGATTTTTATGAGAGAAAAGAGACACTAGCGGGCGGTGGTCTGTTAGAACCGAAAATTTTCTACCGTAGAGGTGGGGTCTGAAAAAATTGATTGCCCAATGTATAGCTAAGAGCTCTTTCTCAATAATTGGCTTGTTTAGGTCATGTTTTGCAAGAGATTTGCTTTCGTACGAAATTGGTAAGTCTGAGCCTACTTCGCCTTGCGATAGGACTGCACCAAGAGCGTAATTAGAAGCATCTGTGGTGAGTATGAAGGGTTTATTGAAATCGGGATATTGCAGTATCGGTGGGTTTAAAAGTTTTGTTTTTAGCTCTTCAAAAGAGTTCTGGCAATTTTCATTCCAGTCAAATTTTGTGTTCTTCTTTAACAATGAGTTTAAATTTTTAGCAATATCTGCAAATCTTGGAATAAATCGACGGTAGTAGTTGCAGAAAGCAACAAATCTTCATACTTCGTCCGCGTTTTTTTGGTATTGGATATTCTTTTATAATTTTATTTTTAGACGGGTCAGTTTTTATACCATTGGCCGTTATAAGATGCCCAAGGTAAATAACTTCTGGCTTTAAAAAACAACATTTATGTGAATTTAATTTTATATTATATTTTCTTAATCTATCAAAGACTTTTATTAAATTGTCGTTATGATGTCCTAAACTACAACCGAAAACAATTATATCGTCTACATAAATAAAAGATTCTGTATCTAAACCACTTAATGCAATAGTCAGCATTCTTTGGAAGCTGTTGGATGATATCTTCAATCCAAATGGTAAACGTTTAAATTGGAAATGTCCATTTCCAGTTGAAAAAGAAGTTAACGGTCTTGAGTCTTTGTCTAAGTTAATTTTATGGAAAGAGCTGGTCATGTCCAAAGTCGAAAAGTATTTAGCTCTTCCCAGTCGGTCGAGAGCGTCTTCTATTTTTGTAAGTGGGAATTTATCGCTTACAATTTTTTCATTTAATTTGCGAAAGTCTACTACAAGTCGCCATTTTTTGCTGTCATCTGTTGACTTTTTGGGAACTACTAGTAATGGTGAGTTGTAGGGGCTTACTGAATGTTCGATTATGTTGTCTGATAAAAGTTGGTCAACCTGTTCATTTATCTCTGTTAACTGTGTTTGTGGAAGTCTGTAATTTTTAATGTATACCGGGGTCGAATCTGTTGTTTGTATTGTCTGCGTGTAAAAATTATTTGTACTTAAGTGTTCTCCAGGGAGATGAAAAATGTCACTGTATTTTTGTATAATGTTTATTATTGATGTTTTGGCATCTGGGTCGTTACAACCAACGTCTAAAGCCTTTAGTAACGTATCTAGTCTATTTTTGTCAGTCTTATTATTGATTTTACAGGCAAATATATTATAGTTTTTTAGTGGTTGAGTTTCAAAATCAAGATTTTTCAATACTACATTGTTACTATTCGTATTTAGAATCTTAACGTGAGCATTGCCATTTGCTGGTATCAAGCTATTACCTAAAAATACTCCGTTTTCTATCTCTTTATTTAAAATAATACTATCTTCATTGACTTTAATATTTATTGGAACAATAGATTCTGAACGAGCAGGAATCACGATATTTGTTCTACTATAACTATTTAAAATTATTGGTAAAATATTTCTTTAACATTTATGATTAATGTTAAAGTATATGTTTCAAAGTCAATTTTTGCCATATACTTCTCTAAAAAATCGCGTCCTATAATGCCATCCGTGGCAATTGGAAAATTGTTTTCTACGATATAAAAATTATGTTGGATATCTTCATCGTCCACTATTAAATTTAAATTTTTTGTACCAATGCATTCAATTTCTTCATTTGTAATACCCGTTATTGTCGAAATATTCTGTGTGTTTATGTGATCTATATTTATAATTTTACATATGGAGATATCCGCTCCAGTGTCAATGAGAAATTTCAAATCGTCGTTTGTATTTTCGCATTCTAATGTGATGTAAAATGAAAGATTTTTATTAAGTTTGCAAATTAATTTTGGCCCCTGCGGGTAACAATCTCTGCTACCCGGCCATAGCGGTTTCCCTGCGAGTTGTTGCTTCTGAAATTATTATTATTGAAAGTTCTATTGATATTATTGGAATTTCTATTAAAATTTCTGTTGGAATTATTATTATTATTTACGAAGTTATGGTATCCATTAATATTTCTATTATTATTATTATTATTGTGTGCAAAATTGTTGTTTCTGTTAAAGTTTCTATTTGTATTATTTGTATAGTTTGTATTGTATCTTGTATTCATAAAATTGTTATTATTTCTATTATTGTTTTGTGGAATGTAGTTATTTCTAACGTCGTTGAATCTATTGTAATTTTCTCTGTAAGTATTTCTGTTTCTAACTTGGAAAATATTGGATTTATTTGTCTTTAAACTTTGTTCTGCAGTGATGCATCGTTCTACCGCTTCATTGTATGTTTTAGGTGCATTTGCTAACAAAATAGATTTTTATTCCAAATTAACACCTTTCATGAAAACATTCAATGCCATGCTTTCGTTAACCTTGTAAATTGCATCTTTTGCGGCTTGCGTGGGATTAGTTAAAGATTTAATTTCGAAGGTTATTAACTGTTCAGAAAGTTCTGAAATTTTTTCTCTGAATTCAGAAATACTTTTATTGTTTTGTTTAATTGTACCGATTTCACTTAAAACTTGTTGTAACGTTTTCGGATTGGGGTAAGCATTTCCCAATGAATTTTTTAAATCAGTAAATGTCGAAGGTCTATAAGTTCTACCTATTATACTACGCACTTGAGCAGTAAGTTTGAAATTATATACATATTTAATGAAAAGAGCTTTATATTCATCTTTTAAAATATCGTGAAGCAATTCTGCTTGCGATATAAAATCTTCCAAATTGATAAACTGTCCTTTGAAAATTTGTAGGTTTTTTCCCACAACATTGATATCAAAACTAGCCATATTGTTTTCTTCTTTTGTTTCTGGTTTTTGTTTAATTGGTAACTTTTTCAAAATTGTATTTAAATCTTGATAGAGGTTATTAAATTTTTCTTTTAAAATCTCATGATTTTCATCTATCGATTGTTCAATATTTACTTTGTTTTTTAGACAGTCTAAAGTTTTTAATTTTTCTTCAATATACTGTTCAGTATATTCTCTATTTTTGCTTTTGATTATATTTAGTTGTAATTTTTCTAAAAATTTAATGCTTTCTTGGAGATTTTCCATTTAATCCTGAATACCCGTATTGTTTAGTACTTTATACTTAAAATTTTAATATATCCGAACACCCTGTGCTACATTCAGCTTTTCTTTACAAGTTGAACGTGCAGTTGGCGCAACAAGTGCTCGTCGCTGAATGCGAATAAGCATGAAAGCAAACCAAAGTCGGAGAACCAAAAAAATGTCGGCTTTGGTTGTTTACATTCGCTCAATGTCGTGTGTAAAAAATAGAAAAAGTGTTAAATTAAGGTATGGCTAATTTTGCAAGTGCTTTTATATGATTTACTTATTAGTTTTTTATATTATTTTATATAAAAATTAAGTTCCGTGTCGCAGTTATTTTAATATTCGCGAAAAGTTTTTAAATAATGCAAAACGAGTTGCATGTATGTGTCTGTGAGTGTTGGAGCGCAACAAGAAAATAAATAATGCAAAAACAAAATTTACTCTAATAAAACGAAACTTGCGCGAGTGAAAAAGATGAATAGAAACTTTAGTTTGTTTACTAGTTATAAAAATTCATTATTGTTTTTGGTTTTTTTTTAAATTTCATATTTCATATAAAAAATTACTATTAAATATTTTAGAAAAATGTGAAGTGATTATAAAAGAATATACGTGTTATTTCTAATTTACCCAAAATAGGGCACGGCTTTAAATTCTCTTGGGAAACGGCTGGACAAATCTGGCTGAAAATGGACGAATTGGACCGTCGCAAAAGGAGCCGCGCATAAAACATGTCGTAAGTTGTCGCATCTGTCGGTCCACTGCATTTTGCCGTCGGCAAATTAATTAATGCGCAGTTTGCAGGATCGCCATGTAATACTATTTTTGGTGATATCGCAGGATCGCCATGTACGCGCCTTTTTATTTTTAAAATAATAAAAAAAGGACTCGCGTTCTATAAAAATAAGTTGAAGGACCTGCCTATTGGTTGCTGGCGAAGTTCGCCACTGGCGCTATTTTAAATATCCTTTTTATGCCGTTCACTAAAAAAAGTGCAGAGGCTAAAAGGGTTTAAGTCGGCAGCTATTAAAGCTCAAGTCTTATTAAAATGAAAATAGTTGGCAGCTGTTAGAGCTCAAAACTAGATTGACTTATTTTCAAATATGTTCATCCTTTTATAGTAAGCATAACGGTATTTTGTCTTAAAACTAGTTGACAATTGTTTGTGTAGTTTAGAATGTAAATAGAATCATATGTTCTTTAATTGGTGTAAAAGTAATAGTAGAATATCGTAATACATATTTGTAATTTAGTATTAATAGTTTAATATGTGTGAGTGAGTAGATTTATATATATAGAAAACGTAAACATAATCATATGTTAACATATTTGTGTAGGAGTAAAAAGTAAAATATAATTATGTTTTGTATTCAGCCATATGGGTACATGTGTGCGAATGAGATAGATAGTAGTGCTTAGAATATACATATGTTCTTATTGTTTGAATATTATTGTGCATGTTCTCGAAAATTATTACAGTAGAGGTTTTTATATTATTACTTATTTTAAAAGAAGTATTTATAGCTTGTTTTATAATGAAATACATTAATGTAAATTAAATATTTAAATAATATGTATAGGTATACTACAATAGGCATGTCCTAGGCCGGCATGCATGCCGTAGCAGCAATGAACTGCCGTAGCAGCAATGCAGAATGCTTCTTATGATATGAATGCAGAAGATATACATGTCTGCCAAATGAACTGCCCAGCAGCAATGCTGCATGCATCTCTCGGCACTAATGCTGCATTCATAACATGAGATGCATGCTGCATTGCTGCTACGGTAGTTAATTTGACAGACATGCCGTCCAAGGATATACCTATAGAAAAACGATATAAGCAGGTATGGAGGCGAGCATGTCTGCTTTTTTCCAACTAATGTTGCCGGCAATTGAAAAATTACCATTATCTGGCGACTTGAACCTCAGCCGCGTTAGTGTAAGTGCATTTTCTTATCCATTCGACCATCGCAGCTGTTAACTAATCGTCGCTGAATTTGCTTCATTAAAAATAAACGCTCTAGCACAGAGTAAGAAAATAAACGCGTTCGCTTTGTTATTAATAGCAATTAATGCAAAAAACAAAACGAAATCACTAAAAAAACAGTACGAACTCAAAAAAAAAACAAAACAAAAATAAAAGCTATTAAGAAAAAATAGATGCGTCGTTGGACACATGAGAGAAGCGAAGCTTTTTCACAGTTTCATAGATTTGTTTATTTATTAGTTTTTTTATAATAAAATATTTTTAAATTCTAAAATTTAAATTAACATCAAATTATGTTATAATCACACCAGTAGATTTTAATAAATATCATTATTATTTTATTTTATTACATATTACATCTATTTTGAGTTATTTTTGTAAATTTTTTCAATTATTATCGAATTTATTAATAAAATTGAGGGGTTTATGATAACTGAAATAGCAAACGTATATATGTTATGGATGTTATGTTGGCAATATATCTAGAAAATACTGCATCAATAGTTGTTCCTAATCGTGTTGTACAAATATTTGGATCGCTTATTGTTTGTAAATTAAATTTATCAAAAATAAATTGTTTAAGTGTCTTTGAGGATTCATGTCTAAAATCGCAATTAAAATCTCCACCAAAAACAATTGGCATTTTGTGATAATTTTCACCCAGTTCAATGGAACCTGCTCGTGTATAACATAAAAGAGATCTGTGGATACATTTGATTATGTTATCGATTTTGTTTTTTTCGGTCGTATTCTGAGGTAAAATGAAAATCGAAATCATTAAAATATGTTGTTCATTAGGACCTATCATTTCTGCAGAACATACTTCTCCAATTTTTGAAATATCAGCGGAAAAATTTTGTAGCTGACGTCTGTTTAAATATATTGACATTTCCCCAGTGACTTTTTTGTATTTATATTTATTATAATGACGATAAATTGCAACTCCTCCAGAACGACAACTATTTCTCTGAAATTGAGATATACAAGCGAAATTAGTGATATCGACACTTTCATCATTTTGCATTTTTGTTTCTAATAGCAATATAATGTCACAGATTTGAGTTATAGAATTGGTAAGATCTTGAGAATGCGCATAGAAACTCTGACAATTTCATTACAGAAAAGAACTGTTTGCTCTCTATCAAATTTTTATAGTATTATATTTAGTTTCTAATTTGTTAAGAGATAATTTTTAAAATTCTCGAATTAAATCAACATTGTGATAAAAACAAAAACACTCTGGTTGTCATCAGAGGTTGTGATAAAAAGTCCGTCAATACTAGTAACACGAGACAAAGCGACGTAGAGTAACTGCAAGGAATGCTTTTTGTAATATTCGTAAGCAATCTGCGAATGATCCACCCTGTGACTTATGAAAAGTTACACCCATTGCAGGAATTAATGGAAAAGGATTTCTTGTAACTGTGATTGTTTTATTTTTATTAAGAGGTATGCTACTGTTTTTTCGTAGTATTGGCACAGCTTTTTTTCCAACTTGAATCGATTGAGCGTCAGCAGAAGCTTTCATTCTTGTTTTCTGACCAATTTTAGACTCATCGAATTCTAGCCAAACTTTTTTAACCTGTAGCTCGTTTCTGTAACAAAATCAACAAGTTACCGATTTGTGTGATGTCAGCCGTTATCGATCCGTAGTTACCGATTTCGTGACAACTAATGTTTCTGTACGTTTAAGTCGGTAAAAACTCGGACCTTGATGAAAAAGAACACAAATCGAGAAGAAAAAATACGAAATTGAGTCATATGACAAGCAGCTGTTTATTCGAATATATTATTTTAGTTGCGCTAAAACTTTATAATAAATAGGTGTCTGTTTTGTTAATAAAAAGTGAATATTTGCAGTTTAAGAAAATTAATTATGTTATAATGATGTACATTAATAATTGGCGGAAATAATCAACGATTATGAATGTCAATAATTTTACACTTAGCGCTGTGCTGCGAAAACTTAGCAAATATATGACACTGGGTACTTTTTCACAGCTCAAAATATACTGTTTTGTTAAAATTTTATACTTTTATGTAAATGGGCATTATTAGTAAATTGCTTTACCCTTAAAACTAAAACTTTTTTAACAATATCAAAATATTTCAATCAGAAAAAAATTCGACTTATATGAAAGTAACCATTTTGAAAGGTATATTTCGAGTACTTATAACTTAATAATACACAATATTACTGACATTAGATAAATAGGTAGAATTCTCACTTGCCGCAAAGCTAGTGAGAAAAGAGACACATTGTTTTCGATTAACTTTATGTACAAAAATACTTTTTTAAAAGGTTCCATTGAAATGAAATCGGAACATGTGATAGCTTATCGATTTGGAACGAATGAATTGAACTGAAATCGATTCAGATACATACAGAAACATCGCATTTGAGAGTGACATCAGAGTGACGTCAAATCGGTAATATGAGTCGGTGTTTACGATCGCTAAGAGCTACTGGTCCTTCTGGTCAATTTCAATGTGCACTAGTTTACCAATAGCCCCATTTGCCAAACTATCGCTTAATACTTATTAATACTTGTTGTTTTTAGATAATGTTTATTGATGATAAAAACAATTTCAGAAGGTAAACCACCTGTATCGATGACTTTCAAATTATGCAATTTTTGTTCAAATGTTTGTAATTGTTCATTATTTTTGCATCCACTTATGTTATCTATTGCAGAGGAAATTTTGTTTTGTTCTATTGCGCGTAAGATAGAATTATTAAATAAATCTACAGAAGCATTACCAAAAAAAATCTTATTCCTTAAATAAAACTCGTTTTGCTCAAGTTTTTTACCATCACCAATCTTCTTACTTTGCCGCATAACTTGTGTCAATTCATAAAATTGAAGCTCCAGCAGTTCTTGATGTTAGTTCGGGAACAGACTATTCTCATCAACAAAAGAAAACACGTACTTAGCGATGTTAATGACACCGGTAGTAAGTAGAAGCAACATTTGTTTTGTTATATTTTTTTGCTGATTTTGTTGTTTGGATAGCCAAAACACAATCCTTTTATATAATAGATTAATGTGATCTGCACCAAAGATAGCTTCACGAATTCAAATGTAGGATAGATAGTGCACAATCCTTTAATAGATTCTTGTCATCTATGCAACATAGCTTCAGTTAATACTTAATATTAAATAAACTCTCATCGAAGAATTTTGGATCAGTTGGTAGTGTATAGGACTGTTAATCGAAAGGATACGAGTTCGATTCTCATTGCTAACAAGGGAATATTTTCATTAAATTTATATTCTCTTGTTACAACAGACACAAAAAGCAACAAAAATTCTAAGAAAAAGGTGTATGGAAAAAAGTGTCGTTTTTCAGATTTCACTCAAGCAAATCACAAAACGGGGCATAAAAGGCTTCGTTTCAAAAAATGATGTCTCTGATGAAATTTGAAATCACTACTGAAGATTCCAAAATACATAAATATAAACTAAAGCTCTATTCAAGTGAGCCCTTCGCAATGTTATCATTTTGTTGAAATAATATACATAACAAGTTTCGGCGAATTACAACAATCATGAAAATATTAAAGTTGTTGTTTCTTAAAATTAACCGGAATTTTGCATAAGCAAACATAATACTTTTGCTTCTTAACTTAACATTAAAACTATAACCTACCACGTTCCTCCCATCGGCAGGACTGCTTTGTTTTTCATCTGGGGATTTTCTGCTAGCTGGGGTTGTTTATAAGTGTAATTTATAAGTTTGGTTTTTTATGTTTATAAATTTTTTATTTATTTAATGTATATTTCCTAACTAACTATTTAACTAATTAACTATTTATTGTTTGTAATATTAAAAACCTTCTGGATATGAATTGGTATTTTCGGGATATTTGAGAAACCTATTTTTACGAATATTTATTTTACTTTTTTTATCTGTGGTATGTTGTTGTTGCTTGATTTTGTTGTATTTTTCTTCGTTGAGTTTTCAATTTTGTCATTGATCCACTCCACGTAGGAAACAACGGAAGTATATACCATTGCGTTATTGGATTCGCACCCTTTATCAGAAATGAATGATGCGACGCCAATAACTTCTGTACCATTGTACGCTGGACCTCCAGAATCCCCCCGGCAGGAAGTCACATAAGGTTTATATAAACACATATGGCCAGATGACATATGGTCATACGGTATGGAGACTGCACATACTTTGTGTTCATAAACAGTAAAATTGCTCCATTTTGCAATGAGACCTTCAGTACCTTTATCTGATAAAGCACCCCATCCAGCCACTGTCACATCTTTATGAATAAAGTTTTGTTGCTGGGGTAATGAGGCCAATCCTATGTTTCCCATTTTGGTGATTTTTATTTTAGGAATTCTAATCAAGGCAATATCGTTAATGAGCAGTGTTCTGTTATAATTTTCGTGAACAATCAAATTTTTTTCTATAGAAAAGACAGTGACATAAATTTCGTGTGGACCCATGCGCTCCTCGGATCCCATATAGACGCGTATCCAAAAAGGTTTTGGAGCACTAAGTTAACAAAAAATAGTATGAGTAATACCGAGCAAAGCATACAATATAACATTTTTTGTATAAAAACTTACTTTTCGATATATACACAATGAGCTGCCGTTAGAACCCAATCATTGCGAATTAATGTACCACTGCAAAAAATCTTATTAAATTGAAACACCGAGTCAACACGAACAAGTGATGGAAACTGATGAGGTGTCACATCGTTTCCATTAAATATGCGTCCTCTGGCCACCACTGCTGATGTTGTGAGGGCCAAAACTAAGGCCAAAACTAAGAAAATTAAAAATTTCATTTCGCTTACTTCTTTATTTTTATTGCTACTGATGACTTCTATAATGATCTGCTGGTCTTTTATAGAATAATTTTTCTATTCCAGCAAAAATAGATCCAATATTCGGGTCAGCTTCCACTGAGACAAAGAAGTATAGTTTATGACGATAGGAAGACATCCAAAACTGTGTAAACATTAAAAAAAATAGTGCCGTATTTGTAAGTTACTGTTTATTATACCAAGTGTTTAATGTTTGTTATTTTTTAGTACACGTGCCTGGCTACGCTATATAGACAAAATGTTTCAATGTGCAGAAGGAAAAACAATGACATCTTTGGCCACACACAAAAAAAAATGTTAGATAAGTTTTGTGTAATTATTTTATTTTGGTTCTTTTTGAAGAGAAGCTTCTAACAATTTGTTTTGGTGATTGGTTATATGAAAATCACATAATACGATGGACTCAAAACAAAGGGTTTTTGTTGGGATACACTCGGAAAGATGGCAGAAAGGTGGTAGATATGTTCAAAAGAAATGATGGAGATGAAAAAACTATAAGACCAGCTCATAGATTTAACCTTTCAAGGGGCCAATTCATTAGAGATCTTAACAGTTTTCTCCATTTGCTTAGCGACATGGTTTTCTAAGAATTTTGTTGCTTTTTGGTGCCGTTTGTTTGTTGAGTAAGTATTAATTAAAGTTTTATGAAATAAACTAATAAGTATTCATTTTCTTTCCTTTTCTGATGGATCAGCTCAATTTGAAACCAAGTCACACCATATTTGACGTTAGGTGGCGCTTTTAACGAATCTATTTGACGAGCTATAAACATAAATCTATTTTTAACATACTTTTGAGATATCCAAAAAACTTACATTATGTTGATGTCCTATTCGATTGGTATCAGGTCGATACAACGTTTTCAGTTTTTGCTAGTAAAAAGCTTTTTAGAATTAAATAGAATTGACAATGGACAAAGGTAGTTTATTTACTTTTGATGTACAATAATGATGTGCAATTTCATTTTCAAAAAAGCAAACAGAAGGAGTTCGCAGTACTTTAAGCATGGCCCGTAGCCAGGGTTTTCCTGAATGGGGTTTTGATAAATAATAATTATAACAATAATATTTGCATAATAATTTTTAGAATCTTATAAGAATTATTTAAAAAAACGACAAAATGGACACTATTTTTGCCATATTTTGCAATTAAAAAAGGTTAAAGTGAATAAAATATGAAAAATATAGATATCCTTAAAGTTGAAAAAAGAATCCTTAAGAGGGCGTTAATTTCAGAAATTATTTTGTTTGTTAAAGAAATATTTTTTTGCTTAGAGAATCACGAAAAAATTTTCTATATGCAAAATGCCTATGTACAGTATTTAACCCTTATCCGACCCTAGAGTGAAATTTCACCCATTTTAAAGTTTAAAACTCTTTACCTATCTCATTTTTAATGCACAATCAATGAAATGTATGGTATTTGTATAAAATGGCCCTTTATTTAAGAAATTGATATAAAAGATTATGTTTGATAAAACATAACCGTAAATTAAAAAATATCGTAAGCGACCTTCGGGTGAAATTTCACCCATTTGGGAGTCTGGTTTTTTTTTAATGCAAAATTAATGAAATGTGTAGTATTTGTATAAAATGTCCCTTTCTTTAAGGTTATGATATCAATATTATGATCGATAGAAAATAACGGTAAAAATTTAAAAAGTAATTTAAGCTACTTCGTGTAAAATTTCACCCATATGCGAAAAAAGGACCGAAAAGCATATTCCTTCCTGCAACAAATATATATGAGGTGAACATAAAACTACTGTCTGCTTTTGCACTAAATGGAAATAATAAACTGTAATTCTACAAAATAAACGTATATAAAAGAAAATTAATCATTTTTAGTGAATTAGGCGTACTAAATACTCATAGGTGAAATTTCACCCATTAGGGTTTATTTTGTGACTTTTTTTGAGGGTCGTATGAGGGTTAAATAAAAACATTCCTTTATGATGTACAAAAATATTATAATTTTTTGAACCAATTTTGTTAAAATTTTGTAAACCTATATTCTTTGATATACTTGCCACAGCTTCACGAATCCTTTTATTTAGAAACTGCTTTTTAAATTTTTTCCGTTTGCGATTTAATGAAATAGTTTTTTGTGTATTAGGTTTTCGTTTTTTAGCTTTAATCTTTCTCTAGATCTATGTGTTAATGGTATTTCTCTTAATTAATTTTCAATATTGATTTAAGTTGAGTTTTGTGACCTGCAATGTGCACGACATAAATTTTAAATTTCATTTTTCTGAACTGCTACGCTGTCATCTATACCAGCGTTTCTTAACCTCTTTTACTCCGCGAACCACTAGAAAATCACGCACAAGTTCAAGGACCCCTTAATAAAAACACATTAATAAATTATGGACAAATTATTTTAGTACTGAAAAAATTACATTTTTTTAAAAATTAAAAATTCTGTATTAATGTGAAGGTTGGTGCTGCTTTTTTGAAACTAAATTAGTAATATTTGGGTTGGTGTTTTTACTTAGTTGTAATCTCAAATCTGATTCCAATTGTAATCTATTTCTGTATTTGTTTTTGGTGTATAAAATAGCAGAGAATGCCTTTTTGCAGAGGCATGTGCACGAGAAAAGCAGTACATATTTTAGTGCTTCTTCTGTTTCTTTATAATTTTTTAAATTTACCCGAAAACTTGATAAAGACGATTCTTTCAAATTACGTTTTAAAGCTGAATCACATGATATTTCTATTAATTGATTTTCCTGTACCGTTGTCAAGTCGATTATATCTAAAACATCTGCGTTGAAAGGGTCTGCTATTCAGTTTTTATTTCTGTGGGGTTCTAAAAAATAATCCCGAAAAGAAGACGTCAAACCGCGGAGGTGTTTAATCATTTCATTTTCTACTGCCGTTGGCAACATTTCTCCACCAGAGGATTCCAACGCTACCAGTGTAAGAACATGATTATAGTTTTTTTTAATTGTACGATTAGTTCAAAGGTCAAGTTTTTTATCATAGTTTCTATTTTATCTTCAACTTGGAGGATGTTGTTATCCCATTCCTTGTAGACCTCAGTTCAGCTCGTTCAGGGCACTAAAGATATCAGCCAAGATGCCACCATTGTAAGCCATTCAAAGTTATTGAAATGATTAGCATGTTTATTGGCACTGCCAACAGAATTATTAAAAAAAAATGCTGCTCGCATACTGTGCGATGAATACAGCGCAGTCTTCGTTAATGTGTAATTTATTTTTGACCTGAAGTGTCGTGGGTTTATTGTATGCAAATTTCTGTAATGATCATTCGTTAAAAAAAAATTAAATTATTAATTCAAATGTCCATTAAGGCGCCTCAAAAAAAAAAAAGTGGTCCGGGTCACCTCCTGAAAACAAACTGTGGTTTATTTTATGATGATTCCCAAAATATTGCAACTCTAGCTTTAGCCGTTCGTGAGCTGGAATGGTTTGAAATAACCTCTAAAAATCGCGTTTTTGATTAATACTATTTATACCACACTACCTTCGGTCAAAAAATTGTCACAAATAGTGTAAATCGATGAAATACATAGTTTTGTTTTTTTTTTTTTTTTAAATCTGCCCACACACTTAGTTATTGAGTTATTTGCAGTGATTTTTTCAATTTTTTTTAATGCAGTTTTTATAAAAATATATATAACTTCCCCATTTATAGCCTGATTTACCATTCCGTGGTATCATTGGAAAGGTACTGAATGCTGCTTTTCATTTCTGTCGTTAATTAACCCTTATAAGCACTTTTATAAAAATGCATTTTATTTTATTTTTATTTTTTTGTGATGGCCTTTGCCTCAATTCCTGAATTTGTTCAAATATAAGAGAAATAAAATTAAATCATGTAGATAAAGAATGCATTTTTTAAATGGACTTTGGAATAAAGTATAGGAAAATACTTTATTGTACTTAGACAAAACAGCTAAGAGTAAATTTTACCACAGTTCTTATAAGTAGTCACTCATGACTTTTACATGACAATTTAGGTTTGACAATGAGTTATATTATATTATATAAATGTGAGTTTTGAATTGTGATCGCTTAATTGTTCAAGTTATTCATAAAAAAAAAAATGCTTTTCGTTTCTCGCGAGTTAAATAAAAATCAATTGCCAACAAAAAGTGATGTAATAAAACATTTATTATTTTTGCGCGAAAAAAATAATAATCGGTCTTACGGGCTATCTAATTATCATCAAAACATGCTAAATGATTTAAGCAAAATTTGGAAAAGAGCAGAAATTCCGGTTATATCGAAGACTGCGATCCGCAAAAAACTTTAAAATTTAACGCTTTTATATCGGGATATCACAAAAAAACCATCGCATTACAATGCAAGCGAGTGGGCCGAACTATTTTCAATTTCTGTTTGCAAATGTGCTCTAAAAATTAGAGTGTCTTGTAGTTGCCCAGGTGAAAAACAAATGCCATTGCATGTTTGGAATTTTTACCTTGATCAGTCGAGCCGAAGGTTGCTCACGCTAAATGACGTTGAAAACCACATCCCATGTGATTCTATTACGGACTTCGAAAGCGAAAGTGAAAACGAAAGTATTGCAACAGCCACTTTTGTACCACAACTAAGAGCAATGGATGTGGATGATCCATATTCATCATCGTCTGAGGAAGATCTTAAAGATCTTGGACCAAGCGTACAAAGTTTTTCCTTACCAACATTCAGTGCTGCGTTGGACCGTGCCAGTGTATCCAATCGCTTTGGGGCTCTGCTCGCAACAACATTGCTAAAAGACTTGGACATTCCAGGCATAATTATTGATCAGCACAAAATCCAAAGGGAGCGAACTAAAGCTAGGGCGAAATCACTAAGAGACATAAAAAACAATGAAATACTAAAATGCATTTCTTTTGATGGAAAAAGGGAACGCACTTTGAAACAAGTTACTGTGAAAGGCAAACCACGCAACGTTAAAATGATGGAGGAGCATATAACTCTGGTAAGCGAACCCAGCTCAAACTACATTGGTTACTTAACTCCCGTAGATGGAAGCGGTGCTGGTATCGCAAACGATATTGTCAATTACTTGAAAGCTGAAAAGTTTTCACTAGAGCACGTGGTCGCTGTAAATTGCGACGGAACCAGCACCAACACAGGCAAATTTAATGGAGCGATTTGTAACCTAGAACGACAATTGCAGCGCCCTTTGCAGTGGCTAATATGCCTCTTTCATTTTAACGAGTTGCCATTCACTGCGTTACTCAAAGAAATGTTAGGAAAAGCTAATGGGCCGCAAAACTGGCCAGGAATAATTGGGCATACATTACAGGGCTGCGAAGATGTGCCGGTAAATTGTATTCAATTATTTTGTTGTTTTTTTTTAACTGTTAATTTCAATAAAATATTAACTTTAGATTGCTCATAACTTTGATCCAATTGCGATGGGCTGTATGCCCACAAATATTGATGACTGGGTTTTGCGAGCTGATCAAAAATATCTTTATGATATGGTACGAGCAGTTGATGCTGGGGCGTGCGATGAACATTTGGCCAGCATTAAACCTGGCCCGCTCAATCTTTCACGCTGGTTGACAACAGCATCAAGAATTTTGCGGCTATATGTTACGAAGCCTGTGGCTTGCGAAAAGTTAAAGCAGCTAGCATTTTTTGTTATGAGGGTCTACGCACCATTTTGGTTTTTAATAAAAAGCCAACCAAAAGCCATTCATGGCAGCCGCCACTTGTTTAAATACATTGAGTGGACGCGCGAATTACCGGCAGATATGCAATTTATTGTACAACGCTCTGTTCAAATTAATGGATTTTTTGCTCACCCAGAAAATATTTTACTGGCAATGGTTACAGATGAGAGCAAGGCGACACGAAAGGAAGCCTACGATATTATTTTACAATCGCGTGCTCATGACACACAAGAAATTCGCCAATTTAATGTCCCCAAGATACAATTCAATTGTGATTCCTATAAAAATATGATAGATTGGAATGAATTAAGAGCTAATACAGAACTGCCATGCATCCAGTTCTATACTCAACAATACTTATTAGAACTACACGACTCCAATGAAATTGTAAAAATTCCTGGTAATGAAAAGTTTTTAAAATAATTGTTATGCTTTTCTTAACAAACAATTTTCAGAATTTCCATGTCATTCACAAAATACGGAACGTTTTGTACATGTGGTAAGCCAATCCTGCGTTTCGGTAATTGATAAGAACAGACCTGCACATATTGCAAACAAGATTCAATCGCGCAAGCGTTACTGTAAAATTGAATCACGAAAAGATTTGGAATAAAAAAAAAATTATTTCTTTGATAAAACTCTAAATTGTTTTTTTTTTATCTTTTAATTAGCGACTTAATAAATAACCACAAATTTTTTATCATGTTGATAAAAAATGCATTTTTATAAAAGTGCTTATAAGGGTTAATTAACGACAGAAATGAAAAGCAGCATTCAGTACCTTTCCAATGATACCACGGAATGGTAAATCAGGCTATAAATGGGGAAGTTATATATATTTTTATAAAAACTGCATTAAAAAAAATTGAAAAAATCACAGCAAATAACTCAATAACTAAGTGTGTGGGCAGATTTAAAAAAAAAATAAAAAAACAAAACTATGTATTTCATCGATTTACACTATTTGTGACAATTTTTTTGACCGAAGGTAGTGTGGTATAAATAGTATTAATCAAAAACGCGATTTTTAGAGGTTATTTCAAACCATTCCAGCTCACGAACGGCTAAAGCTAGAGTTGCAATATTTTTGGAATCATCATAAAATAAACCAAAGTTTGTTT
Organism: Dichetophora obliterata; assembly: GCA_963920525.1. Classification (NCBI taxonomy): domain Eukaryota; kingdom Metazoa; phylum Arthropoda; class Insecta; order Diptera; family Sciomyzidae; genus Dichetophora; species Dichetophora obliterata. The sequence continues at coordinate 43,737,894 of OY986435.1, read as the reverse complement.
TCAGGAGGTGACCCGGACAACTTTTTTTTCCTCCATACAAGTTGAGGCGCCTTAATGTCCATAGATTAGACGGCGGACCCCCATATATATACTCGCGGACCACCAGGGGTCCTCGGTCCAAGGGTCCTCGGACCCCAGGTTAAGAAACGCTGATCTATACTATTATATAAAATGGAAGTGAATATTTTTTGTTACAGGTATTCTCTAAAAGTACTGAGACGAGTTTTATGTAACAAATTTTTAAATACCATGTGCGTGCTATAGCAGTTTTTTTAGGGTATTTTCCTTTCTTCTGTTTTCTTTGTGTGCTCAGCTAGCACAGCGCAATAAAAAAAAAGAAGATTAGTCTCGAGCAAGGCGAAATGTGAGATAGCTAAATACAAATTAAAAGCAGTTATGACCTGGTTTTGATATATTGATATTTTCAAAAAATTTCTATATATGAGCCCTTGTATTTGAAAGTGGAATAAGTCTACTTTTGAGTATATTGAGATATTTAAAGGTTTGAGTATTGAAAAATATTGAAAAATATTTAATTAAAGAAATGTTTTGGCATTTTTTATGGGTCCAGTTTTGTTGGACAGTAGTTATTTTTAAAATAGTTAAAGAATATAAACGATTCTTTATGACACAAATGGACTTGTATCACTTTCAAATTAATCGGCTTATATCAGATTTCATTTTATTCTGAACGAACCGGTCTTACGGAATGACCGTCTCTGATTTTGGTGAAATTTGGAATGGAACATCACTGACAGAAACAAAAAACTTGATTTGGAAGAAAAAAAGTTTGGCGTATTTTTTGGCGGAATCACAGGGTGCACAAAAATGCACAAAAATCGGTTAAAACTTCGAAATTCAATTTTTTCGAAAACTCATATATGGAACACTTGTTAGCCGAATGTTTAGTTTCAATAACCTTATTGAACTAATTACATTTTAATCTAAAAATAGTTTTGTGAAATTCTGGTGATTTGGGGTACATCCCTTGCGGTAAGATAATTGATTTCGAAGAAGGGGTTCGAAGAACACCATTTAAAAATTCAAAATAACTAAATAATAAAAATAATAAAAAAAATCTAAAAACAACTTCACTGTTGGACTCCATATAATAACATAAGCATAGAGACTAAAGTAAAGCAAAAATACAACAACAAATGTGAGCATGTGAAATGGGAGAAAAACTGAGAAATTGACACTTCAAATCTCATCGCTTCTGTAGTGCAGTGCGCTAGTGCGCGCTTGCACGGGTATCACAAAGAATTCTGATGAAGCCTTAAGCACGGCCGAAATTGCAATAAAATCAGCTAGTGATTTTTTCCTTTTCATATTGAAAAAACTTTGTTGTTGTTGTTTCTTTGGAAAGATTCGTTAGAACAATTAATTGTTCTGATTTTGACCTTAAGTTCAATTAACGATTTTAAACTATCAAACAACTAGAATTTGTATTTAAAAATTAAGTATGATTTAAACTATCAAACATTTAAATCATTTGTATTTAAATCATATAAAATCAAAATAATTAAAAATAACTTTTTCTGAAAGCTGGTAAGATAACCTTTTCAATAAAATTAAAATTAGGGTGAGGATTCAATGGGTGCATATAGAGATATGGTAGTTTTAACATCAAAGCAAAAATATGTTTTGATTTCAATTTTTGTATAGATGTTAAAATGTCCTTACCTCATGAGCGCATTGAGTCCCAACCATAATTTTTATATTGTTGAAAAATTAGTTTTGCCAGCTTTAAGAACAAAATTATTTAAATATTTTAAGTTGTGTTCCTTGCAGCCATTCATGCAAATTAATAACCTTGCCGCAATGGATACAATCCACCACCATAAAAACCACCAAAACTTTACACCGAATTATATGGGTGTTAGAAAAGGAGGCGTGGCAGCTCCCACACAACAAAAATTTTCGATTTCGAATAAATGTGCAGTTATAGGCCGTACAGGCTCGGAACTCGGTATTCACCCAAGACTTACGCGTGTCGTTTCATTGATAACATTTATGGTCGTTTAAAAAGTAGGCGTGGCACCTTGTATACAAACTTAACTTGAGAAATTGAATAGATTTGAATGATAGGTAGCACAGTAACGGAATTCAGAATTAGAGCAGAATTAGAGCAGTTTCACTGATAATATTCTATAGGCGTTTGGAAATGGAGGCGTTACAGCAACATGCCGGGATAAAGCTAGTATAGCTATAAAAAAAAAAAATAACAAGAAAATTCCTGCAAAAAAAATCATGATTATATTGTATGAAAGCTCTTACAAGGTACCGGTGGATCTTGTAGGTCCAAACCGCCATAAGTAACTTCAACCCGACCATTATAATGAACATGTTTATGTCATGTGTCGTATCTTACTTAATTAGCATCTAAATATCTCATTTAAAGAAGTCTGGAAGGCTGCGGCTTTTCTGTAGAATCATATTAAAATGTTTTATCGTTGAAAACTGCATGAGTTCCAGGAAACCTTCTCTGGAATCGGAGGATTAAAAGATTTTTATATTGTTTATAAGGTAATTTTGCCAGCGTTAAGAAAAAATTGTTTTCATATTTTAAATGGTGTTTATCGCAAATTATTACTGTACCGTAAGGGATAGAACCCCCAACCATTAACAACTATTTTAAAGTTAAAGCGCTTTTAATTTCTTTTCCAACGGTTGTTCAAACTTTACCTTAAGATATGTTAAAAAATGTTGAAGATATGAATTTTATCAGGGCAAACTCACGGGAAAACTTTTTCTGTCATATAAATTTTTTCAACTCCGTTTTATCGAATCGCCCCTTTTAACTTTATCGACTTTTCGACGAAAAATAAAAAAAATTTCATACTGATCAACATAAGACTCATGACTAATAAAAATATTGATTTCTAAGTTAGCAAATCAGCTAACATCAGCTAAGTTAGAAACATAACGGAATATGCGAAAAAATATCAAAGAGAAGATAATTTTTCGAAAAAAATTAGGTCGGTATTTTTTTTTTGAGCACGAGTGTAGTCTTTTTGTATGGGAAGTAAGCATGGTTTTGAGAGGTTGAACATTTAAGACTAAATTTTATGAATAAAATTCCAAGTAATTCCAAGTAAAGTTTTTGTAGAATTCAAAAATACTTTTCGTTTTAATGCAATAACATTCTGTTTGAAGAAGGCTTGGTTTTAATTTAATTTTTATATACCAAAATCCGCAAATATATGCTACTGAGGGGGTATTTTTTCTTTAACCCAGTCGAAGAGACTTCCTTACTGGTTCTTTTTTAAGTATTTTAATTATATTTTTTTTGTGCTCGTAATTGTGAGACTACAGTGGGTGATCATATTATTAGAGCCACTTGCATATTTTCACAATTTTTCACTTTCCAAAGTTATAGTTGAACACAAACGGATACTTGCATGTGCTTATGATATTTTTAAGACATAACAATGTTTTAAAAAAAAAATATACAGTTGGCAACGCTGTCAATTTCATAACGTGGCAAGTCGACGCAATTTTGTAAGAGTAGCCGTTATTTCGTTCGAAGAAGCGCTTCAATGCCACGTGGTTCATTTGTGACTTATTAAATTTAATTCAAGTTTTTGAAGTTTTTGTTTTACTTTTTTAATATTGTATTGACATTGTGAAGGTATGTAAATGTTTTTTTGTTTCTTTTGCCTTTTTACGGTGTGGTATTACATATTTTTTAATCGTCTATTGATAGATTCTTTTTTAACTATGGGAAAGTCCAAAGACCTGTCTCCAAGTAAAATTTCGGAGATAAAAACACTCCTAAAAAATACTGAGCACTCTCAAAGAAAGATAGCGTCGATTGTTTCTGTCTCACGAGCATCAGTGGACCGAATAAAAAATAAACTTGATAAAAAAATGAACTTAGCACCGAAACGTTTAAAGAAATGTGGACGAAAAAAAATTACGACCTGCCGTGACGAAAGAAAAATTAGAGACATTTGCTCGGAAAACAGGAGTGCATCTCTAAAGGATATCACAAAAATTATGCAGACTGCTGGGATTCAAATATCTCCTATGACAGCTCGTCGACGAATAAAGGACTTGGGCTTCGCATGTCGCAGACCTGCAAAAAAACCATTTCTTACACCGGCAATGCAGCAAAAACGTCTAAATTGGGCTAAAGAACACGCAAAGTGGACAATGGAAGACTGGAAAAAAGTATGTAAATTAAAAATTTTATATTTGCTACCATATTTTGACAGTATACTATTTTTGAAAAATTTATTCAAGGTTTGCTTCTCCGATGAATCTTCTGTTCAGATTTTATCTGACAAATCTCAATTCGTTAGGAGAAGAGCTGGTGAGAAATTCAAAGATGACTGCATTGTGAAGCGAGTAAAGCATCCTTTAAGCATCATGGTTTGGTCAGTCATCAGCAGCCAAGGCACAGGTCGCCTGTACATTGTTGAAGGAACGATGAGACAGGATCAATACATCAAGGTTCTAGACACAAAAATGCTACCGCAAGTTCAGGAATGGTTCCCAAACAACAAATTTATTTTCATGCATGATTCTGCTCCTTGTCATAAGGCTAAGAGAGTCACAAAATTTCTTAATGACCAAAAAGTCTGTGTTCTTGACTGGCCTGGAAATTCTCTTGATCTCAACCCTATTGAGAACCTCTGGGAACTCATGAAGCGTGAAATTTCCAAAGAATTCGTGACCAGCAAACGCCAATTAATAGAGCGTTTGATTGAAGTGTGGCACCGAAATGAATCCATAAAATTCAATTGCATCAAATGCATAGAATCTATGCCAAAACGAGTAGCAGCAGTCATTGCAGCAAAAGGTGGAGTTACCAAATATTGACAAAAATATTTTTTAATATATTTTTCTACATGTTTTTTACTAATAAAATAATTGTGATGCAAAAACATCGACTATAATGCCTTTTATTTAACCCGAAACTTAGAAAATACGTTTTTTTTAAGGTGGCTCTAATAATATGATCACCCACTGTATTTATCAGGCCAGATTGTTTTCAATCTTTTGTCTTTGATATAATAGTAATGAAAGATATTATTATTTATATTCTGCTTTGAATCTCTAAACGTAAAAATTATCCAGAAATTATCATGTCATATTGTCCTAAAATTTACAAACTAAAATTTACAAGATAAATAAATGCAGATACGAAACACCTGTTTGATTACGACACTTCAATGAACAAAGCTTTTAGAGTTGTAATATATTAGTACTTTTTTATATGGAAGACAACAATAAAATGTTTAAACTGGTGTAAGATCTTAGGACAATATGACATAATGACATAATAGCACACCTTGTGAATACCCTAATAATGTCTTAGTCTAAATTTGAGTTTTGCTTAAACTACTCTAATCATGCAATGTATTTCGAATTTAATTATTTTTTTTTAACCAAATCGGTTCAGGGTGATAGTGCAATTAAAATGAAAATAAAATAGATATTGCTATCTATATTTCTATGTAATTTTTTTTTATGAGTTAGATCGCATTTTCTTCCAACAATTTCATAATTTTGGGGTATTAATTTTTTATATTTATGTTCGGCAACTACTAAAAAGCTGTATAACAACATCTGCTGTATATCAAAATTAATAAAATTTTTTTATTACATTTTAAAAGAAATTGTTTGCTTTAATTTTCTTAAAATTGTTGTTTTCGAATTAAAAAACCTGCAAGCACGTGTTAAGAATTAAAACACAATTTCGTGTGCTGTTAAAGTAAATATTCTTTTATACTCTTTTGGCGCATTTTTTTAAATCAACATATAAAAACAGCACAAATGGAGCTTAGTAAAACAATAACACAGTGCGACAGCCAAAATTAATCGAGGAAACCGTTGCTTGTTTCTAGTCGAGGAGTACTCCCAGAACATGACTTCATACTCCGTTTTGTCGTAGAGGGTCTCAATATTTTTAATTGGTCAATTTATTGTTCAGATTGTGGGGCCAATTTCATTTTCATTATCATTTAAAATGAAAATGAAAAACAAAAAGACGGTTAAAAAGGCTGTGAGGCATTCCTAATTCCTCCCTATCAACCACTCTTCTAATATTTATTTATTATTTTTTTTTTTGCTTTGCAAATATTTACTTTTTTTACTTGGCTGTTTCCATTTGTTCATATTAAATATACATTTGTATAAGCATTTTAACTTATTAAACTTTGTTATTATCATTACTTAGTGAACTTTTCTAAGGAACACGATTAAGGCACTTTTAAGACCCTCGCAACTAAAAAGTCCTTCTCAGGCTAAAAATTTGTTAGAAAAAAATAAATATGAGGAGAGTTGTGGATCAGGAGAGAGTTGGAACACCTTCATCTTATTATTCGCACATTTTATAGGGCAAATGGATCCTTTACAAGCTTATTTATGTTTTTCTTTCTGATAATTTTATTTAAATTATAATACAAATTCGAAAAGGCCCTACAATCTCCAAAATGAATAGACCAATTAAAAAAAGAAGACCTTCTGCGACAAAACGAAGTATGAGTACGTGTTCTGGGAGAGCACTTCTATTAGAAAAAACCAGAGGTTTCTCCTATACAAAAAAATATCTTTATTGTCACACAGTGTAACAGCCCAGTTTTATTGTTTTATTAATATTGTTCTAAAAATAGTATTCACACGCCAGATAAAATCAAGTCAATAGAGATTTTTATTTTGTTTAGTGAAACCAAACATTTGCCAAACAGTTGATCTATTGATGAAATTAATCAACTCGAACACGTGAAACGAAGTATACTTTCCATAAACTGAAATAATGTTTGAGCTCGAGGTTGTCGATCTAGAAGCATTCAAAACTTGAAACTCGTTTTCCCAAAAACTATAAAAAAGCACATTCATGGTGTTGACCAGAGAACTGCAATGAGTATCCGACAGAATTCGGATACTCAAATCATACCCGAGTGTCGTGCTGTTCTGAACTCTATCCATACTTATTAATATGTGTAAAATACTTATAGGCATTCGGCTCATTAGCATTTTTTCGGTTATAAGTACATTCTCATATCCGAGAGCGGCGTGATCCGATCCACTTCGAGCCGTTTTCAATGAGTGCGTTGAGTCAGTTTGTTACAAAAGCGCTCGATCCGAATGTATTTTGAGTGTACTCTGAGTACTGCTCCTTCTCTGCCAACGTCTCTTAGCGTTAATTAGTTTTTTTTTTTGTGTATGCACTTTTCATAAGTATTTGTCTGCAGGCCATGTGAGCTCTCATTTTTTGTTTGTTTTTTCTCGAAAACGAGTTTTTGCTATTTTATTGTTGCACTCTATGGAGAAAGAAACAATAACAACGCTTGTGATTTTGGTTTGTTAGACATAAACAAAAATAAAACAAAACCAAAAGGCCGGCGCACAGTGGTTAAAAGTTGGAAATAAATACCAAAACTGATGATCTCTTTTTGTGATTTTTTTTTCTTTGCGTTGCTTAAGAATATTCAAACTCACATGATTCCAAAATATTTATCAGAAATATATGTATATAGGTTTTCTGTGTAGACGCCTTAATATACGATTGATGTAAAAATGTTGAAAAAATTTCGTAAAATATTGATATTTTTCAAGAGTTATTACAGACAATTCAGAAAACGTATTGCAATCTGGTTTTTTTAAGTACACAAAACATTATTGAAAAAGTTTTTTGCATTCTTGAAATATTTTTTTTTTAATTTTGCAATAAATTTCTTATGCAAAGTTGATATGAAAAAAAAACGTAAATTTATTTTTTTGCAGAATAAAACATAATGATCTATGGATGTCGACGATATTTTAAATAAAGAAATGCTTTTATTGGACTGTAAGTTGAGCGATTAAAAAAAACTGACAGAAATTTTTGAGTCCTTGAACAACATTTGGTAAATACGTTTAGAAGAAAATATAGATATGTTTAGTCTCAAGGTTTATTGCTATAGTCATTTTCTTTAGTATTATTTGAGGCATTTTTTGTTTAACGATCACTTCTTACGAGTTAAAATCGTTAAATTTTTAATGTAAATAGTGAAAGCATTTACTTACTAAATACGATAAATGCTTTAAAAATGTTATTATGCTTATTTTGCAATACTTTATATTTGCAGAGTACTTAAATATTCTATAGTGTGTTTCTCAGTCTATTAATTTACTATGTTAATATATATTAAATATTTTTTTAAATAATTACAACTAAATTGAATTAGTAAAACAATAATGTGATATGTATAAAGTTAAATTAATTCACATTATCTTATAGCTTACTATGAAACATTTTAATGAATTTCGCAATAAAATGCTTTCAAAACTATTCAAACATTCAAATTCCCTTGTCAAGAAATGTTCTTCAAACATCTTCAATTAGCTGAAAGTGAAATATATATTCTTTGATTCTAAACAACAGAATTAGAATACGTACACGGAGAAAATTAATTTGCTTGAATCAAGCAAATGTTTTGCTTAAAAGCAAATCAGCAAAACTTTGCTCAATCACAATGTGATTTAAGAAAAAGATTGCTAAATTGCAATCACTCCTCGATTATTTAGGAAAAAGCAAAATTTTGATTACATTCAAATTTTTACTTAATTTCAGCAAAAATTTGCTAAGTTATTATAAATGGGAGGAGCAAATGCTTACTTAATTCAAGCAAATATTTGCTTAGTTGTTATATATTAGAAAAGCATATTTTGATTAGTTTTTGCTAAAATTTTGCATAATGTTGAAGTGGCTTAGAATCAAGCGCAAGTTTTGCTTAACCACAATACTAATTTTGCAAACAGTTTTCTCCGTGTATGCAAGCCATGTTTTTATGCTACACGACCTGTGCTCACTTTATCACAATGCTAAAAAGTATGCTATTATCTTTTTTAACTGTTGATAGTATCACATTTACAACCAGTGCCAATTTGTGGCAAAAAGCATGAGGTTCACTCCTTTTTTTGGAATTCAAACGAAACGATAAGCTTTTTTTTGATGATTTTGTTTTTGTTTTTATAAAAAGCAACAAATAATATTTTTGAATACTATAAACCTTTAATTTAGACAGTTTAGATGCAGCGCTTCATTGAACTTGGAATACGGAAAAACACGTGAATAGGAAAATTTCGTATGGGAGGTGGGCGTGGCAGAAAATACTTTTTTTATAATAGACATATATTGAAGATTTCTGACAGAATGGTTCTTGTATTGGTTTAAGACAAAAAAAATATGGCGTTTTAAATATTTGTGTTGTATGGGAGGCAGGCGTGATTGAGGGCGGATTTAAAAATATTTTTGTGTGTATTCTAATAAGGCAAATTCCAAATAATACACAAAATTTAATTGGTTTACGATGAGTCCTTCTATTTATTGACAACTTTTGTATGGGGCTCAACCACTGTGCGGCGCACGTGTCTGTTTGCTTCTTGTGCGTAAACACGTGCAATAGAAGTGTAATTTATATTATGCGCATGTGATTTGGTAACTGAAGGCTACAGAAAAATAAAAAAATACTTTACAAATTTAATAATAATTGCTGATTGCAGAAAATGAATGACTTACGATACTATCGAAACTGCGTATTATTTTTAAGCCTTAACAACGTTACCTCATGCGCAGCTTTCACTGTGCACGATAAAAACAAAAAGCAACACAAGAATAACACATCTGTTATTCAGCATTTAGATATGCGTAGGAAAAAATAGCACAAAACAAATACAAAAAACTCGCTCACTATTTACTGCTGCGCTCTACTGCGCTCTACTGCGCTCTCTTTCATATCCGTGGCAAATGAGCCGAGTGATTCGGCTACTTGTGTCGATAATGAGTATTTGGGCAAGTAGGATAAGTATCAGCAAGACGACAACAACCATAAGTAGTTATGAACCGAAAAAACCCGATCTTTCCTGATCCGACTCATGACTTAGGATACTCATATTTATTTGAGCCGCCGCATTCTAGTTTCGTAGAAGAGAATATGAGTCGAGTTGTGTGCGCTTAGGGTGAGTAGGTTTTTGTACTTATTTTTTTCGGATATACTCAGAGTCGCAAAAAAGCTATCCGTTGCAGATCTCTGGTGTTGACATGCAGGTGACGATATATACTTAAACGTGTAGAAATTTGATTTTTGTTATTTTTATTTTAAATCAAATATTTATTTTTCAACCATGACAAGTGAAAAGGAAATAAAACCTAAGTTAATAAATAAAAAGTAAAAAAAAAAAATTTTAAGCAATAAGCTTTTATTTAAAAAGACGTGAACTAAAGAGAAAAAATAAATTTCAGTGACATTTGACATTTCTAGGTGCAGAAGAACCTCTCTCTTGGTTACTCATCATCATAGTATAAACGTACGTAAATTGGTAAGTTCACTACACAATATTAGTGCCTTAAGCTTTTAAATATAAATGTATTTGAAAAATTCTTAATTTATATAAGTCCTTAGAACTTACCAATTTACGTACGTTTGTACTATGATGATGAGTAACCAAGAGAGGGGTTCTTCTGCACCTAGAATATACCAACTGTATACATATATGACAAATGTCACTTAAATTTTTTTTCTGTTTAGTTCACGTCTTTTTAAATAAAAGCTTATTTCTTAAACATTTTTTTTACTTTTTATTTATTAACTTAGGCTTTATTTCCTTTTCACTTGTCATGGCTGAAAAATAAATATTTGAATTGAAATAAAAATAACAACAATCAAATTTCTACACGTTTAAGTATATATCGTCACCTGCTTGTCAAAACCATGAATGTGCTTTTTTATAGTTTTTGGGAAAACGAGCTTAAACTTTTGAATGTTTCTATTTCAACAACCTCGAGCTCAAACATTATTTCAGTTTATGGAAAATAACTTCGTTTCACGTGTTCGAGTTGATTAATTTCATCAATAGATCAACTGTTTGGCAAATTTAAGCTGAATCTGCCCCGTAGTTTTGGAAATATAGCATTTGTATTGATTTGTGGGCGGTAAAAGGGGGTGTGGCTAAATGTTTTACATAAACCCATGCTTTATTTGATGAAACTTTACTGTTTAAATTTCAGCTGAATCAGCCCCGTAGTTTTAGAGATATATAATTTTTATGGATTTGTGGGCGATAAAAGGGGGAGTGGCAAAACATTTTCCCTTTTTATCCTCTACTCGAAGGAAGTTTACTGCCAAAATTTCAGCTGAATCGGTAAAGTAGTTTTAGAGATATAGCATTTTTATGGATTTGTGGGCGGTAAAAGAGAGAGTGGCAAAGTTTTTTCCTTAATTATCCTCTACTCGAAGGAAATTTACTTCCAAAATTGCAGCTGAATCGGCCCAGTAGTTTTAGAGATATAGCATTTTTATATCTCTGTTTATTGCATAATATTGCATTGTCACCGGACTTACGTATGCTAAATTTCAGCTTAATCGGATACCAACAAGTTGTAGAAAAATGGCTTGCAAGTTTTGAAGACATACATACGAACGAAGCAAGTTAAATTATAGCTTACAAATAAAAAGAAAATTTATTTCTCTGCAACAAAAAATTGATATTTTGGATAAGCTAAATAATGGTAAGAAATCAACAGCAAAAGCAAAGGATCTAAAGCTAACTGAGTCAGCAATACGAACAATCAAATAAAATTAAAGTAAAATTAGGAGTGCTGTAATTTCTAGATCATGTAATGTCTAGAACCTTAAGTAAATCTTCACGGCTGGTTTGAAAGGTTTCGAAAAACGTTTTCATTGCACAATATTCAAATTCAAGGAGAGCGCGATCCAGCTGATTATGAAAGCGCTCAGAAATTAAAAGAAGAACTTCCAAAGATAATTGATGAAGGAGAATATACAGCTGACCAAGCATATAATGCCGACGAAACTGCCTTATATTGGAATAAAATGTCTAAGCGAACATATTTATCGAAAAACGAGCAATCTGCTGCAGGGTTTAAGGCATCTAAAGAGAGGATAATCCTGCTTGTTTGTAGTAATGCATTTGGCGACCATTTAAGAAAGACACTGTTAATCAATCGTTTCTTAAGCCCACGGGTAATGAAAGGTACCCTGCAGTGTAATCAACTAGATTTATACCAGTCAACAACTAGTTGGAAATATCCAACAACTAGTTCGATTTATGTCCTATTCTCATAGAACCGACTGGTATTTTTTACGTGGTGATGTCATTGGAAAAGACAATTGTCTTACTATAGATAAGGTTTTAACTAGTTAACAACTCATTTTTTATGTAAAGTAAAGTTCTAGTTGGGTTGTGACTAGTTTTTAACCAATATAGTAATTATCGAATTAAAACTAGTTCATAGGTTCATATTTTTTCAATAGTTCATAGGTTCAAAGAACATATATTTTTACAACAAAATATTAGCTAAAGGATAAAGTTAAAGCTATTTGATGAAATACCATGTTTATGGTATACTACATGTTTTTAAATTAGTTTTTATATGTTTTAATTTGTTTATTATTAGTTTGTTCCAATGGGGTACCCAGCTCCAACTGGTTTTGGAACTGGTTGATTTTGATAATATGTAGTATAGTTTGATTTTGGCTAGTTTTACAACTGGTTTAATGTGACTTGACAAAAACTAGTTGGGTTTAAACTACTTTTGCAACTAGTAAATCGTGACAAAATATAAACTAGTTTGTTTTGACTAGTATAAATACTACTCATGTTTTAATGCTGACTAGTCTTACACTGCAGGGTATTGACAAGACTAGACTTCCTCTTCACTGGAGACAAACAAAAAACATGGCTCACAGCTGCTGTATTTCAGGACTGGTTTTACAACTGGTTTGTAACAGAGGTCAAAAATTACTCGAAAACTAAAAATATTAGTTTCAAGGCCCAACTCCTGATAGACAATGCTCCAGGACATCCAGTAAACATAGTACATCTAAATGTAGAAGTCCTTTTTTTACCACCCAATGGAACATCAATCACAAAACAACCACTTGACCAGGTTTTTATAAAAGCAATTAAATTTTATTATATACGTAGAACACTTGAACTTATATTGGAAAAATTTGAATACAATCCAGACATGAAATTACCTGAGATGTGAAAATATTTTTCAATTTTAAAATGTGTGGAGTTAATATTTCCATCTGTTCAAAAATTAAAGTTTTCGACATTAAACGCCTGTTTGAAAAATATTTGGCCCGAAATCGTTTTGCAAGAAACTATTTTAGATTCTTCAAGTATAAATATCGAACCTATAGTAAATAGATCAGTGGGTGGAGAAGGCTTTGATGACATAAATGAACGAGATATTTATGAATTAATAAATGAAAGATTGAAGAAAGCTTAATGCAGCTTATTGACGAAGTAGACGAAAATTTCTGTAAAGAAAACCTGAGCAAAATAGTAAAACTGGGCAAACAATTGGAAACACTTGTTTCGAATTGTGATTCTTCATTGGAACGATCTATTTTCAAATAAATTTCAAATAAATCTTCAGTACTCTCTAGCAGGAAATAAGCTGCGAGCTTAAGTTTTCTACTTAAATTCAAAAGTCCTCTTACGAGACAAGGGGATCACTTTTCAAATTTCAAATTCATGAGGTGTGTAATATAAACATTGGGTTTACAAATGTGAGTAAGTTTTAAAAAAAAAAATACTTATTCAACAGCTGGTAGAGCTGTTAAATCGGCATTCATATTCAGAATTTTAAGTACAACTGAATAACGACATAAGAATGCATTCAATGAATGCAAAATAGATTTATAAATCAAGTTTTTAACCCTGGATAACCAATGTTAGTCGTTTCGACTAACACTGCTCAATTTTTTGCTTACAGCCTTTTTCTCTCTCATCTGATCGTGTTCTCTATCCATATCGTAGTAACCACATTAGTTATTAAGCTGCTCTCGTTGCGTTCGGATGTATTTGCCTTTTTAATTGGATGGGGTGAATCTTTTTATAAATGTAGTGTTAGTCGAATCGACTAACATTGGCTTTAACGTAACTTTTTATACCCCCACGCGTATTGCGTAAGGGGTATATGAACTCTATTATTCCGTTCGTAACGCTTATAAGGAGATATTTTTTTGATCAGTATCACCTCCTGAGTCGATTAATCCATGTCCGTCTGTCCGTCTATTCATCTGTCTGTCTGTCGACACGAATACAGCCACAGTTTTTAAGCTATCATAATAAAATAAAAGAGGTATGCTTATATTCAAAAATCGAAGATAAAATTCGGGAATGAGCAAAATCGGATGAACACCACGCCTACCTCCCATAAGAAGTAACTTTATCAAAACAGTATTACTTAAAATGCCACAAAAATAAATATTTGAACTTGGAATTTCGCACATTAGCTTTGGAGTGAAATATTCACCACATATTTTAAATTTGTCAAAATTAGATAAAAACCACGCCCATCTCACACAGAAAGTGGCGTCATTATAATACAAAACATTAAAAAATTCAAAAAAAATTTTGTTTTAACCTTGATATTTTACACATCAGCTTCGATAATTAAGATGAACTCTGAGTTTAACATTTTGTATATTGGGATAAAAACCACGCCTCCTAAAAGAGGTGTCATCAACATTATACAAGATTGACAATTTCGTTTATACCAAAATACGGGGGTATTTTAAATTCGGTTCAGTCGAAGTTAATTCCTTTGTTGTATGAATATAGTGTTTTGGTGATAAGTTTTTTATAGTGGTGCAGCGAATTGTGTCTCTTATGTTTAACAATTGATTTAAACTTATTAATTTTAATAATAATAAATAATGCCTTATTCGTATAATGATAGAAGAGCCTTTTAAGTTTTTTATGTTTATTTACTATTTTTTTTTTTCAATAATCTTATAAAAAAATATAAAAAATAAAAAAAACGAAGACCAATATTAACATTTCTTTATTTCTAGTAGAATATACATAGGTTTTCCATTTTCAATAGCTTTTTATGTATTTTTTGTACTAACAGCTTCTCTAGAACGAGTTTTGGAGCGTGTCGAGTCGAATCGACTAACATTGGTTATAACTTATTAGCAATATGTTTGGTTATCCAGGGTTAATTCACATTCATTTTTAAAAAAATGATTCATTATTCATTTCAATTATTCATTTTCATTACTCAGAATAATAAATCAATTTTTTTATTCATTTAAATGCTATTCACAAAGAATTATGATATATCAAAAAAGTATAAATTTTGCATAAAAATATGTTTTTGTCAGAAGAACTTTCTGAATATTTCATATTCAGCTAATTAAAAAAATATGTTGGTGTAATTTGGAGGCAATTTCGTTGCAGATTTTTGGATTTTTATTTTACCAAATCAGACCAACTGTTCTGGAGTTCTGTTAAGATCTGTGATGAAACATCCTTCATTTTTAAAATAGAGGTTTATCGCGAGAACCAGATTCAATTCAAATAATCTAAATAATTGATCATCATCAATGTATTAACTGAAATTGACTACCAAATTCCATGCCGCTGAATCAATGTTGCGCTGTGTAATTAATAATTTTTTTTTTTAAATTTATTTATTTCTAAATTTGGCGCACCGGCTTAAAAGCGCTCTTTAATCTGTATTATAAGCGAGATTGATGTGAAATTTTTTTGACTTATTCTTGATAATTTGTAGAACAATAATCAATTAAGAATGAAATTCAGTTTTCAAAAACATATTTGCATTAAAACTGTCTTTAAGCCTTCTTATTAGTAAAACTAATATATGTTTAAGTTTTTGGGTATTTTCAATAATGGAATGAGTTATAAAAACTTAAATTTGTAAAATATGTTATTTATTCTCTTTTTTCACTTTAAGCTGGTTGTATTATTTATTTTTATTATTATAATTATTTTTATTTGTTTTTTCTTTCGCAGTTTTAATCTCCAAAAACGATTTCTAAGCCTCTTTTTATTGAGTCAACGACTAAGAGTGAATTAATTATTTTATGAAAACTTACACTCAAAAAGCACCGAAGATAATTTCTTACTTGTTTGTTTTTATTTTTACCATCTTGTGTTAGCTTTTTCGTTGACCTTTTTTGTAAGCGATGAAATTATTAAATAGATACATTAATAATATTTCATTCCACCTTTTTTCAACATAAACCATTAAGATGACAACAAAATACTGTCTAAAGCGTGATACTAATACTTTCAAAAATATAGAAAAGATTTACTTAAAGGTAATGTATTGCAATATATTTTTTAAAAATAAACTTGAATATATTTCCTGCTGCGCAGTTGATTTATGCTGTAAGCAAAAATATATCGTACGAATAAAGCAAAATGTTGACGCTGATGATAATATTGAAAATATAAAAAAACAGCTTAAGAAAAGGTACACGCAGCCAAACGTAGGCATGTAAACAAGCAAAAAGGACAAATCAGAATTCTACAATTATTGACAGACGATATCAATCATTTTTGTTTGCTCTGCCTCCTTTCTTTCTGACTCTCTATCTTTTGCCTGCTTGAAAGGCAAAGCAAATTGAAAAATGACTTGCATGTGTTTTAAAATTTGAAGCAGGATTATGTAGTTAGATAAAATATTGATAAATAAATGAGGGAAGTCAAGAAACATGATGAAGATGTAGATGTAAATGTAAATGATGTAGAAATTATTTAAATATGCTGCATATTTAAGCGGTACCACATTTTTAGCAATTCTTAAAATATTAAGTTATTAAAAAAGTTAGAAAACTTGAAGAAAAAAAAAAAAGAAATTAAGGAGAAGCAGAAAAAATTGTTTAAATTGAGGCCAAGTGCAGAAAAAATAATAAAGAATGCAATTAAAATCGAGTTTCAACCAAGTTGATGACAAAAACAAAATAAATTACAAACAATTCAACTCATTAATCAGCACATAAAATTCTTTGCCGTGACAAGCACTACTACATTTATGCCTCACTTGCGTTAACTTTTGATGTTCTAACATTTAATCTTGTCGCTGAAGTTTCTTCTCGAAGTAAAATTTAAATGCTCGGCATTGTTTTCAAAAACTTTCTAAGGCGTATTATCTATTTAAAAAGGTAATTAAAGAGATTTTTTTTTAATAAACTATTCAAAAAATTTGAAAATATTAAAGCTACCAAAAATATTTTGTTTTTTACGCACCTATTTTTATAAATATTTCATTTAAATAACGTAAATGGCATAAAACAACATATTTTCTTAAGGATAATATTTTCAGCATTATGCCAAATAAATTTATGTGATAATTGCTTGCTATAAAAAAATTGAAATTTCAATTGCAGCTTGACAGTTCAATTGTCTAAAGAAATACACAAGCTTTGTACAATTAATAAACTATTGCAAATTTGACTTGGGTTTTTAAAATAAGTTTTTTTCGACGAAAAATCTAACTTAATTGCTATATAAAAACTGCGACTGTTTATTATTCTTAAAAAACTTTCACAAAAAATTTTATTAAATAGTATTTAATATTTTTAACAAAAGTCTTAAAGAATTTTATAACTTCTTTAATAGTTCCGTAAATAAATATCAATCTGATATAATAACTTTAAATTGTGATTCAAAAAGATAATACCCCTTAAGATAAAATGCGTTGTCATCAATTTATTGTCGAAAGGTGCTACAGAGCATAAGAATGCGAAAGGAAGGACAGCCAGATGAAGTAAGAACTTGTTTATATATTTGCCAAAAGTTACAGCAGGTGTCACTTCGAAGATCGCTGCGTCATCATTAAATTAATACACACTAGGTATGTTGTGCACCACCCCAGAAACTGGTACAATTTGCCCAAAATTATTTATGCAAATCTTCAAAATTAAGAGTCAAAGTTCTTCGCTTTAAAGAGAACATAAATTTTCTCACCTTAACACTTAACAAAAGTTATGTCCTTAGCTTTATATGCAAGTAAATTAATGTATTTTGAAAATCACGGTAAAAACAATTGTTCAAGATAATATTCAGTGTATTAAGCAACATGTTAAATGTCAAACTGCAGTCCTGTTGAATTTTAGGTAATAATAAGTCGTTTACCAATAAATTAAGATATTTTCCTGTATTATGAAAATTTCGCAACGGAAATAAAAATTTATTTTCAGGCAATCATTAAAATTATACTTTTTACATAATAACACTGTGGGACCGATTCGACCTTTAAAAAAGTTACAGCCAAAATATTTAGAAACACCGAAAGAGGGACATCTTGTAACTATATCGCGGCCTGTCCAACTTTTCAATTCCATCACAATTTTTTTTTTAAAACATTTTAAAGTTGAAAAGTAAGAATTCTGGTTTTCCAACTTTTAATAATTTTTTACATATGCCTAAGTTGTGCGAATTCTAAAACAAAATGCACTTTTGTTCAATAATATTAAATTTAAAATTTTAATGTGTCGAAAGATTTTTTAAAAATAATATTTAACATGTAATTATTGCAATGGATAAATCAGTTTTTCATAATTTTGCAAAAATATTAGTGATTCTTTATTTAATTAAAAATAGTAACCAAAAAAAACCTTCATTTATTTTACGGGAGTCGTTAAAACTGTTAAATTCCTTTCAGAAAAGTTAAAGATAAATGAAATCAGCTACAAATTTAAGAAATGGCAGAAGTTATAAGGTGTTTTTTAAATTGACAATCATCGATTTTTCTTATATGCGTTCGAATCATACAAACTGCTGCCATTTAACCAAATGATAATGGATTTTTGTCATCTATGGCATGTTAGAAAGCAAATACTAAATTCCACACTTTACGAATATAGATTTTATAGATAATAAAAAAGGCGCTATAAAATGACTGCAAATAATAAAAGTTTTATTAATTTTTTGCGATAAATGTTCAAATTTTGATTGAATGTATGTTCGTGTAAGTATTGTGAATTGTGCTTATGTTGGTGATCTTCACAATGCCTCATCCAGTTTCAAAAACCAACACAAATCAGCAACAAAAGATTGCAGATTTTTGTTCTTGTACCGCTCCTCCATTGTTTTTGTCGTTTGATGGAAGCGTTTGATGGATCGCCTTGTTCATCACACTCGGTTGGAATTTGCTTTTCGAATACATCCATATGAAGGTGCAAAAAGTGTATTTTCAGCGACACTCGAACATGCAGCTGGTTAAACGCTTCTATTAAATCGGCGACTATACTTCGGTAATTCTTAAAGCGGTGATTCCCCAAGAATCCTTCGAACGTTGCTTTCACCAAATCCCAAGCAACCAATTGTGCATCTTCACAAGTGTGCGAATATCAGGGCAAATGAGTACTCCTACATAAATAAAAAGGACTCAGTTTTGATAGTATCGTAAATATAGACGTAGAATTCCTTTTTATACAGTATCTAATAGAGAAAAATTCTGGTTTTTTTAATTTATATTTTTCAAAACTATTTTAAAGCGTTTCATCTTCTAAATAAAAATTATTCAAAAACAAACTTGTTGTTGTTGTCCTTCTTCAAAGTTACCTGATCTAAAAAGCTCACAATTAAAATCATGTAAAAATTTGTTTTGTGTTATAAAAAGTTTTCGTTTGATATTTTTGGTGATGAATTTGTTGTTCTTGTTCATTTGTTTTGTTGGTTAAAACTAAATGTAATTCAAAGTTATGTTTAATTAATGGAAATAAATATGGGTAAATTTGAATGATTTATTTTTCCTGTAGTAAAGAGCATATACATATGTATATTTTAAAAGTAATTTAAAATTAAAATTTTAGTAAACAAAATAAATTTTTAGAATGGAAAAAATATAATGCATAATATAAATAATTCGAATTTATTATGGTATTTAAAAAATAAATGGAGTTTTTAAATGCTTAGTAACGCAAGCGCTAACCTGCGTAGTATACATACATACTGCCTCTATAGCTACACGCATCTGTATTTTCTATTGTATTTATCTTGTTGAAAATAAACATTCGTTTTATTCGTACTCTAACTCATGGCTACACGCATCTGTATTTTCTATTGTATTTATCTTGTTGAAAATAAACATTCGTTTTATTCGTACTCTAACTCATGGCGGAACAACCAGATAGGGCCGACTCGGAGAGGAATGAAGTAGAAAGCAGAGAAAAGCGAGCTAGTTGTCAAAATCAGCTGTTCATGTCGAGCATGGTGTAAGAAATAGAGGTGTTAGTGAGTTTGACACTTCTCTCTCAAAATAATAAAATTATGTTTCCCCTCTCTTGTCAAAAACAGCTGATGGTGAATTGCCATGAAAACAAATTTTGTTAAATTCGTGTTTTTCTGCAAGTTTATAAGATTTTTACTGAGATTAAAGTGAGAATAAAGTGATATGGAAAACAAAAAAAATATATTTGACGCTATGCGTTATGCAAAAAAAAACCGATGTGAATGCAAAAAAATTTGCATGCTGGCCAAAGCTTCATGTCGGCGGCACCTTCCAGCGCAGGTTTCTGATAAAATGACCAAAACATTCAATGACAAATTTAATATTTATTTATACTATATTCGCACAATAAGAACTATAGCACATCATCTAGCAAATCAAACAAATAACACAATTTGACTACTATCAACAGTTCCGCTCTTTTTTTTCCGCTCACAATTTTTTTTTTGACAGAAGCAAAGAAATTCATGGTGTTGTCAAAAACTCACTAACACCTGGTTTTCTTACACCATGATGACGAGTAAAAATTAAGAACATCTAAAAAAATTTCAGCTAACTGAACCAACAACAATTACCAAGCAAATCTAAAACAACGACGCACAGAGAAGAGCAAGATCACAGCGGTTGAGCAGTGTTAGAGTGCGATGAACCGAATCATTCACAGAAAATAAACAGGTTTTTTAAATTGTTTGTGCATATGGGACTTATAGTGGAATTTTTTAATGTGAATGAGATTTTTGTGGCAATTTTAAATGCATATGGAATTCGTGGTGGTATTTTTAAAACGTGGCGACCGTAGCCTAGTGGGTAGAGTGTGTGGCCTCTAAGCTAAAGAACCGCAGTAGCCCGGGTTCAATTCCAGCTCAGACAGAAAGTTTTTGAATTAATTTTTCTGTTCGGTCGTCACCTCTCTGCTGACAATGGCAAACCTCAGAGAGTAAAAATTGCCATGTAAAGCTTCTTGAGAACATAAGCCGTTCGGAGTCGGCATAAAACACGTAGGTCCAGTTCTCGGTCATTTGTGATCAAACATTTAATAACACGCACAACACAATTGATCAATAGAAGCTAGGTCAAAGTCCTTCCAAGGGCTGAAATGGCCAGTTTATTTATATTTATTTATTATTTATTTTTAAAACGCGTGGTATTTTTGTGATAATTTTTAATGATCGTGGGATTTTTTTGATACTGTTTTATTGTGGTAGAAACTTTTTGTTTATCTTTACCATGGTAATTTTTGTTGTATGCAATTTATGCTACTGTGAAAAAAAGAATCTTTTTGTCGGAATTGTTTTAAATTTTAACTGGCAACCTTAACTAGCAGTAGTACATTTTTTTGTAGCCACATACTGGCTCTCTAGCTACATGCATCCATGGTGTAAGAAACCAGGTGACAGCGAATTTTTGTTTTTGTTGTAAAAATCCAACACTTAAGTTGTCAAACCATACAAAATCAACTTTTCTGCCTCTTTCACTCATTCATCAGTTTAACAACTTCAGCAAACAACGTCGACGTCGCGTACACCTTGATTTCTTACACCATGCATGCATCTGTATTCTCTATTGCATTACAACCCAACAAGTTATGAATGTTACTGTGCCAGCTAAACGGTACTTAAAACGGCAGCGTCTGATTTGGTGGTATGAAAACGACATGTTTTTGTACTTTTAAACCGGTCTCTATATAATTGTAAAGTCTTTTTTTATATTTATCAAGATTCGAATTTAAATTTATGCCATATTCGCTTGATGCGTCGTTTGTTCTTGACCATTTTTTTTCCTCTCTTTTTCACCCGTTCGCCAAAAAACTCTGAGATATGCATTAAATCAGTTGAGTTGCCGTTTCTTGTTTAGTTTATTGTTGCAACTTAATAAAAACTATTTTAAGAAAAGGTTACACGTGTTTAACAACAAATAAAATAAATATACAACTTAAAGTTTTCTATATGACCTTGTTATTTATTATGTTGATTTTCTTTAATTTAAATACAAATTCTAAATGTTTGATAGTTTAAATCATTCTTGATTTTAAATACAAATTCTAGTTGTTTGATAGTTTAAAATCGTTTATTGAGCTTTAGGTCAGGTAAGAACAATTAACTGCTGTAACTATTTAATCCAACAGATAACTAATTAATCAGCTAGTTTTCCTTTTCATATTGAAAATGTTGTTGTTGTTGTTTCTTTGGAAAAAATTCGTAAGAGCAATTAATTGTTCTAACCTGACCTAAAGCTCAATTTTATTTACAATTTCAGCTATTTTAAAGTATCAAACAACTAGCATTTGTGTCTAAAATCAAGAATGATTTAAACTATTAAACATTTAGAATTTGTATTAAATCATAGAAAATCAACAATAATATATAACTTAATAAATGGTACGCTTATATGAAATACACATTGCATAGTTTGCTGACAACGAAACGGTCCGCTTTAGTGCTTTTAAAAGGGCGCTCCGTTTTCAATCGAGCCGATGGCTATCTGGGAAACAAAAAAAATGAAAGCAACTGATGAGTATTTATATATGTATGTTTTACATACATAACAATAAAAAACAACAACAACAACAACAAAAGCAGCACAACAACGAAGGACGTGATTACGAACCAAACAAGGAAACACAACAGCAACAAAATTAAACAAAATAAGCATCTTCTGCAGCTAAGCAGCTTGTGCATTTTTTATACGAATATATGAATTTTTCATCTTCTTACTGTGCGTTTAGACCGCCTGAACGAACGAAAGAAACCTCGTTCGTTCGCTCGGTTTAAACACTTTGCCCGAACGAACAGTGTTCGCTATAAATTTATCGCGAACAATGTTTGCCCGGTGTAAACAGTAAATTAGGGCGAACGAACGAAGATTCCTTCGTTCGCTCTGATCGAACAAGCTTCGATCTTTTTGGGCGAATCCGGTGTTGCGCTGTGTTTAAAAACAGAAAAGTAGCAAAGAGGAGTAGCTTTAGAGAATAATTTATGAAAAGTACTAAAATATGTAGTAATTTACTTTTATGTTTTTAAAAGTGTTCTGTTAACTTTCGCTGCAATATGATTGTGTTGTGTTTTAATTTATTTGAGGCGACTGTTTATTTAAGGTCATTTTTTTTTAAATAACTATATAACTTTTAATAAAAATTTTGAGTTTATGGATAGAAAATATTATTAAATATATAGCAGGAGTCCGCAATAGAGCTCGTTCAAATAAAAAAAAAAATATATATTAGGTTCTCCTGAAACTTTTTGAGTTTTTAATCGAAGATTTTAGAAAAATGTGGATATTAACCAAAATGGTAGTTGAAAATTCGATTTGTGACTAAAAGCAATTCTTTAAAGTTATTATATATAATAAAGAATTTATATATTTTTATTATATAAAAGTTATTATATAATAAAAATCGAACGACTGAAAGTATCAATTGTATTTGCTTAATAAGTGTATACAATTTGGGAACAATTTTTATTTAATTGACTTAAAATTAACGAAATTTATTGAAACACGAAAAATGTGAAAACATTCAATTTTTGTTTGTCGAAAAACTTAAATGGGCCCTTAAGTTAAACACACGTCTTTTCTATAATAACTAATACGAGTAATATATTGTTATGGAGTGGCAAACCATTTGTTGTTGAGAAACGGAGTATAAGTTTTAGTACTAATATAAAAATAAGGAGTTATCAACCCTGCATTTATTGATGTTCGGCCTAGTGCACAAATTGCTGTTTACACCGCCTGAACGAACAAGATGGCGGCCAATGTTTGTTCGCGAATGATGTTCGTGCGGTCTAAACAGTACTCCGAACGAAGAATTTATTGCAATAAATTGTTCGCGATAAATTTTTCGTTCGTTCAGGCGGTCTAAACCCACAGTTAGATTTTGCTATTTTATTAGATATTCGTTTTATTCCCACTAAAACTGATAATTTGGCATTTTTTTTTCTTTGTACGATGAATATTAAAGGCTATAGGTATACCCCAAAGTGTAAAATATCACTTTGAAAAATTCGTGAAAATGACCCCCATACAAACCGCGCTGTAAGACGTAATTTTACGTCAAAAACAAATTTAATCTATGTGCTGATCATCTTGTTAAATGTGAGTGTGTTTACTTACCTTCTTATATTTTAGCATAACTGATGTGAGGAAAAACCACGCGTAAGTATTGAAGACCAAGCTAATCTAATGCTAAAGACTTTATGAAGTTTTTGAAGCTTGATGTGAAGTGAAGGCAGCAGGATTTTTTTCACATGGAACTGGATGTAGCGGCACTGGCAATTCCTCGGAATGTGGTATGGGAAGAGATGCGAACATAGTGTCTTGATCGAAAAGGCTTTTGAAGCAAAACAAACAGCGCTATGTCAGCGCTATCATCAACATTCAAGGGGCTTTTGACAACTCGTCATACAATGCGATCAAAGCAGCAATTCAGATTAAAAATATACCATCTTTAATCATACAATGTATTCTAATCATGCTGATTTCTAATGAAACTTATATCATTTAAAATCTCTAGCTTATAGCAAGTGTACAACGTAAACACTTTTTTTATTAAAACCCTTTTTTTAAACTAAAAACACTTTTTTCCCCCCCACATTAAAAACAGCTCCAAGCCAAATTAGCCACATATTCTAATCAGATATTTGCTCTATTGAGAAGAGTGAAAAAAAAAATAGCAGATGTGTCGCTGGACACACGAGAGAAGCGAAGCATTTTCGTATTTTCATACGTTTGATAATATAATGGGGTTTTTAATAAAAAAATTTTAAATTGAAAAATTTTAAATACCTAAAAATACCTTTGGTTGATCACCAAATTTTATGTTCGAAATTATGAAATGTGTTTAATTTTTCCGCCACTGCAACTCGACTAATGACCTCTTATCTCACAAACAGATCACAAGCCGTTAATATAGGCAGCGTTACTTCCAATTTCTTACCAGTAAACCGTGGCGTTCCTCAAGGCTCTGTAATGGGCCCTCTTTTATTTTCGGTTTATATAAACGACTTACCAACTGTGCTGCAAAATTGTGGTATACAAATGTACGCTGATGATGTACAACTGTATACTAGCTGTCGCAAATGTGATATTACCACGTGTGTTGATAGTCTGAATGCTAATTTGTGTAAAATTTACGATTGGGCTTCCGCTAATGGCTTAAGCATAAGCCCAAATAAGTCAAAAAGTTTAATTATAACGAGAAAACATAACTCTTCTTTGCCCTTTCCGGACGTCACGATAAATGGGTCATGTATTGAAGTTGTAAAAACGGCAAAAAATTTGGGTATTACCTTCAGCAGCACTTTAGATTGGACGAATCA
The DNA here is from genome assembly GCA_963920525.1 of Dichetophora obliterata. Classification (NCBI taxonomy): domain Eukaryota; kingdom Metazoa; phylum Arthropoda; class Insecta; order Diptera; family Sciomyzidae; genus Dichetophora; species Dichetophora obliterata. Next base: position 43,712,568 of record OY986435.1, on the reverse strand, counting down.
TGTCAACATCACTGTAGGAAAAGTTTATGGTATGCTACGTAGCCTATGGGCCACACAGTTTTTCACCCCCTTTCACATAAGAATGTTATTAGCTAAAACGTATCTTGTCCCCACCTTATTGTACGGATCTGAAATTTTTGCATACTGTGATGCTGCTAGTAAGCGCAAGTTGAACGTTTCCTATAACAACATCGCTCGTTATGTCTTCGGACTTAAACGAACCAACCGTATATCCCAGTATGCAAAAAAAATATTCAATTTGACTTTTGACAGTGTTTTGAACTTGAGGGCGTCAGTTTTTCTGCACAAAATTATTTTTACCAAAGAGCCAGTTTACCTATATAATAAACTAAAATTTTTAAGATCTCAGCGCGGAAACAACCTAGTCCAACCAAAACATGCCTGCTTAGCGTCCGAACGTCAGTTCTTTGTTAATTCCATACGTCTTTGGAACTCACTCCCACCGTATCTACAGCGTATTTGCAATACAGCCATATTTAAATCTAAATTATCAGATTATTTGTCTTCCTTCTAAACAAAACTTTTATCTATTTGTACTTGATTCGCTATTCTATTATTTTTCTTCATTTATCTCTTTTCATTCGATTTCTTACCTAATTCATTTCTTTGTAATATTATTTTTCTCTCTTAATTTAAAGTTATTTTATTTTTTTAATTTTCAGTTTTAAATTCTTATAATCGTTTTTTTAAAAACTGTTTTTGATCTCAATGTATTTAATTAATTAATTTCTGTTCAAGTTATGTTTAAGTGTTTAATATTAAAAATTTGTTGATTTATATCCACACATGTTATCGGTGCTTAACTATAAGTTTATTTCTTACAAGCGCTTATAAATAAATAAATAAATTACAAAATTACAAATTACAAAAAAAATGTTATATAAAAAAAAAATAATATTACCAGCAAAAAATTTTATTACCCTACATTATTATTTTGCATTAATTTTGAATTATTTTTGTAAATGTTAATGAAATTATTGTGTTTGTCCTCCTCGTGGTGTGCAAATGTTTGGATCGCTTATCTCCCCAAATTATATTTATCAAGACAACATTGTTTAATTCCTACAATTTTTATGATAGTGGTTTTTTTTATATTTCAAAAGTATAGTCTTTCTGACGTAATTTTCACTTCTACAGCCGTTTTAGTAGGTTTCGAGCCACAGTGTTTCGTCTACATTCATTCTCCTTATACTCATTTATCTCGAAACTACTTTTTTCGGCATGGTGTTGTAGGAAAACAAAAACTATTCAGCCGAATCATCTGAAATTTAAATATGCTATTCATAACATCAAAGGCTATCGCTGGAACTAGAAATAAAGTTTTGTTTGAAAAACATCGTGTATTTTACAATTAATAACCGGTAGAAAACAAGTTTTTAAGAAATTAATTTTCAAAAGCGCGTCATTCTGTCAATTTTTCATATCTTTTTTTCTAGTTCCAGCCATAGCTGCACTCATAGTGATTAATAATATTCTAGGTTTTTATTTTTCAGACAAATAGAACAATCAAAATCTACAACACCGCCCATGCCCCTTTTCCTTGAGAGCGTCTCATTGACCACCATTTTGAACAAGATCAACAATTTTTTAAATTAAAAAAATATTTTTTTTTATGATGAATGAGAGTTACAATACACCTTAAAAATTTAAATATCGTTGTTCAATATTTTAACTTCTGAAAAAAATCCTTAAAATACCTTAAATTTTCGATCCTTGCCTTAAGTGCCTTTGAACACTCATGTCTGAATTCGCAATTAAAATCCACCTGTTCAATGGAACCTTGCTGCTTTTATTGTTTGGATAGCTAATGCAAATTGCTTTTTACTACGTTTCCATGGCGAGTTGATCCTAGGTTGGGTTTTTTTCAAGTTGACATAATAGCGTTTCTAGCTCGATAGTGCTTCCATGCACAACATTGAGTCGAGTTGGACTTCTGCCAATATATTTGCCATTTTTTCTTAGTATGAATGTGTGCGTTCAGAAGCTGCAAAATTTACTAAACATATTGAGTCTTTGATCGGTATTAGTTTCCGCTACTTTGTGTGCCTGCTGAACGGTTTGTTACATTTTATGTCAACGCAGTGGCAGTAATAAAATAAAATAACAAATAATCAAGAAAACCTCACTCAACAGTTGAGCATTTGTTTCATATTCTGAACGCATCCAATCTAACTCAGTTAAATCTAAGTTTCGCGGAGTTTCGTGGATCTAACAAAATTGAACTCAACTCGCGTTTCCATGGGAAGTTAATCCCGAGTCAACCTCGACTTAACTCGTCATGGAAACGTAGTATTTGATCGATAATTGTGATCTGATGCATTATAGCTTCACGCATTCACAAATGAATATGTAGGGCAGCTAATGAACAATCCCTTTAATAAATTCCTGTCATCTACTGCAACATAGCTTCAGTTAATATTGAATGAATCACATCTTATTACAAATGGTTGGTTTGGAGTTGTGGTTAGTGTGTAGAACTCTCGATCGGAAGGCGCGAGTTCGATCCTCCTCACGCTTGCAAAGAAATATTTTTAATTTTATATCCGCTTGTTGTAATAGACCCAAGTAAAAAAAACAATAACAATTCTAAGAAAAAGGTGCATGGAAAAAAGTGTTGTTTTTCAGATTTCACTCCAGCAAATCACAAAACGAGGCGTAAAAAGCTTCGCTTCAAAAGCCTTTTTAAAAATGAGACATTTTCATTCTTTTTTTTTAAGATTTCTCCGTAACGCAGGCCCGTAGCCAGCAATTAAGAGCCGGGCAGGCTGAGCCTCCAGTAAAAAAAACAAATTTTTTTCATACATATGTATATAAATATATGTATATATGTATATTAACATCTTTTCAAATGAATTTTTTTATATATTTACATGTTATTTAATGAGTTCATTGTTCATGTATATTTTAGTAAAATAAAAAGTTAAACATATTAAATATAACATAAGTGAGTTCAATATTTGAAAGCAAATTTCTAATGTATTATATTGATTTCCATTACAGTCACAGCTTTGCTGTTTAATACAAAGGCAATCGTTTTGGTTTCTCATTAAATTCGCGAAGAATGGTTTCGGGACAAATTGTTTCCAAATAATGGCCTTCAAAAGCGATCAATGAAAGTTCTCGCAGACGTGATGTAGTCATTGATAATCTTTGAACTCTGTTGATTCGGTTTACACGGAAAAATGATGCTTCGCATACCGGAGAAGTATCAGGAAACGCATCGCGCATTAGATCCAATTCATTCAACGTATCAAAACTGATTGAATTTGGTGATATTTTCTGATGCTCATCCCTTTTTTTGTCCAGATATTTCTTCGCGACAGACATCTCGGCATCAGAGGGTATTCTTAAGCCTATAGAACATAATATTTTCAAACTAGCCGGCTTCATTTCGTAAGCTGATGACAATGCCAACAATATACGATCATTTTCGGTGAAACGCTTTTTTAATTTGAATATAATATTATCAACGACATCAAAGTAAGTCGGCTTAATTTCAATAGAATATTCACTTCTCTCACCAAGTGATTGTTCTACTACTGAGTTTCCCAATAGGTTCGATCGACAGTGCACTCTGCGTGATATAAAACCATGTTATTTTAATTGTTTTTTAACAAAAGTACCTCATTCAATAGCAAGCTATGTCTGAAACATTCATTATTTTCCTTTCAGCCTTTCTAAGTTTTTATGTTCCCAATTAGTAGTTCTAGTTAGGCTGATTAGACTAATTATTATTAGTAGAATGGGGAAAGTACGTATAACTGTTTGAGAATGAAAGCAAAGGATTTAGATTACAGGAATAGGCGAAGACTGCTGACCTGGTACAGCCGGTTAAAGTTGAAAAATCCGAAATGCAGTAAGCTGGCGCTTGAATCATGATATTATTTCGAAATCCTCCACATTCATCCTCAAGTAGTTGCAAGTGTTTTTCCTAATCAGAACAGCATACTGGGAGACACAAAAAGTGAAGAAACTGCTGGAAAAACGACTGCACCAACTGCAATTTTTTTGTGTATATTTAGTTTCAAACACTTAAAATAATAAATTATCTGAAAAACTCGCTCAAAAAAACAATTAAAAACAATTAAAATAACAACATTCTATAAATTTTCACCAAAATTTAACTTTTTTTACAATTTTTTGCCAGCTGTTATTGGCAATGACTTGTGAAATTTTGTTTTCTTAATTTCAGCTGTCAAATGAAAGTGCTGCCATATTTTCGGCTTATCCTTTCGTTTATAATGCAAAGGTCTAATTACACTGTTCTCAACTGCGAAATAAAAGAGGAAAGTTGTAAAAGCAAACAGAAATTTGGCTAGGGCAGGCTCGACGGATTCTAGGGCTGGCTTAGCCTGCCCTAGCACCATACTAGCTACTGGCCTGCCGTAACGCCAGTTTGGAAATGCCCATATACAACATTATTAACATTTCTTGTGGGTGTAATGTATAACTAGAAGGAGTTATAATATTAGTGCTTATATTGAGCTAAGAGAAATCTGTACTTATCAACCGTTGAAACATACAGGGTCCGCCATCTAACGTTTTTATTTCAACTAGTGCTTATTTCGTGAATGGTAACACTTAGCTCATGTCTGATTTGACAGATAATTAGTTTTATCCTTCCGCTGAATGAATATGGTTGTGTATGCACTTGAACAACGCCAGGAAATATTGCGACATTACTTTGAAAATCATGGTAATGTTGCAGAATGTGTGCGAAAATTGCGTACGCATTTTGGAAGAAGAGAAGCACCGTCAGCTCCGTATGTTCGTTATCTTGTGAAAAAAGTGAAAGAAACTGGCATCTTCATCGATAAACCAAAGCATGAAAAGCCAAAAGCAGTGCGTACACCCGAGAATATTGCTGCTGTGGCAGAAAGTGTGCGTGAAGCGCCATCAACATCAATTCACCGTCGTTCTCAACAATTGAACATTTCGGAGATATCATTGAGACGAATTTTGCATAAAGACCTTGGTATGACGCCATACAAAGTCCAATTGGTTCAGGAGTTGAAGCCAACTGACCATCCAATGCGTTTTCGCTTCGCTAAGTGGGCCTGCGATCGAGTTACAGAAGATGCCGATTTTGCCAAAAAATCATCTTTTCAGATGAAGCCCATTTTGATCTTGGCGGGTATGTTAACAAGCAAAATTGTCGCATTTGGGGCACAGAAAACCCGCACGCATACATTGAAAAGCCGCTGCACCCAAAACGAGTCACTGTTTGGTGCGGATTTTGGTCCAGAGGCCTAATTGGGCCATTTTTCTTCGAAAATGAGCAAGGAGTGACCGTTACAGTCAATGGCGAAATTGAAGAGGAGGATTTTGGTAACACTTATTTTCAAGAGGACAGCACTACGTGCCACACAGCCGAAGCTACACTCGATATTTTGCGCCCTGTTTTTGAAGATTGCATTATCAGCCGCAGAGCTGATGTCGTTTGGCCACCTCGGAGCTGCGATTTGACACCGTTGGACTATTATTTGTGGAGTACCTACACAGCAAGTTTCACTTTAGATATGTGTAGAACTCCGGAGTTGCCATGATTTCAAAAAAGTGGGCGTATATATATTGCGACCACGCCCATTTTTTACAGTTACCGACAGTAATCATAGGAACAAAATTACTAAATTTTAGTATTTTACGTTCAATACCGTCTGATATATACCCTTTTTATGGTTTCTGGTCGATAGCGCAAATTTGGCTTGTATGGGAGGTACCACGCCCCCTTATCGAATCGTTTCCAAATCTCACAGGAACAATTCCAAGATGTGGCTTCAGTTTCCCTGAAAATTTCATAAAGATCGGTTCAGCGGTTTTGGAGTCTATACGTAATATACCACATACCCACATACATACATCCATTTTTATATACATAGAAACATCTATAAATTTTATTAATCTATGTTTTTTTTTTACTTTCTTCTATACGTCAGAGATATATGCTTCAAACTGTGGAAGTTTTTTCAACATTTTCAAGAAGTGAAAGTTTTAATTAGTTTTTTCAATTTTGAAACTACTTTGTGAATAAACCATTTTTGATTTTTAAATGTAATTTTCTTTTCTCATAAAATTTATGTGTTAAATAAGTATTGTTTTTATGTATGTGCTATATTGTATCTTCTTTGAGTGTTTTACAATAAATTATAACCTAAAACCATTTTTTTTACACCATTTTTCAATTTTCTGTAAACTTTTAAATTAAGGAACCCAAAGGAATCCAGAATGACATACATCACAATGTGCGCTGATGTATTGGCTTTTATGGCAAATAGATTTTTCTTCCCGGAAATTCGCGATAGAGAACAAAGTACTTAATTTTACAAAAAAACTCATTGATTTTTCAGATAATTCAGCACATATGAAGACTTTGCCAAAAATCTGTTCGAGTTTACAGCTTTGCAGGAATAAAATAAAAGAAATACAAATTTGAGAAACATATTTTTGTATTATTATTTTTAATTTATATTGTTTTTACTCTATTATATAAGTTAAGGAAACAGCTTTGCAAGCCAAAATATCGTGTTTGTTTTTTGTTTAATGTTACACCCACTTGAACTTTGTTCTACTTGTTTAAATTATTTCAAGTTTGTTTGTTTTTTAAAATCAATTTATTGATTTTGAACTTCAAAAAAGAAAAATTTTCATAACGATTTTCAGAAAGAATTGAAACTCCGAGCTGGAAACATTTTATAATAAAATTTATTAAAAATTTAAAAAACTGTTTCAATTTTTAACTGGCGCCCAACGTGGGGCTTGCTAAATAAAATCATCGTTGGATCATCGCTAAACCTTTTTCCTAAATAACTTGTAAAGTTAAAAAAGGAATTTAAGAAGAAAATATAAATTTTCGCATAAGAAAGAGTACCAGCATTGAAAAATATCAGCAAGCTACCAGTGTTCGAATCCACATAACAAAATATGCAGATACAAAGGATCATCTACTAACTTTTCAACAGATCTAGAACCATCTAAACAACAGCTACCAGTTCAAAACACTGCCAATCAGTTACCAATCAACCAAAAACAACAGTAGCCAATCCAAAAAAACAAATCCAGATACGAAGAATCATCCACCAACTTCTAAACAGATCTAAACAACAATCTAAAGAAGAAGATTACGTAGGATTAATTTACTGAATTCTATTTATAAAACTGTAAGTCCGAAATTGATTTTGCACTTAAAAACACTAAAAAAATTACATTTCTGATTCTAATAATTATCTAAAACACATTATTAAAACACAAATACAATTATAATAAAAATAGTCGTGAATTCATTTTCAAATTAACTAAACTTTAAATCTTAAAACAAAAATGAGTGTTTCAAGGGAACAAGTTTTAGAAATTGTACGGCAAACGACTGAGCAGACTAGACAGGAATTTAATGAACAGATAGAACACTTGACAATGGCAGTCCATCGCCTTGAAATTCCTACAGTTGAAGCTTATTTACCAGTTTCAACAACAAGGTCTGAAGTGGACAATTCTAGTCTCGATCTCGTTAAGTCTCTGCCCGAGTTTAATGGCGATTCATCTGCTTATCCTGCATGGCGATCTGCTGCAGAATTTGCAATGAAATATTATTCGGAGGGGTCTGAAAAATTTTACATCGCCATGGGTATATTTAGGAATAGAATTACAGGTTCTGCTAATGCCACACTATCTGCATTTAGTACAGTTTTGAATTTCAACGCAATCATAGCCAGACTTGATCAAACGTATTCGGACAGAAGGCCAATTTACGTATTGGAAAATGAATTAAGTATCCTTCGTCAGGATAACTTAACTATTTCTGAGTATTATGACACAGTAGACAAGAAACTTACCCTTATTATAAACAAAAATATAATGACTTACAGTGATAATGGTGAATTAACTTTTGCTCTTAACCAACGAGCTAGAGAAAATGCGTTGAGAGTTTTTATTTCTGGCCTTAGACGTCCATTGTGTGACACATTATTTTCATGTAGACCCAAAGATCTTCCAACTGCTTTAGCAGTTGCTCAGGAACTTGAAACAAATCATAGGCGGTATGATTTCGCCCGTACGTTTGCTGTAGGAAACTTAGTTAAAACTAACAGACCACAATACCAGCAACGATATAAAAACAATTCAAACTCGCAAACCCAAGCCTTTAGGGATGTTCCAATTCCAATGGATGTCGACCGTGGATCATCTGCATTCAAACATACGACCAATAAAGAAAAACCTTTCCAGACAAAAACCTTTGATCAAAATGATTTTAGGGTACCTCGGCAGAATGTTGATAACATGTTCCTTAAACGCACACGTGAATATGTTGACTCTGCTCGTTCACCACAACAAAAAATGCAAAGAGTTAATAATATGCAACAAGTGCAGCAACCAGGCTTCAGTGAGGAAAATGGTATAGGTTTTCAAGAAGATTGTTATCAAGATGATATAATTACTAGCCCTTACGACAACGAAATTAATTTTTTAGACTTAAGTCACTCCTACCATTTATTACAAAAGCCTTTAAAAACGGTAAGGAGCTCAAAATTCTAATTGATACAGGAACTTCAAAAAATTATATAAAAGATCTTTGCTCTTTAAAAGGAATCATTAATGTTGATAAGCCATTTAAAGTTAAATCCCTAAATGGCATTAATATAATAAACAAAAAATGCAAAGTCAATCTTCTAAGTCATACATCTATTTTTTATCTGCTGCCAAACCTAACCACGTTTGATGGCATAATAGGATATGATTTTTTGAAAATAATTGAGGCAAAAATTGACACAAGGAGCGGTCATTTATTTTATAAAAATGGTAAAGAAAAAATCCAACACTATTCCTGTGAGCAAGTAAATTCTATGTCATTAGAAAAGGACTCAGTCCCTGCTCACATTAAAATTGATTTTGATGAAATGATAGCTAGAAATATTGAAGCGTTTGCAGAACCAAATATTGCATTACCTTACAATACAGCTGTAAAGGGTACAATTCGCACTATAAATGAAGAACCAATTTATACGAAAAGCTACCCATACCCGATTTCAGTTGCAGGATTCATAAATGACGAAATTAAAACTTTACTTAAGGACGGAATAATTCGAGCATCCTGCTCATCTTATAACTCACCCGTCCATGTAGTAAACAAAAAAGGCTTAGACGAAAAGGGAAACCAAAAACTACGTCTGGTTATTGACTTTAGAAAACTAAATGAAATAACTGTCTCCGATCGATACCCGATTCCAGATATTTCCGTTATTCTAGCTAATTTGGGTAAGTCACAATACTTTACCACCATTGATCTCAAATCAGGATTTCACCAAATTCTATTAGCTGAAAACGACAGGGAAAAGACAGCCTTTAGTGTCAATAATGGCAAATATGAATTTTGTCGGCTTCCTTTTGGCTTAAAAAATGCACCCAGCATTTTTCAGCGGGCGATTGATGATGTGCTTCGAGAGGATATAGGTAAGATATGTCATGTTTACATAGATGATATTATTATCTATTCACCTGATGAGAAATCGCATTTGCGAGATATAGAAAATATATTAAAAAAATTGCAGAATGCAGGAATGAGAGTGTCATCAGAAAAGTCAAAGTTTTTTAAGACAGATGTAGAATTTCTTGGTTTCAATGTTTCACAGAAAGGCATAAAAACATGCAGTAATAAAGTCGCTGACATACTTGGATATAAAACACCTCAAACCCTACGAGCACTACGCTCATTTCTGGGCTTATCAGGGTATTATCGTAGGTTCGTTAAGGACTACGCTGCAATAACAAAACCTTTGACAAAATATCTTCGCGGTGAGAACGGCCATGTATCAGTTAGAATCTCAAAAAATATTAAAATAAGCTTTGACTTGGAAGCGATAAATGCTTTTGAAAAGATTAAGAAAATATTGTCCTCAGAGGACGTCTTGTTATATTATCCCGATTACAATAAGCCGTTTGAATTGACAACGGATGCTTCCTCTAGCGCTCTTGGCGCTGTGCTTTCACAAAACGGAAGACCAATAACAATGCTCTCTCGAACTCTGTCAAAGACGGAGGAAAATTATGCCACGAATGAGCGTGAACTACTAGCTATTGTTTGGTCGTTAAAAGCACTCCGTAATTATTTGTATGGCATAAAAGATGTCCATATATTTACTGATCATCAACCATTAACATTCGCTATTTCAAATAAAAATCCCAATACAAAAATTAAAAGATGGCGCGCCTTCATTGAAGAGTTCTCGCCCACATTTCATTATAAACCGGGAAGGGAAAACAAGGTAGCCGATGCGCTTTCAAGACAATACGTTAATAATATGACTGAATCAGGACTGACTAGACATAGTGAAGCATCCCTAACTTATATTATCCGGACAATAAATTACCCAGTTAATCAATTCAAAAAACAATTTATATTAACAAAAACAAATTATTTTAGTAAAAATACAAAAATTTTATTTCAAAAACTTTATCGGCATTCAATAAATTACGATACAATGGACAATTTAGTGAAATACTTAAAAGAAAACATAGATCCTAACGTTACAAATGCAATCCACTGTGATCTTCAAACATTGTCGCAGATTCAAGATGACATAGTAAAAACATTCCCTGGAACTAAATTTATTCATACTGAAAAATTAGTAATAGATTTGTTAAACAAAAATGACCAACTGGAAGCTATAGCAACAGAACATAATCGAGCTCACCGATCTTTAAAGGAAAATTTTCAGCAAATTATAGGGGAATATTATTTTCCGTCCATTAGAAAAATGTTAAAAACAATGATTGCAAATTGTAAAATCTGCTTAGAAAATAAATATCAAAGAAAACCCCCTACTCCTGCGGTTGGAAAAACTCCAATCCCCAATCTTCCAGGCGAAATACTACATATTGACATATTGATTAGAGCTAAGCAACAATTTTTGACTTGCATTGACAAGTTTTCAAAATTTGCCATAGTTAAGCCAATTTCGTCAAGGTCTACAATTGATATAAAAGATGCCTTGTTAGAAATATTAGGACAGTTTAGAAACCCGAAATTAATCGTTACAGACAATGAAAAAGCCTTTCATTCTAATTTTATAAAAACCATGCTAAGAGATAATTTTGCCATAGAACAATTTTTTATACCCACTCTTCACAGTGAAAGCAATGGCCAAATTGAAAGGTTTCATTCGACTCTTCTAGAAATAGCCCGATGTATTAAAATACAGCAAGAGATAAATGAAACTAAGGATTTAATACAGTTAGCAACACACAAGTATAATAACAGCATCCTCTCAGTCATTAATGCCAAACCGATCGATGTGCTACAACACTGTTCACCTGAAAAAATTAATGAAATAAAAGAGATGTTAATTTTGACTCAAGAAAAATCATTAGGTAGACTTAATGAAAACAGGACCACAAAAACTTATGAGCCTGGAGAGATAGTTTTCTTACGGCGAAATAAAAGATTAGGAAGTAAGTTTGATAAGATTTATATTAAAAAAATTATCGAAAGAGACTTAGGAACAACGGTATTAATAGATGGGAAAAAAATTCATAAAGAAAATCTCCGATAAAACTTCTTTTATTCCTCGTTTTTTTTTTTGCATTAATTTAAGAAATTTGTTAATACTTCCACATAAATTATAAACTGTAACTCATGGCGATGTAACATTTTCTCGTTGAATTCACTCGCGAAAATCTTAACTAGTACCGTACAATTTCTAAATTAGTAAACACAAGCAACCACAGCATACAAATCAAACTGTAATTAATCAAATTACTATAATTTAGAGTGCACAGTTAATTTCGAACAATTTCTTTAGTACTAAGTATTATATTCTGTCTTTTTTATTATTAATAATTTTCAATTTATGTTTAAATCAAAATCTTTTAAAATCTTATGTAATCTTAATTTATAACTTTTTCTGTAAGTTTTTACATATCTATCATTAACTCATACAACATTACTGATAATTTATAAACAAAGAGAGCAACAAAATTCAAAAATGTTATTACCCATTGGCTGAATGTAACGAAATTTTCTCAGTTACAACATGTAAACAACAAATAAGTATGCATGAAACAATCATTAAGAAATAATTCGAAACATGATGAACAGAATTATCGAAACAGAAATATCAAAAAACATGGAATTCATTATAGCAAACAAAAGACGTACCAAAAGTGAACTTAAAAAATTGGTCATATCTTCACTTCAACATTCTTAAAGAAGTCGGGACGACTCCTCTTTAAAGGGGGGAGTAGTTAAGGAAACAGCTTTGCAAGCCAAAATATCGTGTTTGTTTTTTGTTTAATGTTACACCCACTTGAACTTTGTTCTACTTGTTTAAATTATTTCAAGTTTGTTTGTTTTTTAAAATCAATTTTTTGATTTTGAACTTCAAAAAAGAAAAATTTTTATAACGATTTTCAGAAAGAATTGAAACTCCGAGCTGGAAACATTTTATAATAAAATTTATTAAAAATTTAAAAAACTGTTTCAATTTTTTACTTATATAAACTTTCTTTGTTCACTTATTTTGACTGGAGTAATATGTATTTCTTAGACAAGCCAAAAAGTATGCAATGAAATTTGTAAAGTTGCAAGACAAAAATATCAATAGAAGCATATGGTAAAATATAATCACTCTTTTTGATTCACTCTGCATATAATTAAAATATAGTAACAGTGAGGAACTTTATCAAAATGAGTAATTGAGTTAATTAACTAAAATGAGTAAATTTATTGTTAATATAAAAGATTTTTGATAAGATATAAAAGAAGTTGATAACTTTTACAATTTATTTTTAAAAGTTTGGAAAATTTTTAGCGGCCAAGAAAAAATTTTGTATGCAAATATGAAAATAGTTTGTGGTATAAATCAAGTATAAAGGCGATCCCAAAACACAATTTAACGTCTTTTACGGAGATCGAAAATCCAGCATCCAGTAAAAAAAGGGGTCGTCCTGTTAAATCTTATACAGAGTCTTCAAATGTTTTCAAACGCAAGAAAATGCAACAAATTGCCCAAGACATCGACTTAGATCAAGCATTGAATACAGTAAGACATCATTCACGAAGCCAGCGAGAACATCGTAAAGTTAATCTAATTGACGGAATATTTACTGATGACTACACAAAAATATCAATCGTGAAAGAAACTGCATCTGATAGAAAGAATCAAGAATATAGCATAGATCTGACACTTGCATTATATACAAATCTTGGATTGACTTACCGAAGTTATAAAATATAACGATAGTCCTTGATTAAAAAGCATTACCACGAATTACCTGCTGTTGAACAATTAACAGATGGTAAACAATTTGGCATTCCGAAAAATTTGTTGGTAGATTAAGTATCTGCAAAATTTTCATTGCAATGTGTTTTTGACCACACTGCCCAAAGAATTTTCCAATCAATTAGTTTTGATGCAGAGCCTTATGATATGTTTTAAGCTTTGTACTCTAAACAAAGCTGCGATGGGTCTTCTGGACAAGGTCAATACAAACAAAATTGGGTAAGGTATTCCATTCCTTCATAACATTTTAACAAAACAAATACTTTCGTTTCTATTACTTCTGATATTTCGTGATAATGAGATATTGAGACAGACATTATTTTTATTTTAAAGATAAGGACCATTGTGATTCGCACACGTTTATGATTTCAATGGTACCCCTCGGACTTACATTAGATATAGCAACAACTTCTAAAAATCTACAAAATATGAAAGAGTTTTGGAAAAATGATCGACCATCTTTAGTTCAATATTGTCGCCTTATTGAATTCTCATATTCTTAAGAAACCACTGACATAACAGAAAATATAACTATATGAGAAATGAAATAAAAAACTTGAAACATTCGGAGTTCTTTTCTAAAATGAAAAAATGGTTAAAATTTACCATGATTTAAAATTTACAATGACAAACAGTTTAACGAAGTCGATCAAATTTATATTTAATATAAAAACATTGAAACAACCATGTAAGAAAAAAAAGCAGATGCGTCGCTGGACACACGAGAGAAACAAAGCATTTTCGCATTTTCTTACGTTTGATAATGTAATGGGTTTTTAATAAAAATTTTTTAAATTTAAAAATTTTAAATACCTAAAAAATGTTAACTAAAAAAAAATATTCCCACCAGTAAATTTTATAACCTTACATTAATATTTTGCATTAATTTTTAATTATTTTTGTAAATGTTAATGAAACTATTGTGTTTTAATATCTAAAATATCAAACGTACTTTATATAGATGTTATGTCATCGATATTTCTAGAAAATATTACATCAATAGTTGTCCTCATCGTGGTGTGCAAAAATTTGGATCGCTTATCATTCCCAAATTATATTTATCAAGACAACATTGTTTTATTCCTACAATTTTTATGATAGTGGTTTTTTTTATATTTCAAAAGTATAGTCTTTCTGACGTTATTTTCACTTCTACAGCCGTTTTAGTAGGTGTCGAGCCACAGTGTGCAGTCTAGATTCATTCTCTTGATACACATTTATCTCGAAAATACGTTTTTCGCCATGGTGTTGTAGGAAACCAAAAACTATTCAGCCCAATCATCTGAAATTTAAATATGCTATTCACAACATCAGTGGCTATCGCTGGAACTAGAATCAAAGTTTTATTTAAAAAAACATCGTATATTTTACACTTAATAACTGGTAAAAAACAAGCTGTTTTAAGAACTTAATTTTTCATATCTTTTTTCGAGTGCACTAGAGTGGACCATGAAAGAAAATTTTTTTTTTTAATATTTTCATTTGCAATTCCATTTGAAATAAGAAAACAGTTAAGATTTTTTTGTTTTTTACAAAAAATTTTCAGTTTAATAAGGGTATCACCTCAAATTACTTGAATAACTCAGGAGGACAAAATTTTCATTTTTGGATTTTCCCAGCAATTTTCGACTAATCTTGGTGCGCTGATTTCATCATCATTATGTAATTTATCTTCAATTATAACAGTTTGAGCCCTTGGGGAGGTCTTTTTTAAATAAGGTCCACTCAATAGTGCACTCCTAGTGCTTAACAATATTTTTGGTTTTTATTTTTGAGATAAATAGAAAAGTAAAAATCTACAACTCCGTTTATGCCCCTTTTCCTTGAGAGCGTCTCATTAAGCGCAATTTTAAACCAGACAAAAAATTTTTTAAATTAAAAAAAAATATTTTTTTATGGTGAATGAGTGCTTTAATATACTTATATATAATTACAAGTTTAAATATCGTTGTTTAATATTTTAACTTTTTAAAAAAATCCTAAAAATACCTTAAATCTTCGAGCGCTAGACCACCGGTCTTGCTTTAAGTGCCTATGAACATTCATATCTGAATTCGCAATTAAAATCGACACCTAAAACAATGGGCATCTTGTGATAATTTTCAACCCATTCAATGGAACCATTGGCGTATCAAGCGGGAGACAAGATGTGCAGTTGCTCCTTCCCCCCACTTATTTAGCTAGTTAAACAATTTGAAAATAAAACTAAAAAAGTTATTCAAAATATCAGTTTTTATTTTGAATACAAAAATGATATTTTTGTATTATACATTTTGCTCTTCTATCTCTCTTCTTCATAAGCATGTTTTCGGATAACCTTTTTTGTCTATGTGTTTGTAAAAAGATAGAACAAAATGTAGAGTTTCTACTGCAATTCTAATTTGAAAAAAAAATCGGATACACTGAAAAAACTATTAACTGAAGTTGAAAAACTTGTTGCTTTGGTTTTGACTGTGCCTGCAGCAGCAGCTTCATCTGAGCGTTCTTTTAGTGCACTAAGACTACTTAAAACATATCTTCGAGCAACTATGACACAGAAACGACTCACTCATGCGGCACTTATACACATTCCCAAAGATAAAACCGAAGAATTGAATTAAAGAAAACAAACTCTTTCACCGATGGAGGTGGTAAAAGAGTTTGTTTCTCGCAAGGACAGAAAGAAACATTTTGGAAGAATTTTAATTGATATAACTTTTTGTACCTTGTTGCATTTAAACCATGTAAAGATATACCTAGTCTTGCTTTATAAAAGCAACAATTATTCATTTAAAACAACAATGACAAAAAAAAAACAACTAGAATTTGTATTTAAAATCAAGTATTATTTAAGCTATCAGACTGAATTTTTATTAAAATCATAGAAAATCAACATATTAAATAACAAGGTCTTATAGAAAACTTTAAATTATAAAAAATTTAAATCGTGCGGTCCTTTTGGGACAACCTTAAATTTCGTTCATGCAAACGATTTGCTTGCCTGTATATTTTGTTGCTGTTTTATCTCACTTTCTGTTTCGAAACTTTTGAAAGAAAATTCGGTGCTTATGTAGGTGTAATCTATATAATACGTCACACATTTAAGGGTTTAGGAGGGTTGGACATTTATGACAAAATGTGGTACTGGGAGGGGCTTAACTTATGTGCATGTATATAAGAATTTTCTTATCTTAGTTTATTTATGTCATAACAATGAATTTGGATATTAGCTAAAACATTACTTGACTGACAGATGGCGCTTCACGTTACTTTAAAAAAGCATCCATTCTGTTTTTTTTTTATACCCACACTTAATGAAATAATTATAAATGCAAATAGGACTTTTATATTCTAAAGAAAGTGAAAAAAAATTTGTACAAAATACATTTAAGAATAACACTATATCAGCTTGCTTTTATATAATAGTTAGATTTGCCTAAAATAAAATAAAAAATTATGCAATGAGCACTTATACACTCCCACACAAACACACAACTTTACATGAATACATGCACACGTTTATCAATTTGTGATGAATTTTTTTCTCGCTAAACGATTTTGTGCCTTTGAAAGCATATAAAATTAATTAATATCCTCCCTCGCCGCATTTATATGTGTATATTTAGTTTGTAGATTTTCTGATGATTGCTTGGTTGCGATGTGGTGACAGCGTTCCACGATAACCTGCCACCATAATGTACCAACATTATACTATATAAATATGAATTTGAAGCCATTCAGGTGTTTTAATTCATTATTTAAGTGATGCTTTGGTTAAATTTGATTGTTAGTGGTGTTGTTTAGCGGGTAATGAAATTTCTAATTTGAATTTCTAGAATATACCGTTTTAATTGAATTGTAAAATTTATGCTCCTCATAAAAGGTCTGTTTCCGTACTCGATTCAAGTAACTTGAAGTTGCTTGAAAGCGTTGTTTTACAAATTTTTGAAGCACAAGAGTGAAGAATAACATGCAAAATGTCACTTTCTATTCCATTACACTTACTTGAAGTCATGACCAAATAGGTCTGTTTCCGTACTAACTTCAAGTAATTGTAATAGAGTGATATTTTGCATGTTATTCTTCTCTCTCCAGCTTCAAAAATTTGTAAAATAACGCTTTCAAGACTCTTCAAGTTACTTGAATCGAGTACGGAAACAGACCTTATATTTGCAGCATTTTATGGTTTTGTATTTATGTGTTGTGTATGTCAATATGAATGTTTTGTTTGCATGTATGCGGTACGACATAATTTATACTAAGGTTTGTGCTAAAGTGGCATAAATCAGAGTTCTGAGCAGTGGCACAGATATGGGAAAGGTCCGCGGGTCTGAACCCCCAAGAGTCATTGAAACATTACCAAATAATCTTACGTTATTGTGAATTGATTCTGTTAAATTTAGCACAAATCTAAATGTATATGAATTGCCTAAAATTCTTCTTTTTCGCAAGAAAGTTATCTAACTTTAGTTTAGTGTAAGTGTAGTGTTTAATTTTTCAAAATCGATCAACAATTGCTAGAAATATATTAACAAGTGTTTAGTGTTGTAAAATATTCGACAAAATGTAAAAACTGGTTTCTCAAATAACCAAAAAAATGAATACTTTTAAAAACCAGTTTTTCGAATATTTAAAAATAACCGGTTTAAGACGGTAAACCATTTTTCTACATAACCATTTGGATAATTTAAATATATATTTTTATATTTAATAAAAAAGTTTATAGAACAATAACGGCCGATTTCTTCACCGAGTATCAAATCGAGCTAGTCCGAGTTCTGCTTAGAACTCAGTTTCAAATTAATTCTCGGTTCAAAAAAAAAAAATTCGCATATTTCTTCATTTATTTGGTACTCAGATCGTTTTCAGAAATGAGTGCTGAACACTAATAATCGGATCGAGTTTATAACAACCCTCTCGGAAATGGAAACATTCCCAGATTTCAGCAGAAATTATTCCATAGAAAGTAGGAAGCATTTTCTTTCGTTGACACTTAGCTTTTTTTAACACATGATGTCATTAGAAGAAAACATTCCTCTCTACTGTCTTGAAAATGAATGTGGAAACACATGAGTTTATAAAAATTTATACTGATTATCGGCGAGGTGCTGAAGCAGCCTCCTAAGGTCAAGAGTAAGTTTCAATCTAGAATATTGAAATTATATATGGACTGTGCCTCGTGGTTAGTTATCGTCATCAACTGGACACAACCAAAACTAAAATCTGTCACGAGAGTCGCTTAAAATATGGTGACACCAATGGCGCAAAAACCACGGGTGTGACTTTCTAGGCATACAACTCAATACGGTCGGGTTTTGAAACGAAAAATTAAAACGCCATTGAAGTTAACTCTTGAATGCGAAGTCCCTTCTCTCCTGAAACCTGCTGCAATTTTGGTTGCTATTGTGATGATTTCAGTGTGCGATGGTGTGACACACACCTCAACTATCTTTAGCAATCGTTCAATTCAGCCTTGAACATGCCATCGGCAACACACTTGCGTTTTTTGATATTGTAAGGCTCATTTTTGCTAACACGATTTACACAGAAGGTGGTAAAAGAAAAAAGAAATGAAATTATAGAAGCAAAAAATTTGTCTTAAATATATTTTATTATTAAAATCAAAAATTTTACACTCAAATTTTCAAAAAAAAAGTTTTATTTTTTTATGTGAATAAATAAAAAGAGCGCAAGACCGAGTTTTAAGAATGCTAGACTTCCGATTTCGGGGTTCCAGATAAAACTCAGTATCAGCTAGAACCGAGTTTCAAATTGTGGTTTTTCTGCCTTAGATCTTCATGAAGAAATGAGTTAGTATTCGGGAGAGAATTAAAAATATGTCTAATGCTTGGTCTAGCATTAAGACTCTGTGAAGAAATCGGCCCTAAGAAGCATCGTTTATTTTTTTAATATATATATATAGTCCATTTAAATAAAGGTTTTACTAAACGTATTCAATAATATATTAAAGGCCAATTTTTCAATGCGAATTTAAACTCTATCCTAATTAACTTGAGGTTAACTCACTAAAACTGAACATTTAAACTCGCTTAAGGTAGAAAAGAAACACATTGTATGCAAATTTAAGTCCATATAATACCAAAAAATGGTAAAATATTTAGTTAAATCAAGTTTTAATGTCCAATTTTAATGAGTTAACCTCAGTTTAATTTAACTATCGTTAAAGCCTGCTCTGAAAAATAAGCCCTAAGACCAAAATAATAGTATTAATATTAAATCCATATACGTATATGAAAAATCGTTGTTGTGTTCATGGTTAAAATTACGTATTTTTTATTACACAAGTCCGTCCATTCGTCGACAATAGGTCTACTTCCATACTAACTTCAAGTTATTGTAATAGAATAGTGAGTGAGATTTTGTGTGTAATTCTTTTCTCTCGAGCTTCAAAAATTTATATAATAACGCTTTCAGGCAATTTAAAGTTATTTGAATCGAGTACGGACACAATCCTAATGATAAAAAAACCAATATTTTTTTATTTTAGTTCATTGAAAAGTTCGATTAACTCATTCAATACTACGATTTTTCCATAAATAATCGTTTATTTTATAAAAATTTTTTACGCTAAAAATTAACAAAAATAATTTAAAAAAATTTCTAATATTTCAAAATCGACCAGAAAACCCAGTTTTTTTTAATAATCCGAAATTGTTGATTAAAAACAAAGAAATCGAAATCTAAAAAACCGAAACATCAATAAAAATCCGGTTTCGGGTTATTTGAGAACATGACAACACTACATGTGTGGATTCCAGAAATTCTCTTTGGTTTAGATTAAATTCAACAAGCCCATAATTTTTTTACCTACTTACCGTTTTTCGACGTTTCAACAAAGTAAGGCTGTGAAACATGACATCCGGTGTCACAAAACAGTGATGTAATCAGGTATTCAAAGGGATATTATTAAAATTTGTTTAAGGTTATTATATATTTTATAGACCCTCCCCCCAAAACCAAAAGCTATTTACGCAACTGATTCTGAGTAATGTTGTTATTAGACACGATGCATCCTTGTTCTGATGATAGCGTAATTGAGTTGTAATTGAGCAATTATAAGGAATATTTTAGACTATAATGACAATTTCAAAATAGTTTGGTAGTATTTTTGTGATGTTTATCTCTTCACAATCATTCCAATGAACTTCACTTGTTTCCCTAGCTCATCTCAGTTAAAATTAATGTATCTTGTAGTTATGCGGATTAAATATGTATTGTAAGGTGAGGCGCTCACTGAACTGAACTAAGTATGCAGTTCGAACCACAATTTTTTTATCTATCAGCCACTTTTATAGCCCAAAGCTGTTCAAGATACACAAACGCTCTGAGAACTCGGAACTTATTTTTGCCATTAACCCTCTGAGGCCTGAGTTTTTAGTACGTCTTTGCCTGACAAGGATCCCAGGGACCTTCTTCATGAACATGGTGTACGCTGCTTATAATTATTAAATTTTTTGGACCCTAATGGGGTCATTACATTTTTTTTTTAATATGTTTGGTGTAGTGTTGTAGAATATGTGTGGTTATATATTTAGGCAAATGAAACAGAAAAAAAAGAAGCACTCTACCAGCACATCTGTATATATAAAAAATGGATCATGGTTTGCTCGAATGCTTAAGACTTGAAAAAAACTGAACCAAATTAAATCAATAAGGCGCTATAGGCGCACATTTCGTTTTTCAGTGTATTTAAAAATTTGTTTGGAATTTTTTTGTAAATTTTTTCATATAAAATAATATGAAAAGAATAAGGACCTTCAAAAGGTAGGCCTTACAGAAGTACTCATTAATGCAGTGATCATGGAAGGTGTACTGACGCCAATAATAGCACTGCTAGCATGCCTTTTTTTGCGTAGCACTCTCTAAAATGCCCACTGGGTTTTGGCTGTTGGCAAGTGCGTGTATGAGTGTGTGTGTGTGTGTGTGTGTGTGTGTGGAGTATAACTTGCGGTTAATGGCAGTAAAAGATAATTGTGTGTGTGCGTAAATCAGAGTTTTTAGTGAACACAAATATTTTAAGTTAGTACAGGGGATTAAAAAGTACTTTAAGGAGATGCAATTGGAATAAATAATATTGCTGCTATTGTTACATTAAAGTTTATGTTAAAGTAAGCCCAAAAAGTTTTAAGCTGCATAATCCGTATCTGATAACTACAGCGAACTCAAATTTAGTGGCTTAAAAAAAGATTGAAATATACATAGACTCCAGTAGAAGTTTATTGCAAGACGACCAAATTTAATACAGCTAAGAATATTAGAGACTTAATATTCTTAATACATGCAAAAAGTTATCATTAATGAAGTATTTATATTTTTCGACGTTATTTCCAATATGTCGTCTTTACAAACTAGATACTGTAGTTTAAGTTTTTATTTTCGTTAATTGAAGTTGTGTATTGTTATATTTCGTTTATTGAAGAAACCACGAAACTCTAAAGTTACCAGTAAAGATTTGTAACCTTATTCGGTGACCTTTTTTTATTATGTCATTCTTGCCACTTTTGAAAGTGTGAAAAAAATACGCAATCCGAGAAAGAATTTTTTGCGTTTTAATAAAATCATGAATATTATTTTACAATTAGATTAAAGCAATGCATGATCTAGTTTTATATTCAACTTTAACCAGAGGGCAGATTCTGAAAAACGCTAAAGCTAAATCTCCACCGCTAAAGCTAAATTTATAGTTTTTAGCGATATTGCTATTCTGAAAAACTCCATCGCTTATTTTCATGCTTAAAAGTTAGAGACTGAACGAGCTTTTAACGAAGAATAAAATTAAAGCTGTCATAGCTAAATTTTTAGCAATTGCTGCGATTCTAAACTTTTTTTTAGCGATTAACAGAAACTCTAATTTTATTTTTAGCTATAATTTTAGAGTCCAATATTTTGTTGCCACTAAGTTAAAAATTAAAAGATTTTTCAATTAAAATCGTAATTTTTGATATATATATTAAGAAAAGTTAATGCTTTGTCTCTTTTGAATGTTTTCAGAGAAAATATACCAATTTAAAGCACTTTTCCGAAAACTTGCTGTTTGTATTTATCAGTTGTATTAATATTAGGGGTATTCACGTTTCAGTTCACTTGCCTGTGCAGTTGAGGACTTCTGCAGTTGTGCAGTTAGGTTTTCGTGAACAAACCACTAACACTTTTTCCAAGCTGTCAATGCACACAAGTGCACAACTGCTCAAATCTTCAAGTTTTAGGCTGCAGTAGAAAAGCACTTGTGCAGATTTTTGATTTTGATATTTTGATTTTGTAAAGTGCAAAAGTCCTCAGCTGCACTGGCAAGTACACTGAATCGTGAATACCCCTATTGTTATCATATAACATGCTTTTAGAAAAAGGTTTCATCTCTTAAAACTTTATAAAAATTTATTAAATGAATTGGTAGTTTACAAATAAGCTAAAATTGTTGTGACACGCTCTTATGTGATAATTCTATATCACGAAGAAGCACACCAACAACAAGAAAGACACTTGAAGCAAAACAATTCTATATGGAAGAAAGTATTGCTTCTTGTGTCTTTCTTATCATTGGTGTGCTTCTCGTTATACGGAATAATGCATTTAGTTTGCAATTAAGTCATTAATTGACAAGAAATTTTGCACCTAATTTTTAATATGTAAAATGTACTCTGAGTGAAAAATTTTGAAGAATTGAAGGAAACCTAAGCCTCCAATAAGCCACGACTGTTTTGGTATTTAAAGTTGAACCAGTCAAAATAAATCCTTACTAGTTTTTACATAGTTTTATTTTATGACAATACGAGAATATTTAATGAAAAATCATAAAGTACTCGTGTAAATATACTTAAAAAATTAACCACAAATTTTTAAGCATGCTAACTTAAGTTTATTAAAAATTTTTTTCAAGTAACTGAATTTTTTTTTTGATATCAGTGAGGTGAGTTTTATTGTCAAAACTTCATGTAGCCCCGGGGACTAGTAGAAATTTTGACAACCGGCACAAGAATTTTTGAGTGAAAAAAATTGTTGTGCTTTACCCTTACAAAATTGTTAGTATCAGTGTGTTGCTGTGTATTTTTTCTGAAAAAAAAATAGTTTTATTTATGTTTCCGTATAAAAAAAGGATTTTGCTTTGCTTTTAATATTTAGAAAATATTTATTTTTAGGCTTAAAATGCAGGCTTGAGGAGCAATTAAAAAGCATGGAGTCACTTCAGTCGTCTTTAATTTATTTTAGTGTCAATAAAAATTGCTACAATTCTTTTTTAAGCATTTTAAAATTAGGCCAGTCTTAGGAGCTAAAGAGTTTAAAATAAATATTTATGTTTAATTTGGAAGTTAATTACTTCTGATATACGCAGTGTTATAAGTTTTTTCTTTACTGCATTCAACTTGCAAAACTAATACATTGAATACACTTTTTAAATATTTATAAATATGGCCGATAAAGAGTTAATACGTGTTCAAGGATGTTTTATGGTTAGCTGCTTGATCAACTGAGTATAAGTCAATATTGTCTTTCGTATTATAGTCGATTGAGCTCGACAGTCGAATTTGGCAGTAAGTGTATTTCGGGTATGGCAACCTTTAGGTATAGTGCGAATTTTATCCTCGCGTATAGTTTAGGTTAAGGATTTGTAGGTCCAGTTGGCAAGAAAACTTTAACACTGATATTTTCTTAATACAGTATTTTTTGAAAGTCGAGTAAAATCTAAACATATAATTTTAAAACATGTTTTCAATTTATTTCATCTCTAAACTAATTAGATAAAATACATACAACAAAATAATCATGAATAAAAATTGTATTTTTTTACAAACTTTTAATGTTTACACAAGTTATTTTACTTAAAACAGTTACATTTCTTGTAGCTCATAATATCATTTTGAATACAAATATTATTTGTAGTAGTAGTGGCAGTCAAATGCGTCTTAAGAAACTCGTTCATTCGCTGAGAAGACGTCAAAATTTCTGGATAACATTTTCAGGTTTCATTTGCTACGGCAAAAAATGACAATTTAAATACAAGAGATAGAAATTTTTTTCAACTCAACATTTTCTTTCCTATAGAACCAATAGTGAAAAAGTTTCCAAATGGCACACAGCCATAACCAAATCAATTTTTTGACATAAGAATCGCTAAAACAACGCTTCCTGTGGCGAGTAGTAGAAGCAACATTTTTAGCTAGGCGATTTGAAACTCAGAATCGCATTTTAGCGAAATCGCTAAAGAATTGAACGAAGCATTTTTTAGCATTTAAGCGATAGAGATTTAGCTTTAGCTAGGCGATTTTCAGAATCCGGCCTCAGAACTTGTAATTAGTTTCTTAACTACGGGGCGTATGAGTAACATTAAATGCTTTAAATTAACCCGCTTGTAAAAATTTGTCGGTAAAGACGTAATGCAGAACTGTAAGTGAAAACAAAATCTTTTTTGTACTCACTTCTTAATAGTGCTCATATTATTTTTTTTTTCATTGTTCAAACAACAGTTTGACTTTATTCATTTGTGTAGCAACATCGTCTTTTCTAACAGGAAGTTTTGCAATGATGTGTGTTTGTGAAAATTAGAAATTTTTATGATTGAAAGACTTCTATATGACCTTGTTATTTATTATGTTGATTTGCTATGATTTAAATACAAACTCTAAATGTTTGATAGTTTAAATCATGCTTGATCTTAAATACAAATTCTAGTTGTTTGATAGTTTAAAATCGTTTACTAAGCTTCAGGTCAGGTTAGAACAATTAATTGCTCTAACGAATTTTTCCAAAGAAACAACAACAACAACAACATTCTAAATATGAAAATTAAAACATCTCTAGTTGATTTTATTGCAATTTCGGCCTTGCTGCAGGCTTCATGAGAAATCTTTGTGACACGCCGTGCAAGGGCATTAGCAGCGCACTACACCACAGAGGCGATGAAATTTCAGTGTCAATTTCTCAGTTTTTCTCCCTTTCATATTTTCCTTTTGCTGTTGTATGTTTGCTTTAGCTTAGTATTATTGTTATGTTTTTATTAATAAGTAAAATATAATTTAAGTTTTATGCTTATTAATAAAAAAATAACCATAAAACTAAGCTAAAGCAAACATAAAACAGCTTAAGCCTAGTTTAATGGTTATGTTTTTATTAATAAGTAACATATAATTTAAGTTGTATGCTTAGTTTAGTTTAGCAAGTTTAGTTCTATGCTTACACGCAGAAAAATTTTGCATAGTAAAATCATTGTGATGCATAGTTGATTTCATTTTGCATGATTTCATATTTCGTAGTGACAGCAACATTAAAATCATTGTAATTTCAAGTAAAATAATTGTAAAATCAAGTAAAAAAAATACACACGCACACGTCCATGGTGTGTATGTGTTGGTATTAATTTTGCAGAGTAAAATCAACATGATTTCATGTAGAATCATTCTTATTTCATGTAGAATCATTATGATTTCATGTAGAATCATTAAGAAATCATGTAGAATCATTATGAAATCTAGTAAAATCATTATTGCATCATTTTAAAAAAAATGTAAGCGTGCTTAAGAAGATCCGTTAAGTTCTGAAGAATTTTTGCATATCAGAAGTTTAATCGCGAGTTGCAAGTAGCGTCGTGCAAAAATTAAAAATTGTTTAATGAAAAATACAAGTGAAGGAGTGCTAGTGGAAGTGGATGAAGCAGAAGGTAATGTGGTGTTTATAAAAAATATTATTATCCATGAAGGTAACTATGAGGCTGAGCTCGACGAACTATTAAAACAATTTAATTTGTCGGAATTGAAAGATTACTGGAGAAGTAAGTATCCCCAAAATATGATTAAGAATGAGTTCCTAAATGCATTTATGCAATGCATCAGTGTGTTTCATTTTGAATTGGCGCTAAGTTGAGTTACGAAAACAGTGCAGCTCTGTTGACATCCTTAAAAATAGTCTAGTTGCGCAGTTTTGGTTAAAAAGCTTCGAACCAATTCAAAATAAAACACACTGATGCATTGCATAAATGCATTTATGAACTCAGCCTAATTAAAAAAAAAAATTACTACAACAGGAATGTGCACGGTTAAAGACGAGGACTCCCGTGTCCCTTTAGTAACAACAGCAACAACAGTAATATACATTATAGTGTAGTTACAGTTTTTTTCTTGCCTAGTGACAGCATCGTGATTTGCATGTTGTTGTTAGATGGTTTTGTTAGTACAATGTTTATGCATAACATAACTAAGTGTCAATAAATGTTAATAAAAAAATGGTTATTAAGTCGTTCATTAAATTTTACAAATTATTCTTAAAATAATCTGTGGCGTCATTTGCTTTTGTTTGCTTTCTTTCGGTGTATTTTTTTTTCTTTTGTAACGGTACGTTACAAATATTGAAACTACTTAATATTTATTATTACATTTTACTTTTGTTTATCATTTTTATTACAAATTATATCATACACATATATAAAACAAAAATATTAATAATAAGCTATGAGTAATAATTTTCAATTAATGAATTAAATTATTTCTAAACTTATTAGAAAGAAATTTATTTTTGGTTACTGTTGGAAATATTATTATAATTAAAATATTAGAAACATAAAGTTTAAATTATTAATGGGCAGCTGCCGGATTCAAACCGTGGCCGCCAGCGGTCTTATATTCATTACATTGAAATTCGCAATTCTCAATTAATGATTAAAAATATTTCAAAACATTTTCTTTGCAATTTCCTTGCAAATAAGTATTATAAATAGATTAAAAAAAACATTTAAAATATAAAATAAAAAAAGTTTAAAATATTCATGGGCAGCTGCCGGATTCCAACCTTGGCCGCCAGCGCACTGCACTTTATATTCGTTGCATGGAAATTCGCAATTTTTAATTAATGATTAAAAATATTTCAAAACCTTTTATTTTCGATTTTCTTGCGAATAGTAATATAAATATTAAAAAAAAAATAAAAAAACATTTAAAATATAAAATAAAATAGTTTAAAATATTCAAGAGCAGCTGCCGGATTCGAACCTTGGCGAACACCAGTGCTCATTCAATAAACAATAGCACTTAATATAAATAGAACTAATTATAGGTAGACCATAAGTAAAAGACAGCAACAACAACTACAGACACAGCATTCTTACAGACACGAATATTTTTAAACAGATACTGACATATAATTCACAACAACTTCATGACGACATTTATATTACATACGAAATGCCATATCGGGAGCGTCTGGAAGTATTAAGAATCGATCGAAATATCAACCTCTGCTTCCTTGTTCGAGCCTTACTTCTTCGACGTAAGCATGTTTATATTTATTTTTTGTTGTTTTCCTCTATGTTGCCTTCCTTGTATTCTGCTCGCTGCGCTACCCGCCCTCGCAACAGAATAGAGGCGTTGCAGTCCAACTCACTCTTTTGTATTCCATATGACTGAATTCTGATCCCCGTGCTATCTGCCCTTGCAACAGAATTCAAGCGTCGCAGTCGAACCTTGTGATCGTCTGCTCCGTAAACTCTTCAGATTCTGCGCCGCCTCGGTGGCCCTTGTACCAGAAATCAAGTTTTACGTAATTGTACTTTGCAAAACATTTGAGCCTCTCACTGGATAACTTCTGCTTGCTGCGCTACGTGCCCTGGCAACAGAATACAAGCGTCACAGTTGAACTTTGCAGTTGCCTGCTTTTCGTCTGTCCTTGCAAGCCTTGCTGTTTGGTTGCTTCAGTCGGCAACACCTCAGCAACTCGTCAGTTCAACTCATTATTTTGCATGCCATGTGCTTGAATACTGCTCGCCGTGCCCTAGGGCTACTAGCCCTAGCAACAGTATTCAAGCGTCGCAGTCGAACCTTGCGGTCGTCTGCTCCGTAAATTATTCAGATTCAACTCGCTGCGCTGCCACGGTAGCCCTTGTACCAGAAATCAAGTTTTACGTAATTGGCTCTTGCAAAACCTTTGAGCTTCTGACTGCGTAATTCTGCTCGTGGTACCATCAAACGATTACCATCGTAACAGCCGATTACCGACATAAGAAGCGATTACCATCATAAGCGATTACCGACAAGTGGTTCCCGTCGTAAGAACCGATTACCGTCATAAGCGACTACTGTCAGCCGATTAGCATCGTAAGAACCGATAACCGTCAACCGATTAGCATCTTAAGAACCGATTTTCGTCATAAGAAGCGATTACTGTCAACCGATTGTCATTGTAACAACCGACTACCTTAATAAGAACCGATTTCGTCATTAAAACCGATTACCGTCGTAATAACCGAATATTGTCATAAGAACCGATTACTGCATAAGAACCGATTACCGTCGCTATTACCGATTACCGTCATAAGAATCGACACCGTAAAAAAACCCGATTACTATCATAAGAATCGATTACAGTCAATCGCTTATCCGGTATAAGAACCTTCTACTTGATTTTCATCGAACCAATCATCCGTCATAAAATCCGATTATCCGTTACTTAGAACCGAACCAGAACCGATTAACCGATTACTAAGAACAGATAACCGGTAATAAGATCCGATCAACCGTTGTACATAACCAAGTACCCGATACATAGAACCGCTTCCGACTACATACGCTGTACTGCAATAAATTTTTTAAGTATAATAAGAACTTGCATAAGGAATCAGAACTGTTCAATAAAGATTGCAAACATAAAATTCAAATTGCGTTCTTAATTGCTGGAGGTTGAGTAGATCCTTCAGAGAATCCTGGGACGGCTGAGCTTGACCTCAGCCTTAGACAAAACCACGTTACACTTTTTCGTTGTATTTTTGGAGTAGAGATGATTTTCGTTCAATTTTGTTTTTGGTCTCTCCAATTTTATGCATAATGGTTGTGTTATCTTCTATTTTGTGTATACCTAATCCCATCGTTTTTAACTGTGCAAGTTAGATGTCATCAGTGTTTAAGCGGCCATGCCTTAACAAATGTAATTCAGAACTGTGTACAGGCTTTGGAGGCCTCGCAGCTACATTATATTTGAAAAATAATTGGTAACGTCATGTGCTTATTTACCACGGGCTAAGATAATGGAGATCCTTGTCTGTATCGTCACCTAATAAAAGATAACACAATTTTAAGTAAGTTCTTAGGAACATCAAATTCTATTTGAAAAAAAAGATTTGAGAGATGTTAGAAAAATGAAAGCAGAGAAGAAAAATGTGGTAACATATAAGCTAAGGCAATAAATAGGTCAATTATTAATTGTAAAACCGCCCAGCTAACACAGATTTCGATTTGTAACAAAAATATGTTATAATGCGGTGGTATTTCAGTTTTTTAAGCAAATTTAGTCATAAATAGATTGTATTACAGTTTAAAATAAGTAATTTGTAACAAATTATTCGTTTTGTTGCAAATAAGTTAAACTACGGTGTTAACTATGTTACGAATAATTGCACTTGTTGTAAAAATGTTTCATTAAGTTTTGAAAAAATATATAATTTCTACGTTAAATTAATATTATTGCATCACTTCTTTTTGTAGCAACTATAAAAAATGTTTGTGTATTGTAATTAACACAAAGTACAGGAAACACATTTATAATTAAAAAAATGTAGTAAGGAAAAATAACGCTGAAGTGAGGTTTTTATTAAGTTGTAAGAACATTGCAAATAATCACTGCAAGCTTGTGCTGTATTAAGGTTATTATTCAGTGGATGTACGTATAAAAAACATAATTGTAACTTATTAAATTTGGGTTGATATAAGAACGATGTACTGAAGTTATTACTCTGTTGCAAAAAACCATTGCAATTTATATAATGTATTTAGTTACATAAACGTTGTATTGGAGTTATAATTTAGTTGCCAGAAGTCTTGAATAAAATTGTTGCAAGTAAATGCTGCATTAAGGTTATTATTCAGTTGCAACAACTTTAAAAAAATATTTGTAACTTTTGATATTTAGTTAGTTGCAAGAACTATTTATTGAGGTTATTTATTCAGTTGCAAGAACTTTGAAAAAAAGTGTCTTAAAACTTCATACTCGCCATATTTGATATTATTTTTCAATGCTATGAATTTTGATTGCAATAAATTTAAGTACGATCTTCTTTAATATTTCTTATTTTCTTTTAGAATATTCAGTGCAATATGACACTGAGACTTCAAATAATGTATTTAGCTATATATTAAAGATCATTACGCGGAAATTAAAAACACAAAATATTTCTTATTTCCAAATAATTTTAATAATTTTTATTTTTGGGTGGCGCGTGAGTTTTCTAGAGGTAAAACACAAACATTCACCGACAAAATGGGCTTTGTTGTAAAATTTTTGTGTATAAATCTTCATATTTTCAATATGATTTCACATCTTTTTATTTTATTCCAATTTTTTTTGACTTTTAAAATACACTCCAAAAAATTATCACTGGTTTAATGAAAACTATATTAAGGAATTGTGTACGCAAAACATTTTAAAACTTTTTAAGAACTTTTTTTTTCAATCAGGAATTATGTCATCAGTACTCCTTCCTAGTTCAAAAATCGATCGTTATAGCAGAAAATAACTTCAATAAAACAAAATATTTGTTACATTCACGTTATTTTACCTGAATTGCAACGTAAGAAAAACACAATAAAAAATTTTTTTGATGTTTCAATTACGTTTCATCTTGTGGCGTGCAACTAAGTTTGTGCCAACAACACATTTATAACATTATTATAACACATTTTTCTCTTAATTGCAACCTTAGTTTTTACAAAATAGGCGTAAAATATCTGATTTTTCAATTGTAATTACGTTACAATTACGATAAATATCTGTATTGGCAACTCTTTTGCGACACTTTTACAAACTTTTTGTGCTAGCTCGGTGTTTTCTCAAATAATGAAAGAATTCCAATTCATAAACAACAGGATTTTTAAATATTTGTAAAAAAAGTTAAGAGACATTTTACCTAAATTTGAAATTTTAGGAGTTTTTATCCAATGATTGTGAAAAAACGGTTAGAGATATGTGTGTAAATATTTTTTTTTATTGTTTTACGTAGATAAAAATAAAATTATTATAAAAAATTATAAAAAACAAGTCTAGAAGCCAAAATGTGTTTTATTAAGATTATTGAAGTTGACAAAAAAAAAAAAAACAAATTAAAGAACTTTATCAAAGAAGAGAAATCAAATAAACAAAACAAGTCGAAATAATGAAAAAAAATGTTGTCTTGCACTTCTATGAGCCAAAATGTGAGGCTCATTTTGATACATTTTGATACTTTTTGTTCCCATCTGGATTTTTCGCCATTTCGATCAGGTGCGCGATGTATTTGAAACGAACGTATGCAGCGAAGTGTGAGAGACCGTTTTGTTATTTATGTTTTCCAATAGTATGGTATATAAATGAACGAAATATAGTCGATAGAGAGCTAAATTATTTATTAGTTCGTTACTCCTACAGAAAACAATGACCATATACAGAATGTTCATTGATGATTGAATAATCTTAGTTTCACCAACAATTTGACAAAAAAAAAATTTTGATAATGTGAACCATGTTGTTTTTTACTGGACATTCTCTTTAATCATGTTTTACTTTTTCTCCATGATACAAGTGCAAGATGTGCTCAGATTGGAGAGAATTTACTTAAAAGTGGAGCTTACTGGATGTTAAATTTAGCTGTTTGAATTGTAGTTTTTTTAGTTGTTGTTTTTGCGAAGGGCCTTAACCAATTACAGAACAAAATTTTCAAATATGGGCCAAAGATTTGTTTTAAATCGAGCTGTCATCCAAGTATGAACATTTCAAAGAAAACCTGCATCTTTGTTATTTGACACATTCCACAAAGTTCCCACAAAGTTTTCAAAGTTCAAATAAAATGTAGTAGCAGAAGAATAATAAAATGTAGGGAGGGTGGTTAAAGAATTCTTCTCGACGTACCAGAAGCAAGCTACTGCTTTAGAAACTCATACACACGCACTCGCACACATACTCACACTCACACACACACACACACACACATACACACACACACACACATATACTTATACAAATAGTGTAGCATTGTTTTTCCGGTTTTATCTTAATTTATTGCAGCTTCAAAGCTTTAAACTGCCAGCTTAGCCCAAAACAGCTCCTTTACCAGCACCACCACCAACATCACCACCACACACATACACGCCAACAAAGGTTTTAACAACAGCTACACGTGACATAATTCTCCTCATATTTTTTTTCCTACTTTTCTACTTTTTCTGACTCGTCTTCATATTTTTCTTCACTAACGTCTTTCTAAGATTTCTTCGTGGAATTTACTACGCCTAATTTAATACAAACAAAACACACAAAACTAGGCATTTAAAATTTTACACACGTTACGGCTCTAAGACATTCGCCAGGAATAAAGGCTTTGAGTATGTCGTTCTGAGCTAAAGTAGCCAAAGTAGCGGTAAAAAGGAGATGGAAACATTTTTATTTTTTATATTTTGACTTCCTCTTCGAATCACTATATTTTGCTGAAACCAAACGTGTATCTCGAATTTAATTTTTGCTGATTTTCTTATGAACTACGAGATGTGTTAAGTAAAGTACGGAAAAAACGAAAGAAGAAAAAAACACTTGCATAAACAAAAACAACACTGTGCCCAAAAACAATAATCGCTGAACTGATGTAGTTGTATTCCATGTTTATAAAGGATGCATTTTTAGTAGTTTGGTTTTTGAAATAAAAAAAATAAAAAAAACAGCAAACTTGAAAAAAAACATTTATTTACTTTTTAAAAATAATTTCATGTAAATGTTTCCCGTGGCTACGCCTGTGGTGGTCCATCCGTAAGCTCCAACTTTGGCATAATTTTTACAGCATTTCGGCTGGTATCTGGAAAACTCAGCTGTCCAATGGCAGCTGTTAGGGGTCGTTTATAAACTACGTTATCAATTTGGGGGGGGAGGGGTTTTGAAATGCACTACGATAAGTAACGATAGGGGTTCAAGATATTGTAACGTGTCCAAAAATGGAAAAAAAAACACAACAAAATTCAATTTAATATTATTTAAGACTAGCTGATATTAACCCGTTTTTACTGTGAAGTGTAAATACAATATTTTTAAAAAATTTTAATTTTTGCGGTTTTTATTTGAATTTTCTTTAAAAATTGGGAGGATTTGCAAGAGTGTGTTATAAAATTAGGAAAATATGTCCTTTAAGAAAAATATATTTTTATGATTTGAGTAGTTAAAATTTATAATAGTTGTAATTTGTTCTCCGCAGATGGGGGGGGGTCTGCATACGAAAAAAAAAACAAAAATTATTCTTGAAAGCTAATCATTTTTTAATTCTTATAAAAAATACATGTTAAAAAAAATTAAAATCGTTACAAAAATCAAAGGGGGCACCATTACATTTTTCTTAATAGAGCATCAAATTTTGTGTCAAACAGAAACAGTTTTTTCTTAAAAATGATACGTCATATAAAAGAGTTTACAAAATTCAATTTTTAAGTTATTATTGTTTTTACGATAAAGACAACTTTTCCACCACCGTTGTGCAGGACCTGCACATAAGTAGCGTTGTTTTGTGACGTCTCGACTGCATCTCGCCACAACTAAGTTAATTCTGTTTCTGGTACCGAATGCGTGAGTATGTTGATTTAGATGTGTATTAAATATTATAGTTTATCTGATATAGGAAATCTGGGGGCGATGTAACAATGTAACATGTCTGACTGTCTCAACCTGGCGAGGCCAGCATAATCTTTGTGAAATCGCCTCAAGTCGACTAAAAACTTCCACGTGGTGTTTCTTGGGCAACGTCAAAACTGACAACCGTTAGTTTGGCGCAGCTAAGAAAACACGCAACCCTACACAGAGAAAGCTAGACGTCGACAAGCTGCAATCGAAACAGATAGCCGATGCTTTCGCCACTCGACTCTCACTCCTGCTTTAAAGCACTCCTCCAATCGATGATATATGCGCGCAGTGGACACACATTTCCAACTCCATGCGTGCGGCTGCTGAAGAGGTGATTGGCTACCACCGCCCTCGCAAAAACCAGTGGTACGACCAGGAGTGTCGGGACGCCACTGCAGAGAAAGACGCCGCCTACAAAGCCACCTTGCTGTTGGTTGTAACACGCGCTGCTAAGGAGCGATACAAAGAAATGAGGAGGGAAGAGAGACGTATTTTCAGGCGGAAAAAAAGAGAGGCAGAAAAGCGCGAGCAGGAGAATATTAAGATGTATGGTGACAGGAATGAGGCCTGAAAATTTTTCGAAAAAATAATACGCCTTGCCGATGGTTTTAAAACTGGGGCCTCTTCCTTCAAGGATGAAAACGGGAATCTAGTAACAGATGTCCAGAGTACACTGATGTTATGGAAGGAATACTTCTCTAAGCTTCTAAATGGCGACGCTGAGATGAAAGTGACGAAGAGATGATATTCCGGAAACCCCAAATTCGGATGACAGCGTCGATATTCCGCTGCTCGACTATGATGAAGTTCTGACAGCTATAGCACGGCTTGAAAATAACAAAGCCGCGGGAGCTGTTGGCTTACCTGCTGAGCTGTTTAAGAACGGAGGCGAAGATCTTTTCAAATGCATTCACGAGCTTCTATGCAGAATATGGTCGGAAAAATGCATTCCGAACGATTGAAATCTCAGTGTGCTCTGCCCAATCCACTATAAAGGCGATCCCACTATCTGTGCCAATTACCGTGGGATAAGCTTTCTTAATATCGCATATAAGGTCCTGTCGAGTGTTTTATGTGAAAGATTGTAGCCCATTGTAAACGAACTGATTGGACCTTATCAGTGTGGCTGAAAAGTCCACCATCGACCAGATTTTTACGCTACTACAAATCTTTCGACAAATCTTTCAGAAGACTCAAGAAAAAAAAGTCGACATCCACCATCTTTTTGTCGACTACAAAGCCGCCTTCGACAGCCCAATAAGGAAACACCTGTACTCCACCATGTCTGAATTTGGTATACCTGCAAAACTAATGCGACCTTGCAGGATGACACTGAGCAACACCAGCAGTGAAGTTAAAATCGGGAACCTCTCCCCACCATTTATTACCAAACGAGGTTTCAGACAAGGTGATTCCTTATCGTGCGACTTTTTCAACCTAATTATGGAAAAGATCATCCAAGCTGCTGATCTGAGACGTAGTGGCACAATATTCTACAAGAGTGTTATGCTGATTGCGTATGCTGATGACATCGATATCATTGGCTATAATACGCGCGAAGTCAGTGCAGCATTTTCACGATTAAAAAGAGAGTCAAGTCGAATGGGTCTGGCAGTGAATGCAGATAAGACGAAATACTTGGTGTCAACAAACAAACAGTCCCAGCGTCTTGGAACCCACGTTACCGTTGACAATACCTCCTTCGAGGTTGTGAAGAACTTCGTTTATCTGGGATCCAGCATTAACTCAACCAACGACATCAGCATTGAGATCAAACGAAGAATAACTCTTGCCAACAGGTGTTACTTTGGGCTCAATAGGCAATTGAGAAGCAGAGCCCTCTCTCGACGAACGAAAATCACGCTCTATAAATCGCTCATCATGCCCGTCCTACTTTATGCATCACAAACCTGGACGCTGAGTAGTTTCGATGAAAAGACTTTAGGAGCATTCGAGAAAAAGATTCTTTGTGTGATCTACGGACCAATCTGCGTCAATGGCGAGCACCGAATACGGTGGCATGATGAACTGTATGAGCTGTACGCTGACATCGACATAGTCAAGCGCATTAAAATCGAGCGGCTTCGCTGGCTTGGTCATGTTCAGCGCATGAAAGACGATGCTCCAGTGAAGAAAACATTCGATTCGGTACCCAGCGGCGGTCAACGCAGAAGAGGACGACCCCATCTTCGTTGGAAAGACCAAGTAGAGGACAACCTGACGAAGCTTGGAATTTCCAACTGGCGCCAGCAAGCGAAAGACAGAAATGGCTGGCGCAAATTCTTAGATGAGGCCAAGACGGACATACGGTTGTAGCGCCAACTAAGTAAGTAAGTAAGTAAGTTATTATAGTTTATACTTCTTATGTTCTTAAAAATTTGCAATATCAGATAGAGTATAGAAAGATTCTGTCTAGGGTTTAGACATTTTTAAACTTCTCCACATAAAGTTGATGGCTAGGTTAAAGTGGTGGCGTACCGAAAACTGCTTTACCTGTTTATTTGTTAGTTTATTGTGCGGCGACTGTTCTAACAAGACTGAAGTGCAGTATTATAAGGTGATAATTTATAATGGCAATCAAATTTTACAATTTGTTAAAAATACAAAAGACGATCTAAATGACTAAACCTACATCAATACATAAAATTTAAAGTGAAATAAAAGAAAAATAGGAGAATAATAATTAAAACACAATGAAGATGTAAAGAGTGTGATGAGAAACAAAACGTTTGTAATTTAATCATTATGGATTTAGTTTGCATTCTTTTAAGTTTTTAAATCTTCGGTGTTTTTTTTGTAGGCCTAGCACATCATTATATATGTCAAGTAAGAATAGCCTATAGACATATATGGGCAATTTCCAAAATCTTTTAAAATCTATGATTTTTATATAACCCTGTTTATAACTCTTATGTGTCTTAAAGTAATGATATTACTTTTTCTTAATTTGAAAACATATATATCTACTAAATTTGTTATATTAAAAACTCGTTATTTATACGACTCTGGATATAAAGAATATTTGAGGTAAGAATAATCTCCACTTATTATCGTAAACATCCAATTTGATTGAATTTATATGCTCGTTTTTGCTGGCTTTTACTTCAAGGAGTGACTTGAATGACATTTCAAAGCAGTAGGCTATATTAAAATAAAGTAGGCGGTAATAAATAAAGAAGCAACTAGAACAGATGGCAACCTTGGTAGAGTTGATGGCGGTGATCTATAAATAGGCTACTGCTTTGAAATGTCATATGATTGACAGCCATACAATTCAAAAGAATGAATTCCAAAATCTGTCCATTCATATACTTATTTAAACAGTGAGTTGATCACAGCTTAATCACTCAAAGACTACTGAAGAGGAAAATGTAGCGATTTCCGAAATAGACTGTCTAGTCAGCTAAGTGATTGACTCCATACAGAGTTGCTGTTGTTGTTGTTGCCTTCTTAAAAACTTACTTGATCTAAAACTCGCAATTCAATTCATGTTAGAATTTAATAGATCATTCAACTAATTAAATAAAATTAATATCTTTATAAGATATTTTTGAAAAAGCTTTCGTTCACCGTTATTTCTCTTACTCAACGAGTTTTTATATAAAAATTCGTTGTATTTCGAAAATTTATATTTTCAAGTTATCTCCAAAAGTTTGATGTCATAATAACGGTTTTTTTCTACATTTAAGAATAATATATTCATATTCAAAATCTATATTAAAAAACTTACATTTTTAAGTTACGAATTTTAAAAATTTCTTACCCAGACGAAGCAAAGTTATGTTATGTTATAATAATATAATTAAAGTTTTTTCTAAATGACCTTGTTATTTATTATGTTATTAATTATGTACATAATAATAATATCAAAACATAATAACTGTTTAAAGAAGGTACCAGTTATTAAAATTAAATAAAGTAATTTTTTAATATGAATACTATTATTTCATAATGAAACAAAACAAGCACAATAATTTTTATATATTGCATTTGATTTAATACAACTAAAAATTTCATTTTAAGATTTCAAATTTTTAGAAAAAATAAGTCATCCTTATTTCTCTATCTCTTTAGTAGGGTATCCTTAAAAATCCATTTTTCTATGCAATGTAGTAAATATATAATAACTTCGTAAAATTGCCTACGGGTAAGAATTAATAGTTTTTGACATTTAATGAGGTTTTTCTAGTTTGGAAGAAAAATTGGGTGTAAAAGTAGCAGGATCAGCTCACACACTTGAGGCCTTTAAGAGACACCTTGGGAAGCTATATATTGAATAAATTGTGGCAGTTTATAGTTCATTTCATGGAAAATTTATTTACACGTATTTAAAAAAAGCATTTAGATTCATTAAAAATTGACTGTGTTATAAAAATCGCCAGATTAAAAACGTAGTTTTCCAGAAAATGCTTATAAAGTTTTAAGCATAGTGTGCTACATGCGTTTGCACTGTCGGCACGGAGGATCATTACTCAAAACCAATACAAATTTTGATATGCCCTCTACTAAGTTTTTGATATTTTTTACCTAAATAACAACTCTAATTTTGGATAATTTTACCTGAAATTATAGGTAAAAAATATGAACTTTATTAAAATATTCTCTGAACGATAGACAATAAGTAGCATGGTAAACCCTTTTACTCTGCCATTCAATCAGGAAAATCCTATTCGAGAATAATAATAGTTTTGTCAATATTACAGAAAAAAATCCTATTTAATTGGTTTTAATATCATATTGCTAACATACATTGTTTTTATCAAATAGAATAGATATGCACATCTTTATGAAAAAAATATATAAAAAACCTTTTCTTTAATATATGAAATAATAACTTATTCAAGATAAAATAAAAAATACTTAATAGAGTTAAGCGAATATCTACTATATCGTTAACTTGAACAAAAACTGTAAAAAAATGTGACTCCAGCAATTTGGAATACAAGTAATGAAGACTTTGAAGAGGATATTTGGAACCCAGAATACGATACAATCAAGCGGTTATCAAAAAAGCTTTATAAACCGTAACAGCGGTAATGACGGAATAACGAAGCGTTAACGTAAAATGGTTCATAAAGCACGAATTAAATAACTTAAACATAGTTCAAGTTTAATGTGCCTTTAAAAAGGCAAACAAAAAAATTACAATATACGCAACAACATGAATTTTTGATAAATGTGCATAAGCAGTAAGTAGAAACGAGTCCAAAGCAACTAAGATAAATGAAAAAAAAAATAGCCAGCAAATAAATTTTTAAATAGAACTTAAGAGCACATCTTGCATGTTGGCTAGCACCCTTACATTTTCTACCTAGAACGAACTCAAGGTCAGCGAAGCATAAAAAGACAGACTGCGTAAATTAAGCAATTCTATGAAGGCTGAGCTAGAAGCTCAACACAGTTAAAACATTGTAAGTAATGAACGGCTTTCATATATTTTATCATGATCATTTTGATGATGATGAGTCTACAACAACTTCAAAAGAACAAATCGGTTTTTTTAACCATGAATAAGTCTCCCAAACGTCTTGACGTCGCACAGTGCTTAGAATGGTAACAAATATATAAAACTAAATATTTTGTCGTTGTTTAAAAACATATCTGACTATCCATTTTTTACAAACCAAACAAAACTTTGTGATTATCTCTATTCATAAGGCAATGCGAGCTTTTTTAATGCATGCTCTTACAACTTAATAATGCTTTACGTTTCGAAGATTGGGAGCTTGTTTATGCCGAACAAAATATATCTCATGCATATACCATATTGCTAAGTATTTTGGCAAATCTTATTAATTGTTTTAGTTCTGCAACTGTTCTTAGAAATGCAGAGCGTATGTTGAAACCATGGATGACTCGTAGCCTATTTGAGAAAATTGAGCTAAAAAATAAACTAAAAACTATATGCTGGAAACATCCGTTTAATGTCAGTTTAAAACAACGTTATACTAGTATTTGTAAAAATTTAAATATTGAAATAAAATCTTGTAGAAATCATTACTATTAAAACCAAAATTTTATTTGCACAAGGTAACCCAAAAAAAGAATGGAAAGTTGTTATTAACATTTTAAATCGTAATGTAGCCAATGACGCGGATTCGTTCGTTTTAAATAATGGATCTAATATCGTTACTGATATAAAGCAAATTTCAAATGATTTCAATAATCATTTTGCAACGTCTAGGCAGCTTCTATTTCCGGAGGAAGCATGCATAAGCTCTTCTTCCAATTTAGAACACTTTTCTAATGACAGTTTTTATTTTGAGTCAATTTCTGGTCTTGAGCTACTAAGAATAATCAAATCCTTAAAAAACTCGAACTCTGGTGGCATTGATGAGATTTTAAACAATATTCTGAAAAATATTGCACTAAATATAATTGATATTTTAAAACATATATTTAACTTAAGTGTCCTATCTGGAATATTTCCTGACCAACTCAAAGACGTAATTGTTATTCCGCTTTATAAAACAGGTTGCAGGAGAGATACTAATAATTACAGACCTATTTGTTTGCTATCTTTAATTTCAAAAAATTTTGAAAAAGCCCTTGAGGCGGGGATTTTAGCTTTTCTGAACAGACAACATTTTTTCAGTTCTTGTCAGTATGGATTTAGAACTTTTCTCTCAACTGAAGACGCACTACTTGATTTCTGTACAGCGATTTACAAAGGTCTTGATGATAAGAAAAACTGTGCTGGCCTCTTTGTTGATATAACAAAGGCTTTTGACATGATTGATCACAATATTCTTCTGAAAAAACTGCATAATGTTGGCTTTCGTGGCTTAATTTACAATTGGTTTATGTCGTTTTTCAATTGCAGAAAGCAGATATTAAAAATTTGTAGCGAACTAAGTGACTCTAAATGTATAAATATAGGAGTTCCCCAAGGCTATGTACTTGGTCCGGTTCTATTTATAGTTTATATTAATTCTCTTTTTTCTCTAAATTTTGCTGGTAAAGTTACTGCTTTTGCCGATGATCAAGCCATTGGGTATACATCAGTTAACCCCCTTAATTTAATTGCAGATATAAATAATGACGTTTATTTACTGAGAGTTTGGTTTGCAGAACAACAGTTACTTGTTAGCAGGAAGACTAAAGTAATATATTTTAGCTTATGTAATATAGCATCGCCGGAAATTGATATAATTTTTCATGGTTATAATTGTTGTCGATTTAGATTAACATCGGATACGAGTCATGACCTAGGTTCAACCTATAACAGTAGAATTCCTTGCAGTAATAATTGCTTTGTTGTCGAAAAAGTTCCTTGCTATAAATATTTAGAAGTAATGGTTGATGAACATCTTACCTGGAACGCACACATTTCATTGTTGAAGAAATATCATTTTTCTTCATTACGATGCTTTTATAAACTAAGACATTTTTGTTTTGAAAGTACATTAACTAAAATATACTACGGGATTTTTCATTCTAGATTACAATATGGTGTGAGTGGCTGGGGAGGTGCTTATCTGAATAATATACGTCCCCTGTTAACCCTTAAATGCACAAGGTCACCGATTTTGACAGAAAAAAATCTATATTACGTAAATTTGAATAAAAATAAAGCTGCGTTTTTAGTTTTAAAAATTTTTTTTTTTTTAAGTTATTTCAAAAAAAGTAGTTGTATCTTTAAAGATACAATGTGCATTCACACACATCTAAAATTCCTATGAAAATTTATCAAAATAAAAGAAATGTTTTCAGAAATTTTGTAATAATTCATTTATTTTGAAAACTTTTATTGAATTTAGTACATTTTTATTAAGAGAACACTTAAAACTAAAATAATAAGCAAAAACAAAAAAAAAAATCTATAAAATCTAAAAAATAATAAGTTGTGGCAAAAAAGTTAATTCCTTGAAGTTCAAGAATTTTGCTCAAGATACAGCAAAACTTTTTGTTGAAAAATATAGTTGGTATTATATGCCAGCAACAGTACACAAAATACTGATACACGGAAAAGATATCATGGATGCGGCAATACTTCCTATTGGCATGCTTTCTGAAGAAGCTGAAGAAGCCAGAAATAAAGACTATAGAAATTATAGATAAAGGTTCTCCAGAAGGTGTGATAGAGTTGCAACAAATACAGATGTTTTTCATCGACTTCTAGTATCGTCAGATCCTATTATAAATAGCAATAGATGTTAGCCCCGTAAACAGGTTCTGGAACTTGATGATATAGTTACAGAAATGATAGATGATGAATAAAAGTCTATATAGTATAAATGCATGTATTGAAATTTATTTATAAAATAATTAGTTTTGGTAAAGAAACAAAAAGTTGTGGGAAAAAATATAATATGGGTTATATGGGCGGTGAGTGGTGGGTGTTAATTGAGGTAATAAAGGCTCTGTGCCAAATTTCAAAAACTTTGGCCCAAAAATACATTTTGGTTTCTATGGGCGGTGGGTAGTGGGCGTGGCCAATTTTAGTGAAACTTTATATTTTTATTAATTGAGGTAATGAAAGGCTCTGAGCCAAATTTCAAAAACCTTGGAACAAAAATAAATTTTGGGTTCTATGGGTGGTGGGTAGTGGGCGTGGCCAATTTTGATGAAACTTTATATTTTTCTTATTTGAGCTAACCACAGGCTCAGAGCAAAATTTCAAGATTCTACGAGCACTCCTTATATTTTTTGCCAAACATTGTATGAACAAATCCCACTGTGCGGCGCTTTATCTGAAGAGGCAAGCAAGACACAAGAAATTAAGAAAAACCCAACTTAACTGTACCCATAAATACTCGAGGATTATTTTAATACAGATTTAAAAAATGTTG
Source organism: Dichetophora obliterata (assembly GCA_963920525.1). Taxonomy (NCBI): domain Eukaryota; kingdom Metazoa; phylum Arthropoda; class Insecta; order Diptera; family Sciomyzidae; genus Dichetophora; species Dichetophora obliterata. The sequence goes on along the minus strand of OY986435.1, from coordinate 43,669,880 downwards.
TTGCTGTAAGAGGGAGTTTTAGACATTGATAACATATGCAAAAAAACTATACTGATATTTTTGACCATGTCTTACTGGTACCCTACAATTGCTGGGTCCCAAAAGGCTGAGTGAAAGACAGTGGATATGTTTAGAAGAAATTTTGGTAGGATTAATAATAGAACCAGCTCATAAATTCGACTCTAGAGGCTGATTCGGGAGAAATATTAGTTCTACTGGTCAAATTTTTTCCAAGTGGTTCTTTCAGTGTAGCTACAGAATAACAAAGTTTGTTAATTTTCATATGATAATAGTAAAAGGCTTGTGTTTCCGTTCAAGTACACAAACTTAAATAATTAAAAAATAATATACAAATCATTTACGCTATGCATCTTTATTAATCTGTTTTCTCAAATTTATCGTGTAAATTGAATAATCTGCATTTCATTAAATTTTGTTTGTATAACACAATTATTCCTCTTTAAATTTTTGTTATTACTTATTAATTTTAGGGTCTTTTTTTGTTGAAACTAATAAATAAATAAATCTACGCTACAGTACGAGAACATACGCTACCTCAGAGTTGATTTTCAGGTTCACAGTTTTACAAGCAGTTTGTCAAATTTCGATCGCAGGCGATACTAGTTTTAATTAAATGGCATCACTTTTTAAATTGAAAAGTACCTAATATTAAAAAAGTTAAACTGTTTTAAAATTTTTTGAATTTTTGTTAATGTTATGTACACTTTTTATTCTATAATAATTATTATTTAAAAGTCTCGATGATAATTATTTAAAATGTTTGCTCTTTTTAACCACTTTGGCTGCATCTTACCATGATTTGTCAACCATGACTTATTTTTGCTACGTAAATTAATTTTATTTTTCCGCTTCTTACTGAACTTTTTCAGAATTAAACTTTTCTAACTTTTTTTATTAACAGTAAGGATATTCTTGATTTCTTTATTTTGAGTTATTTGGTTTTCTTTCATTCAATATGGTAAATTTGTTTATTGGTTTCAGCTTTATTAGTGCACCTTTTAACTTCTTTCTGGTTTTCATATTTCAAGTCAAGCAAATAATTAAAAGCTTGTTATTTTGCTTAGGTGTATATCTATATCTATACTATTGTATAAAAGGAGACTCACGAAATTTCATCCAGAATAAGCTCGGCAACCGCTGAACCAATTTTGATAATTCTTTTTTTATTTGATTTCTATGATAATATAGATTGTTATAGCTTACCAAGCTTTTCGAAAAATGTATTCTTTAATTATTGCAAAATCACGCATTTTATTTGATGCCTTCATTCAACCAGCAGCACAATATAACAGCGAACAAAGCTTTTCTCTCTTTGTCGAGAGAGCTTCTCTCAATATAACACGACAGCCATGTTGTGTAGTTAAGCTGAATTTACTGATAACCTTCAGCATGTTTTTGTGTGAATTAAAATAACGTTAATCAAGTTGAGAGCGTGCAGAAATTTTTCTCTCTGACTGAAAACTTCATATGAAAAAAACTTTCAAAACATGCTGAAGATGATCAGTAAATCCAGCTTTACTTTCAGGGAGATTCTTGCTTTCATACAGTGTTAAATAATTTCCTTTGTTAATGTTTTGAGGGGAGTTGCCAGAATTTTGTTATGAGCATAAATTATGTTTTGCAGCCTTGCCAGCCAGCTTTTCCCCACTTGAGATTGTGTTAGTCTATCTACACGAATATATAAAAGCGTTGTGACACTGCACGGACGTTTGACAATCACGCAAGAACCAATGAACCGATTAACACGATATAATTATTAAACGATTTACTATTCCAACTTTATCGTAATATGCTATGTTAGATTTGCCATGTCTACTTTCCATGCCCACTTTTTGCAAAAAATGCTATATTTCAGACGATTTTGGTCGTATGAGGCTAGAATTTGGTAATCTACGTTGTATGGTTACTTTCGCTAACTTTACTTTAAATGGGAATGACCCACTTTAGTTAAGTCCACTTTTTGGGGGATAAGCTTGGAGTAAAGCAAAGCGCACTAGGTTTAAGCTCAATTAAGCTGAAATTCTGGCATTCTATTGTTTCGAATATGAGATGGTTTAAGTGAAAAAATGTTGCCACACCCCCATTACCGCCCAGAATTAATAAAAAATGTTATAATTCAAACGGTTTTAGTTGTTTTAGACTAAAATTTGATAATTTAGTTCATAAGGCTACTTTTGGCAACTGTACTAAAAATGGCGAATATATAAATTTTTTTTTCCGACCAGCATGAAAATTCGTATATAGCAGTAAGGTGGTCTGCGGTAGGACAGCGTCTGCCGGGCAATACTATACATCAATAAAAATGTATATATCAGTAAATTCTGATCGTCATGCATTGATGTTTCAAACGGAAACGTCTAGCATGTGTTTTGTTCGAAGGTCAATTTACACTTTTACAAATTCACAAAACGATCACAAAAATTCATTGAATTGGGTCAGGATAAATTCTACTATAACTATAACGTTAACTATGAATATAAAGATAAGGAAATAGATTAAAACATAGATTTATGTATATAACTTTGGATTAGTTTGAAATATTTGAAATAACTTTCACAGAATAATTTTTGAAGCTATATTTGAAAATGTTTTTCACATAAATTATTTTTTAAGCTGAAGCGCATTGCAAAAAATATAACAACATTTTAAGCAAATTAGTTTTCATCAAAAAATCATAGGAGGGGAGGAGGCCTATGATTTTAAATGATAGAAACTGTTTGTGTCAAAATAGAACAATTTTTGCAGGTAAATTATGTTATATGAAAGAATAAGGAAAATTTAATAAAAATAAAAATTAAAAAAATTAAAATAAATTAAAATTTAAAAAAAAAATTAAAATAAAAAGGATATGTACAACAAAAGCAACTCCTGGCCTATTGTTTAGTACAGGTTGGATATTTTAGAGGTTTTTTTTAAAACAATACAAAACATTGCATTGGTGAGGTAGCGGTAAACCTTTTCTCATTTTCCCAATTTACTTAATTTCTTAATTTACATAACGTTCAAACAAAGAAAATTGGATGAAAATCGATTTGAAAATGGCGGAAATGTTTGCTTGCTAAGTCAAAACATGAAATTTCAATCGTTTTTTTCTCATTCTGAGGCTTATGAGTTATACTGAGAAAATATAGTTTTCTCTATAGTTTTGAGATATCGCAAGAATTTTAATGTCATAATAACAGGTTTTTTTAAAAAATACCTAATACCCGTACAAAATATTACCGAAAAGAAAATAAAATTACCTTTAATTTTTTTAATCAACGACTGTCCATTCAAAAATGCATTCTTATGCATTGAGAAAGTCTATAGTTTTTGAGATATTGCCAAAAGTGCGATGTCGTTATAACGTTTTTTTTTTTAAATTTAAGAAGAATTGTTGTTTGGCCGAAGCCCAATAACAACAATTAATAACTGAAGAAGGCCGATTAACTGCAACAATTTAAGAAGAATATAAATTATTTTCAGAATATATGTAAACAATTACATTTTTGATTAAAAATTTTAAAAATTTTTTACCCAAATTTTATTCTAACGCTATTATGCAGGACTTTTTCAAAAGTAAAAAAAAGAAAGCCAGGTAAATTTATGTCATCATAACAATTACCGTTTAAATAAGTTTTTCAAATTAAATAAAGTAATTTCTTAATATATATACCATTTTTTCATAATTAAACAAAACAAATGCAATAATTTTTTGTATTTCATATTTGTTTTAATAACACTAAATATTTTCATTTTAAGATTTAAAATTTTTACATGTTATTCAATATTTTTATCGCAGGCGAAGCAGCGGGTATTTGCTAGTTAACAATCACTTTGCTTATTTTTCAAAGGTGGACTATTTTTTGTTTTAAAAAAAATAAACAAAACACACACACTCACGTATTTTATAATCTTCACTTCTTATTTATGTTTTAAACTTATTCATTTCACCTATAAAAAAGATATATTTTTTTATGTATCAAGTTATTGTTTATTTAACTGTAGCAGAGAAATTAAATATTTGCCTCTTATCAGAAGTTGTTAATAACCAAAGCTGTGGCATTACTGTTGTTTGTTTTTTAATTAATCCCCCATGTAATCTAACTTGTATGTTAAATTCTCTCTCTATCTACGTTTCCCTACAGCTAAGTCAGTGTTATTTTATACTAGTGGCATAAACTTTACGTAGATATGTAAATTTCCAAACCTACCTACATGTGATGCACAGACAAAAATTTCCCATATTTTATATTTTTTTTGTGCATAATTTTGCCATGAGCCTTTTAGAATTTAGCAATTATTTTAGATAAGCTGCATGCTATATAAATTTTAATATACATAGTTAGTTGAACAAAGTGGAAAAAAATGTAAAAGCATTATGAGAATTTAATGATAGTTGTAGAAGTTTCTGAGGTTCTACATTTGAACAAGTTGAATAATCATTTAAGAAGACGCAACAATCAAAACAGTTAAAGTTCTAGAACTCAAAGATATAATTAATTGCTAGTCTTTCATAACAATTGCTGTTTCTAACTCAAACACTAGTTAAAAACTACACTCCAACTCATCACGTTTGACACAGTTTAATTTCTGAATATATATATAGGTTTAACTTTTTAATTAGCAAACAGAGAAAACAAAAACAAATTACGTTTTACAAATGTCTTTTATATTTATATTACAAAAATATTTACGTTAACAAAATATCAATAAAGTTTTAATCATTTTACGATTTAAGTCACAAAGAAATTAATAATTATTACGAATCAGTATTTTTTAATTTATTATATTTTAACTTATATTTCTAGTTAATATTTAAAAAATATTTTTTTGTACAAGTTAGACAAAAGGACAGTATCCCACACTGGTTCAAGCTCTACAAAAATATCTGGGTTACCAAATAATACCAGATAATTCATTAAAATCAAGAGATATAGGACGTATACGGGTTTTATCTCAGATATTGGACTAAGAGGGGATCTTTAGTGCCATGAAGGAGCACAATAGATCTTAACGCCGCAGTTCAAATCCCAGCAAAAATAAAAATTATTAAACAAAAGCTCACAATAAAAATGATGTAAAAAATCAAAGAATAATGAATGATTCAAAGAATAACGTGAAAAATGATATAATGATTTTGAACGACAGGAGATGCAAAAAAAAGTCAATGAAATGTAGAGCAAGTAGTGGTCTATTTTGACCCCTGGTGAGTTTGGGGGTAATTTTGTGTTTTTCGGAGATTGTTTCACTAAAAATTGTCTTGCAACGAAATTTTTATTAAGTAAAGCCTTTGACAAAAGCGTTTTAAAGCAGTATTTAATACATGATTACACGAATGATTTTAAATATTTTATATACAACATTATTTCCCTACACTTATAATTGAAATGGAAGATCCCTTCAGTGAAAAATTGTACTAGTTTTTAATTAAACTAGTAAGCTCACTAATTAAAATAAAAATAGTCAAAAAAATACTAGCTGTCAAACTAGTCAAATCTTTCTAACCAAAAAGTTACTAGATAAGTTACTATCTGTATTCCAGCTAGTTCAAAAATACAAGCTGTTTCACTAGTTATAAAAGAAATAGTTGCTTTATTTAAAGTTTACTAGTCGCATTTTAACTAGTTATAAATTGCATAAATTTGTAAACATTAAATAAATTGAATTTTTAGTTTTAAATACAGTGACAATTGAGGATGTGATGGATGTCATTTTGCGGATGCAGATCTGTAAAGAGCCTTTCTTAAGGATACGGATAGTTGAAATGCATATCCACGGATGCGGATGTTTTTAATTAAGTTGTAAATATATTTTTTATAATTGTTAGTGTTTATTTTATTAACTAAAAATATCTTTAGAAGGCAGTTCAGGCTCTTCATGTCTTTCTCGAAATAACATTTTTCGACCTCATTGACGTTATCACAAAAAAAGTATTTAGCCGTTCGGACTAAAATTTAAAATATTATTGTACATACATATGTGTATGTAGTACAATTGTATATATTCAATAATATTCAACCAATTTTTGATGCGACCTTACAAAAAATAAAAGTTAAAAAATGTGCTACACTTTGCCATTTTGTTTTGTTTTTGCCCAAATGTGGAATGTGTGTGTCAATATTACTTAAAAGTTCAAATAAAAGTTCAGTTTTTAACCTTTTAAAAAAAAAATTAAAAATTTTCGATTGCTTAAAGTAAGGTAAAAAATAATAAAAAAAAAAAACATTTATAACAAAAAAACATTAAAGCAGATCTTTTAAATTCGTATAACTAAGTATAAATATTGAATGTGCAGCTTTTTAAAAATAACAATCTGCTTAAAAATAGAAATTTAAATATAGTTTCAATAGTACAAGCAAAGATTATATAGTATAAAGATGTGCCACGTAGAACATTAAAAAGTAACAAATATTTTTCAGATCATTACGTAAGCTTTTGTAAGCGAGATGAAAAAGCTTTCTTGAGAGAAAAGTTTCCAATCCTTGCATGCACATTCTCTCTGCAATGCTCTTTCGCTCTTCACTCCACAATGCTTCACAGCATAGATCACTAGCGAGAGTCGAGAAATTTAATGTTGTAATTGTTTTTTCCGTTGTTGTTGTTGGAACCAAGCATGCTCTCGTTCGAAAGTATATCTCCTGCATTGCAGAAGATCCACCCTCAACAAAGGGCAGTGGCTGATTGCTATCCGAGAGAGTGGAATTTTGTGCAAACAATCTAGCCAATAGGTTCGCTTTATCAGCCGAGTCAGTGAAGATTTGGTCATCTTTTAAAAGAGCTGGAATCGATGACGATGTCTGGTTCTTAACTCTTTTAACAAATGACCAAAAATTTTTGCTCCCTTTGGGGCAGAGAAGAACCTGTTCTCGAATGCGAGCTTCGTGCAGAAACTTTTCGCGTTTTAAAATTGCATTACAGCGATTCCTTGCCTCGATGCGAAGTCTTTTAGTATCAGTATTCTTGTTAGAACGCCAATTCTGAAAAGCTTCCTCTTTGGACCTGACTGCAATCCTGCAAGTCTCATTAAACCATGAGTGGTCTTTTGGTTTAATGCTTCTCATCTTATTGGGGATGAAAGACCGCATACCCAATAGAATAATTTCTTGTACCATGACAGCCGCGGCATTCACATTTCTATCAGCGAAACATAATTTCCAATTGAAGCTGCGATAAAAATTATTTAATGCAGTCCAATTTGCCTTTCCATAAAACCATGCAGTCCTCTTCGGGGCTTTAGGCGTAGAGGTGCAGGGGTTAGAATATGGAAAAACAGCGGATATGGTACAATGGTCCGAGTTACCAAGAGGTGCGTTGACACTCACATCATATTTTTCATGATGTGAAGTCAGAAAAAGGTCAAGGATATTATGGCTTTGCAAATCACTTTGGGGGAAAAAAGTGGGTTCCTTCACTAGTTGAATCAGTTGGTTCGATTCAGCAAATAGCTCAACATATTGTCCAACAGGTGTCAATGGGCCCGAGTGACGTAACCAAGCCGGGTTGTGGACATTGAAATCGCCTGCTACAACGATCTCACTGTCAGGAAACAACCCCAAAATATGCGTAATCGAATCAGAGAGAGAGTCCAGTTTGTTAAAAGTGGGCTCCCTTCCTAGATTCGGACTTCTATAAATAAAGCAGAAATGTAGCAAGTGAGAGCGAAGCCTGAACCTAACCCACATTGAGCTAAACTCTGGATCGGTCACGTTCAGACTCCGCTCACACTGGTACGCTACATCTGTTCTTATAAAAAGGGCAATGCCCCTATGCAAAGAAAACAATGGCAGTAAGCGATACCCAGGTATGTGAAAATCCAGTGGATCTGCATCCTCGGCCACCCGGGTCTCGCTCAGTGCCATTATTTGAGGCCTATGTAGAGTACAATGTACATAGACCGAGAAAAAATTCGCCCTCAGTCCACGAACATTGCAGAAATCTATGCGAAAATGACCCGACATTTCCGCACCATGCAAAAATCAAACAAATAAGGGCATACAAGGTAATTAGTTACGGCTGCAAGAGAGCTACACAATATGAGCAATATAAAAAGTACTGAAGCAAGTGTTATGCCTTTACTTCAGCACAATTCAGCCCACCGTGCAACCCTACTTACAAACGTAACTAATGTGAAAGGATGGGGGAGTTGACGGAACCGAAAAAAACAACAACAATAACTTACACGGCGAGGAGCATAGAAAAGCCCCTCTCGTGGTCAGCAAAAAAAAACTCAAATGCTGTCCAGCGATGTTTGCATTATTTTCATGATGATTTCCTTATTTTGTGCGAAGCAGATTTTTCTTATTCACTGCTTGCTATTAATATTGACTATTTTTTATTGACTCAGCCAGAGCAGTAAAATCTGCATATATATTCATAATCTTAAGGAAAACTGAAAAACGGCATACAAATCCATCCAATGAATTCAAAATTGTTTATAAATAAAATTTTTAATTCAGACTGAATTTTAAAAAATTGATTAGTAATTAATTTTTTATTCATATGAATTAACTATTTTTTTATTCATATGAATGCTATTTGCAAAGAATGCAATTCAAAAAGAATTTCAAATTTTTCAATAATGAATTTATTGTACATTATTATTTTTTGATTCATTGCCTATTCATGTGTTATTCATTATTAATTTTATAGTCATTATTAATTTTTTTCTTTACTATCCATTTGGTTCATTATTCAAAAGTGGATAACAAGATTTTTTTCATTTTATTTATTATTCAAAAGTGAATGAAAAATTAGAAATGAACGAAATTTATAATAAAGTAAAAATTAATAATGAATAAAAAAATTAATAATGAATAAAAAATTAATAAAAAATTAATAGCAAGCATTTTATTCATAAAATAGTAGTGAATAACAAAATTTTTTGTTCATTGTATTTTTTATTTAAATGTGAATAACAAATTAATAATAGTGGTAAACAATTTGAAAAAAAGTTTGCGCGACCAAAACGAATTGCTAGTTCGATTATTTTTTCTAGATAATAATAATCATTAAGACTTTTCAGGTTGGTTCGATTTTTTTCTAGAAGAATTTTTCGACTTTTTTGAGTTTTGAAAAATATTTCCCCAGTTATGATCCTATACCTCCAAAAGTATTAAATTATTTTACAAGTTTTATAAATATTTACAAATGCGACATTTATACCTTTTATTTGAGCTTTTATTTATGCGATTATTTTAACAATTTTTGTAGACATTTTCTGAATACTACATTTGTGAAAGAGTTTAAAATATACCATTTATTTATACATCTAGAGAATTATGCATTAGAAAATTTATGCAAAAATCGTTAGATCAATACAAATGATAGCTTAAATGAAAGACATGAACGTCTTATATAATGGACACACATATGGTATCGATACCATAGTATTGAAAACATAATGAGCATACCATATGTATGTCAGTGTATACTAGCTATAAACCAGCTCACGAAGCTAGTATCGCACCTCATTCATGGTTTACGAAACACTACAATTTTTCATGGTTTCGCCATACTAACATACCTTTTTTGACTTGCCACCCTGATATTACTATAGTTCAACTGATATCAGCGCCTTTTTCTAATAGCGACAAAAATTCTAACTACAATATATAAAAGTCATAAAATCGAAAATTTTTAATTTGAAAACAAATTTAACTCAAAGTAAATAACTGCCTATACATAATTGCAATTGTAACCGCAAACAGTTCAGTCGTTTTTAACCCGCTCTTACATTTAACTTTCAAGAATTTGTGCTTGTTTCTTTCGGCTTGCAATTTTAATCACCTAAAATTAAATAAAAAAAAAACAATAAAAATTATCCAAAAGACCTTTGTAAAAAATTAAATAAAGTAAAAAAAAGCACACACACATTTCACTGGATTAATAGTTCATTGTGCTATTCTATTTGTTCTCTGACCTATATATATGTGCAGTTGCGTATAAGTGTGCCGCGAAAAAGTGTGAATATCGCAATAAAGCAACAACATTAACAATAAGAAAAAGTGTGAATATTGCAATTAAGCAAAAACAATAACAATAAGAGAAACAGCCCACTCCAACTTTTAAGTGCACCTGAAATAAGTGCAAATATCAAAAGTAAAAAAAAAACTTTTTATAAACAACCAAATAAAGTAAACAACAAACAATGGAACCTGCTTGTGCCAAAATTAACTGCTCTATTGAGGACAAAGGTGCAATTAAGCTAAGTTGCAATGGTCTTTGCGGAAAATCTCACCACGGCACTTGTGTGGGAATGACTAAAAGAAGTTTAAACTACTTTCAAGAATACACATCACATTTTAAATTCTTCTGTGATGAGTGCATGGATCTATCACTATCCCATGTTATGCTCGCCATAAAATGTCTTAGCGACTCCTTGAACGTGATGCATTCGGCTAATAAGCAAGTCATCAGTAAAATACCGAATTTCGAAATAATGACTCACGTATCCGATGATCTTGCAAGGGTAGAGTCCATCTGCAAAGAAAATAACTCGGATATATCAAATGTTTCTAAAAACTTAAGAATTCGAACTGATTTAGTCAAAGATAGCGAAAAAAATTTTATTTGGAAAACGGCCATAAGCGAGCTTAATATAGAAGTAAAAAAAAGCCTCGACGTTTTAAAAAACGATAATACAGCCAAAAATATACTGAGCATGCTAACATCTTTGCGCTATGATGTGGATATCGCACTTCAGTCAGGCAAACCTAGGCTTGCCAGATGGTACAAATCCGACTGGATTGTCCAGTTATTTTGCTCTTATCCAGTTATCCAGTCAAAATGAAATTTGTCCAGTTTTTTCGCCGTCGTCAAGTCAAAATGAAATTTGTCAATAAAAAATATTTTTCCAGGAAAAAATATTTTGACTGAATTAATTATTGTTCGCTTCGAGATATTGCACAAAATAAGACATCAGCTGGTTCCCTACAAGAAATGCATAACCGAGACTAACTTATATAACCGTAATATGACTAGTTATATAACCAGTAACTAGGTTATACAACCAGTCATATGACTAGTTAGTAGCTGTCACTTTTCTTGTAGGGTCGTTTGCGTGGTCTCAGCACTATTACCGCCTTTAAATCGATTAATTGCAATTAATCGACAATGTGTGCTCATCACTGGCGAAAACATAAACAAATCAGTCGGCAGGTCGGAAAAAATTTTGCGTGAGAATTAAATAATTTATTATGTATTGAAAATTATTTTAAGTTAAATATTATCAGGTTGTAATCGATGGCGACGGAGAGCGAAGAAGAAGCGATTCCCAGTAAAAGAAGATACACAAGTTTTTGCGACAAATGGATGACTGATCCATTATTTTCGAAGTGGGTCGTAAAAAAAGATGAATATACTGCTTTTTGCAAATTGTGCCAAATGGAATTCTCCATTAAATATGAAGGATCGCGAATGTTATTGAAGCATACAAGAACACAAAGACATACCAAAATTGAATCTGCACATAAAGTGTCGCAGAGTATTTCCAATTTTATTACCCCAAAGCAATTTAAAGAAGAAGAACTAATTTCCAGGGCTGAGCTGGCTAGTGTATACCACAACGTTAGGCATGGGCTAAGTTACAATAGTTTAGACTGCCAATTAAAGCTTAGCTCTACAATATATTGCGACAGCAAGATTGCTGCAAAAATGTCATGTGGACGAACTAAAGGTGCAGCGATCGTAAGAAACGTACTATCCCCATATGTACAAGAAAATATTTCAAAGGAGTTAAATGAATGCAATTTTTTTTTCGGTAAGCAGCGATGCCTCCAATATTGGAAATGTTAAAACTTTTCCCTATGCTGTCCAGTATTTTGACGCTGAAAAGGGAATTCAGAAGAAAATTTTAGATTTTTATGAAGACCCTTAGGAACAACATACAGATATATTTGAAAAAATTATTGCAATAACTAAGGAACACTCTTTAAGTTTCGAAAAAATTTCGGCTTACAGTGCTGATAATGCAAATGTCAATTATGGTGTCCATAAATCTGTTTTTAAAAAACTTCAGCACATAAACCCTCGTATTGTAAAAGCCAATTGCAATTGCCACATAATCAATAACTGTATTAAGTACAGCCTCAATTCTATGTCTGTATATATCGAAAATATTGTTATCAAAGCATATAATGAATTCAGCTCTTCGGCAAAAAAAACTGAAAAATTAAAGGGATGTTATGAATTTGCAGGCATTGAATATAAAAATTTACTTAGGCACGTACCAACCAGATGGCTTTCTCTGCTACCAGCAATCGACAGAATGGTGTATAGTTGGCCAGCAGTAAAGCGATATTTTTTGCAAAAAGGTAAAGAAAATACCCAAAAACCTTTGTGGGATTTTATTGCTCGTGATGTACCACCTGATGATATTATAAACGATGATGATGAATGCAAGTACGAGGGAATATCGGAGGCATATCTATTTTTTATACATAACGTAATGCAAGAATTTAATGTAGCCACATTAAGTTTAGAAAGTGATTCAAGTACAATCACTGATATACACGCCATAATGTGTAAACTTTTGAATAGCTTGAAGAGCTGTATCAAAGATGAGTTTTACGGCAGTAAAACTATTTCCATTATTAAACACCTTTCAATTGAGGATCGCAATTTCTTCAAATCAGAAGCAAACTCTTTTTTGGAATCTGCTGTGATTTATTTGGAGCAGCGATATAACTTTCAAAATGATTCACTCTACAACCAAATGTCAGCATTAAATTTAAAGGATACCCTCATCTCATGGAACGATCTATCTGAACTACCAAAGAAAATAAAACTTGATAATCAAATTAATATAGATAAGTTATATATAGACTATTGTTGCCTTCGAGAGGTTTTTGGCCAGTTACCAAAAGATAGCTCGAATGATAAAATATGGTCATATTTTTTTAAAAAGTGTGACAAAAATATCCACAAAGATTTATTTGACTTAGTATCTTTTGTATTTTCAATACCAATCAGTAACGCTTTTTGTGAAAGAGTATTTAGTGTTTTGGACAATTTATTTTCAAAAGAAAGACAGCGAATGAATTTTGATCTCATCAAAGCAGAAGTTATGATAAGAATTAACTGCGATGAAAATTGTGATAATTTTTACAATTTTTTATTGAAACCTGAAGCTTTGCATTTAGTAAAATCTGTTGCAAAAAATACCAAATACATGTGGCAAAAGAAATAATTTTCCAGATGTAATTATTTATGTACTACATAAAACCAAGACTTTATTTTGTGCTAGAAAGGCTGAATTATTTTTTTTTTGTTTTGTTATTCCAAATGGTATACGACTTTTTTACGTTATAAAGACTGAAAGTATTCACTTATGTTTTTTTGTTCTTTATGTAGTTTTAAAAAATAAATAAAATGCTCTTGTTAAAAAGATCAATTCTTACACATGTTCATTTATTTTTTATAAAATCTGAAATCAACGGTATAGAAAAATGTGGTTTAACTGAATATACTTCAAAAATGACCCATATATACATGTATGATTTGCGATTTTTGTCATTTTGTACGACAAAACCGAAAAGATATATGATTATAAAACTTAAAGAAATGTCAAGTTTTTTTTCGAAAAATCGGGCTAAATCCAGTTATTTTATTGGAATGTGCAGTTAAACGCCAATTTAGATCTGGCAAGCCTAGGCAAACCCCAACCATCACCTCCGCAATCAGATCCAATGCTGGAAATATTACATCAAAAAATAAGTGATATCAGTGATGATTTTGAAGTGTTTCGAGTGACGTTTGCAGATGTAATGGATGAAATAAGATCTGCACCCAATAGATCTGAAAAAAGTTATCCACAAGCCTCTCATCATAACTCTTCCTCTATTTTCGAGGAAATAATGGAAGCATCTATTCGTTTGCCACAGGTCACCTCTTTACCAGCTAATCTGAATTCTTTAACTGCCTATGACACTACGGAACATATAACACCGATTGCTACTCCTCAAAGTGTTACAATGAATCCACCCCAAATCGGATCTCCACCATCAACAGTACCCACAATAGCTCATTATATTCGTTCATCAACAATTTCTCCAAAACAAAACAAAAATACCAATAACTCACAACCTGGATCTCCCTCTGCCACTTCACCTTGCGACTCACCACCAATTGCAGCCCCTCGTACCAACTTAATCCATAAGTTTGGAACGTCATGGACTTCAACTCAATGGCAGAATAGAATAAAGAAACTCCATGATTCTAATGAAATTGACAAGACCACTCTGTTCATTAAGGGCCCATCAGTTAAAACAACTATATCCTGGATGAGCACTTACTTTCGTAATAAATTTGGCATATCTATTACAAACTGTTCAAAGATATCCAATAAAGCAAAAAAATTCTGCAGTTTCAAACTAAACATCCCAAGTCAATATGCGTGGATGTTCTTGAACAACAGCGGTGAGAGACACGGCGAATGGTTAATAACCGAATGGACGAATAAGCCTGGGAAAAAGTCTAAGAAATCAAGATCTTTACAAAGTTCTGGCAGTTCAAGAATCGAATCTTCTGAAAGGAATCCTAACATTAACAAGAATCCATTATCTAAAAGTAATTATAGTTCTTGCTCTAACTCTTTTCCGTATATAAATTCCCGTCCTAACTCTAAATCTAAGTTAAACTCTTATTCTAATTCTAATCTTAATTCTAAGAATCCTCTATATAAAAGAAATGTAAACCTACCTGTTCTTGAATCCAAACCTTATTCATCAAACAAGTTTGTGCAACCTAATTCCCACCATAATTCAGATTCTAATTGGAATCTGAAAACTAGCATTTTCCCCATATTTTCTCCCATAATTAACCAGAATACGGCTTCATCTTATAATAAAATGATTACTGGAAGCAATCTAGCATCTAAACCGCCAACTCATCAAACAGGTAAACGGGTTTCATTTAATCTTAACAATAATGAAACCAATTGTGAGAAATATCCAAACTTTATCCATTCTCATACTCTTAATCCTTCACCACCAACCGGAAGTGGTTTACCAAAACCATCTTCTGTTTCAAATGAGCTTTGCAATCAACCTGGTAGTCCTACGTCATTTTTAGACCCCCTACTTCCTCCAAAAGTGAAATTGACACTAAACTCTTGCGAAGGCACTGAGAGCAGATATGCCCTTTCTCGCCTCAGGGAGAACAACGTTTATAACAATGTTCGCCTGTATCTCGCTTATATGTATAAAGCCCCTGATTCAACATGCATTGAAGGCAAGACCAAAACTAATCTTAGAGTATTAATTCAGCAAGAAGGTCTTCCTACCGGTGTTGAAGACTTGCGTAATTTATTTGTCCGCTTTCACGAGCACCTGGGTGTAACGGTTGATCAAGTCAAGGTGGATCTGGAAACCTATGGCGCTCATGTCAGAGCTAAACATGTTTCTCTTCTTCAAAAATCTCGTAAAGAGCAACAGCAATATTATCGTTCCTAACTCTTCTTTCTTAAATATATTCTACCATAACTGTGGCGGCATGAGAAGCAAATTAAACAAATTTTATGTTGACGCTAAATCATGCCACTTCAATGTCCTAGTATTCACTGAGACATGGCTAAACGAAACCTTCAATAATGAGGAAATTCTTGATAGCAATTGGACTGTCTTCAGAAACGATCGGGACTACTCCTCAACAGGTCTTTCTCGAGGAGGTGGTGTCCTTGTAGCATCTCACAATTCCCTTTCAAGTGAGCTAATAGACACACCTAACCATAAACTGTTCGATCACCGAATTATTAGAGTTTGTTCAGGTAAAAGTCTCAATGTGTACATAGGTGTCGTTTACATTCCTCCCGGCTCAAGTGAAACAACATACAACGAGCTATGTGAAACACTGACCACCTTTACCTCCTCCCTAAAAGAGGAAGATAAAGTTGTTATTCTTGGTGACTTTAATCGCCCAAATATATCTTTTGTCACCGACGAAAACGACAACTTTCTTCTTCCTGTAAATCTTTCTAATGCCATAGACTTCAACTTACTTAGCACCTTTTATGGCAGTGACTTGCAGCAAGTCTCTTCTGTACAAAATCAGAATGGCAGATGGTTGGACCTAATTTTTACTAACTCGTATGAAGAAGTGAAGGTTAGTCCATGCATGGGAGCAGAAAATTTACTAACTAACACTGTTCATCATACAGCCTTAAAAGTTGTTTTCTCTGCTAATGACATCAACTTTACCCAGTCTTATAATAACACCATTGCGTACGATTACCTCAACGCCGATTATGAAAGAATAAAATGTTATCTTAGTTCTCTAAATTGGAATCATATTCTATTCAATTTAGATTTAGACAGTGCTGTCTCTATATTTTATCAGCACATTTTTACCGCTATCGAAAGTTATGTGCCAATAATAAAGAAAAAGAATAAGCTCACAGAACCATGGCTAGACAACAATCTCAGATTTTTGAGGAATCAAAGAAATAAAATCTACAAACTTCTCAAAAACACTGATAATATAAGCGATGAACTGAAGCTTAGATATGACGAGCTATCAAGAGAGTTCTCTATCAAGTCAGAAGAAGCGTACAAGTTGTACACGAACATCATCGGAGAAAAAATTGTCCAAGAGCCGAGAAAATTCTTTGACTTTGTTAACATGAAGCGCAAATCTAGCGGCTATCCATCGTCTATGTTTAAAGGTAATGTCACTTCGTCCAATTCTCTTGAAATAAGCAACTTGTATGCCGATCACTTTAAGGAGGTCTTTTGTCTTCCTACCACCTTATCTGAAACTTCTCCTAGCTCAACTATTATAGTTGATAGTTTATATTTAACCCAGGAAGAGATTTCTAATGCAATAAAAGAACTGGATATATGAAAGGGACCAGGACCAGACTTAATACCTACAAGCTTTTTGGTACGATGTTTAGACCAACTGCTATTGCCATTACACATAATCTTTAACGAATCACTGGTTTGTGGGACATTTCCTTCATATTGGAAATCATCCCATCTTACGCCAATTTACAAGAATGGTGATAAAAGATCAGTTGAAAATTATAGAGGCATAGCAATCTTGTCAGCCATTCCAAAACTTTTTGAAAAACTTATTTGTGAAAAGCTAACAAGTTTCATTAACCCTCGTCTAAATGTGCAGCAACACGGGTTCCGAAAAGGGCGATCTACCACCACTAATCTCATGATTATGTTATGAGATGTTTTAGTCAAAATGGAAAAAGGGCACCAAATAGATGCTGTTTATACTGATTTCAGTAAAGCTTTTGATCGAGTTGATCACAACATTCTTATATATAAGTTAGAAAAATTTGGTATTGCGGGGTCCATATTAAGTTGGCTAAAATCATATTTAAACGGCAGATCCCAGTTTGTTAAATTCCAGGGAGTTCTATCGAAAAAAATTACAGTCTCCTCGGGAGTTCCGCAAGGTAGTCATCTTGGTCCTCTTCTTTTCAACATATTCATATCCGATCTGTCAGAAGCTCTTAACGATATCCCACATCTTATGTATGCAGATGATTTAAAAATGTACTATTCAATTCAATCAGATGTAGATGTAAATTTTTTGCAATCAAAATTGTTGTCTCTTGAGCAATGGTGTTTTCAAAATAAACTACATCTTAATGTCAATAAATGCAATGTTATTAGCTTTTCTCGTAAAAACAACGTAACATTACATACCTACCACCTCAATAGTATCGAACTAAAAAGGGTCAACCATATAGTGGATCTTGGAGTTGTCTTAGATTGCAAGATGCGCTTTAATCTGCACTATGATAAAATTGTGTCCAGGGCCAGCAAACAGCTCGGTTTTATAAAAAGACATGCAAATGAATTCAAGAATATATGGGTCACTACATCCTTGTACCGTGCATTAGTGCGCCCAATACTTGAATATGCATGCATAATTTGGAATCCATCTTTCGATTCCCATAGAGAAAGAATTGAGTCTATTCAAAAGCAGTTCTTACTATACGCGCTTAGAGATATGTACAACCCCCATGATTATTGTAGCCTTCCATCATATGAACATAGACTCAGCCTTTTAAATTTGATGCCACTATCAACAAGAAGATCGTTATTGGGCTCATGCTTCACATTTGATGTAATTAATGGTGCTATTCACATCGAATATATTTCTAATATGATTTCCTTTAACGATCCAATTAGGCGCACTAGGCATACTCGATTGTTAACTGAATATCAGCACCAAACTACATATGCAAATAATGAACCCATCAATCGTTGTTGCAGAGAATTTAATAATATCCCTATATACTACTCACCTTCTATGTCCAAATCCTCTTTCAAGCAAACCCTATATAAATCACTCAGCAATCAGAATTAACACAGGCCTCAGATAAACTACATACATGTATGGATTTATATGTATAAGCATTTAGTTTAATAAATCAAAATTCTTTAACATCCCTCTCCAAATCTCCCATTTACGTCCTTTTGTCCTTATAGTCTTTAAGAATAATATATATACATCGTATCTTAAGTGTGTATATAGTCTCTCTTGTTTTCCCTCCTCTTCTCTTAGTTTTGACATGGTTTTTGAAATCATGTCAATCCGGTGGGCGGAGTATGCTCACTAAGAGCACCAAATAAAAAATAAAATAAAAACAAGGAAAGGGGAGAAGAAAAACAAAAAACTTAGTAATAAGTAAATAAAACCTGTTAGAATAAGTTAGAATAAGTAATTTGCATTGCCTTGTTTGGCCAATAAATAAAATAAATAAATAAATAAAATAAGAGCTCGCCTTCTTCTCTTGAGCATCCATACTTTTAATTGCTCATTTGATCTTTCAAGAGTGCTTATGTTTATCAAATTATTCAAGTACAAAAAAAAAACAGTTCGCTTGAATTCATTTTTATTCAAATATATTCTTTTCTTCTTAAAATAATTCATCACATAATACTTAACAAAATATCAGATCTTTAACTCTATATGACTTTCTCTCTCTATCTCTCTCTCTCTTGTTTGCTCTTTCTTAATTTAAGTTTTATCTATCTTATGAATTTACATTTGTTTTACATAAAAATTTTTTGATAACACTTTTAATTGCATAACAATAAATTTTAATTACCTTAGATTTAAGTTTAAATGTTTTATAATAAGTTGAATTCAAATTATGTCTTTGAGCTTTGTACTATAAAAGAACCTAGTTCTTAATGTATTAATATAAATAAATAATAAAAATAATAATAAATAAGAATTTTGTTTAAATGTAAAAATTTTTTTGAAGCAATTGTCAAACAAAACTATTTAGATATGTGTGTCACTCACTACCTTGATACCACATTATATAAAGTCGTTCATGGTTTCAATACGATAGTATCAATACCATATGTGAGTCCTTAGTATTATTTGCAAACATGTATAAATTTTGTAATATGAAAAAATACTTTTGAAGTTATAGGATCGTAACTGGGGACATATTTTTCAAAACTTTTCGCTCAATTTGAGTACACATATTGTGTGCATCCTAGATTAGATTGTAGAATACATAGTTTTGATCACGCTCATTCCACCCATTTTCACTTACGTAAATTTTGATATTGAAAATCTTTCTTGAAAAAAATTTTTCGCAAATTAAATTTAAAAAATTTCAGTAATACCAAAAACATTCACATATCTTTAGAATTTCAGAAATTTTTGGTACAATGACTTTTTCATAAAACATCATTCCCCAGGAATGAGAAAAAACGACATGAAAATCAAAACTTTGATTTTCAATGCAAATATATCCGCTATTTTTAAATATATTTAATTCGCATTTTTTGATCAAAGTTTTAATAAAAGCACTTTACAAAAATTGTTTCAACTGTAGTGTTAGGTCTGTGAATATATTCTTTAATTTTTTTTTTTAACGGTCCAAAATATTGAATTTTTACTCAAAAAAATTATTACAAAAATGTTTTTGTTGTATAAATAAGAACAATTTAAAATTGCATTTCTGAGTACATTTCATATAGTAAAGCATGTATTTGCAATTATATACTAAAAATATATAAAAGTAGTTAAATAAAATATTTTTTCGCAAAAAACAATCTAAACAATATTGCTTACAACATTATTCGCGGCTAAGCTTCAACTGATGGAATCGCCCTTACAATAATATAACACTAAAAATATCATGTGGCAAAACGGCAAAAAAAACCAAAACAACCCACAAAATATACCTAGATTATGTCATCTTTATGATATTATATTCTTGAAATTATATAACAAAAAGATAAGAGATAATAAAAAATATAATAACATTAAATTATTTAATGTTCGTAGGGTAGCTTAGTAAAAAAATTGCCTACATTTTTTAAGTAAAACCTAACGAAATCCTGCTACATTTTGTAGGCAGCTACATCGTTTATTCAGATGTTTCGTGCATCAAATCTTTACATATCATTTGTATTGCTTTTCAATATTATGATCACATTTGCTCACATTGTCGCTTACTTATTCTCTCGTTCTCAAAAGCTTTAAATCATTCGCTCGCTGACGCTCATAAGCTTTTAAGTGGATTTATGATAAATCCATATTCAAATTTTACTGTGCCACTTGCTTGTATGGCGATGGCACATCTTTCTATTATATTATCTGTGGTACAAGTATCAAGCCAGTTTACGTAGTTAATACTTGAAAAAGACTAGAACAAAACTAATTCTAGCATACAACTAGTATGAAAACTACTAGAATTGTACTGGAAAGAAAATAAAACTAATATGAAAATGATCAATATTAAACTAGATAAAAAAAAACCAGCACAAAGGTGGCTCAAATCATACCAGTAAAAAGCCTTGTTTTGATTATACTAGTATTTTACTGGTTTAAAAGTTACTACTATTACAACTAGTTCAAATGAAGTCAGTAAAAAAACTACCTCAATTCATATCGAGAAAAAGACAATTTCTTTTCCTATGACATAAACACAGGAAAATAACCAGTTTGCGCAATGTAAAAGCATTTCAGCTGAACTAATACTGGTATTTTTTGATCTAATACATTTACTAGTATTTTAACTAGTTGGCTACATTGCATTCATTGATTTTGTAGTAGTACAAATTGCGCTAGAAATGTACAAATGAAAGTTTTTCAAATTGACTCCAAAATAACTGCTTGGCAATAAAAAGCCTCAGAGAGAAGAAACTGTCATATAATATTTCTTGAGAACATACATGAGCCACTCAGAGTCAGCATAAAGCATATAGGTCCAGTTCTCGATCATTTGTGTCTAAACATTTAACTACTTGCGTAATGGCACAAAGCAATTGATCAAGAGAAACTCGGTCAAAATCCTTTTAAAGAATGATGATATGGCCAATAAGTTTTTTTCGTTTTTCAAATATTCGTTATAGCTGCAATTTTTTATGTTTTACATCAACGATTGATCTTGTTAATGAGGGGTCAATATTGCTGCAGAATATTTATTATCTTCTAGTCTTTAAATAAAAGATAACAAACATTATTGTGGCTCTCCAATTTTATCATTGAGACATCAGTTGTAACTGTTGTTATTGTTGCCACTGCCATACTACTCGTAACAAATGATGCTAAAAATGCGTGTCCACCCATGAGCATGATAAATTGAACACATGTGCATAAATAAAATGCAAGACAACGAACACTATGCCACTAGACTCAACAACATGACAAACAAACACAAGTTAACTGATGATTTCTATACCTTTTGCTTTGACGTACGTACGTAGTCAATGCATTTTTAAGCCAATCAGCAGGGCAAAGTCCAGCTATTGTTGAATTGCATTTAAAGCTAAACACATACATCGATGAGTGCTGTTTACGCTTGATTGTTCTCGCCGACAGCACAACGTGTTTTCCAGGTGAATGATACAACAAAGTGTGTAAGTGTGTGTGTGTTAATGCTATGAATGTTTGCGCAGCATATAATATGTTAAGATCCCAACGGAAGTGTTGCCACATTGTTGTAACAAATGCCGCATCACAGACTGCAACACTAAATTATGCATTGATGCAGCTACTGCTGTGCGATAGAGTTCCAAGAGCGTATGTATTTTTGTGTGTGTGCGTGTTGTAAGTTGCAGTGTTTAAGGAAAAATTTACACATGCAGGGAAGCTTTTAGGCACAAAACTTAAAGCGTCAATTAAGAAATATTTAATAAATTCACAATTAAATGCACATAAAATAAAATGCATTTCTTAAATGAACTTTTATTTATTTAATTACTAAGAAATGACTTGAAAGTTATTTGCATAATTTTTTAATTTGCCTAAAAACTCTATTACTTATATAAATTCTACGAGTTTTTTATCATTTTGTTTTATACCAGAAGAAACACTTTGATGTTCTTGATAGAATTTTGGAAGATAACATTTATCTAGAAGCCGTGATGCAGGACGACGAACTAATCTTCATGCACTGCCAGATGGGTGCAAAATTTGAAATAATGAAAGAAAAAACTTAAGGGGGTCTCTGGTAATCCGAAAAATTTTTTTTCGATTTTTTTCATATTTCTATTGCTCAGATACTCAAAAACATTTTCATAAAAGGATTTTTCAAAATTCGAAATAGTTTAGGAGATACAGGCATTTTTGTGTAGGTATGTTTTCGTCAAAATAACGCATCAGCAAAGTTGTTTATTTGCCTGCAGTCATTAGTCGAAAATTCTGTGGAATTCTTCCAAAATATGTATTGATATTACAAAATATACACACACAGTATGTATACATGCAGTATGTATACATGCATGTTTTGATTTAGGGGTTGAAATGATTTTGAGCCCAGGTGTTCACATGAAAGAAGCAAACGAACGAGATTCAGTTTATTTTCGAACGCTGAAAGCTACGCGTGCGCGATAACTGCTGTTGTAAAATAAAAGAAAAATCGTTTTGTGTTTTTTTTTTTGCTATGGATAAAAAAAGCCACCCAAACGCGCCGCGTAAGTACGCGTATCGAACAAAAAAGAGGCATTTCCGTGGAAACCAGCACTCCCAAGTAGAGGACACCGACTTTGCCAGCACATCGGCCAAAAAATTGAAGAAAACGCAAGACAATGAAGTCATCATCGAAAACAACCTCCAGTTCTGTTTCTTGGAATTTTTTTAATTTTTCCAAACGCTTGCTGCTCTGGTTATCTGCGCCCAATGTAAACAAAAAATTCGATTTGGAAAAACATGTATGCGTGGAGTCGGCTTCAAAGTGAGTCTGCAGTGCCAATGTAAAGCTACACAGTATATTAATTCTTCGCCGGTGGTCGGTAAATCTTTTGTTGTAAATCGCCGGTTGATATTTGCCATGAGATTGCTTGGAATAGGGAGAGAAGGTATTAATATGTTCTGCGGATTAAGGGACATATGCCAAGGATTGTGCCTTGATGCGTACTATGGCACCTTGAAAAACATGCATGTGTCTGCTAAAGCAGTTTACAAGCAGTGCCTGTTGAATGCGGTTAAAGAAGAGCAGGAACAGCAGAAAGAAAAAAATCCTGACTGTGACTCCTCAGTGCTGACCGTTTCAGGGGATGGCACCTGGAAAAAACGGGGATTCTCATCTCTTTTTGGTGTCACTACGCTCGTCGGTAAACATACCAAAAAAGTGGTTGACTCCGTTGTCAAATCAAGCCTTTGCCAGGCATGCAAAATGTGGGGAAAAAAAATGACTCTGCAGACTTCGAAGAATGGTACGAATCGCACCAGAAAACATGCACAAACAACCACAGTGGGAGTGCGGGCAAGATGGAGGTAGATGCCGTGAAGGAAATGTTTGCCTCATCGATCGAAAAATATGGCATAAAATATGAAAAATATATTGGCGATGGCGACAGCAAAACCTTCAAGGCCATTATAGACCTTGATCCGTATAACGGCGACCCCGTTGTCACAAAAAAGGAGTGCATCGCTCACGTGCAAAAACGCATGGGCACACGGCTGCGCAAGGCCAAAAAAGAAAACAAAGGCATCGGTGGAAAAGGCACTGGCAAACTGACAGACAAAGTCATAAGCGAGCTGACTACTTACTATGGACTTGCTATTCGACGTAATAAGGACTCTGTGGAAAACATGAGAAAAGAAATATGGTCAACATATTATCACAAAAGTTCAAGTGATAGTAATCCACAACATATGTATTGCCCACCTGGTGAGTCCAGCTGGTGCGCCTATCAAAAGTCAGCAGCAGAAGGCTCATTAGCCTCATTTCACCACACGTACGCCCCACTTGATGGAAAGGTTCTGCAAGTAATGAAGCCCATATACGAAGCGTTATCATCCGACGATCTACTCAACCGATGCACTGGAGGTGAAACGCAAAATTGTAACGAATCGTTCAACTCGCTTTTGTGGACCTTTGCGCCGAAACATATCCACTGTGGTGCTACCACAGTCGAAATCGCAAATTTTCTGGCAACCTGCATTTTCAACGAAGGCTTCACAAGTATTTTAAAAATAATGTCAACAATGGGTATTGTCATCGGCCCACAAGCCGAGATGTATGCTGAATCTCGCGACGGAAAACGACTTCAACGCTCAGAGCTAAAAACGTACGCATCATCGAAAGAGGGTCGCACAGCCCGCAGAGCCCAAAAAGCCATGGAAAACTCGTTTTATGAGATGGAGGAAGGCACACTTTATGGGGCTGGAATTGCCGATTAATATTCGTAAGTATTGTATTAAAAAAATATGTGTTAATGTCATTTGTGTGCCTCAAAATTGAAGTCAAAACTTTAAACGCGTTTTTCTCGAAACCATGTTTTTCAAAACTTTGCGCACGATAACTCAAACAGTTTTTGACCGATTTTGATATATGAGGCATGAAACGACGCAGAATTTACGCCGCTATAGCCCCTACCTCAAACTTGCCGAAAAAATAATGTTTACTATTTTTTTCTACACTAGACTACAAAAAAAAGGTCGAAATTCGATTTTTCATTTTCAAAGTGGCGGCTCCCCCCCTAAAAAAATTTCAATTTTTGTTTCCGAGGTAGGGGCTATAGGGACATTCATTCTAAGTAACTGAATATTTTTTTTTTTTCAGACGATGTTTACTCTTGGAATCGTGCGCAATTTGGACCCACCTTTTTTCCGGAGAACCTCGTTACCAGGCCGAGAACTTTCTGAACGGTCCATAAATTCACTTTTTCAAAATTTTGTATTTTTTCAATAAATTAAGCTACCCAAATCAAAAAACAGAACTAAAATATCTTTACTCGTTCTCTTTCCACAATATTTTGAAAAAAGGCTAAAATTTGGCATAGATTACCAGAGGACCCCCTTAATGACTTATCCATTTCAGACGATGAAAGACTTGTATCATTCGATGTTGTACAACTTTGCCTAATATCCCAGTTGACTTCGTTATAACCACAAATATGACCACAAAAAAAATTTCTGATATATAATTACTTTACATAAAAACGCCAGTAAAAAAATTCCCAAAAATATAAAAAACAATCGTTTTCGTTATCGGTCATTGTTCGTGCCACGTTTATATAAAATGAAAGTTTTCGCTAATTAGCTAACATTACCAAAAATCGCCGTGAACACATTTTAAAGATCGCGTAAAAATTTTTCTCGTATCGAGTCCGAAATATTTAAAAATTTTATTTAATTTTTTTTCATGTAATACATTTCAATATTTTTTTGCTAAAGCAAAAAGCAATAATGTTCTTAATTAATTAAAAAATTATATTATGTAAGGCCTATATCTTTAATCCTTTTGTGAGTGAGAGAACAAAACACCTTCATTAGGGTGACGAGGCACCCGGGTACCTTCTCATAATTTATATAGAAAAATATCGTGTTAATGCTTCAATATTCAGCTAGATCGATGTTTCGTGAATTTTACTCTTTAAAACATTTCAGAAATGTATTTGCAAAAAATTTTGTTGTATTTTTGGCAATAATTGCCTTAGGGTGCGTTTATAGTGGCGACTTACGACCGAACCGAGCTGAAACTCAAAAATTCATTGGGGAAAAAGAGATGCATGACTTGCATTCTCTATTGCTCCCATGCGATTTTGAGTTTCAGCTCGGATCGGCAAAGCATCAAGTCGGCACTATAAACGCGCTCTTAGGCTGCCAGCAGAGTAAACTCCGAAGCAGACAGGCAAGCAGTTAGGCGCGGGAAAACTATGTGGACATGAGAGAAAAAAGTTATTTCTATCTCGTTTCTTCGCAGGGCACTGCCTGCTTCGGCGTTTACTCTGCGGGCAGCCTTTGTTTTGCTTTTGTCGATGTTGTCGTTATTGTCCATGCATCAGAATATTTTTGCAGGCTATCGCTGCTCTAGTACGGTACACGATCGTAAATGAAGATTCTTCCACACATAAGATTCAGTTGAAATCAATTTCTAAAACTATTGATTATTTTGTGAAAATACTTTGTGAAGTGAGAACTAAAATGCAACTACCAAAAAGTTGAAGAACATGATCAATGCTTCAGCAAGAGCAAGATTTTAAAGTTTTAAAAAGTGTCGAATAAGGATTAGCGGCTTCTGATACCGAAGTAGATTATATTTCACTAATAGACCAGACTGCTTCTGAAGTATCGGATATTGAACAAGATGGTGTAATCGAAATAGAGGAGGATCCATATGAATCGGATGATAGTGCTGCACTAACATCAGGAACTTTTACTCTTTCAAAAGATGGAACACAGTCGATACTTGTTCCAATTACACAAACAAAAACGATTGGTCGAAATATTATGTATTAACGAGGCTTTGCAGCAAACCACACCAAACTATATAAAGCTAAAGAAATTTTCAAAAGGATTTTATCATCTGAAATGTGCGATATAATTTTGCGAGAAACAAAATAGAAGGAAAAGTTACTGCAAACTACAGCAATAAAAGAAAATTATCCAGATGCAAAAAAAACGACCAAATGGTAAAACATATACTACAAACGCAATTCACTGACTCTAAATTAGATGCATATTTTGGTATACTCATTTGTTGTGGTGTAAACAAAACTAATAGGGAGCATCAGACTGAATTGTGGAAACCAATATCATTTGCTTATTATTCGTGCTAAATTGTCTCAGGACAGATTCAAGCGCTTGCCACGCTCCATACGGTTTGACAATAATTCTACTCAGCCCATTCGTCTAGCCACAGAAAAAGCTGCTGTTATTTGAGACATTTCGTAAAAAATTCAGAAAAGTAGATAGTTTCTCTCAGTAAACACAGAATTTAATTCATTAATTTTTTTATTGTAATACAA
Source organism: Dichetophora obliterata (assembly GCA_963920525.1). Taxonomy (NCBI): domain Eukaryota; kingdom Metazoa; phylum Arthropoda; class Insecta; order Diptera; family Sciomyzidae; genus Dichetophora; species Dichetophora obliterata. The sequence goes on along the minus strand of OY986435.1, from coordinate 43,642,695 downwards.
TAAAACAATTTTTTTAGTTTCAAACAAAATAATATTTAAATTTTTTTAAAACAAAAAATAGTTACTAAGAATTTTCATACAAAATACGAAAAGTACCCGCGTACCTTGTCACACCAATAAAGGTGTACAAATATTATTGGCACCCCACACATACCACAATTTGTTGATTTGGCTGTTATTGTAAAAAAGGTGAAGTTAATAGAAAATAAGGAGCTCTCAGGAAGTTTCATTACTTTATCTTTAAAACGCAAAAAGTACCCGGGTAGCTCGTCACTCTCGTAAGGGTTAAATTAAATTGCGTTAATTATTACTGAGCCCCCAAGTTTACAACTTTTAAAATTAGAATACAAAAATTTTCTTATATAAAACCATATTTTTATTTATTGGAAAACTGAAAAGAACAAACTAAATTTTTAGTCCATTTTTAAATTTGGAAGCATTAAACTCCTAAGCCAATTTCGAGCGGACTGAAATTTTTTAGATTTGGAATTAGGAGGCTAAAATCCATATTAATTGCAAAAATTAAAAATTTGAGATGTCGCTATTCTTGAAATGCGGATCTCACACCGCATGGACACCAATCTATTTATATCTTTTTCCAACATGAATCAGTTCCAGCAGCTTGTAAGTTCTTACATTCGAGTTCGGAAACATACCTATTATCTGAATGATTTAAAATATTTATTTGTTTTTATTCAAAGCATATGAATAAATAAATAAAGAGGTACATGTATATAAGATTTGTTTTGGGTTTCATAAAATTTTTTAACATATTCCAGAACCTCTCTGCAAGGCTGGATTTGTAGTCCTGCTTTAATATAAGCACGTGACGTGAAAAAAAAGTCCAGAAAATTTTGAAACTGGGTAGGTGCCGCTAAATAACGTGAATTTTAAGAAGTATAAAATGGTTGTTTCAAATCCTGTTTCCTATTTACGTTTATGTCATAAAATAAACTTTTGACTATAAAAAATTCTAATGTAAAATCGTTTGCTTGATATGACATAAGATATTTTGAAAAATTAGTCCTTGATCCAAAATGGCCCTATTTTATTAAATTTCCTAATTTTTTTTCTTTCACTTTTGAATTAGAAGCTTTGCTCCCGCATAGATCGCTGTAACTTTTTTTATTTATAAATGCTGCATGATTGTTTGCCATTTTATTAAGTTTCGGAAAAACTAAAAAAACAATCCAAATTGCATCTTCTTTATGGTAGAAAAACAAGCCGACTTTTAGGAAAACAATAATTTTTTTATAAACTTATTGACTTTGGCTTCTGCTTGCTACAAAGACTTTTGTATTTATTATGCGAATATGTTAGCATATAAGAATAATTTCTTTAGCATGCCACAGTCAATGTTAAAAACATTTAAAGAAAATAACAACAAGCAATTTATAAAATTAATTTCTAAAGATTAACAATTAAGTAATAAGAAAAACATTAAAACATTAAAAAGAACATTAAAACATTAAAAGTTTAAAAACTAAAAATTGAATTAAATAACAACAGGTAATCAATGCTCTGAATTAAAAATAAACAACAATTTTAAGCAACATGAGAAATTGCTGATAAAAGGCATACTGAGGCAATTATTTTTAGCTTAACTGTATAAGTATTATAAGATAATTTTATAATGAAGCGAACAATACAATAAATAAATTAAGGAAAATTAACAATGCAAGGCTGAGAAAAAGAGTAATAGAATTATAAAGAAGGTAATAGAAATCAAGGTTAGATTATAGCTAAGAGTAATATTCGAAAATTAAACGCTTGAAGGTTCTTTGGTTGGAAACAACCTTAATGTAATTAGGCAAAGAATTCCACATCCTGATTGCACTGACGAAAAACAGCCTACTAGAATTTTTATAACAGTAACTTGGAATCAATAGGTTCATACTTCTGTTTGATCTACAGGACTGAAGTTTTTCATAAAGGTAATGTGGACAGCGTGAGTATATAATCTTATGCAGAAATAAACAATTTCTAGCCTCAAGATACCGAAATATGCAGCGACCAAGTAATTTAGTGCGGAAGAATGATACATGGTCAAACTTTTTGAGACCATAAACGTAACGGGTAGCATTATTAAGAGCAACTAGCAACTTATGAGATGATCGTGAATCCAGATTGCTATAAACGACTTCCGAGTAGGTGATAATTGGCATCAACAGTTGTAAGACTAGTTTTCGTCTCGTTTCGATGGGAACAAATGATGCAGTCATTTTCAGATTGGACCAATTTTCAGAACCCGGGATCAATTTTGCATGATTCAACTTCATTAGTGGTAATTCTAATATTTTTTAAATTATTCCACAACTGCTTCGAAGGTAAAGAGAGGCTTAGCTTTGACAAATAGAATGTTTGTTTGGACGATCTAACTGCCGAGGTAGCTTCATTTCTTGCTGTTTTATGTGCTTCCCAGTTCAGTACAGTTGGATTTCGCTTCCACCTGGTATAAGTTTTGTTGCGCTTTTTTATAGCCATTTTCACTGACGACGTGAACCAGGGACAAGACGAGTTGGTAACTCGACGAGTGCAAAGGGGTACATGATTATCGAATAGAATTAATATTTTGTCAATAAAGAATTTTAATTTTTCATCGACCGAACTAAAAAACCAGCAATCTGTCCAATTGACAAGTGCCAAATCATCATACAATGATCCATAATCAATCGACTTGAAGTTACGATAGATAAAACTGGTATCAGTTGCGACCTGTGAGAGCTCAATGTCCAGTGTACAAAATATAAGATCGTGATCTGACACAAAAGACAATTGGTCAAAAAGCAATACTAGAGATAAATCAGAAACGACAAAAATATCCAGTAAACTCGGACAGGCATTGTTGGCAAATCTGGTTGGAGTATTTTTATTAACTACAGTGAGACCCATTTGAGCCAAATTATCAATAAAATCGATACAAAGGTTATCGTTACCAAGGACATTTATATTAAAATCACCACTCAAAATAAAATGTTGATAGTCTATTGCACAGTTAGAGATGTTAGTGAGTAGAGATTGTAAGCTACAATTTCGATTTGGGTTGTAGACACACGATAAAAAGACTTTAGTTCCGTTGTTATGAATCTCAACGTTTAGATATTCAACATCAGAACAACTTGATGTTCCAAGCACCGTGACATTTAAATATTTTTTGCAATATATTGCAACGCCGCCGCCTTTTTTGTTGTACCTGTCATGCCGAAATAGATTAAAATTTTTTAATATTTAAAAATGAATCATTGACATCCTTATGAAACCAGGTTTCAGATACGCAAATTATGTCAACGGAAGAATTTTCGAAAACAAATTTAGCGCAGTCTAGTTTAAATTCATTAAAACTTCGTGCATTAAAATGTACAATCTTCAGGCCAGAGCGTTGCTTGCACAGAACTTCTATCATTATTTTATGGTTTTCGTCAGCGTCAGAGTTAATGCTATTCAATACCGACATAAATAACTAAACGAAAATAACTACAAGCATTTAATTTAGAAAGGAGAAAACAAAAGAAAAGTAAAAGATAAAAAGAAGTAGTGAGAAATAAAAAATATGAAAAAGAGAAAAAAGGAGCGAAAACTATATCTAAAAAGTTAAATTGATCTGTTAATGGCTTATAATAAAGGGCATGATGATTAAGTTGATACCTCGCCATCGATGACATCACTAGTGCAGTTATACAGCTCATCCAAGCTGCCGATTTTAATTTTTTCGCCACCTTTATGCGTTCTGATATAAATGCAACCACGCAGTGAAAAGGCGTTAAAAATTTTGTTGTTGCGTTTGCAGGCAATCGCAGCTTGAAGCAGTTTTCTGGCCTCAACAGAAAGGCTTTCATGTATAAATACATTATTGTCCGAGTCGAGTTCTGCGTTTCGAAGATTGACTGCTTGTTTCGTTCGCCTGCGATAATCGCCAAAAGCCTTAAGAGCGCGATTTCGGTCGAAGGGTGAAGTAGAATTTCGGTGAAGTAGAATTTCACTATCACTAAGGGGTTGGAGATATTAGATTTAGCCTTGACGCGAAATATGTCTTGTATTTGAGGCGAATGAAACTCGATGGATCTACATATGAGGTTAAAAGTGCTTTTGAGGTTTTCTCCTTGAGAGAAAGGCACTCCAAACAATACAGCATCAGTATTATGATCGACAGCAGTGCTGCTGTCGTTGTTGTTGTTGTTGTTATTGTTGCTGATGCTGTTTTCTTTAATACGATCAGCAAGCTCAGCGCAGTGAGTGGTGAGGGCAGTGAGCTCGTTTTCGAGCGCAAGTATTTTTTTGTCGTAGTCGATAAACTTGCAGTTAATGGTCACAACTTCTCTCTCTAATCTACTGAAATTGTTTGCAAAGTTGGTCGAGAGGGTTTTAAACAGAGTGTCTGTATGCTGCCGGAGTCGTTCCTCGGAGAGCCTCAGTTCTTCTCTCATATATTCTTTGAGCCGCTCTTCCAGAGCGCTGTATTGCGCGCTAATCGGATTTGCGCTCCCACTACCAAGCTTCGGCGTGCCTTCAGGTTTTGATGTACCTCGTGGAGCAAGCTGCTCACGTTGATGACGCGTCAACATAGGAGAGGGAGACATCAGCAAACGAAAATCCGAAGTAAAGTAGGGGTGTATGTAGGCAGCAGAAAGCAATCAAGCAGCATAAAAACCAGTATATCACACGACAAAAAGAATCCGCTATAGCAATGCTGCCGAGCAGTTCCAGCAGTCAAGATGTACACAGCGAACAGGTTATAGCAAAGAATGCAGTGCGGAGCAACAACGATAGATCGCGTTGTTATTGTTTCTTATTGTTTTATTTTGTATACGATTGCACAAATTTAAACTAGTTGCTCAGTTATTAAATAGTTTAGCAGTGTCTATTTGGACAAAACTTATGCAAAATACACAATACACAAAAGCTAAAAATCAGTTTATGGTCTTTTTGATTTTATTTTTGTTATTGGCGTATCAATTCACGGTTAATTTAAGATTCTTTGGAGTGCGGCAAAAGTGCGACCACTCATTTCAACTTTCTTCACGAAAACCCAATACATTTACTTATCATCAAAGTTTATATTCGTTATTGACTTAAATGCCCCTTGATTTCTGTTGCGAAGAATGATCTTCGACTAATAAAAAATATCATTCCTTAACATTTGTCAATTTCTCGTAGGAATAATTTCGTAATGTCTTTCATTATAATCGAAGCACACATTATTCGTAGAAAATACGAAGTTTTAGTTGAGTTCAAAAAATTTATAACTGAAATAGTTCAGACTTGTTTGTCGAACAATTACCGAATATAAGGAAATGTGTGATTGCAAGGTAGCCGTAGCTTTCTGGAAGAGTACGTGGCCCATAAGCTAAAAAACCGCGGTTCAAACCCCAGCTGAACAGAAGGTTTTTTCGTAACTAGGTATTAGGATCATTTGTAAATGTATTCGTACAATATATATTTATTTTTGTACAAATACGATTAAAATTTTCGAAATGCTTACCAAACTACGTCCATTATACGAATTCTATTCGTGTCTGAAAATTACGGATAAAATTCGTACAAAAAATTATTAATTTAGGAATACGTATCGAAAATTGTTTGTGAAACAAGGGTAAATGAAATGGTATCGTAACTTGTATGTTGTACCCGTTACTGTAAGGCTGTGTTTATATCAAGCATTTTTGTAGCGATTGTGACACTGCTCTCAATTTTCTTTTTCGCAAATGCGGCTGAAAATATTGAGTATTAAACAAAAGAATGTTTTAAAATACATACAAAATTCAATATTTTTCAGCCGCTTCTGCGAAAAAAAAAACGTGTGAGCGGTGTCGCAATCGCGACAAAAACGCTTGAAATGAACACAGCCTTACAGCAACGGGTACAACATACTATTTAAAATGAATGTTTTCGTTTAGCTTTATTTATAAATTATCCAAAAAATTTTTTTTGTATTCTCTTCAAAATATATTAAATACATCGTCATATGAAATCAAAATATCCATAGGTTATAAAAAATTCAAAATTGTGATTGATTATGATGCAATTTTTTTTTTCTAAATAAATTATATGAAATGACTAGCAATTCTGCATCATTTTATTTTAAGAAAGTTGCAGTCATCTTAGCGAAGGTAAAGATGTTATTCCAAAATTGTTAAAAAAAATTTAGAAATTTTTATCATAGTATGCCAATTTTTGGTCAAAGGTTAATTAAATCAAAAATCTAATGGCATATTTGGACTAAGAAGACAATTAAACATAAAGAGATGCTATAAGCAAAATTTTTTGTACCACCTAAATTTTTTTTTATTTTTTTTTTTTTATTAAAATGTTATAAAATATATTTATAGACTAACATTTCCTTATACTGCAACTAGTAAAAAATTCTAACGAGCGATTTAAATTTGACTTAAGGATTTTTTAACGACACAACATTAATTTAAATGAAAAAAGGAATAATGAAATATTTATTAGCCTAGGTTGTTGCCAAGAATATCGATTGGCTTGATACGCTTGAGTCTTCGAGTTGGACCAGTGTTGACTGCAAGCATGGCTGCTTCATCGTTGACGTGCTGCCAAAGTCTGGTGTTGTGGGCCCTTGCGAACTTGGCTGTAGTTTCTGCAACAGTGTCCATCCGTAGATCTCGTAGGATGTCGCTGTTCCTCGAGTACCAAGGCGCATTTACTATGCATCGTAGCACCTTGTTTTGGAATCTTTCAATGATGTCTATGGTTTTTTTACTGGCACAGCCCCACAGGGGAATGCCATAGCTCCATACTGGTTTCAAGACAGTGTTATAAATTAGCAATTTTTTGTATACGGATAATGGTGAATATTTTCCAATTAGCCAGTTTAGTTTATTGTATTTTATATTAAGCTCTTGTTTTTTAATTTTGACTCATTCCATTGCAGCTTGGCATCCAAGGTCATACCAAGGTATTTCGCTGTGTTTGAGTATGGAATTTGTGAACCAAAAACGATCACTGGCAATTGCACGATTTTTTTGTTGGTGAAATCTACATGAACTGATTTACTGTGGTTTAGTTTTATTCTCCACTTGATTGTCCACTTTGCGATTAAATCAAGAGAGTGCTGAAGTTTTCGTACTGAATCTTCTTCGTTCTTTCCAACTGCGAGGATCGCGGTGTCATCGGCAAATGTTGCAATGGAGCTTGCTGTTGAGGTTGGTATGTCACTTGTGAATAAGGTATACAAGACTGGGCCCAGGATACTTCCTTGTGGAACGCCCGCGTTGATTGGCACTAGCTCTGAATAAGAGTTCTCTTGTTTTATTCGAAAAAATCGGTGTGTGAGATATGATTCTAGTATAGCTGTGTATTGAGATGGAAAAACATTTTTCAATTTATATAAAAGCCCTTCATGCCAAACCTTATCAAAGGCTTGGGCAACATCCAAGAACACTGCAGAACACACGGTTTTGTTTTCTAGTGATTTTTCTATTATATCTGTAATTCTATGGACTTGGTCAATGGTGGAGTGTTTATTTCGAAAGCCAAACTGGTGATCTGGTACTAAGCTGTTGCGGTCAATGATTGGCTTAAGTCTTTCAAGCAGGACTTTCTCCAACAGTTTCGACATAATACGCAAAAGAGATATGGGTCTGTAGGCTGAGACCTCATATGGATTTTTTCCAGGTTTACCTATCATTATAACCTCAGCTACTTTCCAATAGCATGGTACATATTTTAACTTTATGCATGCATTGAGTATTTTGGTGAGTTGCCTCAGTGATTTGTTTGGCAGTTGACCTAGGATTTCAGATGTAATCAAGTCAAAACCCGGGGCTTTTTTCGGTTTGAAGCTGCGAATTTTATGCCTTACTTCGTTGATTGTATCAGGATCAATTATGGCGTTAGACTGTGTAATGTTTGGAAGCTCTTCGACAGAATTACTTTCATAAGGTTGGAATGTGGTTTTCAGATGTTCTGAGAATACTATTGCTTTGTCCGCGTTGGTTTTTGCCCAAGTGCCATCTATCCGCTTTATTGGCGGAATGTGCTTAATTGGCCTTTTAAGGTATTTTGTTGATTTCCACAGAGAGAGGTCTGTTGTTTTGTCATTAGTTAGCGAGCATAAATATTTATTCAAAGCTTTGTTTTTTATTTCTTTTAGTTTTGATCTTAACTCATTGGTTAAGTTATTAAGTTGGGTTTTATAAACAGGATATCTTGTTTGATGCCATTTCTTTCTAACTTTCCTTTTTGCATATATAAGATTTCTGATCTCTTCAGGATATTGCAAGCCGACTAGCTTACTTGGAATGTTAGGTGTGCTTTGCCATGCAGCGTTCTGTATCAGCTTCGTGAGTAACCAGGTCTCGTCATCAAGCTGATGCTCGGAGCATATTTCGATACTTGTGTGTGTGTTTTCGTTCAATAGTTTTTTAAAAAAGTTCCAATCAGTGTTCTTGTTAACAAGGTGTGCATTTTGTGCTCGTGCAATAATATCGTTGCTTAAAGTTAGATATATTGGTGAGTAATCAGAATTTAAGACAAGGCCTTCTTCAATTTTTAAAAAGTTATGCGAAACTTGTCTAGTTATAAAGAAATCTATGAGATCTGGGGTTTTACCTAAGTCAGTAGGCCAATACGTTGGCTTTCCGGTGGATATAAACTCACATCCGGTTTCTCTCGCTGCCTTTTGTTGTTGTAAGACGCGAGCCCCAGTGGGTATGTTTAGAGTTGAAATCTCCTCCCATTATAAATTTGTGAGAGTGTTTTAGTATTATTTGTTTATATTGTTCTGCTGTAATTGCGTGTCTCGGTGGACTGTATGCTCCTGTAATTGACAGTAAATGCGCACCTGATTTTAATGTTATTGTAGTTGCTTGGAATTCTGGTGTACAAAACTTGTCTTCTTCGTGATGGTATATACATTTTTTTTACAATAATAGCACTGCCACCGCGTGCAGTGTTGTTCGGATGATTGGTGCAGTATGGTGCAAAACATTGCCTTGTAAAATGAGTTTCCGAAATTAAACACACATCAATTTTTTTCTATTTCTAATAAAGCTTAAAGTTCATTTTGATGTTTTAGCAAGCCATTGGCATTCCATGCTACTATTTTTATTGATTTAAGCATAATGTTTTTTGCAGCCAATTTCGACGCTGATTTTGAAGAATGTTGCTCTGCGACATCAAAACGTATTTGTAGTGACTTAATCATATTTTCCTGAACAGTTAGTCGATCTAATATTTTGGATAATATATCATTACTTTTAGTTACTGCTGTTGGTTGATTATTCTTTAAAACTTGAGCGTAGGTGCGATTTTGGGATTGTGCTGGTTTGCTGATAACATGAGTTTTATTTTCAGAGGGACGGTTTATGTGTCGTGCATTTTGTAGAGCGCTTTTTTCATGTGTTACTTTGTTTCTTATTTTCTGGAGTTCTTTTGCCACTATGCAGCCCCGATAACTCGCAGGGTGAGCTTCACCACAGTTACAGCATTTTGGTTGCTGGATTTCAGCTTTTAAGCATTCGATCGTTGGGTGTTTACCCGCGCATTTAACACAGCGTGCTACTTTAGAGCAGTAATTTTTGGTATGTCCGTAAGCTTGACAGTTTTTACATTGGGGAATCAGTTTAGATGCTTTAATTGGTTCAACTTTTACTATTGTATGAAGCAGTTTTTCGGTGTTATAAATTCTTTTAATGTCTTCATCTGAGTCAAAGGACACAAGAAACATGTTAAGTGGTTCTTTTGTTTTCCACTTAAACTTAGGCATTGCGCTAATATCTTTAAGACCCTGGTTGTTAAGGTCGGATACAATATCCTCTGGCACACATGAGTGTTGTAAATTTTTAACAATAACTTTTATTGGTCGCGACTGCTTATTTTCATATGTTAACCATGATATATTGTTTTCTGCAAATATTTTGGTGATATTTCTGTAATCAGTGCTTTCTGTCGTGTTCAATTTGTAGACATCGTTGTTTGTAAGTTTGAGTGTAAACTCACTTTTTAGGTTTTCATTAAGCATTTTATACATTGGTTGGTATTTTTCAACACCAGATAACATAATTGGCGGTGGTTGTTGACGTTTTATTGTTGCAGGTTGTGTAATAACAACAGCATCTTTTCCGTTCATATTTGTTTGAAGCGTTTTTTCAGGCAAGGATGTTTTGTTTTTTTCCACATTTTTGGAAACCAATGATTCTGTTTCTAATACACTTTCAGGAGAATGTAAATGTACCACCTAAATGTAAAAAACAAATTAAGTTTGAAATATCTATTACATTCGCGCAAAAAATCACGTTTTTGTGCGGTGCCCGTCTAGTTTGAGACTTTTCTGAACTTTGATGATATAATTTTCTGAACTCTGGTTATATTGTGTGTATCATTCAGAATCTGGCCTTGCAGGGAGATTCTGAAAGAGTTTAGGAAAAAAACCCATCTAATTTACATGTCCGATGGAAGACAAACATTTTTGACTTTTCGCTAAGTACGTGCGACATTTAGTTCCGTTTGTGTGCGTGGCCATCCAACTTAGTACATTTTGCTATTTGTTGAAAATTTTTCAGAGATGCACATCTCGCGACAAAACTGCACAGTATCGTCTGTTCTATTGTTTGATCAATTTTATTTTCTTTCCGATCATGACTTAATTTTTTGTACACTTGATATACCGCTCTCTCGGATTAATACGTCTAAAACCATTACCTACAAAGACTTTTAATGTATTGATCTTCCGGCTTTAAGCAATGATGCCTGTTCTATTCCATGGAATGATATTTGGTTCTTTTCAAATGTATATGATAAAGTAGACGCCTTAACTCAACATATTAGTCATCTCCTTGAAACTCATGTTCCGATGCGTACTATTGTAATAAAAAATGTGTCTTGTCCATGGTACACGTCCAGTGTGCAGAATGCAATAAGAAACCGCAATAAAATGCATAAGCGGTGGAAAATAAACCCGTCGTCAGCAAATTGGGAAGAGTACAGTCGGCAAATTGGAATGCTTCAATTCTTATTTGCAGGCAATCGAAGTTAAAATTTTATTCTAATAAACTGAAGACATCGCTTCCTTCTAAAGAGCTATGGAAAAATCTAAGAAACATTGGAATTGGCAACAAGCCTACAGTTGGCTGCTGTATTAACTCTGATGCTATGAATGATTTTTTCATAAATAATAATGTTAGCCATGGTTATCTTGAAGAGTTAACAGATGTCCTTGTTGAACCCAACTTTCAGTTTGCTGGGGTAAGTGAAAATGAGGTTGTAAAACATATAATGAAAATTAAATCGAATGCGGTTGGTGAGGATGGAATTCCGATTAAATTAATAAAACTCATTTTACCTTTCATAGTTAGCCTACTAACGCATATTATCAATCATTGTTTCACTTTCTCCTCTTTTCCTTATTCCTGGAAAGTTGCAAAGGTCATACCGGTAGCCAAAAAATCCCAAGCAAGTGAGCCCAGTGATTTCAGGCCTATTAGCATTTTGTCCTGCTTGTCAAAGGTGTGTGAAGCTATTATGGCTGATCAAATGTCGAATTTTCTCTTACAAAGAAATTTTTTGTCCCCATTTCAATCTGGATTTCGTAGTGGCCACAGTTGTGCAACTGCCACTCTTAAGGTACTTGACGATGTTCGATCACCTTATGATGAAGGCCTTCTGACCCTACTCTGCTTAATTGATTTCTCTAAGGCATTTGACACTGTAAATCATTCCTTACTTTGTCAAAAACTAAAAAATTATTATGGGTTTTGTGCTAATGCTGTTATTCTTGTAAGTAGCTACTTATCGAACACAGTTCAGAGAGTAAATGTTGCAAATAAGTGCTCTCAATGCAAGTATGTTTGCAGTGGAGTGCCTCAAGGATCTGTGCTTGGGCCTCTTTTGTTTTCAATATTTATAAATGATATCTTTTCCGTATGTAAACATTCCTCTATGCATGCCTATGCAGATGATGTTCAGCTTCATATTTCCCGCAGAACGGGTCCTTTAGAAGATTTAAGTTACATAAATGGGCTATTAGAAATGGTCTTCAACTTAATGCGCTAAAAACATATGTGTTGCCTATTGCCAAATATAAAATCTGCTTAGATGACATTCCGGACTTGTATATAGGGAACAGGAAGTTAAAAATAGTAAGCAACGTGAAGAGTCTTGGTTTTCATATTAATTCGTCATTAACTTGTACCGATCATATCAATAGTGTAGTCCAAAACATTTATTATACCCTGCGAAATTTAAGAATGTCGGCGCAGTTGACACCTGTTGATACTAGGCGAAAATTGGTGTTACAAATGATAATCCCTATAATAACTTATTCAGAAATTATTTATAGTAAACTAGATTCACGTTCTGAGCACAAATTGCGAGTTGCGTTTAATCATGCCACGCGATTCGTCTATAATATTCATAGGTTTGATCACATATTTCACCTCAAGAATAGCATACTTGGTTGTGATATAATAAGCTATCTTAATGCTCGCAATTGCATATTCCTTCATAAATTGATTCACTTTAAAGTGCCATTGTATCTTTTTGAATAATTACAATTTTGTCAGTCAAGCAGGAGTTATATGATGATAATACCTAACTTTAATTCCCTGAACTCTACCAGACTATTTTTCGTTAGTGCCATTAGATTATGGAATGCATTACCCATTCAGTCACCTTAAATCTATTAGAAATTAAAGAAGCTTTAGGCAAGCCGTTTTAAATCATTTTGCTTGATTGTAGTTATCTTTATATAAAATAAAATAACCAGATTTCTATTTCTAGCTCAGTATTAACGTTTTACGATCTATTTCTTACTATAATTCTTACTATATTTCATGCTATTTCTTACTATCTTCTTATTATACTGATATTAAATAATAATTTTTCTAAACTTTTTTTAACAATGCTGCAGGGCATTCCCTTATGAAGTGTCGGGTATGACGAACCCGCGGATCCTGAGTCATTGCTCCTTTTTTTAACTTTATGAAAAATGTAATTGTTATGAATAAGTATGAATAATAAATAATAATAATTATAATAAATCCATTAATAAAATTTATTGACTATGTTATAATGTTATAGTCGTTGAATCTGAATATAATATTATTGTTAGTTTATTACCTTTGTATTTTAAAAGAACATGTTCTTATAATACTAATATTGAATATCAAATAAATAAAATAAAATAAAACAAAAATTCGACGGTAAATTTTATCTTTTTGAAAACATTTGCGTGGTATAAACTTTTTTATTCCAAATAACACGGTGCTACAAAAAAAAAACTCATGTACTTCTAAAGTGACATAGCTCAGGTTGTAGATCTGGTCGAGGACAACACGACCTCATATTTAGAATTGTCAATACACCCCCAAAATTTCATTTTACCGTTAAAAAACCGATTTTTGGGTACTTGACGCACTTAACAGTCAACTACTCAGCCATTTTTTAACCGATTTTTTAATTATAAATGGTTTTGAAAAGACTAAAGATGAGGCTTTCCAAATATATATATATCTTTATTACTTGGATAAAAAGTTTTTAAGTTATAATCGACCAAACTTTGAATTTTTACCTTTTTTTCAAAGTTTTTCAACTTTGACGATTATTTACTGCCAAAGTTTTCATAAAAAATACTATAAAGATAATAATTTTCTAAAAGAACAAATAATTACAAATACAATAAATGTTTATTTATAAAAATCGTATAAAAATTGACGAAGTAATTGAATTTTTTCATAAATAAGAAATTACGAAAAAATGAAGTAAAAGGCAGAAAATTTATTTTAATTTGAAATGATGCAGTACAACACTTTTAGTTACCTAAATACGTTTTTATTTTAACAACAGTTCTTAAAGACTTATTTCGTTACTCTCAGAAATGCTTACAGGACCTTTTCCGTTTGTAGGAAACATCTTCAGTTTCACGTTGAAGCGACCAGCAGTAATCAGCTAACATTCTTATTTGGCTTTTACCTTGAAAGCGATTTTCAATTGATAGCATTTCTTGATGAATTCGTTGACAACGTCAACGTAATCGGCACTTTTGTTGTTACCCAAAAAATTTTCACATAAAGAAATAAAACTTCTCCATGCTCTCCTTTCAACTTCATTCAATTTTCCTGGAAAATTTGCATCTTGCATAATTTTCCGAATTTGCGGTCCTACGAATATACCTGCAAATTAACAAAGTATATAATTGAGTGAAAATATTCATTTCCGAGGAGAAAAAGCAAGTACCTTCTTTGATTTTGGCGTCACTTAGCCTAGGAAACACCGTTTTCAAATATAAAAAAGCATCACATTCTGTGTTGAGTCGTTTTACAAACTGCTTCATGTAACCCAATTTTAGATGCAAGGGCGGCAAAATGATTTTTTCAGCTTGCACGAGTGGAATGTTGATAACATTATTTTCCCCAATCATGTACGATTTTCGCGGTGGCCACTCACTGCGTTTGTAGTGATCCTTCGCACGACTGTCCCACTCACAGAGGTAGCAGGGATTCTTCGTATAACCTCCTTGCAGTCCAAGTAGTATGGTGAGAACTTTCAAATCAGAGACAATAAGCCATTGATGTTTTGTGTAATCAATTACTCTCAGAATCGTTGACATAGTTGCGTACGTTTCTTTCATTTCAGTAGCATATGCTATGGGAACGGATGGCAATTGATTCTCGTTGTGTAACAGTACCGCTTTTAAACCTACAAAATTTATAAATCAAAAGTATATTATACCATCATGAATGAGTCTATACTTACTTTTAGAAGATCCATCAATAAATAACCGCCAATCTTTTGGTTGGTGCTCGCAATCCAGGCAAGAGAAAAGCTCATTTATATCGGTGCAATATACGAGATGTTTCTCTACATCGTCCAGTCTAAAAAGTTGTTCGAAAGCAGTTCGGTCCCTAACCCTTCCTAAAGTTACTTTGAAGTCCTTTTCAACAATATTCCACTGTTTCAGTCGAGATGCCAATATCTCCGCTTGCCTCCATGATAGTCCTAAATCACGTATGAGATCCTTATAATCTTCATTCGACACTAAATGCCGTTCTGACGATGTAGATCCAGATGGCAGAAATAGTTCATCGTTTGCTATTCCATCTGAACTTCACAATTAGAAATTTTTTTTTTATTTTCTGTTACTACTTACCTGCACATTCACTATTAGGTGCAGAACAGTATTTTGGGTTTTCTGTTTCAGCTTGCTCATCTTCTTCTCTTGAGACGGGCTTAGAACCTGTGGAGACATTAGCATATTGTATGCGGTCGCGCGTTTTATAATGATGACCTACGATGTTCGTTTGGCAGAAGTAGCAATCCTCCGGCTTGTGAATGATTTGTCGATGCCAAACCATTGGGATTGAAAACGGTAACCGACGCTTATCACTGTTTCCAGATTTCCATATCTTTAGTGTTACAGAACAAACTGAACAAACATATTCTGGTTCATACCAGGAACTTTCAACGTACACACGTTCAAAGAAATTGTTAAACGCTGCAACCACAGCTTTATTCTTTTTAAATTCAAACCGATGTTGCCGGTCAACAAATAAGCCACAAATATAACAAAATTTATTGCGGTTATCACACATTTTATTAAATTTTTCGATAGCAGCTGTTGTCAAAGAACAAAAGAACAAAGAATTGCTTAAAACTGAATTGTTTTGTTTTAAACTAAATTAATCGCAGCGATATGTATTAGAGAGAGATAATCGCGCCTAAAAATTGCATTTTTGATGCACGCACTTTCCTATGCTGTCTCAATTAGCGGCCGAAGATGTTTGTTGTTGTTCGGCTAATGCGAGCAATCTCGTGACAAAGAGTAGGTGCGGTTTAGTGGTACAACTATTGTTGTTGTTAAAAAAATAACAACTCTTATAAAAATTGGTCGAATATGTTTGCTGTTGTTGGATTAATTTTGGCGAGCAAAGTGTTGACGAAGAGTAGGTTAAAATAAATAATAACAACTCTTATAAAAATTGCGAGTGCTTTATAAAGTCGAACAAACACTAAATCACAAAATAAACAGCGTATATTTTATGAAAAAAAAAAACAACAGTAAAACACTAAAATCATGATTTAACCACCAAAGTCGTTGAATGAAATTGTAAATTTTTATTTATTGTTTTGGGTTTCGTCAAAATATTTAATTAGCAAAAACCAAAACCGTTGACAAATTTTTTGTAATTTATTCTTTAAAAAAAATGCAATAACTTCGTCAATTTTGCTAAGATTTCTATAAATAAACAATCATTTAATTTGTAATAAATTGCACTTTCTGAAGATTATTACGTTTATAGTATTTTTTATGAAAACTTTGGCAGTAAATAATCGTCAAAGTTGACAAACTTTGAAAAAAAAGTAAAAATACAAAGTTTGGTCGATTATAACTTAAAAACTTTTTATCCAAGTATTAAAGATATATATATATTTTTGGAAAGCCTCATCTTTAGTCTTTTCAAAACCATTTATTATTCAAAAATCGGTTAAAAATGGCTGAGTAGTTGACTGTTAAGTGCGTCAAGTACCTAAAAATCGGCTTTTTAACGGTAAAATGACATTTTGGGGGTGTATTGACAATTCTAAATATGAGGTCGTGTTGTCCTCGACCAGATCTACAACCTGGGTTATGTCACTTTAGAAGTACATTTTTTGTGTAGCACCGTGTAATTTATAAATTTTATACCACTCAATATTATAAAAGTAATAAAACAAATATAAATTAAAACTTTTATGTGGATATCATGTGTTAATCAAAATATATTCCTGTTCGAAAGTAAGAAATTCACCGACATCGGGAAATTCCAAAATATATTCTGCAAAAATTTATAAGATTGGATGGATGGTATAATTTTTAAAACATTTTTGGTTTGGAGTTATATGTATACCAAATAGTATAAAATTTATCCTCATATTTTTTACTGTGTGCCGAACGTAACAAATGCTATATTTTGACGCGAATTTTTTTATCTTTACCTAAAATCGTGATGGCAACTCTTCGGAAGCTAAAAAATAATGAAGCCATGATAAGAACATGCAGTATCGTTTGAGGGCCCCTAATAGTAGTAAACGTCGTAATGAAAGACCTTTAAGATCATGTTTAGATGATTTCTCAGTGAAACAAGAACTAATCACCAAATACGTACGACCGTTTTGTGACAAATAGTTATGACAAAATTAAAAATACTTTAGGCTCACTGAACTCATACTATAAGATGATTAAAGTTTGCTTAAGAAAATGAAACTGACAAAAAAATCCCTTATCCTGACATATTACTAATAAGAAAAACCAATAATATAGAAGATAGTTGGAATCAAAAATTGACGGTAATAAAACAAATAATTAATTTTTATTATTTAGTTTGATATAAACGGCAAAAAATTCCACAAGGCCAATGCGATCAAAGCTAAATATATTTTAAAGAACAACAGTTTTCTGGGTTATTAAGAATAGCTTTATAAACATTAAAGACTTTACAAACACTTTACATGAACACTAAACGTAAATTTGGCAAGCAGGACAAATCGGATTTGATATATCAAAATCCGTACGAAGGGAACGGATCCAATTTATGAAAAAAGTATATGTTGGAACAACAAAAACAAAGTTACAGAGAAAAGTAGCGGGACATATATTAGACTTTAAATCACAAGTCTGGGCATCAGACCAGATTTTGACTAACTAAAGTTATGCACCAAGAGAAAAGTTATAGGAGATAATACATTACTAGCGTCCCTAAATACTTAATACTAAATATTATAGCTGATACGGACAATTGCGCTCACTTCTACAGACACCAAGCAAATCGTATTTATGGCAATACTTACGTATATTATTAATGACAATGTATGCATACAGTATTAATGACAATGTATGCATAGAGCACTACAAATTTCCCATGCATGCAGTATTAATAATTGTGCAGGTTTACAGTACACATGCTCTTGTATGAAATTGCCGCTGAAAATTTTAATAAGTTTGCATTTATGCTGGCATTCATACAAAACATCAAACGTATGCATACATCACCAATGCTACATGCATGAATGTATTCACTTGGAAGTTTCCGTCTCTTAATTTAGTAAAAAATATGCGTTGCTCTTCCTCTTATTACTTATCTTTCTGTCAGTCTGTCTTTGAACTCAACTTTAAATTATCGAAAAATATGCACTTCAACGTTTGACAAACGAAATTAAGAGAAATATTTTGGCAAAGGGTGAGTGGACCGTTTTCATGTATTCATGAGCAACAGTGTGAAGCTAACTGTCTGCTGCATAAATAAGTAGGCAACTCTAAAAAACATAAAGTTTTCAAAATAAATATTCTTAGACCAAATCCAGTGATGTATGCATAAAATTATAAAACCCTTTTCTAGCTCGCACCTGCAGCTTATTGTTGTTTGCTTTAGGCGATATGCTAAATATGACAGCCATCAGTATAGAAGTGTCTACATAAGACAGCAACTGACAGTACACGCTGTATACATAAAAAAAAAAAACTTAAAAATATCATACACGATACAACAAATATCTAAGAAAAAAAAAATTAAACAAAGTCTTCAGCAGGTAAAATCTATTCCAGATATATTCTCGCATAAGTTCCCAAAGCGTTTGGCACTGCACTGCACAGTGGTTAAAAGGATAACATTTCATATTTTGTTTTGGTGATTTTTTTCCATAATTTGATAAAAAATTTTCCATATATTGATAAAATATGATTAAAAAATATTTTAGAAAAGTGACTGCCATGGCATACTGGCATGCTCGATAGGTATTTCTAAGAACCACGAGCAATCCAAATTCAAGTCCCATCTGACACAGAATGTTTTTTTGGTGTTTACTCTTTTAGAATAGATTTCATTAATAGCTCATAGTATGAAAATAATATTGGAAATAAAATCGAACGTTAACGAGATTGTTTGTCTCGATAATGCGATACTTGAAGTGTTGCTAAATTATGCCGCAGACTGATGCAATAACTTGCGAGGTTGCGTAACACTACTAAAGGAATGGGAGTGATAAGGAAAAATATATGTAATAAGATTTTTTCTTAGAAACGCTGCTGTACGAATTTGGCCGCTGTACGGTATTACCCTCGTTTCCCCTACGTCCTTTTTTTAAACTTATTTACTTACTTATTTGGCGCTACAACCATATGTCGGTCTTGGCCTCATCTAATAATTTGAGCCAGCCATTTCTGTCTCTCGCTTACTGGCGCCAGTTGGAAATTCCAAGCTTCGTCAGGTTGTCCTCTACTTGGTCTTTCCAACGAAGATGCGGTCGTCCTCTTCTGCGTTGACCGCCGCTGGGTACCAAATCGAATCTTTTTTTCACTGGAGCATCGTCTTTCCTGCGCTGAACATGACCAAGCCAGCGAAGCCACTCGATTCGGTACTCGCCATTTACACAGATTGGTCCGTAGATTTTACGAAGGATCTTTCTCTCGAGTGCTCCTAAAGTCTTTTCATCTGAACTGCTCAGCGTCCAGGTTTGTGATGCATAAAGTAGGACGGGCATGATGAGTGATTAAAAGAGCATGATTTTCGTTCGTCGAGAGAAGGCTCTGCTTCTCAATTGCCTAATGAGCCCAAAGTAACACCTGTTGGCAAGAGTTATTCTTTGTTTGATCTCAATGCTGATGTCGTTGGTTGAATTAATGCTGGATCCCAGATAAACGAAGTCCTTTACAGCTTCGAAGGAGGTATTGTCAACGGTAACGTGGGTTCCAAGACGCAGGGACTGTTTTTTGTTGACACCAAGTATTACGTCTTATCTGCATTCACTGCCAGACCCATTCGACTTGACTCTCTTTCTAATCTGGAAAATGCTGGACAGACTTCGCGCGTATTTTGGCCAATGATATCGATGTCATCAGCATATGCAAGCAGCACAATACTTTTGTAGATTATTGTGCCACTACGTCTCAGATCAGCAGCTCGGATGATCTTTTCCATCATAAGGTTGAAAAAGTCGCACGATAAGGAATCACCTTGTCTGAAACCTCGTTTGGTAACAAATGGTGGGCAGAGGTCCTTCCCGATTTCAACTGCGCTGCTGGTGTCGCTCAGTGTCATCCTGCAAAGTTGTATTAGTTTTGCAGGAATACCAAACTCAGGCATGGTGGAGTACAGTTGCTTCCTTATTGGGCTGTCGAAGGCGGCTTTGTAGTCGACAAAAATATGGTGGGTGTCGACTTGTTTTTCTTGATGTCTCCTCCAAGATTTGTAGTAGCGTGAAAATCTGGTCGATGGTGGACTTTCCAGGTCTGAAGCCACACTGATAAGGTCCAGTCAGTTCGTTTACAATGGACATCAATCTTTCACATAAAAAACTCGACAGGACCTTGTATGCTATATTAAGAAAGCTTATCCCACGGTAATTGGCACAAACAGAAGGATCGCCTTTCTTGTGGATTGGGCAGAGCACACTGTGATTCCAATCGTTCGGAATGCATTCTTTCGACCATATTCTGCATAGAAGCTCGTGAAAGCATTTAAATAGAGCTTCGCCTCCGTTCTTAAATAGATCAGCAGGTAAGCCATCAGTTCCCGCGGCTTTGTTATTTTTAAGCCGAGCTATAGCTTTTTTTATACTATTATTATTAATTAGTTTTATTCAAAAGGCCGCCTTAACAAAAATAGTTTCAATTTTACTATTTGGTCAGTTTATATACTTTTATCTAATTTTCAAAAAAGTTTCAAGTTATTGAGTTTTTGTTGAAAACATGACACAAAAGTTTCTTTTGTGGTATAAATAAAAACAAGTAAATTTTGCATCTCTTACTACCTTTCATATGACATAACATTATTGTGCAAAAATTCTTAAACTGTTTCTGTCATCAAAACATCAAAATCACCTTATGATTTCTTTGGCCAAATTTATTTTTTCCAAAATGTTGTTTTTATATAATTTACAAAATAGGCACGTCTCAACATTAATTGGACTAAATTTTAAACTTTTTTGGATTTCATATAGGACAACACTAAAAACAGATTACTTTTTAATCCAAGGAATAGTTTAAAATTTTCTAATCTAAAAAGGTTTAAATTTTAATCCACAAAAAGTTTAAAATTTTCAGAATGCATGTCAGAAAAAAAGCCATATAAACATAAAATCAAATTTAGTCTGACCATCTCCTGATGTTAACCCACGTGCTCTCGTCTGCAGGTCTGACTTCTTATTCACTCGTCCAACTCAATTGCCACAAACTTTCGCTTTTTTTGCTTCATTAAGAATGCAAGTAAGCTTTTGGGAACGTAAGTTCGCTACCCAGCTAAATTCATAGTCCAAAAATTGTTTAAAAAGTAAACTTATTTTTAGATTAAAATAAATAAAACTAAAGTAGGGATTAACTACTTTCGCCCCTTTGCCCCTTTGCAGCTAACGTAAATTTTGTTATGGAAGCACTTTTTACCGTCGAACTTTTTTCTAATTTAGGGCATTAATCTGTATCACGAAGCAGCACACCAACGACAAGCAAGACACGAGAAGCAATACTTTTTTCTATACGAAATTCTATTGCTTCTCGTGTCTTGCTTGTCGTTGGTGTGCTGCTTCGTGATACAGATTAATGCCCTTAATTTTGAAAAATTTCGATATTTTTACACCAAAAATATTCACATATCTTAAAAGGTTTTAATACGACTTTTTCCTAAAACATCTTTACAAAAAGATGAGAAAAAATACTTTGCAAGTCAAAGATTTGACTTTCTATTTTTTATATTCATTTTTAAGTATGTATATTTGATTTTGCTATTTTAATTTTTGTTTTTAAAAGTTGTTCTTTTATTTTTGTAAAGCACCGCACAAAGCGGACAAATGTTAAGTGCATTTGCAGCGCCATCTATGCTTTTGATTGGCTTTTACAAATTTTCCTAAAAGTAGACTCTTAATTTGTCAGACAGTTCAACAGCTACTGCAACGTTTAAAATGTCATTGAAATTAGTTTCTGTACAAACTAAGCTGTTGGTTTTTTGTATATGTTTGTTTGTTTATGTAATTTTTCATTTCATTGAGTTTCAAATTATAACGTTTCTAAAGAAGTTTCACTTCAAAAAAAAAAATACTAAAGCATTACTTTTTCCGATTCAACAACATGTTCTAAATAAGTTCATAAAGCAACTGGATGGCACCACAAAAAGTTCTATGAAGAACAAACCACCAAGCAGACTAGGCAGCTGCTTCGTTGCTCTCTACATCAACTCTTCAGTAGTCTGCTGTGGCTTCTGCGGTCCATCCACTTTGATAAGCTTATATGCACAATTTTTGTTTAATCAAAACGGAATTTATCGTACCGCCTTTCAAAACAATGTTTTTCTACTATTTTGCAAAAAGCAAAGGTTCGAATAACCAAATGCATTGATTCTATAAGATCTGTTCTTGTGTCCTTTGTTGACTTCTTTATCACGAATAAATCTTGGCTAAACATTGCTGCGATTAAAGATCGATACAAGGTAAATGATTAGTTTTCAATGGTTGGCAACTACTTATGGTCCATTGCCAGAAACATTGATCCAGACTCATTAAGTCTTAAACATACGAGGACAACTTTCTTTTTAAAACCAAAATTAAATTCGTTAAGCAGTATATGGTGCTGCGTCAACAACTGCCATCGTAGCAGCACCCGTGTCTTCAACACCCCGCTCTGCACCATCAACAGTAGTAGCAGCATATCATCGCAATACACTAAAAAACAAAAATGTGATATTTATAAAAACTACGTTGATTTGACAATATTTTTTTCACTACACATCCAACAAAAATTTTTGTCAATCTGATGAAAGCCTAAAGTCCTTTGTTGATTTAACAAAATCGTTTTATTTAATTGATAAAGCAATTATCAGTATGAACAATGCAGAGCACGAAAAGCAATAATAACTTTTGTTGACTTAATAAAATTTTATAAAAAAGATATAATTTTTTGTCAAACGGATAAAGAAATTGTCAATATGAACGCACCAACAAGAATCATCGATTTTTTGATTTGATAGAAATTTGTCAAATTGAGGAAATTTTTGTCAAATTGATAAAAATATGCCATAGGTTTAAAAAGATTTGTTGATTTAACAATATATTTTGTCGATTTAACAAAACATATTGATGCTTTACACCTATATGAGTGGATTTCAACCGTTTTTGGTCCCCTTTCCACTCACCCTTTCCACGTTCACGTCAAGCTCGCGCTCCCTTAAAATTTGTTTCAAGGTCAGTAAGCTTGTTCTGTTTAATACAATCCATTTCAATTTAAAAAAATGTATGTAATACAACTTCAAATAAAAAAAAAATTAATTATTATAAAAAATAAGAACATTTTTGTAAAATTTTTTAAAAACAATTTTTTACATTTGAAAAGAAAAAAAACCAGTTAAAATAAAACTGTATATAAAAATGTATAGGTTAACATGGTTGCTGACAAATCTTTTGACCAAAGAGTTTTTTATATTTTATTTTAATATGTTTTGAAGGTTTTTGACCATTTCTGTTGCATTACAATTTTTAAATGTAAGCTAAATGCTAATTGCTTTAATTGTTAATTATTTTGATAAATTGTTAGTTATTGTGTTTTTAGGGAAAAATTAAAAATCTCCCCTGAAGATGTCGCTAAACAAGTGACGAAACGTCGGAAAAAATTTCATTTTTAGTTTACATTTAAAAATTGTATTTAAACAGTAATGTCCAAAAACCTCCACAACATATTAAAATAAAATATTTATATTGAAATTGGCTCAAAAAATCTCATAGTCTATTTATATTTGGACTAGGTATTGACTGGTCTTGACCAATTTTTTTTTTTCTTATAAAATAAAGCCGAGAAGTTTGATTCAAACAAATATGTGGAGGCTAACTGAACTAAAATGCATAATGTATCTGCACTAAGCAGAGGATAAAATAAGCGGAAAACTGATCATTGGCATATAAGTCCCACTTCAGCTCTAAAACCTCGTCTTAAATGCTTTCAGAAAGTAGCGTAACATCAACAATTAATTGGTCAGGCACTAACTTAGATGTCCAGTTTTGTGACGAAATATCGTTTGAATTTCTCATAAAGGGAGTTATAATGAGAAATCAGAAGATTTCTTGCTGAAAATTACAACAACAACAGTAAAATATGAAAGGGAGAAATACTGAGAAATTGACACTAACATATCATCGCCCCTGTGGTGTAGAGCGCTAATACGCTTGCACGACGTATCACAAAGATTTCTGAAGCCTGTAGCAAGGCCGAAATTGCAATAAAATCAGCTAGTGATGTTTTCCTTTTCATTTTGAAAATGTTGTTGTTGTTGTTGTTGTTTCTTTGGAACAATTCGTTAGAGCAATTAATTGTTTTAATCTGACCTAAAACCTTCATAAACGATTTTAAACTATCAAACAACAAGAATTTGTATTTAAAATCAAGTATATTTTAAAGTATCAAACATTAAGAATTTGTATTTAAATCATAAAAAATCAACATAATAAATAACAAGGTCATATAGAAAACTTTAAATATTCTATTTATTTAAAAAAAAATAGTCTTCACTTAAACGTTTTTCAATCAAATAAATTTATTTAGTTGCTAAATCAAAACAAAAATTTATAAAATTAACAATTATTTCCCCATGCATCAGCAATTTAGTGAATTTGCTAACAAAAACTGTTAAATAAAAATATGTTTTGATTATTATAAATTTAATTTGTTATTACTAATTTATTTAATTAGTCATAAATTTAAGTATTTAGATTTTAAATGAAATATTAAAAAATTAAATTCAATACAACTTAAATAATCAGAATTAAATTAACTCTGTTGTTCAAGTTGAGAACACAAGATTCTTACATTTGGATAAATTTTTTAATATTTGATGTCTAAAGCCTGGTTTTCACTAAGTCAATTTCAATGACAACAATCACTGATGTCAGTAGGCATCTTGACCATATGACGTCAAATACGTTTTCATTGAAACCCAAAAACTGACATTAAATCGAATGTCAAAGACTGACGTTGAACTTGTGTCAATTGATTGCCATACTTTTTTCACTTTCGATGTTATTTTTGAAATGCCATCGGTTTGTTCAGTTGTGCGTTTTTCATCAACAACAGCTGATGTTTTATATTTGAGATTGTTGGAAAAATGTTTCTTTTTGGTGAAATTTATAAAATACTGTTAATTTTATTAGATTAATAGCAAAAGTGCACTTAAACAAAGATTATCACAGTAGCCGATGTTGGTTCAAAAGGCACCATCGCTACGTTCTATCGCAAGATACGTCTTCAAGATTCGCACAAATGACAAATTCCTGGCAAAGCGACCGCAACAACGTGAATCCCGAAAATGCGTCCTGCAACAAATACCTTGGAAGCAACACCGGCCACTTCGATAATCCCTGTTTAAGTGCACTTTTCTTTTTAAACCAATTAAAATAACAATATTTACTTACAATAAAACTTTGCAGGCAGTGAAACAAAACAAAAAATGAAAAAAAATTTTTTGTAGGCAACAACTGACACAAAATGCCAACATGTTAGCATTTCGATTTTTCTTGTCATACAACGATATTTTGATTGACTAGCAAAATTCTATCTGTTCTCACTTGTTAGTAATTTTATATGACAATCAGTGGTCATATATGACAACAAATGTGAATAAGTTTCCATTAGATTGACAACATTTGTGATTGAAAACTGACCTAGTGAAAACCAGGCTTAATGCATAAAAATTTTTTGAATGAGTATCTATGTTAGTTTAGAAGCAAGTGGATATATTTATATTTTATATAAATTTTCTTCCCATTTTTTAATTTCACTACTTATGAAGTGGGTATCAAAACCGCAAATGAAATATTTTAAAAATATTTTAAATAGAAATTTTCACATAGAAATATTTTAAAAAAATCCAGAAATCTAATTTATATCAATAATTTCAACTGTAAAACTGATTATTTTACTCTTTTTTACTAAAAAAGGCTTAAGCAGTTACATTAATACTTTTCATATTAGCTAATTTATTCTTTAATATGTCTATAAGTAGACACAAAAGTAATAATTGTAAATCGATAAACTTACTTTCTGATATATTTTTAATCTTTTTCCACTCTTTTATTCTATCTTCACTAATTTTAAAAAGTTTAGTGGAGTTTCGAACAAAGCTTTTTGAATTAGGATGCAGAATATTGAAATCATAATCAATCTATGTATTTAAAAATTCAAATTTATTTTAAAAGTTTTTTTAATAAAGAAATAAAGTTTACTTGCTAATTTAAATCCAAGAGTGCTTGTGTAGTGTATCCAATTTTTAAAAATTTCCTGGGTGGACGATAACTCCGAAATATTTAAGAGGTGATGCTTCAAAGTAGCTGAATAGTGCTTTTCGATTTCAGTTATCCATTTAAATCATCCCTAAATGCTTTTTATGTCATCTTCTTAGTCTATATAGACACGAAATTTTAAAAAACTTCATTTCTGAATGAAAATTTCTGAAATTTCCTGCATCTGCGTCAACGTATGCTCTTTTTCCTAAGTCGTCTTTGTAGTCTAGTGGAGAGTGCGCTAGACTATCAAACCAGAGGTCCCTGGTTCGAATCCGGGCTCGGGAATGGTTGTTTTCACTTTCTTTGTTCTTTCCTACATTTAAGAAAACTATGGAAAACTACAAATCTACAGCTAAATTGTGGAGAATGTGGAATTAAAGAATGGGAACAACTAAGGGCTAAAAAAGCTTGCCGAGGTTAAGGCATAACGGTTAAAAGCAATTCTAATTGTCTTTCACGGTGGTTTCGCCTAATCAAAAATGCACGTATCGTTTCAATCAATTCCTCTAAATAAATCTATCTCTTTCCTTTTAGACCAAAGACCAAACCTTGTTTGTATAAGGCGCATGCCTTGGTTCTTTAATTATAAAAAAAGAGCACTGCTCTCTGAAGATCGTTAAGTATTGATATACTAAAATAATAATAATTTTGAAAGCAATTCTGTCTATTTCACTCTCTTGTGTCAGAGAATTTTTCCGCAGGTAATCAAAGGGAGCTCACATCTACATACTTATAGAAAGTCAAGCGGCTTTAAAAGCCTTTCAAGCCTACAAACTTGAATCAAGACTAGTCTCCAACTGCGTAGAGCTATTAAATACGCTGGGACAAAGCAACAAAATAGAATTATGGTGGGTTCCAGGTCACGAAGGATTCGAAGGCAACGAAAGGGCGGACTGTCTTGCCAAAAGAGGAGCGTCTGGAATTCTTATAGGACCTGAACCATTCTGTAGTTTAGCAAAATGCCACATTCTAGAAAAAATTAAAATATGGGAAGATAAGAAATTGGAACAACAAGAAACTGGAACAACACTAACGGACAAAGGCAATCTAAGAAATTTTAAACTCCAAGTAAAGCAAAATGCAAAGATTTACTCAAGCTTAGCAAAGCAGTCCTTAGAATTATCACCAGTTTCTTCACAGGTCACTGCTCACTCAGAGACAGTGCTAAAATATATAAAAAGCCTAAAACTGAAGTGTTAATTAATGGCATGCACAATAGATCCTATGGGTCGCGGTGCACCTGGGCTCACTACAAACTTGATAACTAACTAACTATTTCACTCTCTAAATAAATTAAATGAACGTTTTAATTTTTATAATTATATTCATTACACCCTATATATTCCAATAGTTTTTTTTTTAATTTTTTTACAAGTCCAAGTGCAGCTCGCTTATTAAATCATTTTTTGCTTTTTCACAATTTAAGTTAAAATTTTTTAAATTATTTTAAAAATATATTTATTATATTTAATATAATAATAAATATATTTAAGTTATTTGCTTCTCTTCCAAAGTCTTCTTATAACGCGGAAAAAGAAGTGGTGAAATTATGAACCGTTAAGCGTCTGTTCTTGTCATTGAGTAAATTTTATCAAATCAAGAAAATTATACTGTTGATTTGATAAAATTTTGTCAATCGATCTTAAAATTGATAAAAAAATTATCAATATGAATTATAATTAAAACTGTTTAGTTGATTTTTGACCTCATCTTTTATAATAAATGATATTTTACGGGCTCAAGGTCCAATCTTTTGGTTAAAAAATAAACGTTTTGTTTAAATTTTTTTAAATTTTTTATTTTCAATATTTCGCTCGCCGACGGCGAGCATCATCAGGAACTGTAACAAATTTTTAACAATAACACAAGTTTACAAATTCCGGTCAACTTTTGGAGCTGATTCGATGAGAACAAATCTTAACGTTATTTGAGGCGCTGAATTCGAATCCGGTTTTTGTTTTTCAAGATTGGTTCTAGTTTTCGAGTTCTTGCATGTTGGCTGCACTGTACTGTAATAACGACAATCAGCTGTTGGCATTGCTAAAAACGTTTTAAAAAAAATTTCAATTGTAATCTTTAAGTTATTTTTTGTTTCAAAACCTGTGAAAATGGAAACAAAGAAGTGCAAAGTTGATTCTAAGTGTTTTTGTTATGTTTGCGGATGTTATATTATCGGGAAAAGTGGAAAAAATATATCAAAAGCGCTGAGAGATGCATATTCGTATTATTTTGGTTTCTCTGTGAAAAACACTCATAAGCCGTGGGTACCGAAATTATTTTGTAAAGCGAGTAGCACAAAACTGTACAAGTGGTCACTTGGTCAAGAAGTGTACTTTTCATTTTCAATGCCAATGTTATGGAGAGAGCCAAAAAATCATGTAGATGATTGTTATTTTTGCTTGATGAGTATAAATATGCTGACGTGTCATCAGTGTCCAAGCCAGTTCTGCGTACGAATAATGACCCTTTGCCAATTTGCCCAGGTGTGAGTGCAAATTCCAGGGGAAGTTTCAGTTCGTCACCGACGAACTGTTCTTCACCGACCGAAGATTTTAACATGGAAGAAACACATAAAATATCGCAAAGTATGCTGAATGACTTGATTCGTGATTTGGATTTATCGAAACAAAAAGCAGAATTGCTCGCATCACGGTTGCAGGAGTGGAACTGTCTTCACACTGAAACAAAAGTCACTGTTTACAGAACCAGAAATCAGGCGCTTTTACCGTTTTTCAAAAAAGAAGATAACATATGTTTCTGCGATGACATCAACGGTTTATTTCAAGCGATGAATACACCATACGATGTAAATGAATGGCGTTTGTTTATAGATGGTTCAAAATACAGCCTGAAGGCTGGTCTGATACACAATGGAAATTTGAAACCATCTATTGTGATTGCTCATGCAGTACAAACGAAGGAATCCTACGATATAATGTGTAAACTTTTGACCAAGATCAAATACAATGAGCATCAATGGAAAATTTGTGGCGATTTAAAGGTTTGAAAATAAATGCATATTTAATGTTAAAGAATAAATTATTTGCATACTATTCCAACAGGTCGTTGGCCTCTTAATGGGGATGCAATCTGGTTTTACGAAATTTTGTTGCTTTTTGTGTCTGTGGGATAGCCGTGCAACTGATCAACATTATGTGAAATATGATTGGCCACGTCGAACAAGTTATGAACCAGGAAAACAAAACGTCTCTTTTACATCACTTGTGAATCCACAGAACATTTTCCTGCCACCTCTCCACATAAAACTTGGCCTTATCAAAAACCTTGTCAAAGCACTCAATCCTGAAGGACCGGATTTTAATTACTTAACCAAGGTGTTTCCCAAATTGTCATACGCTAAAATCAAAGAGGGAATATTTGTTGGACCTGATATTCGAAAATTAATGGCCGACGGTAATTTTATAGCAGTTTTAACGCCTAATGAAGCAGCAGCATGGGCATCATTTCAAGATGTTGTTCACAACTTTCTTGGTAACCGCAAGTCCCCGGATTTCAAGGAAATAATCGACAGTTTGTTGCAAAATTATCGCAAGATTGGAGCTCGAATGTCTCTCAAAATGCATTTCCTCCATTCCCATCTCGACTTTTTCCCTGAAAACTTAGGTGATACGAGCGACGAGCAAGGAGAGCGACTACACCAAGATTTGGCGAAAATAGAAAGACGCTATCAAGGATTTTGGGACGAGGGCATGATGAGCGACTACTGTTGGACTATACTGCGTGAAACAGATCCCAAGCAATACAAACGAATCAGTTCGAAGACTCTTCATTTCTAAATAATCACTTTTTATTGAATAAAAAAAAAAATTTTAATCTCTCGTTTTGTTATCTTACACGAAATGGTGTGTATCCGCATGCAACAGTTATTTAGACATGGACTCATACGATTCTTTAACGTTAACTGCTTTTCATAACCTTTGTGCAACAAAACAGCTTTCAAGCTTAACCTGCTGCTGTCGATATATAACCGCCAATCATTTGGAAGCTAAAAGTGGGTTAATTCACTAAATCTTCTGTAGCTTTGTCATTTTTGCACCAATCTGGGTCTTGTTCAGCGCAAAATGTTCGTATTGAAATAAAATAATGTCCTATGTCATAAAACAGCAAAATTTTCAATTGTTTTGTGTAAAACAAATTAGTTAAAAAGAGCAAAATTTCAAAATATCATCAAATTTTTCATGAATTTTGAAATTGTGTCCACTGTAACACTGTCATTTCTTGACTAATCTTCACAAACGACCCATGGTTATTTTAGCAATTTTATTATCTTTCAATAAAAAATAATAATCACATCAACCGACGAATATTTTTGAAGATATTTGCATTTAAGTGACATCATCTTTTTAAAAACGCAAATAACGGTAATTATGCAATATCTCGAAAACTAGAACCAATCTGGAAAAACGGAACCCAGATTCAAATTCTGCGCCTCAAATAACTTTAGGAATAACTTGTAGTTGCTCAGCTCCAAAACCGTGTATACTTGTGTAATTAACAAACAATTTGTAGGCACTAACTACATTTTAAAAACTCACAATTTTTCAAAAATTTTTAAATAAACGAGTTACATTTAACATTAAAAACATTAAACATTAATTCACAATTTTAGAATTTTTAAAAAACGGAATAAGTTAAAAACAATTAGCACTAAAAACCACGTCTACATGTTTTCTCGTCAGCTTGTCAAGTGAATTTCTCTATGTACTTTCTGTATATATGTGCGCAATTGTCAGTGTCAGTCTTGTAGTTGAGTCTCTTTTTTGTGGAACGTTAATGATGTGGAGCATTTCCAAAGTGTATCGTCTCCAGTAGTTTGTCTCTTGCTCCAAAATTTGTACATTGTCAAAGTTCGATGAATGTTTGTGTTCAGCACAGTGGGCCGAAAGTGCTGTTTTCTGTTCCGATTGTCTCCGTGTTTTTTGGTCTGATTTATGTGAAGCAATTCTTGTCCTTAGTTTATTTTTAGTAGTCCCAACATATACCCGATCACATACGTTGGACCCGTCACCGTTACAAGAAATTTTGTAAACAACGTAAAGTTGTTGTACTGTGTTGTTCGATTTTAGCGCGATATTTACGTTGTCTTTGTCATACAAATTGGATTTTGTAAATCTTTCAGATAAACCGGGAATATAAGTTGAGGATTTGTAAGTTTTTGCGTTTGTTTCGTTTTACATAAAAGACAAAAACGAAACAAACGCTAAAACTTACAATTCCTCGACTTATATTCCCGGTTTATCTGAAAGATTTACAAAATCCAATTTGTATTCGTTCAGTCAGTGTATACTTAAGAGTTATAAAAATGCAACATAGGTCTTAATTTAAAATCAACTTCAAACATTTATTAAGCACTTCTTACATTGACTCATATAAAAATTAATTATTTGAAAATATTTTAAATACTTTACAGAAATTTGTAACATAAGCTTTTCGAAAAAATACGTTCTTAGCTTAATTCTTTTACTGTTCATCTGGAGATCTTAACAACAATCTGCTTTCATGTTGTGCAAAATTACGAGATTGTTATAGAAGCTGAAAATTCAAAATACATACATGTGTTTTATCTTAATGCCTAACATGATGGAAAAAATTTTATATTAATATTGCTTAAAAATTCAACACTTGTAGCTTAATTTTACTACATTTTGATTGATATTTTAAATATTGAATATTTACTATGGAACTTGTTGTAAGGCAATATTTCAGTTGAATTTATAAAAAAAAAAATTTTATAACTATAGTAAATTTACATTAAATGTTTTAGAGTGTCCTTTATGCAGCTTGTTTAAGAAATAATTATCAAAGTTTTTCCCTTGGCAGTTAACAATTCTTTATAGTTACAGCAATTCGTACCCAATTCTACGAGATTTAAGTATTGCACTTTTCGTTTATAAAAGCGATACGAGCAGATTATTATTCATGATTATATTATTTGTTTTTGTAAAAACAGAACTTCAACAATTGTATATGAGAGTCGGACGCGTATGGAAAATTGTATGCAATCTTTTAGAACTTAAGAATTTAAAATTTTTGTGCTTTTTGGAAGTAGGCGTTGTTGTGGTCAAAATATTTTTACCAGAAGTATGTATATGTATTTTTATAGAATACATATATTTTATAGAAATTTACTGCTCCTTCTTTTTATTGACAATTTTTGTATGGGACTCAACCACTGTTCAATTTCCTGAACATGATGCAGTCAAGAGTGGCCTTGAATAAAGTGATTGTGTCATATGAGGCACCACTCAATAACGACATTATGTAAAAGCAATAAAAAAGTATTATTCCTGGAAAAGAATGTTCAGCTGAATCAAATTTATTCATTTCTTAACCAAACTTCGGAGACAAATTCTATTACATATTTGATGAAATATGTATAAAACATTATTGGCTTTATGTCGCAATCTCTAATAAGAAATGACATAAAAATTGTTTATATCACACATGATTGGAATTAAGCATAAAAATGTGACATTTTGTTTTGTCAACAGCATAAAATTTTTATATATATGCACATATTTTATTTTTCGATTGTGCATAAATCTTTAAAGCTCTATAAATAATAAACAAAATAAAATACTATGTAAATACATATCCATATACGCATAAACGGTGGTGGCCAATGAACCTGCAATTTGTTCATAAATTCAACTTTTACGATAAATTTTTCGTTTCGATATATTTTCGTTTATATACAGAAAATCTTAAAAAATTCATAAATATAATATTACACCAGATGGAGGCAAACGAAGGACGCAAACTATTTTTTATCCTGAAAATATGGCACGGTGAAATTAATCGGTCTTAGCCAAGTTTTCCTTGAAATTATTTTTTAAGTATGCATTTAAATCATAAGAAAGCAAAAGTTTAATGAAAAGTAATAATATTGCACCATGATGAGATGATTTTAATATTTGTACTATTTAATATAATATGCTGTTATATTCGCCCGTCCCAACCAGTGAATGGTTATCAGCTTGCAGTAGACGCAATAGATTCACTTTTGGATCTTATGGATCCATTTGACACCGTTATATTTCTGGGGAACTTTAATCTTCCCAGCCTTCAATGGGTCGTCTCTAATGACGAATCCTTCTATTTTTTTTTCAAATACAACCTCTAAAAAAGAAATTCTGTTCACTAGCTGTATTTCAGACTGCAGCCTAAACCAGTTAAGCGGAGTTACTAACAATTTAGACAACAACTAGACCTAATGTTTTCTACGTATTCAGATAACTGTATAGTTTTAGCATGTAACTATCTCCTTTCAACACTCGATCAGAACCATCCACCACTATCCCTTACCTTATTTTGTAACATTAATATTAAAAAATGCACACTTCAAGCTCTCATACAGCTTCAATTTTCGGAAAACTGATTTTGTAAAATTAGAAATTTTATTCAGTAAAATCGATTTCCAACATATTTTCGATAATGCTTATGAAAGCGTTGATATTGCAGTTGCTCATATCTACGACACAATTTTCGACTGCTTCACACAATCTGTCCTCTTCACAAGGCAGAAAAACTTTTCGTCATGTTTCCTCTGGTACAGGACTACGTTTTTTTTCTAAACTAAAATTAACTCTTAACCCCTGGGGACCAAGGATACTGTATGACCCCTTGCGTTTTTATTTTTTCATTGCTTTAATTATAATTATTCCGGTAATTTCTACCTTGAATTTGGTTTTGGAAGCTTTATAGAATCTGGCAACATCAGCAGGATAACAACTGATAAGCTGGAAGTATTATTTTTTACGTGCAAAGTTTGTTGATATACTGCTCAAGTATTTTGCTAATTCCTCGATTAAATAAAATAAAATCGTTTCAAAAGTAAATGTTAGTTCTAAATTTAAATGTGTTTTATTAAAAAAATTGAGTTCAGCAAATATTTCTAGTTGTTTTTACAAAATTCACACAAATAAATGGGGTCTTACATGACCCCATCGGTCTCAAGTAAGACTCTTTGCGATATTTTTTCGTAAAATTAGAATTTCTAACCTTAAGATGTTTCTTGTAAATAAAACTAAAATTTCAGTATAAATCTGTAATATTTGTGTATTAATTTTTTAAATTTGAAATGTAATTGCATTTACCACATAAATTGCTTTTAATATTTCATTAAAAATACGTTCATCACAATACCCATCACAGGTTACAGCTGAAAAAATCCATACAAGTTTTACTTGAGACCGATGGGGTCATGTTAGACACCCATTTTATTTTTAAATTTGGGGCTATAGGGAGAGGTCTTCCCAAAGTTTTAAAACCTAAATTTTTTATTTAAAATATTATTTTAAAACGGAAGCCCGAATTCAAGAACAGTTTTTCTATATCTCTTACGGTACTGGCTTTGGTTTCAAGGTGCTTATAAGCAATGCGTTTATTAGAACTTGCTTTTATTATCCCCAAAATTGAAAATTATCTGCAGTGGGTACTCATATTATTAGAGCCACCTTAAAAAAAGGAATTTTCTTAGTTTCGGATGAAACAAAAGCATTTTAGTCGATGTTCTTACATCACAAATATTTTATTAGTAAAATTCACATTAAAATTAAGCTTTTATAACTGAAAAAAATATATTAAAAAAATGTTATTGTCAATATTTGGTACCTCCAAGCTGTGCTGCAATAACTGCAGCTACTCGTTTAGGCATAGATTTTATGCATTTGGTTCAATTGCATTTTATGGATTAATTTTGGTGCTACACTTCAATGAAACGCTCTATTAGTTGGCGTTTGCTGAACACCAGTTCCTTGAAAATTTCACGCTTCCCAGTAGTTCTCTATATGGTTGAGATCCGGAGAATTTCCGGGCCTGTCAAGAACATGGACTTTTGTCTTTTTGAGGAATTTTATGACTCCCATAGCCTTATGGCAAGGAATATAATCATGCATAAATGTAAATTTGTTGTTTGGAAACCATTTCTAAGCTTGTGGTAGAATTTTTTCTCTTTGTGAAAAAATTCAAGTGGCTCTAATAATATGATCACCCACTGTATGTAAAACAAATAATAAACACGTAATGATTTTGAGTTTCCTACAAAAAAGTTCCTTTTCATTTACAAAAACTTTGTGTTCAGCTCATAAAAATCATTTTATCACTCTCGTCATAATCTGTATAAATATTTATAAAACGTCCTTAAAGTTTTTAAAAGCAGCTTAAATTATCCAAAAAAGTAAGAGCAAAAATACTCCATTGCAAATAATTTTGATCCATGCCCCAAACACTTTATCATTGGTTATCGCCGTACAATTACTTGATTAAGTACGTGTATACGGTTGAATCCTTTAAAATAGCATGATATCCTTAGCGCCACCCACTAAAAGGTCTAACGGCTAAGCACCGCGAAATGGTCGTTTGAGTGCCATTCGCACTTGGCACTTTTATAACTCCTTTGTGAAAATAA
Source organism: Dichetophora obliterata (assembly GCA_963920525.1). NCBI lineage: Eukaryota > Metazoa > Arthropoda > Insecta > Diptera > Sciomyzidae > Dichetophora > Dichetophora obliterata. The sequence goes on along the minus strand of OY986435.1, from coordinate 43,607,021 downwards.
AACCGACTTTATATAACCTCCACCCAACCTACTCACCAACCATTGGGCTAAACCATACCGCTGCTCTCTTACATTGCTATTCAAAATCTATAAAAATCATTATCACCATTCGTTGTGCTTGGAATATTAAAATGCGACAAAGTCAATGGTACCTGATGATGATGTCATAGACCGCATGTAATAGGCGGCTATACAGGGTAAGTTTTCTTATCTTGAAACATCTTAATAACTCACAAGCTCGAAAAACATCACAAAAAATTAATAAGATAAAAGTTTAAATGTTTCGAAAGGGTTTAAAAATGGTTGACATTGGGCGCGTTCTAAAAAGTCTGTTGAATAAAAGTCTGCTGAACAAGTTGATACATGCGACATGTTTGGTGAGCGCTCGTCATTTTTGGTAGCAAACAATTTCAATGCTACGTGCGCTCACTTATCATAAATACAGCTGATTTTGTTTGTCAACTCTTTGAAGAAAAGACTAAAAATGTAGTTAAATATTTCATTTTGTTTTTAGAGAAAAAAATGAAATAATGAACAACTCATATTAATTTATAATTTATTTTAATTTACACGAATTAAATAAAGTTGAATTTAATTGCTTACTTTAGATCAAGTAAGTTTTTAAGAAGGCAACAACAACAACAACTCTGTATAGAGTTAATTACTTAGCTGACCATACAGTCTGTTTCGGAAATCGCTACATTTCCTCTTTTTTTTTTTTGATTCACCCAGAGGTATGAAATCATCGAAAGATACGTATACCCGTCCCATACGCATACTCGATTTACATTCTAGATCTTGCTCGGATCAGCCGGCACAGACAAAATGCACCTACGTACTGAAACATACATTGGCAATTTGGATTTTCCACTAAGCACTTTAATTGGCTTTTTAGCGGAATTTAAAAAATTGAATATATATATAAAACGCGTATTTAAGTATATTTGATTCTATATAAATAAGCAACATCGAATTAAAATAATAGCGATAATTAATTTAAGGTACTCGAAATAACAATCCTGATCTCAAAAGCGATCCAAAACACTATACTCATTTTAACTGGTTTGCGGCCATTGTCCAACCCAAGGACCTACGTGGAATTGAGATAAATCTCATATCCGCCAAATCAAAATCCCAATTAGATGGATATGCATCTGGGCCAACGCAGGCATAAACTTGTGTGGAAAAGAGCTATACTCTGGCACACCAATCCAGGTGATAGTATGGGTTCAGTCTAATTTCAAATCAGGAAGCCACGTGAGTACGTAAATCACAATTCCATTTTAAAATTAAAATATTAAATAACTAAAAACAAGTTTTGAAAAACGATTCATATTTGATGGTGCTTACTTTATAAAATATAATATTGAGACAAAAAGGAGAAACAGAATAATCTCAATTACCGATATTACATTGTTATAAATCTGCGTTAGGTATAATAGGATGAAGATAAATTGATTTAATTATTTAAATGTAGTATAATTTTCCGTTTTAAGACGGCTACCGAATCAGAAATATTAATCATGTTCAAGTTATAATTGAAATCACTGCACATTCTTCGTTAAGGTTCATGAAGAGTGTAATTAGAACTGCACTGACTCAACTTGAAAAACAGAAAATGTCTAGTTCCTCTCCTTGGGATGCTAAAATTTAGAGCTGAGATGAGATATTCCGAATTAATCCCGCCACGAAGTAACTTATACAGAAACATGACATTAAGCATCATTCTTCTGCTTCTTAGGGAAGGTAGTTAAATAATCTTAAGGCGTATTTCATACGATGAAAGCATAATATTGGGATTCCAACGACTATGACGTAAAGCAAAAAATAAAAACTGTTTTTGAGCGGATTCTATGGCGTCGATTTAGACATTATATTGTGAGTTTCATATAACTGATGCATATTCAAGAATTGGCCTTTCGAGAGAGGTATATAATAATTTAGGGATCACTGAATTCTTAAGCCTATCTTTTTATGAAACCAAGGATTCCACTTGCCTTATTTATCACCACATTAACGTGGATATTGAAGCGAAGTTTTGTATCCATAATAACACTAAGATCGAGAAAACTGTAAACTATTTATAAGTAAGAGTTATTTATACCATAAATTTTTAGTGTTATTTATACTATACACTATAATTTTTATAGTGTACTTAATGCTATTACCAGATCTACGAGAGAATGTCATTTTCTTACATTTTTTTAAGTTAAGATTTAATATATTTAAGCTACACAAGTCCACTAGTCTATTTCGATCAGATTGTAAAAGATGTCATTATTCGGGTGATTTAAACCAAAGAAAAAGTTTCACGTCGTCAGCGTACATTAAGACGTTACAGTGTTTTTTCACCGAAGGAAGATCATTAATGAATAGTAAAATCAAAAATGGTCCAAGATGACTGCCCTGAGGAACGCCAGAAGTGACCGAAATGCTTTTCGAAAGACAATTCTTTCTTAGACACATCTTTCTTGGAGCCAGATTTACGAAGGAGTATAATATAAGAATCCTTCCATGTAATAGAAAAAAAAAACCACTACGCAAGGAAATATTAAAAATATTTGCTAGAGGAGTACACAGGTTTGGGCACATTGCTTTAAAATACAGCTCGGAATTTCATTAGGGCCGGTCGTAAAAGAGGATTTTACTTGTCGAAGATAACACATAACAATACTTGGGTCTATTTCAGGAGTTTTAAAAGAGTTAATTGGCGTGAGTAAAGCATACACCGTAGTATTAAATGGTATATCGGAGTAAGTTGATTTTAAGAAGCTTGCAAACATGTTAGAAATTACATTATTACAAGATGATTCTTCCTGATTGAATTTCATAAGGGGTGGAAAACTGGAGGCTTTACGTTTTGAGTAAAAGCAGAATAGCATTGTTTATTTAATAGTTGATAACTATAATGACAAGAAGAATAGGAAGCAAAGTCTTAACTAGAACCAAATATTTTATATTTTTTACATAAACGATTTTTTAAATTTTCTAGTGCCTTTAGATCATTTGTTAGCTTTAAATCCAGGGTGGATTTAAAGGATTGGAGCAACACCTTTTTTTGGGACGGACAATAAGAAACACCTTTGCAGATAATCATGGAAAAACTGTACAGAAAATTTGACGTCATAATATGAATATGATGTTCTGCTAGTTAAAATTGGAGACCAATCAGTCTGCGAAAGTAAAAAATTAAGTTTTACAAAGTCCGCTTTTTCAAAATTATAAATTTTTCTATTTTGCGCATCAGCAGTTACTTTATCTTCTTTTTCGTGGGAAAAGAAGTTCTTTTTTCAGTAGTTTTTGAGTGATTAAGCTGTGATCAACTCACTGTTTAAAGTTGCATATTATTTCACACATTTGGAATTCATTCATTTGAATTATATATAGAACAAATTGAACTTTAAAATTGGCTTCTTAATCATATGACATTTTATAGCAGTAGGCTATTTATAGATCACCGCTATCAACTCTACCAAGGTTGTCATCAGTTCTAGTTGCTTCTTATTTATTTCAATATTTATTGGTGTTTGACAGTTTGTCAAATGCACCATAGAAATTAATGGTAAATTTATCTAAAGCTTGCAATTGAATTCATATAATAATTTCAAAGATCATAAAACTAATTAGCTAACATAAAAATGTTTAAAAGAGTTGTTCAATTCCTTTTTGACTAAAATTATAAATAGGAAAAAAATAAATCAAATAAATAGGAAAAATTTGGATTCCCTACAAGTTATTGAAAAAATGAAAAAAATGTTCGACATTTTTTGGAAAACTATTAAAAAAAATAATTTTATGTATTTGTTTTATTTTCAAAAAACATCTCTAAATCTCTTAATCTGACGGAGCTGTTTAACAAAAACATATGATACTGTTTTTATTTTCAAAATTACTAAGACCAGCAATATATAGAAAAGAAAATGCTCGCATGACCCTCGGGTTTTACTCACCTCTAATCATAGTATCGAACATATACCGCAGAGTCCTATTATTTAGCCAAAATATGTTTTTAGTGATTCAAAAATATAAGTGTGTAAAAGATAAGAAACGACAATTTAGCATTATCAGATAAAAAAATTAAACGAAAGTGACTGCGTTTATTTTACAAAATAAGGCCAATTTTTTGTACCACGATGTTTCTTTTAAACCACAAAAGATTTCCACGTCAAATTATCGGCAAATTTTTGTCTGGCAAGTACAAATGAATCAGTCATTTCAAAAACCTCAAAAGTCACACAATAAGAGTTTTTAGGAATCAATAAAAACTGTTTCATACATAAACGAGTTTTAAAGGATTTTTTTATGCTTAATTTAGTATATGAGTTGTTAAAAATTTATATTTCGAATAGCTTTCTCAGTTTATTAATAATAATAATGAAAAAAAAAAACCTGTAAAAACTGTTCTTGACTTTTTTTTAGCAATAAATTTGTTTTAGCAAGAAACAGGATTAGTGGTAAATTATTTAACCAAAACAATTGTAGTAATCATATTTTATATTGCTTATTATTGACGGTTACACTAAAAAATTGATTTATTAACATTTCACATGTATTAATTTGTCATGTTTTAATATCTCTTGGAATATTTCTTATCTTATCTTCAGTTTTTAGTTCTTTAACTGTAAATGTTGAAATGGCTTTCGTAACTAAATTAAAATATTCTTCTGGGACGTAGATACGATCATGTTTCCAAACTATTTTCGTGTGATTCCAGAATCGCGCTCATGTTGCGTTTTTGCGCAGTGGCATGGTCGCACTTTAACAACGATTACATGCAGAAACCCTTTAAGTCACTTAACTTATGTTGCTTTAGTAATCAACGAAGATTACGAGGTATTGCTTAAAGAGGAAGGAGTACACAGAAGTGAGTGGATTTTACCCAGATTATGGGTCTACCTTTAAGTAAGCGTTTGCAACAAAAAAACTATGTGGAAAAAAATTTGACTAATGCTGTTTTTGAAATGACCGATCCAAATATGCAATAAAGAATAGGTATTTCCATTTAAAAACTCAAAGTTGATCGAACAAAAATGAGCTGAATATCAATTGCAAGATAACTATGATTTGACTCTTTCGAAACCTTGCAGTTTTTATCTGAAACATTTTTCGCTATGTTGCTTACTTTTAAAGATACTTAGATGACTCAATATAAAATAGCTCACCCTGTATGCCTGTATGTCACCATATGCAGGTGGAGCTCGAATGAATAATAAAACTGATAATTGTAGCATACTTTTAGGAACATCTAATAAGACACTTAAGTGAAGTAAGAATAAAAAGCACCGAGTTTAGAACGCGATTTTATGATCAATGTGTTTTCTTTATGGAAATAACCTACATATTTGCCTATGTGTGTGATAAAAACAAACTTCATATACCAGTGGTTCTTAAGAATTTTTATTGAAGGGCCAGTGCTTTTTAAGAACTAGTAAAGAATTATTTTTAACTAGACTGAAGTCAAAAATGCCTCTACGGCCTTTGAAGTATTTTTGAAGTTGAAAGTGGTTTAATAATTTTGATGGTGTAACTTTGTATGGTAGATTAATATAGTTTTCATCCAATTTTTCTAAATTCTGATTTCTGAGTTTTTTAAGTCACTTTTATATCTCTACTTTGACTTACTGCTCTATTCTGGCAAAGTAGCAATACCAGACTCAGTAATTTTAATATTTATGTGTTTTTATTGTAATTTTTGTTTTCAAAACAAAATTTGAAATTCAAAACACAACATTTTATAATGAAAGTGTCACTATCTGAAACACAAGGGACAATTTTTGTCAAAATTTATTATATTTGAGCATGATTCAATTATATATAAGGTTGAGTAAGCTGAGAGCACATATCTCTTGGCGAATGTCAGAAACAGCTGTTTGGTGTTTTTATCTTTTACTTTGACATTCGCCGATCCAAATTCCATCCATCCAGCGTTTTCGTTTAAAAATGTCACTGGGCACTTTAAAAAAGGAAACGTTTTCCTTGCTCCAATAGTTTTGGTGAATCGCGTACTTTTTCGGCATTTTGAGGTTGTAACAAAAACTTAAACTCCAAGCAAATTGTTTAAAAATTATTTGAAACACAAATTTAATATTAAAATCCAATAGTTTGACTTCTAGTCAGAAATTTTAATTTGATTGTTTACTTGTCTTTTTTTGTTTTACTTTGACATTTTGCAATCTAAGTTTTGTTGTTGTATGAGAACAATTTCATGGTTACTTAACCTTATATATAATTGAATCATGTTTTTGAGCTTCCAATTTTTTTTTTAATCAGAAAATTACAACAAGCACTTAAAAATATTAAAAATACTAGGTAACAATTGTTACTTTGCCAGATTTGGGCTGTTAGTCTGCGGACTGAGCAAACGCTGAAGCAGGCATATAGGCAGACAGGTTTGCTTACTTGTCCCAGTGCGATAAAACTCGCTTCATACAATTTCATATAAATCTGCGCGAAGTGTGCAGAGTGGCAGCAGGCAGATCAGATCAGATCAGGTTGTTGCGAGAAACCAGCACGGTTAAAAATCTTGGAATAAAATTGAAAATTTTCTGTACTTTATATATGACCACACCAGCTTTGGTTTCAAATCAAGTATTTGCAAAATACTAAAAAATCATTTTAATACAGCTTTGGTTTAAAATTTAGTACAAGCCTGGATTGAAATATAACAAAAAAAAAAAAAATTAATAAATAACAAACACAGTGAGACTACAACCAAGGACATATGGTTTGTAAGTTCACCACGTTAACCGGTGGGCTATTGCGTTACATGAAATACAAGCAATAGACAAGCATATGAACCTAATAGCCTAATACTGAGTTTCAGCATTACAATATTTCTTTGGCTTACATTTTAGCACAGAAAAGTTTTAATTATTGGTTAGTATTTGTGAAAATTTTAATCGTAAACCTCTAGGTTAAGAAATATTCAGTAGTATTTTAGCTGGATTAAAATTTATTCCAAGATTTTTAACCGCGAGGCTGGCCCAGGTTTCTCGGAACTTATTTGTTTTTTTTTGTGTTGTTTTTTGTAATATTTCAAGGAAACTGCGTTTTTTATTATCTTTTGAATACAAGAACTATTACAACAACAAAAAATGCAACAACAACAACAACAAAGCGTTTAACAAATCAAACATCCCAGTGGGCAATTGCAGGAGTCCGAAGTCCTTCTAGCGGGCCTGCGTTAGGTTTTAAAAAGCCTTTCACATTCCTTGCAAACACTGTTTTATTGCTTGTATGATATGAAAAAATTTTCAGGCCTTCCGCTCTCCTTGCATAAAACAGACCAGCCACAAGCTCTCTTTCAAGAAATCACGTTAGAAGGAAAAGCAATATAAATATCAATTTGAAATAAAAAATGACTATCAATTTCAAATTTAAACCATGGTCCTCTCATCCCAGTGGGCATTTTAGCGAGTGCTCTGCAAAAGAAGGCATGCTAGCACTGCTATTATTGGCATCAATACACTTTCCATGATGGCCTATCTTTTGAAGGTTCTGAGTCTTTTCATATTAAATATTATGAAAAAATTTACATTTATTTAGTATTTCCAAAAAAAAAAATAATTTAAATACACAGAAGAGTTTGTAAAAAAATTTAGATTTAAAAATAAACAAAAAAAATTTTTTTTGTCCGAGTTGGGTCTTGAACCCGGGCTCCCGAAAACAAACACATTATATATTATATTATATGAAAATATTTATATGAAAAAACTTCAAGCCTTTTCTTTTATTTTTGTGTGAAGAAAATTTATAAAAAAGTTAAAAAAGTTTTCTTTAAATGACCTTGTTATTTATTATGTTGATTTAATATGATTTGAATACAAATTCTAAATGTTTGATAGTTTAAATCATACATGATTTTAAACACAAATTCTAGTTATTTGATATTTTAAAATCGTTTATTAAGCCATAGGTCAAAGTTAAAACAATTAATTGTTCTAACGAATCCTTTTCCAAAGAAACAACAACAACAACAAGCGAGCACTAGTGCACTGCACCACAGAGGCTACGAGATTTGAAGTGTCAATACTCAGTTTTTCTCCTATTTCATACTGTCACATTTGTTGTTGCCAATTCAAAAAACGTTGTTCATATTGAAAAAACGTTGTTGTTGTTGTTTCTTTGAAAAAAGATTCGTTAGAACAATTAATTGTTCTAACTTTGACCTAAAGCTAAATAAACGATTTAAACTATCAAACAACTAGAATTTGTTTTTAAAATTAAGTTGTAGCATGATGTTATTTTGATAATATAATATAAATTTAATATAATAATATAAGTTTAATATAAATTTATTACTGAATTTGCTATATGGAAATTATTATTAATTAATCATTGAATTACAAACATATTGAATTATAAATTTGTTATTTAACTGTTCTACATTTATTGCCGCGACTGTCATAGTTTCACTCAATTGTCTTATTAATTTTAAACATGTAAAAAACTCATAACTGGTTTTCTACTCATTAAAATTAGGCAGTCTTTGGTTCAGCCTAAACTAAGAAATTGTAAATCAATCACTATTGAACTGGATCTCCACAAAAAAAGTCTTACTGATTCTTAAACTCAACTGTCTATTTTTTAATTTTATTCCAAGGTACTTAGACGCATGAAGACAATTTCTGGCTCTTGCGGCTAGTGCTAAGGAAAATTGATAAAAGGAACATTTTTTTTCCAAATTATTTAATGCTACGAAGACTTTATTAATCGAGCATTACAAAATATGTTTTAAACTATCCAACGGTCCGACATCTTACCCACTCGTCTATCGTGGTTGTTTGGAATCAATAGCTTATTTTGCATCAATACAAATGAAAGCTATATTTCGGGAGCCCGGGTTCAAGACCCAACTCGGAAAAACAAATTTTTTGTTGTTGTTTTTAAATCTACATATTTTTACAAACTGTTCTGTGTATTTAAAATTTTTTTTTAATTTTTTTATAAGTTTTCTTCAGACAAAAATATAAGAAAAGACTTGGAGTTTTTCCATAGGCATAAATATGTTAATATAGTATAATATGTTATGTGTAAGTTTTCGGGAGCTCGGGCTCGAAACCCAACTCGAACAAAAAATATGTTTTAGTCTTTTTTTTTAAATCTACATTTTCTTACAAACGGTTCTGTGTATTAAAAATTTTTTTGAATTTTCTTTTTTGTAAATTTTTTCATATAAAGACTTAGTCCCTTCAAAACGTAGGCCTTACAGAAGTACTCATCAATGCAGTGATCATGGAAGGTGTACTGACGTCTATAATAGCAGTGCTGGCATGCCTTCTTTTGCAGAGCACTCGCTAAAATGCCCACTGGGAAGCGAAGCATGAAAAATAGAAAAGATGTACGAAAACAATAAATAAAAAACTTATTCTCGCACTGATCTGAACTGATCTGCTCGCATTAACTCTGTACGGCTTATTTACTGAGCAGATACCTACCTGCGCCTCCCTGCCTGCCTGCCCACTTCAGCGTTTACTCTCTCCGCAGAATAATAATATTACAAAAGGAAAAATTAAAAAACCTGTGCAAATATCTGGCAAATTTGTGGCGCAGTTAGAAGCAACTGTTTATTTTTCATGACACGTGTGCTCTAAATTAATAAAAACGTGCGATAACACTTTTTACACACGGAGTACACCATATTCATATGTAACTAGCGATAAAGTATAGCCACTAAAAAGTCTGAATTTGTGTTAAAAACAAATTGAAGTTACAAGATAGTTTTATAAATTTATTTGAACACAATTGAAAGTTTTCTATGTGACCTTACTATTTATTATTCAACGCCCATTCCAAGCATAACGCAAAACGGGTCCGTCTCATGGCTTTCGATTTGTCTTTTTTAATATATCAGCTGATCAAACCACCATAACTTTTTTGTTTTGAGACCGATTTTAAAACTTTTTGGAACAACATCTGTTAGAATTTAATTATCTTCAATATGGCAATCAAAATTTTGTTCACCTTTTTACAAATATAAGTAAAAAAAAACAAAATATTTTATTCGGTATTTACCAGTTTTCTCTACCAAGGTCAAGTGTAAGGTCATCGAAAATTATGACAAAAATGTTGGTCTTCATAAGAAAAACCATTTTGCAGATTAAATTTTTGCAAATATCTTTACCGTTATGAAATTTATAGGTGATAAATTGCCTCAAAATGATAAGGTCAGTGCACAAAAAATGAAATTTCAAAAAAATATATAAAAGCTCCATCATAAAATTGTTTTTGACTGAAAGGCAACACTCTTCTTCAAATTTAAAAAATAAAAAATTGCAAAAAAATTACGCGTTTTTTGAGAAATTAGCAAAAAAAATTTTTTAATATGTTGGCAACCCTAACATCCAAAATTTTAAAATTATATATTTTTCCAGAAATGACTTTCTAATACCTTTTTAACGGTACCTCATTTATAAAAATTAGACTAAAACTGACATAGATACAATTAATTAAAAAATTTCCAATTCTAGCGTTTTTGGACGATTTGAAGTACTGAAAGGTCCATAACTTTTCAACTAATGGCGATAAAAAAAAATATATGAACTCATGTTCTTAGAATTTAAATAGGAACCTATAGCCAAAAATAAGACAAATCGAAAGCCATGAGGTCAATTTTTGAAAAAAGTATTGCGTTTTGCGTGGAATGGGCGTCAAATAAATTGTTGATTTTCTATGATTTAAATAAAAATTCTAAATGTTTGAAAGTTTAAATTATTCTTGAGTTTAAAATCGTTTATTGAGCTTTTAGGTCAGGTCAGAACAACTAATTGCTCTAACGAATTATTTCCAAAGAAACGACAAAAACAACATTTTTAATATGGAAAAATAATATCACTAGTGATTTTATTGCAATTTTGGCCATGCTACAGGTTTTATCAAAGATTTAGAACTTGTATTTAAATCATAGAAAATCAACAATTTATTTGAATACCTAGACCTTTTAAAGCATCAAAATATGGTCATCAAATGAAAGAAAGCTGTTTTTTTTTGTTATTTTATTTAATTACATTTTTATTAAGTGCTTTCATTTAAATTTTGACCAAAAGAAATTTGGAAAAAATTTATTTAAAAACAGCGGAGATATTTTCGTTGTACTAAGAATTTCTACAGTTTTTATGTTAAAATAATGGTCATTTTTTAATGATGCTTAAATGTATTGTAGCAAGTAAAATTTTTTTAGTTGAAAAAGGATCGAAAGTGCATGGTCAGAACGAAGTATTTAAGAGTCGTTTCTAGAATGCACTTAATATATGCACCATATTAGAGTGAAATTCATCCAGCCGTAAAGATTTATTTTTCGGTCAACCATACAAACAAATAGAAAATTAGTTTTATTAGTAAACAAAGATATATTGCGAGCTGAGAACCAAATAGGATTATCTGGGATTTTTTGCGAAATGCGTTTTTTATTGATATTTGTTCTTTGCGATGGCTTCTATCTTTTGCTTTCACCCATTGTATTAAAAACACAAAACATTCTGAGATAATCACAGTATCAGAAGGTTCTATCTAGAAAAAAGTTGATGTGCTTGAAACCAGAAGGGTTTATCTGGAGCCTATTTTAAGGTGAATGCAAAAATACTTTAAATTCATGAAAAAGATTTATTTTTAAGCTTTAAAATGTTGAAAAGTAACTGATGTTTATATTTAGATATCAAAACTAAATCTTTTTTGTGCAACGACATGCCCACTGCCATACAAACTATCAGCAATGCACAGATTAGAACAAATAAAAGATAGGAAATTGTGTTGGTAATTTTTATGGTCGTATTTGGTATTTAAGACATAGTATGGAACAAAAGAGCGGTTTTAAAAATATCTGGACATGTAGACGTGGCACCACCCATACAACTGAAACACATTTTTCGCAATATCTAAAAACCAGCTAATCTATAGGAAAAAAATATTAGATATTTATTAATTATAGCATTTGAAATATGTATGCCAAATTTGGGCATTATTGATTAAATGTGCGTGGCACCTCCCATATAGTGGGAGGGCAATTTTTGCTTTATCTGTTATATCAGTGAAGATATGAAATAAAGCAAAAATAATTTATTGTATTACGTTATTTGAAGAATTTATGCCAAAATTTACTGTTTTTGGTATCACTTTTAAGGGTGTTAGAGGAATTTAACAAAAAAAATCTCTACCGCATCATAGAAATGAGATAATTCGAATTATTTGGCAATCAATAACACTGTGCACTTTTTTGTATCTTTTTTCTCTGTATTTGATAATTTAAATGTTTTTCACTTAATTTTGTTATAAGGAATCTCGTAGTGACATTTGTTATCAGTTTTAAAACAAAAATTTTAAAACAAAATTTTCTTTTTTAAGATATCAAAAATTACTCAAGATATGCACTCATTTTCATGTTGATAACTGTTGAACCATTAGGATTTTATTTTGGTTTCTTGAGCAAAGTTCTTTCTTTAATTCTGGCCAATAACTTTGCTGAAGAAATGTATAAGAAAAAATCGCTTCCAGTGGGTCTTATCGAGTGATTCTTACAAATTGTCAAACGAAAAAAATTCTAACAACATTGCGTATTAGTAACATTTTTTGCTTTGAAGTGTTGAAAGCGGGCAAGACATATGTCGCTTATTAAAGCTTCAAAGACAATTTCAAATGATTTTTCTTTATATATTTGTTCAACAAAGTTGTTGGTAAGAATAATAGAAAGAACTTTGCTGAAGAAACAAAAAAAAAAAAAAACATCTTAGCTGTTCAAGAGTTCTCAACATGCAAATGAGTGCATATCTGGACTAATTAAAAAAAAAATTTGGCACTAAAGTCTTCGGTAAAGGGGCAAAACAGATCTTACCACGAGATTCCTCATATTTAAATTAAGTAAAAAACGTTGAAATTATTAAATACAGATTTTCTTGCCACACAGTGTTATCAGATTATGGTAAAATACAGATAAGTGCAATACGGATAAATGGAAAAATTTCCAAAATGCATTAATTTTTGCAGCCATGAGCTATTTTTATACTTTTAAATGTAAAAATACATGTAACATGTAGCAACAACGATTTTTTTTTAAATGAAAATAACCCCTTGGCGCTACAAAAAGTAATATTTTCTTAAAAATTAGGTAAGTTTTCTTTGATTTTAGTATGACTTTTTTTCTCAGTGCACGATGCGGTTGATAAATTGAAGGAATTGCGAAACAAATTACGGAAAGCAACAAAATGGAGTATTAAAAAAAAAATCTTTTCTCATAAAATGTTCTAGAGTTTTATAAAAAAAAATGTAATTTAGTTAGTTTCTGCTTTACATTAGTAGTTAGTTACTGCCTACGCAGTGACAATTTTTTAAAAAAGCCGTAAGCTACAATTAAAAAAATTTTAGGGGTGAGTCAAAAAACTTTCTAAATTGTTATGTCAATTGTAAGTTGAGCTCAAACTTAGGGATCTTAGAACTTCTTTAATAAGAAGATCATTATTCGGAGCAACAGATGGTAAGAGGCATTTAAACCAATATCGCATATGAACTTAGATGTTTTCAAGTTCCTAAACAGAAGAAAAAGCAAAGTAAAATAAATTTAAAAAACTAAATGTTTTCCTAAAATTCGGCTTCAAAAAAATCGTTTTTCTCTTATAAAGAAGATATAATTTGCGTAATTTTTTAATATTTTGTAAACCCAATAAAATTGCTAACAATCTTGCAGCATTTAAATTTGAAAAAATTGCTGAGATTTAGGCAAGGGCAAAGCTTCTAATTCGAAAGCGAAAAAGAAATTTAGGAAATTCTGAATAAAGTAGACTAATTTCAGATCAAGCACTAATTTTTAAAAGAAGTCTGATGGCAAGTTCTTGTTAAGAAAACGCTTTTGCATAAGTTTATCTTATGGTCAAAAGTTTTATTATGACTAAAATGAATATAGGAAACTCGATTTGAAACATTTATTTTATACTTCTTCAAATTCACGTTTTTTAACAAGCGTCCACCCATTTTGAGAATTTTCTAGATTTTTTTGCGTTTAGTGCTTACATTACATCTAAGATTAAGAATCACACCATGCAGGGAGGTTCTGGAATATGTTTAGAAAATTAATGGAGCCTCATATACCTCAAATATACCTCATTATATATTTATTCATACGTTCTGAATTAACAAAAAAAAATATTTTGAGTAATTCATACAATAGGTATGTTTGCAAACGAGATTTTAGTAACTTACATGCTGCTGGAACTGATGCATGTTGAAAAAAAAAAGTCAGATGATGTCCATGCTGGGAACATTTCAAGAATAGCGACAACTCCTATTCTTAATTTTTGCAGATTATATAGATTTTTACCTCCTAAATCCAAATCTGATAAATTTCAGGCCACTCGAAATTGGTTAAAATATAAAATGGGCCTCCAAAACTGGAAAAAATGGTCTGAAAAACTTGCTGGTCTTATTCATTTTTAAAAAATAAATATTGAGGCTAAATAGTTATAAATGCAATTTTATTTAAGGCTAAAAGAGACATCACATTATTTAATGTACCTAATTACTAAAAATAGATGTTGAGAAAAATTTTTTGAAATTGCATGAAAAAAAATTAGATTTCAAAATGTTCCAGGTCCATGGATCCATTCATGGTCCAGGAATGATATGAGAAAGATTTTACCACTCTGTGAAATATATATACTTTTCTTATGTATACAAGTGTGTGTCAATCGGTGTATCATAATAACAAAATTAGTGCCAAAAATCTCAGAAAATAGAGTTATAAAGGTTACATTTTCTTTATGTGCATTCCAGGCTCCTTTATGCCTTTGACCCTCCCCCCCCCCCCTAGAACAAATCCTGCGGACACCCTAACTACTTTATATACCAACATTATTAAAGAATTCAAATCAAACTATACGATTACAGTTATTTAATAACGCTTTATGAAAAGAATTGATAAACAATATAAATTGATAAACAATACAAATCTTTGTGATGCCGGCAGAAATCGATGAAGCCTGCAGCAGGGCTTAAATTGCAATAAAATCAGTTAGTGATGTTTTCCTTTTCATACTGAAAATGTATTTTTTGTTGCTGTTTCCTTGGAAAAAATTCGTTAGAACAATTAATTATTCTAACCTGACCTAAAGCTCAATAAAAGATTTTAAACTATCAAAAAACTAGTATTTAAATTTGAAATCAAGAATTATTTATTAATGTTATTTTTATTAAAGTGTTTTCTAAGAATTATTTATTAATGTTATTTTTATTAAAGTGTTTTCTGTATTTTTATTTTTAAAATTAATAATTTAATGAAATAAAACAAAGAAATTTTCATTTTAAAATTAAAAAAATCAAAATTTCTTTAAAAAAATATAAGTACTTTTTTTCCAAAAATAAATTTCAGATTTTTAAAACAAAAACATGTGTTTTTTGTTTTTAAAATCGAACTATTTTTTAGTGTATTTTTTAACTTATATTTTTTTTTTAACAATAAACTAAATTTTGAAAGCTCATAAAAGCATCAACACTCTATTTTCTTATAGCTACAAATGCACAAAATGTGTACTTAGCCTTGTTTGTATTATTGCAATATTTGTGATAAGATCGGCAGAAAGCCCCAATAGTAAAAAATCGAACTACTAGCCATATCCCAGAAAGAATGTTCCCGGTTGTAAATAAACAATAACCTATGTCTTCTTTAAATAAAAATTAGCAGAACGATCTCAAAAGCATGTTTTACCCATTAATGACAACATTATTTATTATGGCAACTTATCATACATTTCAAAATTTCAAAAACTCCTCTAAAAAACCACATCTACTCCAAAGCCTTTTCTTTCAACAGTGTGAGAAAGCAAAAAGTATGCGTTTTTCAAAAAAAGTTCCAAAGTTAACATATAAAGTCTTTTTGTTTACATTTTTGGCACCGGTTCGTGCGTGCAGTAATTTAAAAAGAAGTGAAAAATGCTACACAGGTGAGTTATTTTGTTTAATAAAAATCAAGAAAAAAGAAAATATAATTGAAAAAGTGCATTGGGAGAAAGTTGAAAGCCTTCGCTACGGAAAGAAAATTTTTCAATAACTAATTTTTCGAATTTTTTTATGTTTTTGAATTTTATTTTTCTTATCATACACTTCGCCACACCCAAATTTTTGCATTTTTTTACAACTTCAGAGTTTTCCGTCGAATATTTATACAAATTTATGCTGAAAATTTCAATAAGTTATTTCAATGGGTTAAGTGGATGCCTACGTTAGATGTTGATTTTTACAAAAAATTGTTTAACTAATTGGGGCTCTTTATCTGAAGTAAATAAATAAAAAAAATTGTACTAATATTAATTAAATATTTTTCGTAATATTTTCTGTATTTCATCACATAAATGAGTTTTACGTATACGTCTTTAAATTTTTTATAAAAAGTGTGTGTTCAAGCAAATTTTTGATATAGCTATATATTTAAAAATAAAAAAATATTTTTTCTTGGATGAAAACCTTTTGGGTTCATCTTATTAAGATTTTTTTAAAATGCTTTTTTTGTCTGGTTTAATTTTTTTTTTTAATGAAAAAAAAATATTTTTATTAATGTTAACTTTTTATCACAAATTATAAAAAACCACATGTTTTATGAGTTGAAATTCATTGGATGTTTTAGAAACCGGTGTTTACAATTTATTAGCTGTGCTATGCTTTGCTTTCGCTCTTGTCGTCGTTTTTTATATATTTTTCTGTTGATCCAGTTCTTGAAAAAACTCAAATTTTACTTTACTTTGACTTAAATATAACGACAAGCAAAACAAGAAAACCTGTGTAAATATCTGTCAAATTTGTGGCGCAGTTAAAATTTCTATCTATTTTTCGTAGCTCGTGTTACCTGTAATAATAACACAGTGTGACAATTCTTTTTACAAACTGAGTAAACTAGCGGTAAAATAAAGCCACTAGAAAGTCAGATTTTGTGTAAAAAGAACTTTGAAGTTTCAAGAAAGTTTAAAATAAAATGAGTAAAAAACTATAGGATAAAACTTTTGTTGGGTATCTCCGCGGACATTAAAGGATTTAGTTATAAAATAATATTTTTAAAAAAATAGTTTTCTTAATAAAAACGAGTGTGGTCTTAGTAACATAGTTGGTTACTTAGTTTCCCCTGCAGTGAAAAATCATACTAGTTATGTATTTAACAAGCGAGTTATGTCAAAAAAAATACTAAATATTAAATGAGTCAAATCTTACTAACCAAAAAGTTACTAGATAAGTTTCTATCTGTATTCCAGCTAGATCAAAAATACAAGCTGTTTTACTAGTTATAAAAGAACTAGTTGCTTTATTTATAGTTAGCTAACTAGTTGCATTTTGACTAGTTAAAAAAATATCAACTGTTTTCCTAGCTCATAGCTTTGGGCCAATTTTTCAGTGCGAGTTTAAACTCTAGTAAAATTAAACCGAACTTATCTTACAAAAATTGGACATTTAAACTCGGTTTAGGCATAAAAGAAACACATTATATGATAATTTAAGTCAACTTAACTTCAACGAATGCTAAAATATCTAGTTAAACCGAGTTTAAACGTCTAATTTTGATGAGTTAAGCTGGGTTTAATTTGACTAGAGTTTTAACTCGCACTGAAAAATTGGCACTAAGTAGTCATTAATGTATTATCTTCTTTGCTAGTTGCATACTCTCTGGTTCTGCATAAATTTGTAAACATTAAATAAATTTAATTTTTAGGTGTAAAAACAGTAAATAAATGTATTTTTTTATAATTGTTAATATTAATTTTTTTAAGCAAAAATCTGTTTAAGAGGCAGTCTGGTTCTATTTGTTTCAAGAAATCAATCTTCTAAAAAACCCTGTTTTATTTATTATATACCACTAGGAATACTATAAAAAATTTTATTTAATTCGCTGCAAGTGGGAAAAATTTGTTAGATACTTTTTAAGTAGGCGCGTCTAGATGGCATCCATGGCAACAAAAACTTTACGTAAAGACGTTTTTCTCGAAACAACACTTTTCGATCTCGACTAAAATTTTTAACATTACTTTTCGACTAAAATTTTAAATATTACTGTACATATGCGTATGTACTACAATTATTTATATTACCTTTTACAATTACAATTTAACCCTTTTTTTGATGAGACCTAACAGAAAAATAAATGTTAAAAATTATTCAAAACTCCGCCATTTTGTTTTTTTTTTACCCAAATGTGGAATAAGTAGGGTGATGTAGACAGACGTGGGCCACAGGTTGGAGTGGGCCACCCAAGTAATTTTAAGATTAGTGACATCCCTGCAGTGTAAGACTAGTCAGCATTAAAACATGAGTAGTATTTATACTAGTCAAAACAAACTAGTTTATATTTTGTCACGATTTACTAGTTGCAAAAGTAGTTTAAACCCAACTAGTTTTTGTCAAGTCACATTAAACCAGTTGTTAAACTAGTTAAAATCAAACTATACTACATATTATCAAAATCAACCAGTTCCAAAACCAGTTGGAGCTGGGTACCCCATTGGAACAAACTAATAATAAACAAATTAAAACATATAAAAACTAATTTAAAAACATGTAGTATACCATAAACATGGTATTTCATCAAATAGCTTTAACTTTAGCCTTTAGCTAATATTTTGTTGTAAAAATATATGTTCTTTGAACCTATGAACTATTGAAAAAATATGAACCTATGAACTAGTTTTAATTCGATAATTACTATATTGGTTAAAAACTAGTCACAACCCAACTAGAACTTTACTTTACATAAAAAATGTGTTGTTAACTAGTTAAAACCTTATCTATAGTAAGACAATTGTCTTTTCCAATAACATCACCACGTAAAAAATACCAGTCGGTTCTATGAGAATAGGACATAAATCGAACTAGTTGTTGGATATTTCCAACTAGTTGTTGACTGGTATAAATCTAGTTGATTACACTGCAGGGATCTATGTGAAACCACGCACATTAATTATCGTATTTTGACCCAAGGCCACTTTTTATAAGCATTTGGGGGTTATTAACCTGCTTTCGCACTGTCCAGAGAAACGTGCTGCAGATTTTGGCGAGAAAGTTTTTACCCTCGTACCCTTTCATACGAATTGTGATCGAATTTTTACGAGAAATACTCAGGTAAATATGCAATATGCTAGTTAAACATGTTATCTTTGTAATGCAAAGTGATTTTTGCCCATCATTCACGTTGTGTTTTTGTGGAATGCATATGCAAAAAAAGGGGCTTGTAGGCAGAAGTGGGCCACTATTGGTGGACAGACATGGGCCACTTGAGTAATGCCATTCTTTGCACGATGAAGTGTTTTTATTAATTTTACAAATGTCTTATTCACTAATTTTTATCATTTTAGCCATTATGCCCCCCAAAAAAAAAGGAAACCACCAAAAAAGTGGTAAATTATGAAAAATTGATTGCTGCTATAAAGCAAGTAAGGATAAATCAAACATCGGAACGTGTTGCTTCTGCTGCTGCCGATGTTAGTAGATCAACTTTTCAACGCTACTTGAAACTTGTTTTCAACCGATTTCCGGATATTGCCGCTGTTACCGACACACAATTGTTGGATCTCCTTCAAGAACGTCCTGCACACGGTGGAAAAACGGTAGATATTTTTCTCCATTTCTCTTTCTTTTGTCAAGTAAATAATAACTAACTCACGCACAGAAGGAAACGGGCGCGGGGTCCGCGGCGATTAAAAATTTGTTCGTTGCGGACTTTCATTCAAAAACTTTCATTCGCCGCGGACCCCACGTTCGTTTCGTTTTCTGCGTGATGAGTTAACAAATTTTTTTTTTGATACTTGTTCAATTTTTGACAACGGATTTGTGATCAGCGCCTCTAAAAACCCCTAGAAGAAGAATTTAAACCAGATGGCAGCATTTTTCAGATAAAAATTTTGGTGGCCCACTTCTCCCTACAATTTCGGAAAACTCGGAAAAGACACTTTTCTTTTACATGAAAAAGGAAAATTCTTTACAACTGAATTTAAGAAATCTGCTGTGATGTAAAGTTGTGTCTTGAGGTACTCTTGCGATTAAAAAAAAATTTTTTTTTTGGAAAATTTGAATTTTTCACCATTTTACAACCGAAAATAAAAACATGGCCCACTTCTGTCTACATCACTCTATTACAATATAACTTAGAAGTTAAAACAAAATTTAATATCTTAACTTTAAAAAAAAATCCTAAAAATACCTCAAATTTTCGAGCGATTTAAGCTACCTCAATTCATGTTGAGAATAGGACAATTTTCTTTTCCTATGACATCAGCACAGGAAAATAACCAGTTTTCACAATGTAAAAAGCATTTGAGCTAAACTAGTACTCGTATTTTTTGAACTAGTAAATTTTCTAGTATATAAAATATCTAGTTGGCTACACTGCAGGGTTGTGTTGGGTCCTGATCAACTCTCAAGATTTATTTCTGGCTTGGTGTCCCAAGGTTTTGATGGAAGCATTAATGTCTTCTTAGCAATCTTGTCTCATAAAAAACACTTTCTGTACTATCATATGGATGCATTCGAACGGCTGTGCGAATAATCGCCCAAAAGTGCGGAAATGAACAATCGCCCAAAAAAACGGTTTAAATTTTGAGGCGATTGCTCATTTTGCGTTTGGGCGATTGTTCGTTTCTTTTTTGGAGGAGTGAATAATCGCCCAAAAAAGTTTTTAGGCGATTGTACATTACGAACAAACGCCCAAATTTTTTTGGGCGATTATTCATTTCATGATTTGGGCTAAAGTTTGCAGTTTTGGGCAATTAAAGAGAGTTAATGGTTTGACTAAAGTCATTTTGAAGAAAATGTATGTTTGGTTTTTGGTAGGGGGACAGTATGTCTTATTTGGGATGGACATTTGGGATGGTCTTATTTTTATGGCCGTAAAATGGTTTGTCCTTGTACGAAATTTTAAAAACAACATTCCGTACAAGGGCAAATCATTCAGAAAAATTAAATGGAGCTTGGAGCGGACATAATGTCTATGGACCTTTTGTTTATTTTCTTTTAGACGTTATGGCCGTGGAAATTATGTCCCCCCACTGTTTTCTATAATGAAATGATTTGCCCTTTTACGAAATGTTTTAAAACATTCTGAACACGGGCAATCATTAAATTCAAGAGCGGATTTCATCCTAGCCCTTTTTTATTAAGTCAACTGTTTTCAAATATTAATTTATGAAATATATATTGTTATATGTATATGCATACATTTGCATCTTCGTTTATTTGGGTGATTGTTTATAGCATTTTTTTGGGCAATTTATAATAATTAATAAATACCCAGTATATTTAAGCGATCATTTATTTCACGATATGGGCGAATTTTCGCAGTTTTGGTTGATTGTACATTACGAAACGCCCAAATTTTTAGGGTGATTCTTCATTTTGGGTTTGGGCGATGGTAACTTGAGCGAATATTCGCACAAATTCGATTGTTCATTGATATCAATGAAAAGTACATTGATTCTAGTTGTAAATGAAATTTTAACGAACCATACATTGGTTTTTAATGAACAGTTCATTGAATTCAATATTTAGGTCATTAAATGCAATGTATAGTTCATTAAATTCAATGTATAGGTCATTGAATTCAATGTACAGTTCATTGAATTTAAGGAATGGTTCATTGAATTTAATGTATAATTCATTAAATTCAATGTATAGTTCATAGAATTCATTGTATATTTCATTAAATTCAATGCATAGTTCATTAAATTCAATGTATTCAGCTCATTAATTTCAATGTATACTAATTTATTCCCTTCCCAATTTTGTTTGAAGTGAAACGCGAAGTTGTGAAGACGTGTGGCAATTGTGTGTGTAAATTTTAGATAAAAGGTGATAATAAATTAAATTAAAAGTGAAGAAAATGTTGTGCTTTGAATGTAAAAGAAAATTTAAATCTGTTGAATTACTATTAGTATTAGTACATAATAGGAAATATACCTGGCATTTTAAGTGACTGCTGCCATCATTTTCAAAAAATTTTTACATTTTTAAAGGATGAAAACCACATAAAAGATAAAGCTGTGCGGGCAAAGTTGGCAGAAATTGAAGATTTCACTAATTACAGTGGTAAGCTTAATTTTTCTCGAGGTTAAATAAATAGTTATTTTTTCAATTAATTTTTTTCCAGACAGTACTGCTATGAAACTTCTTTGGAGCTTTCATGGGTATTTGGTGCCCACTCAAAAAGTATGCAGTAAGGACAACTTTGAAAGAAAAACTTTCCAAAAGCATACAATTACCAGTTTCCAAGAGGCATTAGTTTTTGTTGGAAGCAGCATCCAGGAAGTCGAAAATATTCAACCAGGCGAAAATATTCAACCAAAAATAAAGGCGAAAATATTCAAGCATTAATCCTTGCTCTTGTAGAGAAGAACTTCTATTCATTCCTCATTCATGGATGGTGTAAAATTTCAATTTGCTAGTTTTATTAGAGCCGTAGATGTGTGCTTTAAAATTTTTCAATTATTTCATTTAAAATATCCTGCGGCATGCACTCTCCTGTGGGAGTTTATTGCCGTATATTTTTATAAATTTAAAAACTATTCAAAATCTTCGAAAATTTGTATATTAATTGGCTCTTTAAAATAAAAAAATATTATTGAAATTGTAATTATTTCCTTATTTTAAAAATGTTTAGAGAGGGATTTACAAATAATTCGTTGAATTTAATGTATAGATCATTCATTCCAATGAACTAGGTTAGGTTAGGTTAAAGTGGCTGCCTCCAATTGAGAGGCACTTAGGCCAATAAGGCCCATTGTGGTACCACAGGGGTTGATCTCCCTTCTCTATTCAAACCAGCTTGAGCTGTTCACAAAGCTTAGGATTCGGTATATCGATATTTCCGAGAGTTCTTCGAGGTCTCTGAAAAACGAGTTGTTTAGGTGAAGAAAACGTTTTTGAGCTAGCGCTGGGCAGGTGCAGATAAGTTGTTCTGTAGATTCCACCTCCTCCTCATCTCTACAGCTTCTGCAGAAGTCGTTGTGGGGTATGTTTAATCTTTGAGCGTGCATGCCAATAAGGCAGTGCCCTGTCAGGATCCCTATCATGTGCCAATGTGATCTCTACTAAGAGATATGAGTTCTTTTGAACGCTTCAGATTGAGTTTGGGCCAAATTTGCCGTGCTATATTACAAGTGTTACCTGCTGACCATCTTTTGTTGGTGTTAATACAGGATAACTCATGTGTAAGGAGTTTACATGTGGTGAGAGGAATAAAGGTTTGTCTTGTCTGAAGATAGTTGCTTGGTAGTACCTGTGCGAGCGAGTTCATCTGCTCTGCAGCTACCTAGAAAATCCCTATGTCCAGGAATCCAGCATAGGATAATTTTAAGCTGCTCTGCCATCTCGTTTAGAGATCTGCGGCAGTTGAAAACTGTTTCAGATGTTATTTCAACAGTTCCTAGGGCTTTCAGAGCGGCTTGACTGTCAGAAAGTATGCATATATCCATGAAAGATATATCATTTTTCTGAAGCCAAGTTAACGCTTCATGTATAGCAGCGATTTCAGCTTGAAATACACTGCAATGGTCAGGGAGCCTGAAGGCTATATTGATGTTTAATGTTTCTGAGTAGACTCCTCCACCTACTTTGCCATCTAGTTTTGATCCATCCGTAAAGATCTCAATGACATTGTGAGGTGAACGGTTTTCTTGTTCCCACTCTTCTCGAGAGGGAATGGATACATCGAACTTCCTCTCAAAGAGTAGTTTTTGTGTGATGTAGTCAATGGACCTAGGTAAAGGAGGGAGAAATTTTCTGATACAAGAATGTCCTAGTGTACCTTCTTTCCACTGGGAGGTGGCTACTAGGCGAATGGCTGTATTAGCGGCCATCTGTTTAGCTAGGATATCAAGTGGTGTAAGATGGAGCATTGTGTCTAATGCGTCTGTCGGAGTGGTTCTTAGGGCTCCGCTAATGCACAGTTCAGCTGATCTTTGAACTTTACGGAGAAGGTTATGGTGAGTCTGTTTTTCGAGTGCATGCCACCAGACAATAGCACCATATAGCAATATTGGCCTTACAACTGCTGTATAAAGCCAGTGAGTAACACTTGGCTGTAAACCCCATTTGCTACCCACCGCCTTTTTGCAAGAGTATAGGGCAATGTTCGCTTTTTTGGCTCTTTCGAGCAGATTGGGCTTCCAGTTTAGTTTCCTATCCAGTATAAGGCCCAGGTATTTTGCTTGATCTGAGAAGATAAGACTTGTATTTCCCAGTTTTGGAGGGCTAATTTGAGGTAAATTGTGTTTTCTTGTGAAAACTACTAACTCAGTTTTATTAGGATTAACGCTGAGCCAACAGCTGATAGTCCAGTTGACAAGAGTATTTAGGCAGTTTTGCATAATGTCTCGGAGAGTAGATATATATTTTCCAGAGGTAACAATAGCAACGTCATCGGCATAAGCTATCACCCTGCACCCCTCTAGTTCTAGTTTGCCTAGCAGTTCATTCACAGCTAAATTCCAGAGTAGAGGCGATAGAACACCTCCCTGAGGGGTTCCTCTTGGTACAGATCTTAGCGTGGATGCCGCTCCAAATTTTGCACTTATAATCCTGCCAACTAGCATTTGGTTTATGAGTGCTATCAGCGCGGCATCCACCCCAAGCTCCGTCAGCGCACTGGTGATGGCCCCTGCCTCGACGTTATTAAAGGCTCCTTCTATATCAATAAAAGCTATCATTGTATATTCCTTCAGATAGAGGGCTTTTTCAATGATGGAGATTATGGAGTGGAGAGCTGTTTCCACTGATTTGCCTTTGGTGTAAGCATGTTGAGCTAGAGATAATGGCTTCTTTTCTATCATGGATCTCAAGTGAATATCAATTAATCTCTCGAGGATTTTTAGAAGAAAAGATGAGAGACTAATTGGTCGAAGGTCTTTTGGGTTTACGTGTGAGCTTTTTCCTGCCTTAGGTATAAAGATAACCTTCACATTACGCCATCGCTGGGGAATGTGGTTTAGGTCAAGGCAGCTTTGGTAGATCAGCAAAAGCCGCTCCTTAATGATGTCATACGACTTTTGGATTTCAATGGGGGCTATACCATCTGGTCCTGGTGACTTAAATGGTTTGAAGCTGCTGATTGCCCATTCGAGCTTTGTTTGCGAGAGTATTTCTAGAGATCTGTTTACAGGTGGTAACTGATATACCTGGATTGGATCGTTGTATATCTCTGAACATCCCGGAAAGTGGGTTTCTACTAAAACGTTCAGAGATTCTTCACTGCTTGTGGTCCAAGTACCATCTTCTTTTTTCATGAAGCTTGGATTGAAGGGAGCCTTAGCTAGAATTTTCCTGAGCCTTGACGCCTCAGAGGTCTGTGATATATTTTCACAGAAGGTCCTCCAGGACTGTCTTTGTGCTTTTCGTAGTTCATTTTTATATTCTTTGAGGGCTATTTTATAATATGACCACGTATCCGTAGATCTTGTGGTCTTTGCCCTGTTGAAAAGTTTTCTGGTCTTTTTCCGGAGATCTTCTAGTCCCTTATTCCACCAAGGAGGCTTTTGCTTCCCCCTCAATGTTTTTAGCGGACAAGCAGTATCTAGAGCTTTATTTAGCGATTTAGTGAGACTATTAACTAAGTTGTCTAAAGATTGTTTATTGGAAGGACGATTAGTTGGTCCAATTGAGAGATCTGTATTTAAGGAATTTATATAAAGATCCCAATTGGTTTGTTTAAGATTGCGAAATTCGCATGATCTCGAGTCAAAGTTATCAACATCAAAGAGAATATATCTATGGTCTGAGAAGGAGTGTTTATTAGAAACTCTCCAGTTTTTTACCCTATTAGATATATGGACAGAGGCAAGGGTAATATCCAGAACCTCCTGTCTATTACTTATAATGAAGGTGGGTTCATTTACTATATTGCATATATTAAGATTAGTTGTGAGGATGAAGTCAAATAGAAACTCACTCCGTTTGTTGGTGTCTGAGCTACCCCAGATCACATGATGAGCATTTGCATCGCACCCGATAATAAGGCCCTTTGCTTTTGATGCTGCATTGGAGACTAAATTTTTAAAGTTGTCTTCTGGGAGGACTTCGTGGTCGTGCGCGAAGTATGCTGAGACGAGCCACAAGCTGTTCTGGCCCATCTCGACGCTTATAGCCACGGTGTCTTTGTTACTGAAATTAGAGAGAGTAAATACACTCAGGTTTTTCTTAATTAAAATACACGCTCTTGGATTACCTTGTGATTTAGTATACACAAACGTGTATTCTGGAGTCCTGAGTCCACATACCAGGCCACAGACTACTCATGGCTCCTGGATCAGGACGATGTCATCTCCATCTTTGCTGAGACGGATTATCAGGCTGGCGGACGCAGCCTTGGAGTGGTGTAGGTTAATTTAAACTACCTTCAGCATTTGAGCTTCTAGTAGCTAAATCAACCTCCACCACAGTTGTGTCAGAGTCCTCGTCTGATTTAAGAAGGCTATCCTCCAATGAGGATAGCCGAAATGTGCGTGCCAGTTCCATCACGGAGCTTACGCCCTCCGGTTCTAGCACAGGGGGGCAGGTTTGAGAAGATGGTGCGTTTTTAATTGCTTTGGAAGCCTGCTCTTCCTCCAATAACGCCTCATCTTTTTTGTAGACCCTTTCCAATGAACTAAATATATTAAATTTAATGAAATATACATGGAATTCAATCAAATCTAAGGAACTTTACATTGAATCCAATAAACTAAATACATTAAATTCAATAAAATAAACATTGAATTCAATGAACTATAATACATGAACTATAATACAATGAACCTTACATTGAATTCAATGAACTTTACATTGAGTTCAATAAACTTTACATTGAATTCAATTAATTTTTCATTAAGTTCAATGAAAAAATCATTAATTTTGGCATTTTTTAATGAACGTGTTCATTGAATTCAATGAAGTGTACATTGATATTCAAGGAACTATTCATTGAAAATCACTAAGTTTAATGAACTATTCATTAAAGCATGAAGAAAATTCATTGAAATCAATGACCACAGTTCATTGGAACAAAACCAATGAATAATTCATTG
This sequence comes from Dichetophora obliterata, assembly GCA_963920525.1. Taxonomy (NCBI): domain Eukaryota; kingdom Metazoa; phylum Arthropoda; class Insecta; order Diptera; family Sciomyzidae; genus Dichetophora; species Dichetophora obliterata. The sequence continues at coordinate 43,580,013 of OY986435.1, read as the reverse complement.
AAATTAATGCACCTTTTCATTAATATAATGTACCTTTTTGGTTCAGTGTACATTACGAACGAACGCCCAAGTTTTTTTGGGCGATTATTCATTTCACGATTTGGGCGAAAATTCGCAGTTTTGGACGATTTTTCATCGCTTTTTTGGGCGATTGTACATTATATACAAACGCCCAACTATTTTTGGGTGATTGTTCATTTTTTGCTTTGGGCGATTGTAACTTGGGCGACTATTTGCACAGCCCATTCGAACAGCAAAAATTCAATCAAGTCTAACAAGGCGAGCGCTTCCAGAAAACGCCAAAAACAATGGAGGAGCGGTACAAGAATAAGAACTTGCAATCTTTTATTGATTATTTGTGTTCGTTCTGTGTCGTTGTGAAGAAGCTTTGTGAAGAGCACCAACTTTAACGCAATTCATAACACACACATGAACATACATTTAAAAAATTTAGCATTCATCCCAAAAAATAATAAAAATTTTATTATTTGCAATAATTATTTATCGCTTATTTCATTTTCTATAAACATTAAAATCGTAAAATTTGGACCTTAGTTTATGCATTTTAACAAGCCATAGATTATCAAAATCCGTTATCATTTGGTTAAATGGCGGCAGTTTGTATGATGCGAACGCATATAAAAATATCGGTGATTTCAAAAAACATCTTAAAACTGCTGCCATATTTATAATTTTCAATTGATTTAAGTTATGTTAAATTTTTTGGAAAGTTATTTTTATAGTTATAATGATTTCTTGTAAAACTTCAAGGTTTTTTGTTGGTAACTATTTAAAAAAAAAAAAAATAAACGAACACTAAAATCCGTGCATAATTTATGAAAAATTGACTTCTCCATTGCGATTTACACACTGTATATATTTTTAAAAAAAATATTTTGGCTCTTTTAAATTTTACATTCAAGTCTTTTGAACAAAAGTGCATTTTTTTAAATTCTTACAACCTAGGTATATGTTTAAAAAAAAAATGTTAAATGTCGGAATACCAGAATTTCTACTCTTTAACTTTAAAAATTCTTAAAAAGAATTTGTGATGGAATTGAGAGGTGGGACTAGTCGCTATATAATCACAAGATGTCCCTCTCTTGGTATCTCTAAGACATTTGGCTGAAATTTTTTAAAGTCCGAAACGGTCACATATACGGTTAAAAACTTTGGACTGTTTTTCAATCCAAACGTTGGCTTAAAGGAAATTTTAATCCAAAAAGTACTACTTTTTAATCCAAACATTAGTTTAATTTAGCTGGGTCTCAAACCCACGTTCCTGAAAAGAACTTACTTGCATTCCTAATGACGCAAAATAAGCGAAACTATGTTAACAGCTGAGTTGGATGAGTGGATAAGGTATTGGACCAGCACATCAGAGGACGTGTGTTCAAATGACGAACTGGTCAGAACATTTTTTTATTTTACTTTAATTTAGCTGGGTCTCGAACCCACGTTTCTGCTCGCTGACTTACTTGCATTCGTTATGATGCAAAATTTGTATTATTTTATATTATTTTCATATAAAAACATAACATGTAAGAGTGAAACCATATAGTGAAACTAATTTTTTTAAATTACAGTGGGCAATATCTCAAAAACGAAGTTACGGAAAAAATTACATTTTCGGAATCACCGATCGATTTTACATAAGAAATGGATAGTGGTATTCATTGTACAAACAACTCTGTTATGTGTTTACCAGTGTAATTAATAAGTTTTATTTTATTTGGGTATATAAGATTATGATATATATTATGTGCATTAGACTGGTCCTTATTTGTATGGAGAAATAAAAAATTTTGTTGGTTTTTCTTGAGCACCCTTTTATTTTGTTCCTATATATAAAAAACGCATAAAAAAAAGTTTCAAAGAAATTGGACTTTATTAACACGTGCCGCCAGGTAGAAATTCAAAAAATTATCAATATCGTCATGAGAAAAAAAAAGATAAAACAGCAATTTCATTTTGAACGTACCGGCCTTACGGAATGACCATCTCCGGTTTGGGTGAAATTTTGCATGGAGCATCACTAAAGAACATAAAAAAACTATTTAAAGGAAAAAATGCTGGAGTTATTTTTGGCGGAGTACAGGGTGCTTTTATGCAAAAATCGGCAAAAACGTTCAAAATTGATTTTTACTAGAATTCATATCTCAATCACTTCTTAACTAAATGTTAAGTTTCAAATACCGTAGGAAAGGTAATTAAACTTACTTTAATTTAAAAATTTAAGCAATAATAAAAGCAATACCACTTAAATTTAGGCAATCAGATAGCAGTCAAAAATGTGCTATCTCGAGTGAAATTTAGATTCGAATATCCTTCCCACAGGACACTGTGGATAAAAATCCGGAGTGGCGTCTCGTTTGACAAGATATTTCTAATTAAAGTCTATATTAACTTTTGCTTGAAGATATATGTAGTTTTTCTTAAAAAAAACAAAGCATTTTGTGATCGTTATTTTTCACTGTTTTCTCAAACCCAACTTGGTCCTTGCGGGACGGAAAGACATCCTTTTTTTCCTAAATTTTTTTTTGCGGGATATGGACCACCCTATGCAACTTTTGAGACCCCTTAGAATGTGAAATTCGAAAAAATTTGCTTCGATACGCCCTAATGCTCATTCAGTTGCATTGCTTCTGTGTAAACTTCAAGCTCCGAGCGGCACGTTGTTGTTGCAAAAAAAAATGAGGGACTAATTTTTAGACGCTAATTAACAAAAATATCGGGTGCTCAACAATTTCTAAAAAAGGGACCACCCTAATGTACATTAGTTAAAAAAGTACATCGAATTGGTCAATAAAATATAAAATATTTAATATTCATCTTAATTTTTTTCATTTCCTTTAAATAAGACCCCTTCTGAAAAAAAATGTATGCCAGATAATGAAACAATCATCGAAATATCTTTTTAACGCATTTTCTAAAATCAACATCAGTCCTCTTAAATTCTTCTACCAACTGCAAACGGGTACCTCAAAGTAAGAATTTCAGTTTTGGAAACGGAACCATATCAGGTGAATACAGATTATTTCTTTAATTTTTGGCCAGCCTTGCAAGATGGTGCGTTATCATGGTGCAAAATTCACTATTTTTTCTACACGAATATGGCTTGTTTCGAAGAATTTTCCATCTTTCAAACACCTCGAAACGCTAAGATAGCGTTTTTTTATTTACCTTCTGACCCTCTGGCGTGATCAAAGAAAACAGTCTCTTAAATCTTGATTGACTTTGAATGCGTGCGTCCTTCGAAATGGAGTCTAAATTTTATGTGCAATGCAAAATTTTGCGATAGTCATTGTTCAATATTTTTTCATTGCAACAGTGGAACACTTTTCATTGTACTGTACACAAAAACTAATTGACAGTATAGACGATAGTTGAGCTAACATAGCCACAAAATTTTGGCAATTCCTTTAAGCTGACTTTTTATAGATCAATTACGAGTAATTTTTTGACAGAATGTATAATCCACATAAATTCATACAAAGTGACGTAGTCATAATAACAAAACCTTTATAAGTTAAAATAAGAATTTAATGTATTGACTTAATATTTCATACTTTAGCTCTGATATTCAAAGCATATTCAGAGTTTGAAATTTAAGAAACTTAGATAAAAAGCACGCCCCATAAAAAGTAGCGTACATCATTGAAATAATTAAATATTCAAACCTTTGAATACATTTAAAAACGGCTGTTGAGGTATTTTGACTTCGACCCAGTCGAATACATTTCCTCACTTATTTAAACATCTATTAAGAAAAACCACTTGATTAGGATTTGGAGTTTTCATTTTATTTGAGAAACCTGTTTTGACACTTTATTATTGGCCTTTTTATTGCTTTTGCTTTTGTAGTATTTTTTTTCCCAAACTATCGAATATTTTCGAGGATCCAATTCATGTAGTAAACAACGTTAGTAACAACCATTGCTTGATTAGATTCGCATCCTGTACCAGCAATGAATGATGAGACACCAATAACTTGTTTATCATAATACGTTGGGCCACCAGAATCGCCTGGGCAGGCAGACACATAACGCTTATACAAACAAATTTGGCTGGGTAACAGCTTTCCAAAATTTGTTGGACATTTTTCGTTGGCATAAACAGTAAAATCACTCCATTGTGCATAGGCGCCTTGAATGCCGCTATCTGTTAAAACACCCCATCCAGCCACATTCACTTTTGCGTTAACAAAATCTCTCTGCCGTGGTAATTGAGCCACTCCTATGAGTCTGGTGGTTTGTATTCTAGGAGTTCTAATCAAGGCAATATCGTCATTAGTCCTTCCGTGTACATAGTCTGGGTGAACCAACACATTCTTATCTATGGAATTAACAGTAACATTGCTCTCATATGGAGCCCCACGCTTCTCGGATCCCAAATATATGGTTATGCTAGTAGGTTTTTGATTACTAAGTTAACATAGAGAAAAGTAATTAATATCAATGTAACAAACAACTTTCTGTGTAGCAACTTACTTGATAAATACGCAATGGCCTGCAGTTAGAACCCAATTATATCGAATTAAAGTACCACTGCAACTACTCGCATAAACACGATAATAATTCTCAAAATATTGTCGTAGGTTCGATTGAAGACGAACAAGTGATGGGAACTGACCAGGTTGGACATTATTTGCATTGTAAATGCGTCCTCTTGCTTCCACAGCTGGTGCTGTGGTGGCCAAAACTGTAGCTAATACGAAGACAATTAAGAAATTCATAACGATCACTTTAAAAAATTGCTTGCTACTGATGACTTCTAAGATGATCTGCAGACCTTTTATAGCAAAATTTAAAAAAAAAAAAATAAAAATTGGAGCTTACTGCGGCTGAGATAAAGCCATGTTTACCATGACGATAGCAAGACTTAAGAATATTCGTAAAAACTGTGTAAATATTTGGCAAAGTTTTGGCGTTGTTTTATGTTATTGTTTATCGTTTCAAAAGAATAATAGCATTTATATTATTTTGTGAAACTTTTTTAAGCCAACGTGTTGCTACATAGAAAGTATGTTTCAACGGTTGATAAGTACAGATTTCTCTTAGCTCAATATAAGCAGTAATATTATAACTTCTAGTTATACATTACACCCACAAGAAATGTTAATAAAGTTGTATATGGGCATTTCCTTTTACGCCTCGTTTTGTGATTTGCTTGAGTGAAATCTGAAAAACGACACTTTTTTCCATGCACCTTTTTCTTAGAATTGTTGTTGTTTTTTTTACTTGGGTCTATTACAACAAGAGGATATAAAATTAAAAATATTTCTTTGTAAGCGTGAGGAGGATCGAACTCGCGCCTTCCGATCGAGAGTTCTACACACTAACCGCAACTCCAAACCAACCATTTGTGATAGAATGTGATTCATTCAATATTAACTGAAGCTATGTTGTAGTAGATGACAGGAATTTATTAAAGGGATTGTTCATTAGCTGCCCTACATATTCTATTGTGAATGCGTGAAGCTATAATGCAGCAGATCACAATTATCGATCAAATACTACGTTTCCATGGCGAGTTAAGAAACTTATTAGATTTAACTGAGTTAGATTGGATGCGTTCGGAATATGAAACAGTTGCTCAACTGTTGAGTGAGGTTTTCTTGATTATTTGTTATTTTATTTTATTTCTGCCACTGCGTTGACATAAAATGTAACAAACCATTCAGCAGGCACACAAAGTAGCGGAAACTAATACTGATCAAAGACTCAATATGTTTAGTCAATTTTGCAGCTTCTGAACGCACACATTCATACTAAGAAAAAATGGCAAATATATTGGCAGAAGTCCAGTTCGACTCAATGTTGTGCATGGAAGCACTATCGAGCTAGAAACGCTATTATGTCAACTTGAAGAAAACCCAACAATGGATCAACTCGCCATGGAAACGTAGTAAAAAGCGTTTTGCATTAGCTATACAAACAATAAAACCAGCAAGGTTCCATTGAACGGGTGGATTTTAATTGCGAATTCAGACTTGAATGTTCAAAGGCACCTAAGGCAAGGCTGATGGTCTAGCGCTCGAAAATTTAAGGTATTTTAAGGATTTTTTAAAAAGTTCAAATATTGAACAACGATATATAAACTTTTAAGGTGTATTGTAACTCTCATTCATCATAAAAATAAATATTTTTTTTAATTTAAAAAATTGTTGATCTTGTTCAAAATGGTGGTCAATGAGAAGCTCTCCAGGAAAAGGGGCATGGGCGGTGTTGTAGATTTTGATTGTTCTATTTGTCTGAAAAATAAAAACCTAGAATATTATTAATCACTATGAGTGCTGCTATGGCAGGCACTAGAAAAAAAAAAGATATGAAAAATTGACAGAATGACGCGCTTTTGAAAATTAAGTTCTTAAAAACTTGTTTTCTACCGGTTATTAAGTGTAAAATATACGATGTTTTTTGATTAAAACTTTAATTCTAGTTCTAGCGATAGCCACCGTTGTTATGAATAGCAATTTTAAATTTCAGATGATTCGGCTAAATAGTTTTTATTTTTTCTACAACACCATGACGAAAAAAGTAGTTTCGAGATAAATGCGTATAAAGAGAAAGAATGTAGACTAAACACTGTGGCTCGAAACCTACTAAAACGGCTGTAGAAGTGAAAATAGGGTGTTCAGTTCCACGGATTTATATGTCCCGTCACGTTACGTTACGTTTATTAAAACCACTTGTATAAGAAAGCATTGTTTCAAACAATAAGTGAAAGAACGCATTGCTCAACTGACATTAGATCACACTACGTTATTTCTTTTATAATTATAATTATAACGTCAGAAATACTATACTTTTGAAATATAAAAAAATCAGTTTCATAAAAATTCTAAGACTTAAACAATGCTGTTTAAAACAAGCGATCCAAATATTTGCACAACAAGATTAGGACAACTATTGATGTAATATTTACTAGAAATATCAATGACATTACATATATATAATATACGTTTGATATTTTAGATGTTAAAACACAATAATTTCATTAATATTTACAAAAATAATTCAAAATGAATGTAAAATAATAATGTTAACATTAATGTTTAGTTAACATTAGGTATTTAAAATTTGTCAATTTAAAAATTTGTTTATTTAAAAAAACCATTAAATAATGAAACGTATAAAACTGCGAAAAACCTTCGCTTCTTTCGTGTGTCCAGCGACGCATCTGTTTTTATTTTATATTTGCGTAGTAATTAAGTTACACTATACAAAGTAAGAACAATCACAACAATCGACCCTTAGGATTTAAAGATATAAACAAAAATATATGCTGGCGTTACGTTACAAAAAACGGAAATGATTTTTTACTTTGATTACAAAATTTGCAAAATTCTCTGAATTGGGTAAGACTTTTCGTATAAAACTTTTTTGAAAAATGTTTAAAATAATGTACGTTTATTTTCCAAGTGATTACATTTAAAAATCTTCTCTGGGTTTTTTTTTATTAGGCTTTTTGATCTGGCGTTACGTTACTAGCGTTACGTTACTAAAATTTCCATTGTAGTTCAATTGGGCAATTAAGTAATTAGGTAGCTAAGTAATTAATTTATTTAGTAATTATAAACCCAATTTAATATATTGTCCTTTCCTTGCCTCAACCATTTTTACATTATTTTTAGCCAACACCTTCCATTTTTACTAAAACAAAAAAAGTTTACAAAACGTTTACTAAACATTTACGAAAAAGAAAAACTACATTTGTGAAACAGTGCAGACGATGTGATCATCATGGTGAATGAATTAATGTAGAAATTGCATAAATTAATAAAATTAAAATGTTTCTCTTAGAAAATATCATCAAATAATAAGTTTTTCGGAAGTTTCAATTTTTTGGTCACGGTTGACTTTTCTGTGAAAATGCCCATATATATATTTTTGTGTTTTATAAAATATGTCAACACTCTTCTTGATGCGTAAGAATATTGATGAAATTTTTGATATGGCTCTACTTCTTCAATAATTTCATTATAAAAAATAATAACAGAATTATTGATTTAATTGCATAGAAATCTTTGTCACATCATTATCTGACATTCCCAGCATCTTTGGCTCCCTGGTTCAGATTTTTCTTTGCGCCCTTTCTAAGTTTTTAATCTAGTAGTTTTGGCGGGTCTATATTTCAAAGAAATATAATTTTTGAACCAACTTTTACTGTCAATATGTATGATGACATTCCACACTGCTGCATGAGTTCTTACAGCTCCTTCTAATGTTCAAGATAAAGCAAAATTGCCAAAGCAATCCCCGTACCTGTAAGCACTCAAATTTCTACCACACCGCCTTATATAACGCCCATAAAATGATATCAGTAAAACTGCATGCGTAAATTGAGGTCGTATAGTATATTCCGAGACTATGCAACCTACACTGTATATTAGGGTGCATCGTTTTTTTTTTTAATTCACTTCCAATAGTATTAAAAAACCTATCTACCTTCAGGTCGCGCCATGCCCTAGAATATCCGCATATCATAAAAATTCGACTTTTTCGTAGTTGTTTGATAAATATTGATCTCTATAAAAGCGTATGCACTGAAGATCAATGAAACAATTTTTTTTATTACTAAAGTATATGTAGACTATGTGAAAAAAATTTAAATCATAAATATATATACAATTTTATTTTTCAGGACGATATTTTTAACAGATTTTAGGAAAAATTCGTAAGAATATCGCACTTTCTGAAAGAGAGCGCCAACTAAAAAAGATATTTGGTATAAGTTGTAGTAGTACTATTCAATACCTTCAGTTTTAAGAAGCCTTTAAGTTCTCTGGAATCAAATTTCTAGTATTTTTAAAATTATGTAATTATAGAATATTCAGATCTGCGAACGCTCATTTATCATCTCTGGATATTTTAAATCCAAAGTTAAGTGCGTAGAATGTACGATTTTACATATTTTATCGATTTTAAAGCAATATTTCTGAATTAATAATTTTTAATTTCACTCTTATAGCATTTTGATTATTACGATAATTGATTGCACGGTGCTACAGTGGAAATGTACTTTTACTCTTTTTTAAGTGACATAGTCTAAGTTATAGCTCTGGTCGAGTACAATACGAAACCATATTTGAAATTGTTAATACACCCCCAAAATTAAATTTAACCGTTAAAAACCCGATTTTTGGTACTTCACACATTACGCAATCAGCAACTCAGCAATTTTTGAACCGATTTTCGATTAAAAAACGGTTTTGGAAAGATTAAATATATTAAGACTTCTCATCTAAGCATGTAACTGACCCGTAAACATTGTAAACCTTGTGAACTTACATGCGCGTAAACTATCTGTCAAAATTTGTATGGGCGTGAGTTAACATCATTTCCGAGCCTATTTTGTAGTGTAAACTAGCATGTAAATCTACGTGTGTGAATGAGGGTTGTCTTTGGCGCTAATCATTACATATTTAAAGTAGTAGAAGTAAAGGTTTTTAAAAGGTTTAAAATTTAAAAAAGTCATAATGTTGTCGCAGCAACAGCCGCCATTTTGTCGACATTTATGCTATTTACACTTTATCGCTCATCAAAAGTTTAAATTCTATACATGTTTACATGTTTACTTGCTTAGATGAGAACCCTTATTGCTTTATTCATTTTAAAAGTAGTTTAATGTAAAGGAAACAATCTTGAAATGTCTAAAATGTTATTTCCGAAAAGGGAAATAAAAGAAATGGACATTCGTATTAAATACACCAATTTTAAAAGAAATCATAAAAATGTATTTAATATGTGTTTTAAACTGATACATGAACCAATTTTAATATACCAATTTTAAAAGAGATCATAAAAATATATTAAATATGAGCTTTAAATTGATACATGAACGCTACTAAGGTCAAAGGCGTAATTCCTTATTTATAAACAAATTTAATAACTCAGTAAATTTTAATACGATTTTTTAAAATTAACTTTCAGAAAATAGTTACGTTTATAGTAATTCTTAACATAACTTTGGCAGTAAATAATCGTCAAAGTTGAAAAAAATTAGAAAAAAGGTAAACATTTTGGGTTTTGTCGTTTATAACTCAAAACATTTTTAATCCAGTAATAAACATATGTGAATATTGTATTAAAGAAAGCAATATCTTTTATCTTCTCAAAACCCGTCTAAATCTAAAATCGATTGAAAAATTGCTGAGTTGCTGATTGCGTAATGTGTCAAGTACCAAAAAATCGGTTTTCAACGGTTACATTAAATTTTGGGGGTGTATTAACAATTTCAAATATGGTTTCGTATTGTACTCGACCAGACCTATAACCTAGACTATATCACTTAAAAAAAGAGTAAAAATACATTTCCACTGTAGCACCGTGTAATCAACTATCGTAATAATCAAAATACTATAAGAGTGAAATTAAAAATTATTAATTCAGAGATATTGCTTTAAAATCGATAAAATATGTAAAATCGTACATTCTATGCACTTAACTCTGGATATTAAAATATCCAGAGATTAAAAATGAGCGTTCGCAGAACTGAAAACTCTAGAATTACAAAATCTTAAAAATACTATAACTTTGATTCCATACCATTTAGTGACTTCTAAAAACTCCTTAATTGAAGGTGTTCAATGGTACTACTTCAACTTATACCAAATATATTTTTTCGTTGGCGCACTCTTTCAGAAAGTGCGATATTCTATCGAATTTGAAAAAATTTTCCTAAAATCTGTTCAAAAATCTATCATCTTGAGAAAAAGAATTGTATATATATTTTTGATTTTGATTTTTTTTCACATAGTCTACACATATTTTAGCAATAAAAAAATTGTTTCACTGATCTTCAGTGCATACGCTTTTATAGAGTTCAATATTTATCAAAAAACTACGAAAAAGTCGAATTTTTACGATATGCGGACATTCTAGGGCATAGCGCCACCTGAAGAAATCAATTGTGAACCTTTTCCTTGCACAGGTTTTTTATTTATGAATTAAAGCACCAGAAAAATGCTTTTAGAAGTAAATTAAAAAAAAAAAACAAAAACGATGCACCCTACTGTATTTTACCAAAATACTGGAGGAATGCCTTCTAAGACAAATTAATTTTATGTTGCTGCTGCTGATTGTGGAATTTTTTTTTTTTTTTTTAATCAAAGAACAAAGGCATGCGTCTTTTTGGTCAAAGAACAAACAAGGTTTGGTCTTTGACCTGAAAGGAAAGAATAGATTATTTAGAGGAATAGATTGGAACCATACGTGAACCATAATTCTTAAATGAGCAGGAAAGAATGAAGAAAGTGAAAAGAACCATGCCCGAGCCCGGATTCGAACCAGGGACCTCTGGGTTGAGAGTCTAGCGCACTCTCCACTAGACTACAAAGGCCGACAAATTTTAGGATATGATATTTTAGCGTTGACTAAGACGTGGATGTGCGAAGAAATATTTTCCGCTGAGATGTTCAATCTTAATTGTTTCAATGTCTTCAGGAGAGATCGTTCATTCCTAGACACCGGCCATATGAGAGGAAGGGGAGTATCTATTGCAGTTAAATCAACTATATTAAGCAGATTAATATCTCTTGAATACACTAATGTTGAGCAAAATTTGTGTTGAGGTTATTTTACCAATTAGCTTAGTTGTCATTTATTTTTTTGCTCTATACATGCCGCCAAATAGTGATGTTAATATTTACGCAATGTATTTGAAGAATATTCAAAATATTGTGGATCTCATGGATTCAAAGTCACATATTGTAGTTTTGGGAGATTTCAATCTGGAAAATAATAATTGGATTTATTCCGAAGGTGAAAAATGTTAAGTGCCATATAATGTAGTTAGGGAAAAGGAATATACGACTATTTACTTATTACAATCTGTGAATCTTATTCAACTAAACAATATTGAAAACTCTATAAGTCGTGTGTTAGATTTGGTGTTTGTTGATCTGCATACTAGGTTAAGAAAAGTAACAGTACCAATTCTCAACAATAGCATGCATCACAAGGCCATTGAAATCGATATATGTTGTTTGAACTTAAATTTATTAAACTTCAACCAGCAAATTCTTAGTTCAGAGCGTAATTTCTCTAAAACCGATGATATCTCCATTAATTCGTTTCTAAATACATTTAATTGGAGTGAGGTTTTCGTTTCAGGAAGTCTGCAAACTTGTTATGTGGCATTTATGGTGGTCATAAATGAAGAGCACGAAAGGCTTATTCCATTCAAGGTAAAAAGGTTTGGAAGGAAATCTATGTGATTTAATAGGCGCTTTTGTAATTGAAAAAATAAACAATACTTATTGTATATCAAATCTTTTATTAAGAACTCTAAAGTTTTTTGGATATTTCTAAATAAAAAGCCCAGTTCTTACTGTATTCCAGCAAGCATGTCATACAAGAATGAAAACAAAAGTGACAAAATTGGCATTTGTAATATGTTTGCGTTATATTTTCAATCAAATTTTGTGAAATAGAGTATTAATAACACTGTCTTTGATGTTGATGGCAATTTAATAGACTTATGTGGTATAACTTTGAGCAAAAGTGACATTATATCGGAGCTATTATCATTAGATACATCGAAGAAAGTGTCACCAGATAACTTTTCTCCATTGTTTTTAATAAATGTTGCTATTGTCTATCGTTTCCTTTAGTTAAGCTTTTTAATCTTTCTCTTTCTTCTGGTGACTTTCTTGATACATGGAAAATCTCGGAAATAACTCCAAATTGAGTTCAAAACAAGAGGTGATCAATTACAGACCCATTTCAAAACTGAAATTGATACCGAAAGTATTGGAGGCAATTGTGAAGAGCAAAATTTATGAATAAACCAGAAATAAAATTTCTGAAGCACAACATGACTTCGTTAAAGGAAGATCAGCAGTTTGCAATCTTTCTCTATTTTCAAACTTCTATATGAAGGGCACTGAACGCGGTAATCAAGTAGATGCTAGATGCTTCTCTAAAGCATTTGACAGAGTTTAGCATGAAGTTTTATTAACAAAACTTGAACTCATTGGATTTCATGGATGCTTGTTGCGTTGGTTAAGAAATAATTTTACGTATCGAAAACAGTTTGTTAAATTAGGTACGACAGTATCGGGAGTGGTTATTAATCCTCTGCAACTGACGTGCTTTAATTTTAACAAAATTACTGAGAATGTCTGACGGACACCTTTTTGTCAGGCATTTATTATTTAAATAAATATATAGTTTATTATCTAATGAAAAGTTAAAACTTTATATAAAAGACGTTTGCTTGAAATTATGTGGCTTATTTCATTGAAACATTTTACAAAATTTACGAAGAAATGCCAGAAATTGTGTGTTGCGGTGTCTGCCAGACTACGAAGTCAGCTGCAGAGGGTTAATTACTCTGGGGTTTCTCAAGGTAGCCATTTTCAACCTCTTCTTTTTATTATTTTTATAAATGACTTTAGATCAAGCCATCAAGCATTTGATTTTGAAAATGTTTGCTATATGCTGACGATCTGAAAAAATGAAGTCTATTAGTTCTGCAAATGACTGTCATTACTTACAATTGGACATTGATTCTGTTTCTAAGTGGTTCGAGGATCAGAGATCTGCAACGGATAGCTTTTTTGCGACTCTGAGTATATCCGAAAAAATAAGTACAAAAACCTACTCACCCTTAGCGCAGGCAACTCGACTCATATTCTCTTCTAAGAAGCTAGAATGAGGCGGCTGAAATAAATATGAGTATCCTAAGTCATGAGTTGGATCGGGAAAGATAGGGTTTTTTCGGTTCATAAATACTTATGGTTGTTGTCGTCTTGCTGATACTTATCCTACTTGCCAAAATACTCATAATCGACACAAGTAGCCGAATCACTCGGCTTATCTTCCATATGAAAGAGAGCGCAGTAGAGCACAGCAGTAAATAGTGAGCGAGTTCTTTGTATTTGTTTTGTGCTATTTTTAACTACGCATTTAGATACCAACAGATGTGTTATTCTTGTGTTGCTTTTTGTTTTTATCTTACACAGTGAAAGCTGCGCATGAGGTAAAGTTGTTGTGGCTTAAAAATAATACGCAGTTTCGATTATATCGATAGTATATTGTAAGTATTTTTTTTCTGTCACCTTAAGATGCCAAATCACATGCGCATCATTTAAACTTAACTTCTATTGCACGTGTTTACGCACAAGAAGCAAACAGACACGCGCGCCGCACAGTGGTTGAGCCCCATACAAAAGTTGTCAATAAATACAGGGTCCACCAAATAAATTTTTTTTTAAATTCTATAAAAAAACTACTGCATGTTTTCTCAAATTTCTTTTTTTATTTGAAATTACAATCCTTCCGGTTCATAATGGAAAATAATTTCATTCAAATGGCAGCCTCGGCTGGCCATGCAGTAGCCTACACGATCGGTCCAATTTTTAAGCACATTATCGATTGTGTGCAGCTGTATTTCACCAATGGCTTAACGAATATTGTCCTTTAAAGCGTCAATTGTCTCTGTCTTGTCGGTGTAACACTTATCTTATAGGGCACCCCACAAATAATAGTCGGTGTCAACGGTGTCAAATCGCAGCTCCGAGGTGGCCAAACGACATCAGCTCTGCAGCTGATAATGCGATCTTCAAAAACAGGGCGCAAATAATCGAGTTTAGCTTCGGCTGCGTGGCACGTAGCACCATCCTGTTGAAACCAAATGTTGCCAATATCCTCCTCTTCAATTTTTTTTAACAAAAATTCGTTCAACATGGCCCGATAACGATCGCCATTGACTGTAACGACCACTCCTTGCTCATTTTCGAAAAAAATGGCCCAATTATGCCTCTGGACCAAAATCCGCACCAAACAGTGACTCTTTTTGGGTGCAGCGGCTTTTCAATGTATGCGTGCGGGTTTTCTGTGCCCCAAATGCGAATATTTTGCTTGTTTACATACCCGCCAAGATCAAAATGAGCTTCATCTGAAAATATGATTTTTTTTGGCAAAATCGGCATCATCTGTAAGTCGATCGCAGGCCAACTTAGCGAAGCGAAAACGCATTGGATGGTCAGTTGGCTTCAACTCCTGAACCAATTGGACTTTGTATGGCGTCATACCAAGGTCTTTATGCAAAATTCGTCTCAATGATGTCTCCGAAATATTCAATTGTTGAGAAAGACGGTGAATTGATTTTGATGGCGCCTCACGCACACTTTCTGCCACAGCAGCAATATTCTCGGGTGTACGCATAGTTTTTGGCTTT
Source organism: Dichetophora obliterata (assembly GCA_963920525.1). Lineage (NCBI taxonomy): Eukaryota > Metazoa > Arthropoda > Insecta > Diptera > Sciomyzidae > Dichetophora > Dichetophora obliterata. Next base: position 43,564,827 of record OY986435.1, on the reverse strand, counting down.
TCACGCTTTGGTTTATCGATGAGGATGCCAGTTTCTTTCACTTTTTTCACAGGATAACGAACATACGGAGCTGACGGTGCTTCTCTTCTTCCAAAATCCATACGCGATTGTCGCACACATTCTGCAACATTACCATGATTATCAAAGTAAAGTCGCAATATTTCCTAGCGTTGTTCAAGCGTATACTCAACCATATTCGTTTAGCGGAAGGATAAAACTAATTATCTGTCAAATCAGACATGAGCTAAGTGTTACCATTCAAGAAATAAGCACCAGTTGAAAAAAAAACGTTAGATGGTGGACCCTGTAGAAGGACTCATCGTAGACCAATTAAATTTTGTGTATTATTTGGAATTTGCTTTATTAGAATACACACACAAAAATATTTTTAAATCCGCTCTCAATCACGCCTATCTCCCATACAACACAAATATTTAAAACGACTAAATTGTTTTTGTCTTAAATCAATACAAGAACCATTCTGTCAGTCTTCATTCTTCACTCTGAAATCTACAATCTTCAATATATGTCTAACATAAAAAAAAATTAGTGAATCTCATGCGTTTTGCCACAAATTGTTGCTGGTTGTAAATGTGATACTAGCAACAGTTGAAAAAGATAACAGCATACTTTTTGGCATTGTGATAAAGTGAGCACAGGTCGTGTAGCAAGCATAAATACATGGCTTACATACGTATTCTAATTCTGTTGTCTAGGATCAAAGAATATGTATTTCACTTTCAGCTAATTGAAGATGTTTGAAGAACATTTCTTGACAAGGGAATTTGAGTATTTGAATAGTTTTGAAAGCACTTTATTGCAAAATTCATTAAAATGTTTCATGGTAAGCTATTAGATAATGTGAACTAATTTAACTTAATACATATCACGTTACTGTTTTATTAATGCAATTTAATTTTAATTATTTAAAAAATATGTACTATATTTTAATATAGCATATTGTAAAATAAAATAACATAAAATAATTAACATAAATTAATAGACTGAGAAACAGATTATAGAATACTTAAGTACTCTATAAGTCAATATATTCAAGTATTGCAAAAGAAGAATTATAACATTTTAAACCATTTATTGTTTTTAGTAAGTAAATGCTTTTACTATTTACATTAAAAATTTAACGACTTTAAATAAAAAAACATACCTATATATAAATATGCCGCACTTTCGTAAGAAGTGATCGTTCAATCAAGAAATGGCTAGAAGCATGCTAAAGAAAATGGCTATAGTAGTAAACCTTGAGACTAAACAAATCTATATTTTCTTCGAAACGCATTTAGTTTTTACCAAATGTTGTTCAAGGATGCAAAAAGTTCTGTCAGTTTTTTTTAATCGCTCAACTTAATGTCCAATTAAAGCATTTCTTTATTTAAAATATCGTCGACACCCGAAGATCATAATGTTTTATTTTGCTAAAAATAAATTTACGTTATTTTGTCATATCAACTTTGCATAAGAAATTTATTGCAAAAATAAAAAAAAAACTTTTTCAATAATGCTTTTTGTACTAAAACAAAAAACCAGAGTGCAATACATTTTCTCAATTGTCTGTAATAACTCTTGAAAAATATCAATATATAACGAAGTTTTTTCAAATTTTTACATATATATCTGATAAATATTTTGGAATATTCTTAAACAACGCAAAGAAAAAGTTCACAAAAAAAATTATCAGTTTTGGTATTTATTTTCAACTTTAACCACTGTGCGTCGGCCTTTCGATTTTGTTTTATTTTTTTTTTTTTATGTCTAACAAACCAAAATCACAAGCGTTGTTATTGTTTTTTCATGGCCTGCAGACAAGTGCTTACGTTGGCAGAAAAGTAGCAGTACAGTAAAGTACACTCAAAATACATTCGGATCGAGCACCTTTGTAATAACTAACTCAACGCACTCATTGAAAACGGCTCAAAGTGGTTCGGGTCACGCCGCTCTCGGATATGAGAATGTACTTATACCCGAAAAAATGCTAATGAGCCTATAAGTATTTTCCATATTTTATTGAGTATGGATAGAGTTGAGAACAGAGCACGACACTCGGTTATGATTTGAGTATCCGAATTCTGTCGGATACTCATTGCAGTTCTCTGACGAGGATAAAAGTCTTCATTTAAATATCACTAAATATAAAAGTGTTAAGTTTAATGCTTTATTAAGACTAAAATACGTAATGCTATGACAATGATTGAGAGCGTAACTAATTACTAAATTGTATGTATATGTTTGCATGTGCATGAGCAGTGTGTATGGTATTATATATACTTTGTTGTTCACTTTACAACAAAAAGAGACTTTACACAAGATCGCATTACCCGACTGATCATATTTTTTAGTCTTTAAAGTGTAAAAAGCATAAAAGATATAGGTGTTTTTTTCAACAGAAAGCTAACTTTTAATACACACTATGACGTCATCATCTGTAAAGGAAACAAATTATTAGGTTTCCTCATAAGAAATAGTAAGGAATTCTCTGATCCGCATTCTTTACAAACTTTATACATTACCGTCGTATTTAGTCGGCATAGCAAGCATAGAAGCCATTCAAAGAAGCTTCACTAGGTTCGCTGTTCGTAAATGGAATTTGACTGATATTTTTACATCATATAGAGTTCAATGTGCTCTTATTGATTTAATGTATTTAGAATCAAGAAGAAAATATTTTTTGATAATGCTTGCGAGAGATATAATCGGTAATCATATTGATTGTCGTGAACTGCTTCCGCTTTATAATTTGTATGTTCCTTCAGTATCCCTGTGTGAAAAGAAGATTTTTTTATATTTCGCGATTCTATACTAATTCTATTATATAATAAACCCTATTACTAATTTCTGCTTTGATTTTATCTCCATTTGTTTTAAGTTGGATATTACTGAGGAGAGGCCTGTATTTAAGAAAACATTTTTAAATTGCCTAAGAAATTAACATTAAGTTATATTGTATCCCTAGTCTAAGAAAGCATTGTACTTGATAGACTATATATAAAGGGTCTGCCAAATAATTTTTTTTTTAAATTCTATAAAAAAAACTACTGGATATTTTCTCAAATTTCTTTTTTTATTTAAAAGTACAATCCTTCTGGTTAATAATGAAAAATAATTTCATTCAAATGGCTGCCTCGGCTGGCCATGCAGTAGCCTACACGATCGGTCCAATTTTTAAGCACATTATCGATTGTGTGCAACTGTATTTCACCAATGGCCTCATGAATATTGTCCTTTAAGGTGTCAATTGTCTCTGGCTTGTCGTCGTAACACTTATCTTTGAGGGCACCCCACAAATAATAGTCCAACGGTGTCAAATCGCAGCTCCGAGGTGGCCAAACGACATCAGCTCTGCGGCTGATAATGCGATCTTCAAAAACAGGGCGCAAAACATAGAGTGTAGCTTCGGCTGTGTGGCACGTAGCGCCGTCCTGTTGAAACCAAATGTTGCCAATATCCTCCTCTTCAATTTTCGTGAACAAAAATTCGTTCAACATGGCCCGATAATGATCGCCATTGACTGTAACGACCACTCCTTGCTCATTTTCGAAGAAAAATGGCCCAATTATGCCTCTGGACCAAAATCCGCACCAAACAGTGACTCGTTTTGGGTGCAGCGGCTTTTCAATGTATGCGTGCGGGTTTTCTGTGCCCCAAATGCGACGATTTTGCTAGTTTAAATACCCGCCAAGATCAAAATGAGCTTCATCTGAAAAGATGATTTTTTGGCAAAATCGGGATCTTCTGTAACTCGATCGCAGACCCACTTAGCGAAGCGAAAACGCATTGGATGGTCAGTTGGCTTCAACTCCTGAACCAATTGGACTTTGTATGGCGTCATACCACGGTCTTTATGCAAAATTCGTCTCAATGATGTCTCCGAAATGTTCAATTGTTGAGAACGATGGTGAATTGATGTTGATGGCGCTTTACGCACACTTTCTGCCACAGCAGCAATATTCTCGGGTGTACGCACTGCTTTTGGCTTTTCACGTTTTGGTTTATCGATGAAGATACCAGTTTCTTTCACTTTTTTGACAAGATAACGAACATACGGAGCTGACGGTGCTTCTCTTCTTCCAAAATCCGTACGCAATTGTCGCACACATTCTGCAACATTACCATGATTTTCAAAGTAATGTCGCAATATTTCCCAGCGTTGTTCAAGCGTATACACAACCATATTCGTTCAGCGGAAGAATCAGACATGAGCTAAGTGTTACCATTCACGAAATAAGCACTAGTTGAAAAAAAACGTTAGATGGCGGACCCGTATTAATAAACATAAATATTGACAAATATATTAAATATACATTAAAATATAACTGAAATAAAAAAAAAACTAATATTCGATATCGCAGATTTGGGTTTCATGGGAGGTCCAACGCCTCCTTGTCCAATGTCCATAAAATGCAATCAGTAAAACTGCATGTATAAATTGAGGTTGAATACTGAATTCCTAGGCTGTGTGATCTATAATTCCAAAGCTATTAGATATTGAAAATTTTGGGTGCATTTGAGGTGTCACGAACCCTTTTACAATCGGCACTGGACTTCAGAGGAACATTTTCAAGACTTTGCTATCGTTTCACTGAAAAGTTCATAACAATTGGTTTAGCGATTTTGGAGTCTTCACTTGATATGCACAAATACCCACATACATACACCCTTGTTTTTATATATAGATAGATTTGCGATAAAAGTGGACGTAGCAACATTTATATATGTATAGTGATCTTCACTTAGACCCACAGCACCTACGTACCAAGTTTCACTATCAAAACGTGATCATCTCAGGCATTAAAAAAATTTAAGAAAAGTGGGCATATATATATTTCGACTTTTTTAACGTTTTCGGGAGTAAACATATGAACTAAGTTACCAAATTATAGTGTTACACGATCAAAACCGTCTGATATATAGAATCTATATTGATTTTTGGTCTGCAAAAGTGGGTGTGGCAACGTTTATATCGATAGCGACCGTCACTTGTAGCTATAGCACTTACATACCAAGTTTCACTATCATACGTTTTCATAACAATATTTTACTGCTTTATTCTGTACAATGAAAATGCACACCAACGAGAAGCAAGACACGAGAAGCAATACTTTTTCCTATACGAAATTCTATTGCTTCTCGTGTCTTGCTTGTCGTTGGTGTGCTGCTTCGTGATACAAAATAATGCTTTACGGATAATAAGTCTTTTACGGATTTTTATTAATTTGTGGGCGGTTAAAAGGACTGTGACAAATTTTTTTTCCTAATCCATGTTTTACTCAACAGAAATCCATTGCCAAAATTTCAGCTTAATCAAACTCGTAGTTTTGGAGTTTTCAATGATTTCTTAAAACTATTCCCAGCTATGGTGAGACCACACCCATTTTTAGTACAGTTGCCGACAGTAACAATACGAACTTAATTATCAAATTTTAATCTAATACGACCAAAACCGGCGGTACGAAATAGCCCCCAATGAAATAAGTCCCAATGAAATAAGTCCCAATGAAATAAGCCCTCAAGTAAATGAAATAAGTCCCAAGAGTGAGAAATGAAAAAACTTCCAATGTAATGAAATAAATGCCAAGAGAGGAAATGAAATAACTCCCAATATTTGGGACTTATTTCATAATGAAATAAGTCCCAATGAAATAAGTCCCATAGCAGTTAAATAATAGACTGATTTTGGTATATACCTACATATATATACTATATATTTATTAGCTTAAAAATGTCAAAAAGTAAACTTTATAAGTATTGTTTTGAAATAGTGTGAAATTATTAACTTAGAAATTCCAAATTGTAGGTATAATAATTACTAATCTTAAATATTGTAGAAAATTAAACAAAAATTTGCAAAGTGTCGTAAACGTCCTGGCGACAGACTGGGCATTTGTAAGCTTGAAGTCCTTTTCCGATACTTTCCGCTTGAAGTTCAATTTGTTACAGCGCAATATTTCCCTTGTACGAAATGATGGGTCATGGATAATGCATATAAATTAGCGAAACATTTCGTAAAAGGGACATTATTACAAATTTGTTAAAAGAATGAGTTTTTATGTAATGAAATAACTCCCAAATGTTATGAAATAACTTCCAAATGAAATTTTTTTTTTTTTTTTTATTATTCATTTATTTGCAATCTATCTTAATCTAGACATTAAGCAAATTTGTTTATACAATACTTAAACTAACAGAGTCCGTTGTACCACTTAGTGTACAAAGGAACAAACTACTTAATTAAAGTTTAGAGCTAGAAATTAAATCTAGATGGCAAGTCTAATACATGATGTCTCTTAAGTCTACGGATTGCTTGACTGTTATCTAACAAGTTATTGGCTAGCGTATTAGGATGATTGGATAGCTTTTCCAGATATGAGCAACTAAATCTAGTAATTTCGTTTTTTACTTTTGGTATATTAAGATCCCTGTGAATGATGTTGTTTTTGAGATACCACGGAGCATTTGCAATGATTCTTAAAGTTTTTGATTGGTATCGCTGTAATATTTCAACATTGGAGTTGCATGCTGTACCCCACAATTGGATGCCGTAGGTCCACACAGGCTTTAAAATAACTTTATATAGTATGAGCTTATTTTCTAATCTCAGTTTCGAGTGCGGATTAAGAAGCCACCACATGTTTTTAGTTTTTAGTTTTAAGTGTTGGTGTTTTGCTTTGATGTGACTTTTCCATGTAAGTCTTTTGTCAAGGTGCATTCCAAGGTACTTAACAGTGCTACTTTTAGGTATGGTTGTTTGGTTGATTGTTACATTTGGACATTCTGCTCTCCTTGTTGTGAATGTGATTTGTGTGGATTTGCTCGAGTTGACCTTTATATTCCACTTTTTAAGCCAAATTTCTACTTGGTCTAAATGGTTTTGCAATATAGTGGTTGCTTGATCTGCAGATAATGAAGAGGCTAAGATAGCCGTATCATCAGCATAAGTTGCAACTGTTGTGTTTTCTGTTATCGGCATATCTGAGGTATATATTGTATAGAGAACTGGTCCCAGGACACTGCCCTGAGGTATACCAGCTTTTATTTCACATATTTGTGAGAGATCTTCTCGGACTTTGACATAGAAATGCCGATGGTTTAAATATGATTTAAAAAAAAGGTAGTATGGAGAAATAAATAAATAAATAATAAATAAATGAAATAAATCCCAAAAAGTGAGAACAATGAAATAAGTCCCAAAAAAAATGAAATAACTCCCAAATGAAATAAATCCCAAAAAGGGAGAGGAATGACATAAGTCCCAAAAATAATGAAATTACTTCCAACAAATGGGAGTTATTTCATTATGAAATAACTCCCAAAAATGTATGAAAAATTTTTGGGAGTTATTTCATTTTTTTTTTGGGACTTATTTCATTGGGGGCTACTTCGTACCGCCCCAAAACCGTCTCGGTATATAGCACTTTTATTGATTTGTGAGTGGTAAAAATGGGTGTGGCTAATTGTAACTATGCCTATATTCCTCGTGCAAGTGCAAGCAATAGTTTCACAAAGTTGTATCGCAATCAGAGACTATAAAAAATAAAGACTTCGCAACAAAAGGCCAACAACAAAACGAGAAATTTTCAGTGACCAGCCAAGAGACCCGGCGAGTAGCAAACCGAGCGAGTAATCGCTTGCAGGAATTTTGTTTGCAAGCATAATATGTATGCTGCAGAAAAACCCTTCCTTCTTATTTTTATGTTGCTAGAGTGTGTTGCTAGATTTTACAAAAGAACAGCAATGATGAAGAAAACCTCTGCTTATATGTTAATTTTTTAAGATTTCGCAGCAGAACAGCCTGGATTTTTAAATTTTTTTTTTTTTGCTTGACTTGTTGCTGCATTGGACTATATTTGGCTGCTATTTGTTACGCTAGAATTTGTTCACGTTTTGGCAGCATTTAATTGATAGTCTGAAATAAATCATATTTTTGCGATTTTGTCTATCTGAAGCAAAGGCGATTCTATATTATTTCTGATCGGATTCAAATGCTCCAAGGCACAAAATTTTAGAAATTTGGTCAATCTTTCAAACAGCATCAAAATTAAATTTTGCAAAATTAACTCAATTATTTATTAACTATTTCAAGTAGATTTAAAACAAAAACTCTAATCTATGATCAGCTCATACCTTTGAACTGTTTCAAGAAAACACCATGAATTTTGTTTTCTTTTTTGTATTTATTTGTAATTAAATTGTGATTCGGAAATATGATTGAAAGAAAAATTAAATATTATTATTGCTTATTTTTTCAGCAAAATCTAGGCTTATAAACAAATTTTTAGATATAAAATCAAATGACAAACTTTTCAATGACATCAAAAGTTATTTCAATTATTTCTGAATTATTATGTCATTTTTTTTTTTTTTGGTCTATCTTACCTTTATCTACCCCTTACGCATCTATTTTTTTGCTGCTATTTGTTGCGCTAGGATTTTTTTCATATTTTGGTAGCATTGCGTTTATAGTAAAAAACACCCTTGTTTTTATATATAGATAGATGGGCGATAAAAGTGGGCGTAGCAGCATTTATATATATAGTGACCTTCACTTGGACCCACAGCTCCTAAGTACCAAGTTTCACTGTCAAAACATGATCATCACAGGAATTAAAAAAAAATTTATGAAAAGTGGGCATATATATATTTCGACCACGCCCTTATTAACGTTTTGGAGAGTAAACATATGAACTAAGTTACCAAATTATGGTGTTACACGATCAAAACCGTCTGATATATAGAAGCTATATTGATTTGTGGTCTGTAAAAGTGGGTGTGGCAACGTTTATATCGATAGCGACCGTCACTTGTAGCCATAGCACTTACATACCAAGTTTCACTATCATACGTGTGCAACTTAGGAATTAGCATGATTTTTAAAGTTAGCTTTACGTGCTCATAAAGATGGTGGACATGCGCATAGCGGAATCTTGTTTATATTATTGTTTGTAAGAACTTGTAATAATTTGTATCAATTTGTAACAATTTTTGGTTAATGAACAGACCTTGTCTCTAAGAGAAGTAAAACCTATTTTTATATACTTTCTGTGATAAAAATTTTGAAAAAAAAATCAAGGGGAAGGGTGTGAAAATATAAACTTTTTTTACAAATAGCATACAAATTCGTTTTTATTAGTATAGTTCGAGTCCTAAAAATTAGGAAAAAGTCTGCCCGGGAATACTAGTATTTTATATATACATAGGTTTTCACATCGGCCGGCAGTCCCCTCACTGCTATACTTTGTTTTTCTATATAACACATTAGAAAAATTCTCCTCATTTTATTAGTAAAAATACGTTAAAAACAATACTTAATTGAAAAAAATAAAATTCGGTGAAAAATTGTGTTTAAATGGAAAACAGGAAAATGGAGCGCAAAAAAAGAATCTTATTATTTTAATAAGTTGTTTAAATAATAGTTAAAGAAAGACAAACATAAGTACAGTCAAATTGTTAAGTTTAAAAAGTAAAAATCATGCAGACGTGTGAAAAAAAAACAAATAACATATCATAAAATAACCAAAAAGAAAATACTGCAAACACGCGGCGTCAGCTTAACTCTTGCGAGAGAAACCTCAGTATTAAAAACAATACAAAAAATATCTTCATTGCAGTAAAAGTTTAAAAAAATGGTAAGAATAAAATCTAATATTAAGTGTTAAATTAGTTAATATTAGATTTTATTCTTAGTTATGTTAAACTAACTACGGCTATAAAGAAAAAAAAGCCAAATATATTATAAGTTTAAAGTTAAAATTAATATTAAGGTCAAACATTATGTAAACAGTGCGCAATAACTTTAATTAACATTATTTAGTGTTTTACGTTAACATAATGGCCAAGACCATTGTTTAATTTTCTTGCCGACTATAATCGTACTAATGTAAAATATAATTTCATAAGTTTATGTTAAATAACAATTCTATTTTGAGCGGAATTTTATTGTGTTTGTAATAAAGCTCCAGCTTAAGCCGAGCATATTTTGCATCCCATATTTTGCTGTCCTATAATACGCGATAGAAGCATATTTCAAAAATTCCTAAAAAATCCACAGCCACTGTAAAGCTTTTGCTTCCAACAGTGTGAGAAAGCCAAAGGTATGCTTTTTTTAAAAAAAAAAATTATAAATCTAACATTTAAAGCCTTTTTTGTTTTCTTTTTCGAGCCAGTTTGTGCAGTATTTAAAAAAAAGTTGAAAATGTCACTCAGGCGAGTTATTGCGTTTTAGACACATCAGGAAAAAGAAAATATAATTAATAAAGTGCATTAGGTTAAAGTTGAAAGCTTGCACTTCGAAATGAAAATTTTCCAATTTATCATTTTTCTAATTATTTTACAATAAGTTTCTTTTATTTCTCTACTTACCCTTATGCGTTTATGATCGTACAATAATATAAGTTTATGCTAAAAATTTCAAAAGCTAAACTCAACGGGTGCTGGTAGTGAGCATAAATAGGTTAAAATTGAGTTAATATGAGTTTAATATCTTAAGCAGATAAAACAATTATTATCTTATAGACATTTGTTTGATCATTAGCTGTTAACAGCAGCATTATATTCACAGCATAGAAGTTACGATTTAAATTTAATTTTTTTTTAAATTTGTATTGAATAAAATACAAGAATACCTAGTTTTGAATTAATAAAATTATAAGTGAGTTTCTTTTATTGAGTGCCTAATTTTATTGAACAATGACGATTAAATTTTGTACATTGCCAAAATAAACTTTTCATTGCTTATTATATAAAATATTTTCTTTACTTCCTTTAAGTTTGAACGAGTGTCGGGCATATTTTTTCTCTCTCTCTCTCTATGTTAAATTTAAGCTTACTTAATATATAGACAAATCTATGTACATATTTATGGACAGCTGTGCAGTGCCGCTGAGTTTATTGAACTTTGTTTTAAGTCGATTTTATAATTTAAAAACGTGTGTTTAGTTATATCTCTTGTTGCTAATACCATTTAAAATTATTTCTTATAAAAGTTTTTTCTAAATGACCTTGTTATTTAATATGCTCATTTTATATGATTTAAATACAAATTCTAAATGTTTGATTGTTTAAATCATACTATTAAACTTACAAAAAACTAGAATTTGTATTTAAAATCAAGAATGATTTTAACTATCAAACATTTAGAATTTGTTTTTAAATCATATAAAATCAACATAATTATTTCTTTATTTTACCTTATTGTTTGGAAACTAGTATAATGTTTACAAACTTTAATAACTTCTTTATTGTTTTTAAATTTTCATTCATTATTACTTTATGACATTCTTAATTATAAAAATGAATATAGGCTACTTAAATCTATTAATTATAGTATTTTCTACTCAAACCTGGACAACAAACTAAATTATTATAGATTTTTTGTAAGATTTATATAATTCTTAATTCAATTATAGTTCATTTATTAATATGTAATACACTTGACTTTCATGGATAGCTAAATAATTGAAACACAGCCGCGAATAACGTTGTAAGCGACATTTTTTAGAGTGTTTTTTTTTTGTGGGAATACCTGTTAAAATTACTGTTAGAATTACTCTCTTATCTATACTATTATATAAAAGGAGACTCACGTATATAAGTCACCTCGGAGCTAGAGAACAGTAGGCTCTATTTCTATAATTTTTGAAGTGAAAACTTCTTTAGGCGCGTTGAACGATTTTGGTAGAGGGTAAATCTTTGGTTTCCGTCATCGTATTTTTCCGAGGAAATTTGTCATCAATACAGACATCAAAAATGTTTGCATGCATTTGTACATAAAAATATCAACAATTATCGTCTCTTGTTCTTAATCGGCCGCAAGCTCACAAAGAAATCACTTGGCAACTCCTGAAATTAATGCATATAATCTGTTTGTTAGTATATAAATACTTAAGTTAGGTTGCAATAAGATGTTTGCAACTAAAACTTATTATTAATTCGCTTTATATTGGTCTATATATGCTTTTAAAGTTTGGCAAAATTTCTTCAGTTGTTGTATTTGTCAGCATTTTTGAAATATTTGCTTTTACTTACAGCCCTATTCCGGTTGTTAACTTAACAAGAAATAGTTAAGGAGCTCTTGTTAAGCTGCTTGTTATGTTATGTAAATGTTGGTATTCTTAAAAATCATTAACAACATAAAAGCTTAAAAAGCTTTTAAAGTTCACCATGCATGGTGAAAATCGATATGCCTGTTGAAAGAAGAGATGCGCTATATAAACAGATGCTTCGAGTGCAGCTTGTGACTTTGCAAGCGCTTGAAAAATTTGCCACGGCTACTGAAAGATTTCATTATCAACACTTAAAATAAGTAAAAAATTCTTTCATTTTTCAGTTTAATGTATTTAAACTCAATATTATATTAAAATTTGTATTTTTTTATTATTTTCACAACAATTTTTTATCTAAGCACATACATTTCATTCGTTGTTAAGACTCTTTCTGTGATTAACAAAATTGTAAGGAAAAGAGCTTTTAAAGTTGCAGCAGAATACGAAACCTTAACAAATAGTTAATATTAACTATTTTGTTAATGTGGTGAGCTTAGTTAAGCTGCCAGAATAGGGCTGTTAAACAGCTGCTATGCATGGTGAGATTTAAAAATGGAGCGATCTTCTTTTTCTGCTGGAACTTCGTTTGCAAACAAGAAAAATAATGAATGGATTGAGTGGTTTAGCATTTTAATCTTTAAGTTGTGATAAAGGAATATGTTGAACATTCAAATAATTACATGCATGCTCTTATTTTATTATATATCATCAAACAAAGTTTGACAATTTTCACACTTGTTGTATTTGTAAGTGGCTTTTTATTTTCACCACTGCGGCATTTTATTTTTAGAGTTGCCAACTATCATTGTTTTGTTAATAAATTTTTTCATAACACGGGGGTTACACGAGACAGTACTGTTAAGATAGTAAAAATTACGTTTTAATTGTCAAACTTTGTGTCTGTGAAAAAGAGTACAGACAGTTGGTAAGACAGTTGGCAAGACAGTAGACAAAATAGTAAAAAAATTCTATTTTATGAAGAAAATTTTTGTTAAAACTACGAGTACGCCAAAGTATTGCAAATTTTCCTTTAATTCTATTAAATTTTCACGTATTTTGTCACTTGATATGCTAAATATTGATTCTACATCCTAGTTACTGTCCCGCCAACTGCCTACAAAAAACTTAAGACAGTAGAGCAGACAGTAGTAAAAGTTAGCGAGTGTGGGTAAAAATTTGTGAATGTGTTGTGACTGTCTTAACAGTACTGTCTCGTGTAACCTCCGTGTAAAGGGTAAGTGTCAAAAGGAAACTTTTCAGTCGTGGTAGGATAGAAAATATCAGGTTGAATAAAATTTGTGTGTTGAAATAAATTTGTCTTTTTTGCTGTGTCAAATGGACGATGAAATTTTGACAATTGCAAATTTTGACGTTACACATTTCGATCATGTCTTAGCGCAAATATTTTATTTAATTTGCATTTTATTCACTTTGCGACATATTTTATTCGAGTGCTTGTACTTGCAACTTATTTCGTAAACTTGTAATATTGTAAATTTGAAAAACTTAAAAAATAAAAAAATAATAAAAAAATAACGAAAGTGCTTGAGTTTGTGTGTGCGTGTGTGTGGGCCAACGATCTCCCGGTGCATCAGCAAGTGCAGCAAAGTTAAATTGGCTTTCTGTGCTGGCGAACGTCCTCCAAGTGCCACCACCACCAAGTGCAGTGCAAAATTTGTTGCTAGCCAACATCCTCCAAGTGCCATCACAAGCAGCACCAGCAAGTGCAGCACAATTCAATTGACTGGTCAACTCTCCAATATTTCCGAAGCACCATTTCAGCATGTCTCAAGCGCAGAGGCAAATTTCTGCCATTATACTCCGGCGTGTATTGAATAAATTGAAAGCGGAGAATTTGCGCTTCATTTGCTTGTGCTGTTGCTGGTGGCACTTGTTGGCACATGTTGGCTAGCAAGAAATTTGCGCTGCACTTGCTTGTGCTGTTGCTCGTAGCACTTGGAGGATATTAGCTAGCTACAAATTTTGCACTGCACGTGCTTGTGCTGCTGGTGGTGGCACTTGGAGGACGTTCACCAGCAAAGAAAGCCAATTTAACTTTGCTGCACTTGGCGATGCACCGGTATACGTTGGCCCACGCACACACAAACTCAAGCGATTTCGTTATTTTTTTGAAGTGAAAACTTCTTTGGTTTGCGTTATCGTCATCGTCATTTTGCGAGTAGCTCTCTTCAGCAATACAGACAGCGAGTAGTTTTTTAAATGACGCTCTTGGATCTTGACTACAAGGCGCTCAGCAAATGTAGCCAGCAACCATCAATAAGTTCCTCTGCGGACGCATCGTTTTTTTTCCCTCCCTTTGCTCCGCTGCGAAACTTTGAATGATACTGTTTTTCAATGTATATGTATAGATGCTTTAAGTTAAAATAAAATTAATTTAAAATTTTTGATATTTGGTTTTTGTTTGACTGGCCGTGAAGTCTTTTTTGATGCCACCACTCATAGTATAACTAGATAAGGTAGTGTTAGGGCTGAATGTGTTCGCTTTCTTAGTGACCATAACTGTCAAACTCAGCCATTTTGGTATTTTGGCCAATTTTTGCTTTCATATTGCATTCTCATTGGCTGCAAATTTTGTGTGAAATGTCAACTTCGTTTTGACAGTTTCGGTCACCGGCTCTCCGCCCTAATACTACCTTGTCTAATTTTGCCATTCCACCACTTGAGATTTTGCTACCAGGCAAACAAAAAACATAGTACATAGAAAGTAAAATGCGGTTTATTTTCTGACACTGATTCGTTCATCCCCTCTAACGTTGCGCAACCGCTGTGAATCTTTCCATTCTCACTGCGTTGTTGATGTGGATTGGAAATGTAATTGTTGTTGTACAGTTAGCTGGACTTTTTTTAGACTTTTTTTGTAACTGCAGTCGGCATATGACAACTGATTTATTTTAGATAAGAGCAGGCAAACAGAAAATATAGCAGGCAAAGTGCTGTATATTTTCCGCCGCCAATTGGTTCATCCCCTCTAACGCTGCGCAACGCTGCGTTCTTGTTGTAGACTTGCTTGGTAGTTATTTTTGTACAGTAAGCTTTAATTTTTTGTAGATGTTTATTTGTAGCTACAGTCAGCATATAACATATAACTATTTTAGAAAACAGTTTATACATATGAATTAAAGAGTAAATATAATATTGGTAAAACTATTTGTTTTTAGTAAAAGTGTTACCGTATTGGAAATATATATTCAATATATAAGAACAATTTAGCTCATTGAGGAAATTTAAAGAGTATTTATATACATTTATATAATAACAATTACGTAATAAACCTGCAAAATAATTAATATTTTCAGTAGTAATTGGATAACTAAAGTCTGCTTATCCTAAGCATTCTATTTTTTAAACGGTTTGGCATCAATTTCTTATATGAATTATGTATAATTTATATGCTATAAATATTTCTTAATTTTAAAATATTCTATTTTTAATACACAACTCAATATAGATATGGTGAACATGTATATTGTGTTAGTGTTATGATATAAATTCAATAATGAAATAATTTAAATAAATTACTTTAATTATATGAATTTTTGATATGGTAACACCTTTGCTTAAAAGAAATAGTTTCAGTAATATATAAAAAATTTAATAAATTGCTATAAGCTCTTAACAAAAATAATTCTAATTTCATATGCCGACTGTAGCTACACAATTAGAATTCACAACGTCTACAAAAAATTTTCAGCTAACTGCGCCAACAACAATTACCAAGGAAATCTACAAACAAGGACGAACAGAAAAGAACAAGATCATAGCGGAACTTTTAGAACTTTTTGATTTTCATCCTACATGTAGGACGGGCTGCAGTATGAGCTTTCGCATATCCTACATATCCGTCCGACGTGTCAAATCCATCCTACATGAAGGATAGTCTGAAACCCATTAGCATGAAAATTCTTATATAGCAGTAAGGCGGTCCGTGGCAGGACAACGTATTCCAGGGAATACTAGTATTTATATCGTCACCTAAAATGCCCAAAGGCGTAACCCTCATTATCATAATTTTACGGGGGAAGCAAAAAACGTTATAAAATGAAAACTGTTTAATTTTAAATCGCGATTTCTTCACATCTTGTCTTAAGATAGACGACAAACTTATTTCTGTAAAAAAAATATATTTTTTTCAGAATTTCGGAAGTTATGTGGGTTAAGTCTTTTTTTATTGTTTTTCTCTGAAATGCCTAAAGGCGTAACCCACAGTTTCTTGAGTTTGTAGTTGAAGTAATATGTTTTAATATGAAAAAAATTTATGTTTCAAACGATGAATTTTTAACAGCTTGCTTAAACGACGGCGATATACTTATAAAAAAAAACATTGGTTTTCTGAATTACGGATACTGTTTTTCTACAATCTAAAGGCGGAACATTAGGATATCTGTTAAATTGAATGGTACATATTTTTCAAAATATTTATTGTAGTTTATTATTAAATTCGCTGAAAAATGGCTTAAAGTATTCAAAAGATAAGGTGGAATAAAACAAAATAAAAAAAATTCATTGACGAAAAAAAAATGCTAATACAGGTAGTAAGGTAGAGTAGAAGTGAAGTAACATATTATAACATTTTAATTATATTTTTTTAATTCTCATAAGGAATGTGGTCATAAAAATAATGACAGTCTCTTGGAAGTAAGTGTTTTAGGTCTTGTAGGTGTTGATATTTCTTTTTTGAAATTTTTATTCTTTGGGAGTACATTTCAGGAGGATCCACTACTTCGAATTTTTGAGCAATTCGCTGTGGAAGAATCTGGTAGTCGTCTTTAATATTGATTTTTAAATAAATAATTCCACACGGATCGTATCCCAAAGCTCGGAGCTTATTGACTGTTGGATCTCCTTTTTTTTTTGCCTAAGTATAACGAAAACAAAATTTTTTCAATATTACAAAAAAATTCAGCTTTATTGTAATATTAATATTTATCTTACCTGGTCGAATGGAAGAATACCGCTTAGGAATAGGAAGTCTTTATGATCCAGGTGATGAACCTTAAGAGGTGCTGACTTTGTTCGTGAAGTTTTCATTAAATCGACAAGCTGTGATGATCTGTTTTGAAATTGATCTGTTTTTTGTTAATTTTTCTTTGAATAATTGAATGTGTCGAATCACATTCCATTTGTGTATGGCCAACGACTAAATATTTGTGTTCCACTGTAATATTTGTCTCGACACATATAGAAAGTAAAGCATTAGATAGTACTTCATTGCGATTCTGATAGTAACAGCCATCAGAATATATAATAATATGGTTTATAATCGGCGATTGATCAATTACGTTTCTTATATACTTTATAATGCAGGTTGCAAAAGTTGATGCAACAAGATTTCGTTCGGACTTGTCCCAGACAAAGTTGTCAGATTCGTGACTTTTAATATCGTATATGGTAAAATTGTGTACCTGTAACTTCATTTTGTAGTACGAAGCATTTGTATTTGATTGTGGAATCAGCTTTACGGCTTGCATATCCATACATAATAATAATATATGTTCAGATTTTGCGTTTTCTATATCATTCAACTTCTCTTCTCTCATGTTTTTTATGTCCTCTCTGTGGAGGTCATACTGAGCTTCTGATAAGTTCTTAGCTTCATACTATGTGCAAATATCACACATGTCATTCTTCGGCTTAAATATAGATACTTTATTTTGCTCTAAAATGTTTCTAAATTTGAGAAAAGATACAGGCAATATCCCATTTTCTTTATGTAATTTACTTTCATCACAATAAACGTCATACATGTGTCTATAGCTTTTAAAATCCGATTGTAGATACAATCTGTTAGTGTACTGACGTCAATAGTGTGATTCCAATTTGGGCACATCTTCTAACCATTTATTTAAAAATTCCAATCTTTGTTCATACTGTTTTCCATTCTTTGTAACTTTTCGTTGTTGAGTTTTTAAAGCGGTGTGTTTTTTGGGACCTACATATATGACTACCGTTTAACTCAGCTAAACTCACCCAGTTTCTTGCCATTTTTTCTGTTATTCCTAGCGTTGACAGAAACATTTTCTGGCAAACTTGGAGACGCATTGTATTTGTCTTTAAAAAAATATATCTTTGTAACTGAGCGACGAGAATCTACTGCATATATTCGTTTTCTGCTTATTGTCTCAATAAGACTGGTTACGTAAATTTTCTTTTGGTTCCAAGACATTTGCCAGAAACTGTCGAATATTTCCATTCGCTCCATTTCTTGAAAAAAGAACAATGTCGAGACGAGTTGCTTGCACAAAATGACGATGTGCATCCCGGTTTCATTTCTCTTGTCATGCTTTCCGAATAATCATTTTCATTTGACCGTCTTTCATATTTTTTTCCATACATGCGATTAGTTTTGCTTTCAACTCTTTTATTTCTTTTAGGGGGCTTACTTAAAGATTCATTTAAGATATATTCATCGCTTGATATCATTTTTAACACTCCAATAGCCAAAATCGTCAATGTTCACTGATTAATAACAGAAAGAAAACTAATCTAGGAAAGAGCAACTGTCATACGCTCAAAATGGCGGAAATCAAAATGGCGAAAAAACAATGAAACAAATGAAGAAAAATAAACAAAACAAAAAAATTTGAACAAAAATCAATGCCTGCATGTATCAATACTGTTTGCTCTATTTAAAATAATGTGGGTTACGTCTTTTGTGTTTTATGAAAACTTTCAAATGATGTTACGTCTTTTTCCATTTCTTAAATAAAATCGTTGTTTTTGAAGGTAGGAGCCTAAAGTTTTGTAGGACCATGTATTTTAGCCTTGTGCACCAGATTCAATCAAAAAACGAATTTTGATTTTTTGAGGGTTACGCCTTTGGGAATTTTAGGTGACGATATATAGGTTTTCGCTTCGGTCGGCAGTCCTCTCACTGCTATACTTTTTTTTTTATATTGGGTAGCTAAGGCACTCATTTAAAAATTAAGCTATATAAATTTGATTATCATTATTTAAATAATTAATTAAATCTAAAAGAGCATAACCATACAATTTCTGTATTCTTATTGTCAGTGAGAAAAAAGCTCTGCCTTTTTAAGCTCGATTTGAGCAATATAAAGGGCTGCGTGCCACGCTTAACCAGATGTGCGCAAAGCCAAAGTTAACAAAAATAAAAAAATCTTTTGTGTTGAAAAATTTTTTATATTTCGCTGCGAGACAAAAGCTCTCTTTTCAAGCTATTTTAAAGCACGATAAAACAAAGTCAACAAGATACGCAAAAAAAGAGACAGCAGCATGTATTGTGAACGGTACCAATGCTGCCACCTTTTTGAATGTAAAAATACCACAACTTTTATAAAAACACCGTCAAAAACTATCTAGAGCTGTAAAATTGTTTCAGGTCAAGTTTTGGAGATATAGGCAAACATGTGAAAAAAAGTTTTTACCGTTAGTCGGACTATATCTTTTAATGCATTGAAAATAATAAAATAATTCTTAAGCCATCAATTGTATTGGCAAACAATTAAATGTTTATTAAAATTTCTGTATGGAAAAATAAAATAAGCAAATCTGCATTAAATGTGAAATTTTGAAGGCCAATATTTTCAAAACTACAAAATATAATGAATTTGAGTAAACAGAAATGGCTACGTCTAATATTACTTATTCAAGCCCTTAAAAGGCGACTGAAATTGGCCGATGCGTTAAAATGATATGGTGCAATTAACATAAAAAGAACCAGTTGCATATTTTTGCCTATACCTAAAAACTTGACCTGAGAGAAAACGGATTTCAATTAAGCGCACGAAAATACATACATATATACCTACTTTCCTCGATTGCATTTAAAACATTCACCTGCACAATCACGAAATCACTTTTCAATCAACGAATGACGCTGATCAAGAATATATATGCACTTTTATACCGGCCGCGCCTTCTTTTGTGCGTTACAAACGTTTTCACAATATACTTTTATCTCTTCAGGTGTAGGGTATTAACAGATTCAGGATTGTGACGGTTCGCTTAAAAGAATAACGTCTAATAGAGCAAGTGCTTGCGCAAACTTTTGCCCGAATTATTCTACGGTTGCCCACGCCTGACCGTAGTCTGTAAAACAAGAAAAAAAAGCACAAATAAATATATAGAAATAAACCTTCTCTACAAAATATGCCTATTGCTAAACCAGCTACACTTAAGATACCGTTTTCATTTGGCATATATTTGCCTTGGCTGCACTTAGAAACTCGAAGCTTACACATCGGTCATTTGGTTGAAAGTCACACTGCTAATAAGACGGTCTACGTAAATTCGTTTGCATCACTATCATTTTGTAGTACAGTTGTAGTAAAGTTTTCATAAATTCAAAGTTATTACGGATTTTTGTAAAAAAATAGCAAAAACCAACTTTTTGGAAATAACCTAAACTCTACGTGAAACTTTACTCACTTTCTATAATTGCTTGAAGTGCTCATCAAATACGTGTGCAAAGTCCTGGGGGTCAATTCCCGTTCTGCGTTATCGTCATATGAAAAGTGTTTTCAGCTTTACACGGAAAACACGATTCCCGTTGCGTGTTAAAACTGCAACAGCTGTTTATTTTTATCTGAAATGAAAACAAAGTTAACGCCGGTTGCAAACGCGCGTTATCGACTTGCTATATTAGTTTCGGCTATTTTATGTTACCGAAAAACTTATTTTGGTTATATTTATTTATGCAAAATTCATTATACTTTTCTTTTTTATTGCTTATTTTTAATATATAGTTTTACTTTCTTAATCAAGTTTATAGCTTTGGGAAAGCGATATAAGTCGAAGTGTTCCTCCGAAATTCTGCTGAATGAGTTTTCTTCATCGCGAAGTCTCCTCCTAAAAATCCTTAAGTTTTCTCTACATAAATCAATAAAAAGAATGTTGAAGTCATAATAAAGTCATCATCATATTCAATAAAGTCATTTTTGAAAATATTTTCTACCATCTAATAAGTTGTTTACATTTATTTTTCAAAAAAGCTTTGTTTAATAGAAATTCAGCAACTCTCAAATGCTATTCAGCAGCTACTTTTCATTAGGCTAACAAGAATCGCGTTTTTGTGCGCAGTGAAGTGAAAAAGTGAAATCTTTAAATGAAAACTATTGTAAAAAGCTTCTTTTCACTTCACTTTAACGCAAAACGGGAATTGACCCCCTGGTGACTTGGTCACCAACGCCAGCTAAACCTAGGTAAAATTAAGTATTTTTCTTCTACAAGGATAAAGTACCTACCCTCCTAGATAGTGCAACAAATTCCAGTCTGAGTATTTCATCATTTCCATGCAGAAACCTACAATTCAACGCAGACATGACCAAAGTCACAGTGGTGGCAGCTTAAAACAACAACTACGCTAATACGATTAATAACAAGTTTGTAGTAATGTTAGAAGTTTAAAAAAAATACGAAAAAAAACCATTCAGTCAAATTTCTAGCATAATTTATTTTGTTAACAAAATATGGTTTTTACCAAACTAGCTTAAAGTTTAAATTAATTTAAAATATTAACTTAATTCAAATATCTGTAGAATACTACTATAACTGCTAAGTATTGCTTATTGTTCATTTAACTTAAAAAAAAGCAAAATCTTCACTGACTCGGCTGATAAAGCGAACCTATTGGCTAGATTGTTTGCACAAAATTCCACTCTCTCGGATAGCAATCAGCCACTGCCCTTTGTTGAGAGTGGATCTTCTGCAATGCAGGAGATATACTTTCGAACGAGAGCAGTTAAAAGGGTCCTCTCAAATCTCAACGTAAACAAAGCCTCTGGTCCTGATGGCATACCGCCAATTGTGCTTAAAATGTGTGCTTCTTCGCTGGCTCGGCCTTTGCGCAACCTTTTCAACATCTCCTACAGAACAGGAATATTTCCATCTTGTTGGAAGGTGGCAAATGTCCAGCCGGTACGATATTGCGATATGCTCTACGTTTTCCAAAGTTATGGAGAGTGTAATAAACTTCAACTTTATGAACTATCTGGAGCACAACCAACTGCTCAGTGACCGTCAATATGGTTTCCGTAGGGCTCGCTCTACTGGTGATCTTATGGCGTTCTTAACCGAAGAATGGAATAAATGCGTTCACTTTTTCGGCGAGAGCAGGGTTGTTGCTCTTGATATTTCAAAAGCGTTCGACCGAGTGTGGCATAAAGCGCTCGTGTCAAAACTTGCTGCATATGGTTTTGGTGGTAATTTTGCTCGATGGATCACGTGTTTCCTCAAGGACAGAAAGATTTGAGTCGTAGTTGACGGTATTTCGTCCGAGAAGCACGCCATCAACGCGGGAGTACCGCAGGGTTCAGTTCTATCGCCCACCTTGTTTCTGGTTTTTATCAACGACCTTCTGTCGTTGACGCATAACCCAATACATTCGTTTGCGGACGACAGCAGCATTTGTCATTCATATTCATTCAAAAAACGCCCAAGCTCTATGAAGATTGAGAGAAAAAGGCAAACTATGAATGACACACTCCTTAATGATCTACAAAAAATCTCCGAGTGGGGTCTTGCTAATAGAGTAGAGTTCAATGCAAGCAAGACCCAGTGTTGTCTGTTAACCCACAAGCGAGTGAATTGCCCTTTAGCTCCTCTCAGTATGAATGGTGTGGATCTTGTGGAATCAGCCGCTCTTGACGTTCTGGGCATATCGATCCAATCTGATCTTCGTTGGAATGATCATATTTTCGATGTGTCGAAAGAAGCGGGCAAGTGCCTAGGTTTTCTAAAACGGTGCAAAAAATATTTCACTTCAGCTGATCTTCGCATTTTCTACACCTCATATATTAGGCCGAAAATGGAGTACAATTCGCACATTTGGACAGCTTCTGGACCGAATTCAACGTCGTGCGATATATTTGATAGGGGATGAAAGTATTTCATCCTCTCTCAACTCTCTTGGGCATCGACGTAATGTAGGTTGCCTAAGCCTTCTGTATAGGTATTACCATGGGAAGTGTTCAAGGGAGATACATGGCCTGACGCCACCAGCTCGTGTGTTTCCCAGGTCCACTCGGGCAGCTGTCCAAGCCCACCCCTTTACCATTGCATCGATGCCTAATAGAACCTCGCATTACCGCGATAATTCATTCTTTAGTCGCGCGGTTAAGTTGTGGAATAGTCTCCCTGCGAGCGTGTTTCCCGGCAGTTTTGAGCTGTGCAAATTCAAAACAAATCTTCACCGACACTACTCCATCTATCCACCCTCCAACTAACTATCACCCATCTTCCGAATCAACACAATGCTTACGCATTTATAGGGGGCATCCCCTGAACGTTGGTTCAGTCTAAAAAAAAAAAAAAAAAAAAAAGCAAATACAAAAAAAATAGAACGAAAAGAACACAGAAGCAAAATTTAATTTAACATTAATATTACGATATGTAAAAATTTAGTATTTCTATAATTTAACCTTAGCACTTCGTCAAGAAAAAAACAAACTTTATTTTAACAACAACAACCAACTTAGTCGTCGCCGCTGAGCTCAACGTCGCGCTGATGGAGTTGTCATGTAAGTTCTTGCAAATTGAATAAAAAAAAAAGCATATTAAATTTGTATATTAATAATAATAATATTAAAAACTAACCAGTAATTACCACATAATTACATAAACATAATTAAGTATATTTAGATTTACTAAGATACTTTTTTGTTTTTGTTTGAGATGTCATGTTATTAATATAATACGTTCTATTTCCATGTTGTTTCGGTTAACAAAACTGGTTTGGTTTCTCTTCCAGAAAAAATGTTATGTTGAATTTTTAATTTTTCTCTTGCTATTATTTTCTCTCTTGATTAATTAGCATAATTTATTTTTGTTAACTAAAATTGAGTTGCCAGACTTTATTATTTAAATTTAAGAAAATGAATGAATTAAGAGTTTTGTTAATAAATTTACAATGAGTGAAATTATGGCTTAATTCTTTTAAACAAAAGGCACCCGTTGAACCAATTAAGTTTATTTTTGGGTTATCAAAATAATAGTTTGTGGCATAATTGTTGATAACATGGTTGGGTTAAGGGCATGGAGGATCAACATCATCAGATTCCCTGTATGACAGTCAGAGTCACGATGGTTTTGAAAGTGTTGCATTGCGTTATTCTTCTCTCTTACTATTTGTCTATTCGCACTGTCCGTCCGTTTATCTCTTACACTCTCTAACTTATACTTCTATTCTAACCTTCTTTTCCTAAGCACGTAGAATTCTTCTTGTGTGGTCGGTTTAGTTTGGTCCAGCAAAAATCCCTCCCCATCCGGCGAGCCTTAGTCGAGTTTCCAGTACGTGCTGACTGCTGGAGCAAACCAGACGTAAAGTTGATGACGACAACATATACCAACTGCTACCAAGAAGAATAGACAGCTACTGAAACTTCGTTTCTTTCCTTTTGTTTTTAAACTCGAAAAATTCTCTATAAGCGCGTCATATATTTTTTTACGTAGAAAAGATATTTTTAAAGTCTTGGAGTACACCAGTGCAATGGGAAAAAATTGTTAGACCAGAAAGGTACAGGATATCTAAAATTTTTTCATTATTTTAGTTAGCTGGTGTCAAGTCTGTTATCACGATACACCTGAAGAGGTCAGGGTATATAAAAATTTTTAACACATTTGTAACGTACAAAAAGAGGCGTGGCCTGTATAGAAAAGTATATATATTCTTGATTAGCGTCATACCCTGAGTGAAAAGTGGTTTCGCGATTGCGCATTTGATTGCTTTAATTCAAATGAATTTGATATTTATATATCAGATTATGCATGCAGGATTATGGCTTGCATTGCAAAATTTACACATTTACAGACAAATTTGCTATAAACGAATTTAAATGCGAAAATAAGCTATTTCGTACAGTTTTAGAGCTTATTGCTTTACTTCATAAGTCATATATCAATAAGATCTGGTAATGATACATAGAAAGAATCAACACTGGCACCCATTTTTTAAAATTGAGTTAGAAAGAGAACCTACAGTTATAAAACAGTATTGTTATCTGTCCTTATTTCTTCGCTGTAAAGTTCTTCTGCTTTAGATATTATTTCAAAATAATATTGTGATCTTTTTTTCACAAAATTATTTTTGTTGCAAAAATATTGTTAAAATAAAACATTCTTTGAACAAGTGAATAGCCTTCATTAAATTAGGAAATCCTGCACTCTTACGAAAAAGTGACGGTAGAAATTTATATTGTTGGCAAAAGTAAGCTAAGACAAATCGTGCGAGATAGAACAAATTGAGGCGAACGAATTCGTCGGTTTTTTGAATTTGCTGAAAATGTTTTTGCGAATTTTTCTTTTGATGCTTTCGTGTTATGTGTTATTATGTTCCTAATATATTAGAACTTAATTTTACCTTCTAATTAATGGCTTAAGTAAGTAAATCAAGAGCGAAAATAGCTGAAAATAATGAAAGCTTTTATAAGTGTTTCTGTATTCAATTCATAAAATAAAAAAAATGTGAAGGTGAATACAATCTTGCTAAGATTTTTTTAATTCAACGCTGTTTGAACGTTGCTTTGTTCCAAAGTTGAGTGATGGACGTCTGCGTGGCGAGACTAGGAACAGAAACTCAAAATTTTCAACAAGCTGACAACGCTGCTGAATTGCGAATAAAGGTTTGTGTCTACACTACACAAAATACATAGCTGAGCTTTTTTTAAGTAGCCTAGAAGTTCATAAGTGTTGCCAAATTTTAATTTAAAAATTCACCAAAAAGTTGAAAAAAGCTCTTTGTCCTCAAAAGCAGAGATAAAGAGATGGGAAACTATGTTAGAGAGGAACAACATTATATCTGATTGTTGTCCAATTTTAGTCAATACTATCACAAAATGTATAACTGTGGTAGTAAAATCTCGAGGAAAGTCCCCACTCCGGCGATATTTCATATGTTAACTCACCACTCCGCCGATATTTTTGTGGTTCAGAAATTCTCATCAGAGGGTGTGTGCCAATCTAAAACTTTTCACTCGTGGTAGAATAGAAAATTGCGAGTTGAAGAAAACTTGTATCTGTTGAAATGTAATTCTCTTTTTTGCTGAGCCAAATGGAGCATGAAAGGTTTATTCAGAAATTTTGACGTCTTCTTAGCGAATAAGCCCCCAGTTGCCTTAATATCATTCTTTTTCATAATACGAGATTTCTTAAAACCCATTTGACTAATACCTTTTCTTCTACTTATTTTGTTATTAAAAACTATATTATGAGTTTTAAAAAAATTTAACTGTTCTTCGTTAAATAACACTATAAAAACCAAAATTGTGTTAACATTATTAACTTGCAAAAAACAAATAATAATTTTTAAGAAAGAAAATATTGACTCATACTCAGTAGATCAATCAGCCAACCATTAAACATCCTTGAACACGATTTAATCCTATATCAGCCATATTTTAAAATATTCAAAAAGTATATATAAGGCATTTGTGGGTTAAGTTTTCTAATAAAAGAACCTATTTTGTAACTTTTTTTAACAGTTTTGATTTAGAAGGTTAACATCAGTGCTACCGCGACCATTTGAAAAAAGTATCCATGAAAAGGTCAAAAAAGTATCCAAAAGTTTCCACTTTTGAAAAAAAGTATCCACAAAAGTATTTAAATGGATGACGACCTGGTGCGGAATCTGTTCCAATGCAACTAGAGACTTCATTTAAGCTTCAAAAAATTCTTAAAAATACCCACTTTACGGCTATATAGGTTTCATATGTGCAGAAAACTCCTGGAATGCGTGAGAGCACCAGCGACGATTTTTATTTAAATGGATGACGACCTGGTAGTGAATCTTTTTCAATGTAGCTAAAGAGTTGGGCTTGGTGTCAAAAGATTCTTAAAAACATCCACTTTGCTATTGCATAGGTGTCATATGTCGAGAAAACTCCTGGAATGCATGAGAGCCCCAGCGACGATTTTTATCTAAATGGATGACGACCTGGCAGGGAACCTGTTCCAATGCAGCTAGAGAGTTAATTTTGGTGTCAAATATTTTAAAAATTACCAGCTTTATGGCTATATAGTTGTCATATGTTGGACCTCTTTTTCTTATGCAAATATTAAAGAAACCAAAATGAATAAAATCATTATTGTGTTTTTAAAATGTTGCTTATATGTTTATTATTGATTTCTGGTACTTTTTTTATAAATGTCTTATTTTATAAAATAAAGAGTTTTTCTATGCTGATTTTTTATATTTTAAATACAAATTCTAAATGTTTGATAGTTTTAATCATATTTGATTTTAAATACAAATTCTAGTTGTTTGATAGTTTTAAATCGTTTATTGAGCTTAAGGTCAAAGTTAGAACAATTAATTGTTCTAACGAATCTTTCCAAAGAAACAACAACAACATCAACGTATTTTCAATATGAAAAGGAAAAAAATCACTAGCTGATTTTATTGCAATTTCGGCTCTGCTAAAGGTTTCATCAAATAGCAATGAAATCAGCTGGTAATTTTTTCCTTTTCATATTGAAAAACGTTGTTGTTGTTGTTGTGGTTTCTTTGTAAAGATTCGTTAAAACAATTAATTGTTCTAACTTTGACCTAAAGCTCAATAAATGAAAGTTTTAAATTATCCAAATATATATTTTACATATATACTTTGTATAAAAGTCCTTAATAAAAAAGTTTTTTAATTTACAATATTACAAGTTTACGAAATAAGTTGCAAGTACAAGCACTCAAATAAAATATGCCACAATTTGAATAAAATGAAAATTAAATAAAATATTTACGCTAAAACACGACCGAAATGTGAAACGTCAAAATTTGTAATTGTCAAAATCTCATCGTCCATTTGACACAGCAAAAAAGACAATTTTATTTCAACACACACAAATTTTTTCAACTGGATATTTTCTATTCTACCACGACTGAAAAGTTTCTTTTTGACACCCACCCTATGAGTTGAACTCACAGAATACATGAGTTTCACCAAAGTACATAAAAAATGGAAAAAATTCGTGCAGTCATATGTTTTGACGTCACAAAATGTAAGTTTCCATCTCTTTATCTCTGCTCAAAAGTGCACCAGATTTATTAGATTTTTAAATTTATTCAACACTTAATTAAATTCTTAACCTAACCATATTCTTAATTGTCAATTATTTTATTTTTTTAATTGATCCCTCCGAAACTAAAAAAGGCACAAAAAATGCATTAGACACCAAACCTCATGTTTCTTGCGTCAAAATTTTCAAAATGCACTAAATCTGGTGGAAAATGCACCAAGTTGGCGACAGTGTGTACAATGCGAAAACTCTTGAAATATTTATTTAAAATATACAATTCTCCTGAAGATTTTCAAAAAAGTTAGAAAACAAAATAATTTGAAACAACAATTACTGTAAGAAGGTAATTCAAATTAAATAAAGTACCTAATTTTTTAATATTTTTACTATTTTTTAATTACTAAGCAAAGACAAATATTTTTATATTTGGCGTTTGAAGATAAAAAAAAAATACTTTAATTTCAAGATTTCAAATTTGTGCATGGTATTTAATATTTTTATCGCAGGCGAAGCAGCAGGTATTTGCTAGTCTTATATATAAAAATGGATGTATGTATGTGGGTATGTGGGTATGTGGGTATGTGGGTATGTAGCTATATCACGTATAGACTCCAAAACCGCTGAACCGATCTTTATGAAATTTTCAGAGAAAATAAAGCCACATCTTGAGAGTGTTCTTGTGAGGTTTGGTAACGATTGGAGAAGGGGGCGTGGTACCTCCCATACAAGCCAAATTTGCTCCATCGATCACAAACCAAAAAAAGGATATATATCAGGCGGTTTCAATCGTAAAAAACTAAGATTTGGTAATTTTGTTCAGATGGTTACTGTCGGTAACTGTACAAAAAATGGGCGTGGTCGTAAAATAAATACGCCCACTTTTTCGAAATCATGGCAATTCCAGAGTTCTATGCACTTTTACAGTGAAACTTACTGTATAGGTGCTCCAAGAGGCGGTCACTATATATAAATGTTTTCACGCCCACTTTTACCGCCCACAAATCAATGTCTATATATATAAAAAGCAAAACGATGTGTGTCTGGCTGTGTGATGTCTATAGACTCCAAAACTACTAAACCGATTGACCTGAAATTTTGGCAGCCGATTTGTTTCAGGTACGAGATGGTTGAGGGGAAAAATGTGCCACACCCCCCTTTTACCGCCCCCAAATCAATAAAAATGTTATATTTCAGTCAGTTTGGGTCGTATAAGGCTAAAATTTTGCAATTTAGTATGTACGGTTACTGTCGATAACTGTGCTTAAAATGGGTTTCCACGCCCCCTTTTACCGCCCACAAAGAAATGAAAATGCTTTATTTCAGACGGTTTTGGTCGTATAAGACTTAAATTTAGTACTTTGGTTTGTGTAGTTACTGACAGTAACTGTACGAAAAATTGGTTTCCACGCCCCCTTTTTGCGCCCACAAATCAGTGAAAATGCTATATTTCAAGCAGTTTTGGCCGTATGAGACTAACATGTGATACCTAAGTTTGTATGGCTACTTTCGGCAACTGAACTAAAAAAAGGCGTCATCGCTATATAGCCACACCCACACCCACTTTTTGAGAAATCATTAAAATTGACTACTGGGTCTATTGAGCTAAAATGTTGCTTTAGTTTGTACTGTTACTGTCAGCAACTATACTAAAAATTGGTTTCACGCCCCCCTTTTACTGCCCACAAACCAATGAAAACGTTTTATTTCAACGGTTTGTATCGTGTTGGACAAAAATTACTCTCGGCAAGTGCACTAAAAATAGGCCTGTCCCACTTAAGTTAAACTCACTTTTCAGGGAGTTAGCGTCGAGTGAAGTAAAGTGCGCCAGTCTTAACCTAAATTGAGCTGAAATTTGGGCAGTCGATTTGTTTCGATTACGAGATGGTTCAAGGGAAATATTTTCCCGCACCCCTTTTTACCGCTTGCAAAACAACAAAAATGCTACATTTCGCATGGTTTTGATCGTATTAGACTAAAATTTGGTTATTTAGTGCGTATGGCTACTTTCGGCAGCTATACTGGAAATGGTGAATATATTTTGCATTTCTTGACATTTTCGTATATGGCAGTAAGGTGGTCTGTGGCAGAACAATGTCTGCCGAGGATAGTGAGTGTTCCTGTGAGGTTTGGTAACGTTTGGACGAGGGGGCGTGGTACCTCCCATACAAGCCAAATTTGCGCTATCGACCACAAACCAAATAAAGGATATATATCAGACGGTTTCGATCGTAAAAACTAAGATTTAGTAATTTTGTTCAGATAGTTACTGTCAGTAACTGTACAAAAATGGGCGTGGTCGCATTAAATATACTCCCATTTTTTCGAAATAATGGCAATTCCGGAGTTCTACACATTTTTATAGTGAAACTTGCTGTGCAGGTGTAGCGTACCGTTTCAGTGATAAAATTTTATGGGAGTTGGACAAGGAGGAGGGGCACCTCTCATTTAACCCAAATTGGTGATATCGAATTGCTTTGAAGTTATAGGTTGACAGCGTCAGAATTCAGTATTCGCCCTCAATTTATACATGCAGTTTCATTAATTAAATTTTATGGGCGTACGAAAAGGGGGCGTGAAACCTCCTATTTAACCCAAATTAAAGATATCAAGCGACCTATAATCTTTGGGATTATAGGTCGCACAGTTTTTGAATTCAGTATTGGACCTCATTGTACACATGTAATTTAATTGATTACATTTTATGAGCGTGGATCAAGGGGGAGTGGCACCTCCCATACAACAAAGATTTGTGATATCGAATAGCTTTGGAGTTCAAGGTCGCACAGCGTCGGAATTCAGTATTTGACCAAAATTTACGCATGCAGATTTACTGATAAATTTTTTTAGAGTTTGTCGGGGAGGTGTGACACCACCAACTTAACCCAAATTTGCGATATTGAATAGCTTCGGAGTTATAGGTAACTCAGCCTCGGAATTCAGTATTCGACCTCAATTTACACATGCAGTTTCATTGGCGAAATTTTATGGGCGTAGGGAAAGGGGAGTGGCACCTCCCATACAACCCAAATTTGTGTTATCGAATAGTTTTGGAGTTATATGTCGAACAGTTTTGGTATTCGGTATTCAACCTCCATGTACACATGCAGTTTCATTGATTAAGTGCTATGTGGGGTGATGAATAGGGCGTGGCACTTCCTATACAACCCAAAATTGTTATATCGAATAGCTTTGTGGATATAGGTCGCACAGTCTCGGAATTCAGTATTTGACCTCAATTTAGACATGCTGTTTAACTGATAACATTTTATGGGCGTTTGACAAGGGAGAGTGGCAGCAACGCGCCGGGTTTCAGCTAGTATTATATAAAAACATAACTGAGTAAGCAATTGAGCAGTTTGGGGTATTTTTATCGCATACCCAAAACAAAATTCATAAAAAATAGATAAAAGTGCTTCTAAAACGAATAGTGCTTGTAAATGAGTGAACAATTACAACGTTATTCGCGGCTGTGCTTCAATTGTTTTTTTGATTATTTGCAGAAAGCGATTGGTGGGTTAAGGAAAAGTGGGATCTTGATAAAATATGGTGAATTTTTATTCGGGTTTGGTAGCCAAAACATTAAGATCATGGTTGGGAGGGCATTTGTTGCACCAAAATCGCGTACAGCATTCGTGTGAACTTTTATATGTGTCTTGTGTGATCTAGTTAGCCACATACGGTGAAACATGTCCGTCCGTGAAATTTTTACATCCGTTCTCTTCTAGATTTCTCTCTTTACTATAGATTGACTTAATATGATCATTGTGCACGTAGTTATTTTTTAAGTAATTTGCTTTTTTAGCGGTAAAAATTGAGTGTTTGTGTGCAAGAACTCGACCCCTTAGAAGCCGACGATCCTTATTCAGATATAAAAGAATATATCCGCTTTCACTCATTCAAATCAGTTTTGATTTTGAAATTCTTAGACCGTTACATGCTACATAGTATTATTTTATTAATGAAGTTAGGTAGTCAATGCACAGTGTATTTTTTTTAAATCTGGCATAACAAAATTAAAAAAAAAAAATTAAATCCCTAAGATATAAATTGTGCAGCATATAGTAAATAAACCCTCAGAACTGTTAAAGAAATATTATAACGATAGTCGATTCCTTTTTGTGTTATTCGTTGTAGAAACACTGCATTTTGCTTGCTACATTCAAATATTTTTATTAGTTGATATTGTGCGCTTGAAAACATGGACGAAATAGTTATATTTAACATATTTTTACAGCTGCTATACAATAGATATTTGTCATCAGGGCATTTTCTTTCTAATTTTTGAACAAATAATCCAAAAATATTGATATTTGTGTAACTTTATTCAATCTTACATACATCCAAAAATAAAAAAATATTGAAGTCATAACTTTCGAAAGCTCGCAAAAATTTACCAACACAAATAATACGATTTATGTGCCAACTTTTGCCGGATCTGTAAGAAACTATCTGTTTTTTTTAAAAAGCTACTGACTTTACAACGAAGAGATCTGTTTGATATATTAAAAAGAAGCGAAAAAGTTTGTGCGCATCTGTTAAGATTACTAGCAACCGAGGAAAGCGAGGAAATGGCGACTTTATGTGTGTGTATCTTAAAATAAATGTTAAATTTTGAAAAAGATTTAGAACTAAAAATTATATGTATTGTAAATTAACTTTAAACCAACTTTAAACAACACATCGTTATTCATAAATGTTTTTCCGGCTTGTGTAAGATCAGAGTAACTTAAACGCTGACATTTGCGTTTAAGGCAGGGTGCGTAAAGCAATCAAAATACGCTTCCGCTCTTCTGAGTTATATTTGCTATCAGTTTATCATTTATATAATATTCAGAGCGTATGCAGATAAAATATTCATTCTTTTTTTAACTCCTCAACTGCTTTCCTCGTTCGTGAGTTTGTATGCTGGGAAATTTTAAAAGAGCGACGGGGTGTTGATGAGAGATTTTGAGTTTTCATCGCTCGTGAATTTTGAATTTATAAACTCATTGAATCGCTCATTTTCATTTGATGCAAATCTTTAGTTAAACACTTCGCACATAATAAATTGATTGCTTTTTTTCTTAACAATATATTTAATTAAAAAAAAACTTTGAAAAATCATTATATTTTATGACATTATAAGAAACTAAAATAAATAAACAAAAAAGAACATGTTAAAAATTTATTAAGTATTTGTATTAAGTATTGTTTTTGTCCATCCGCTGATGCGACCAGTCAGCAACAACTCCAATCGTCCATCTGCTGATGTGATTTTTACTGTTAAACATACAGTACTAAAAGAATCAAAAAGATTCATAATTGGTGATAGCGTAATAAAATCTCTCATTATTTTGGCCAAATAATTTTTACGTTTCCTAAGGATTTCGTGGACCTTCTTAACCTAGGGAAGCCTAGGGTTCAAATTTCAACAGAAAGGTAGTGAATTGCGACCGGGCTTCGAGAATTTTCCTTAATCTAGGGAAGCCTAGTTTTTCGGAGATAACCTAAGTATTAAAAAAAAGAATAAAAAAATTGTCATAAATATCAATTTCAGCAAGGTTGCGTAGAGGATGAGTAAAGGCTTAAACAGAGCGTTACTAAACAAGCGTTGAACGTTTGTTTAAGAAAATCTATTGCATAAGGCTGTAAAGTTTTTAATGTTCGCAAATTTAATAAATGACTCTTTAAAAGCATTTAAACATATATTATATGAGCAATTTCTTTTTGAACGTACCGGCCTTATGGAATGACCATACCGATTTTGGTGAAATTTAGCATCGAGCATCACTGAAATAAATAAAAAACTTAATTTGAAGGAATAATTTTTGGCGGAGTTACAGGGGCATAAAATTTAAAAAATTGCCAAAAACGTCAAAAATTGCTTTTTACTAAAATTCCATTGGAGAACTTATTAATTGGACTTTAATCCAAAAACAATTTTGGGATATTTTGGTGGTTAGGGGTTCCATTCCTTGAGGTTACGTAATTGATTTCAATGTAGGGTTCGAGGAACAACATTTAAAAAATTTAAATAATTTTTTTCTTAAAGCGCGTAAATAATTTATAATTAAAAATTTAAATTATATCAAAAACATTATGGCAGTATTTTTCAAGCAATTTTTTAGAGTGTGTGTTAATGCAGTTATACCGTCAAAATTGAATGGAATGGAATGGAAAATAAACTACTTATTTATCCAACTAGTAGGATTTTATTCTGCAGGGAATTAAACATCAGCCTTATATTAAAATGTACCAACTTTTTAATATGACTGTGTGCTAAAATAAGTTGATTGTACTTTCTTGAATTTTTTGTTTCAGATTAAAAAAACACAACAGAGCTTGCTGTGGAAATAGGTTATTTTTCGACTTTTGTGACGCATTTAATAAAGATATCAATAGAAAAACAGCACAAATTTAGCTAATTTAAGCAAAATGAGATCTGTTTAACTGTTTGCTTAATAAGTACTATTCTACAGTTAACAGTCGCACATCTGACAAAATAACGTTAATAGATATATCTTTGTTTCGCATCGTGAAACAAAATATTTGCAAAACTGTTTAATTTTGATAAAATTAATGTACTCGAACTTCAGTTTAAGTGATAAACAATTTTTGATAGCATATGAATGTGGGGCATTATTTTAAAAGTGATCTAACTAAAATTCAAAAGTATTCCAATTTAATAAAATTTCTACTAATTGATACACTCCTGGCGTACATTTTTTTGTTGTATATATAAATGAAATAACTTTTACAGGGTTTTTAATTTTTGAGTTTAGTGTGAGAATGTAGAAGTGAAACTGTTGGAAATTTCTTAACCAATAGACCGATTTGACCAAACTAAACGCCAAATGAAAGGTAATTGATGTTTTTTTGAAGTCTTTTATAAGGAATTCAGAAAATAAGTATTTATATCTTTAATTTTTTTCTTAAGTAAAAAAATTAGTTTTTTTAAAAAGAATGCACTTCGATTTTTTAGAATAATTTTTGAAAAATCATCAATTTATTATCACTAAAATGCGACATTATCCAGAATAGCGTCTCTTATTGTTTTAAAGTTATGAGCATTTACTTAAGGCAAACTTACAGAACTTCATCAAACAAAAATAAAGCTTAATTTCGAAAAAATTGTCAAAGCCGATTGGATGATAAAACTATCAAACAACTAGAATTTGTATTTAAAATCAAGAATGATGATCAAACAATAAGAATTTGTTTTTCATTTAGAAAATTTTAAGTTGTATATTAATTTTATTTGTTGTTAAACAATTGTAACCTTTTCTTGAAATGGTTTTTATAAAGTTGCAACAATAAACTAAACAATAAACGGCAACTCAACTGCACTACCTTGATTTCAATACATTCAATGCATATTTCAGCGTTTTTTGGCGAACTGGTGAAAAAGAGAGGGGAAAAAAGACAAAAACAAACGACACATCAAGCGAATATGATATAAATTTCAATTCGATTCTTGATACATATAAAAAAGGACTTCACAATTAAATAGATGACGGTTTAAAGGTACAAAAACATGTCGTTTTCATACCATCAAATCAGGCGCAGCCGTTTTTAATGACCGTTTAGCTGGAACAGTGGACATTCATGGCTTGTTAGATTGTGTAATGGCGCTTGTAGCCAACCTTTTTTTTTTGCTTTTGCTTTCTTTTAATAAATTACTTGGCCTTAAGCTCAAAATTTAAGTCTTGCTAAATCATCAAAAGTCCTAATTAATTGTATAAATCTTCCTTGTTTTTTTATTTTGTGCTGACATTAAAATTCAAGCGTCATCTAGTGACTGAATTCCGCACCTTCAGGTGTAAGAAACCCAAAAGTTACAACACTGTTTACTATAATAACCGCTACATTCAATTCTTTATTTCCAAATTCTTAGCAAAACTTCCCCTAATAATGGAATAGAAACACTAATCTCTCAAATTTTGCTAAATCAGAACTGGTGAAAAAGAGAGGGGAAAAAAGACAAAAACAAACGACACATCAAGCGAATATGACATAAATTTCAATTCGATTCTTGATAAATATAAAAAGAGACTTTACAATTATATAGAGAACGGTTTAAAGGAATAAAAATATGTCGTTTTCATACCAGCATATCAGACGCTGCCGTTTTAAGTACCGTTTAGCTGGAACAGTGACATTCATGGCTTGTTGGGTTGTAATGCAATGCATGTAGCTAGAGAGCCAGTATGTGGCTACAAAAAATGTACTACTACACCGAAAAAAATTTGCGGAGCTAACCCAAGTTTTTTCATGAGTTAAAAGAGTTTTTGTGAAGTTAAAAACGTTTTGTCGCAGTAAAACGCAAAATGAATTGCATCAATATTTTTTTTTGTTAATATAAAACTTTTTTTGCTTGATAAAACTCATTTTCAAAGCTTGGAGTAAATTAAAAGCAGTTTCAAATTAACTCTGCATCTTCTCCGAAAATTTGTCCTTTTAACTCCATTAAAACTTATTGCAACCATCTATGAAGAATGTCTTTGTATTTTAAAGCTGAAACGGAGTTATGTTTAGCACGAAACAGAGTCTGCTCGAGCAAATATTTCCGTTTGTTCATTTGACTTTGAATGAAGAGAAAGTACTCAAATATTTTAACAAGCAAATCCAGTGTGCTGTAAGAATTAAATGTTGCATAATGATAAAAAATGGCTGTTTTTACTATTGCGAGTTTTATGTTTTAGTATATCTTTATCGAAGTGAAATTTGTTATGTGGTTATTTAATATAGAGGGTAAAATTTTTCGAGTCTCGTCACGAAAGTTTTTTTTTAATCTCGTCACGAAAAATTGTGTACACAAGCAATGATATTTTTTTGTATGGGGACCCCTAGAAGGGTGGCAGAGAATAAATGTTAAATAAAAAAAAACAATAGGACCAGCTCATATATTTGACCTCCCTAGGGGTTATCGATTTTATGATAAGAACTTTAATAGCCAATTTCTTCTATTTTTTGTGTTTTTTGTATCGGGACCCCAGAAGGGTGGTAGATAGAGTGCTGGTGTGCTTATAAGAAATGTTCAATGAAAAAATCAGTAGGACCAGACATTAAACCCTCTAACGGTCATAGATTTTTTTATATTAATTATAATAAACATTGTTTCATTTTGTGTTTTTTGTATCGCGATCCCCAGAAGGGTGGCAGATAGAGAAAAGGTGAGTTCAAAAGAAGTGTTATGGGGGGAAAAGTTAATAGAACCAGCTCACATATTGATCTCCCTAGGGGTAATAGATATTTTGATATGAATTATAAAAGCCATTTTTTATTTTTTGTTTTTTGTATGGGGACTCCCACAATAGATCCCCATAGGTGAATTTTTTCGCATTATCTCGTAAATATTTAATCACGGACATATTCCGAAAACATTGCAAACCGTTAAGACCACTATTACTAAAAGAAGCACCAACCAATTACATGAAAATATTAAATAAACAGAATATTTTTTATGAAAATGTTGTATTGTATTTCGTTTGAGGTGCTATCTCTTCCTTTCTCTCTGTTTTTTTTTACAAAATTCTATCTTATTCTTTATATTAAGAAGTTTCCCTTCCGGACTGTATACACACTATACTGTAATTTTTTTTAACTTGCGGTTTATTTTTTATAGAAAATTTAGGGAAACTAAACAATTTTATTAAATTTGGTATACAACTGTTGTTTTAATAAGAATCAAGATACATACATTTTTTAAAGGAATTTATGAGTTTTTGGAATATACTAAAGTCACAAATTACCATATTTTATTAACGAAACTACATTAATCATTACTACATTTTGATAAATGCTTAAAAAATATATTTTCCCTCATTCAACGAACAAAACTACAGCAATCAATTGTAAAATCATTGCGAATATTTATCCCTTTTTTTAAATATGTTAAATACAAAAATCCCTTTTTTGAAAAATTCCCTTAAAATCAAAGAAATGAAACACCGTTGAAACAAATTTTGAGAGTTGAGCGCAATTTAAGCTCAAAAGTAAAAAAAGTTTTGTTTTATAAGAAATAATAGAGATTCAAAATTGCCAAATCGTGGATAAGCTGCATACTCTGTGAGTATGGAGAAGAGATTTTGTTTTTGGCGTTAACCAGTCTTTAATTTTCTTTGTATTCAATTGAAATAAGAAATAAATAAAAATAATAAAACACAAAAGAAATTACGGGTTCTTTTTTTGACTCTTTTGTGGGTGAGTTTGTTTATTTTTAAAGTTTCATGCTACATTTAAATGAGTTGATTCTAGTTTTTTTTGAGTGAACTCAAATTTTAAAAATTCTCAACTTCTCAACCTTAAAACAATTCAAAACGGAGTCAGTATGACTTTTCAAACAAATTCAATTTTTGAAGTAAATTGAACACACAAACGGAGTTAAATATAGTTTTTACAGCTTTGGCAAAATACCATGCACGAAAAGAGTTAAATTGACTCCGAATCTGACTTTTTTTACTCCGCTTTTTTTTGGGTGTACTAACCAAGGTTGCCAGTTAAAGTTTAAAACAATTCCGACAAAAAGTTACTTTTTTTCAAAATAACATAAATTAAATACAACAACAAGTACCAATTACCATTGTAAATACAAAAAAAGTTTCTGCCCCAAAAAAAATATATAAAAAAAATCTCACGATCATTAAACATTACCACAAAAATACCACGCGTTTTAAAAATACCACCACAAACTCCATATGCATTTAAAATTGCCACAAAAATTTTATTCGCATTAAAAAATACTACATTAAGTCCCATATGCACAAACAATTTATTTATTTATTTATTTATTGGCCAAACAAGGCAATGCAATTTACTTATTCTAACTTATTCTAACAGGTTTTGTTTACTTATACTAAGATTACTACGTTTTTTGTTTTTCTTCTCCCCCTTTTCCTTGTTTTTATTTTATTTTTTATTTGGTGCTCTTAGTGGGCATACTTCGCCCACCGGATTGACATGATTTCAAAAACCATGTCAAAAATAAGAGAAGAGGAGGAAAACAAGAGAGACTATATACACACTTAAGATACGATGTATATATATTATTCTTAAAGACTATAAGGACAAAAGGACGTAAATGGGAGATTTGGAGAGGGATGTTAAAGAATTTTGATTTATTAGACAAACCAATAAATGCTTATACATATAAATCCATACATGTATATAGTTTATCTGAGGCCTGGGTTAATTTAATAAAAAAACATTTAGAAATACCACAAATAAACTTTGCTTACTAAAAAAGAAAAAAATATAAGAAGAATATTACCAAACTCCCACGGAAGTTTAAATATTACCCCGCTGAATCTCCGTGCCAATTAAAAAATGCCACGCTGAATTAAAAAATTTTAAGGAATTCCCAGAAACAAAAATTCCTAAGGGCAATTAAAAATTACCACGAATGGGATTTTTCCAACATAACTGCCAACGTTGCTACGAGCTGCTGGTATTGTTGTTTTGGTTCTGCATGTCTTGCAAAGGGCCGTTTTTCACTCGGCAATTCTATAAGCAATAATTGCTTAAAGGTTCATCCCCTCTAACGCTGCACAACCGCTGTGATCTTGCTCTTCTCTGTGCATCGTTGTTTTAGATTTGTTTGGTAATTGTTGTTGGTTCAGTTAACTGAAATTTTTTTAGATGTTCTTAATTTTTACTCGACATGAACAGCTGTATTTGACAACTAGTTTGCTTTTCTCTGTTTTCTACTTCATTCCTCTCCGAGTCGGCCCTACCTGGTTATTCTGCCATGAGTTGGAGTACGAATAAAACGTATGTTTATTTTCAGCATGTATATGTACTACTCGTACTAGGCAAATTTGCGAATGCGTTACTAAGCATGCGTTGCGCTTTAAAAACTACATTTATATTTTAAATACCATAATAAATTTGAATTATTTTTACTATGCATTATATTCTTTCCATATTAAAAATTTATTTTATTAACTAAAATTTTAATTTTAAATTACTTTTAAAATATACATATATGTATATGCTCTTTACTACAGGAAAAATAAATAATTCAAATTTACCCATATTTATTTCCATTAATTAAACATAACTTTGAATTACATTTAGTTTTAACCAACAAAACAAATGAAAAATAACAACAAATTCATCACCATAAGTATCAAACGAAAACTTTTAATAAAACAAAACAAATTTTTACATGAATTTAATTGTGAGCATTTAAGATAAGGTAAATTTAAAGAAGGACAACAACAACAAATTTGTTTTTGAATAATTTTTATTAAGATGATGAAATACTTTAAAAAAATTTTGAAGATTATACATTTTTCAAAACCAGAAATTTTCTCTATTACTGTATAAAAATAAATTCTACGTCTTTACTTACGATACTATCGAAACTGTGTCTTTTTTTTTTTGCTATGCAGTTTTAAAATATAGGTTTTTTTATATACTTTTTTACAAAAATCCGAAATGTTATTTTTTTATAAATTTTTTAATACACATATATTTTATTTTCTACTTAAAATTTTTTTTTTTGCTTCAAACAAGTAATATTAACAGCGAACTAAAAGTCAATGATTTATTTAAAAAAGTTTTTAAAAATTTTTTTACAAGGAAATGAAAAAACGAATACGAGACTTCGGACTCGTAAACGAGCTCAAAATGAACATGAGATCTCGGAACCGTACAAAATTATGTGAAAAGGCTTGGAATTTTTTCATATAAATTTCTTCATAGAAAATGATATGAGAAGACTTAGAAATTTTTCACATAAAATTAATGAATTTTTTTATTTTAAATAACGTATTAACGAAGCTAACAATTAAAAAAATATTTTTTTTATGTTGATTTTATATGATTTAAATACAAATTCTAAATATTGATAGTTTAAATCATTTTTGATTTTAAATACAAATTCTAGTTGTTTGATAGTTTAAAATCGTTTATTGAGCTTAAGGTCAACGTTAGAACAATTAATTGTTCTAACGAATCTTTCCAAAGGAACAACAACAACAACAACTTTTTTCAATATGAAAAGGACAAAATCACTAGCTGATTTTATTGCAATTTCGGCCCTGCTAAAGGCTCCATCAGAAATCTCTGTAATACCCGTGCAAGCGCGCACTATCGCACTGCACCACAGAGGCGATGAGATTTTAAGTGTAAATTTCTCAGTTTTTCTACCATTTGCACATTTGTTGTTGTATTTTTGCTTTACTATTTTAATTCCTACTTTAGAATTTGTATTAAAAATTAAGTATGATTTAAACTATCAAACATTTAGAATTTGTATTTAAATCATATAAAATCAACATAATAAATAACAAGGTCATTTAGAAAAAACTTTAATCAAAATAGTTTTTTTTTAAATAAAATATTTTCATTTAAAAAATTTGGTTTTGTTATTAATTTGAAACAAACACGAGATCTCGGACTCGTAAACGAACTCGAAACGAACACGAGATCTCGGATCCATAGAAAATTATGTGAAAAGACTTATGTGAAAAGACTTTCCACACTTGGTCAACGCAACTTCAACTCAAGTTGCTAGCCTGTGTTTTTATACCTGAACCTTCAGATTAAGCAACTTGCACGCAACAAATTCCCGACACGTTCTCAACCTGTTCAACGCAACGCGGCTTTCCGCAATTTTCATCGGCGACTTGTTGCACCAGTTTGTTTGTTTTGCGAATTCAATTATTTGTAGTGCAGTGAGCTATATATTAATCAAGGTGAATAAGTTAATTGATTAGTTCATTTTTTCGTTAATATCTAAGAGAAAAAGAAATAGTTTGCAGGATGAATGAGCAAGTGTGATATATTAAATAAGTGCAAGAAGTCAAAAAACATATGCGTCGTTGGACACACGAGTAAAGCTAAGCTTTTTCGCATTTTAATAGATTTGATAATTTAATGGTTTTTAAATAAAATAATTTTTAAATTCAAAAATTTTATATATTAAAAAGTTAACTAAAAAAAAATACACGTTACTATTCACAGCAAAAAATAAAAAAACATGAGCTATTGTATTATTAAAATTATTATATGTTGCATGATTTTTGAAGCAAGTCTGAAAGCATTTGGTTTAGAGTTGAATTGCTTTTCAACTTTTTCGCTGTTGCATTGAAGTTGCGTTGACCAAGTGTGGAAAAGGTCTTAGAATTTTTTCATATAAATTTCTTAATCATAAATGATATGAGAAGACTTAGAATTTCTTCAAAGAAAATTATATGAAAAGACTTGGAATTTTTTTATATTAATTGACGTATTTTAAGTAGCTAACAATGATAGTCACATTTTCACGGCAGTTGAAAAGCATAGGAAGAAGCTCTTGCCAACGTTCCCATAAATCTCGAATAGGGCCAAACTTATCGGTACTTCGTATTTGTCGTCGGCTCGCAACATCATCAAAGCGGAGTGCACTTGTTATCATATGAAAGGTATCTTCAGACATAATTGCTCGGAAAATCGGACGAAAGTTGCATCAAATAACCAATGCACGTCTACATTTTTTCCACTGCTATAAAAAATTTAAAATAAGCCATTATTTTTATTCGAAACAGGAACCTATATTTCAATATACCGATATAAGCCTGCAAGTATGAGTACCGCAATGTACGCGCGCAAAGTAGCTTCGTCTATATTCTTCCATTTGGCCCCGAATTTGACTCTGGCTGAATTTGAATTATTTGAAATTAATTATAATTTTTTCAATAGTCGTGGGGAAAAACAGCAAAAAGGTTGACTGTAAGTCACAGCATTTGAATACTGCAAAGCGAGTAGGACCAGATCGTGTTGATACTATATTATGCACAACGGTTCGAATGGGTTGCGGTAACAGAGTTGAGGCCCATACCATTTTCTTTTTGGCAACATACAAAGAGTCAACCGAGCTGATTGCAGTGACATCTTGTTCAAAGTCTTGTTCGCTTTCTGACTCGGAATCACTTCTCTCGAGATTTTCGCGACTATAATCAATATTCCAAATATCTGAGTCCCTGTTGATTTTCATACCACCCAAAAATAATAGCCTGCACAACTCAAAACTGAACACCAGAAACGATATGAGCACTTTGCAGTACCCCACTTCAAACATGTCAAAACATGTCACACCATGACCCAACGATCGGTGTATGTGCAAATATGAGTGTATGTGTGAGTACTTGCCCAGCGGGTAAAAGTAGCGCTGAAACACAAATGATGATGCGCTGTTTTTTAAGCAAGCAGCGCATCTTTTTTGATGAAGCTTACTTTCCTTTTTTGTTCTACGTGTCCGCAAAAGTAGGCGCATTTTTACTGCATCTTTGGTAAGCTTTGAGGATGCAGTTAAATTCGAAAACAACATTAAAGATAAATAAAAAAACTGCTTTGCATAGTCTGGGATTGAACTCGGACTGCGTAGCTTAGAGTCGAATGTCTTAACACTGTGCTATTTTCTTGCTTGATTTTGTATGAAAAAAATGTAGATAAAAATATGCGCTCAAAAACTCTGAAGTCTGAAGAGCGCGTCCTTAAAGCGTACCAAAACTGCGCATAACTGCGCTGGGTGCACCCCATCGTACATGATCATGATCGTACAAAATAGTTTTTTTTTTCAATAATTATTGTGTTTACACATTTTTTAATCTAAGAAGATTTTTTGTATGAAAAATGTTCTAAGGACCAAATGGTCCATTAATCTAAGATTTGTAAGTTTCTTAACGTAACAGTAGGGTTAAAAAAAAATAACTTTAAAAAAATAAAATGTGTTTTCGAGTCGCGGCTTCAAACTCTGAAGCTACAATATGTCGATGGCCTGGTTCCAAAGTATATTAGGAGTGGTTTTAAGCAAACAAATTGCAAACAAATTGAATTTTTTTTAATAGCCAGAGTAAATTAAAACGCGTTTTTCTCGAAACATACTTTTTCAAAACAAGCCGCACTACTGCAAGCAAACAATCAACTTAATCAATTTAATTTTTTTAAAATCTATTTGTATTGTAATTCTACTATAGTATCTTTTACCAAAATAAGCGTCTTTGGAAAATTTGTTTAGCTTTTACTCGCAACAATATGGTAAAATATATTCTAAATTTTTCAATGTTTTTTCCACGCTTTATAATTTTTTTTATTTTAAATTTTTTCTACCATTTTGGCAAAAGATGTGCATTCAAGGATCTGTTCTTGAATAAATTAATTTATTTTTCAGATGGTCTTGAGCCGAGCTATGGTGTTTCGATTTTCACTTATTTTTAAGCACACTTACTTCAGCGCAATCTTTATATGTATTTAAACAATATGTGTTAAAAAAAATGTTTACTTCTCCTGTAACGTTAAAATAACATGCAAATGAAATTTTTTGTATGTTAG
This sequence comes from Dichetophora obliterata, assembly GCA_963920525.1. Lineage (NCBI taxonomy): Eukaryota > Metazoa > Arthropoda > Insecta > Diptera > Sciomyzidae > Dichetophora > Dichetophora obliterata. Next base: position 43,520,491 of record OY986435.1, on the reverse strand, counting down.
AAAACTTTTTTAGAAAACTTCTTCTTAAATATGCATTAACTTTAACCGCTTTTGCCTAAAACCACCCTTCACTCAACTTCGCATACTAATGATGTAATTGAAATGCAAATCGTAGTGTCAATTTTTTCTTTCAATTGTGCAATACCTTCCAAGGTTATAAACGAATATGCATTAAAAATTAAAACAGAATGAATTCTTAAAAAATTAATTTGTGAACAAGGATTTTTTTGCTAGTGTTAATTAAATTTTTATAATGTTGTAAATATAACATTGTGTCAGAAAATTTTATATAAAATTAAATTCAAAATCAAAAATTAGATGAATTATGAACTTACCCGCATATTTGAGCCCATTCCTTAATTCCCCGATCGACATGAAATTCCCCACATGAAATCGGGGAATTCCCCACCAGTTGGCATGCCTGGTGTCAACAGGTAGCCGCTGGGTCACAGGGTGATTATTGATACATAAAAATGAAATTATTCCCCGAAAGTATGCAATATAAAATGTGTACTTTTAACTTCGCCCCTACAAGTAGATTGTTATTTTAAAATGTGTGGTCAGAGTATGAGTGCCAGAGAGATAAAAGATATCAAGAGATAATTGTTTGCATAAAATTAAAAATTAATGCTTCCTTTGGTGAATACCATTTCGGACACTTTTAAGTTACATATAATAACTTACATGTTAGATCTACGTTCCAAAAATTTATAAATCTCAACAGATAATAAAGACTTTATGTCAATAAAAAAAACGAATGAAAAAATGTTTAACTATTTGCATACAAAGTGGTTTCCAACAAATCGAAAATTCTGAAAAAGCTATAACATACATCTGTTGAAATAAAAAAGTAGGAAAAAGCCAGATACCAAAGAGGATAAATGAGTAGGAAGAGGTCCAGAAACTCACTGTTAAAATTTCCTACTAAATTTCGGTGAGGTCGACATTGGCACCTCACTTAAAAGCGACGCAGCATCGGCAAAGCACAGCGAATTTCTATGTTTTCTTTTGGGAACAGCGAAATAGAAATTAAAATGTGTGCACACAAGCGAGCTAGGAATAGATCCCGTGTTTTAAATATTTTGGCTTCTTTCTTCCTTATATGATCTGAATAGAATCAATTGAAGGTCGTTTTATAGAAAAAAATGTTTGTTTACACTTTGTTTTCTATATTTTTGATCATTTCGGCTGTGTGCACAAGGGAGCAAAAAGATCGGCTTTTTTAATGCCCTTGCCTGTTTCTTCCAATTTGAATATCAAACGCATTGTTTTTATTCTTATTTGGCTGCATTTGATAAATTGGAAGAAAAAAATTAAGCAAAACAGATGAATTTACCAAATGCAGCCAGTGCCTATATCAATGCATTTGCAGATATTTTCATTTGCTTTTATTATCGTTTTTTTTTTCATTTTAAGATTTTTAGCATATAGCTAAGTATCTTTACTTTTTCTTTGATTTATTGTCTAATATTTTTTTACAGGATATTTCTTTACTTTTTCTTTGATAAATTTTTATATACATATTATTATATTATATTATCATTATATTATTGAAAATTTTTATAAAGCATATTTTTTTACTTTTTGTTTGCTATATTTTTAAATATTTTTTGCATGATATTTCTGTACTTTTTTTGGAAGAATGAGACATTTTTTGGACCTTTTTTGGTAAAATAATTAAAAATATAAATCCTTAGCTTACTTTACTTAAACTTTTAGACAAAAGTAGATTGAATGAACTTTATAAAAAAACAACGATGATATTTGCTTCGAATTTTAAAACTTCGAATTTGGAATAGTTTTTCTTAGCTTTAGATAACGATGTTGTATACAACAAGTCATTGTACTAAGATTTTCTATAGCTTTCAAGATATGAGAATATTATTGGTGTCAAAAAATTTAAAATTTTTTGCCTTATTATCCACTAGCTGATATACCCGGTATTACTCGAGAGTTACTAACATATATACAAATTTGAATAAACACTTCTCGTTGTAATGTTTTTAAAAAATAATGAAAATCATGTTGAAATTTCAGCGTGTAAGTTATAAATTCCTGAATTGCTTGATATGACTATTTTCTGTTTACGACTGCTCAAAGTAATGGAAAAACAAATTAAGTATGAAACGCAGCATTAATAAAAAATAAGTTCAAAAAACTAAAATCCTACTACTAAAAAGCACGCTCTAAAAATTGTGAAACAAGAAAATATTATCACCTAAAACTGTTATGTACAAACTATTCAATTTTTTTTTTCTATTAAAAAAATAACATACACAATTTATATATTATTGTATGTAATACTAATTTATAGTGATGTTTAGAAAATATTTATTTTTAATATTTATTTTATTTATTTATTGATTTGATTGCTAAACCTTAACAGGTTTTATAGCAAATTTAAAATTATAAAATGAGATATTTAATACAAATCAAAAATAAAAAGTATGATTTTGATTGAAATCATGTATTATTAACAAACTAAAAAGTTTTAATAAATTGCTTATAGTATATAATTTTATTAAAGTATGAAAAATAACAAAAAAAAGTTAAGTCAAAATCGGTAATATCAGACAGCAAAGCAGGGTTGCGTTTTCAAGACAAACAAGGTCAAGTTAGCAACAATTTTTGTACCCGGCGGAGTCGTGTGACAACCAAGGTCTAATACCCAATAAAACACCACTCCAATAGGTAAATATATAATATATATCGTTCTGTCCCTGAAGCCGGTGAGGTCCAGGCTTGACAGGGTGGTTACTCGACAAACTAGGTCAACTTCACCAAACCAATTTTCATAAAATAAAGAAAACCAGTTGCGAACGCAGGCACCAAGACAAACTAGGTCTTATCGGCCACTCATATTAATATATTACAAATCGATCTAACGTAGTGTTTCAAGAGGTAAAAAGACCCAAGACACCACGGTACCGTCGACAAGTGTAGTTGCAATCATCATGAAGATATAAGGCAACTGAAGATCCCAGGTTTAGGTCCATTCAGATTATTTAGATGTTTATTCACCAAAATTTTCCATTTTACGCTTAGGTCCATTTATCCATTTAGATTGTTATATTAATGTGTTTACAAATCACCAGATGCATCAGATATATGTTTAAAAGAACTTTACATAATCAACGACGGTACTGCAGGTAATCTATAATTTTATGTTTGATTGAGTCCATGGATTCACTTAAAGATATAAGATCAGATACAAAATTAAAATCACCGCAAGCGCTTCTAAGAGGTTCATTTTGCAAATAATTAGTTCTACAAAAGTTCATGTGGATTAACTCAAAAGATCTTCTAGGACGAGAAGGAATATTAAAATATACTTTACTCAATAAATATGGACTGTTGACATATCCAAGTAAAAGTTTTGTAATCCAACAAGCATTTATCATAATTCTCCGATTTTTTAAAGAAGGAAGATTTAAGAGTTGTAACCGATATTCATAAGATGGTAGGTGAAAATCAGTATTACAATAAAGATAGCTTAAGCAAAACAAAAGAAATTGTTTCTGCACTGATTCAATGTCGTCTATGTAACAACCGTATCGTGGGCACCAAACAACTGAAGCGTATTCTAAGATAGGCCGCACTAGAGAAGTGAATAAGGTTTTAGTTATGAATGGATCATTAAACTCTTTTGCCCAACGTTTAATAAATCCTAAAGTACTATTTGCTCTATTTATTATTTTATTTACATGAATATTAAAGCGTAGTTTAGGATCCATTGTAACTCCAAGATCATTGAAAATATCTAAGGACTCCAATGGATAACTACAAATTTTGAAGGTACATTTAATTGGTGGTTTGCGCGAGAAAGACATATGCTTGCATTTCTTCATGTTGAGGTTCATACTGTTCGTTCGTTTTGCACCAGTTATGAAGATGATCAATGTCGGCTTGCAAAAATACAGCGTCATTATCATTTTTAAAAGAAAGGAAGAGTTTGACGTCGTCAGCAAACATTAAGATGCTAGAATGCATTCTGACAGATGGTAAATCGTTTATAAAAAGAAGAAACAGAAGGGGCCCAAGATGACTTCCTTGAGGTACTCCTGAAGTAACAGGAAACTCATGTGATTTCTTGAGCTTAAAAATAACAGACTGTGTTCTATTGCTTAAGTAAGATTCAATCCACTTTACCAACGGTATAGGAAATCCAACAAGATGTAATTTTAAGATCAATAGTTTGTGATTTACAACGTCAAAAGCTTTGCTAAAATCCGTGTAAATAACATCAGTCTGCATGCCTTTTCCAAAGTTTTCTATAGTTTTTGATGTAAATTCGAGAAGGTAAGTAACAGTGGATTTTCCAGAAAGGATTCCATGTTGGAAAGGAGACATTAAAGATTTAACGCCATGCGATAGTTGTGATGTAACAATTGCCTCTAAAAGTTTAGGCAAAGCGCTTAATTTTGCGATGCCACGGTAGTTATCAATTAAAGACCTATTGCCGGATTTATGCAGCGGAATGATAAATGAATGCTTCCAGGCTGCAGGAAAATAGCAGGATTTTAATGATGAAGTAAATAGTAAAGAGATTGGAGTTACTATTTCTTCACAGCAGTATTTTAATAATAGCTTTTATATGATGATTTAACATTTTTTAAAAATGATAAGACTGTGTTTGTGTCAAATATTGGGAAATAAATATCCCCAGATTGGATATTGAAAGGATAACTTAAATAATCATAGGACGATGATGAATAAGTCGTCTTGAAAAAGTCAGCAAAAAGATTGCAAATACTATTATCATTATCAGACTCAACAGAATTATACTTCATAAAAGAAGGATAGGAATCAATCTTACGTTTTGTGTTAACAAAGTTCCAGAAGGATTTAGCATCAGATTTGATGTTTAATTTGACTTTTGTTAAGTAGATATTATAGGATTGTTTGCATAACTGTTGGTAACTGTATTTAATCGAGGTATAGCATCCAAAATTGCATATGTTATGTGTTTTTTGATATTTTTTATAGTATTTAGATTTCAAGTTTCTCATTTTTCTTAATTCATTTGTGTACGTGTACCATACCGGACCCGATGTCAAAGAGGCTTTCCTTTGCGGCACAGCCTTAAGAAAACAATCATTGAGCGTTCTATTAAACGCATATACCGCATCATCAAGACTCTGAGAAGATAAACTTTTTGTATTAATATTTAGAATAGAATTCCAGTTTATATTAGACAAGTTATTCTTCAAAATCACGTAGTTTGTTTTTTTAAAGTTAAACTCAATAGGCGGTTGAGAATCATAGTACTGCACAGATGGTTTTGGAAAATTTAAAATAATTTCTAATGTTGGATGATGAGAATCTTCGGGTGTAACCAGAGGATCTGATTTAGACACAGAAGCGATATTGCTGTCATCGAAAAACACCAGATCAAGCAAACGATTATTTTTGTTAAAGATGCAGTTAAGTTGGAACAGGCCTTGGATTGAGAGCTCGTTTAAAAAATAATTATCGGACGAACATTCAGATGAAGGTAAAAATATTCCAGAAATTTCAGAACAGCAGTTCCAAGAAACGTTTGGCAGGTTAAAATCTCCAGTTATTAAAATATGATCATTAGATTGCAGTTTTGCGCAAACTTTACTAATATAAGCCAAATGTTTGCTATAAACTTTTAAGGTAGAAAGGGGAGGAATATATGAGCATGTAATAAAAAGGCTCAAGGAACCAAACTTAACATGAACACAACAGAATTCAATGTCCAAGGATTCTGGAATTAATAACTCTTCAGAGAAATATGTCGCTTTGACTGCAATCAACACACCCCCGCCTTAAAAGCAAATATCAGGAATGGAGTGTTAGGTTTCAGCCAAGTCTCGCTAAAAGCAATTATATTAAAGTGAAGGTTGTGACTCAAAATTAATATATTATTTAGTTTTGTGTTAATGCCACGAACGTTTTGGTAAAGGATAAGGAACTGAAAGCAACAATCTAGTTTTTTTGATTCTTGTTAAAAACCGGAAAAGTAGCCAAGGAAGTTGTAGGTCGAGGTCTAGAAATAAATTCATGCACCATCGTATTGTCAGGCCAAAACTTTTGATCCAATACCTTGTGAAAAAGATCACCAGGCAAAGATATTTAAAAGAGGACGTAATACGCTCGTATGAAAAATTGAATTTGTAAACAGAGATCTTTTTATTTACAACATTCAGCTTAGAGTTTATAAAGAATAAAACGTCTTCACTGGATGTATCAGCTGCAAAACGAGAAACAAATATAGATTTTGCAGGCTCAATAATCACAAGTTCTTTATGAACAGGGGCTTTGATACTGCTGTTCGATATTTGTTTCGGTATCGCTCCTGTAGAAACCGAAGTAATTTGGGAAGGTTCAGGGACCACATTTGAGGCAATACAAGTTTCAGCGTAAGTTTTTTGAGTGCCAGAAACGCGAGGAGAATCAGCATTTTCCTCTATGATTGGTATTGCTTCAACAGAAGGAGAAATCTGATCAGCTGACGCAGCGACCTTAGTTGGTGCGATATTGGCAGTCATTTGATCAGTATTGAAAGCTCCAATTGATTTATCTTCAAGCTGTATTATCACATTAGGGAGAACAGTTACAGTAGAAGGTAGAACAGAATAATTATTTTGCGATGGCACGGCTATATCAGTAGTTTTAGCTGAACTACGAAGATTTTTGTTTGAACGTTTACGTTTTGGAGAATTGTAAGCTTCATCCATAATTTTAAACTTTTTGAACAAATCTTCGTACTCACTCAGTCTATCTTGTGCTACCTTTAGATCCTTAGCCACCTCCAAAAAACCTTTCCGAGATTGTCTAATAAGTTTAAAGATCTCAACGTTTGTAAACCTGCAATCTTCACATGACCAACGAAGACCCTTACTTTCGTTGAGTGCATCGAAGATCCTCGCAGTCAACGCTGCACACTTGATATGAAAAAATGAATCACACAACCAGCAAGTAACTAGCCGGTCCGATTCACCTTTTACAGCGCAGTTTCGGAAATTGCAAAACATTTTCAGTATAATAGAAAGTTTGCAATATAGATGAAAGTAAAAGGAGAAAAATGAACTTAAATGCTTTTAATGAAAAACAAAAACTGTAGAAACTTTGCAGCCCTGATTTTGTAGAACCAACGAATTGAAAAGTTTTATAAGCACTAGTGTTTTTGCAGTAGCGTTAAAACAGATGTAGAAAGAAAATACGATAATTTGCTCTATAGAAACCTGTTTGCGCTAAAAACAAAACAGGAAGAAGGAAAGAAGCAAATTATAAACAAATATACATATATATAATTGAAAATTAAATTAAATATCAAGTATTTTAAAAGGATGAAATCCACGTTATCACGCTTCCAGATGTATGTGCGAGTTGATCAAAGCTATTTATTTCTATTTATATTTATTAATTTAGAACTTTTGGCTTAATATAACAATAAAAGTTAGAGCTCGCAAAAACACGTCTAAACGGTAAGAAGAGAACGGATATTACTGTAGCAGTAATAATAGACTAATTTGATATAGATATATAATAGACTAAAAGATATACGTGGTAGTATGCCACCTCATACATATTGTCATATGTCGCCCTCTAGATGTATAATTCACTTTGCCCTAAGTTTTTTGATCGCTTACTACTGTTAGAATGTACTGTCTTGTTTGGGTAGGTTTTATATGAACACGGATATCTTCTGAACATTACTATGAATTTGTTTTAAATACAATAAAATATATATTTTATGTGTGAGCAGTATATTTAATAGACTTATTTAATGAAGTTTGCGTTTTATTGCGGCTAAAAATATTGAAATGTATTAAATAATAAATTAGTTTTTATTTCGTCTAATATTCATTATTTGTAAAACCAATTTAAGAAATATTTTCACACAATCAAATGTAATTTCGCGGTTTTTTTTCAGCTTGGTCTCAATTGTCTGGCAATTTTTCGATTGCATTTTATTTTTCAATTCAAACTCAGATAGCCACGTATTTTTTGTTATTGCAAAGAAATAATAAGAGAAAATTATAAAAAAATAGACGAGTTTATAGTTGAAAATTTAATACGCTTATTTAATTTTTTTTTTTGTAGAAAAAAAAAATCGTTAAATTTCTATTTCAATTTTTTTTCTTTAATTTTAAAATATGTTTTTATTCTCATTGTTATTAATATAAAAAAATATTCCGAAATAAATTTTTTATTTGTTTTTAAATGCATCTTCCTCTCAATAGGCAAAAAAAAGCAGTCCTTTTCAGCCGATGTCAAGATATTTTAATCCCAATTTATCGGAAAAAAAATTTAGATTTATTAAAGGACTAATTTTTTATGTCACCTAGTGGGGAGAAGATGCGTTTAAAAACAAACAAAAAATGTGCCTACTTTGAAAAAAAATTTTAATATTTTTTACGTAAAAAAATGTTGAAGTCTCTATGTATTGTAGTCTTTTCACAATAAATATCAACGCTAGTTGAATTCGTTGAAAAATTTTTTGCGACATAACTTCTGAACCTTAAAGAACACACTTTCATTTCATATCTTTGGAAAGATAATGGAACCTTTAAAAAATTAAAATAACGAAAATGAAAAAAAAAAAATTATAGCGCCTGTTGCTGGCATGGTATTAAACTTTGAAATTAATAATGGGTCATGTAACTGCAATTTTTTTAAAAGCTTTATTTTTCTATTCAAAACAAAATTTCTAATAATACCCTATTTATGAAAATCGCATTTAAAATGACTGAGCTACGTTGTCTCAAAATAGACCCTATTTCGGCATTCGCATGGCTATGAGTCCGCAAAAAAATCTCAAAACCTTATACTCCGGATTTGGTTTTCTAAACAATAAACTAATCTAAGCAGAAAATTAGAGCCAAATCGGAGATAGTCAGTGCAACTGATATTACACTTCAAAATCTGAAATGGGTGACATATTGAAAACAATGACGAAATATGTTTAATGCGAATTTTTATATAACATATTGTGATTAGAAAAAATTGCTTGAAACATTTTTTAAAATTTTATATGAAAAATCATGCATAGATATTAAAGGCATTGTGTTGAATTTAAAAACGTGATGGATTTTTTCAGTATATATATTGATTTTTAAATATATTTTGTACCCAATATTTGTAGGCACTGCTTGAATCAGACAAATCGACCTGTAACGTTTATGTATCCATACGTGAATATATCTATCAATAAGCCAATTCCTGAAGATTGGTGCAATGTTGCCGGTTTCAGTCAAGCGAACCCTCGTTTTCGTCGCTTCGAAGACTCAAAACATGCATGATAAGTAAAACTGGAGAAGAAAGGCTCAATGGGTTAGCTCTTTAAATGTTCACAGGGATATGGAAGTGACCACGGAAGAAATTTTAAATGCACTAGCCCGAAAAAAAATATATATTGTTATTATATATTATAATCAGAGCGAGTTTAAATGCTTCTTGCTTGTTTTCCCAGCATTTTGCTTATTCAGAGTGTTTGTGCTTATTTCGGCTTATATTGCTTATAAGTACTTATTTTCAACATTTTCGCTTTACTTTACCAGTAATTTTTTTTAATGTTGTAAACAGGCAACTCTGTTTTACATAATTTTTTTAGTAAAGCGACAACTCGTTTTTATGTACAAAATTGAACACATTCAAACATCAAAAGCACAATTTTTTGAACATCTCCTTATTATCGTTTAAGTATTAGCTGCCGTTATTTATTTGACAACTTATAAATAGTAATTGCTCTAAAAAGCAGTCGCCAGTAGCATTTAGATAAGAAATGTTTGGGAATTGAAAAGTGCGTGCGCCTACTCTAAAACGAAAAAAGTATGCCGAAAGTGAAAGAAACAAATAAAGAATTTGTCACCCGTATAAATCGACTGCATCCGGGAATTTTTCGCAGCGATGACTCTGTTTTGTTTTGTGTGTTTTGCAATACACAAGTGTCAACAAAAAGGCTTAATAATGTCGAGCAACACTTGAATTCCCAAAAACATAAGACCGTGGCGTCAGAACGTGAAGCAAGTACTGCAAAGCAAACACTACTTTCCCAGTATCAGAAAAAGTCGAGTTCTACATTTCCTATGGATGTTTGTGCAGCATTTTTGGAAGCCAATATTCCTTTAAAAAATGCGAGTTAAGACCAAAAAAATATATTGTACTACCAGATTTACAATTAATTTCTTGTAAGGTGGCGCACCCAAGTGTGAAGAAGTTTTTAGAGCGCTATACAAATAGTTCTATACCAAGTGAAACAGTACTTCGGAATAGATATTTGCCCACTTTATACAAAAATAAGATGGACGCGATGATTTCTAAAGCAGCCAACAATTATATTTGGACGTCGATTGATGAAACGATGGATGTAGAACAGAGCCTGGTAGTCAATTTTTTTTTTCGGCATATTAGATGGCGACGAAAATTCTTTCGAACGTAAAACATCGTACCTGTTTAATGTGGCAGCAGTTGAAGCTGCCAACGCTAGCAATATGGGTGCCTTTTTCAATGACTCGTTGAGCTTGCTGTGGCCAAATAGTACATTTGTGTTTAAGTTCATTTGTTTATTTTAAATACATATATTTAGGCATTGAATATGGAAAAGTGCTGGTACTTGTTACGGATGCAGCAGCCTATATGCTTAGCGCTGCCAGTGCGTTGAAAGTTTTATATCCGAAGATGATTCATTTAACATGTTTTGCACACGGTCTGCATCGAATTACCGAGTTTATACGCACTCAGTTCCCAATTGTCAATAGATTTATATCAAATGTTAAATCAGTTTATATAAAAGTAAGAACTAATTTACATTTTTATTACCTGTACACGAAGTGAAAAAGCTAGACCGACTATTGCTTTCTTACTGTTTACTTTTAATTTATTTCGTGATTTTAGGCTCCATCGCGTCGTAATGCATTCAAACTTGCTTTTCCAAATATTCCGTTGCCACCAAATCCTATAATAACGCGATGGAGTACGTGGCTAAAAGCAGCCATTTATTTTTGCGATAATTTTGAGGAAGTTAAAACTGTAACGGAAAAATTCAGTGACGAAGATTCTGATGCAATCTGCGTGGCCAAAGAACTGTTTCAATCCAACAGTTTAAAATCTGAGCTCCCATTCATTTAATGCAATTTTTCCCTCAATCGTTCGTTCAATTGAAAAACTGGAAACCCAAGGACTTGAATTGAATGAAAGCATTGGCATTGTAAAGAAAACATGCAAGTCTTTGGCCTCCTTGGATCGCGAAGAGTTTTCCCAAAAAATATAAAAATATCCTTCAGAGAAACATAGGATATCCCATAATTTTTTATATATACAAAGTTCTTTATAAAGGTACTGATTCAGGCAATAAGTTTTTGATTTATATTCACCGGAAGAACTTGCTCTTTTTAAATACTGTCCGGTAACATCGTCGGATGTTGAGCGATCATTTTCTAAATTTACACACTTGCTAAATCAAAAGCGCCGTTCATTTATTTTTGAAAATTTAAAGCAGCACCTAATCATATATTCTAATATTAATTTACAATTTATTTAAGTACCCCAATGACTTTACTGGCGTCCTTAGAAAGAAAGTCATATCTCCATTTCAGTAGTTTGGAAATATTCAGCTTTTGACTTTTTTACACTAGAAGTGGTAGATGTGACCATGAAAAATTTTCAGTCATGTGAAAATGAAACTGGGAATCTTAACTTAACACAAAAATCAGAAACTCATTCACTGCTCCGAATCTGCCCTTATCTCAATATTGGAATTGTGCAGTTTGTGACTTTCTTTCTAAGGACGTCAGTATACTGAACTGATTTTCTAATATTTTTTATTTTAATGTTTACGTTAAAATATACCTGATTTGAATTGAATTTATGTTTTAGAGTGTACGTTCTCTGGTTTTTATATTAAAAAAGTAATATAAATATAAATTTTTTTTATGTTTAAAAATATTTGTTTTAATTAAAAAGTTTTTAGTGCTTATTATTGTGCTATTTCGTCATTTTTTAGCGCTTATTTGCTGTGCTGAAAAAGACTTTTTTTCGTGCTGTTTCGGTCAGCTCTGATTATAATATAAAAAAATTGGAATAAGTCTAAAAAACTTTAAAAACGACACTTTATACATTTTGGTTTCATATCTAATCGAACACTCTTAGCCTAAGACGTCAACGAAAAAAATCTTTTGTGAATTAAATTTTTAAAACTAATACGAGTAAAATAGTGGTAAACATTTTGTTTTAAGTTTAATATTTCTTTTAACCCTTTGACGACCAATGGGACACCGGTGTCCCATTTACCTTTTTATTTTTCCTGAAAAAACAACTGGACCTATTTTTCTCAAATACGTATTATTTAACAGGGAATAAATGTGGCTTTAAAAAAGTTTTTAATTTTTTAGTGTAGGTGCATCCCTTTGCCTACCAGACCACACCAAAGTAGAAAAATCTTAACTTTTTTCCATCTATTTTCTTGCTGCAATATAATGGAGGGTTATGGAGCAACAGGTCCAAAATTTTGACAGAAGTTGTGGACAACCTTATTCTTTCCAACAAATACAAAAAAAAAAAGATGGTGCACTTCGACCACCCACACCATCAACCAATCTGATGGGACATATATGTCCCATTGGTCGTCAACGGTAAAAATCTAAGAACTTTTATAATTTTGTTCACGAGTTCATTTATTAGTAAAAAAAAACAATTTGGCTTACATTTTGAATTATTACATGAAAAGTCATTTTTTGTGATACATTTCAAAACAATTTCTTTCATTATTGAAGCAAAATGGTTTTTTGCATATGGCACAAATAGAATTTGTTCGATTTTCCTTGCCTTGTTTGGAGCAGACAATACATCTCTTACGTCCGGTTTCACTTTTGCAAAGATAATGGCCGGACAGTGTGGGGACTTGCGCAAGTTTGACTCGTTTAGATCCCTCTGTTACAGAAGTAGGTGGTGGTCTCTTGCGACTGCTGAACGAATCGATCAATTGAGTAGCCAGCTGCGCACGGAATTCCAATGCACTGACAGAAAATGGATCATTATTCGATGTCGAGATTTTGTTGTAAACAATGTATGCATTATGCACACTCAAATCAAAAAGATCATAGAAAAGACGCAAGTAGAATTTGGTTTTTGATTTGCGATCGTGTTCGTAGTAAGACTTAAATAAAGTAAAAATACAAATTAGAATTTAATTTTTGGCCAAAAAAAGAAAAATCGACCAACCTTTTTTTGATCCATGAGATCCACTCCGCCCATTCCTTTATTGTAGTGCTGAATTGCAACTGGACATTTGACATCGATCTTTGTGGCGGATCCAGCTTGGCGTCGTTTTACGTTGACTGATTCAAGTGGGGGTAGAAAATTAGATCCCAAAAATACGGCACGATTGTCCATCCACTTCAGCACGGCCACACCATTATCTACCATGCACTGGAATTCGCCACGTTTGAATTCCTTGTCTCCATCAAATTTAGGCATTTGTTTACGGATGGAGCGAAGAGTGCCACAGGCTCTCATGTCTCTCTCTTTTAGCGTGTAAAGCAATTTCGGATTGTTGAAAAAATTATCGAAATACAATTCAATACCCATGCCATCGAGACCTTCCGCCATATCCAGAACAATTGACTCGCCAATGCCTATTTCTTTTTGCGATTTCTTGCCTGTGTATATGTCAAATTTGTGAAGGTTTTAATTTTACCATATGTTCATCGATGGCTTGGCACTTGGTCTCGCACATTGCATTCGCGAATGCTTTGTTGAAATGAATGATTATTGGTCGAATTTTGTACGCTCGATCGTACGATGGATTATCTCGAGATTGTTGCTAAAATGTAAACAAGAGCGAATTTTTTCGAATCTTTTTCGGCACATTACATTTGAAATAAGTGGCGCTGAGTAAATGGGCAATGTCGACCAGTATAGCCTAGTGTCTGGGAGACGGTGAATTGTCATGCACAAAATAATGCCCAAAAATGCCTCCAATTCAGCCAAAGAAATCAAGAAAACTTTGCCTTTTTGCTCAGCGTATATTTCCGACTGTCGCTTGATCAATTTAAGCATTGTATCTAGGTTGGAAACTGCACTAAACACATCGTAAACACTCGGCACGCCACTGTCGGGTGCAGCAATTGGCAACAAGACTTTTCCGTATTCGAAATCTGGATCAGTAAACTTTGGTAGAGTGTAGTTAGCCTCCGCATTTTTCCACTTGAAAGTTACTGGTTCAGTTGTTGGTAGCCTCTCGCATGTAACTTGCGGTAGTGTTGCTGACTTTTCACGCGCAGCAGCGCTAGTCGACGGTTGTTCATTCTCAGCAAGGATATCATCGATTACGATTTCTGTTCCGGGCTGTAGGGTGGCAGCATCCTCCTCAAGAAAAGCAATATCTTCTTCATCCAACTCTAAAGCACGTTCATCGTCATCGCTATCATCGACATTCAGCAATTGAATAATTTGTTCCTCAGTGAGGTAGAAACGGCGCGATCTCATTGTGTAACTGCAAAATTGAACCGACAATATTTCTGAAGCACGAACCAAAAAAGGCAAGTCACTTACCAAAATTTTATGAAATTCCAAACAATTTGATATGAAGGACTGTTTTTCACTTTTTAAAACGCTCGCGTTTAACAACTACTTTTTCTGACTGAACGAGACACGTACAATATATACAATAATGAGAATAAAAGAACCCACAAACAGTAAAAAAAAAAAAAAAACCAAAACGAAGAAACAAAAAAAAATGCAGTAAGCTTTGCATTTTTAGCATTCAAATTTGAATTAGACCGTGTTTTTGCATTTTTGCATTACCAACGTAAAAAAAAATGGTTCATAAATTTTTACCGTTGACGACCAATGGGACATATATGTCCCATGATTTTTCACACCTTTGCAGGTGGAATTCTTTTTTTTTCGCATCACCTTTGTTTAGTAACATGAGGTCTCTGAATACGAATCCGGTGTCAGATTTTTAAATTTCCCAGCGGTTCAGGAGCGGTCGTCAAAGGGTTAAATACACTATCAAACATTAAAATCGTACTTAAAATACTAGAGTTGTGATATTTTACTTTTAAAAAAGAATTTAGTTTTCTTGTTGTAATAAAAAAATATCGTTAAAATCTAAATTTAAAAAAACTGCACTGCACAATTAAATACAAATACAAAAAATTGTATGATTTCGTTAAATAACTTGGTCGCTTTGAAATTTTTTACTGGAAGTGAAACATTTTGTAAATTTCGAGTTTGGATACTTTTACGAAAAAAATCTCCAAAAAATTCACATTTTAATAGACGACATCACAGTGGCTATGGCATAGTCATAAGCTATTTTTTGCAAAAAATTGCAAATATCAAAATTCGTATAAGAAAGTTATAACTGTTGAAACTTGACTTTTTTTAAATTCTTAAAGTGTCTGCTGCTTAAATATTTCGAATAAAAAAAATCATAAATAATTAACAATTTTTTCAAGAAACTTCCAACAAATTTCTGTTTGTTTCTTCCGAAAACGGTGCAAAAGTTGTCATGGAAATTGCATTTTTTTACTTTTTCATATGATGTATCACTTAATGTTTCATTTTTAATAGTTATTAATAAATACTCAAAAATAATATTTGACTTTTTAAAAAATTAGGAAACTGTAAAAAAAATATTTCAGAATTTATACGTACTTCATTTTTTCTGCTCGCATAAAATTGTATTCAAAATTAACTTTAAAAAAAAAGTTTCCCATGCTGCTGATTTTCAACAAATTAAGAAATGTTTTTCAGAAATGGTTTTAAGAAAATGGTTTCAAAATATTGCATTTGTTCGCAGCCATGTCTTTAAATACCTTTTCTTAAAAATAATGCGTTCCGTAAGCGGGAAAGTAATCGATGAATAATACTTTATCATTTATATGAAACTAATGATTTTGCTATATGTACAAATAATAGATACATGTTTAAAATATTACGATACAAATTTTATATATTAAAAATGGTTGAAATCAATGTTTAAAATTCAATAATTGAAGGCCTTTTTGCGATAATGTAATAAGCCACATGATTTAAAAAATATTTATTTCGGGCTAAATACATAACTCAATGCATTACCAACAACTACTGAAGAGATATTAGAGATTTATTAATAATTTTATAACCTATTTGTATCAGAACTTTAGAGTCGATTATTTCAAAATATTTTGTATGTGGCTTATCATGTTCTTGCAACAAGCCCATCAATTATACTATTACTTCATTTTGTATTCTACCAAAATTCTACCCAAAATAAATAATTAGGCTGGCGCACCAGAACATCCTTAAACTTAAAATCTATCTGAATTAAATCTGTTGCTTTCTTCTCTGATTGGGAAAAATTTTTTTGGTGGTTGTTTGGTTGTTGAACAACAGTAAAATTATAAAGTTCCCAATGCAAATACTTGGAATCCAATTTAATTTTATTGTTATTTTCTTAATATGTATTTAAAAATACTTTGAATCCAATTAAATTTGATTTTTATTTCCTAATACCTATATTCTAAATAAATCAGAGGAAATGCATTTTTGAATGCATTCTTTTGCTCTCTTAATGAACAAAAATTTTTTCAACTCATGATGAAGAAAGAATTATTTCATTAGCCGAATCAGAAATCCGTCTCTCTATTCGGCTTTTGAAATATCTGAAATTCTTTCTTGCAGCAGCAACCAAAATATTGCAACAACGAAATAACAACAAAAATGTCCAGCTAGAACAAAATAACTAGACAGGAATGAGGCCCGAAAATTTTTCGAAAAAATAAGACGCCTTGCCGATGGTTTTAAAACCGGGGCCTCTTCCTGCAAGGATGAAAACGGGAATCTAGTGACAGATGTCCAGAGTACACTGACGTTATGGAGGGAACACTTCTCTAAGCTTCTAAATGGCGACGCTGACAACAATCCCGCCAATAGAGATGATATTCCGGAAACCCCAATTGCGGATGACAGCGTCGAGGTTTCGCTGCCCGACTATGATGAAGTTCTGACAGCTATAGCTCGGCTTAAAAATAACAAAGCCGCGGGAGCTGATGGCTTACCTGCTGAACTGTTTAAGAACGGAGGCGAAGCTCTACTTAAATGCATTCACGAGCTTCTATGCAGAATATGGTCGGAAGAATGCATTCCGAACGATTGGAATCTCAGTGTGCTCTGCCCAATCCACAAGAAAGGCGATCCCACTATCTGTGCCAATTACCGTGGGATAAGCCTTCTTAATATCGCATATAAGGTCCTGTCGAGCGTTTTATGTGAAAGATTGAAGCCCATTGTAAACGAACTGATCGGACCTTATCAGTGTGGCTTCAGACCTGGAAAGTCCACCATCGACCAGATTTTCACGCTACGACAAATCTTGGAGAAGACTCAAGAAAAACAAGTCGACACCCACCATCTTTTTGTTGACTACAAAGCCGCCTTCGACAGCCCAATAAGGAAGCACCTGTACTCCACCATGTCTGAATTTGGTATTCCTGCAAAACTAATACGACTTTGCAGGATGACACTGAGCAACACCAGCAGCGCAGTTAAAGTCGGGAAGGACCTCTCCCCACCATTTATTACCAAACGAGGTTTCAGACAAGGTGATTCCTTATCGTGCGACTTTTTCAACCTAATGATGGAAAAGATCATCCGAGCTGCTGATCTGAGACGTAGTGGCACAATATTCTACAAGAGTGTTATGCTGCTTGCGTATGCTGATGACATAGATATCATTGGCCATAATACGCGCGAAGTCAGTGCAGCATTTTCCAGATTAGAAAGAGAGTCAAGTCGAATGGGTCTGTCAGTGAATGCAGATAAGACGAAATACTTAGTGTCAACAAACAAACAGTCCCAGCGTCTTGGAACCCACGTTACCGTTGACAATACCTCCTTCGAGGTTGTGAAGAACTTCGTCTATCTAGGATCCAGCATTAATTCAACCAACGACATCAGCATTGAGATCAAACGAAGAATAACTCTTGCCAACAGGTGTTACTTTGGGCTCAGTAGGCAATTGAGAAGCAGAGCCCTCTCTCGACGAACGAAAATCACGCTCTATAAATCGCTCATCATGCCCGTCCTACTTTACGCATCACAAACCTGGACGCTGAGCAGTTTAGATGAAAAGACTTTAGGAGCATTCGAGAGAAAGATTCTTCGTAAGATCTACGGACCAATCTGCGTCAATGGCGAGTACCGAATACGGTGGAATGATGAACTGTATGAGCTGTACGCTGACATCGACATAGTCAAGCGCATTAAAATCGAGCGGCTTCGCTGGCTTGGTCATGTTCAGCGCATGAAAGACGATGCTCCAGTGAAGAAAACATTCGATTCGGTACCCAGCGGCGGTCAACGCAGAAGAGGACGACCGCATCTTCGTTGGAAAGACCAAGTAGAGGACAACCTGACGAAGCTTGGAATTTCCAACTGGCGCCAGCAAGCAAAAGACAGAAATGGCTGGCGCAAATTCTTAGATGAGGCCAAGACCGACATACGGTTGTAGCGCCAACTAAGTAAGTAAGTAAGTAAGAACAAAATAAATTTGGCAACATGTGAAATAAGAAGGTGTCAAATTTAATTTTCATTCATAAATTTTGCAATATTTCTTCAGATATTCAAATAGGAAGAAACAGGCAAGGGCATTAAAAAACCCGATCTTTTTGCTCCCTTGTGCACACAGCCGAAATGATCAAAAATATAGATAAAATATAGCAAACATTTTTTTTTTTATAAAATGACCTTCAATCGCTTCTATACAGATCATAAAAGGAAGAAAGAAGCCAACATATTTAAACAATGGATCTATTCCTAGCTCGCTTGTGTGCACACATTTTCATTTCTATATCGCTGTTCCCAAAAGAAAACATAGAAATTCGCTGCGCTTTGCCGCTGCTGCGTCGCTTTTAAGTGAGGTGCCAATGTCGACCTCACCGAGATTTAGAAGGAAATTTTAACAGTGAGTTTCTGGACCTCTTCCTACTCATTTATCCTCTTTGCAAATACTCCTTAAGATCGATAACTTCGGAATTTGAAATATATATTGTAGGTAAAGAAGGCTAATGAAGGCATCTCTTATATAACTGAGAGGATAGTAAGCTTAAATCAATACTTTAAAATTTATTTCTTTTATTATATAAATACATTATAAGGCAAATTGATTTCTGATAATTAATTGTGATCTTTTCTTTGATTTGACATAATTTTTATTTTTGAGCTTTTTAGACAAAAGAAATTTTTAAAGAGACAACAACAACAACAACAACTCTGTAAAGAGTCAATCACACAGCACACTAGAGAGACTGTCTTACTTTTTAGGGTCAATTCAAAATAAGTGTGTTATGGCAACCAAATGCTTCATGAATAAAGAGCTCTGATTTTAAGAGTGATTTTTATGAATATGAATCTCTAAAATCAATTAGTGATTTCAGGTAGCTCTTAGAGACCTTTCAAAATATATAAATATAAATACATGTTGTCCATAATGGTAGCGACAAACAGTGTTTTCGTAATTTTGACGTGAAGTAAGTCAAAAAATTTCAATTAAACCATGAGACTATATTTTCAAATAACTTTGAAAACTTTTACGTAAATGTTACAAAAAATGATGGATGACTTTCATGGCAGCTGCAAAGAGTGCTTCATTAAAAATCCATGAAGTACAAAAATTCAAGAAGAAACCATCCGCATAAAGTACCCAATTAACTGCACACGAGCACTGAACTCACAACGAACGAATGCAATCAACGTTGAAATGAATTTCAATATCGGAAAAACTGGTCGAAAAAATATCCTAGAGAAAAGAAATCAAGTCAAAAATTAAGCAGACGGACAGAGACACCGACAAAATCACACACATATCAACACACATACATCGATTGCAGTGAAAATATTGAATCGTCCAGTGGCATCGCAAATAATGCTTTAATATTCATTAGCCAAATCCGAAGCGCTGATCCATTAAAGTGCTGGTTGGTTCATAACCAGTTCCACAGCCTCACTCTACACTGAGAAAAGAGTTTGGTTTCATTAGCTAAATTAATTGAGTTGGTGCCCTTCTTACAATATTTTTTGACTTTTAACAAATGAGCCGTTTTCTTCGAAAGTGGTTTAAGTCCATTTTGACAAAAAATGAGTAAATGATAAAAATTAATACTATTTACAATGAACTTTTTACTTACAAACTTTTAAAAAAAATCTGTTAAAATTTTTATTGTTTTTATCATTAAAAGTTTTCGTAGTTAACGAAATTATAAAATATAATTACTTTGAAAATGGTGTAAGTCCAATTTCCTCAAAGACATACTACTATTTAGAACCAAATTGTACCAAAAAATTTCTGTAGTACATTTTTATACGTGTGCAGCATTGTAAATGACCGAAAAATTTTTATAGTTTCCTGAAATTTCGGGTTTCCCCCGTTTATTATAGAATATAAAATCACTGTATGAAATATAGTAATGTGTCGTATTTGTTCACTTATCTTGAAGGAGGTGAGACGTATTATTACGTTTAAAACTATTAAGTGTTAAATTGGTAAGAAGTGTGCATTTCATAATATATGATTATAAAAATGAAAAATTTCAATTTAGAATCGGATAGTCACCTGAATGAGTATTTACAGAACAAAAAAAAGCTTTTATTGTACATGCCATTTTACATTTTAATTAATTTTAATTGTGAATTATTCTTCCTCCATAGACATCATCTCAACGAATATAAACAAAAAAATAGTTCTAAAATCAGATACTTAAAGCAATTCTGATGAAAATAATTATTATTCAAATAAATATTTTAAAAGAAAGAGAATCATACAACCCATGTTGAGTTCAGATGACAATACTTCTTCAGATGACCACGCGTCAGATTCTACGCAAGAGAACATTAATATAAATACGCAAAAGAAAAGAAAATTTAAGCGCAACAGTGAGCATATTACACAAATACAGGTAAAATCGTTCCAGCCAAAAAAATTGAGAATAGAAAGTGCGGTTGTTCAAATAATTTTAGAACTCTTCTAAGTGAAACTGACCGCAAAAAAATGTCAACATTTTTTGGAACCTGGCTGATTTTAACAAACAAAATGTATTCCTTTTAAAAGCTGTTCAATGTTGTTATTTAAAAAGAAGACGCCAAAGAAATTATAAAGGAGCACAATGAAAATGTGTTTATAAATATAATTTATCTGTTCCGGCTGGAAAAATTTTGGTATGCAAAAACTTTTTTGCAAATACTTCTAAAATATCAATAGGACGATTAGATCGTGTTTTCTATCATCTAAAGATGATGGAATGGATAAGCGTGGCTGGATGCCAGGATCGTCTAAAAAGATTTCAGATGCCCACCTAACCTATATAAAGGAACATATCCAAAGCTTTCCTGAGTATTAAAGCCATTATACACGATCTCATAATCCTAATCGAAGATATTTACACCCTGAGTTAAACGTCAAGCAAAAGTACAATTTATATTTAGAAAAGTGTGAAGAAAGTAGTTTTTATCCTTTAAAAGTAATTACATATAGAAGAGCTTTTAAGAAAGAATTAAAATTACATTTTCACCAAACGCGAAAAGACACATGTCAGATATGTGATTTTCTAAATTTGAAAATAAAAACATCATGTAACAATGTTGAAATCACAAGCCTCACAGAAGAACATGATATACGCTTAAAAAACGCTGAATTAGCAAGAAAAAGTATACAAGAAGATACAATTTTTACATCACAAAATCCAGAGAGAAATTTTGCTTTTCCTTTTGGCTTGCAGAAGGCATTACCTTACCCAAAATTGTCCGTGTCTATTGCATATTATAAACGTAATATATATGTTTTAAATGCAGGATTCCACAATTTTTATGATAATGAGGTTTATATGTACGCATGGGACGAAACTGTTGCATCCAGGGGTGCCCAAGAAATTGCTTCTTGTTGATTAAAGCATTTAGAAAATGTAACCACGCAACAACATGTAATAGCCTACAGCAATATGTGCACTGGATAAGATAGAAACTTGAAATTGGCTTTAATGTGGCTTAAAGTTGTTCAGTCCCCCAACAACGGCATAGAAATTATCGACCATAAATTTTTATATTCTGGGTACTTTTATCTACCAAATGATGCCGATTTTGGAACCATCGAGAGTACTATAAGAAAAAAAAAATTATTGTATGTCCCTAAGGCCGCGTTCATAGTGGACGCTTTGGCTGAAGCTGATGCATAAAGCTGCTTTGTCAAGCTTTTTTTGATCATAGTGAACGCTTTTTCAACGCTGCATAAAGTAGGTTATTGAGCTTATTGGTGTTCATAGTACGCGTTTTATGCTTGTGGCTGAGATGCTTTGTTTTCATTTGTCTCTTTGGAAAAAAATGCCCTCTATTGCGTTTTGCAAAGTAAATGAAAGACTTTTTTGTTTAATATGTAGATTCGCGATGATCACTAATGAAAGATCAAACCAATAACAAACAAAAGTTCAATGGAACTTGAAAAGACAAAGCATAACAACGGTGAAAAATTCAGCACAAAAAGTACCCAAGAAGCAAGCAAGAACAACGAAAACTATGTAAACAAACGAGATAGAATACACAAGTGCATACAACTGAAAAACATCACAAAAGGACCACAACGCAACAACAACACAACAACGGTTAAAACTTCAGCACAAAAAATATCAACGAAAATATTACTAACAGGCAAAATAGATAAACATGTGCCGAATAGCATTTTAAAAATGTTCGACCACAAAGCATAAAAATCAAAATTATTTTTCTGTGTGAGCAAGCGAGATGGAGATATAAGCGCTGAAAAGCATTTGAAATTAAGCTTTATGCTAGCTTTATGCTGGCACTATGAACACTTTGAGCTTTTTCCATATGATTATACACAAAGCGTTTTTCAGCTAAAACTCTCGGCTAAGCTAAAAGCTTTTACTATGAACGCGGCCTTACGACTATTATAAAGCCATAAGACAGTGCCGAAAATATAAAAACTTTATTTTGTATGAAATGAAACAAGCTGATTTTGTTTCTACAAAACCCTTAGAAGATGCATTTCTAAGAAGGCGAAAAAATATCAATGATGAACAAGGAAATTGGTTGAAGATATGCTTGATAAGGATTTTCAAAAGCAAACCATATACAATGTTCTACAAAACTTCATTTAGTGAGAGTGAGGATTTTAAATCACTAAATTTATTGCCGTCACGGGGAAGACCACAGAACTTTGGAAACATAGTACTAACACGTTCATATCATCATTACAGACCCATCACATTCGAAAAATTTACAGATATGATTGATTTATTACCATACATCCCTCCAGTACATCATGGCTGTTTTCAAAAACTTGATCGTATTGAAAAATGTTAAAATATATTAATAGTAAAGTATAAATAATTTTGGTTAAATAGCAATTGTTGAAATAAATCAGGGTTCAGAATATTCACACACCTTCACTTACAAACATTTGCTTGAAGCACACAACACACAATTTTATTTTCATTTCATTTTTTTGTGTAACGTAGCTATCGTGTTTTTGATCATCCAACATGAATTCTTCGTTTTAATATTTGCTTGTGCGTCACAAACTCAAACAATGATCGATCTCAACAATTCTCTGTGTTTCAGTTTTACACTTATGTTTGCATCAAACTGTTCATGTTGGAGAATTCAGGGGCCGAATTACAGCATTCGTGATCGAGCAAAATTACGAAGGGCACGACGAGACAAGTGCCTATCAATCTTGTACAATTTTGCTCGATCACGGATGCTGCAATTCGGCCCCAGGCCTTTGTCAAAACCAAAACAAAGACAATTTTTCCAACATGAACAACTGGTGTTTGCAAAATTGTCTTTGTTTGTGTCGGTCATTAAGATCGATCACTACCGTCGTGTGGCGTAAAAAACAAATGCTGTTCGGGTTGCTGTGCAGCGTATTGAACTGGTTTTTGGCCAAGTGTAGCAAATTTCGGTGTCAATTAGAAAATATTTTAAAATAATAAAATAATAACCTAATAATATGTCTTTTCAAGAGTTTTAAACGTCATTTATCAGTGTTAAGGGGTCGCTGATTTCGAACCTAAAATCAGAATTTTAAAATTCAAAATAGTGGATAGGGTTGCCACCTTAGTTTTTTGTAGTTTTATGAATTCGGGCTGGCAAAGTGTAACTGAACCTTAAATTTCTGAACCCTGAAATAAATAATTTTTAGTTTGTTATTTTTTATCTTTGTTATAAAAATTTCATAATAAGAAATTGGTTTGTTTCAATTGAGATCCCGTAGTTAATACATGGTTGATCACAATATTCTTCTGAAAAAACTGCATAATGTTGGCTTTCGTGGTTTTTTTTACAATTGGCTTATGTCCTTTTTGAATTGCATAAAGCAGAGAGTAAAAATTTGTAGCGAACTAAGTGACTCTAAATGTATAAACATAGGAGTTCCCCAAGGCTCTGTACTTGGTCCGGTTCTATTTCTAGTTTATATTTATTCTCTTTTTTCTCTAAATTTTGCTGGTAAAGTTACTGCTTTTGCCGATGATCTAGCCATTGGGTATGCATCAGTTAACCCCCTTAACTTAATTGCAGATATAAATCATGATGTTTATTTACTGAGAGTTTGGTTTGCAGAATATAAGTTACATGTTAGCAGGAAGACTAAACTAATGTATTTTAGCTTATGTAATATAGTATCGCCGGAAATTGATATCATTTTTCATGGAAATGATTGTTGTCGATTTAGATTAACATCGGATACGAGTCATGACCTAGGTTCAACCTATAATAGTAGAATTCCTTGCAGTAATAATTGCTTTGTTGTCGAAAGAGTTCCTTGCTATAAATATTTAGGAGTAATGGTTGATGAACATCTTACCTGGAACGCACACATTTCATTGTTGAAGAAATATCTTTTTTCTTCATGACGATGCTTTCATAAGCTAAGACATTTTTGTTTTGAAAGTGCATTAACTAAAATATACTACGGGATTTTTCATTCTAGATAGCTATATGGTGTGAGTTGCTGGGGAGGTGCTTATCTGAATAATATACGTCCCCTGTTAATATTACAAAAGTCTGCCGTTAGAATATCTGTAAAGTAAATCGCTTGACTGCATCTATTAATCTATTTAGGCGTCTAAAGATCTTACCGTTAAGGCATCTTTATGTTTTTAAAGTTCTAAAAATATTTTTTAAAAGAAGTGGGTGTATGCAGAATCCCATATATGGTAATTACAACTTAAGAACGAACCAAAATTCTACCGTGACTGTTCCAGTTTTTCGCACAACCCACTATCTTAATTTTTTTTCGATTTTATCTTATAGAATTTACAATGGACTCCCTTCAATTATACGCCTTGAAAGAAATTTGAGTACTTTCTTAAGAAAAATAAAATTGTGGATCTTTGAGTTAAACCACTCGGAAGTTGAATTTTTGTTGCGCTCCATTAGCTAATTTTTGTTTGTTCTTTATTTTTTAGACAGAAAAAAAAAATTTTTTTTCTCTTCTAATAATAATTGTTAATTTTTATAACTGCTTTTTACTTATATTATTTGATTCAATTCACCCCACAAAACACTCTTTATGTTAACACAGTTAATTTAGTTTTATATATTTATTGAAGTGGCATTTAACACTATTCATTCTAATACTAAATGTCAATACTATTCTTATAAGTAATAATTGTTCTAGTGATTGTATATTTGAGTGAATAATCTTGTCAAAACTTTTTTACTATGAGAATAAAGAATAGTAATAATAATAATAAATTTTGTAAATGTAAGATTTTTACTTTTTGCTGACTTTGATAGTAGTGCAAGTCCTTTTGAACTCATTAAAAGTAAAGGGTCCGCCAAATAACTTTTTTTAATAAAAAATTCTATAAAAAAATCAACTGGATATTTTCTCAAATTTCTTTTTTTATTTAAAAGTACAATCCTTCCGGTTAATAATGGAAAATAATTTCATTCAAATGGCTTCCTCAGCTGGCCATGCAGTAGCCTACACGATCGGTCCAATTTTTAAGCACATTATCGATTGTGTGCAACTGTATTTCACCAATGGCTTCACGAATATTGTCCTTTAAGGTGTCAATTGTCTCTGGCTTGTCGGCGTAACACTTATCTTTGAGGGCACCCCACAAATAATAATCCAACGGTGTCAAATAAAAGCTCCGAGGTGGCCAAACGACATCAGCTCTGCGGCTGATAATGCGATCTTCAAAAACAGGGCGCAAAACATAGAGTGTAGCTTCGGCTGTGTGGCACGTAGCGCCGTCCTGTTAAAACCAAATGTCGCCAATATCCTCCTCTTCAATTTTTGCGAACAAAAATTTGTTCAACATGGCCCGATAACGATCGCCATTGACTGTAACGACCACTCCTTGCTCATTTTCGAAGAAAAATGGCCCAATTATGCCTCTGGACCAAAATCCGCACCAAACAGTGACTCGTTTTGGGTGCAGCGGCTTTTCAATGCATGCGTGAGGGTTTTTTGTGCCCCAAATGCGACAATTTTGCTTGTTTACATACACGCCAAGATCAAAATGAGCTTCAACTGAAAAGATGATATTTTTTGGCAAAAAAAAATACACTTATACCACTTTCAAAGAAAACGGCTCAAATTTAGATAAATAATTCCAAGTTTAGTTATAGATTTTTGAACTCGTATATGTTTAGTCGAAGCAGTTATTTGAGAGGCTTACTGCCTAAATTTGTTATCGAAAACGCAAATTAACGACAAGCAAGGCAAGCAGTATTGCTCTCGTGTCTTACTTGTCGTTGGTATTAATTTTCGATATACAAAATAAAGCAGTTAGATTTATAAATGGTCTAGTCCACATTTTACTATTTGATAAAACACACAAATTGATACACGGAAACAAGTGCACTGAATTTTTTTACCCTTTCATTCCCGTATTAAAAAAAGTGGGGCTATACATTTTCTGAGGTTCGTTAGTTACAGGATGTTACTTACTGCCAACGTTGGACAGTTGTTGTACAAACTAAACACTTTTCTCATGGTTTTTTTTTTGGTGTGTATTACTATTTCACTTTTATTTATTTGTATTGTGCTCTTGGTTTTACAAGTAAACAAATATTTAAATGTTTTTAAGCACATTTGTTTCTACGGAGAAAGGATACTGAATTCGACATCTGCAAAGCTTTTCACAGAGCAAATAGGTGTATGCTTGCACAATACATAAGACTACATGATGTAAAAAACCACTGGTCAAAATCGTGAAAATAATGGGACTCTGAAGCCTTTAACCCTATCAGACACCTAACAGCATAATATGCCATATATATGGTATAGACATATGGCTTTATACGTATTAGACATATGGTTTATACATTAGACATATGGCTTTATAGACATATGGCTTTATACGCATTTCCTATTTGGTTTACTATCTCTCCTTCAGTAGACAAAGAACTTGAAATTTTAGAAAGAAAAATTCTTAGGAAATGTGTGGATCGCTATTTTGAATCTTTTACCAAACGCTTTTCAAATAATTTCATATATTCTAAAGCAGTGATTTATATGCAATGGTATTATATATGCAATATCATGACTTAAAAAATGTGTTGATATATTGAACTTCCACGAAAATCATTTAATTATAGTAATCGTTAACTCACAATATTCCTTTAGCTGGTCTAATTGCCAGTATCTATCGCCATTAGGGATTTTAAATGAAAATATTCCAACAGACATGGACTTTTTAGCTCCACTTTTACCTGAATTTTATAAAAATGTATCTCCTGGCACCCAAAGAGGCTGAAAAAATTATTCGTATTTTATTTTGTATAGTTTTGTATTATTTTCTTTTTTTAGTTTTAATATTTAATTTTAAGTCTATTTGAGAAATCACCTTCTCACGAAAAACTTTATGTGTCGGGAGCAAACACATCACTATTTTATCAAATTTATGTTCATATTCATCTTAATTTTAGCAAGTTGCTTTTTCTTGTTACCTTTTAGAGTAATACATTAAAACTCTATAATTAACTAGTTGTAAGATCTGAAAACTCTGTAAAAACAAAAAATATTTAAAAAAAAGCCTCAATAAATTTAACATTAACATTTAACATTGCCTTCATGTTAAGAGACCTTTAATATATTAAAAAATTTATTATTAATTTTAATATGCTTACCCGTTTCTTCCATACAAAATATATCAAAAAAATTTCAATGTATGTATATTAGAGTGGTTCAATTTGTATGGATTTAAAAAACCTCACCAAGCGGTTGCAAAATCGTAATCTACGATGAATTCTTAGATGGTTTGTCCAAGAAACCATGGGTCAAAAATAAAAATCCCGTTTTTAACGAGAAACTTTTCGTATTTTATATTTTTAAAAAATATGCTAAAATTAAGATAAAAAAGAAAAACGTGTAAGCAAAAATATATTCAAAATAATAAAAAAATTGGAATGCTTTTTGTGTTAATTTCTGTTTCCTGTCCGCTCATAAAAATGAAAATAAACAATTTTTAGACCGATTTGTAATACTTTACATTAAAGTCCATAGGTACGTAAACTTTCATAACAAAAGTTGCTAAAATTTTAAAATTTTCGGATGGTGAATTTGTAGTTGCATACAATCGCAGAAGTCTTCTAGCTTTCAAGGAGAATGAAGGATAGGCCCAAATTAAAGTTGTCAAGTTTCTTAGAGGATTCAATAAAATTTTAGAATTTTTTAAAAAAATATAAGATACGAAAAGTTTCTCGTTAAAAGCTCGATTTTGATTTTAGACCCATGGTGTCTTAAGAAAACCTTTTTAGAACTCGTCGTAGATTACGATTTTTACAACCGCTTGGTCGAGAAGAAAAATTCACCCACTCTAATGTAAAAACCAGTTTTATTAATATAATTCATTTAGTTTCAAATAAGGTAAGTACGTCTTTTTAAAATTGCATATTAGGGTGGGCCACTCTTGTATGGGAGAAAAAAAATTATTAAGTTTTTAGTTCTAATAGCGATAGAAACTTGCCAAATGGTTACATGAACTGAAATACAAATTTTCATAGCATTTAAAAATTATCTTCTGCCTAAAACTCATCTTTTCAGATGAAGCTCATTTTTATCTTGGCGGGTATGTAAACAAGCAAAATTGTCGCATTTGGGGTACAGAAAACCCGCGCGCATACATTGAAAAGCCGCTGCACCCAAAACGAGTCACTCTTTGGTGCGGATTTTGGTCCAGAGGCATAATTGGGCCATTTTTCTTCGAATATGAGCAAGGAGTGGCCGTTACAGTCAATGGCGATCGTTATCGGGCCATGTTGAACGAATTTTTGTTCACAAAAATTGAAGAGGAGGATATTGGCAACATTTAGTTTCAACAGGACGGCGCTACGTGCAACACAGCCGAAGCTACACTCGATGTTTTGCGCCCTGTTTTTGAAGATCGCATTATCAGCCGCAGAGCTGATGTTGTTTGGCCACCTCGGAGCGGCAATTTGACACCGTTGGACTATTATTTGTGGGGTGCCCTCAAGGATAAGTGTTACGTCGACAATTGACGCTTTAAAGGACAATATTCGTGAAGCCATTGGTGAAAAACAGCTACACACAATCGATAATATGCTTAAAAAACGGACCGATCGTGTAGGCTACTGCATGGCCAGCTGAGGCAGCCATTTAAATGAAATTATTTTTCATTATTAACCGGAAGAATTGTACTTTCAAATAAAAAAAGAAATTTGAGAAAATATCCAGTAGTTTTTTTATAGAATTTAAAAAAAAAGTTATTTGGCGGACCCCTTACCTTTATATCACATGTAGATGGTTTTAAATATTTTTAGCACAAATATTTAAATTTAATGAATTCAAAATGGATTTTCTATAATCTAACAAGGGTACTGGATAATTTAAACCATTTCTTTTATATTATTATTTAAGGCGGTTTTTTTTATACACGCTTTCTTAAACTGTCTTTGGAGAAAAACCATTTTAATTTTTGAAACTTTGATGCTAATCCGGAGGCAGATGCTCTTGACCAATTGTAATAATATTTTACACACGTAATATCAGTCCTAAAAGGCAACAAAAAATTGCTATTAGAACATGTAATTTAAAAAATATTTTTTTTGACCCAGCCTATTGCATATTGCCTTAAAGAATTAATTATGGTATTTAAAGCAGAAGAAAGAGGTTAAATGACCTTTAACTTGGAATCGTTTGTATTTAATTAAAGACTTAATTAAACGAGTTATTGTAAAATAATCTTTAGAGCTCCTTTTATCCGAATTTACTTTTTGTGAGTTACACGGTTTTTCCATTAAAGTCTTTCATTGTTATAGAATTGTACACTGTACAAATTTTTAAGTAAATAACAAAGTTATTGTAAAAAATTGATTGGTCTTGTGAATATTATGTTCTCCTCAAGCAATGATGATCGACTCAGAATTCTGAAATAATTTTATTTTTATCAAACTCGTTCGATCTTTACTTTTGTAGAAAATTTTTGACGACTTAACCCATCGATTACCAAATTAGTTTTTATAAAATCGTACGCAAAACTGATTTGATTACATTCTTATAAAAAAATTGTCTATTTCAGACCTTGGAAGGACCTTGACTGAGCTTTTATTGATCAATTGTGTTGTGCGTGTTATTAAATGTTTCAACATAAATTATCGAGAACTGGAACTACGAGTTTTATACCGACTCCGAACGGCTTATGTTCTTAAGAAACTTTACATGGCATAATTTTCTCTGAGGTTGCAACTCCGTGCTTTACGTTTGCTTATATTTCAATTTGATTTTTGAAACCTGTTTGTTGTGAAAATACAAAAATTACTTTTTTTTTTAATTTTCCATCTTCAAATCTTAAATTTTTCATCAAATCTTCAAATTTACCAGCAATTTTTATTATTTTGATTTGAAATATCACATGGCAAATATCACGTCTCTTCACAGTAATTTTGTGTTCGAAGTCTTGTTTGCCAAAAAATTATTGTAAGCAAAAATGCTGTCACTCCATTGCAAATAGCTAGAGAGGTTTATAAATATTGGATTCTTATTGCACTCCCTAACTCAATACTGTTTTTTCTTATTGCAACATGACACATGTTGGACGTAATCATAAGGGGTATTCACGATTTAGTGCACTTGCCTGTGCATTTGAGGACTTGTGCAGTTGTGCAGTTAAGCTTTCGCGAACACACCACTATCAATTTTTCAAAGCTGTCAAAATGTTCAATGTGCATTAGTACACAACTGCTCAAGTCCTCAAGTGCTCAAGTTTTAGGTTACAGTAGAAAAGCACTTGTGCAGATTTTTGACGTACAAGTATTTTGTTGATGTAAAGTGCACAAGTCCTCAAGTCCTTAACTGCACAGGCAAGTGCACTGAATCGTGAATACCCCTATAGTATAACTAGACACGGTAGTGCTAGGGCTGAATATGCTCTCTTTCTTTGTGACCATAACTGCCAAACTCAGCCATTTTGGTATTTTTGCCAGTTTTTGCTTTCATATTGCATTCTCATTTGTTGCAGATTTTGTATGAGTTGTCAACTTCGTTTTGACAATTCCGGTCACCGGCTCTCCGCCCTAACACTACCTTGTCTAATTTTACCATGGGCGTAATATTCTGCAATGGTTTGATGTGTGTTTTGTTAAATTTTACTTTTTATCTCACTACACCATAAATACTTAAAAAATTATTTAAAGTGAAACAAATGAATTATATTGCTTTCTATACGTTTTTTTTTCTCTACAAGAAAAGAAACGTTAAACCATAGTAGAATAATACAGGTAGTCTCGTGGCTACGAGTAGTATTGTTAAAATCATTTTTTTTTTAAAGAAAACAAAGATAATAGGGAAAAATTAAATTACTCCAATTGGATATTTTTGTGTTGTATTTAAAAACTTGAAATAAAGTGAATTACTTATTTTTTTCTAATTAAAATGAAGTAGGTGTTGTGCCAAAAAATTTTCGCAAGTAAAATGGGCTGAGTTTTCGTGTTCCAGCTGACAAGCCTAAAAAACAACGATGAAACATGGCATGTGCCAAAAATTTTAAAAAAGATGTTCGTGTTTGCTATAGACACCTCCACGAAAATGAGTTTTTGGAACCAAAAATTTGGAACCAGCTGCACAAAATCCTATTTTAATTAATTGATCAATAAAAAATTAAACAAGCAAAATAGCTTCAGCCATTACAGATTCTTTTTAATTTGTCTTTTCTCATCGCATTCTCATAGGTTGCAGGTTTTGTATGAGCTGTCGGTTGCCTTTTGACAGTTATGGTAGTCTCGCTCACAGCCGTGCGACTACCTCTATTCTTCTACCATGCGGTAAACCAAATCTGGTTGACGGCAGTCAAAAACACTTGCTCGTGGAGTACATTTCTTTTTATTATGACATAAATACCCTGTATATCCTACATATTCTACATTTGCAGCTTACTGATTTTTTTTTTAATCACACATGTATACTGTAATTGTAGTGATTTATTATATGACAAACGATTTTTTTTAAATATCTTCATTTTCATAACGCTTGAATGGGTTAGTGCTAAAAACAATGCGCTCTTTACAATTGTTATAAAAAACAACATTATTTTTTATTCAAACAAAATAACACCGCAAGGAATAAACAATTAAAGTTCAAAATGAAGCAGAATTAAATTTAACAATGCACTTTGGTCTTTATTTTTAATGCCAAAATGATAGCTGGCCTCTGTTGCTTCTATGGTATTAATATGAGACCGAAAAACCTATCCCAATACCTTGTTTTAATCAATTAAACTGAGCCTCTATCTAGACTCAAAAATTTTATTAGTAAAATTCCTACGAATGATATTCGTAACCAAAATATTCGTACATTCTAGTAGTATATACTAATGCTTTTGTACTATTTACGAATGAAAAATCATATAAGTAGAAAAAATTCATTCGTGGGTTGACCGTACGAATTATTCGTAGAATGTACGAATTATTGGTTAAGTTTTAAAAATTTAAAACCGAAATCGTTCAGCCTGGCTTATCGAACAACTACGGAATATAAGGAACTGTATGATTGTAAAGTGGCTATAGCAGGTAGAGTGCGTGGCCCGTAATTCAAAGAGCCGAGGTTCAAACTCCAGCTCAGACAGAGTTTTTTTTTTGTTTTTGGGGGCTGGTTTGTCGAACAACTGCAGAATATAAGGAACTGTATAATTGTAAAGTGGCTATAGCCTACTGGTGGAGTGTGTGGCTCTTAAGCTAAAGAGCCGAGGTTCTAACCCCAGCTCAGAGAGCATGTTTTTTCGTTATTAGATATTATGATCATTCGTAAATGTAACAAATGCATTCGTACAATATACATTTGTTTTTGTGTTAGCAATATTTACACACAAATATTTTTGAGTGAAGTAACTTTTTTTTTACTTACGACAAAAACCTCTATCTGCAATAAAAAAAAGTAGTTTTGAAAAATTCCATGAAGATTTTTTTACTTTGAAACATGTTCCAATGTTAATATAAATATGTTCCAGTTACACTAGCACAAATGTTTGGTGCAGCTCTAGTTTTATATGGTCTTTTATGGACTCCACGTTAATAACAAAGGACTTTTGGAAGAATTTTCGATTTTATTAGCTAAACAAGTTTCCTTTGAATACAGTTGTTGCTAAAAATGTGAAGTTTATGAAAATGGGCAGAAAATTTGTGGTTGTTAAATATTCGACCAGGTCGCAAATAATGGTGATCCAACAGTTTCGCATCTAAAATCCTGTTTATATGACCCCATCGGCACCGTTAAATTCAAAATTGATTTTGATCAAAATTATACCTCCCTCCCCGTTAAAACTAAAAAATACATTGGACATACAACACCTTCCCAGTTGCATGCAACTCAACTTTCAATCGCATCGAACAAGTGGAAAGATCTACAGGAACTAAAAGCTGTAATTCCAATCGAATATCATAATTTTTATGACAACATCAAATACAGATAATGCAAAAACATAACTTTACTTGAGATTCCCATGTAAATATATCAGTATCTTTGACTTTTACCTTTCCTTTTTTTGTTGAATTCGAAAATTGTCGAAAAAAAAATATCAACAATAAAAACAGCAAAGTTTTCGCTGTTGATCTTCTACTGAAAATGACGTTTTTTATTACTATACAAATACCTCTACTTGTATTTATAGTAATTTTTTTCTGGACATAACACACTATCTGCCATAGCAGCTAAACTAGCGCAGAATTTGAAAAAAACTTTATGTACAGTGGTTCTGGACCCTTTTGAACAACATTGTAGAAGATTGTTTTTTCACAAATTGTTAAATAAGAAGATGAAACGGTTTTTTCGCTCTCCTGAAAACTTGTACTTTTGCGAATAGAGGAAAATGAATATAGGTTTGCGATATGTTTTTGTGTTTACTGAAAATCAAAGAGAAATTTTCAAAATTATTTTTTTTTTAAAAAGAGCAAAGTGCTTTTGTTTTTGAATCAAAATTCTCAGTAAGGAAGAACCATATTTTATTGAAATCTTGATTATCTTAAATATTACTCTAAAAATTACATTGCAACTATGAATTTATAAATAAACTATACATTTTTCAAAAAGCATACTGCCAAAATATATACTAATTATAATTAAAGACACTTTATTGTAATTATTGCCAAAAAAAATCACGAAAAATTGCATTTATCTTGAATAGCTCATTCAAATTTCTCAGTTGTTAAGAAATGAAAAAAAGGAAAAAAAAATCAATTGTATCACATTTGGACATGCATATCTTCCTTTCGAGATCTGTGGTTTCTTTTTGCAGATCTCTGCTACGTATATTATAAATACCCTGCAGAAAATTGGTCCTTCTACAAAACCATTTTACATTAATAAAACCAGGCCCGCAGACAAGGGGAATTTTAGGGGTTAAACCCCTCCCTTAGGGTCAAGAAAGTATAAAAATCTTATATACTAAAGCTACAACGCAACAGCGTAAAAAGTTGCAAACCACTTCAATTTTGAACTGAATTGAGACCAGAGCTGTAAAAGAATGCAATCATTTGTGATTTTAAATCATGTGATTTATATTCAAAATGAATGCAATCATTTTTCTATATCATTGAATGTGATTTGAAATTTCAAATCACAATCAATGATTTGAAAAAATGATTGCACTCATTTTTTCAAATCATTGATTGTGATTTAAAATTTCAAGTCCCAATCAATGATTTGGAAAAGTGATTGCATTCGTTTTTTCAAATCATTGATTGTGATTTAAAATTTCAAGTCCAAATCAATGATTTGAAAAAAATTAATGCAATTATTTTTCGAATCTTTGGTTGGAAATTATTGACTGCATTCACGATATTTCATTCATTTATTTAAATCATCGAAAACAGTCACTGTAATCTCAATAATGTAATGTTTTAAAATATCAGTGTGAAGAAATTTTTTATTAAACAGTGTGTTTGGATCAATGCTTCAATCCGGCTTCGATTGAGTCCTTGGGACAAGATGCGAAAACTTATTTTATAGCGGGGGTTCCAAGTTTTTCTGTAACATATCTTATTATCAAAAGAATTGATATCTCTGTTGAACAAGTATTGGAAATTCATAGTCTAATATTATTTGTTTAACAGTTTATCTTTGTTACTTGCAAGTAAAATTAATTTCTTAAGAGCTTTTTTTAATTTCATTTTGTTATTTATTTTTCGGTTCGCTCTTTCACACGTTAAGCTTACTCTTTTAATATTTCAATTCCTTATACACGGTTAAAAGTCTTGGAATAAATTTTCGTACAGCTAAAAGTATACTGCATATTTTTTAACCTTGCGGTTTAAAACTTAAACTTTCACAAATACTCACCCATAACTAAAATTTTTCTGTACTAAAATTTAAACCAAAGAAATATTGCAATGTTGAAACTCAATGTTAGGCTATTCGGTTCATATGCATGTTTATTTCTTTTGTTTCGTATAGCGCAATAGCTCAGTGGTTAACGTAGTAATAAACAGGCAGTACAATTAAATTGTTGTGAAAAAATGTTGCTCAGAAACATGTTGCGATAATTTCACGCAGCGGAACAGAGTACTACTCTGACGAAAATGTTGTGAAAATTTGAATTTTTCATTTCTAACAAAATATTTCAAATTAAATACAAAAAATAAACAAATATGATTTAAATGAATGAATGCATTCAATTGTGATTTAAAATCATTTAATTCCCAATAAATGATTTAAAAAATTGATTGCATTCATTTTTTAAAATCATTGATTGTGATTTAAAATTTAAAAAGAATGCAATCATTTTTCAAATCATTGATTGGGACTTGAAATTCCAAATCACAATCAATGATTTAAAAAAAAGAATGCGATCATATTTTCAAATCTTTGATTGAGATTTAAAATTTTAAATCACAATCGACGATTTGAAAAAATGAATGCAATCAATTTTTCAAATCATTGATTGGGAATTAAATGATTTAAAATCACAAATGAATGCATTCTTTTACAGCTCTGATTGAGACCTATGCTTTCAGATCATAGATAATACAAGGACTTCGGCATAGATTGCGATTTTATGTTCGGGCAGGGTTACGCTGGTGTGGCTGTCATGAATGGTGCACTACAAGGAGCACAAGCGGAAGAAGAACTATAAGATGCTGTTAACAAAAAAGTCTAGTTTTTATTGTGCTTACAATTCTGAGACCAACAGCTAATATATGATGTAAGCATGGATAAAAATTGTTAATGATTTCAAAGCTATAGAGATTTCAGATTTAAAAATATGTCCTCTTGTGCATCCATTGAAGAAATAGGCATTTTTTATAAGGTTTTTAAGCATTTTATAAAGTTAGCACAACAATAAAATATACATAAGAAGTTTTCACAGAAATAATTAGTTCACTTAACACGTAAGTGCCCTATGTCGGGTTCAATACGTTCACATTCTTCGTCGGTTTCTCATTGTAGTAATGAAGATTCATTGAAGACTTTCATTCATTGAATAATCAGTTTTTTACCTTAAAGGGAGCTTGTCTTTATTTAGTCTTTTAAAAAAATTTCATAAGACGGTTTGATTAAATATTGTACAAAAACTAAAACCTTGTATGTTAATTAGTCCCTTTTGTTCAAATATCTTCAAAAGCAATTTTTCAGTATGCGTATTTAGGCAATTTTGAACAGAAACATAAAGTTTTATGCCCAAAATATTGGGGAAATTTAAGATTTTCTTAATTTTTTTTTTTGTTTTGTGCAAATGATAGGATTAAATATTTTGAGTGCTAAGCCATAGTAAAAACAGCTTTTTTCAAAAATGTTATATAGGAACTTTTGAATAGACACTCCTCATTTGCATTAAGTTTTGTTTCAGAAAAATTTTCAACAACATTTCATAGCAATTTCTCACATTTGGGTTTTTTTCAATTTTGTTTTTTATTGAAACAAGAAATAAAATAAAATTTTTCAAAAAATAAAATATCACAACTCTGGTACTCTTAATCTGAATTTTATGTTTGTAAACGAACTCATTTCAAAGAACAATCACATTAAAAACGAAATGCATACCTGCTATTTAAAAAATTCATTTCAAGAGATGTTTTGAACTCTTGTAAAACGCTTCTTCATTTATTGGTCTCTTGAGCTAGTTTTAAAAGCCTATCAATCAGCACTTTATAAATATTATTATTATATCAAATCAACTATTTTTAGTCTATGGCGTCAACAACTTGGTCTATGAGGGAGTAAAAATTTAATATACATATAAAAATACCTTTTGATTTATCGATATCAAAAACTATCAATATATTTTTTAATCAAGACCCCCCCTAAATCATGGCTACGGGCCTGGATAAAACTGATGCTTTTTACGTATTTATGTCATAGTAAAAGACAATTGTACCCAAAAACATTCCTCTTTTTCCTATATTTGAACCTGTGTTATTATGAACATTTCAAAACTGGTACTTTTTCTAAAGTCTTAAAGCATGTATTTTTTGCCTCTTGCATTTGCATGTATTACGAAAGTAAGTGCATTATGCATTTTTTTATCTTATATTGTTATTTTTTTTAAATAAATTATTCATAATCAATTCAGATTTAATTTATGTTTGTCAGTAAATATTTTGGCAAGAAACCAAAATAAAAGCAAAGTAAACTGTTCTACTTTGAAAGTTTTTTTTTCTATTTCATAGCAAGCACAAATTGCGCTAGAAATGAACTAGTTGGTTTTTCCAATTGACTCCAAAAACTGCTGGGCAATAAATGAAAAATTAAAAAAAAAATAAGAATGATTGACAAATTTATAACGAATAATTTTTATATTTTATTTCAACAAAATAAACATTTATCCCAACAAAAAGGCTGAAATAGATCATTTGTTTTCAATAACCAAGGATTTTTTACGTCATATGCAAGAGTGCCTTTTGCTAACTATTACCAAATCTTGGTTAATAACAAGAAACTATTTTCTTAGTGTACAGCAAGCGTAGATAATGGAGGCAGTTGGAGTAGTGTTACTGGCCGGGATGTCGTGATGCGGGAGTTTTTAAGGCGGTAAGGAATTAAGTCACCATAGGAACATGAATGCGTTCTTGCTTGCTTGGTGCACTACAAGCGCTAATTGTGGATTTATTGCCTGCAATAAGCGCTACATGCACAGCCATAGTCGTAGACAAAGTCAGCTGCACAAATACATTCGCACACGTTCACACACAAATGTAACAATGAAAAATCGCAATTTTTTCACTTTGACTCCTTCCTCGCATAGTCATTACAAAAAAAAAAAAAAATTAAATAAAACTTACAAAAAAATGCATTAACTGCCAAGTGAGCAGGGCAGCGGCAGATCTGGAAAAAATCTTAAGGGGTAAAATATGTTGGACAAACTTTTTCGATTTTTGAAAATGTCGCTTTTTACAAATCGTCTTATTAAAATTAATTTTAAACAATTCGTCTCTAAGAATTCTTCTAGAACTCTCTCGCTTAATACGAATTGTATCTTATTACTATTAAAAGAGCAATATTTGTTTGTTTGTAAATGATTTCTCGAAAACGGCCCGAGCGATTTCAATGTAGTTTCAGTATAGGAGCTTACGGGGGCGAAAAATTATTACTCAAAAAAAAGCACCTATCTTTTTGTGATAAAAAATTTCTCTTTTTTCGATAATAGCAATTTTCTCTACTTCAAATAAAATTTTCTTCAATTAGAATAAATTTTCATATATTCGAAGAAATATTTCTTCACTTGTGGGAAATGAAAATATTTAATGTTTCTAATAATTATAAGGATTTTTCACGCTTACAAGTTCTCATTTTTAGAGAAAAATTTATAGAAAATGAAAAATTGTAAATAAACAATACACTATTATAATTATCAACAATTATAAACAATACTCTATTGTAAATAAACAATACACTATACGAATTATTTTCTTCAATAAAAACAAATCCTTTCTCAAAAATAAAAAAGTCTTAGTCTCTTAAAACGACATATTTCAATACAATTCCATTTAATTTTTACTTGTATTGAAATAGGTATGAAAAAAATAGAAAGCGTGAGAGTGACTGAATGCTGTTGTGAAAAGCACGTGTTGCATGTTCTTCATATAATGACGATTGTTCCTTCAAAAGGATTTTTTTATTTAACATTGCTACACAAAGCGATGTTGTTTTTTACCACTGGTTCTTTGAATGCGTTTATAAAAACGTTTTTCAGAAGAAAATTCTCGAATATTTATAAGGGGTCACGAAAAACAATGCCACAGCAATAATTCTAGAGGTAGAATATTTTCTATCCTACAAATTCCTTTTATATATTTTTACAACCGAATCACAATACCATAATAATACTTTTACTTTGCGAGAACTGAGTTAAATCAAATGTTCCAATATTAAGAAAATATATCTCTCTAGAGCGAAACTATAAACGCAATTTAAATAAAGGATTTATTAAAATTAAATAAATATTACTCTGTTTTCGGGAAATATTTACACAATAAAGAAAATGGTTGAAACTGTTATAAAGAAATATTTTTTTATTAAAGAGAAGGTGTCTTTATTAATGAGAAAATATTTCTCTTTTTCATGGAAGCTTTTTACCATTTTTAGGAAATTTTTGGGATCACATTTAGAGAAAAGCATTCTCTGGAGCAAAGTCAATATAATTTTTCTCTAAATATGACGCCTTTTTTCTCATATTCTGAGAAACTATTTTCTGAGTGTGGGTGTCATTTCTGAGAAAATTCGTTTAGCATTGGGGTATTTGACCGATTTAGGCAGCAAAAATTATTTCATTCAGAAAGTAGTTTTTATTCAAGTCGGTTATTTGATTTTAACCATTTGGGACATATTCAATACTATTTAACATTGCAAAAAAATTTTTTATCAAATCTGTGTTTAACAGAATTAACTTTTGGCAACCCCTATGTTCATCCTGAAATGTAATTACAACCGCAGATCGTTTCCAAAAATCTAGGAATTGGAATAACATCCTGGCATCCTCAATTAGGGCAGTAGGAAAATTTATATTCAAAGCGATTTCGAAGAAATTTTTAATATAAAGATTTACGGGGACGAAAAATCGATATACTAGGTCCCATTACTCAAAAAAATTTCATTTGAGTTTTCACGCAAATAATTTGTTTTACTTTGACCGCTTTAGGGGACTTAAATTATTTTATTCAGTAAAATTTTTCTATGATATAACAGACTCATAATTTTTGCGGATTTACGTACATTTGTTGGCTCTTTGCGTACTTTTAAACTCAGAGGTGAAAATGTTGTTCGAAAAATTCCTGATTACAGTTAAAAAAACTAATTGTTTTATCGATATACAATCAAAACGAAAAAAAAAATTATATACATGGGTTTTGGCGGGGAGTACCTAAGCTCGGCCGCCTAGGTTCTTTAGATGAATTATAGATAAAAGAATTGCAATTAGACGAGTTGTTTTAGATAAACTTTCGCAGACAATTCCATACATATATATTTATTTCTCCCTTCTTCTGAAATAAACACATTGCAAAAAGTAAATAAAACTTTAAAAACAACTAATTGTCTAAAAACCAGGTTGATTTTTTAAAATTTTTCAAATTTATCCAATTCTAAAAAACATTGCACTATTGTTATTTTAATTAAGGCAAGCGGCTTAGAATTTATATGAAAATTATTTTTATTTTATATTTCAATTGTATAGTCTTTCGAGAATATACGAGTACTGTTAAATTTTTGTTAGGATACTGATATTATTTCCGCTTCTACAGCCTTGTTGGCACGAATCGAGTGCATAGTGTTTCTTCTACACTCACTGTCTTTACACTCATTTATCACAAAACTACTTTTTTCGGCAATGTGTTGTAGAAAAAACAAAAACTTCAGCGGAATCATCTGAAATTTTAATATGTTATTCACAACAACAGTGGCTATCGCTGAAACTAGAACCTAAATTTTATTTTAAAAACATCGTATATTTTCAACTTAATAGCCCTTAAGAAAAGCATCATTCTGCAAATTGTCCATATTTTTTTTCCAGCATCGGCCATAATAGAAGAGTCAAAAACTACAACACGCTCCAAGCCCCTTTCTTTGAAAGGGTCTCATTGAGCGCCATTTTGAACATATTCGATAATTTTTCAAATTAAAAAAAAGTTTTTTTTATGTGGAATGGGTGTAACAATATACCTTAAAAGTTTAAATATTAAACAACGATCTTTTAGAAAAAATCCTAAAAATACCTCCAATTTTCGAGCGTTAGACCACCGGCCTGCCCTAAGTGCAACGAAAAAGCATAGCCTTTTTATTAAAAAAAATTATAGCAACTTGAAATTTGTATTTCTGGTTGTATGACTACACGCAGAGAAAAAACATAGTTGCAACAACCATGTTTTATGAGGGTCATAGTATGATTCGGATTATGATTGTTGCTAACATGTTCTTAAACATATAATACTTTCTTTGATCATGATAAAATGATTACAACAACCATATTTAGAAAAGGAACTTTTTTGTAGGAACCAAAATGTTATTGAAACAATCATTATTCTCTTATTGGGTCAAAAATAGAATGATTGCAACAATTATATTATGAATTTCTTTTTAGGATCCAGAATATTATTGAATATTATTTATTTTCATGCACTCCAATTTCCACAGCTATTAATTAAGATATCTCCAAAGGTTTGCCATTGACTAGGCTGAACAGAAATATTAATATTCAATTGAAAAATCTTTATGATTACATCATTTTCTGTCCGAGCTGGGGTTTGAACCGCGGCTTTTTCGCTTATGAGCCACGCACACTACCAGTAAGCCACAGCCGCTACTACCGCTCGCTTGACTAATGCCATTCATAAACATGGTACATTAAGTGCATTGTCACAAAAATAGCAATATTTGTGATAAACAAAATATGGTCAGAATTGCGAAATATGTCTACGGTAAAAAGAAACATGTTTGCTACAATTAAAGCCGAAAATGTTACTTTTCTGCGTGCTGTTTTTAGGATCAGGCGATTTAAAACAAAACACAATAATTGAACAGTTGACAAACGAAACGGCACATAGCCAGGAATCGATTAAACTTATTGTGTCTGAATGAAATGAAAGTTTTTCCTGCAAACTTTTCAGACACGATAAATTCTTTCGATTTTTGGTTATGTTCTGCTTCGTTTGCCAACAAGCAAAGAATAGTTCAGACAAACATTCAAAATTCTAATATGTTTGTCTCTATAATAATGTTCACATTTATCATGATTGACAGAACTACAACATTTTTGTTGCAACTAATAGTTGAGGCAATCATAGTATGTTGACGATTTAAACTATGTTATGATTTCAACAATAATGTTATTTTTGGTACCACCATTAGTAAATAATGACTTTATTAATGCAAACATTTGTGTTTGCAAAAACGGAGACGATATCATTTATCTGAGTTACGATCTCCCATTTACACTGCCAAATTTGAAGATCATGAAATAATTGCATTTTTCATTGTTGTGTTTATTAATTGTGTTTGGCAGAGTTTCATTGTCACATAGTTTTTGCAAAATTTTTTCGCTGAAACGAGCCCCCATATCAGCAATTATATCCTCCAGTAAGGGTACACATATGCAGATTCGAAATTAGTCTTCTGGTGTTAAAGCGCTGACAGTACTACTTCAACTTGTCTTCCAGCAATACGAGTCGTATTAGTTTGCATATCTAACTTCTCGTACTTCTCCAAATTGTCGCCTGAGAAATTAAGTGTCGTGGCATTTTATCGGTTTTGAGTTAGGATCGGTTTCTTATGTTTTGCGGATTTCTCTTTCGTTTGGTGTAGTCAGTTTTCCGATATCTGGAGTTGTTTGCGAGATTCAGAGGCATTTTATTGTCGTATTTTGCAACTTATTATCAAATTCAGAAATTTAGTTTCGTATGTAGTAGCAAAACTTTACATACGACATGCTTTTATACAATATATAGAAAAAAGTTATTTAGTTTTTAAATGTCGTATGCTTTTTTTATGTTAATATATGTACTTTATTTGTCTTTACTTTGCAAGATATAACAGTTTTCTTCTAAAGCATGGCTTTGTTTTCGTTAAAAATGCGTTTATAGTTACAAGTCTCATAACTCATTTTGCTTTTAAACAAAACTATTTATTAAATAGTACAAATATTTCCAGAGCCGGAGCATTCAGATATATGGAAATCAGAAATTCGCCCTCTTTGATTAACAAGTCAATACATTTTTTTACGATGCACTGAGTAAAAACAATAGTAAAATCATCTAAGTCAGTTTAAGTAGATAGAATTCTATGGAAATTATAAACTTATTGTTATTCAGCCAAGTAATTTAATGCTAAATATATTACAATGTACTAGTTATTGTCCCCCGAAAATCGGGTGGTCTGGATATGAGCTTTAGAAATCTTATTAATGGTTTTATGACTGCTTTGAATAAAATCCTTTTATATACTCCTTTTGTGAGTCTGGAGCGTGGTTTCTGTTCAACAATCTAATTTTAGTAACTTTTCATGAATTAATACAAAATCATCCTCATATTACAATTTCACAGTAATAACACTTTAACCCATTGTTATTCATTTGACGTACGATTCACCTTAATTTTGTCCACTCGTGAATATAAAAAACATGAGTGCTATTTTATTAAAAGCTCATAGCGATCAAATGTTTTTAATCATTCTTGAATATTTTTTTGCCTTAAGATTGAGCTCCTTAAATAAACTAAGTTGAACAATACTTTGTATCTCTGTACCAACTGTATGAATAATGTATCTCTGTTTTTCACTCAACTAATTTCTCTCTTTACGATGTTCCATAAAGATGTTTACGTTTTCGACAAAGAAGTGCATGATTCACTGAATCAAACGCTTTGGAGAAATCAAGCAAACATAGCGACGTAACTAAACTCTTATCATATGAGCACCGTATATCATCCAGTACTTTTACTGTAGATGTTGAGCAGCTGTTGCCAGCACGAAATCCAGATTGAAGTGAAGAGAGGAGATTATAAGTCGTTAAAAATGCCGACATTTGTTCAGCTATAAGAGCTTTACAGACTTTAGAAAGAGACGACAAAATGCTTATGGACTGGAAGTCCTTGGGCTCAGAAGCAGTGCTTTTTTTTGCCACAGGCGTTACAGTTGCAACTTTCCAGGAGTCAGGAAATGTAGAAGTAGTGAGGTAGTGGTTAACAATATGTGCAAGAGGGCTATGAATTTGACCAAGAATAATTTTTACAAATTTTACATATATTCCATCTTCACCATCCGAATTTGATTTAACACTCATTATGGCCTTTGCTACATCAATCTAAATACACAAGTAAATTGAAAAGTTTGTGTAGCAGGAGGACTTGAAAATGCGTAAGAATCATTTTGAAGATTTGAATAAGTAGAAAGAAAAAATCATTGAGTTCATCAGGATCAATATGACATTCAGAGGTTTTCTTATCACATATAACAAGCTTCTTCAAGTTATTCCTCAAAACCTTAGATGGGAGGGATGTCCTTTAAGAATTTCTCATTATCAAAACAGCAGCATTCCTTGCACGCCTATAGTTTTCAAATTTATCTGGCGTAGAGTTTTTTC
The DNA here is from genome assembly GCA_963920525.1 of Dichetophora obliterata. Lineage (NCBI taxonomy): Eukaryota > Metazoa > Arthropoda > Insecta > Diptera > Sciomyzidae > Dichetophora > Dichetophora obliterata. Next base: position 43,475,492 of record OY986435.1, on the reverse strand, counting down.
TCCATTTATTATGCAACTTATTTCGCTTTTTTAAAGCATGCTCAACATGGCTCGTAAACCATGGACAGGACACATTTTTGATGGTGACGGTTTTAATAGGAACATGCTTATGAAAAAGGGTATTGACAGAGTTTGAGAAAATCGTCAACTTCTCTTCAACTGTTGGACTGAACTAAACCTGATTCCAGGCAATAAAAGATACATCCTGAAAAAGAGCTGCAGAGTCAATGGACTTAAAGTCATAGTACGAAAACTCATTTGATATTATAGAACGTGACAAAGATATGTAAAGTGTACAAAAATATAAGATCACGATTGGATACATGATATATGTCACACATTTTGGCCCCCCTCCCCATATACTATATATATATCCCACCCAACGTATATTCACACATATTAAATACAAAAATGCTGATAGTAGGGTATCCGTAAGAGATATCGAAAATTGTCTGGAGTGTTTAAATATTTGAATAAACAGACTCTTTTCATTTAAATATTTAAAGTATTTATTAACAAAAGACTTAAAACTTCAAAAATTTTCTTGATAAAATGTTACCAAAGTAAAATATAAAAAAAGAAATTAAAAAAAAAAACCATAAAGGATTGGATAAATTATTCGCTTTGAAAGTCACGCTTTCTACTTCGCTTTCAGGAGTGTTCGTGTCTTAAGTCTATTTGCCGTTTTTTCAACTTTAAACGCTCATATCTGCTAAACGGTATCACCTATCAAAATTCTAACAATTTTGTGTAGACCTTGAACTCAAGATCTTTCTTATGATATATCAAGTTTTTCTGAAGCGTTTGTAGATTTGCTGGAATAAGGGAACCCTTACAATAATAAATATATATACAAGCAATGCATTGCTTTGAAAGCACATGCTTCGAATAACATGTAAGACTTAGGTGTTTCAATGAAGAATTTGGGAGGCTGAAAACTGCCAAAGCTACTTATAAATTATGCCTAGTTTTTTTGCTAAGTTAACATAAGTTTTTTCTCGGTGTAATGTTAAACTGAAAATAATTGAGAAGGTGACCGATGATTTTATGTCATATCTCAACTATCTAATCAACTATCTTTTAAACAGGCCCCATTTTCGAAGTGCAAATTGAAAAAGTACGAGAAAAATAAATCCAACATTTTGTATAAAGATTCTGCGAATTTTATATATAAAATAGCAAATTTGGATAAAAAAATAAATGCTCGTTTTAGAAGAGATATATAAAATATAGTAAATACAGGATTAGTGGTAGCTTCCTAAAACAAAGTCTTAAAAATTCTCACGATTAAAAAGAATGTTACCTTTTTTGAATTACGCAGATAAATTATTTTTTCAATACGGTTTGAAATTATTATTATGTTATATTATCATTTTCAATATTTCTGTTTATTATTAAATACATAATGATAACGTATTTTGAGATGATATAAAAATGTTGAAAAAATTAAATATTAACCCTCATCGGTCCCTCGAGAACTACATCAAATCGGTCATATTGTATGCGCGCGCATACACATATATTTTTAAGTGTAAAAAAGCTAAAAAAAATTAACAACCATTTATGTTTTGTGATTTTTTAGGTTTATCACATTATTTACTATCATATTAATACATTTGAACTTCATAAAGGTAGATTTAGAATGAAATTAATTAGAATATTACATATATTAGAAAAAAAAAAATTGAATTTTTAACTTTTGTCAATTATTTGTACATTTTTCGCATTCATTGAAATTATGTTCAGCACAAATAAAATTTCTACACTTTTCACAGCGTGTAGCAAAAAGATTTTTGTTATTTTTATATGTTCAGATGTAGCATCGGCCTCGTTTTGATGTACTTGGTAAATGGCGAATCTCCCAAATTCTTTGAATAACACTGAAAGCATCATTACTTTGAGGTTGCTTTTTACGTTTAGTGATCTGTTTTTCAACGAGATTCAATCCAAGCTCCTCGATAAAAAGGCGACGACGAATATTATGGTTCGTTTTAGAATTTTCCCAATTCGTTAACAATGCAATGAACGTCACGAATGCATTCAACGCACTAACATCAAGCATGTTACAAAATACTGCCATTGGCCACTGATTGACTTTTCGTTTGCATGTGTACGTAGCCACCATTTGATCCATATTATCAACTCCACTCTTGGTTTTTTTGTAGTCTTCAATGATGTTAGGTTTCTTCGTTTCACTATTCTCATTTATGCTGACAACATTGTGGTATGTACTGAGCAATGTCACGAATCGGTACCAGCGAGGAACATATGACAACATAACTGCTTGCAATTTATGTTCATATACAACTTCTGTATGATAAATTGGCTTTTGACGCATGTCGAGTAGAAATGACGGAATTTCAGTCCTATTTTTCCTTATAGTTCCCAAAAAATTCATGCGATTCTTATGTAAATCTTCTGTCAATTCATACGAAGTGAAAAAGTTGTCACACGTTACATTTCTGTCAGAAAGTCCTTGCACCAAATCCAAAACAACATGCCGTCCGAGATTACGTTCAGGAGTGGCATTACGATTCCGACCAACATAAATTTATGTATTGTATGCATACCAGCTTTTTGAGTGGCATAGCAGCCAAATTTTGATGCCATATTTCGCCGGCTTGGATGGAATATACTTACGAAACGGACATCGCCCACGATACGGAACTAACTGTTCATCTACGGTAATGTTCATACAACTTTCAAATTATGATTCCATTTATCGTATACATTTCGAATTGGTGCCAATTTGTCACGTACAGAAGTACTTGTAGATGCAGTGTTGGCCACACGTTGTTCGCGGTCATCAAATCGAATGCAACCATGGATACACTTGAACATTTTCAAAGACATTGTTGCTCTAAATATTGGCCGACCAGTTTCGTCGTTCCACAGTTTAGTGACACATTCACCGTATGACCGATACACACCAGAAAGCAGCAACAATTCAAAGTATGCGTGCAGAGTATCCAAATCAATGTTTTCCCAATCGTCTTTGTACTTTCGCACACCATATGAATTCGCCATGTTCAAAATAATATTCTCAACCGGTTCAAGGAACATGTGAAATGCAGACGAAACCTTAACTATAGTAGCAGCTGCTAATGCTTTTGGACCTGAATTATAACAAAAAGGAAACATATAATCAACATGAACCCATAACAAAGAGGGTAGGTTTTTACCTGAAGTGAAATTTTCTGCTCGTCGAAATGAATTTCTTCGATTTATTTCAAATGGTTGCGATGAATATTCAATTTTATTATTTTTTGAAAAATATTTATTTTCAGGATTTGCTGCATTTTCTTCTGCTAAATTTTGCTCAAGTGGCTCAATGTTGTCTTCATCCGAATGCACGCTTACTTCACTTTCATCATTCTCCTCGTCTGATAATGCAAAATCATCGTCACTATTGCACAAAGATTCGCTTTCCAAATCAAAATCCTATTCTAGTTCATCTCGCTGCCTTCTTTCACGTAAAACTCTATCCATTTTTTATCAAATACTTCGAAACACAACCAAAATTCAAATAAATGCGCAAACAAACTTCACTTATGTGTGTTCCAGTACAAACTGAATTTCATAAAACGAAAAAATAAGAGCGTGCTATAAATCCACACACAAAAATAAGCGGCAATTCCAGGTACCTGCTTATGTGCACAGGGACCGATTCGTAACTATAACTGCAAAGGCAAACACAGTAAGGGTACAAATTAAAAAAACAGGTTATTTTGGTTGTTCAGGCAAAATAATTCTACTTTGCGAAATACAAGGTCATTCCGCTGAACCGTTTTTATTTTATTCAAGGTTAAAGATCAAAATTGTATGCGTGCAAATACAGGGGACCGATGAGGGCTAAAGATGTTTAAATTACTGGGTGTTTTTTTCTCTTAATTGAAATTTTTCTTGTCACCGCAATATTGGTAGTTTCGTTTCAATTAAGCAATTTACAAATATGAGTATTCGGTTTTGTAAGTGAAATTCTATTACAAATCAGAATATCGTCACGCAACCCATCCACATCGATATATTTGCATATATTGCTATTTTTGACTATCGAATATTATAATATCGAATATTTTAAACGAAAATTGCGAACTTAAGCCACTCTGAACTGTATAACGCGATCGAACATTATTTCTTTCTCTCGAAGCTTGCATCAGGCAAGACACGCTTATTCTGCATCCAAAAATTACAACAAGATCATTAAGAATAAAATCAATTAAATTTCTTTAAATTGAATAGTGAAGTTAAATAAAATTTATTACATTAATTTTGGGCCTAACAGGAAAAGCGCAAAATAATATTAATAATAAAACGTTAAAAGCAGTTAACAGAATAATCAATTTCATCCAAAGGTAACTAAATTAATTTTAATAACTTTAAAGTGATTATTTTAATAATAAATAAAAAAATAACACTTGCTTAGGCATTCGATCAGCAACATTCATTTTTGATAGCATGGTGGTCACGTAGTTGATCTGGCCACCTTGCACCCAACTACATGCTAAACCAAGAAACTCAAATTTCTCTATTACTGCACTACCGAAGATTTGCAGCCGATCACGCATTATTCAGTTCTTCAGCGCAGTTCAGTCCTCAGTCATTATTTGCTAACACACGACACTGACGAAAAATCCGGCTTTAATGTGCTTAAAACTAGGAAAAAAAACTATTAAGTTTGCTTAAAAGTGTTTAAAACAAGTAAATTCTTCTTAAAACTATTTAATGCTCTTAGATATGCTTCAAACTATGAAAACTATTAGATTAAAAGTTAAAGTTTAGTTAAGTAAAGTAATAATTAAATTCAGTATTAAATACAAAAATTAAAATACCTATTAAAAGAAGAAAAAGAAAAAAAATAAAAAAGCATGGTACAGTAGTAAAATATATTAAAGTAATTTAAGCATATAGACATTTTCTAATAGTGATAAATTAAAATTGTTGCTACGTCTCATCCACAACAACAACAATTCCTGCATCAGGCCTGCTGCATCGGATTTCGTAAGAGAAAAAAAATCAAACAAAAATGTAAGTTTACAATTTTAATAATTTATCACGTTATTGTGCATAGAAATACATACATATATACATATTTGGTATACATATATATACCTATATATATATACCTATATATACCTATATATATATATACATATATATATATATATATATATACATGTGTGTGTAATACATACATAACACACATATCATATACCATATATAGCTAAATTTAAATTACCTAAATATACTGACAGGTACACACATTTACGAAATGTGAATCAATTATTCACATAGATAAAAGTCTCAGAAGCTCTACTATAATTATAGCTAAACAAGAATAATTTTTCTCTTTTTTTCTAATTTTCGTTAATACTATTAACCAAAAAAAAAAAGAACAATAAAAATAAACACATAAAATATCGCAAATTTGTAAAACCAATGTACCTTAAGTAGTTATTAAAAGTGAAAGAAGATAGTTAAAACAAACAAAAATAAATTTATTACAGATATGTGTATAATAACAACATATAAACTAAAGCATTTAACTAAAATAACATAAACAAACTAGTATTCGCTATAAGCTATATATTAAAAATTTAATTATTTACCCAACAACAACTAGCAGATTAATGTAACAACATATGTTCCATTTTCATTCATTCCTAAGAAATGTTTGCTCACCGCCATTAACTCTATCAAGGGTTGTCATCTGTTCCAGTTGCTTCTTCATTTATTTCAATATTCATTAGTGTTCGATTATTTGTCGAAATGCACGAAAGGCAACCCTTGATAGAGTTAATGGCGGTGATCTAAAATGGCCTACTGCTTTGAAGTGTCATATGATTAGCAGCCATACAATTCATGAGAATGAATTAGAGGATCTGTACATACATATGCTAGTTTAAACAGTGAGTTGATCACAGCTTAATCACTCAAAGACTACTGAAGAGGAATATGTAGCGATTTCCGAAACAGACTGTCTAGTCAGCTAAGTGATTGACTCTATACAGAGTTGTTGTTGTTGTTGTTGTTGCCTTCTTGAAAACTCACTTGATCTAAAGCTCACTATCTTAATTTATGTAATTATTCAATAGATCATAAAAACTAATTAACTTAACTATGGCAGAGCACGGCCAAATAAGTTTAATTAATGTCAAATTAATTAAATAATTTAATAATTGATCGATTTTTCGGTCAAAGTCATGTGTAATTGAACATTTGGTTGTGAAAATAGCCACCTTTCAGTTAGAACACTAGCTTCTGGCGAAGCAAAAACTCGTTTCATTTCTATGGTGCATTTCGACAAATAATCGAACACTAATATGAATATTGAAATAAATGAAGAAGCAACTGGAACAGATGGCAACCCTTGATAGAGTTAATGACGGTGATCCAAAATAGCCTACTGCTTTGAAGTGTCATAAGATTAGCAGCCATACAATTCATGAGAATGAATTAGAGGATCTGTACATACATATGCTAGTTTAAACAGTGAGTTGATCAGAGCTTAATCATTCAAAGACTACTGAAGAGGAATATGTAGCGATTTCCGAAACAGACTGTCTAGTCAGCTAAGTGATTGACTCTATACAGAGTTGTTGTTGTTGTTGTTGCCTTCTTGAAAACTCATTATATTTTTGTTTTTTGATTAGTTTTAAAAAACTTTCTGTCGTATGTTTCCAGGTTAGTTTAAAAAAGTGTGAAACCACAGATAATATAATAGAAATATGTGCCACCGCCATACAAGCAAGTGGCACAGTAAAATTTTGAATGCGGATTTATCATAAATCCACATAAAAGCTTTATGAGAGTCAGCGAGCGAACGATTTAAAGCTTTTAAGAGCGAGAGAATAATTAAGCGACAATGTGAGCAAATGTGAACATTATATTGAAAAGCAATAGAAATGATATGTAAAGATTTCATGCACGAAACATCTCAATAAAAAATGTAGCTGCCAACAAAATGTAGCAGAATTTCATTAGGTTTTACTTAAAAAATGTAGGCAATTTTTTTACTAAACTACCCTACGAACAATTATATAATTTAAAGTTATTATATTTTTTTGCATTATCTCTTATCTTTTTGTTATATAATTTAAAGAAAATAATATCATAAAGATGACATGATCTAGGTATATTTTGTGTGTTGACTTGGCTTTTTTTGCCGTTTTGCCTCATGATATTTTTAGTGTTATATTATTGTAAGGACGATTCCATCAGTTGAAGCTTAGCCGCGAATAATGTTGTAAGCAATATTTTTAAGTTGTTTTTTCCGGAAAAATTTTTTATTTAGCTACTTTTATATATTTTTATTATATTATATTATTGCAAATACATGCTTCACTATATGAAAACTACTCAGAAATGCAATTTTCAATTGTTCGTATTTATACAACAAAAATATTTTTTGAGTCATTTTTTGAGTAAAAATTCAGTATTTTGGACCGTTTTTGAAAAAAAAAAAAATTAAAGAATATATTCAATGACCTAACGCTACAGTTGAAACTATTTTTGTAAAGTGCTTTTATTAAAATTTTCATCAAAAAAATTTTAATTAAACATATTTAAAAATAGCGGATATATTTGCACCGAAAGTCAAAGTTTTGATTTTCATGTCGTTTTTTCTCATTCTTGGGGAACGATGTTTTATAAAAAAGTCGTTGTACCAAAAATTTCTGAAATTTTTAATATATGTGAATGTGTTTGATATTAAAATAACTGAAATTTTTTAAATTTGATTTGCGAAAAATTTCAAGAGAGATTTTCAATATCAAAATTTACGTAAGTAAAAATGGGTGGAATGAGCGTGATCAAAACTAAGTATGTCACAGTCTAATCTAGGTTGCACACAATATGTGTACTTAAATTTAGCGAAGTCCGTTAAGCCATTTAGATTTGTATAAATGTCAATTAAACAAACAAAAAAGAAAATACGTTTTATTAATATAGATTTTGTGTTAAATGGTATGAGTATTATAGAACGAATGCAATTCGAAAAGAATTGAAGAATTTTCAAAGATTTTTCGATTTTTTTAAGTTTTGAAAAATATCTTCCTAGTTATGATCCTAAAACTTCAAAAGTATTTTTTCATATTACAAAATTTATACATGTTTGCAAATAAGACGTTTATATCTTTAATTTAAGCTATCATTTGTATTGATCTAACGATTTTTATATACATTTTCTAAATACTACAGTTTTGAAAAAGTTTAAAAAATATGGTCAATACTCAAAATTACCTCCTATACAGGCCAAATATGCGATATCGGATAGCTTTATAATTATATTTCGACTACAATTTACAAGTAGCGTTTCCCTGATAACATGTGATGGGCGTTGGGCAAGGGGCGTGGCACCTCCTATACCACCCAAATTTTCGATATCGAATTGCTTTGGAGTTATAGGCCGCATAGCCTCGAAATTCGGTATTCGACTACAATTTACACGTTTCACTGATAACATGTTATGGGCATTTGGCAACGGGGGCGTGGCAGCAACGCACAGTGTTTCAGCTAGTTATTTATACCAGCGCGAAGATTTCGTTGTTTTGTTTTGATTTATTTTTGACGTATCTTTGTTGACGTTATTTCTGTTATTTTACTCATTTCAAAGAGTTTATAGTGTTGCAAATCCTATTATAACGTAAAATTGCGGTAAAAGGATTTTTAAAATTAGCTAAAATCGCTAAGACCATTGTTTTTAAATAAAATCTTTAGTTAAATGTATGATAATTGGGTTTTTAAAGTCTGAAGAATTTGTTTAGTACGAACTCACCACGTCGTCTTTGATGCAGGTAATTTTGATTTTTTTTACTAAAACCGAAATACGTAAATATCTAACCTGCTTTAATCATACTTTTTACTTTAATGTTTTCGTTGAAATATTTTTTTTAACAACAAAGTAAAAATAAAACCAAAATATATATCAAAGTCATATTTTTGCGCACTTTAATGTGGGGGATATGTTAAATAAACGGTATATTTTAAACTCTTTCACAAATGTAGTATTTAGAAAATGTCTAAAAAAATCGTACAAATAATCGTATCGATAAAAGCTTAAGTAAAAGGTTGTCTCATTTTTAAATATGTATAACACTTGTAAAATAAATTAATGCTTTTGGAGTTATAGGATCATAACTGGGGAAATATTTCTCAAAACTTAAAAAAGTCGAAAAATTCTTCTAAAAAAAATTTTAACCAACCTGGAAAAGTCTTAATGATTTTTATTATCTAGAAAAAATACTCAATCGAACTAAAAATGTCGTTTTCGTCGCGCAAAATTTTTTTTGAAATTGTTTACCGCTGTTATTTATTTGATATTCACTTTTAAATAAAAAATACAATCAATAAAAAATTTTGTTATTCACTACTATTTTATGAATAAAGTGTTCGCTATTAATTTTTTATTCATTAAATATTTTTAATTTATTATTAATTTTTTATTCATTGTTAATTTTTTATTCATTATAAATTTCGTATTAATTTCTAATTTCTCATTCACTTTGGAATAATAAATAAAATGAAAAAAACCTTGTTATACACTTTTGAGTAATGAACCAATTTAATAATAAATAAAAAATTAATAATGACTATAAAATTAATAATGAATAACACATGAATAGGTAATGAATCAAAAAATAATAGTGTATAAAAAATTAATTATTTAAAAATTCGAAATTATTTTTGAATTGCATTCTTTATAAATAGCATTCATATGAATAAAAAAACAATTAATTATTCTGAATAACGAAAAAAATAATTGAAATTAATTACTAATCAATTTTTTTGAAATTCAATGCGAATAAAAAATATTATTTATAAACAATTTTGAATTCATTGGATGGATTTGTATGTCGTTATTCAGTTTTCCTTAAGACTCTGAATGTATATGCAGATTTTACTGCTCTGGCTGATTCAATCAAAAATAGTCAATATTAATAGCAAGCAGTGAATACGAAAATCTGCTTCGCACAAAATAAGGAAATCATCATGAAAATAATGCAAACAAACAAAAACATTTGTTGCTGTCAAGCAGAGATCACAATTGCTTGGTTCCAACAACAACAACAACGGAAAAAAACAATTACAACATTAAATTTCACGATTCTCGCTAGCTATGAGAAACCATGCAGTGGTGATCTATGCTGTGAAGCATTGTGGAGTGAAGAGTGAAAGAGCATTGCAGAGAGAATGTGCATGCAAGGATTGGAAACTTTTCTCTCAAGAAAGCTTTTTCATCGCGCTCACAAAATACGTAAGTATTGATCTGAAAAATATTTGTTACTTTTTAATGCTCTACGTGGTACATCTTTATACTATATAATCTTTGGTGAAACTGCTACATACGACAAACCAATTCTAACCAAATATCACATTATGTCCTTATCAAAGTAATGTACGATCTCTCAATTTCAAAATTTTATAGTCAAATCCGAAGTGCATGTCCTGTTTGAAATTTAAGAAAATCTGTCTGCTATAAACAAAGTTATTAGCCCTCCAACTTTGAGCTTAATTTACTGAAAACTGTCGAAAGTCACATACGACACTTAATTTCTCAGGCGAAGAAATATTGTCTTAAAATATGGTTCTGCGTTTTCTCTTTTTTTTTTATTAACCATTGAGTTAAGAGTTAAAACTGAACTTTTTGCTGCATTTTTATACAGATTTGTTTTTTGCAAGATCCCACTCGAATGCTGCTCACAACAAATCTGAAAGTACGCATACAGACACATTACAGTTGGTTCTATTTAAAAGCGATGATGCTTTGTTTAAAGCTTCTGTATCCTTTCATTGTGAAATATTCTCTTATGAACTTATAGTTTCACTCTAGTTTATTTTAAATTTGAATACAGATTTGTGTCTTTCAACCCACCTGGTTTCACAAATGCTTTTAAGCTTTTGGTTGTTGGAAAAATGTTACATTATGTTACTTTGCTTTAAGGATAAGTTAAAAAATTGCACTCTTGCTTTCAGGATCACCACAGAATTTTAAATTGATTTAGTATTCGAACTTTTTAAAATTGATAAATTGAGAACATGGTTATGACATGAAAAATATGTGGCGTTCTTTAGTGTTCTTTGAAGAGTTGCAGTAGTAAAAACAAAGTAGTCCTTTTTGCAAAGTAGAAATCTTTTTTTTTTGCAAAGTCATTGGAAAAAATCGAAACAATCAAATTTAGAATTATGAAATGCAGTACTAATGTATACAAAAATTACATTAACCTGTAGATAAATACAATTATTGTCATCTGATAAATTATTATAAATAGTTTTTGGGGGGAGGGGTAATTACATCCTTTACCCCCATAGATCCGCGCTTGCAGCAAGAAGTAGCATAATACAAAAAAACAGCAAAAAAAAAATGGTAGCTTAAAAGAATTCGTTACTGCAACTTTTATGCTTTTTGCAGGTAACAAAACTGTTGCCTGCATTAAATTGGCTTAAACGAAAAATTCACATTTTATTTACACCATCGAACTGAACGGAAACGCAATTGACACGTCGAATAATCAGCCATTTCAAAGTGCAGCAAAAGCGCTCAAAAGTTGGTAACATTGTGCCAAAGTGCAGGAATTTAATGTTGAATGGAATGAAAATTAAAGCAACATTGGTAGAGGAAATTATCGGCGATCGAATATATTTAATCTTTAATATTGAAAAGAATATCTATCTTTTGGTCTAAGCCATTTTATAGAAAAGAATACACCTACGCCATAAGTGCACTGAGAAAAAAGTTTAATTCTCTCAACCAAGATGTGGTTATAGTTAAGATTGGCATACTTGCTTATGGCGAAGTAAATATTTGGTTATAAAAAAAAACTATTTATTTGAGTCTTCTAAATGAGACAAATGTTTATTTGGTTATAGTTACAAACACACTATCTCGAGTTTACAAAATGCTTCGTGAAATGAAAAAAATTCTATGTAATTAATTGTAACCATTGATAATTTTACAAAGTTAAAAAATGGAGCTTACGGTCAAGTAGTTTATGAAAGAAGGTAACAACAACAATAACAACTTTGCAAAAAGTCAATCACATAGCAGACTTGACAGCCTGTGCAGAGACTATAAATATATACAGACCTTGCATGTGAAAGGTCCGGTACGGAATGAAAAATTTTTACGTACAAGCAGAGAGTATGTATACTGATTGTTTAATCTGTATTCTATCTCTGTTATCTCTGTTTGTCAATGTGCATTTTTTTATGATTTTTCCCACTGGGTTCATCCATTTCTAAAAATATTCTACACACATGACAACACTAACTTCAAATTGGTTCTTCTGCAAGGAATATGCCCTTAAACAATTCCAAAATTAATTTTTTAACACTATTATTTGAGTATATAAAAACGTGTTACACATCACCCCACTTTACCCTATATATTTACAAAATTTTCTTTAACCCTTTGAGGACCATAAGCCTTTGGGGAATTTTCTTTTAGAATCTTGGCATTAACAACGCTAATTGAGATCCAACTAAGGCAAAAATACAAAAAAAAAAGTATTGTCCGTTATGTAGTTTTTTTATGGGACATTGTCCCTATGGTCCTTAAGGGAGTCAAAAATCTTGTTTTTATGTTACATTGGTTTTAGTGTTTTTTTCAAAGATATTTACATTTTTCTTGTAAAATTGTACTCTTAATAACTAATTATGTCTGATTATGGTAGTCTGTAAAACAATTACGATTATTTGTGCAACACAGATGCACCTTACATGCATTACAATAGTTGTTGGTGCGATTTTCAACCTTTTGTTTAGAGCAATGGACACATCTCTTTCTTATGTCGCCTTTGAGCATGGAGTGCAATATATCCAACCTCTTGTCAGCAGCAGTTTTAGATTTCTGAAATATTCGATTTCCTCTCGTTCGCATAGAATAGTCACCGATCAAGTTTTTTGCAACCAATCGTCTGTAGTCAAGAGAGTTCAGCTGCGATCCTTCCACAAGATTTTTTGCTTTACATTCGGTATAAATTACAAAGGCATTGTTCCCGCTTATACCAAACATATCAAAAAACAACCGAAGATAGTATTTAATTTATTTATTTATTTAGATTTACGGTCTAGTTCATAGAAAGACTTGCGTTGATCCATTAAATCTACCCCTCCTATATTTTTATTGTAGTGTGTAATGGCTTTTGGGCATGTTACGCTTATTTTCTCAGCACTACCGGCGATGCGACGTTTTACAATATCCGTCTCCAAAGGCGAAAGGAAATTTGTAAGGAGAGTTACCCCTCTGTTATCCATCCACTTTATGAATGATATGCCTTGAAAACTTTGTATGTAAATATCACCTCTTTTCATATACTTATCGGCTGGCACACATTTTGGAATTTGTTTTCGGTTGCTTCGAACTGTTCCGCAACACTTAATTTGGCGTTTTTTCAATTCGTACTGCAGCAATGGTGAGTTGAAAAAGTTGTCAATATATATTTTGGAGCCCAAGCCTTTGATCTTTTCAGTCAACTGAAGTACAATTGATTTACCTAGGCCATATTGAGTTCCAGACTCTTTTTTACCAGAATACAGATCAAATTCAAATAAATAACCAGTAGCTGAGTCACATCTACACCACATCTTAAATCCCCATTTTATTGGTTTATTTTTTATGTACTGTTTCATAGCATTATGACCTTTAAATTTAACCATATGTTCATCAATTGATTGTTTGTATGTGTTCTTCATTGCGCATTGAAATGCTTCATTGAAATGCTCTATGAGAGGTCTGACCTTATAGGCCCGATCAGTCGTATTTGCTTGTTCTTCATTATTGGCGAAGTGCAAATTACGGCGTATTTCTTCAAATCTATTTCCGGTCATGACATTTTTTACAAACGGTACACCCATATCAGAATCTTCTGACCAGTAATCACGAATTGACGGTAAAACATGATATGTCATTACCAGATTTATGCCAAGAAATGCCTGCAAATCATCAGTGGTAAGATCGAAAACACTTCCATTTTGCTCAGCATATCTTAGTGATTCTCGAACTAATAATTTAAGCAAAACACTTAAAAGTTACAACTCAATTTGAAGATTTGAAATGGCGACAGTTTAGTATTGAGATCGTTAACATCGCAAATTTGCACTTTTCCAAATTCATAATCATTATCAGTAAAAATGTTTGGAACGTATAACTTTCTCCATTTGAACTCTACTACACGTTCACCGATCGATATTCTAGGAAGCTCGTCTACTTGTTTTACAGCGTTATCATCGATTTCACAGAATGTTGTACCTGCGTTTACATCTTCTTCAAGGAAAATTTGATCTTCTTGATCCAGCTGTGAACCATCTTCGTCTTCGCTATTATCTTCCATGAGAAATTGAATTATTTCTTCTTCATTCAGGAGAAATTCTCTACGACGCGTTGAAGCCATGTTTCTAAAATTTTAATTGTTATAAACATATTTCAGCCTCTACATTTATCATACATACCGAATTATATCAATCAGTAAATTAAATATCACGAATTAGTTTTATATTAATACTTTCATAAGACACAAAACAACACGACTGCTTCTTAAAAGTTCACCAGATAAACTAATGATTCAAACAGCTACGCCAGCAATTGTTGTTTTCAAGCTTAATCGGGGAAACCCCGTTTTATGGCTTCTAGATTATTGCTACGTTAGTTGAGTGTCACTTATCAGTTTCACTTATACCAGCTGTAAAACATGATTTTCAAACTGCGTAAATACCGTTACAATAACTTTTTTTTACAAAACATTGCTTCCAATCTTAAAAAACTAACATTTTAATTTCGAATGGTTGAAAAAACCAATATTTTTGTTATTCGCTTTTGATTAAGGCAGATTTAATCTTTTGGGACACATGTGTCCCTTGGTCCTCAAAGGGTTAAACACAATTCTTTTTTTGAATAAATTGGTTGTAATTTTTTAACTTAATTTTTTTAGGCGTACTCGTAGGTCCAGACATACGAAAAATCGTGCAGAACGATGATTTTGACAAATTGCTGCAACCAGAAGAAATAAAAGCATGAATTTGTCTAAAGGGCATCCGTCTTCAATAAATTTCTTGGAAAGGCTAGATCCCCAGCCTTTAGGCAATTTATTAAAAATATGTTAGACGCGTTTGAAGAAATACATGTTCATATGTCAACCAAGATTCACTTGGTTAACCAAGTTCACTTGATATGTCAACCAAGAAAGGGGAACGCTTTCACCATGGTAAAATTAGACAAGGTAGTGTTAGGGCGGAGAGCCGGTGACAGATACTGTCAAAACAAAGTTGACATTTCATACAAAATCTGCAACCAATGAGAATGCAATATGAACGCAAAAATTGCCAAAAATACCAAAATGGCTGAGTTTGGCAATTATGGTCACTAAGAAAGAGAACACTTTCAGCCCTAACACTACCTTGTTACCAGACGTGCCTTCCCATGGAATAACTCTACAAAGGAAAAATTTCAAATCAATAATATCGATTTGAGTTGGTGGTTGCATGAGGATGAAATTGTGATGCCAAGATAAAAAATATTAAAAAATTTCTTTATTTAGTATATTATTTTTATTTTTATTTAGTATATTATAGTATTTTATCGCAGCTTATTCTTTTATTTGGCGGATTATTGTAAAATTTTCTAGGCAATTTTTACTAAAATCTTTGATTCGAAATGTTTTCTAAAGAGGTTTTCTTTTTTTTTTTAAATGTAAAAAAATACCCAAAATGAAGGGCAGGCGCTAAAGGGTTAAAATATTTTCAAAAAAATTCCGGAATGACGTTTAATCACTAACCTCACTAAGCATAACAACATTTCACAAGCGCATATTTAAAAATTTTTATTTATTATATTAATAGGCAAACATCAAAAGTTGTCGTACACTTTTTCGATATTATTATAGAAAAAGGGCAATGAAACTTATATCATTCGATGTTTATGTGCAGAATCGTTTTAAATTTTAAATTTATGGCCTCTGACCCGAAATATTGATGTTGAAAGTTTGTATTATTTTTAGTCTCTTTGGTTATCTCAGGGCTAGAAAGAGGTAGAATGGTAAATGAGGTATCAAATGAAAGATCTGGCTGCACAGTATTATTTCATTTTAGATTGGTGACCTTCGACCTGAAGTATGAGCATAAAAAGAGCATTTATCAAATAAAAGCTAAACTGTAACAGATGGAAAAATATAATGTAAGAGGGAGTTTTAGACATTGATAAGGTGTGCAAAAAATACTTCTGACATTTTGCGCCATCTCTTACGGATACCCTACAATAAGCATTTTTTTTTTGTAACATACGCAAATATATTGCGATGGTAAAATCTATCTATATATATAATAATGGATGTATGTATGTGGGTATGTGGGTATGTGGCTATATCACGTATAGACTCCAAAACCGCTAAACCGATCTTTATGAAATTTTCAGGAAAACTAAAGCCGCATCTTGAGAGTATTCCTGTGAGGTTTGGTAACGATTGGACGAGGGGGCGTGGTACCCCCATACAAGCCAAACTTGCGCTATCGATCACAAACCAAAAAAAGGATATATATCAGACGGTTTCAATCGTAAAAAGCTAAGATTTGGTCATTTTGTTTGATGGTTCCTGTCGGTAAGTGTACAAAAAAATGGGCGTGGTTGGAATATAAATACGCCCAGTTTTTCGAAATCATGGCAATTCCGGAGTTCTACACATTTTTATACTGAAACTTGCTGTGTAGGTGCTCCAAGAGGCAGTCACGATACATAAATGCTTTCACGCCCACTTTTATCGCCCACAAATCAATATCTGTGTATACAGAAATGAATCGTGATTTGTTCGGATGCTTAAAACTTGAAAACGACTGGACCAAATTGGATAATTCCTTCTACGGGTTTGTTCGTAACTGCTACGCAAAGGTTTAGGGGAAAAAAGCCACACCCCTTTTATCGCCCACAAATAGCTTTAGAGTTATGGGTCGCACAGCTTAGAAATTCGGTATTCGACCACAATTTATACGTACGTGATAAAACGTGATGAAACGTATACGTTTCAGTGATGAAATTTGATGAGAGTTGGACAAGGGGAGGGACACCTCCCATACAACCCAAATTGGTGATATCGAATAGCTTTGAAGTTATAGGAATTCAGTTTTGGAATTCAGTTTTTGACATCAATTTGCACATGCAGTTTCAATGATTTTATTTTATAGGCTTTGGACAGGAAGGCGTGACATCTCCCTTACAACCCAAATTTGCGATATCGAATTGCTTTGAAGTTATAGGTTGACAGCGTAAAAATTTGGTATTCGACCTAAATTTATACATGCACTTTCATTACTTACATTTTATGGGCGTAGGGCAAAGGGGAGTGGCACTTCCCATACAACACGACTTTGTGCTATCAAATAACTTTGGAGTTATAGGTCGCACAACGCCAGAATTCAGTATTCGACCTCAATGTACACATGCATTTTCATTGATTTAATTTTTTATTCATTGGTTAGAGGGGCGTGGCACCTCTCATTTAACGTAAACTTGCGATATCGAATATCATTGAAGTTATAGGCCGCACAGCGTCAGAATTCAGTATTCGACCTCAATTTATACATGCAGTTTCATTAATTACATTTTATGGGCGTACGACAAGGGGCGTGAAACCTCCTAGTTAATCCAAATTAGAGATATCAAATAGCTTTGGGGTTATAGGTCGCACAGTTTTTGTAATTCAGTATTGGACCTCAATGTGCACATGCAGTTCCATTGATTACATTTTATGAGCGTTGATCAAGGGGGAGTGGCACCTCCCATACAAAGAAAATTTGTGATATCGAAAAGCTTTGGAGTTCAAGGTTGCACAGCATCGAAATTAGTATTCGACCAAAACTTACGCAAGGAGATTTGCTGATAAAATTTTTTAAAGTTTGTCGGAGGGGCGTGACACCTCCAGCTTAACCCAAATTTGTGATATCGAATAGCTTTGGTGTTATAGGTAACTCTGCCTCGGAATTCAGTATTCGACCTCAATTTACACATGCAGTTTCATTGGTAAAATTTTATAGGCGTAGGGAAAAGGGGAGTGGCACCTCCCATACAACCCAAATTTGTGCTATCGAATAGTTTTGGAGTTATATGTCGCACAGTTTTGGAATTCGGTATTCGATCTCCATGTACACATGCAGTTTAATTGATTACATTCTATGAGCTGTGATCAAGAGGGCGTGGCACTTCCTATTCAACCCAAATTAGAGATATCAAATAGCTTTGGGGTTATAGGTCGCACAACGCCGGAATTCAGTATTCGACCTCAATGTACACATGCAGTTCCATTGATTACATTTTGTGAGCGTTGATCAAGGGGGAGTGGCACCTCCCATACAAAGAAAATTTGTGATATCGAATAGCTTTGGAGTTCAAGGTTGCACAGCGTCGAAATTCAGTATTCGACCAAAACTTACGCATGCAGATTTACTGATAAAATTTTTTAGAGTTTGTCGGGGGGGCGTGACACCTCCAGCTTAACCCAAATTTGTGATATCGAATAGCTTGGGAGTTATAGGTAACTCTGCCTCGGAATTCAGTATTCGGCCTCAATTTACACATGCAGTTTCATTGGTAAAATTTTATAGGCGTAGGGAAAAGGGGAGTGGCACCTCCCATACAACCCAAATTTGTGCTATCGAATAGTTTTGGAGTTATATGTCGCACAGTTTTGGAATTCGGTATTCGATCTCCATGTACACATGCAGTTTAATTGATTACATTCTATGAGCTGTGATCAAGAGGGCGTAGCACTTCCTATTCAACCCAAATTTGTTATATCGAATAGCTTTGTGGATATAGGTTGCACAGTCTAGGAATTCAGTATTCGACCTCAATATAGACATGCTGTTTAACTGATAGTATTTTATGGACGTCTGGCAAGGGACAGTGGCAGCAACGTGCCGGGTTTCAGCTAGTTTCTTATAAATAGTAAATTCTTTAAAATTTTCTTTATTTTGGCATCAAAGTTATGTAACTTTTCTCAGTACAACGTAGTTTTGTATTGAAACTTATGATTTTCTTAGTAGAGCACATTTTCTTAAGGCAATGCCAATGCCTCAGAATAAGAAAAACTATTGAAATTTCTGAAAGTTGGTCGAGTTTCGGCCACAGGCGATACTAGTATAATTGCTTGAAAATTGTGTCAACTTTAAACGCAAATTTAGATTTATTTAGACTAACATTTTTAAAACGCCGAAACACGTGTAATTTTTTTTAGTCTACTCTACCAGAACCTTTTAACAGAATTCCATAATTTTGTTAAAACCTTGAAATTATTGTTCTGTGTTATGTGAGAAACCGGTTCTGTCAATTTATTATTTCACCTGTTCAACCTCTGTTTTGCTGTGTCTTTGCTCTTGTAGTCGTTTTCATCGTTTTATTTATTGATTCAATTCTTGAAAAAAAACTAAAATTTTACTATACTTTGACTTAGACATAACGATAGGAAAAAATTAAAAAATCTGTGTAAATATTTTGCAAATTTGTGGTGTAGTTATTAGTTGTTTTTTTTACTTAGCTCGTTATCTTTAATAATAACACCGTGCGACATTACTTTTTACACACGGAATAAACCATATTCATATGAAAGTAGTGGTAAAGGATAGCCACTAGAACGTCTGGATTTGTGTTAAAAGCACTTTTAAGCACAAAACAGGTAGTTTCAAAATTATTTAAATACCTAAACTTTTCCAAACTTCAAAATATGCTTCTTAAATAAAAGAAACAAATTCTTTGTTATTATCGCCCATTTCAGATTGAGGTGACTTATCAGTCGCACTGACCACCTCCGATTTGGCTCAAATTTTGTTCCTAGATTGGTTTATTGCTTATAAAACCAAATCCGAAGTTATAAATTTTGTAACGCCGTAGCTCAGTCAATTTAAATCCGATTATCGAAAATAAGGTTTCATTGGAAAGGCTATTTTGTCTATTTTAAAGGAAAAGTATAAAACTTTTGGGAAAAGTTGCAGTAAGATGGCCCATTCCTAATTTCAAAGTTTAATGCCATGCCAACAACAGACACTATAATTTTTTTTAAGTTTTTTTATTTTGGTTTTTTGTATGTTTCAATACCTTTCCAACAATATAAAATTAAGGTGTGCTCTTGAAGAGTTCAGAAGTTATGGAGTAAAACGTGCAGTGTTAAAGAATTTTCAATACAAATTCAACTAGCTATCAAAGCTTTACAACATACATGCTCAGCAAGTAGTCTGTTTTCTATTATAAACTTGTGTTTTGCAAAAAGTAAAACACGTACACACAAAAACACAAGGTGCTGTAAGCGATCGCCTAGTTTTGAACAAATTCATTTTTTTTTTCAAATATAACAAAAGGGAAAAAAATGTATGCTGTAAAGCTTTGATATAAAGCTTTGATAAAGCTTTGAAATATATGAGGATAAATTTTATACTATTTGGTGTACATATAAATCCAAACCAAAAATGTTTTAAAATTTATACCATCAAATCTTATAAAGTTTTCCAGACCATTTTTCTCGTCACACTAATCGAAATCACTGTATTTTTAAATTTCCCAATTTCGGTGAATTTTTTGCTTTTGAACCAGAATATTTTTTGATTTTCACATGATATCCATATAAAACTTTTAAATTATATTTATTTTATTATTTTTATAATAAATTATATAATTATAAATTATAAATTATTTGGAATAAAATAAGTTTATACCACGCAAATGTTATAAAAAAGATAAAATTTACCCTCAAATTTTTTACTGTGTAGTTGAATTTGTATTGAAAATCCTTTAACACTGCACGTTTACCGCCATAACTTCTGAACCCTTCAAGAGCACACCTTAATTTTATATAAATAGTTGGAAAGGTATTGAAACGTACAAAAAACCAAAATAAATAAACTGAAAAAATATTATAGCGTCTGTTGTTGGCATGTCATTAACCTTTGAAATTAACAATGGGTCAATTTACAGCAATTTTTTTAAAGTTTTATATTTTATCCCTAAACTAGAGGAGATAACTATTCCAATGGTACCATAGTTAGTAAAATGTGATTTAAATTGACTGAGCTACGTTGTCTAAAAATAGGCCCTATTTTGGCATTCGAATGGCTGTGGTTCCGCAAAAAAAAATTTTTGAAACTTTAAGCTCCGGAATTGGTTTTCTTAACAAAAAACCAACCCAAAAACAAATTTTGAGCCAAATCGGAGATGGTCAGTGCGACTGATAGGTCACTTCAATCTGAAATGCGCGTTATAATTAATTTATTTATGCTTTTATTGTAATTTTAACAAAAAACTTTGAATGAAATATTTTATATTAACAGGAAAACATCAAAAGTTGTCGTACATTTTTTCGATATTAATTTTAGAATAAGAGCAATAAAACTTATATCATTCGAAAGGTACTGCGCCCTTTATGTGCAGAATCATTTGAGATTTTAAATTTATGACCTCTGACCCGAAATATTGACGTTGAAAGTTTGTATTATTTTTAATAAGGAATCTCAGGGCTAGAAAGAGGTAGAGTGGTGAATGAGGTATCAAATGAAAGATCTGGCTGCACAGTATGATTAAATTTTAGATTGGTGACCTTTGACCTGCAATATGAGCGTAAGAAGAGCATTTATTAAAAAAAAGCTAAACTGCAACAAATGGAAGAATATAATATAAAATTAAATTTTAGACATTAATAAGGTGTGCAAAAAATACTTTTGATATTTTGTGCCATCTCTTACGGATACCCTACAATAAGCATTTCTTGTGCTGGTGAAATTTCTTACGAAAAGTAAAATCTGAAAAATTTCCATTATTTTGACATAAAAATTATAGCTCGAAAACTATAGATGTTCTCAGTACAACGTATTTTTGTATGAAATTCGTTGGTTGAGGAATATAACGGTATACGAAAGCTTTCTTGGTAATATTTTTCACGGATAGTATGTTAAAAAGACATTAAAATTATAAAGATATCTCTTTATATCTTCTCAGTACAACATTTTTCCTTGAAGCAAGGCCATTGCCTCAGAATGAGAAAAAAACTATTGAAATTTCAAGTTTTGAATTTGCAAGCAAATATCTCAGCCATTTTTTAATCGATTTGCAATAAACTTTCTTTGTCTGAAAGATCAATTAAATGACTTTGGGGAAAAAAGAGAAGATTAACCGTAATCCCAATCCGTAATCAATTCAATGTTTTAATTTGTTTTAAAGAAACCTCTAAGATATTTGGGTTTTGCTCAAAAAATAAGACAAATTTTTTTTTTTGGTGTAATTTTTTTTTTTCGAATTACATTTTCTTTTTTCACACACTCTTATATGACAAATAAACAGTAATTTGCTAAAATTGCCTCATTTTGACTCATTATTCAATAAACAGTTGCTATCATCGAAACTCATGAGCTAACCCCTATAATTTTTTTGATAAAAATTCAATTTTGTAAAATGTTGTTTTTACATTTTTTACGAAGTTCTACAGCTCAAGAAATAATTTTTGTGAAAAAATTTTCAAATATTATAAACCACTCCAAAATTATATATGACCTCTGATCCGAAATATTAACTTTGAAAGTTTATATTATTTTAGTAAAGAATCTCAGGGCTAGGAAGAGGTAGAAAGGTGACTGAGGTATCGGATGAAAGGTCTGGGTGAAGAGGCTTGGACAATATCATTGGATTTTAGATTTGTGACCTTTGAGCTAAAATATGTGCGTAAAAACATTTTTTAAATAAAAGCTAAGCTATAAAAGATGGAAGAACATGATGAAAGATGGAATAATAGACATTGTTGAGATGTACAAAAAATACTCCAAACATTTTTAGCCATCTCTTACGAATAAATAACAATAAGCATTTTTTATGGAATATGTGTGAATATACATTGCGGTGGTGAAATTTCTAACAAATTGTACATTTCTAAAATGTTCCTTTATTTTGGCATAAAAATTACTGTGATATCTTGACAACTTTAAATGTTCTCAATATAACGTTTTTTTGCATGAAAAATTGTGGCTTACAAAAATTACGGTACACGAAAATATTTTGAGTAATATTTTTTACAAATATTATGTTAAAAAATTGTCATTATTTTGGTGCGATAAATCTATTGTGATATCTTACAAACTAAAGATTTTCTTAGTACAACGCATTTTTTTAGAGGTAACGTCTCGCCTCAGAAGGAGAAAAAACTATTGAAAAATAAATTTTTTATTTTGTAAGCAAGTTTTGTTCGGGTCCCAAAAATCTAACTGAAAGGGGTGAATACGTTAGGAAGAAATGTTGGTAGAATAATAATAGAGCCCGCTTATACTCTTTACCCCTTCTCGATTTTAAATTGTCTATAACGGATATAATAATATAATGTCTATACCGGAAATAGTGTTGGACACATTTTTGAAAAGCAGTTCTTCTAATGAAGCTTCGGAGTGAGAAAGTTTGTGTTCATTTTTATGCGCTAATAGTAAATGATTTATGTTAGGGTTCAAATAGGGTTCAACAGTGCCTTAACATACACTACGTTAGCAGCATTGTTCTCTGTTTTAATTTTTGTTCTCTGTTTTACAAAAAGTTGGTCAATTTTCGACCACAGGCGATACTAGTATATTTAAAAAAAACGGAGATATTTGGGGTTAAAACAACGTAATTTTTATTAAAAAAAAATTATCCAAAAAAAAAGTATTTTAAGCATAAAAGTATTTTAGCAAGTCCATTTTTGTTTGTTGCAAAAAGAATGGAAGGTACATGTTAAAAAAATGTGGAATCTAATGCATATCGTCTTTGCACCCTTTAACCCCTACAGGCGGATACGCGGATACGCGCGCAACGACGATATGCATCCCAGATTAGATTGTTACATATTTTGACCATTCGCCTTTCATCCTTTTTTTCAACAAACAAAAATTAACTTGCTACTAAAGGGTAAAGGGTAAAGGGCTTAGTTAGACCTCCACCAAGAAATATTTATAATTATTAATCAGAAGACAATCATTGAATCTGCAGCTTTAGAGAGGTTTTATTCAAAAATTTTTTGAAAATTGCATTTTTGTAAACTGATTATTGTTGTACAGCAAATTTGAAATCAAAGGCTTAAAATACAGATTCTACAGCGCTTAAAACCCGGTGCGGCAGAGTAGCTTTAGCTAACCAGAGTAATATTAAATGCATATTTTTCGAAACATACTTTTTCAAAACGAGCCATACTAATGCAAACAAACTAATCGGCCGATTTAATTTTTTTTTTGTTTAATCTGTTTTTATTGTCATTCTACACTTCTTTTACTAAAGTAAGCTGAATTATAAAATCTGTCTAGTTCTTACACGCAACCATATGGCCCAAAATGACGTACATCTTTTGTCTTTTTTTCCACGCTTTACAATTTTCGTAATCTGTATACATATAAAGAGCAAAATACTTTCTGTCTGTCTGTTTGTCTGTCTGTCTGTATGTGTGTGATGCCTATAGACTGCAAAACAACTGGATCCATTGAGCTGAAATTTTGG
Organism: Dichetophora obliterata; assembly: GCA_963920525.1. NCBI lineage: Eukaryota > Metazoa > Arthropoda > Insecta > Diptera > Sciomyzidae > Dichetophora > Dichetophora obliterata. Next base: position 43,451,020 of record OY986435.1, on the reverse strand, counting down.
CAGTCGATTCGTTTCAGGTTCGAGATGGTTAAGGAAAAAAAATTTGCCACATCTCCCTTTTATCGCCACCAAATCAATAAAAATGCTTTATTTCAGTCAGTTTTGGTCGTATAAGGCTAAAATCTGGTAATTTAGTTTGTATAATTACTGTCGGAAACTGTACTAAAATGTGTTTCCACAACGCTTTTACCGCCCACAAATCAATGAAAATCCTTTATTTCAGACGGTTTTGGTCGTATTAGACTAAAATTTTGTAATTTTGTTCATTTGGTTACTTTCACCAGCTATACTGATATATATTCATTACATTTTGGTAAAAGATGTGTGCATTCAAGCAACGCTGTAGATAGGGGGGGGGGGGGTTCAAACCCCACCCGCCTTAGCAATCCAGAATATTTTTATATATATACTAGCTGATATACCCGGTGTTACTCGAGAGTCATTTATATAAACATTTTAACATGCACTTCTCGATTAAATGTTTTTTAAAATCGGGAATAATGAAAAACATGTTGAATTTTATTTGAATTTTATTTTATTTAATTTTATTTATCCACCGTTTGCTAGGTAATTGAACGAACATTGATCCAAAAAAGGTTAGGAAAATTTTTGTTGTTGGTGGTTCCATCTCTTGCGGTGAGCTAATTGAATTCAAAGAAGCGGTACGAAAAACAGATTTTAAAAATTAAAAAGAATTTTTATATTTACTCAATCTCAAAGCAAGCACAATTACCTTTTCAACAAAATAAAAATTATGGTGGGACTCAATGCGTCCTTGAGATATGGACATTTTAACGTCTAAACAAAGATTTATATTAAAAAACATATTGAACTTTTTAACAAAAAAAAATGTTAATGAAATATATTAAAAACAGCAGAGTTATTGGCATTAAAAGTAAAAACTTTGATTTTCATAAATTTTTTTTCTCATTATTAGCTATCAATGTATTATGAAAATTCATTGGGCTAAAAATGATTGTACCTACTAAAATTTCTAAAAAAAACTGGCAGTACTGCATTATTTTACTTTTGAAAAGTTTGGTAGCAATAGCATTTTCGCAAAATATTTCGCAAAACTTATGTGCTAGCTGCATAAGAACATCAGATATTCTTCTGTAAGCAGAAAATAGCGCCACCTGTCTGTAATCCCAATCGTGTGGGGTTAAATTTGAAGAAACTTTTGAAAAGACATAATTCAGCTATTCAACGCAAGGTGTACGTATAGTTTGGGGGGAGGGGGTGGGGAGGCAAAATATAAGTAGATGATCACTATAAAGAAAATTTTATATAATACAAAATGTTCGTAATTACTTTAGATACACAACTGCATTCTTAGAGATATATGGGTACGTTCAAACTATATAGAGAATTTTAACACAAAACTAAGTTTTATTAATAGTCTGGTATGAAAAAATAGATTTTTAGCCATAACTTTTGATTGGAAAGAGATATTGGGGTAATTTTTTCACATAAATTATTTTTGAGACTTTTTTGTAAAAAATATAAAAACAACATTTTGGAAAAAATAAATTTCGCGAAAAAAATCAAAGGGGGTACCCTTGTTGTTTTGATGACAAAAACAGTAAAATAATTTTTGCGCTTAGCTGGAAGAACTTTTGAAAATACATGCTAATTCATATGAAAGGTAGCCAGATGTGCAATTTTTAGTTGATTTCGTTTTTACAACAACAACAATTTTTGAGTCATTTTTTGAGTAAAAAGTCAATATTTTGGACCTTTTTTGACATAATCATAAAACATATATACACTGACTTAACGGTACAGTTCAACTTATTTTTGTGAAGTGATTTTATTGAACTTTTGAACAAAAAAAAAATTTGAATGAAATATATTAATGGACAGCGGAGATATTTGCATCGAAAGACCAAACTTTGATTTTCATGTCGTTTTTTTCTCATTCTTAGGCAACGATGTTTTATGAAAAAGTCGTTATACTGAAAATTTCTCCAATTTTGAAGATATGTGCATGTTTTTGATGTCAAAATAACAGAATTTTTTTAAAATTAAATACAAAAAAATCTCCGATAGCAAAAAGTTTTATAATAACAAAATTACCGTTAGTTGAAAAATTTTAAAGGGGGCGTGGCAAAAACTAAGTATGCAACATTTTAGGTTGGAACGCACTTAATATGTATACTTAGTTTGAGCAAAATCCATTGAGCCGTTTAGATTTGTATAAAGGCCAAACAAACAAACAAACAAACAGAAAATGAGTTTTATTACTATAGATAAAAAAAAAACACAGATATTTCAAATTATTTAATTTTGCCAAAACATGCAGATAAATTGTATATGAGTAGTTTGGATAGATATTAAGTTAAATGTAATGCAATAAAAATATTTAACTTTATTTTTTGCCTTTTATTGATGCTAACGTTCTTACGTTTGCAGAACGTATGAATATAAATTGAACAAAGTTATTCTGAACCAGGGTGTGAAAATTACTAGTAAGCTCGTGTGGCGTTAAAACGCCAAAATCAAACAAACCTAGATTTTATTTTAAGCTATTGAATAGATATTCAACAGATCAAAATTAAAAAGACATTAATTTTGGCCTTTTTGAAAATATACGCTGCATTTTTTATTAACTTTTTGTGTAAATTTCTAACAATTAAAAAATTTTCCGACCAACAGTTTAGAAATCTTTTTTCAACTGCAAGAAATCATTCCTGCCCAATCCACAAGAAAGGCGATCCCACTGTCTTTATCTGATAAACCTTCTTAATATAGCGTATAAGGTCCTGTCGTGCTTTTTATGTGAAAGATTGAAGCCCACTGTAAACGAACTGATCGGACCTTATCAGTGTGGCTTCAGACCTCGAAAGTCCACCATCGACCAGATTTTCACGCTACGACAAATCTTGGAGAAGACTCAAGAAAAACAAGTCAACACCTACCATATTTTTGTCGACTACAAATCCGCCTTCGACAGCCCAATAAGGAAGCACCTGTACTCCACCATGTCTGAGTTTGGTATTCTTGCAAAACTAGTACGACTTTGCAAGCGACACCAGCAGCGCAGTTGAAATCGGGAAGGACCTCTCCCCACCATTTGTAACCAAACGAGGTTTCAGACAAGGTGCGACCTTATCGTGCGACTTTTTCAACCTAATGATGGAGAAGATCATCCGAGCTGCTGATCTGAGACGTAGTGGCACAATATTCTACAAGAGTGTTATGCTGCTTGCGTATGCAGATGACATCGATATCATTGGCCATAATACGCGCGAAGTCAGTGCAGCATTTTCCAGATTAGAAAGAGAGTCAAGTCGAATGGGTCTAGCAGTGAATACAGATAAGACGAAATACTTGGTGTCAACAAACAAACATATCCTTCACAGCATAGATCACCACTGCATGGTTTCTCATAGCAAGCGAGAGTCGTGAAATTTCATGTTGTAATTGTTTTTTCCGTTGTTGTTGTTGGAACCAAGCAGTTGTTCCTTGACAGCAACAAATATTTTTGTTTGTTGGCATTATTTTCATGATGATTTCCTTATTTTGTGCGAAACAGATTTTTCTTATTCACTGCTTGCTATTAAATTGACAATTTTTGATTGACTAACAGCCAGAGCAGTAAAATCTGTATAAATATTAAAAATCTTAAGAAAAACTTAATAACAACAATCAAATCCATTCAATGAATTAAAATTGTTAATTAATAAAATTCACATTCACACTGAATTCTAAAAACATTGATTAGTATTTAATTTCAATTATTTTTTTTCGTTATTCAGTATAATTTATTTTTTTTTTGTTCATATGAATGCTATTTACAAAGAATGCAATTAAAAAAAAATTTAAAATTTTTCAATAATTTATTATTTTGATTTTATATGATTTAAATACAAATTCTAAATGTTTGATAGTTTAAATCATACAAATACAATTGATTTTAAATACAAATTCTAGTTGCTTGATAGTTTAAAATCGTTTATTGAGCTTAAGGTCAAAGTTAGAACAATTAATTGTTCTAACGAATCTTTCCAAAGAAACAACAACAACAACAACAACAACAAAGTTTTTTCAATATGAAAAGGAAAAAATCACTAGCTGATTTTATTGCAATTTCGGCCGTGCTTAAGGCTTCATCAGAAATCTTTGTGATACCCGTGCAAGCGCACACTAGCGCACTGCACCACAGAGGCGATGAGATTTGAAGTGTCAATTTCTCAGTTTTTCTCCCATTTCACAGGCTCACATTTGTTGTTGTATTTTTGCTTTACTTTAGTCTTTATGCTTATGTTATTATATGGAAAAAAAAACTTTAATTTTTCAATAATTAATTTTTTGTACATTATTATTTTTTGATTCAATGCCTATTTATGTGTTATTCATTATTAATTTTATAGTCATTATTAATTTTTTATTTATTACTAATTTGATTCATTATTTAAAAGTGAATAACAAGATTTTTTTCATTTTATTTATTATTCAACCTTTTGAAATGAATGAAAAATTAGAAATAAATACGATATTTAAAATTAATAAAAAATTAATAATGAATAAAAAATCAATAAAAAATTAATAGCGAACATTTTATTCATAAAATAGTAGTGAATAACAAAATTTTTTATTCATTGTATTTATTATTTAGAAGTGAATAACAAATTAAAAACAGTGGTAAACAATTTGAAAAAAAGCTTGCACACCTATAACGACATTGCTAGTTTGATTGAGTATTTTTTCTAGATAATAAAAATCATTAAGACTTTTTCAGGTTGGTTCGAATTTTTAAGAAGAATTTTTGCGACTTTTTTGAGTTTTGAAAAATATTTCCCTGAGAAAAAAGGCATCATATTAAGGGAAAAATGGTATTGACTTTGCTCTTCTCTAAATGAATGCTTTTCTCTAAAGGTGATCCCGAAAATTCCCTAAAAATAGCAACAAGCTTCCATTAAAATGAGAAATATTTTCTCAATAATAAAAGACACCTTCTCTTTAATAGAAAAATATTTCTTTATAATACGTTCAACCGTTTTCTTTATTGTGTAAATTTTTCCCAAAAACAGAGAAATATTTTTTTAATTTAAATAAATGTTTTCTTTAAGTTGCGTTTATAGTTTCTCACAAAAAATAACACTTTCTCTAAAAGAAAGATATATTTTCTTAACATTGATACAACATATTTCTTTATTGCGAATATTTTTCTTTAAAACACAGAAGTATAGCCGCAATTACGATTAAAAAATTATTTTTGTCAAAAATATGTTTTAACTCATTTCTACGCAAAGTAAAGTATTAATATCAAATTGCAATTCGGTTTTAAAAACATAAGTTAAAGTTAGTGTTAAGAGGTAGAATTATTGTTGTGGCATTATTTTTCAGGACTGCTTATAAATATTCCAGAAATTTATTCTGAAAAACGATTCTGTTAATGAATCCAAAGAAATAGTAGTAATAAACAACATCACTTTGTGTAGCTATGTTAAGTAAAAAAAAACCTTTTGAAGGAACAATCGTCATAATATGCAGAATATGCAACACTTGCTTTTCACAACATTAATTAATTGCTCTCACGATTTGTATTTTTTTCGTACCTCATTCAATATAAGAAAAATATATCGATTTTTGAGAAAAAGCTTTTTTAATTTTTGAGAAAGGATTTGTTTCTATTGAAGAAAATATTTCGCATAGTGCAAGGCTCATTTATAAGGTTGTGGCACTTGAGAGCGAGCTCGGTCGAACTGTCAGAATGGTTGAAAAGAAATGAAGAAAATTAATGCTTAAAAACAAAGAAAAGCACAGTGACAGTTCTAGCAAAGGCGGGAAAAAGAGTGCATTTCTCTCAAGTGCCACAACCTTATAAATAAACCTTTGCATAGTGAATTATTTATCAACAATAGAGAACATTTTTCATTTTCTATAAATTTTTCTCTATAAATGAGATTTTTTGAGTGAGAGAAAAATATTTATCATTATTAGAGACATGAAATATTTTTATTTCCCACAAGGAATTATAATTGAAGTAAGTTTTATTTGAAATAAAGAAAATTTCTATTATCGAAAATAGAGAAATTGTTTAATCACAAAAATATAGGTGTTTTTTTCTGAGAGTAGTTATAACCATATAACTCCAAAAGTATTCATTTATTTTAGAAGTTTTATAAATATTCACAAATGAGACATTTATACCTTTTATTTAAGCTTTTATTTGTACGATTATTTGGTACGATTTTTGTAGACGTTTTCTGAATACTACATTTATGAAAGAGTTTAAAATAAACCGTTTATTTAACATACCCCCATATTAAAGTGCGCAAAAATATGACATTGATTTATAATTTGGTTTTATTTTACTTTGTTGTTAAAAAAATATTTCAAAGAAAATATTAAGATAAAAAGTATGATTGTAGAAGGTTGGATATTTACGTATTTCGGTTTTAGTAAAAATACTCAAAATTACCTGCATCAAAGTCGACGTGGTGAGTTCGTACTAAACAAATTCTTCAGACTTTAAAAACCCAATTATCATATATTTAACTAAATATTTTGTTTACAAACAATGTTCTTAGTGTTTTTAGCTAAATTTAAAAATCCCTTAATCGCAATTTTACGTTATAATAGGATTTGCAGCACTGTAAACTCTTTGAAATGAGTAAAATAACAGAAATAACGTAAACAAAGATACGTCAAAAATAAATCTGCCGCGCCCCCGTTGCCAAACGCCCATAACATGCTATCAGTGAAACGGCTCGAGTAAATTGTGGTCGAGTACCGAATTCCGAGGCTGTGCGGCCACCTATAACTCCAAAAATTAAATATTAAAAATTTCAGTTGTGTGGGAGGGGTAACGCCCATAAAATGTTATCAGTGAAACGTGTAAATTGCAGTCGAATACCGAATTCCGAGGCTATGCGGACTATAACTCCAAAGCAATTCGATATCGCAAATTTAGGTGGTGTAGGAGGTGCCACGTCCCCTTGCCCAACGCCCATCACATGTTATCAGGGAAACGCTACCTATTAATTGTGGTCAAATACCGAATTCTGAGGCTTTGAAAAATATAATGATAAAGCTATTTGATATCGCATTGGCCTGTATCGGAGGTACTTTTTAGTATTAACCATATTTTTTAAACTCTTTCACAAATGTAGTATTTAGAAAATTTATACAAAAATCGTTAGATCAATACAAATGATAGCTTAAATGAAAGACATAAACGTCATATTTGCAAATATGTATAAAGCTACCTTTATATAGAAAGCCCTAACTCATTTTTTTTTACTTTGCGGGAGAAGGAAAAAACTTGATAAAAATAAAAATTTTGCAACTGCAAATTTTTTTAAGTGGGTTTTTTTATTTAAGACTCTGGCCAGTTTAATACTGTAGCAATTTTTTGTAGAAATTTATTTTCTGTAACAATGTTTTTGCAAAAATCTCAAAAAAACATCGCTTTTGAAAAAGTTGAGGGCCTTTCTATATTAAGGTAGCGATAAGTTTTTTAATATGAAAAAATACTTTTGAAGTTATAGGATCATAACTGGGGACATATTTTCCAAAACTTAAAAAAATCTAAAAAATCTTTGAAAATTCTTTAATTCTTTTCGAATTGCATTCGTTCTATAATACTCATACAATTTAACACAAAGTCTATATTAATAAAGCTTATTTTCTGGTTTGTTTGTTTAATTGACATTTATACAAATCTAAATGCCTTAACGGACTTTGCTCAATTTGTGTACACATATGTGTGCATCCTAGACTAGATTGTAACATACTTAGTTTTGATCACGCTCATTCCACCCATTTTCACTTACGTAAATTTTGATATTGAAAATCTTTCTTGAAAAAAATTTTTCGCAAATTAAATTGAAAAAATTTCAGTGGTTTTAATACCAAAAACATTCACATATTTTTAGAATTTCACGGATTTTTGGTACAACGACTTTTTCATTAAACATGGTTCCCTAAGAATGAGAAAAAACGACATGAAAATCAAAAGTTTGACTTTCGATCCGCTATTTTTAAATATATTGATATCCGCTATTTTTAAATATATTTAATTCAAATATTTTTTGATCAAAGTTTTAATAAAAGCACTTTACAAAAATAGTTTCAACTGTAGCGATAGGTCAGTGAATATATTCTTGATTTTTTTTTTCAAAAACGGTCCAAAATATTGAATTTTTACTCAAAAAATGACTCAAAAATGTTTTTGGTGTATAAATAAGAACAATTGAAAATTGCATTTCTAAGTACTTTTCATATAGTAAAGCATGTATTTGCAATAATATAATAAAAATATATAAAAGTAGTTAAATAAAAACTTTTCCGCAAAGAAACAACATAAAAAATATTGTTTACAACATTATTCGCGGCTAGGCTTCAACTGATGGAATCGCCCTTACAATAATATAATACTAAAAATATCATATGGCAAAACGGCAAAAAAAAACCAAGTCAGCACACAAAATATACCTAGATTATGTTATCTTTATGATATTATTTTCTTGAAATAACATAACAAAAAGATAAGAGATAATGCAAAAAAATATAATGACTTTAAATTATATAATGTTCGTAGGGTAGTTTATTAAAAAAAATGCCTACATTTTTTAAGTAAAACCTATGAAATTCTGCTACATTTTGTTGGCAGCTACATCGTTTATTCAGATGTTTCGTGCATCAAATCTTTACATATCATTTCTATTGCTTTTCAATATTATGCTCACATTTGCTCACATTGTCGCTTACTTATTCTCTCGCTCTCAAAAGCTTTAAATCGTTCGCTCGCTGACTCTCATAAAGCTTTTTGTGGATTTATGATAAATCCACATTCAAATTTCATTGTGCCACTTGCTTGTATGGCGGTGGCACATCTTTCTATTATATTATCTGTGCTTGTATGGTGGTGGCACATCTTTCTATTATATTATCTGTAGTTTCGGTTTCGGTTTCGGCCAAAATTCCGTTTTCGGTCGGACACTATTAACACACTTTCACACTTTCACACACTTTCACACTAACACACTTAACACACTTTCCTTTTTAATGAAATTTTTATTTTGTTTTTCAAATTATTAAGTAACTCAATAATTTTGTTTTGATAAGTGGTATGTAAGATTTTTATTTATTTTATGTGCAAATCCACTGAATATTGATTAATTATATTTTTACAAATATTAAAAAAATTGGTTATATGAGAAACCAGTTGTTACAATTTATGAATTGACCTTTTTTCCCATTGCTTTCCTTTGCTTTCGCTCTTTTCGTCGTTGTCTTCGTATATTTCCATTGATCCATTTATTAAAGTAAACAACTTTAGTAAAAATCATTGCGTTGTTTGATTCGCACCCTTCTCCCCAAACAACTGATGCGACGCCAACAACTTGTTTACCATAATACGCTGGACCGCCAGAATCCCCCCCGCATATACTCACATTGGTTTTATATACACACATTTGGCTGGGTACTGATAGTTCAAATTTTGTTGGGCAATTATCTTTTGCATAAACAGTTAAATTGTTCCATTGAGCTACGGTAGCTGGCGAGTGCCTTTGAAATAAATTACCCCATCCAGCCACTTGCACTTCTTGTAGAACAAAGGATTTCTGGCGCGGTAATGTGGCTAATTTAATGTTTTCTGTGATTTGTATTTTAGGAATTTTAATCAAAGCAATATCGTTATGGCGGCTGTTAAACAAATCTTTGTTAAATTCTGGGTGACGAATCACATCTTCTGTTGTAGAAACAACTTTGACACTCTTCTCAAGTGGATCGCCACGCTTGTTGGATCCCATAAAGACGGTTATACTAGCAGGATTTTGATTTCTAAGTCAACAGGCAGAAAACAAGTAGTACCGATTAAAGCATATAACATAAAATTGTTTGTATAGCAACTTACTTGATAAGCATACAATGGGCCGCAGTTAGAACCCAATCTTTCCGAATTAAAGTTCCACTGCAAGTATATGTTTTATCCAATAACTTCATTTCAAGACGAACCAGTGATGGAAATTGAGACGGAATAACATTGTTAGAATTGTACATGCGTCCTCTTGCTCCCACAGCTAAGCCTGTCTCTGCCAAAACCATAGCCAAAGCAAAGAAAATAAAGAACTTCATTACGATAACTTTTAATGATCTAATATGATGATCTACTGGCCTTTTATAGCAAACTTTTTGCCAAAAAAAAATCCAAATATGGGCTTACTGCGACTTAGACATAACGTTAGAAAAAAAATAAAAAAAATCTGTGTAAATATCTAGCAAATTTTTAACGCAGTTTAAGCACAGTTTGTTTTTCATAACTCGTTCAAAGCAATCATAACACCGTGCGACATAACTTTCAATACACGAAGTAATCCATATTCATACAAAAATATTGGTAAAGGATAGCCACTAGACAGTCACGGTTTTTGTTAAAAGGACTTTGATCTTACAAGTTGTTTTAAAAATGTGCTTAAGTACCTAGAACATTTTAAACGTGGCAGAATGGTTATCTTTTATCAGCAGATATTTGTTATTTATCTGATTAAATCCAAGTAAGAATTTCCCACTTTAAATTTGATCCTTGAATATTTTTAAAAATTCCTAACGAACTCCTTTGAAAATTAAATATGTAAATTACTCTAAAATAAAACTTAAGAGTTTTCGTAGACAAATTATTAAGTTTTAAACGCATACTTTAAACTTTTTTTTACGCTTTTGCCAGAGTGGGACGTGTAAATCTTAAAAAGAAATAAAAAAATCAAAGTACATAACCAATTGTCAAAATAAAAACTTTAAAAAATTTCGAAACGGGTAGCGCCCTTTTACGATGAAGCTGAAATGTCGACATCAAAGTTTCCAAAGATTATAGACAAAAATAAATTAAATACAAAAGACAATGTGCGAAAAAATTATTTGGCTCGTTTACAAGCTTTATCTGATAAAGAGCTCGATATGGAGAACGACGAAAGTACACAAAATAAAGAAAACATATGCGTCGTTGGACACACGAGTGAAGCGAAGTTTTTTCGCATTTTAATTTTTAAATTCAAAAATTTTAAATATCAAAAAATTAACTAAAAAATACACGTTAATATTCACACCAGTTCATTTTATTACATTACATTATTATTTTATTTGATGACATGTTAAATAATTTTGAATTATTTTTGTTAATTTTTTGAATTATTATTATGTATATTTATAAGTGGAATTGTTGGTTTTGATATCTAAAATAGCAAACGTGTATTACATATCATCGATATATCTAGCAAATACTGCATCAATAATTGTCCGTAATCGTAATGTACAAATTTTTGGATCGCTTATCATTCGTAAATTATATTTATTAAAATGGCATTGTTTAAGTGCCTTTGAACATTCAAACAATTGGTAGCCTGTGATAAGTTTCACCCAGTTTAATGGAACCTGCTCGTGTTTAGCTAGTGATGCCAGATTGAGGGTAAATTCCCTTTTTGAGGGATTTTTCAATCGTCTTGTGAGCTAAAAGGGAACCATTTTGATTGGTCGTACAAATAAAAGGGATTTTTAAATGGAGAACTAAAGGTGTAGGATGAAAACGGGAATCTAGTGACAGATGTCCAGAGTACACTGACGTTATGGAGGTAAATGGCGACGCTGACAACAATCCCGCCAATAGAGACGATATTCCGGAAACCCCAATTTTGGATGACAGCGTCGAGGTTCCGCTGCCCGACTATGATGAAGTTCTGACAGCTATAGCTCGGCTTAAAAATAACAAAGCCGGGAGAGCTGATGGCTTACCTGCTGAGCTGTTTAAGAACGGAGGCGAAGCTCTACTTAAATGCATTCACGAGCTTCTATGCAGAATATGGTCGGAAGAATGCATTCCGAACGATTGGAATCTCAGTGTGCTCTGCCCAATCCACAAGAAAGGCGATCCCACTATCTGTGCTAATTACCGTGGGATAAGCCTTCTTAATATCGCATATAAGGTCCTGTCGAGCGTTTTATGTGAAAGATTGAAGTCCATTGTAAACGAACTGAATGGACCTTATTAGTGTGGCTTCAGACCTGGAAAGTCCACCATCGACCAGATTTTCACGTTACGACAAATCTTGAAGAAGACTCAAGAAAAACAAGTCGACACCCACCATCTTTCCGTCGACTACAAAGCCTGCTTGCGTATGCTGATGACATCGATATCATTGGCCATAATACGCGTGAAGTCAGTGCAGCATTTTCCAGATTAGAAAAAGAGTCAAGTCGAATGGGTCTGGCAGTGAATTCAGATAAGACGAAATACTTGGTGTCAACAAACAAACAGTCCCAGCGTCTTGGAACCCACGTTACCGTTGACAATACCTCCTTCGAGGTTGCGAAGGACTTCGTTTATCTGGGATCCAGCATTAACTCAACCAACGACATTGAGATCAAACGAAGAATAACTCTTGCCAACAGGTATTACTTTGGCCTCAGTAGGCAATTGAGAAGCAGAGCCCTCTCTCGACGAACGAAAATCACGCTCAATAAATAGGGCTCATCATGCCCGTCCTACTTTATGCATCACAAACCTGGACGCTGAGCAGTTTAGATGAAAAGACTTTAGGAGCATTCGAGAGAAAGATTCTTCGTAAGATCTACGGACCAATCTGCGTCAATGGCGAGTACCGAATACGGTGGCATGATGAACTGTATGAGCTGTACGCTGACATCGACATAGTCAAGCGCATTAAAATCGAGCGGCTTCGCTGGCTTGGTCATGTTCAGCGCATGAAAGACGATGCTCCAGTGAAGAAAACATTCGATTCGGTACCCAGCGGCGGTCAACGCAGAAGAGGACGACCGCATCTTCGTTGGAAAGACCAAGTAGAGGACAACCTGACGAAGCTTGGAATTTCCAACTGGCGCCAGCAAGCGAAAGACAGAAATGGCTGGCGCAAATTCTTAGATGAGGCCAAGACCGACATACGGTTGTAGCGCCAACTAAAAGAAAAGATAAGAGGAAAATTAGAAAATGGAAAGATCGAGGGAAAAATTCGTGGTCAGTTTGCCTCTAGTATCCTCTATTTATCAGGTGTTCATTATGACAAAAGAATGTTGCCATATATGCAAATTTGGGTATTTAAATACCCAATGCAGATCTCAAAGACGATGACAATTACAAACCTGAAATTTTGCAAAGCAACTTCTATGGTCTATATAAGCTTCCTGATAAATTTTGAAAAAAAGTCGTACGGCGGAATCTATGAGCAGTCTTTAATGGGTTAACTTTACCAAAGATAGTTAAAACCAAAATAAATTTAATGAAGATTTCGTAAGCAGATTTAGTATTATTTTTATTAAGTTGTTACAACTGTAATATTTACGCAAGCTAATGCAGTGTAATTTTAAGGTTTAACTAAAACATAAAAATACATTGATTATTTTAAAAGAGCGCTAAAGTTTCACCTAATGTAAAATTTAGACATAAACATTTTAAATAGTTAAATCTTGCTAACGTTTCTAGTTTTTAAAATTGTAAGGAATGGAGTTTATATTGTATGCAAATGTGAAAACTATATACTTTAACCTTCCGTTGTGCGAAATGTGTTTTGTAACGCAACTAGGCGCAGTGCAAATATGTATAAAAAGTAGAAAAAGCTATGTTTTATGAAAGTAAATCAGTACAAACACAAAAAAGATAACAATATTTTATTCCAAATATGCTAAATATTATTCTATACAAAAATATTTCTCAGAAAAATATTTAAGTATAAAGACAGTGGCCCTTAGTAATAGAAACTGAAAAAGTCACTTCTTAATTCAAATTTAGTTAGGTAACTCTAAGTTGCTTCTAAGATTTCGTAGTAATAATGCAAATTTAACAAATTTTGACTTCAGTGCAGCTATTGCAAATTGGTCTTGAAATCTGTCACTGAACGTGCGGTTTTGACAGCTGATTTTTAATATTTTATGCGCTATGGACAATTCAAATGTAAGTTTCTCATTTTTTCCAAGTTAATTATTGTTTATTTAGTTTAATTAATAACTGTAGAAATGAGGAAGAGATCGCAACTGGACATGGGAGGAGAAAGAATTCCTCAAGGAGTTCATCACTCCAATTGTTGAGATTGTGGACTCAAAAGCCAAAAACATGCAAATGATTGCGAAGAAAAATGACCCTTGGAATCATTTTGGAAAGGAAATGAAATGCAATGGAGTCGATTCATCCATTCCCAAGTTAAAGGCTCAGTGGAATAGGATGAAAACGTCAGCACGCACAAATATTTCGTCTTTCAAAAGAGCATTCTCTGCAACTGGTGGCGGCCCTGAGCCAAAAGAACCAGATGAACTAGATTACGCCATACAAGAATTATTGCCGCTGGATTTTAAGGATGAAGATGCTCCATTTGATAGCGATTCGCATTACAGTGATGCTGCAAGAAGTGGTGCTGAAGGAGGAGGTCGGGGTGCTGCTGCAAGAAGTGGTGCTGCAGAAGAGGGTGGTGGTGCTGCTTCGGCAAGTGGAGCTGGCGTGAATAGAGCTAACAATGGCTCAGGTAGCAGTGGCAAAAGTGCTAGTAGCAGAAATGCTGGAATCAGTCGGGCAGTTGTTGAGGATGTTAGTGCTTTTTGCGATGGCGATGACAGTGAATTTATTATTGGTGGCATTAACACCGGCGGAGTCGTTGGTGAAAAAACTCTTTCCAAAAAATGTAATCAAAAGAAAACCGAAACTAGTTCTGATGTTTTAAAAAAGAGATTTTAACAAATTGAAGTTGAAATTGCCAATGAAAAAGAATTATTTAAAATTAAAAAAGAAATTAAATTGAAAAATTTAGAAATGCTTAATATGCAAATTCGAAATCATCAAATGTAATCAAGACCAGCATAAGACTGCATACCCTCGATAGCTCCTACCTCATCCATGAAGTAATGCATTCTTATGCTATGCGCCCTGTATTTTTAAGGAACAATACAAAAAACTAAAAGAACTAATTATACTTTAAATAAAATTAACATTAATTTATATAGATCTTTTTGTTCAGTTCTTTCTCTGTATAGCGGGTTTCATTCATAAGTTTACTGAGCTAAGTTATACACTCCATCATCGCAGCTTTTTTTATTGCTTTTTTAATTTTTTGAAAAACCCTTTTTTTATCTTGCTCAATTCTTGAATTGTGTCTGGGAAATTTACAAAGCAAGGAAGTTTGGATGCCAAGGCGTTGACTTCTTTTCGAATGACTGTGCTAGCCGTTTTTGGACTCACTCCATGCATATCAGCTAAAATTACGTGCATTTGACCGACAGAAAATAGAAAAATATACTTGAGTCTTACTTGAATCCAGCTGATAGCTTCCCTTAGCAAGATGTCTTAAGGATATGCAAACCATCGTAAGTGGTGGGATAGAGGATCCTTTATTACTCGAATGCTTAATTTCATCTTCAATCAAATCCTTAATAAAACGAACGGTTTCTTTGTCAAATCTGATAATGGTTTAATTAGTTTAAATAATTAAATGTATAACACCATGCTTTACCTATAGTTTTTTTTTTAAATTCTGTGTCACTTTAATATTCCAAGGCATTTAAACGGCTTTTATAGTTTTTCCTTGCACTGGCATTTAAAGTATCACTAATTATTTTAAAATCACGAAAAATAAGTTCGTCATCCATTTTCAATAAAATAATTTTAATTTTCACCTTAAAAGTGACTTAAAACGCGGCAAGCCAAAACTAGCAGTTTTCTATTTTAGAAGTGAATTTTTGAATTTAATTTTTTTTATTACTACCGATTTGAAACTAAAGTCGAATTTAAGAAAGATTTGAGTTAGAATTTGTTTATTACTAAGGGCTAGTATGTTTTTAAGCAACATCACTTCAAATTTCACAGAAAACTTTTTTTTATTTGAAGGTATTTAAGTATTAAGTTAATAATGCAAAAAAAATAAACTTCTGAAGATTTGAGACAGCTGTAATCAAGTGAAAATAATGTTAAACATTACCGGTAAAAAATATAATTTATTGAAGTGCTAAGAATTATGTTGCAAGCGATTTCTTTTGGACAAAGCTTCGACGCTAATAATTTTAATGAATATGTATTTAAAACCGCTGAAATATTTGTTGAATATTACATTTAGTAATAGATGCCAAAACATTTTATTATATGGGTAATTCTTTTACAAACCGTACGGATTTGGATGAAAATTGACCGACACATCTTCGATTTGGCTAAAACTTTTTTAAACTGTATTTAACTATAACTTTTAACTTTTATTCTATATAAAAAAATAAGAGATACGTGTCCGAGGATTTTTTGTTCGTATTTTTTTAATGAAACAAGTGATCGATAATTTGAGAATAGCGAGTTTTTTTAGCTTATATACTCATTTTTAAAAATGTACAACTTCAGTTCTGTTTTAGCTACAAACTTATTTCTTTTTTCATTTCTTTTCCAAAGAACTGAATTTTGAGAAAAAATATTTTTAAAAAAATTATTAACAAATTTATATTGTTTTTAACAAATGAATTGCTTGAATCAATTCTTAATAATTGACCTCACCTTGAAGCAAGTTTTTTATATTTTTATCGTATTCTCCGTTAAATTTTACATTAAAAAATATGTTTTTAAAATATGGTAACTATATAATTACTATTATTAAAACATTAATATATATATCGTTACGTAAAAAAAAAGTTTTTCTTAATAAAAAATATAGCCCGTATCAACAAAAGTTAAATGTAAAAGTTGTTGATAATAAAAATATCTACAGTTGCGTCTTAACTATTTTTCGTTGTAACCCTAAACTTTTCAAATAAATTGAGAAAATGTTAAAAATCACCTTTTTGAAATTTATTTGCCACATTTACTTGTCTCATGTCGTTTCTTTTAACAATATAAGTAATTATTATCCTTTTCTTAACAAATAATATGTATAAGCAATCAATGCGGTGAAAAAAGCATAAATGAATAAATGATAGAACATTGTTTTATTAGATAAAAAAAATTTATTGTGGTTTCATTACTTATTATTAGTAAAAATGTATTTGGTTTATAAAATTGCAATAACAAATTATATGTAGTGTATTTCACTTAAAGGAGTATTCCTGGTTGGCAAAAAATTCTTTCGACTTTTTTTTTGCATATTTATATTTGAGAATATCGTCCTAAAATGGTTTTTTGAAATTAGAAATACTTTAGCAACGGTTTGAAGCAACCACCGAATTTCGTTCAACGCGTTCTTAAGTAGGTAATAGCTTGTTTGTATACTCATTTTAAAAATAAATGAATACACATTTTAGAGCTTATGTATTCGAATGTTGGCAGCGTTTAGTTCACTTTGAATTGATTTGTAAACCGGACGCGTGCGCGCATGCAGTTTTGCAAAGAACAGTTTTGTTAAAAATTTTTGTTTGTGCTAAAGACAATAAATAGAAATAGTAATAGAAATAATAATAAAAGAAACACCGGTTTCGTGGTAACCAACACGAAAGAGATGAGGACACCGAATTCACAAGAACATCGGCAAAAAAATTTAAAATAATAAAAACTAAGACATAAGCATTGACAACAAAACGGAGAATCGCATTTTGGAGTTTTATACAGTTTTCTCGGCGATTGCTTATCTGGTGATATGTGCCAAATGTGAAGAAAAAATCGAGTTTAAAACAGTATTGCAACTGTCATATTTAACGAAGGTTTTGTGCCAATACTTAAAATAATGAACCTAGTGGGCATCCCGATTGGCAACGTCACATATGATTTCGCCATGTCTCGGAACGAAGAACGTTTGAAAAGGTCCAAAGCCAGAGCTCTGGCCGCATCAAAAGAAGGTAGAACTGCCCGAAGAGCACAAAGAGCCAATGAGTCCTCATTTTTTGAAGAAGAGGAAGGAGTTCTACAGTTCGAAGCGCCCATTTTATTTTTAAATAAATCAAAGAAACCACAAGTTTTTGTCTGTTCGTCATGAATATCATTTAATTGGGTTCAAGTAGATTTGCTTACATTATTTCTTGAATGTGATATCTCGTAAATGGTCGCCATTGGCCTCTACGACATATTGTGCCCGTTTTGCAGCATTTTCCATGGTTTTCTTCAACATTTCGATGGGAATGACGGTTATTTCTTGACGGATGTTGGTTTTCAGCTCTTCTAGGGTCTTTGGCTTGTTGACGTAAGCCTTTGATTTCAAATAACCCCACAAAAAGAAGTCTGGAGGCGTTAAATCTGGTGATCTTGGCGGCCAATCGAAATCACCATTTTTTGACATCAAACGGCCAGGGAACAATTGCTTCAAAAAATCGATTGTAGTGCGGCTTGTGTGTGGTGGCGCGCCGTCTTGTTGAAACCAGTAGTGCCTGATACGCTTTCGACGATCGATTGGCATGAAAAAATTGTTTATCATATCGCGATAACGCTCCTGATTGACAGTAACTCTGTGGCCATTATCATCTTCGAAAAAGAACGGCCCAATGAGCATTTTAGCACAAACGCCGCACCAAATAGTAACTTTTGCATCGTGAAGAGGTACCTCTTGAATCTCTTGTGGATTTTCAGTGGCATAAATACGGCAATTTTGTTTGTTTATCGTTCCGTTCAACTGAAAATGAGCTTCATCGCTCATGATAATTTTATGCCAAAATTGTTCGTCTTCTTCAGCCATTTCGATGACTCTTTGGGCCCATTCCAATCGACGTGGCTTATCGGTAGACAACAATTTGTTTACCAATTGAATTTTGTACGGAAACAAATTCAAATCAACACGTAAAATGCGTTGTAAAGTGGATCGGGGAATGCCGAGCTGCTGAGAACGGCGATTTTAAGATGTTGTTGGTGACTGCTCGATACTGGCTCGTACGGCTGCAATATTCTCATCCGATCGCCTTGGTCGCTTTTTATTTGGCCTCTTTGGGTTACCAAGAGTATTACCAGTTGTAAATCTTTCATACAAACGATAAATTGTTTTCTTGGAAGGCGCACTTTTCACTTTATTTATTTTTTTGAAAGCACGTTGAGTTTTCACTATTGACTTGTTTTGTTGAATGTAAATTTCAACAATTTTAGAGCGTTCGCGTGGCGTGTACTGTTCCATTGTAAACATTTGCTTGGAATGACGCTTCAAACGCGGTATGTCATTAGTCGATTTGGCATCACTGCGGAAAGTTACAGTGTTGCCAGATGGTCGCTTCGAATAAGGGCTACCCTGTATATGGGGCTGGCATTGCAGATTGATATATGTAAGTATTTCACAAGAAAAAAAAAGTGTTTTAATGCCTAATATTTTCTTTGAGTTTTTTCAAAATCACGTTTTTGAACTTCGAAGTTACTTTTCTCCAGTTCTACTAAACTTTGATGAAACCAAGTGCAATCGACTCAAAATTGTCGAATGCTCAAATTTTTCATTTCAATTTTTTTTATGCAAAAAAGTAACTTCAAACTTAAACGAGTTTATCTCTAAATCACGAGCTTGCGGCCCAGATTGCGCCCGTAGTTCTGAACCGATTTTAATGAAACAAAATACAATCGACGCAGAATTTACATTATTTTGGTTATAACAGTTTTATACAATTTTGTTTTTATTTTTTTTTTACACTAAACTAAAAAAAGACCCAAAATAGGTTTCTCATTTTTCAATGACCGCCATTTCGTAAAAAAGAATCGCAAAATTATGATTGAAGTAGGAATCAGAATTACATCTGTATTGAATATAACGCCGTTTATTTTTCCATTTCAAATGATCGAGCTATCGAGTCGAGTTATCGAGGCCGCAGGCAGCATATCTTTTTTTTCGACGCCCGACTTTGAAGGCCGACAACTTTTTGAACAGCCCTAGTACAAAGGAAAAAATAATTTTGACGTAGAATTACGTCTTACAGCGCGGTTTGTATGGGGGTCATTTTCACGAATTTTTTCAAAGTGATATTTGACACTTTGGGGTATACCTACAGCCTTTAATATTCATCGTACAAAGAAAAAAAAATGCCAAAATATCAGTTTTAGTGGGAATAAAACGAATATCTAATAAAATAGCAAAATCTAAGAAGATGAAAAATTCTTATATTCGTATAAGTAATGGTCCAGTTAGCCTCGCATGGCATAGCAGTGCATGGCTTAACAAGCGTCACATCGAAATTTGTTTAATAGGATTTGTGTGTATCTGATTATGCACAACATGGCAACGCATGGCAATGCTCAGATAAAAACAGAAATGCATCTCTGACTACATAGATAAACATGGAAGATCTATTTCATTTTAATATCTGTGTATTCTTCTATGTATTTGACGTTTTGGCAAAACAGATGTGAAGTTGTAAAATTGTTTGATCAAGTGCGGTTAATTTATTAAAATAAAATCGTTGTATTCTTCTTTTTCATTGTTTTATTTTGACCATGTGACAATGCTTTGCATAATCACCATTTATTTAGCTGTGTGCTAGCTGCTTATCTGCGTTTCATGCGCTGCTGTGCCATGCGAGGCTAACTGGACCATAATGCACAAGCTACTTAGCTGCTTATGCTGCTTTTAAGGTTGTTGTTGTTGTTGCGTTTGCTTGTGTGGTTCGTTATTACGTCGTTCGTTTTTGTGCTGCTTTTGTTGTTGTTGTTTTTATTCAAAATCACGTAAAACATACATATATAAATACACATGAGTTGCTTTTTTTCCCAGATAGCCAATCGGCTGCACTGAAGCGGACCGTTTCGTTGTCAGCAAACTATGCATTGTGTGTTTCATATAAGCGTGCCATTTATTAAGTTGTATATTAATGTTGATTTTCTATGATTTAAATAGAAATTCTAAATGTCTGATAGTTTAAATCATTCTTGACTTTAAATACAAATTCTAGTTGTTTGATAGTTTAAAATCGTTTATTGAGCTTTAGGTCAGGTTAGAACAATTAATTGCTCTAACGAATTTTTTTCAAAGAAACAACAGCAACAACACTTTCAACATGAAAAGAAAAAAAGGCACAGTTTCGATAGTATCGTAAATAGAATTCCTTTTTATATAGTAATAGAGTAAAATTCGGTTTTTTTCACTCATATTTTTTAGAACTATTTAAAAACATTTCATCTTTTAAATAAAAATTATTCAAAAACGAATTTGTTGTTGTTGTTGCCTTCTTCAAACTTACTTGATCTGAAAAGCTCTCAATTAAATTCATGTAAAAATTGGTTTTGTTTTATAAAAACTTTTCGTTTGATATATAAATTATATATGTTAATGCTCTTTACTACAGGAAAAATAAATAATTCAAATTTTTCCGATATTTATTTCCATTTATTAAATGTAACTTTGAATTACATTTAGTTTGTAACCAACATAAAAAATTAACAACAAATTCATCACTAAAAATATCAAACGAAAACTTTTTATAAAACAAAAAAAAAAATTTTACATGAATTTAATTGTGAGCTTTTTAGATCAAGTAAGTTTAAAGAAGACAACAAAAACAACAAATTTGTTTTTGAATATTTTTTATTTAGAAGATGAAATGTTTTTAAATAGTATTTAAAAATATGAATGAAAAAAACAGAATTTTTCTCTATAACTATATAAAAAGGAATTCTACGTCTATACTTACGATACTATCGAAACTGTGCCTTTTTTTATTTAATTTAATATTTTCTTAATACAATAAAATAAAAAACTGAATTTAAATAACTCTTTGCGTTTTCAAATGAGATGTTTTTCAAAAAGGGTCCAAAAACAGCCTTCCAGCCAGGAATACTCCTTTAAAGATTTTTACCACCGTTTTTTTCTCTTCTTTATATCTTTATTTTAAAAGATATAAATTCTCTTAAATATCTTTACTTTCAATTCTTAATGAGATAATGGAATCATACAGTGCAACTTTTAAGTTCCTTTCACCGTTACGGCGTTTGTTTCTTCTTCGTATTCATCATTTGTAGAAAAGCTACAAGTTATATTTGATAGGGATTATGTTGCCCAATTAAAAAGTTCTCTTGGCTTCCTAATAGCATCATTCACTTTCTGAAGACTCGCTCTGGCAGCAAGTCGTTTTAAAGGTCCACCGATTCCATCACGGGGTCCCTTCTCGTGAGAGGTTGGGAAAAAGTGATACTCCGCAGCCATTTGAAAGTATTCCAGATGATGAGTTTGAAGGTTTTCACACCATAAAATCCTTTCCTCATAATCAATTTAATTGTTTTTTTTAATACTTTAATTTTGACCCAAAATTAGCACAAAAATAAGTTTTTTGTTAAAAAAAAAATTGGGAACTAGAGGGTAAATACAATAAAAATATTTAAGACACAAATTTGAAGATAATTTTATTATCAACAACTTTTGCATTTAACTTTTGTTGATTCGAGCTATATTTTTTTCTATAAACGAAAAACTGGATTTGCTACATAAATTACTATTGACTTAATTGTTATAATAAAGGTACCATATTTTAAAAAATTTTTTTTTATAAAATTTAACAAAGAATACGATAAACATATAAAAAACGAGGTAGGGGCAATTCTTAAAAATTGATTTGTGCAATTAAATTGTTAATAACAATATAAATTTGTTTAAAACTTTTTTCTGAAAATTCAGTTCTTTAGCTTTAAGTTGAAAAAAGAAATAAGTTTGTAGCTCAAATAGAACCGAAGTTATGCATTTTTAAAAATGAGTCTCCAAGCCAAAAAGTGAGCTTTTCTCAAATTTTCTACATAATTATATTGATAATTTGTTTTAATACTTTTTTTAGCTTTTCAAATTGGCCCTCTTGAACGTGGCAAATAATTTGACCTCGAAATATGAAACTATCCAAACCATCATATTTTTTAGTTCTCCAATTTTTAATAAAATGATATATTAATTAAACTGGACGAATTATATGTTTAATAGAATAATAAAATATACGAAATTAATAAAAGTAGAACCGTTTTACGATTTTAGCGTTCTAAATATGCATTGAAATTTTTTAAAATAATGACCTCTAATTATTCGTTATAATTGAAACATTTGCCTCTCATGGCACAGCAGCGCAAGCATCGTGAATAAGCGCCTAGTACATAGAATAAATGTCGATTTTGCAAAACTTATTCACATAGTGAAAATAAAACAGTCAAAGGAATTCTTGTCAAAGAATTATATAATTTCAAATTTGTTTTGCCAAATCGTCAAATGCACAGAAGAATACGCTGAAATCAAAATTAAATAGAACTTCCAGAGATGCATTTCTGTTTTTATCTGAGCATTGCCATCATACATTGCCATGCACTGCCATGTTGTGCATAATAAGATGCACGCAAATCCCATTAAACATATTTCTATGTTACACTTGTTAAGCCATTGGACCATTGCGAAAGTCATTGAGTGATGCAATAATTGCATATTAGCACAAAAACCCTGTTCCCATGTTCAAGTTTTTTGTCAAATGGCTAGTCAAATACAATAGAACAATATTGAATGTTCCGTTCAAATTTCAATAAGAAATTCGATCATTTGCACTGGGAAAAATCTGAATTCACAGTGCTGAGAAAGATAAGATGAGATTTTGCAAGCAAAAACACGTCTGCATTCTTACAATTTTCTTCTATTGATTTATGTTACGTGATCGTCCCCATCGTCCAGTTACTCAGGAGAGGTTTTTTATTTAAAACCTTTTTTATTTTACTTGAGATATATATCACACGTTCATTGGCGTAGCAAGCGGGGGGAAAAGCGGCAGTTGCCCCCCGCTTATTTAGCTAGGTGAACAATTTAAAAAGAAAACTTCAAAAGTTATTCAAAATATCAGTTTTTTTACAACGATATTATTTGTGTATTATATATTTTGCTCTTCTTTCTCTCTTCTTCATAACCATGCTTTCGGATAACCATTTTCTTTCTCTGTGTTTGCAAAAAAATAGAACAAAATTTAGAGTTTCTTCTGCAATTCCAATTTAAAAAAAAATTGGAATGCACTGAAAAAACTATTAAATGAAATTGAAAAACTTGTTGCTTTGGTTTTTACTGTGCCTGCATCAGAAGCTTCATCTGAGAGCTCTTTTTGTGCACTAAGACGACTTAAAACGTATCTTCGAGCAACTACCCAGTAAACCAAAGTTTCCGAATTCGTAACAAACTATTCCGAGTTCGAAATCCGAATTCGTTCCGATTTCGTAACGAAAATCGTATGGAGAGGTTGACACGAATTCGTAACGAATTGTCGTAACGAATTCGGAAGGAATTTTAGCAACGAATTCGTAAGGAATTGGAGTATCTTATTCGTAACGAATTCATAACAAATTCGTAAAGAATTGACGTATCGATTTCGTAACAAATTCGTAAACAGTTGAATTATCGTTTTCGTAACGAATTCTTTACAATTTCTTAACGAATTGTAGTACCGAATTCGTAACGAAATGAAGCATCAAATTTGCAACGATTTCTTAATGATTTTTGTACCGTATGTAATAAAAAAATAAATAACAATTTCGAATCAAAGTTTAGTTAGGGCTTAAGATGTCCCCAGACTAGGTGTTTCGTACAAATGACATACCAAAAATTACAGATCCTTTGCAACTACTATTATGGAACATATGTAAATGTGAATCTGACATGTCGTTTGTGTTTACATCTGTAAAAATTAAAATTATAACCATATCTAGTATCATCTGTTTTAAAAAAAAAGTTGTTTAAAATTAAATTATTTTACAAATGGAAAATTATTTAAAATGCCGCTAGCCTCAATTTTTTTCAACTCGAAGTATTCAAAACACCGCAAAATTTAAATTTGAAAATTTGATTTCGGAACTCTTTCGAATTATTCGGAAATTTTCCGAAATTAGTGTTGCGAAATAGTTACGAATTCGTTAAGAATTCTCGAAATAGATCGGAATTCAGACAAATTCGGAAACTTTGGTTTGCAGGGTATGACACAGAAACGACTCACTCATGCCGCACTTATATACATACATACATTCACAAAGATAAAGCCGAAGAATTGAATTCGATGGAGGTGGTTAAAGAGTTTTTTTCTCGCAAGGACAAAACATTTTGGAATAATTTAAACTGATATACCTTTTTGTACCTTGTTGCATTTAAACCATGTAAAGATATACCTAGTCTTGCTTTATAAAAGCAACAACTATTTCTTATATTTTCATATTACCGTATGAAAGATCCTTTAAAAATTATCTCTAATATCGAAATTGGAAACAGGTTTGCCACTTTGGTACAATTGTACCAAAATTGGTACATTTATTTTAACTTGGTACCTTGGTAAATTATTTTCCGAGTTGGTACATTTTGTAAAAGATTTACAATATAAAAACTTGTTACTAAAAGCGAAATTTAGTAGCACTTGAGAAATGTTCAGACTTATGTTTAGTGGAACTTTCAATGCATTAAGTTCTAAAAGTTGAAAGCTTACATGCTTTTCTTACATCACATTTTTTGAGACATTTTTTGAGACTGAAGGATTTTTTGTGAGAATTTCTACTAAAACAGAAAAATTGCTTCAATCAGAAAATTTGTCTCTCATTACCAAATACATTCTATAACAAATTAAACACAAGTTCGATTAAGGTAAAGAAGATCTAAATGTTTTGAATATAATAACATCTTCACAAGTTATTTCAGAAAACAAAATTCTTTTATTGCCATAATTCAACAATTCATATTAAAATATTTCATAGAATGCTACCCTGACGTTATTGTGACTCAGAGGAATCTTGTTTAGGTTTCAAATATTAGTTTTTAAAATATTAATGACGTTGGGAAAAAATTTAGGTATTTTGAGAAAAAGTCTGGGTCGTGAAGAATGGATTAGGGAAAATTTGTTTTAATGATTTTATCAATTTTGTAAATAGTCTGATGTGGCTTCCACACAGCTGAGCAGCTGCTGAACCAATATTTTTTTTATTTTAGCCTGCACACTTTTACAGTAATCAATATAACAAGATTACTAACGTGGGTGTAAACCACCCGAAATTCTTGTTCCTCTATTACTAACGTGGGTGTAAAACACCCAGACACTTTTTGAAATGAGTAATTTTTATAATTTAGTTTAAAAAAGTACTAAATTTTGTTTTAAAATGTAGCAATATATATGTATACAAAGAGATTATATTTGATATAATATTCGCACCATTAACCTATCAATTAATTTTTTTTCATATTTCATAACTTATGGGTGTAATCCACCCTGCGTTAGTAACGGAGGGTTAAGCGAGTATGGCACTTAAGCGAGAGGTACTTAACATAGGAAATATTTATGTATATTGTCAGAGAAAGGTAAGATACTTAACCAGGGTTGACTGTACTCACAAAAATCAAAGACCACATGCGTACTCAAACACTTAATGAAAAAGTAAACTCCTCCTTTCCTACTCGCTTTACCCTACTCGGTAATGGTTAACTTTGACGCTCTGTTATATATTCTCTCTGCTCAGCGTTGCCAATGCTGCTAGTGCACTGCATTGGTATCAGTAAGTAAATAAATACAAAGGCTGTGTGTCAATCGGAAACTTTTCAGTCGGATGATCAAATTTTGACAGTTGGTAGAGCAATTTTTGGCATTTGTGAGTTGAATATAATTGTCAAAATTTGTGCTAGCTCCAAGGGCTTCTACAAATTTTGACAATCGAAAGCAAATTTTTGACACACTCAAAAATAAAGAAAAAAAAACAACACATCAATTACCGCGACGTATTTAATTCGAGTGCTTGTACTTGCAACTTATTTTGTAAAGTTGTAATATTGTAAACTTAAAAAACTTAAAAAAAAAAAACCAAAATAATAAAATAAAAAAACTAAAGTGCTTGAGTTTGTGTTTGCGTGTGTGTGCGCCAACGATCTCCCGGTACATCAGCAAGTCCAGCAAAGTTAAATTGGCTTTCTATGCTGGCGAACATCCTCCAAGTGCCACCAGCAGCAGCACAAGCAAGTGCAGCGCAAATTTCTTGCTAGCCAACATTCTCCAAGTGCTATCACCAGCAGTACAAGCTAATGAAGCGCAAATTCTCCGCTTTCAATTTATTTAATTCACGCCGGAGTATAATGGCAGAAATTTGCCTCTGCGCTTGAGACATGCTGAAATGGTGCTTCTGAAATATTGGAAAGGTGACCAGTCAATTGAATTGTGCTGCACTTGCTGGTGCTGCTCGTGGAGACTCTCGGAGAACGTTGGCAAGCAAAAGAATCAGGAAATTTGCGCTCCACTTGCTTGTGCTGCTGGTGGTGGCACTTGGAGGACGTTAGTCAGTAAAGAAAGCCAATTTAACTTTGATGCACTTGCTGATGCACCGGGAGATCGTTGGCTCACACACACAAACTCAAGCACTTTCGTTATTATTATTTTGTTAGAGTAGGAGGGAGTAATGTCGTGCAGGGGGTAATGTCGTGCACTGGCTTTTTTAGCATAAAAAATTGAATGATATACCAGCCGTTGGTAAGGGGTCGTCCATAAACTACGTTACTAATTTTCCGGTTTTTTTTAACCCCCCCTCCCCATGCGTTACTTTTCGTAGTGCTTTTCAAAACACCTCCCCCCCATAAAGTAACGTGACATATGAAATTAATTCATTCGAATGATTATACATTTTGACTAGCTCTGACAATTTTCACTAGTATTAGTGACTAGTATGACAAGATACATTAAAGGAACAATTGGAAAAAAATCAATAATTAATATCATCTGTAAAAGCTATTCCATCTGCGATCCAAGATTCGATGCTCTCAATCACTGGGATAGAAGAAGCTGGTAGCTTTGTTGAGGATTCTTTAAAATAGAATTTTTCATCAGATTCTATGTCGACCCATTCATTTGAATCCTCATTTCTAACGCAAAGAAATTCACCTGGTCTTTGACAGAGTACCCTTAAAGGCTGCACCCGTGCTGCACCAAGTTCTGTGTTTTTGTGTAAATGCTTTCTAAAAATTGATTTATTTAAATAGTATTTTTTATTCCGATTTATTGTAAACGATATAATGAAAACTTATGGCAATTCATAGAAGTTTTAAAAACGAAATACAAGCCGCAGGTAGGACACGACCTTGAACCGATTTCTTCTTTCTGAGAAGGACAGTACATGTCATGCGGTATCTCCTTTGATCAAGAACATTCAGGCCTTAACGTCAAAACCTGTCGCAAAAGCAAAAACTCGAATTTTTCAGACGTGTGCTGAGATGGTGAAGGAATACCAAAAGGTTCCTGTGTCGAGGGAAAAGACGGTAGAAGAAATCGTTGAAACAAAAGTTAACCATCAATTTAGACGATCAAACATAAACATGTAAGGCTAAAATTTTTTGAAATGATTGTGTTATTAATTAGGGGTTTTTCATCGATTTTTTAAATTTTTGGTAACGTTACAATATCTAAACACCTCCCCCCCCCCCTACCGTTACTTATCGTAGTGCATTTCAAAACCCCTCCCCCCCCCTAAATTGGTAACGTAGTTTATGGACGACCCCTAAGGTATGGGCCTACTGACCTACAGAGCTCATGCATACAATACTAGCAATATCCATGTGTAAGGGCAATATGTGCGACATTTTTTAAAAATCGCACGTTCTCGGGACGACGAAAGTTTTTTTTATCGGATCAGAAAAATTATTTGTCTCGCAGGAAAATACACCAGGTAAGTGTTTTCTTAAAGCAAATTTTCCGCCGAAAAAAAGATGTATTGTGATCGAAAAAATGTTTGTTCTTTACCGATTTTTCGAAGTCAACCTTGAAAACGACCTTTGAGGCAATGTCGTGCATTTGATGTGGGGCAATGTCGTGCACTATACAGAAAAGAAAAGGGAAGGAAACTCGGTCGCCCTAGTGTACCAAGGGAGTCGTGAAGCCATAACAAAACGCTACAATGAAAATAAAATTTTCCAAATTTTTTTCTCAATGTCAAGCACTTTTTGAAAAAATGTTGTTTTTCTTTCCGTGTTTCATATAGCAAATTGCCTATTTTCACTTTTCTTTTCATAAAATTGTATTTTTTTATCATATTTCAGACTTGTGTAAGTTAAGGAAACAGCTTTGCAAGCCAAAATATCGTGTTTGTTTTTTGTTTAATGTTACACCCACTTGAACTTTGTTCTACTTGTTTAAATTATTTCAAGTTTGTTTCTTTTTTAAAATCAATTTTTTGATTTTGAACTTCGAAAAAGAAAAATTTTTATAACGATTTTTAGAAAGAATTGAAACTCCGAACTGGAAACATTTATAATAAAATTTATTAAAAATTTAAAAAACTGTTTCAATTTTTAACTTGTATATTGCCTTATAATTAACAATAATAAATAAATAAACAATAATGCTATATCTTCTTGAATCGAACCACTACCTATCGTTTTTCACACATTCTGATACCTTTACAATACAATGCACGACATTACCCCACAAATTTTGAGGGGGGTAATGTCGTGCACATTTTTTTTTAATTTCTACTAACACGATTTCATGCTACACGAATATTGTTACACATAAATGTTACCAACCAAATTATCTTTCGATCGGATGCTTACTCGTTGTATTCGCTTGTCATGTACGGCTTTACGAGCACTTTAAAGTTGAGTGCACGACATTACCCCCCTCTACTCTATTTTTTAAGTTTACAATATTTTCAAGTTTACGAAATAAGTTGCAAGTACTAGCACTCGAGTTAAATGTGTCGCAAATTGAATGAAATGCAAATTAAATAAAATATTTGCTCTAAAACACGACCGAAATGTGAAACGTCAAAATTCCATCGTCCATTTGGCACAGCAAAAAAGACAAATTTATTTCAACACACACAAATTTTATTCAACTTGATATTTTCTTTCCTACCACGACTGAAAAGTTTCCTTTTGACACACAGCCAAAGAAGAAAAACTCTTTACTCTTCTCATTGAACCGTGAAAACTATTATAATTGAGTTAGTATGAAGTCCTGAATTGCCATTGCTTGATAAATAAATGTTTTTCTCCTCTAAGAAATGTTTTCTCTATGTTAGCGCTCCTAGTCAAAGAGTAGTTTATTTTCTAACGACACTAATTTATGTTCATATTTTTTAATTATGCTCTACATTTTTATAACATTTGTGCGAATTGGTTTTATGTTGAGTGTTTTTTGCACTTTTGCCTTCTTCTTTTTAACTCATCTAGTAATGAAAAAGATTTTAAGCTACTTTGCTGCTTAAATTGCTCAAAGTGTTTTATTTTTATTTTATTACATTTATGTTGATTTAGTATTTAGGTGTGTATATATTTTTTGCTCGTTTGCTCGATTTTTCTTGAGTGTGCACTCGTTTTTTTTATCTTTTTTTTTTCTCTTTTGAGTTTATGTTGCAGCACTCGAAGGGTGTTGAGTTGATGAATGCGCCAGTTCTGGTTATCACGAAAGACCTTGAATTTTTGTGTGAAAATGAACAAGGCTTCAAATTAATGAGGTTGAATAAGTTATGCCGTTGTTTTAAGAGTTGCTATATATATGTTTAAATCATATTGATCATTAAAGTAAGTATGCAGTTTTGTGTTGTTAATCAACATAGTCTTGCTTCTTTTCAGTTAAAACGTTAGCAATTTTTCGTGTTGTATGTATAACTTCATAAACAGGATTTCATGTATTTTATTACATTTTTTTATTTAAGCCAATAGTTTTCAAAATTATTTTGATAAAGTTCCTGCGCTTCACAGCTGTGGGCCTTAAGGATATGAATAACATAGATATTTAACGTACAACGTACTCCCAATCAATAAAAATGAATTTGATCCTTTTTCTGCTGCTTGTACTTATATCAAGCATTTCTTCAAGATTTTATAGTATGAGATAAAGTTATGTATTATCAAACTTCAGAACGTGCCACAGTGATATTTTGGTGGCAAAAAATAATCAATAATCTTGTGATGCGGTCTTATAGAAAAATGTTACACTTACTAAAATCCATATTTTTTTTCTTATAAAGTATAATTTGTTCTTAGAAAAAACTTGAGTGAAGTCATTTCGAAATTTTATAGCGAAAACGGATGAATGTTTTTATGCATCTCAGTAGCATATGGGCATTTCCGTAGCTACGCACGTGACAGTACGAATTTAATGAGCAGAAAAACAAAGAAAAATTAAACTTATAGTTTTCTTATTATAATTTTTCAACAGTATACTAAGCGTACTATACAAGGTGCAAAAGCTAAGAGTTATCAAAAGTTCGGCTCTCAGATAGAAGCCACCAAAAATGATACGTTACGTGACATTAATTAGGAGTGGTTTTTACCTGCATCAATATAAACGAAAAAAAAAATCTGCGAAGTGTGCACGAGTTTTTTTATAAAAGTTTTTTTAATATAATCTGGAATAATATTACTACACATTCATAATTGTTTCGTTGAAAAATCTTTTTTCATTATTTTTATACAAACCATAGTATGATACGTTACGTGATATACGTTATGTGACAAATTTTTTCCTTCAAATAAGTGTAAATATTTGAAAGTTTTATTTATTAATTTGAACCAAAAAAACATGTTAAGTGTAATTCAGGATCGTTAAAGTCGAAAACTTAAAAAATTTTAATTAAACTTTGTATTATACAAGTATTTATTATACTTATAAAATTTCAACTTTTGTTAAAATTTTTCAACATTTGCCACAATTTTTTGACTTTTGTTGCCATTCATCATGTTTGCTGCCATTTTTTCAAATTTAAATTGAGATCAGCTCTCAGTACTCTCACAATATAAATATAAACATTTTTTCTCTCTTATGGAGGTTTAAACGAATTTTAAGTAACATTTTATTTTTCAGTCGTGGTAGACCTTTTGGCGGAAATGCCCATGTGTATGTAATTTATATATGGTATTACCATTTCAATGGCATTTTTTTTTTAAATATACAACTTTTTCCAATAACCACCACTTTAAATCAAGAAGATCACCTCAAAGAGCTATTTTACTAGATTTACTTCTTAATAGTACTAAACATGAAGAATTATCCATACATCTTTCATGCATATATAGAAATCTTCTTAACTCTTTAGAGAAAATCTTATTAAAACTGATCAAACATTGCTTAATTAGATTCGTTATTGAATGAATGAATGAAATGCTGTGAAAATTTGTATAACACTCATGTCATCTCACTCACTCATCTCACTAAAATTTAAGTAGAAGAATCACTTAAAACTAAGAAGAAAATCTTTTTGATCAGAAATTCTTATGTCATCTCGCTTCAGTTTAAAAAGAGACCACTTTAGACTAAGCAGAGAGTCTTATCCTTATCTTTATGTATACATATATAAATACTATAGCTTTGGTTTTCAGTCATAATCGTGGTCATGGTTGTGAAGTATTTTTTAAAGCAATTTAACATAAAAATAAAGGTTAAAAAATATGCGAAACTTTGCCATTTTTTTTTTACCCAAATGTGGAATGAGTGCTACAATATAACTAAAAAGTTTAAGTAGAAGTTCATCTTTTAACCTTTAAAAAAAAAAAACCTAAAAATACCTCAAATTTTCGAACGCTTTAAGGTATAAGATAAAAAATCCATTTGTGACAAAAAACAGTAAAGCAAATAGCATTTCAATAACTTAGTACAAATATAAAATGTGCAGTTTTTTAAAAATAACGATCTGCTTAAAAATAGAAATCTTACAGGTCTATTCTGGCAAAGTATCAATTGTTACCCAGTATTTTTATTACTTCTATGCGGTTGCTGTAATTTTGTAATTTCAAAACCTAATTTAATTTGAAGCTCAAAAATAATAAATATTGATAGAAATTGTCACCTGTTTTTCTGAAAATCACAACTTCATTTAAAAATATTGTTTTTTGAGCTTCAAATTTTGTTTTGAAATCCCAAAATTACAGCAAACAAAGAGAAATAATAAAAATACTGGGTAACAATTGATACTTTGCCAGAATAGACTTATAAGTATAGTTTCAATAATACAAGTATAAGGCCAGTGTACGAAGTACTAGCATACAACTGGTTTCAAAAAGGCTAAAACAAAACTAGTACTAGCATACAACTTGCAAAAAAAATACTAAATTGAACTTGCTAAAATAATAGTAATATGAAACTGGTCAATATAAAACTAGTATTTAACAAGTTAAAAACATACTAGCACAAAGGTGCCTTAAATCATACCAGTAAAAAGCATATTTTTGTTTATACTAGTATTTTACTGGCTTTAAAGTTACTACTATCAGTAAAAATACTAATACCAGTAAAAATACTACCCCAATTCATATCAAGAATAGGACAATTGTCTTTTCCTATGACATCAACACAGGAAAAAAACCAGTTTGCGCAATGTAAAAATCATTTGAGCTGAACTAGTACTGGTATTTTTTGACCTAGTACATTTACTAGTATTGAAACTAGTTGGCTACACTGCAGGGTAATGTTTTTTATAACACTAAATAGTCCTGTACCTAAGACCCGTCGTTTTTACCACTATCTTTAGTTGTATTATAATTATTTATTTTACGATTTCTTTTGGCAACTTGAATATATTGTCACTTTTCGTGGGCAATTTTGTTTTAACAATGTTTTTGCTGCGTTCTTGCACCTTAATGTTTTAAGAAATAATTTTTTATTTAATTTCTTCCTTTAATTTTTAAAACTATTTCAGTTAATTTTACATTTTGTTCGAACTAAAAAAAAAATAAGAGTTGTTAGTTTTGAACTCTAATAGTTTCTTTGTTTTGCAACTTATTACATAATTTTTTTTTGGTAAAAAATAAAAATTTAAAAGTTTTTAATTTTATTAGAAAAAAATAATTTAAGGGAGGCTAAATTGGATAAACGGGGCTTCCTAGTCGAATATGACTTTCGAAGTGAAAACGTTCTGAAAAATAAATGTAGTATTAGTTCAGTCCTTTTTAACAACATGCGATTTTTTAAGATCGGACATTTACAAAGTTTTTTTTTAATTCCCTCTAGGTCAGCTTTAATATAGAGGGTGGTTTTTTCAAACGTTTTTGTTTTGTATGGAGTCCGACCCCCTCTTGTATACATAGCTTATTGAAATCCTCAAACATTTTGGTTTTTTCTCTTCTGATTGGGTTTTGTGACCACACAATTTTTGCTGCTGTGCATGGCACAATTCACTGTGCATTGCTTCTCATGTATAAAACCTCTAAGCTAACCAGTAACACGAACAACTGCCTCTACCACCTTTCCATCACCACCGCATTAGTTACAGTGGTTTGCATTGAATTCCATTTAATTACAGGTTGGATCGTTAGTGGCAACCCGGTTGGTAGTTGCAACCTAAGCTGGCACCACGTAAAATCGTCTGACTTCGGGCTGAAATTATTGAATTGATATTTAAATTATACTGATTTCAGTAGCATAGCAGAATCAGTGAAGGAGCAAAATATTTGTTGGTTGTAGAATGAGAGAAAAACTGTTTGCTATGCTCGCTGAAAACATGCTCATACATCACAGCAATCAACGTTGAACAACCTTAGCGGGTTGAATAAGTATTCAACCCACACAATCACCCACACAGTCATACCACCAACAACGTGACCATTCCTCAGATAGTCATGTGGTATGGTACGTACGCTACTCCGTTGTCGCCAGAAAGCGTTTCCGTTGTAGTCTTCGTGTAATCTTGTTTGTAATTGAATTGATCCTATTACGAAAATGATAACGCTTTATGATTGTACTGCATGGGATTGCATTGGATTGGATTGTATTAGATTAGATTAAGAGCATAAATGAGAAATTATACAAGGTCGAAATGTCTTCAACCAAGTAAGAGTGTGCAGAAAAATAAATAGTGGAAGAAAACAAGGCGAATAGTGTGCAAAAGTGAGCAGATAGATGGAATTGCGAATCACTGAAGCAAATGAAAAATAATTAAATTGATTTAAGAACATTGTGAAAAATCTTATTTGGTTGTGATTTTTGCAATCTGCACACAAATTTTATTCACATACATTTACTATTTTAAGTTTCAGAAAATGCAAAATTCACAATATTGTATTTTACAGCTGATATACTACAACTACATCCTCACTTAATCTCTCGTTCTTACTTGAATGTCCGGCGCACTTCTTGCAAAATTCAAGCAATAAAACTTAATTTGAGAGTCTGTCATTTTAAAAATAACATTCAACTGTTGTCAGTGCTTCCAAGTGCCAGCTAGTCTTATGTTTTTGTCGACATAATGGCCCGTATGCATAAAAAAAGTAAACACTAGACTTAGTAGTGAACACTTGATTTTTCACTTTTGATATGCATAAAAAGAAAACACTATATAGTATTGACTTCTTTTTTTTGACTACACTATTTTCGAAAAACTACTTGCTTATATTTGATATGCACAAAAGAAGTGTTTACTACTTAAAAAGAAGTGACCACCGTTACATTTCTGTAGTGTGCTTTTGATTAGACTTGTTTATATAAATTTGTTTCAAAATGGTTATGTTTATAAATTTTAATCGCGAAAATAAAAACAAATGTTATAAATTGAGAAGATTTGGCCATGAAGATAATTTAGGTCACATCGATTCTCAAAAGTGGGAAGATTAGGATTTCTTGGGCGCTGCGATTTGACATTAGATTCGTAAACTACTTTCAATAAAAATAGGAATAGCCGAAGGAAAAATCGATTTATTGATTTGTTTTTGAGTTATCGATATTTGAAAATAATCTTTTTCTTTGATGATCGTCTTAGAAAATCTACTATCAACCTGCTATCAAATCCGTTGAGTATTTTATAGCTATTTGAATGTAAAAATAAAATAACCTTGTTATTTATTATGTTGATTTTATATGATTTAAATAAAAATTCTCAAGTATGATTTAATGTTTAAAAACCGTATTTTGGAGCATTTTTTTGGTGGGATTTGCGGGAGCAGTATATTTCTATATATTAAGTTTTCAGGTTTTACTAAATTGCTAGGTTTTTCACTAGGTTTTACTAAAAATTTTTGTTAGGATTTTTTGTTAGGATTTTTATTCTATACACTGAGAAAACAAAAAATCAAAAACGCACATTTTAAAAAAGTTTAGTAAAATTAATATTTTTACTAATATTTTACGCCATACAAAAATGAAAACGCACATTTTTAAATAGAAAAGTAAAACGAAACGTTTTTAAAACGAATGTTTTACTATAATAAAGTTGGTTAAAATTAATATTTTTAAAAACATTTTACGCCATACAAAAATAAAAGCGCACATTTTTAAATATAAAAGTGAAACGAAACGTTTTTAAAACAACTATGAACGTTTTACCATGACATAGTAAAATTCACATACTTTGTTTCAGAACACTTGTTAATAACGAATTGTTTATTGTATATGTTTCATTGACTTATGTATTTGATATTTGTTCAGAAAATAAAATACTTTTCATTATCGATTTCATCACTCTGCAGTTTTCCTGCAAGAAAGTAATGAAAGAGTTTGAGTTGTAGCATTTGCTACCACAACTATAAGGTAAGTAGTATATTAAATAAAATAAATAATATTTGACAAATTGTATTTTTTTATAGACACTGGGATATAGTATAATTATCTAAAAAAATTTAACGAGATGAACATAGCTGATGATACAAAACCTAAAATAAAACTATAATTTTGAAAACCCATAAAGGTTTTTTTTATTAATATGCAGATTTCCCTAGATTTTTTGAATTAATGGGAAATATTGAACATTTTCGTTTTTAAAATATAAATAATTGTTGTACCATTGCATTTTAAAATGTTTATTGTACAAATCGAACGAACACTTTAGAATCTAATTTTAAAATTTTCGTTTTTAAAAAAAAAATAAACATTTTACATTTGAGATTATTTATTATTAAAAATCAAACGAACATTTTAGAATCTCGATTTAAAATTTTCGTTTTTAAAATAAAAATAAAGGTTTTACTGCAGCATTTTAAAATATCCATTGTTAAAAATCAAACGAAAATTTTAGAATCTTATTTTAAATTGTAAGTTTTTAAAATGAAAATAAACGTTTTACTATTTCATTTTAAGATGTCCGTTTTTAAAATTAAAATAAACGTTAGAAGTGCAAAATCTGGGTTAAACGTTTTTAAAAATAGCTCGTTTCTGCCACTTTTGAAAATTTTGATTTCTCTGTGTAGGTTTTCTCTTGAATGAGTTGTGTGAATGTGCTGCATATGTGTTACATGATATGTGCAACATATGTTGGGTGCGGCTAAAGTAACTATATGATTTGTTTTTTAAATAACTTTTTTAATAAATATGATTTGTTTTTTAAATAAATTGAATGGAATGAAAAAAACAAAAAAATTTATGATAAAAAGAAAGTTTATTTTATGTTATTTTTTTACATTAATTATGAAAAATAATATCAGTTAAATGACAACCGTTTTCTCTAACGCGAAAATGTGCTCTTTTTATGGCATTTTCCATAACTTTGTTGAGTATTTCTTGTGGTATACGATCAATTTCTTTTTGAATGTTGTCCCTTAGTTGCTGCAAGGTTTGGGGCTTATTCAAATAAACTTTGTCTTTGAGATAGCCCCACAAGAAAAAATCCGGTGCAGTCAAATCTATGAGTCAAAGCAGGGAACGAAAATAAACCGAACGATATTTTAATGTGCCTCGCATGGCATGAATTTCCTTTCGGTTGCGTATATGTCAGTGGAGACGAACATAAATGTTATTATTCTGTATCGTTCGACAGCATGGCATACACTACATTATAATTATGTTTGCATACTCTCTTCTCAACACATTCGGCATACGATATTTTTTACGTAGGCTATTCTCTCTATATAGGCTATTTTGTGTCTCAGAATCAGTGTTGCCAACACTTTTTCATATGTATAAAATTATATATATAATGTAAAAAAATGTATTTTCAACCAACTCTTGGATATTAAACTCTATTTGTGCAAAAATTCCCTCATCATCAGATGAATCGTAATATTTATATACAGACACGGTGTTTTGAAATATTAAATTTCAAGAAGCCTTCTGGTATGTCAAAGCAATAGCAAAATACATGTTTTAAATCTTTTCAATAAACACTATATCACAAGAGCTGCATTACGAATATGCAATTCTATTTTTTCCATGCTCTGTTTTTACAATGTTCATTGCGCTTTTTACTTACTTTTCCATTCTATGTTATTAAATACACATATAGGTTTTTATTTTGCGTAAATGAAAATTTTAATTTGAAAATATTTTATTCATAAGGATGCGCTAACATTAAAACCTTAACAGATCGGCACAAACAATTTTTCTTTTGTTTCTTAAAAAAAAGCCGGCAACACACTTAAAAACAAGCGTTGAAAACTTTAAATAATTATTTTAAAAAAAATATTCACTTTTCAAAACAAGCTAAAAAAAGCTAGAAGATTAGGGTTGTCAATTCGGTGACCAGCGTGTAGATTGACTCGTAGAAGATTTACATTTACTATTTAGAACGCTTTCAGAAAAGAACTTTTCTGTGTCAACTATTATTAAAAATAAAGCGAAATTGATTTTTATATCAAATATTTAATATTTAATTGAAAAATACCATACTTATACTTGCTAATATTTTGAGTTAAGATAGATATACGTTAAATTACTTACAAACGGTTTTTTCTTTTATTTTGGATTCAATTTAAAAAGCTGTCATTTTCACTATTGTAAATTTTTTAAATAACATGGAAATAACAGTTGTAAATGTAGCTTACTTATGTTTTTTTTTAAACTGCAAAAATTATTATATATAAAAAAAACTTGTCATTAAAATCCATTTGTGAAAAAAAAGACCGAAATATATCACAGACAGATACACCCAAAACCTCAAGATAAAGGCCGAAAAAATATGTTAGCTTATAATATTGCTAACTTGGCAACTCTGAGCAGAAGCAATATTTTTTTCCCGCTGGTAAAACTTTGTGTGTTCTAAATAAAAGAAGTATACTTTAATAAAACTGCTTGCTTTTTTAAAGTTCAAACCTTAGCTGGGAAATTTCGATTACGTCTAGTAATCAATTACATTATATTTAAAAAATAATTGTAATGATAAAACAATTCTTATGCAAAAAAATTATATTAGTAACTGATTACGATTACAAATAACCAAAAAATAATCACGATTACGCCAAATAATAAAAAAAAAAAAATAAAAGTACGCAATAAAAAAATCGAACTACTTTTAAATAGGACTGGCATCTACATCGTAAGAAGAAATTAAGAGGTTATGTAATGAGTTAATTTACCACTGGGATGACGCTAACACTCTCGAATTGTTTTTGTTTTATTGCATCATTATTCTCTATTCATAGAATTGAGAATCAGGAAGAGTTGCACAGTGGTGTGAACGCGGAATTAAATAGTTTTCTCGTGACAATTTTGATGTAACCCTTAAGCCTTTAAGGTGATATTAAAATTAAAACAATTGGCTGCAAACCTGCTTAAAAGAAACCAAGAGGGTAAATAAATGCTAATATTATTTTTGACAGAGCAGAGTGATAGCTTAAATTAAAAAATGTAATTCCTTATGAATTGAAATTGTATTTTGCTTACAATCTTAAAGTTAATATTAACATTTAAAATAATTGGCTGCGAACCTATCTTAAAAGTACAAAAGAATAAATAAATTCGTATACTTTTTTTAAAGAGCTGTTTTACTATATCTACAACAAAAGTATGTAGCGTTCATAGTTTTCGTGTTACATGGAAAGTAGGCGTGGTTTGGGGCGGGTTTGTTTGTTTTGTAATTATAACTCACACGCATAATTTTATTGGTCAAAGACGAATCCTTCTATTTTATTCCTACATGAATACAGTATGGTACCACAGTGCGGTGTAATTCCATGAAAGTTCAGCAATCATCTTATTTGTGTTAGTTCGCACTAATATAGTAAAATTCACAAGGGGCCGCACTCGGATCTTGCTGAACAGGAAGGGCCGAGCGCTAAAGTATATATAAACTCTTTCAGTGAATTTGTCCAATATATTGGACACGACAGAAAGTAATTTTTAATATTATCTTGCAACGGTTTTTTTTTAATTAATTTGGTTCTATAAAAAACAATGTACCTACATGACAAAAATAAATTTGGAGAGATATTTGACATTAAAGTCAGTTGAATTTTGTTTTTGTCCTATTTTGTAAAAAAAACCAACCGTACAGAAATCAAATTAATGTTTTTTCTTACTTTTTATGACAATAAAATGATAATAAAATTAAGAGGATTTTTTAAATTTTAAAATGATTATAAAATGATAACAAAATTAAGAGTAAGTAGCGCAGATAAAAATCAAAGGTATGTTTTTCATCTTTTTAGGACCGTTATGATGGGAGTATTAACCTAAAAAATACTATTTCGGCTTAGCCTAGCCATTGAAAGGACTTAAGAGACGTTGAAGTGAAATCGTTGAAGTGTCAGTCAGATAACTTTAAACCATTTAGATGTTCTCTTTTCTAATATTAATTATAAAAACCTAAGTACTTTTTATAAAGATTGTTTTACATTACAAAAATAGTGATGAATATGGTCAGTTTTAATTATCGAAACATGTAAAAATTTCAAGTCATTTAAATAAATTTTGAGACTTTTTAAGAGAAAAAAAACTTTTTATAAAGTGATTTTGTATAGGAGTTAGGCGTTGTTTCTACCCGAGCCACTAATATTCGAACTTCAT
Organism: Dichetophora obliterata; assembly: GCA_963920525.1. Taxonomy (NCBI): domain Eukaryota; kingdom Metazoa; phylum Arthropoda; class Insecta; order Diptera; family Sciomyzidae; genus Dichetophora; species Dichetophora obliterata. The sequence goes on along the minus strand of OY986435.1, from coordinate 43,410,547 downwards.
CTTTATTTTTAGATAGAATCTTAACCCACTACTGCACGATTTCTGATCCAGCTAAAATTTTTTATGAATTTATACACTGAGAAAAGAAGCATACTAAAATCAAAGAACATTTACTCAATATAAAAAAAAAATTTTATTTATTTTAGCTCAATTTTTTTTTGTTTTAAATTGAAACTTTTCTTTAAAATAAAGAAATAAATTTCAAAACAAAGAAATAGTTTATTCCTTCAAAGAAAATTTCTTTCTTTCTGAAAGAATAATTTCCATTTGCAAAAAAAATTTTAAAAAAGAAATTTCTTTGATTTTAGACTGAGTGTGTAATTAATTCATTTTTAAAATCAATATAAACAATAAAACAAATAAAATTTTAATTTTGAATCCAAATTCTTAATTTTTTAAATAAATGCGAAATAGATGCAATAAATTGATATCGTTTAAAGAAAAAATTTCCTTAAAATTAACGAAATTTCAGATTTTAAAACAAATACCTGTGTTTTTTATTTCAAAGTTGAACTTTTTTCTGAGTTTGTTTAAAATGGAATAACTAGATACACAAACAAAACTTTATGTAAAAAAGTCGTTTCATTTCCGTCAGAACCCATATATGGCTGTTCGAAGGAATGCGTGATTTCGTGACCTTAACATGTACAATTGAAACACAATTCCATAAACATTAAACAGTAGTCTTAAATTCTATAAAAAATTATATAAGTGAACTTACTTACATGTAACAAAGAAAAATTAATATTTTATTTTCTGAATTCTCCAGCCATAAAGTGATAACACGCACTAATAAAATAAACTGAGATTTTCTTAGCTGTTGTGTTAAAAAAAGAGTCGTGTCGACAGACAGATAAACAGACGGAAACGGCTAAATCGGCCCAGCTAGTGATGCTGATCAAGAATATATAATATACTTTTCTAAACCAGACACGCCTTTTTATGGGCGTTAGAAACAGTATAAAACTGAATAGCTAAAAAATGCTTTGATTATTCATACTAAAACAAGAGCGCCCTGCAAATGTATGCTACCTACAAAACTGAATGCGCCCTTGATACGCAGCATGTGCTTGAACAAAGATAAAATGTTTTTCTCTCTGCTTTCTCAGTCTATCAAACAACGCATCTCATAAGGTTCTTCAGTGTAGCTTATACTACGGAACAATGATGTTTATGTTCAAGTATGCAACTTGAACGCAACCGAATAATGGCCTTGGTAATGAATACTACACAACATAAATGTTCAGTTCTCTCAAATGAACGCTTTACTACCTTAACGAACGAAACGTTAGAGTTTATTTTCGTTCCCTGAGTCAAAGTATGAGCTGTTGCACCATCTTGTTGAAACCATATATTGGCGTTTGGTGGCAATTGCGGAAATAAAAAATTTTGTAGCATTACTCTGTAACGTTCTCCATTTATTGTTTCACATACACCTTGATCGTTTTCAAAAAAAAAGGACCGTAAACTTTTTGGGCGGTAATGCCACACCAAACGGTAACACGAATTGCGTGTAAAGATTTTTGATGAAGATTTTTGGGATTTTGGGATCCCCAAAATCTGTTGTTTTGTTTATTTACGAAACCGTTCAAGTGAAAATGCGCTTCGTCGGTCATCATTAAATTTGACAAAAAATTTTCATTTTGATCAACGAGATTTAAAACTGCTCTAGCATATTCCAAACGCAATACGAAGTCCTCAGGATTTAGTTTTTGGACTAGTTGGATTTTGTAAGGGAAGAGGTGCAAATCGTGTTTTAAAATTCGCCGAAGAGTGCGGTCAGAAAGCTGCAACTGGGAAGATCGTCTTCTCGTTGATGTCTCCGGATTTTCTTCGACGCTCTGTCGCACAGCATCAATATTTTCGGACGATCTGCCAGTTCGAGGTCTGCCCGTACGTCTTGAATCTCCGACAGTCCCATATTCAGCAAAATTATTCATAAGCATGGAGCAGTTCTTACACCATAAAATCTTCTGTATGCACGTTGAGTATTAATTATCGAACGATGATTTTCAATGAATAGAAAAACAATCTTAGTTCTTTGCGCAATTGTATAGCGTTCCATTTTTAAATATTCTCCCAAGTTTAATTTCTGAAATAGGAAAAAAGAAAAAGTTTAATACTCGCAAGCAAAGAAGTTACAATTGTTTTACATCATATAGTAACTTTAGCCGCACCCTGTATGTTTTGAAGGTGTTGCATGCATGTGTTGTATGTAACTTAATTTTTATTTTTGTTGTCATTAGCTTAGCTTACTTCGAATGCGTAGCATTCAGATTTAGAGGTTGGTTAGGTTTTTGAGATTTTTAAAACCTTCTGATGAGACCACGTGGCTGTGGTCGAAAATTGTTTAAAGGTAGCCTTTAAGCCTACAAGGCAAGAATTTTAGTTTTTAGGTTTGTTGTTTCACTGTTTATTGATGGGATGTTTATTTTTTTATATATTAATTTTTTTTCAGGTTTATATTATTTTTCCGGTTTTAGTTAGCTTTTAATTTTATACCATGATTAATGATGTATAGTGTTATGTCGGATTGGGGACATGACATTGTATAGCATGTTTTGTATAATAGTGTTATGTCAGATTAAAGACGTGACATTGTATAGCATTGGTCATATTTAGGTAGATATTTTAAGAAAAAAATGTTTTCTTAAAATTATAAAAGGAATTTTAAGTAAAAGACAGTTTGGAAAAATTTGGTTTGTGATACTTAAATTTTGGTATAATTTATTTCCTGAATTTAAGTAATATATTATATATATATTTTTTTTTATTTAAATATATTTAAATAGTGGCCAATTTCAAAATGTTTTTTACCCCGTCTCTAGCCCCCTGCTTAGCGCTTTGGTACTATTAGTTTCTATTACTTACTTACTAAGTAGTTACTAAGTAGTTTTTATTTACATTTTTATATTTTTTTTCTGTCTTTTGACATTTTTGTCTTTATGACACATTTTGTGGGCTTTACTTACAAAAAAATTAGAGTAATGAAGTTTTTTAAGTACAAAGTACCGAAACGCTTCGCGCTCAAACACAATCAACATAATAAAATTTTTGTTTATATTAAACTGTTATTTTCTCAAAAACTACCGTTATTATGACTCATGGAAAGTAAAAAGCTTACAAATTTATCTTTCATTTGGTATATAATATTAATATTTGATATTTTATGTTGTTTTTTTGTGATGATATGCTTTGCTCTTGTACGGGAAGTTGCTATATCAAGCATATTTACCTTAGTTGGTCTACTTTCTAAGGAGACTACGATTTTCGGGGTACCGCGATTTGAAAATAGATTCGTGAAATACTTTCAATAAAAAGAAAAATGGCCGCAGAAAAACTCGATTTATCGATTTGTTTTGAAGTTGGTGATTTTTTTAAGAAATTTTTTAATAAGTATTTTTTAAGAAAGTAGCTATATTTTTCATAGTGTATATCCAAAATTGATATTTAAGGTATTATTTAAAAGGTAATACATTAAGCTTTAACATAAGTTTTAAATAAATAGAATTTCTCGAGTATTTCATATTTTATAGCTATTTGGATGTAAAAGTAAAATATTTGCTTGCATAAAACTGTTATTCTCTCAAAAACTACCCGTACTACTATGTATTATAGAAAACAAATTATTGAAGCTTAAAGATTTATCTTTCATTTGGTATAAAATATTTATGCTTTATTTTATGTTTTATGGTATTTATTGTCATGAAATGATTTGCCCTTGTAGGAAAAGTTGTCTTTTCAAGCATTTTTACCTTATTTGTTTTTCTTTTCTTATAAAGAATTTCGTATAATGCACAAAAAATGTATATTTTAATGTACCAAATGAAAGGTTAATGTTCAAGCTTTAAAAATACAATATTTTTGCAGTACCTTAATAACGCAAATTTAGTAGAAAATAACGGTTCTTTCAATTAAAAAATTAAAATATAATATAAATTTGCTTATAAAATTTAAAATATTCTTGTAATGATATTTGTATTGTATTTAATTAAAAAGATCATTTAATTATCTTTCAAATGACATGTCAATCTAATGAATCGATTGAATAATGGCAAATGTATAGATGTTTTTTAAACACAACTTTTGGTACGAAAAATATTTCAAAAATCGATAACTCGATAAGTAGTTGAGTAATCAATTTTCTGTTCGGTCAAACAAATTTTTTCTCTTCCAGAAAACATTTTTAAATCGCAGCGTCCAAGACATCGTAATCGTGCCTTAAAAGTTTTTTTTAACAAAGAAGTGAACAAATAAAAGAGAAGTGAACACTTAGGCCTTTTCCACACTTGGTCAACGCAACTCCAACTCAAGTTGCTAGCCTGTGTATTTAAACCGGAACCTTTAGATTAAGCAACTTGCACGCAACTAGTTTTCGACTCGTTCTCAACCTGTTCAACGCAACGCGGCTTTCCGCAATTTTCATCGGCGACGTGTTGCATCAGTTTTTTGTTTTGTGAATTCAAGTATTTGTAGTGCAGTAGGCTTTATATTAATCAAGGTGAATAAGCTAATTAATAAGTTCCTAATAGAATCTAAAAGAAGATGAAATAGTTTGCAAGATGAATGAGCAAGTGTTAAATATTAAATCAGTGCAAGAAGTCGAAAAACATGAGTTATTATATAATAACAATTATTATATGTTGCATGACTTTTGAAGCAAATCTGAAAGCATTCGGTTTATAGTTGCATTGCTTTACAACTTTTTCGCTGTTGCGTTGAAGTTGTGTTGGAATTGCGTTGACCAAGTGTGGAAAAGGCCTTAAGTTCGAAATGCGAAAATAGAGCTTACTTAAAATTTTTATTCATACCAAAAGTAGTGTTCACCACTGACCTTTCACTACTTAGTAACAAACACTTCTTTGCAGCGTTCACTCTTTTCTATGCATATGGGCCAATAACAACGATTTCTCATATATTCTGCACCAAAAATTTTCAAGTTTCACTTCCAAGTTTCGTTTGAAGCTATACCAAGTTTTGCAATTGGTTAACGATGCGAACGAAAAACAATCTATTTTATGATTGCATTAAGAGCAGTGACGAAAGACATTTAAATAATCTATTAGAGCATGCTCCAAACAAGTTTTTCGCTACTTTTTTTTGTACTCAGTTCGATATTTTGAAAAAGCTTAAATAGATCTTTTATGGAGCAAATAGTTTACAGAATATTTAAGACATCAGTAGTGTCCGACCGAAACCGGAATTTTGGCCGAAACCGAATATTGACCGAAAGCGAAACTGATTATTAATATGAAAATAAGTCTTATAAATAATTTTTTTTTTTAATAAAAGGAAACAAAAGTACTTTCATTCACATAAGAAAAAAATTTAATACAAAAAAAGTATTATTTGAATATTGAAGTTTATAATAATTAATTGAAGTTTACTTTAATAAGGGGGCGTCCATTAATTAAGTGAGGCATTTAGGGGTGGGGGGGGGGTTAAGCAGAATCTCACTAAATCTCACGTGGGGAAGAGGGGGGTTCTCGCAAAAATGACGTAATTATTTATCAGCAAGAAACAATGTAGAATTTTGAGATAACTGGTTAAATTGAGTAAAACGTGTTTCTCTACTAAAATATGACTAAATATTACACTAAAATATTTTTCGCGGATATGTGAGTGCAACAAAGTCCCAGTGGACATTTTAGCAAGTGCTCCGCAAAAGAAGGCATGCTAACACTGCTATTATTGGCGTCAATACACCTTCCATGATCACTGCACTGATGAGTACTTCTGTAAGTCCTACCTTTTGAATATTCTGATTTTTTCATATTATTTTATATGAAAAAATTTACAAAAAAAATTCCAAAAAACATTTTAAATACACAGAACAGTTTTTAAAAAAATGTAGATTTAAAAAAAACAACAAAAAATTTTTTTTGTTCGAGTTGGGTCTCGAACTCGATTTCCCGAAAACTACTCATTACTCATTTGGTTAAGTCACTTTGTATGGGAGGTACGCGTGGTTTTCATCCAATTTTGCTCAGATTCGAACTTGACCTACATTTTTGTATAAAAAGCTAATATTTTTAATTTCGTTATGATAGCTCAAAAATTACGGCTGCTGTCGTGGACACAGACGGACAGACGGACAGAAAGCCACTATGTTTTTAACGTTGACCCCTGCCGCGAAGGCTCAATTCAACGGTGCTCCAATGCTTGGGACAAATATGAAGCGTCGGTCAACGCCCCTTCGGAATTCAAGAAAGACCACTTTTGAAAGGTTCCCCTAATAATATACAACAGCGCCTTTGTCGTCAGATTGACGCAATTCATGACCGTAACACTTTCAGCTACTTGAATTTATACTTGACTTGGTTATTTTAATAACCTTGGGCTATCTCAGTAATCAATACCGATAATTAACCCATTACTTTTGAACCGCAATAATCATCCCATTCATATCAGAGTTCATCACTCTCCGACATGAAAGACTAATGCAGAAACATCATAGGCCCGTTGTCTCTTTATCATCAGGTTCCTCAATCTCAGTGGTCACAAATCAGACTATTTAGGTTTCCCCGTCGCCTGTACTCAAATTCCAAAGGTAACAGTATATTGATCCGGTAGTTGCTTACCTTCCTAACATTTACTGTTTGAAATTGGCGAGATTCAATCTACCATCATTCTCTTAGTAATTTAAGGGAATCACCAGCCCGAGTTCAACTAAAGTGTAACTCACACCGGCCTTTCTGGCCTAACCACAGCCAGAGCGTTATTAAAACCCCACGTGGGCCTAACCCATATGATAGTCAAAACCCGGTCAAAAGGCTCCACCTGACAAGGCTCTTCAACATCCCGTCTACAGACCAAAAGTTCTTAGAACATTTATATCTGACTGTGACACCTTCAGCCACTCGAATTGTACTTGGCTAGGTTAAAAAATAACCATAGGTTTCCCAGTAAAACCGGGTAAACCTCAATTCTACTTATGCAACGTCGTTATCCTAAATTAAGACTAATAAAAGCCTTAACAGAAAACTAAGAAGCATGAGCCGTTGTATACAAATTTGCTTATACAACGGTCCGAAGGTTAAATGTTTCCTACATAATAACCTTTATTCTAAGATAGGTCTGCAGAACAATGATAGATCAGGTCTCCTCATCATTGATCTCCCCGCTCTTCAAGTTATGTTGGATTGATCGTCCATCGAAAGCATATTACAACTACGGTGTTATGATAACTTAATATCAAAACAATGCTTTCTCCAAGAATTTGGCAGCAACATCCAAGGCTCTAGGTAAACCTTTTCTTTTACAGTTATCAGACGAACATTCAGGAGCCGTGCCTCCAGAAAGAACTCATTATGAGATCAGTTCATGGGCCGTGCCCCATGAACTGCCCATCCAATAACCAACCCTCACCCTTCCATTCCTGGCTTGGGACAGGCAGATTCCCCGAAGGTCCTCTGGCGGGTTTGGACAGACGGACAGACGGACATGGCTAAATCGACTCAGGAGGTGATGCTGATCAGGAATATATATACTTTTCTATACCGGCCACGCCTCCTTATCGGCGTTACAAACGGAGTGACAAAATTAATATACCCCCATTACGTTTTTTAAACGTGGGGGTATAAAAAATTTTTTTTGTCCGAGTTGGGTCTCGAACCCGGGCTCCCGAAAGCTTACTTTCATTTGTATTGATGCAATGTATTCTTAGCAACCACAGTTGACGAGTGGGTAAAATGTCGAACCGGCGCATGATAGGACTATGGTTCAAATCCGAAAATTGTTAGTCGCTTTTTTTTTAAGTTGATATTTATATTGCTTTTCTTCTAACGTGACTTCTCGAAGGAGCGCTTCTGGCATGTCTCTTTTTAGCAAGGAGAGCGGAAAGCCTGACAAATTTTCCCATTTCATACAAGCAATACAATGATGTTTGCAAGGAGTGTGGAAGGCCTATAAAAACCTAACGCAGGCCTGCTAGAAGTCCTTGGAACTACTGCAATTGCCCACTGGGGTAGCGTAGTAGCTTGTCGATTATTTTACCACCGGCTAGCTGAACACGCGATTCGTCGAGCGCTGCGACTTGTGACAGCGACGCATGGACAAGTCTCTACTTGTTGTGTTTACGTCCGTAAATGTTTAGTTCAGTGGTCGGCACACATGAAGCACATCCCAGTAAGTACATTCATGCATACAGCATTGATGATGTAGGCATACGTTTGATGTTTTGTATGCATGCTAGCATAAATGTAAGCTCATTTCCATTTTAGATGGCGATGTTAAACAAGAGCATGTGTACTGTGTACCCGCACAATTACTATTGCTGTATGCATGGGGAGTTAGTAGTACTCTATGCATTCATTGCCATTAATACTGCATGCATGCATTACCATTAATACTGTATGCATACACTTGCATTAATATTGTAAGAAAAAATTGCTGTTGTCATTAACTAATCATCTTATTTATTTAAGTTTTAAAAGTTGTTACATTATGTTATATTAATTTATACTTTGTTAATAAATTATGTACAACTGCACTCCTTAAAGTTTAAATGCACAATGGGAGTTCATATTTTTTAAGCAAGACTATTATGCATGCAAGATTCAAACCTTAGTAATAATACAGCATGCATATTTTAGTATGCACGCTACTGTGTACAAACAACACGCATACTCAGCGAATTTGGATAGTTCTTGTTTTTTTTAATGACCATACATGCCTTGTCCATGCTTCTGCCTGCATACAGCATGCATACAGGTTTCCTGTATGCATGCTATTCTGGACATACTGGGTAAGTCGCCTCACGAAAAAAGTTGTTTGGCACAAATGCTCAATACAATCCATGATTTATGTTATAATGATTTCCCAAATATTTCGACTCTATCGATAGCCATCCTTGAGCTGGAATGATTTGAAATAACCTCTAAAAATTGAGTTATTTTGTGACCATATTGGCTTGTGTAATTGTTGTAAAAAATAAATTGTCAGAAATTTAAGTCGGAAAAAAGGTCTTCCAATCTGCATCAAAATATTGAAATTTTTGCTTTCGGATTAAAAATAATGCTTTTTTCATGCATTTTTTCAAACTAATTTTCACTAAAATTAAAAAAACTTAATTATTTCTAATGCGATCCTTCCTTTCAAGATATCGTTAGAAAGGTTTTGAGTGTTCGCATTGATTCCTAGTTAGAATTGCTTAATTTGATATATATTAAAAGTAAAATATTAATTATTAAATAAGCACCTACTGAAAACATATTGTAAGAAATTAAAAAAAAAATATAAAAGTAATGAAGTTATTTGAATTCTGAAAGTTTTTGTGTGGAAATAAAATTAAAAATATCAAAAATATGCATGAAAAATAGCGTTATATTTAATCTGAGTGCAAACATTTACAATTTTTGATGCAGATTGAAAGATCTTTTTCCAGCTATAATTTCTGACACCTGAAAAATTACACCAGCCAATATGGTTACAAAATAACTCGAATTTTAGAGGTTATTTCAAACCATTCCAGCTCACGGATGGCTAATTCTAGAGTCCAAATATTTGGGGAATCATTATAACATAAACTAAGGATTGTATTGAGCATTTCTGTCGAACATTTTTTTTTCTATGGAGTGTGAGGTGCCTTAATACTGGGGCTACCTCCACACCGTATCACGCAGATTAATGGGCATCTACTTACCGATTCAACCTTTACATGCCTTCATGGACTTGCCCTATGACCTCTATTGCCCCAGTGTACGTGGTGATCTAGAAAAAAGATGCTGCAATACATGCGGTATTAACTTTTCATCCATCACAAGAGCTGCAGAGCATCGGCGCGCAGTCCACCGTGCACCAGCTCGCAAAGTGCGACCTTCACGGATTATCACACGTCGAGCTAATGAGCTTTTGAGTGAAAACGATAACGGTGGCTAAAAGAAGCAGATGATTTTACCAAAATCACATGAACATGCTGGTTCCAGTAGTCACTCTCGAGACCGCACATGAGTCCCCATGAACTGAATTAGAATGAATATTCACCAGTTTTAGAAGTTCTAATGTTAAATGACTTAATAAGTATTTTATTGTTCGATTTTTTTTCATTGTCATTTTAAACTACGATCTCATTAGTCTTAAATTATAGTCTCAACTAGTCCTAAAAAAATAATGAAATAAATTATGAGTTTTTTTTTAATAAGTCCAACACAATGAAGCATTGATTAACATATTTACACTGAAAACACGCATTTTGAAGAATCCCACGTGAGATTAGAGGGTGGTGGAGGGGTCGAGCCAAATCTCACGATATCTCACTAGGGGGAGGGGGGAGTAAAAAAATCACAATAATCACCTCATGTAATTAATGGACGCCCCCTAATAAAAGAGATCATTTTTTATTACACAATTCCGTGCACCTACAATTTACATTTTTATAGAACTACAAAACAAAGTATTTGTGTTTTTTTTAAAAGGTTTAGTATTATAAGAAAAGAAATATTTCGTTTTCTTTTCCTTTATTCCACACACACAGAATTCGTTCGGAACTTTAATTATCAATTTTTGGCTTCAGTACCTATAAAGCTTTAACGTTAATTGCAATAGAGACTATAAAGTTGAAAATGATAGTATTGAACGCATTAAATTAACTAAAATGTTTTTCGTTAACACAATAAATCAAATCATAGACGAATTCATAATTTTTGTTTTGTACAATGCGTTGTAAATATTTTTATTAAACCAAACTTATGTATTTGAATTAAATGACTGATGCAAGAAATTTTTACCAAAATTTTTGGCTAGTTTTGGTTATTCGGCCATATTGAGGCCGAAACTGGCCGTAACCGAAACCGAAACCGAACATTCGGTTGGACACTAGACATTAATTCTCGGCAGTAGGTTGATAGATTTTAAATTTGTTTCACTGAGCAATTTTTTGCGCATTAGACTCCTTCGGCTCTAAACTCAAATATGAAAATTTGTAATTTTTTTTCAAACAGATGTACATTCTGTTTTGTTGTTGTAATTTTGTTGAAATCTGTTTGGTGCCTTACACTAATACAAAAATTAGCTAAGTTTTAGTTAAAAGATCATTTTTTTCTCTTCAAACTATTTAAATACTATAAAAATAGCAACTTCTGTCAAACATTTTCTACCAATAAATCATGTCTGTAAAGCATGTTCCATTAAAAACATTACATGTCTAAATGTCAAATATCTGTGTCCATAAGCAATAATCGCTTAAGACAGTCGACTTAAGAGAGAACTGAGTTCCTTATGTAGCTGTATTCCACTCATAAAGTACTATAAACACACAAAATTTAGAGCTTCTAGCATTACCAGAGCCAAAGTTATGACACGAAAACGAAAGATCCATTCATATAAGTTTTATGGCGATTGAAAACTTTGATGCCAGATTTGTTGAAACTTTGAAATTAGACATAAGCTGTTATTGCTAATCGACACAGATATGTTGGAATTAACCAAAAAGTAGAGAAAATATACTGAATAAAATTTTAAAGAGTTCAAGCAATATACAATATATAGAAATGCTGTTGGATCTGCTAATATTGCTTATCTTAGCAAAACACTCCGATGCTTATGGCTGTCAATGATTTGATGCTTACAAAAAGTTAAAAGTTGGTCAACTTCAGGAATGCCTCAAGCATCATGCAGGAATCCATGATTTTGATGTGGGTTACTACATAAGAATATGTACAAGGTGGCGCAAAAGTAACCTTGCGATGTTTTTTGGCTGTAATTTAAAAAAAAAATTAAAAACTTTGATTCTTCTTGTGGATTATTTTTATTTGGTCTTTTAATTTTTTTACAACAAGTCGAGAATATGATGTCATGTAAAAGGCCGCCGCCACAGTTGATTGTCATTTGAGCCCTTTTTATGGCATTTTTCATCACTTCGGCCAAAACTTCCGTCGATAGGTCCTCACATTCTTGACGGATATTGTCTTTAAGAGCTGCAAGAGTCTGAGTTTGTTGACACAAACCCGCGACTTCAAAAAGCCCCACAAAAAGAAGTCTGGAGCGGTCAAATCAGGCGATCTTGCTGGCCAGTGCATCGCCAATCGCCAAAACGGGAGATTAGGCGCCCGGGAAATGCATATCCTTCAGCATATCGGTTGTGGCACGTGCAGTGTGTGCCGTTGCACCGTCCTGTTGGAACCACATGTTTTCCAATCCCAATTCATCAAGTTGTGGCAAAAAGAACTCGTTGATCATTGCTCTGTAGCGCTCACCATTCACAGTAACCGTTTGGCCCGCGACGTCTTCGAAGAAAAAAGGTCTGATGACTCCTCCAGCGAAAACAGCACACCATACAGTAACTTTGAGCGGGTGTAATGGCTCTTCGTGGGTTACACGCGTATTTTCAGTGCCCCAGAAGAGTAAATTTTGCTTATTTAAGTACCCGCTAAGATAGAAATGGGCCTCATCACTCATGATTATTTTTGATGAAAAATCATCTTCCTCTTGGTGGTGATTAAGGATGGCTTGAGCGTATGTTAGACGTGATTGGCGGTCAGCAGCTTACAGCTGATGCACCTTCTGGACTTTGTACGGAAACATCTTCAAATCTCGTACCAAAATTCGCTGTAAAGACCATCGACTGATACCCCTTTGCGTGGCACGTCGTCTGATCGATGTCGACGGCGCTTCCATGACATCCTCGGCTACAGCAGCAATATTCTCTGCAGAACGGCTACTCCAGGGTCTGCCACGCCTGGCAGCATCTCGTGTTGTGCCAGTCTCTTCGAGGCGAGCGGCTAAACGTCGCAGTGTTTCACCAGTAGGCGTTGGACGGCCAGGAAATCTGCGACGAAATTCACGTTGTGCCAAAGTCACAGGCCGATTATTGGTCAAATAAATAGTCACCAATATTCCGCGTTGTGGAGCAATGTAGCGTAACATTGTTTATTAACGTGTATTTCGCATGTCTTTGCTACACAAATGTCAAAACAGAACTGACATTAGGGGCCAATCGCAAAATTTATAGCATTTTCTGATAGGAGGATTACTTTTGCGCTACCTTGTATATTCTTTCACAAAAATCAGATGCTTGAAGCATGCTTGCCTTCTTTGTGTTTTGGGCTTATCTGTGCGGAAAATATTAAAACCATAAAATTTTAATAAGGGCTTGTTTGAGACACTCAATAATTTCAGCAATACTGCAACACTGTTGATCATTGGCAACTCTGTTGCAGATGCTCTGCTGATACTTTAACTAAATATTGCATATATTTTGCGCTGCTTTTGTGATCGAACGTGACACTTTTGGAAAGATTTTTCAATAAATTTAGCTATTGATAACTTTGCAGACCACGGAAAAAAACTTGTTAATAAAATATGGAAAATCAAGAAAACAAAAGTTTTTGCGGAAAAGAAAGTTATTTTTGAACGAAATTTTAAATAAGAGAACAATGACGAAAACTGCAAAGTTTTTTAAATTTTTCACTGAAAAATTTAATAAATGGACTATAAAATAATGCCTGTGTATGAATTTGATAAATGATTTTTATAAAATAGATTGCAATAAATACCAATCTCGCTTACTTTCTTCTTTGATAACTTTCGCGCAGTATAAATATTTATGTTGCTGGGTTCTTGCATTTTTTGCGCATCAAATGCCAAATTTCTACTCGCTACAAGGCTTGACTTTTGCAATAAATGCACGATTGTTGTGCAGAATTGCTGCAGTTATTGGTACTCGAGCAAGCTCTAAGTCATCATACATTTCTGGGGCAAATCATGTTTCCGAGACACATATAGCATCGACTCCTGAACCTACAAATGAGTACATAAACTCATAAATTTTCTGTACCAAGTTCTGTGCGTAAAACTTTAAGTCAGGACTTCAAGTATATACTGAGAGTGTACGAATCATATTATAGTTACTTTCATTGGAACTCGCAATCATATAGGTTTGTTTTTTCATAAGTATCATCCAGGAAAACATTGTTCTGTTTTAGAAGTATTTTGGTAAAGTGTAGTAAATATTTAATAAAACATAATAATGAAATGTTTTTTTAATATTTATTATTAGTTTATAAATGCGCTGTTTTAATATTAACATGTAATTTTTCAATGCAACAAGGTTTAGACTCATAACATATTTATAGTATCGAGATTTCACCAATTCGATATCAGTATTATAACGCTAAATTCATCTGTTTTGCTGGTTAGCTGTTTTGAGAAATACACACCACAAAATGTTGAGAAATTAAACAATGTGGCAGCTCTTGGTGCAGCAAGGATGCATGTTTTTGCTTGAGTATTTTTATTTCTTTTTTCCCGGTTTATCGATTTGATTCAGGACAACGACTGTACCAAAAAAAAACACAGTGAATTTATGCGCAAATCCATTCCTTTACCCATCCTTCAATCCACAAGCGTCAAACTTTTTAGCTTGCTTCGATTTATGGCAAAAGTTAGTTTAACTTGCGAGTCGCTTGCAAACTTTTCAAGCAAAACTTTTGGAAAATTGCACTTTTGTGTGCTTTATTGGCGATTGAATTTTAGCCAATTAGCCACCTTTTCATGGTTGCGCCAGCAGCAATTGAGAGCATGCAGCAGCAGTAGCAGCTGGGGTGCATACGCTTGCATCCTCCACAGCTATTAATTATTTAGGACATTTTTCAAGAATTTGTTGGCCTTGCTCTCTGCCTGTAACGTTGACATTGATGGAAATCTGAAACAGCATCAGATCGTGGTCATCTTGTGCATGGCTTACGCTGAAAATCAAGTCCATTTGCCTGGTGGACACTGATGCTGACGCTGATGCAGTTGTGGAACTGACGCTGTGGTTTGTGGAACTATTTTAATTAATTTTCAATTTCCAAATTTTGCATCGTGCACGTGGGATTCACTGCTTTTGATCGAAATTGATTGAGGCATCCTGAGCATGGTGAAAAATTCTGAACGGAAGGAAATTCGATTAAATTTATCTTGGCACTGAAATCTGCTGATAAAACATATAGTCTATATATGCTCAAGTCTGACAGAATGTTTTGATTTTACATTGCTAAATAAACAACTTTAGAAAAAATAGTTATTAAATCATTATAAATAGCTTAATGGCCAAAAATTCATATTTTTTTTTTGTAAAAGTATTTTTTATCGTTGAAGTCAATAAAGAATAATTTTAGGTCTATTGTTCTTTTGGAAATTTAACCATTATATACATCTATTGGTGATTTGATGGTTATTTTAAGGCTTAGTAAGATTTGTCCGAGTTTTGTCCTTTATTTCAAATTCAATTTAATTTTATTGTTTCTATATACTTTTTGATTGTTGCAATGCATCATATTCATTTTTTAATTATTAGACTCTATTGTGTTATTTTAAGCGTCGAAGGAAATGTACTGGTTTGAATATCAATGGATATTTTTTTTGCTCGTTTTGTTGATTTTATGGGGAATTAATCGCAAAACATACAGATTTTTTCGACAGATTTTCTTTATTTCTTTTTTTGAAATATTCTAAGCCGCTCGTCCTTGTTTAACTAGCACCCTCTCTATCTTTAGACAAAAGCATTACCCACTGAACCACGTTAGCATGTTAATAGAGACTGTTTAATCACTGCTAGGTATAAAGGCCAACCATTATACACGAGTTGCTTCTACTACCCCAACAACACTCAGTTCGTACGCCTGAATATTTTTTAATTTAAACCCTTTCAACTTTAATTTATATTAAGAAATCATTGCTTTTGATACAACAAAGTTAGTTGTATTCTTAAAACTTGAAATATTATTTCTAAGACCGCGTTCATAGTGGACGCTGTGCTTATAGCTGATTCAGAAAGCGCTTTCAGCTTGTGAGTACAAAGTAGTTTTATGCTCAGAATCAGCTTTCACTATAAACACTGAGTTTATACTTAAAGTTTATACTTTCCCATATGCTTATATTTAAAGCATTTTTCAGCAGAACCTCTCAGCTCTACAAAAATCTATGAACGCGGCCTTAAAGATAAAATTTCAAGCTTTAAGAACACAACAAATTTTGTTGGATCATAAACATTGATTTCTTAATATTAATAAAAGTTGAAAGTGTTTATATTAAAAATATTCAGGCCTATGAACTGAATAATGTTGGGGTAGTATGTAAAAATTGTTAAAAACCAATTGAAAAACAAAAACAATAATGCCAACAAAACAAGGCATCATTTGTTTAGATTTGATCTCTTGTTAAGAAGTAGCACCCTCCTGAAAACAAAAATTTATTTGAAAACCACATGTCCAGGGGTGTAACTAGCGGGAGGTAAGGGGGGTAGACTACCCTCCTTACTTTTTTAAAGTCGGCCTAATTGTTATTTTTTACTAAAATTTTTTAAAATATTGATTTTTATAAACAATAATTATAAACGCATAAAAGCCAGTCGTACCTTTTATTGCCATTTTCATAACAAAAACAAACTTTAGTCTTCCATTTCATTTTAATTCATACTCAAAACTATCTTCAATCGGCCAATTCACTTTTAGTCGTACCTTAAGCAAACTTCAGTCGGCCAACTCATTTTAAGTCGTATCAGCGTTGAATTGTTGTAAACGAATCTAGTATTCCTTTGTGACAAAATGCAGAAAAAGTTCAGAAAAGTAGTATAAATTATATTAAAAAAGTACGGAAATAGTAATGCATAGTAATGTAAAAGAGCAGCAGCGGACCAAATGGAAAAAATTTACCATTTTTAGTCCAATTGTGCAACCGTGTCCTTGATCAAAAATAAAAACCGAATGTGATATTTTTGTTTGACCAAAAAAATATTAATGAATTTTATTTAAGACTTAAAGGATAAAATCAGATTACTATTTTTACATCTGAGCAAAAACTTGAAAATCATAAAATAATGATTAATGTTAAATTTGTTGGATAAAGCTTAATGATAAGAGTCCCTGATACAAATACCTTGTCAAAAAGCTGAAAAATAAATGGAATAAGACAAGCCCAAACGAACAAAGGTTTACTCAGTCGCCACACGTATTCTGCTTTTTAAAACCTAATTAATACATTTCTGTAGAACTTTCTGAGACTGAAATTTACCAGAAATATTTTAACCAGAAATACCCAACATTTGCAATAAAAAATTTCGAAATTGAAATCGAAACATATTTAAGGAAATTTTCTTAGCTCAAGAACTCTGATGTAAAATCTTTAATTTCATAGACTTAGCATTTTAATTTAAATACAATTATAATAAATAAATAAATTATGAATTTAAAGAATTTAGTCAAACTATTGAAAAAAGGTCAGTTTTAACTTTTAAACTCGATATGATGGCAAAAAGAACACCATTTTTAAATCTGCATTCAAAATTCATTTATAATAAAAGCACCACTTTATGTCATTATTGATGTTTTAAACGAAATTTCCCAAAGCTCTAAGAAAATTCACAAGTGAACTCGAAATGCTGCATGTTCGCTATCAAACCAACTTATTTCTGTGCACTTTATTATAAGCCTTGTTTTTATAAAAAATGTGCAAGTAAATATAAAACTCCTGACTGAATCTCCTGAACCCGTTGAACTGAATACTTTAAATGCTATGAAATTTATTTTTTGCACCCTTAAATCATTAGAAAAAATAAATTCGGACTCTGAAGGTACGGATGCAAGATAAATTAAACAGTTGCTTAGAAACAATAAAGCCTCTGTATGAACTTTTTAATCCGATTCTATCATCTTCTAACTTGACCCAAAAGCGAATTCTAGAATAAATAAAATTTTTTTCCAAAAAATGTTTGTTGGAATCACTTCAATTGAAAGCGGAATTGAAGTATTTTATGATCTATGCGAAGGCGTAGAAACTCTATTAGGTACAGCTAATGTTTCAGAATGCAATAAAAAATCTCTTCTTGTAGTTAACAAAATGTCGCGTTTGCTTTGTACAGTGCCTGTAACTGTTTCAGGAAATGAGAAAATGTTCAGCAAATTAAAATTAGTTTAAAATTATTTAAGAACCACGCAATTTGACTCACGTTTTAATGACTTATTAATACTTTCATCGGAAACGGACATGGTTGACCTCATTAACTTAGATAATATTGCGCAGCAATGGGCTACCTTAAAAAAGAGAAGAATTAATATTTAAATGTTATACTTAAAAATTAAGTTTGTATTTTTTATTTAAAACACTATCTCTGTTTAATTAATTCAAAAAATTTAAAGAAAAAATGTTAAAGAAATTGAAAGCCCTGTTTATTTTTTAACACATATAAGCCATGAATTTTTAAAACAAAAACGAAAAAAAATTTTTTAAATGCTAATTCGATAATGTTGAAATACTTTTATTTTTTTTTTTTTTTCTTTGATAGAGGGAACGATATGAAAACTGAATTTAAGGGATTTTCTTCACTTGAAAAAGATCGAAAGATTGAAAAGTGTTACTAGCTAAATGTGGGTTAAAATTTCAGGATTTCTTAAAACGGTACCAAAGATTAATGAAAAAGGCCATTTGAGCTGAAACTGTTTTGCACTATATTTATTATTGTAAAATTTCTAAGATTATTACCTACAATCATCCATTAAAACCTAAACTCGAATTTTTAAAGTGTTAGAAATGTAAAAATAGGGTTCTTTTTCAATTTTTGTTTTGAAAATGGCACCCAAAACAGGTTTGAAGTTTAGTTGGCTAATTATACGTAATCATATAGTTTTAAGTATTATCGTTTAGATGAATTAAAAAAATTTTCAGTTGCCAGTTGTAAGAGCTGAGAAAACGTTGCCACCTATTTTGATTCGAAAAATGATGTCCAAATTGCGAACAGCTTAAGAGAGCAGATAAAAGACCAACATTCAAAACATACTTACTTATATGTATATTGATGTACACATGTTTTTTTTGTCATCAGTAAAAAAAGTTTTTAGTAAAAATAATTACAAAGTGTTTTTCTTAGCCGTTCAAATGAAAAAGACCCCTTAAGATTTATTTATATTGATCGAGCGGATGAGTAACTTTATATAATTCAACTATGTTATTAAAAGTCGGGACTTAAGGGTATCCAGTCGGCCGAAATACATTGATATCTCCCCAATCAAAATGGCCTCGGTACGCTCCTGCACTTATCCCACTATTTTTCCACAGAGTCATGGAACAGTAGAAAATATTGAGAGGAAATTGTTGACGCTTTGTAAGAAAAATTCTTTGTTGCTAATATAAATAATTTTAATAAATTGGCATTTATGCATGTGCCTAAAGTTCTAAAAGAAGATAGCTCAAATGGTACGAGGCCGTCGTCAATGAATGAGACTCATGAGCAGTGCGAAAGAATTTTTTTTTAAATTTTTATTAAATTTAATACTCACATTTTACTGATTAACGATATTTTGAAAAATTCATATAGTAAAAGTGGATATTCCTTCTGAATTTTATTTCAGAATTTTTTTCGACAATTAAAACACGTCATAGCAAATTACTTCAAAAATCTACGAAATGGTGCTACGAATGAGCTCAGTGATGTCAATCTACGAATTTTGAAATTAGAAGTTACGACGTAGTCATTCAAACTCAGTAATGAGTACTACGGCGGACTTAGTGATAGGTTCAACGCCGTAGATAGGTGTTTCATAAGGGGGAGGTTTGGGTTAGGTTAAAGTGTCTGTCACTTTTCAGAGACACACTTAAGCCAATGAGGCCCATTGTGATACCATGGGGTTATTTTCCCTACTCAATTTCCATTTTAACTAATGTGAGCTGTTTACAAAGCTGTAGATTCTGCTAGGTGATGGGGGGACGGGGAGACATCAATCGCTTCATTTGGAGCAGGACGACAAGTATTTATTTAAGAAATATAACGAAAACAGACATTTTAAAAAGAAAAAAAATATATATATATATATATTAGGGCGGGTCGATTTAAAAATCGTCCATTGCTCAGTGAAAATCGTATTCTAGGGATCAAAATAAATAAAACGAATTCTAATGCTCCAACTTTTCTTAAGGGTCAAATTTTGGAAAATCCCTCTTTGACCCATTTAGAGTGCTCCAATTGAGTCCAAATGTATGACAAACCCCTTCTAACTTTGGAGGGCCGATCCACCCATGCCAGTGGCACACCTCCTGGAACCTCCCCTGGGTGTTCCCCTTACAAACAAATGTTTGTATAAAATGAAATGGGCGATTTTTTTGCTTCCCCACAAATCGACCCGGCCTAATATATATATACATTAAGGCGCCTCACGAAAAAAAATTGTTCGGGGCAGTTTCTCGAAATAATACTTGGCTTATGTTATGATGATACCCCAAATATTTCGACTCCAACCATAGCCATCCTTGAGCTGCAATGGTTTGAAATAACCTCTAAAAATCGAGTTTCTTGTAAAAATATTGGCTGGTGTGTTAATTAGAAAAAGTGAAATGATCTGAATTAAAATTTTTGTAAAAGTTCTCCCAATCTGCATCAAAAAATTTTCAATTTTTGCATTCGCATTAAAAATAACGGGAATATCGTGCACTTTTATGATTTTTTATTAAGTTATTTTAACTAAAGTTCAAAAAACTTAATTATCTCTAATGATATCCTTAATGGTCAAAATTGCTGGCCAGAATTGCTTAAACTGAAAAAAATTTAAACTAAAATATTAATTATAAAATAAACACCTACTGAAAAGCTATTGTAAAAAATTAAAAAAAAATTATGAAATTATTTAATTTTTTTAAAGTTTTTGTATAAAATAAAATAAATAATATCAAAAATTTTTTGATGAAGATTGGAAGAGATTTTTCCGGCCTATAACTTCTGATAGTTGTTTTTTTTTTAAACTATTACGCCAGTCATTTTTTTTTCACAAAAATCGATTTTTAGAGGTTATTTCAAACCATTCATGCTCACGGATGGCTATCTGTAGAGTCGAAATATTTGGGGAGTCATCATTTCATAAGACCGGGTTTATTTTGAAGGAAATTCTCGATCAGTTTTTTTACTTTTCTATGCAGCATTAGGCGCCTTACTATACATAGTTGTAGACTCTAACAGAGTTATTTCATTAATTTTTTTGAAACGCAAAGCCAATTTCTCGATGACAGTCTCCTCGTTCATAAAAATATCCTTATGAATATTTAAAAGCGCTAAACCATAACATAATTCTATTAGATCTTAATTGATTTCGTACAACAGTATAGTAAAAGCTGACGTAAATTAAAATATTTTATGTATTTAATAAATTGCAACGAAAAATTCTGGACTCGTAACTGCATATATTAATTGGTGTGCTTGAGACTAAGTGTCACCGCTAGAATTTGAGGAGATTATTTTTTTTAAAACCACTTTGCGATACTCACACACAGCTTAAAAAATCGTGAAACTGACAAATGTACAAATTGAATTCACTTATACGTTCATTTAATAACTCTTTAGGGACGTCAAAAAGACACTCGAAGATGCCGAGAACGTAAACTTATTTTTTGGTCGTAGAATTTAGTGGCATACTCAGTTTTCCCAATCTGATAAAAATCTCGAGATATTTGCGATTGAAATTTAGTCACTTTTAGACCCATTTTTTGTTATATTTTCCTTATTTTTGAAGAACAAAAATTTTGACCACCTCCGATTTTGCTTAAACTTTCAGAATTAAACCTACTTATAAAAATACGAATTTGAGTAAAAAAAAATTAAGATTTTTTTGAAGATTTTACGTTTAATATTTCAATTTGGTCAAAATGGCGAAAAATGCAAAACTGCTTAACCTTTGAAAAATGATAGATTACACAACGCTAACTTGATTTTTACGTTGGGGGTATTTTCTAAAATATAATAAAAAGTAATTGATAAAATACTATAAAAAGTTTTTAAATGAAACCAAATGCTGGTCAAATAACAAAAATGTGAATATCTTGTCTGATTTGGGAAAAACTGAATTCCACTAAATTCACCGACCGAAAATTAAGTTCAAGTGTCTCAGCGTTTTTTTGTGTCTTTTCAAAAGTTGAAAATTTACCTACAGTGTAATTTAACGAACAATGAAGCATTGCTTATCATCATTTGAATTTCACTGACTGGCTTAGAATAATTTTGTTCAATTTATATGTATACGTTCTGCAAACACTAGTACTTAAGCAGCAATACATAGGAAAACAATTAAGAAAGTCATTTATATTGTATTATATTTCACTTAATGTCTGCTTAACAAACTAAGCATTTACATTGAACAATCTTCAATTTATCTTCATGTTACGGTAAATAAATAATTTGGAATATCTGTGCTTTTATTTAATATATAAAAAAAATTTTAATTGCTAAGGGGGCGGATTTGAACCCCCTGAACCACCCCATATCTACGGCGTTGGATAGGTCTGATTATTTTTTGTGCTTTTTGAACAGTATTTTAATTTTTTCAGTGTAGTGCAAATAAGTACTCTAACTACATGCAGAATAAACAATGCAATCAAGTTAATAGCCTGACTAATCAATTTCAATCTCAAATATATCTTATAACAAATACAAACATTTCAAACGCATATGTTTGAAAGATTAGGCCATGAACCATTTTCTTGGTACTAATAAAAAAAAAATGACTCTAAAAAGACTCGTCAAGAAGAGTCGCGCGTAGGGTACCATTTTCTTCCGAAGAAAGAGTCTTTTCTGATAAGCAAATGAGCGCACTTTCGACTGTCACCATCGCGAAGGAGAGTCGAAAACAACTTTATTATGTTCGAAAATTTCAAAAAATGCTGGGTGGACAGTATGTGTTATGTTAATATTAAGTGTATGTATGAATTTTATGTATAATATTGTATATGCCTGTATATAGGTAGCTTTTAACGTGAATAGACAAAATAAAGTTTTTTTCTATTTTTTGTGTGTTTTTTTTTTGTCTTATTTATGTATATCAATATACATTTCAATTATATCAATAATTATACAGGTTCACACACTGCTATAACAACAGAAACAAGAATAAGAACAACAACACGAACAAACAACAATGGCAAGAATCTTAATTATTCATGAGTGTCAATTCTGTCTCAGCAGCAAAGCCGCAATAAATAAATATATTGTCTCTTTTATTTTATATTTGATGGTTCTAGCCTTGTGCGTAAGTCAAATGCAACACTGTGTCGCAGATATATGCATTAGGCTGGTCGCAAGTTTCGAAGTTTGGTTTTTTTTAAGGGGTTCGCTCCTGAAATTCTTAGTAAATTGACCTTCGTAGTAGTCTCAAAATGTATGATATCATGAAAAATTTCGTTCAAAACTATTGACATTTATAGGGCGCACTTTGAAAACTCAAAATTTGTGGGGAAATATCATACGTCTGTTTATGGGAAGTATCTATGTATGTATTTGCAGATATGTTAAAAATTGACAAAAATTAAATTTTTAGAATCAGTACAATTTAAACGAGGATTAACATATAATAAAAAGTAGGAAAATAATCACCATAAAAGTTTTAATATGTAGGTTTATTTTAAAGTTTACGTTTAGTTCGATTCCCCCGGTAACTTTATATGTAACTCATGATTTTGGAGCGAAGCTTTTTACTCCTCGTTTTGTGATTTACTTGAGTAAAATCTCAAAAATAACATCTTTTTCCTACACTTTTTTCTTTATGTTGCTTTTTGCTTGCATCTAGTACAACAAAAAATATAATATTGAAAATATTTTTTGAGGGTATTGAACTCATACCCCCTTTATTGATAGTTCTACACGGTATACATCAATCAAACGTTACGCAAAGTTTTTAAATTAATATTAAGAATTAACTGAAGCTGTGTTGCAGCAAATCACATTAATCTATTAACATGATTGTGTATTGGCTTACCAACATATCTTACATGACTATTTGGAAGCTATCCAAACAACAAAAGTAGCAAAAAATTACAAAAATGTTGCTTCTACTTACTACACGTTATCATCAGCATCTTAAAATATGCGTTTTTTTTTTGTTATGTGAATGCGTTTGTGTTATTGTTGGTACATTTGTTTTATTGTTTTTGCATAGTGCGTACACGCTCAGAAATCTTGGATTAAATTCTAATAAAAACTGTATTGTATATATGACCACACCAGAATTGCATTAGAATCTAATATACGTCAAATATTAAAATTGAATTCTAATCCCATAGTACTAAATTCTAATACAGAATTTTTATTAAATATTAATACAAATTGTATTAAATAGTAATACAAATTGTATCAAATTGTATTAAATAGTAATACAGATTGTATTAAACAGTAATACAAGATGTATAACATTTAATACATATTGTCCTGAAAAGGTGAAAGGAAAAATCAACATTTATGGAATAAATTTATGGAACATTTATGGAATAAAGCTATAAATATTTTATATGTTTACTTACTTTTCAAATTCAAAGTGAAATAAAAAGAAAATATTTGGCCAACCAATAACAAAATATTTATTCATTTAAAGTTTCTTTTTTAACATACGGTTTTTCGTTAACAAAAATTATTTCTTTAGCTTTTATTTTGACAATGTCAGATTTCAGAATCAAAATGACAATTTGACAGATGTTTGATAGATATTTGTATTATATTTTAATACGATTTGTATTATAACTTGCATATAATACAATTTTTATTATACTTTAATACAGATAACATTAAATAAATTTTTGAATATACTTGAAAGTATAGGTTTTAATCAAAAATATATTAAAAAATGCATGATTCCAACGCTTGGCTTAAAATGTATTCCAAGATTTCTGAGCGTGTAGGAAAAATTAACAATTGAACACAAGTGTGATGACGAATAAGTTTTCCAAGTGACATAAAAAAGGTGATATCAATTAATAAGGAAGTAATTAACGCAGGCATGACATCGGAAAGGTTTCCAAAATGCGTGCTTAATTTAATTCGTTTACTTTAATACTTTTTTATTTGATTTAAATTATCAAACTTATGAAACTGCGAAAACGCTTCGCTTTTCTCTTGTGTCCAACGATGCACCTGTAAATAGGCCTCTCTTCCAAGAAAGTCATTTAGTAAAGTTTTCAAAAAAAAAATTTTAAAAATTGATATTAACACTTTTTCGTGCAAGAATTTGAACCCAATTCCTAGAAAGTCCATCAAAATAATTTGACCTACTCAAACCGTCAATGTCGGATAATTTGATTTAGGGGCAGTTTTTAAAAACTCGCTTCCATCATCTACGACTAATTTTACACTTTGTTTTTTCTTTAATAAAATTGACAAAGTTATTGACATCTGTCCATTGAACTACTTATTTAGCAGTAATTTTATGTCTATTAATTTGTATATAAACAAACTTGAATTTTATTTCTTAAAAGTTTTTTGTTTTTTATATTGCAACTATTGCAAAATTCAAAGTTTTGTTTTTAAAGGAGACGATAAAATATTCAAATTTTTATTAGAAAATTTTTTAAATCAAGCCAGATTCAAAATCTATATGAAATTTAAAAGGCAGAAAACCTTTCGCCGACATACAGAACATGAAGAAAACCGACAGACCATTTTACTTGAGTGTCTACATTTCTTATTCTTTTTTTTATCATACAAGTGAATTTAACTATGTCATAGACGTGTTAGTAACAATTTTAAAATTATAGGAATTAATAAAATTTTAAGAATTTTTGTCTGAAAACTCTAATAAAAGCTTTTTTTTTTTAAAAAGGTATTTGAGAGGTAAAAAAAAATCGAAAAAGCTTTCACCACATATTAATATTATTATGGTAAGTCCTTCCTTATCTATACTATTATATAAAATTGAAGTGGAAATTTAATGTTACCACTTTGCTACAAAAGTACTAAGCGGATTTTTACGAAAAAAGTTTTAAGATTTCATATTGTACTATTTATTAAAATATTTGTACTATAGCACCTGTTAGGTACACCTGTTTTATTTTCGAAATTTTAATAGTACGTATACTTAATTAAAGTGTTAAGTTTTTTTTTAAAAATCATCCCAGCTGCCACGCATTGCTCATTCGTTGTCTTTCGACGCCTTGCTCTCTATTCTTCTCTTTCTCTTGGTACTCAGTTAGCACAGCGCAGCAAAAAAAAAACTAATGAGCCTCGAGCAAGGCGAAAAGTGAGATACATATAAATGCAGAGCGGCGCAAAAACGACACAAAACAAAATAATATAAGAAATTTTTTATTAATTTTACATGTTAACTGTCTTAACCTTTAAGTAGGGACGTGAAGTTTTATCTATTTATTATTATTTATTATATTGATTATTATTATTTATTTATTATTTACTTACCAATCTATTGACCACTCAACCTTGTCTCTTCACGATCGTTTAGCAACTAGAAGTACTGTATTCTGTACTACTTATCCAAGTAGGTAGGGGAAAACCATGTGATTCTCGGAAATCGCGAATATTTAGAGGCCTCTGAGACCCCACGTTCATAGTAAATGGTTAAGACAATTGATAAAACAAACCTTCGGGGCGAAGCCGCGTACGACAGTGGCGTGTTAGTATGTTATACAATTTTAACGATTTCGAAGTACTGACGCCTTTTCGATATTTTTTTCTTATATTCCTATGTCAACATATTTTTCTTATTTTCTAAGGTCCTGAGCGACCTCTAAAGGGCAATATTTTTATATTAAATTTATTATGTTATATTTTCAGACATGAGCCCCAAAAGTAGATGAATTTGTTTCAGACAAATGGCGACCACCCTACCATACATATTTTTCATATACATATATATATGTAAGTATACATACACCACCATACAAACAGGTTTGGATGTTCTTTTGTAAGTGCGAGCAAATAAAGGAATTATAATAATACATGGACTACCTGTGGCAGGAGCAGCAGTAGCGCCAAATTAATGTTCTTTTGGCTCTCAAAGATAAACACCAACGATAAATAAACCGAAAGAAAGTCAACAAAATTTAGCTAAAGCTCGGCTAACCAAGAAGGTACGAAGTGGAGCCACGCATTAGTGTGTCCTTGTGCTGGTTAGCCTTGATTTAAAGTTTTCCTTATCTGTGCCTGTGCAGCTCAGTCCTGACAAAACTTTGGTGTTTTATTTATTTTATTTACGAATAATTCCTTAATTACTCACTTACCTACTTAGGTGACGATATAACCGTAGGTTGGTTTTCGCCTCGTCTAAGAATTTATGGTTACTGGCGCTAGTTGAAAGATCCAAATTTCCAATGGAGATGTGTTCGTCCACTTCTACGTCAGCCACCAGGTACTGAATGAAATTAATTCTTCGCTGGTTTTCATCGTTATTCATTCGCTCAACATGGCCTAGCAAGCGAAGCCGATCACTTCATCAGTTCATTATTCTAGCAATTTTGGTATTCTCCATTGACATTGCATATTATATTACAATACTAGTATAAAAGCCTGTCTTACGACAGGTCCTCCGCACACTTCCTTTTTTTGTGCCTTTTGACGAAAGAACTTTTTTCAGTAAATCTGCTTATTGGATTTTAGTGGAGGGTTGTTAATTTGTCAATCACAACGGACGCAGATGCATCTGGTGAAGGTAAATTTTTACTTTCCGACACTGTTCTTATGGCAGAAAGTAAGTTAGAGAAAAATAGCTGTGGGTTTTTTGAAGCGATCCTTTTTATGCCTCGTTTTATGACTTGCTTGAGTGAAATCTGAAAAACGACACTTTTTTCCATACACCTTTTTCTTAGAATTGTTGTTGCTGCGTCGATTGCAAATATCTTGTAGCAATGAGAATCGAACTCGTACCCTTTCGATTGACAGTCCTATACACTATCAACTGATCCAAAAACCTTCTTCAACTATGTGGTTTATTTAATATTAAGTATTAACTGAAGCTATGTATGTTGCAATAGATAACGAGAATCTATTAAAGGATTGTGCATTAGCTATCCTACAGCTGAATGCGTGAAGCTATGGTGCAGATCAAAATAGTCTATTATATAAAAGGATTGTGTATTGGCTAAACAACAAAATTAGCAAAAAATATAACAAACCAAATGTTGCTTTTACTTACTACCATTGTCATTAGCATCGCTACCCAGTGGGCATTTTAGCGAGTGCTACGCAAAAAAAGGCATGCTAGCACTGCTATTATTGGCGTCAATACACCTTCCATGATCACTGCACTGATGAGTACTTCTGTAAGGCCTAACTTTTGAAGGTTCTGAGTCTTTATATGAAAAAATTTACAAAAAAAATTCCAAAAAAATTTTTAAATACACAGAACAGTTTGTAAAAAATGTAGATTTAAAAAAAAAACAAAAAAAATTATTTTTTTTTCTCCGAGTTGGGTCTCGAACCCGGGCTCCCGAAAACTAACACATTACATATTATATTATATGAAAATATTTATATGGAAAAACTCAGTCTTTTCTTATATTTTTGTATAAAGAAAATTTATAAAAAAATTCCAAAAAAAATTTTAAATACACAGAACAGTTTGTAAAAAAATGTAGATTTAAAAAAACAAAAAAAAAAATATTTTTTTTGGTCCGAGTTGGGTATCGAACCTGGGCTCCCGAAAGCGTACTTTCATTTATATTAGTACAAAATAAGCAAATGATTACCAACAACCACGGTAGACGAGTGGGTAAGATGTCGGGCCTCCGATTGAGAAGTCCATGGTTCAAATCTCAAATTGTTAGTCGTGTTTTATTTGAAATTGATATTTTTTTCGAAAGAGTGCTTCTGGCAGGTCTCTTTTGAGCAAGGAGAGCGGAAGGCCTGACAAATTTTCCCATTTCATATAAAAAAGCAAGTGTAATTGTATATGAGTGCGGCAGTACTCTAAAATCCATACGAAGGCCTGCTAGTAGCGCTGCCAATGCCTACTGGGTAAGTACGTGTTTTCTTTTGTTGATGAGAATAGTGTCTGTTCCCGAACTAACTTCAAGTAATTGTAATAGAATAGACAGTGACATTTTGCATGTTATTCTTTTCTTCTCTCTCTCGAGCATCAAAAAATTGTTAAATAACGCTTTCAAGCAACTTTTATCGAGTACGGAAACAGACTTAATGCGTTTGTATTGTTGTTGGTACATGATTCTTTTGTTTTTGCATAGCACGAAAGAAAAAGGTCAACAATTGACCACAAGCAGAGAGTATGTAACAATAGACTAAAGCAAATAACAGGAAATAACAACAATAATTTTAGAGGATTGGATACTATTTTATTGGCAGCTACCACCAGTCCTAGCAACTCCAATTTACAAACCATTTGAAGCATTAGCGCAACATGCAACTGGGCCAATTTTGTGGCGGGAACTTAAATTTTTTGAATTGACGCAAGTTATGCGTCAAAGTAATAAACAGTTTTCGTCATTGCTAACGAGGATTGGTGATGGTAAGAAACTTGAGCAAACGGAGTTAAATTTAAAAGAGAGTTGATTTTTTACAAAGGAAACTGCCAGCCACCTGTGTCCAAATGGAATAAGATTATTTTTTAGTAATGCTTCTGTCGGTTTATTTAATAATTCTATCCTACGCGCAATAGAAAAAAACAAAATTTCCTCTGCAATAGATAACATTATTAAATGTAAAAATGAAGAACAATTACAAGCATTTAAACAAAAATTGTATAATTTCAAAGTCATCGATACACGTGGTTTACCTTCTGAAATTGTTTTTGTAATCAATAAACATTATCTAATAACAACAAATATTAATGTTAGCAATAGTTTGGCAAATTGGGCTATTAGTAAACTATTGCACATTGAAATTAACCAGAATGACCAGGTTAAAAAAGTTTGACTAGAGTTCGATGAGTGTAAAATTGGTCAGAAAACATGAATGGAAGCTTCTGCTGGAGCTCAATCGATTCAAGTTTGAAGAAAAGATCAGCCAATACTACGAAAAAACAGTAGCAAATCATTTTCCATTTATTACTGCAATGGCTATAGCTATTCATAAGTCACAGGGTGGATCATTCGTAGATTGTTTATGAATATGACAAAAAGCATTCCTTTCAATTACTCTACGTCGCTTTGTCTCGTGTTACTAGTATTGACGGACTTTTTATCACTACCTCTGATGACGACCCTCAACAATTTATATTTCATCATGGAAGGTGAAATGATATTTCTTATGTTGCTTTAATTCGAGAATTTCAAATATTATCTCTTAACAAATAAGAAACTAGATATATTACTATAAAAAATTTGATAGAGAGCAAACAATTGTTTTCTGTAATGACCTTGAATTGTCAGAGTCTTCATGCTCATTCACATGATCTTACCGATTCTATAACTCAAATCTGTGACATAATATTGCTATCAGAAACAAAAATGCAAAATCATGAAAGTATCGATATCACTAATTTCGCTTGTATATCTCAATTTCAGAGAAATAGTTGTCGTTCTGGAGGAGTTGCAATTTATCGTAATTTTAATAGAGATAAGTACAATACAGTCACTAGGAATATGTTAAAACAGACTTCAGCCAAAATTTTTCCGCTGATATTTCAAAAATTGGAGAAGTATGTTCTGAATTTAAAAATAATAAGCGATCCAAACATTTGTACAACACAATTAGGAACAACTATTGATGCAGTATTTTCTAGATATATTGCCGAAATAACATCTATAACATACGTTTCCTATTTCAGTTATCATAAACCCCTGAATTTCATTAATAAAATTCGATAATAAAAATTGAAAACATTTACAAAAATAATTTAAAATGGTTGTAATATGTAATGAAATAAAATAATAATGATATGTAATAAAATTTACTGGTGTGATTATAACTTGTGTTTTTTTAATTAATTTTATGTAATTTAAAATTTTTGAATCTAAAATTTATTTCATTATATAAAAACTAATAAATTGAGAAATCTATGAAACTATGAAAAGCTTCGCTTCTCTCGTGTGTCAAACGACGCATCTATTTTTTCGACGCATCAAGTCTTTTTGGAATTTTATTGAGTCAAAAAAGGGTTGCTCAAATATTCCAACAACAATGAATTTGAATGGGGTGTCTTCAGTTTCTGTAGTGGATACAGTTAAACTTTTTGCTGACTTTTTTAGTGCCAATTATGCGGACGCCACATGTTTTAGCGGTGTTGAATGTCGATTCGTTTTTGAATTTTGGCTCCCTAACGATCTCTGAATTAGAAGTGTTTGAATCATTGCGTCAAGTAAAAAATACTGTGAAGGCCGACATTGATGGTTTCTGCACTGTAGTGTTTTTAAAATGTGCTCAGGCCTTGTCTGTTCCCTTGTGCCATATATTAATTATGTCACTAGCGGCTGGGACATTCTTAGATAGTTGGAAGGTTTCCCATATTACTCCTGTTTTTAAATCTGGATCTAAACATGATATCTCTAACTATCGACCCATCTCAAAGTTGTCTACTATCTCTAAAATTTTTCAAAGAATTGTTAAAATTAAGATATATTTTCTTGTTAAACGCTATTTATGTCCTGAACAGCATGGTTTCATTTCAGGTCGTTCTACCTTAACTAACCTAACGATCTTTAATCAATATTGCATTTCATCCTTTGAGGGTGGTTGTCATGTTGACGCCATTTATACGGATTTTTCTAAAGCATTTGATAAGGTTTGCCATAATATCTTAATCGCAAAACTTTTCAAAATGGGTTTCCACTCAACTTTTTTAGATTGGATTAAATCTTACCTTAGCGGTAGATCTTGTTATGTATCAATTAATAATGTTAAATCCTATAAGTTCATTGCTTCTTCTGGGGTGCCGCAAGGTAGTATCTTGGGCCCCTTATTATTTATATTATTTATTAATGATATAAATAAAATATTCTGCGACTCAAAATATTTGCTTTATGCTGATGACCTTAAATTATTTAAGAGTGTCAGTAGCATATCTGATGCTATTTTATTGCAATCTGATTTAGATAATTTACTTAATTGGAGTAAGATTAATGCTCTTCCATTGAATATTTCTAAATGCGTTCATATAACATATTCTAAATGCAATCATTTTTTGTAATTTCAGTACAATATTTCTGAAATTCCACTTAAATGTGTTGAATCTATAAAAGATCTTGGAGTCATATTTGACTGTAAGTTCACTTTTAATGAACATATTAATTTTATTGTTCCTAAAGCTTACTCGATGTTAGCTTTTATACGCAGAAATAGTTCAGAG
This sequence comes from Dichetophora obliterata, assembly GCA_963920525.1. Classification (NCBI taxonomy): domain Eukaryota; kingdom Metazoa; phylum Arthropoda; class Insecta; order Diptera; family Sciomyzidae; genus Dichetophora; species Dichetophora obliterata. Next base: position 43,378,574 of record OY986435.1, on the reverse strand, counting down.
TTTTCTGACCCACATACCGTTAAGTCACTTTATAATGCTTTTGTTCGCTCGAAACTGGAATATGCTTCCTTCATCTGGAATCCGATTTATGCAGTTCATACCTTTAGGTTGGAATAAGTTCAGAAAAGATTTACAAAGTTTGCTCTTCGTTTGTTATATAGTCGTGAAGATATCCCTCCATATAATGTAAGATGTTTACTCTTAAGGCCCAGTTATAATAGACGTAACGTAATGTCGTGAAATGTCACTGCAGCAGTGTGTTCTGTCACTTACTGTTTCAATCAATACTTTTCTTATACAAGTGATTATAATAGAAGTAACGTAATGTAACGGGACGTAAAGATCCGTTGGATTTCGATTTCTACGTTACTTTACATTACGTCTGTTCAAAGAACAACTAAACATTGAGGTTAGATTCGATTATTGCGCTATTTTATATTGTTGAGCTACGCTTTTTGTTGAGTTTTCGTTATTAATGTGATAGTTTTATGTATCCACAGCTATGGATGTTGAAGATTTAATTGTATTTGTACAGGAACGTGTAATTACTTACGACAAACAACTGCCTGGCTACTGCCTATTATAATTGCTACAACGTTTTCTTACATTACGTCCCGTCACGATGACAGTTGACAACATTACGTTACTTTACATTACGTCTATTATAACTGGGCCTTTAGGTATAAAATCGTTAGAATCGCGAAGGAAAGTTCAGTCCCTTGTCGTTATATATGATATAATTTCAGGTAACATTGACTGTCCTTCTCTTTTGGCTCTTATAAATTTTAATATACCGTCAAGGCAGTTGCGGCATTTTAACTTGTTTTTTATTTGTCTTTGTATAATGATTTGTCGATACATGTTTTGTTTGATTTCTCATTGTCGAAAATGTGTTTTAAATCAATATTAAATACTTTATTTTTAGTTTAATTACATTTATTATATTTATAACCTTTGGTTAAGATTAGTCTGTAAGGATTTAATCCATAGACTCGAATAAATAAATAAATAAATAAATAAATTCTTAACGCACGTTATGCAAGAAATATGCGGAGCCCAGGATTTGTCTTGCTGGGCCACAAAAAAACCAAAATACCAGCCAAAACTCTCCAGGACATGTTATATGAAATTTCTTCTCTGAAAGTCAGCTCACCACAAACATAACAGAAATAATTTGGAAAACCATACTTTTTCGATTTGAATTTAAAGCTAATTGATAAAAAAAACTGCAGTTTTATATGAGTTTTACGCTAAAACAGTATTATAGATCATGTGGTATGATAAGTGTAGACCAGTGTTATTAATGAGCTGAAATATCCGATTTTATAAAGTAGTGAGCTTTTATTGCTTGTACATGAGTTACTTAATGAGAATTATTTATAAAAACAGAAAAAACACATTTAAAATACATTAAGAATAGATTAAGCGGATGTTGAGAGCTGTAAACATCTTGTTAATTAGTTTACATGTGACGCGTGTTGCCGAAGCCACCGTGTCCCGATTGAGTAGCACCTTTGTTGAAACCCATCTGTAGATTCAGCTCACCCTGGTTGGCACGCAGCTGTGCTTCGGTAAATTCACGTTCATTCTTGTCTGCCATTTTGGGACCTAGAGTTGGACCATTATACTCGGGATGTTTTTGTGTCTGTCAAATGAGATATTAACTTCAATTATATGCATCAAATTATTGACAAGAAATAACTCACAATGCGTCCCAAGGAATAAAGACACAAAGTGACCTGTGGAATATTGCGACGCTCAAAAAGATCAGCCGTCTGGAAGATTTCCTCTTCAGGTACACCGTATTTCTTGATGGCCGCCTGAAAACGTTGAACATTCTCCATAAGCTGGAAGTTGGTGCCACGTTCTTGAATCTTCTTAACAGCACCGGGTGTCAGTTTGTTGGCCAAACGACAGAGCACTTGTCCGTCCTTGAGAATATCCTCATATTGGCCGGAAGGCACTTTTTCGCCCAATACAGCGAAAATCCAGTTGAGGACCTCAGCTTCTTGTTCCTTATTTCTGGGCTGAAGAGAGAGAGAGAGAGAGAGAGAGAGAGTAAGGGAACAAGTAGATTTAATTGCTGTAAGTTCAGAGTAGGAAAATAATTTAACAAAATGTGAACCAAATGATTAAAAATGGTTTTGATAAAAATCTTCAATAAGAATGCATTAATTGACTAATAGTTTTTTAATGAGCCAGTACGAAAGTTTGTTATATTTATTAAATGTTTAAATAATTGTCTATGACGATTAGTTCATTAAAGAACTTTTAACACTAATCGCTCTTATTTCATAAAGAAGGAAGTATTACTTCCCGTGTCTTGCTTGTCGTTGGTGCAATTTTTCGTGATACAATTTCTCATGCAATTTTTCGTGAAACAGAGGTTAATTTTGTCTATGTCACGATTCGTGTGGTTACCTTTTCAAACACTGTCTGAAACTTTAAATTGTTTCGATCTCCATCTAAGAAGTTTTACAAGGATTTTTTTTATATTGCTAGCAATTTTCAACTCTTTGGGCATTTCTGCATCATCTAATCCTTTAACAAAATTTTCTAACAGTACCACCTTAAATGTTTTCCCTACTTTCTACATAAAAAAACCTTCTTGAGTACTTAACATATCCAAAACATCTACTTCACTTTCCTGATCTTCAGATTGATACCAATCGAACTCAACATTATTTTTTCTTTTCATAAGACAAAGCTTTCATATGCACCTCATAACTAACACATAATACTTTAAAACTACCCAGTGGGCAATTGCAGGAGTCCGAAGGCCTTCTAGCAGACCTGCGTTAGGTTTCAAAAGGCCTTCTACACTCCTTGCAAACACCGCTTGTATGAAATGGGAACTTTTTGTCAGGCCTTTCAATCTCCTTGCTCAAAAGAGACCTGCCAGAAGCGCTCTTTCGAGAAGTCACGTTAGAAGGAAAAGCAATATAAATATCAACTTAAAATAGAAAACGACTAACAATGTCAGATTTGAGTCATGGTCCTCTCATGTGGCCGACCGACCGACATCTTCCCACTCTTCTATTGTCGTTATTAAGAATCAATAGCTTATTTTGCATCAATACAAATGAAAGTAAGCTTTCGGGAGCCCAGGTTCGAGACCCAACTCGGCAAAAAAAAAATTTTTTTTGTTGTTTTTTTTTTAAATCTACATTTTCTTACAAACTGTTCTGTGTATTTAAATTTTTTTTTAATTTTTTATAAATTTTCTTCATACAAACATATAAGAAAAGACTTGGAGTTTTCCCAGATAAATATTTTCATATAATGTAATATGTAATGTGTTAGTTTTCGGGAGCCCTGGTTCGAGACCCAACTCGGACAAAAAACAGATGCGTCTCTGGACACACGAGAGAAGCGAAGCTTTTTCGCAGTTTTATATGTTTCATAATTTAATGGTTTTTTAATAAAAAAATTTTTAAATTGAAAAATTTTAAATACCTAATGTTAACTAAAAAAATAATTTCCCAGCAGTAAATTTTATCACCTTACATTATTATATTACATTATTTTTGAATTATTTTTGTAAATGTTAATGAAATAATTGGGTTTTAATATCTAAAATATCAAACGTATATTAAATAGATGTAATGTCATCGATATTTCTAGCAAATATTACATCAATAGTTGCCCTAATCTTGTTGTGCAAGTATTTGGATCGCTTGTCATTAGCAAATTATATTTATCAAAACAGCATTGTTTAAGGCTTAGAATTTTTATGAAACTGATTTTTTCATTTTTCAAAAGTATAGTCTTTCTGACATTAATGTCCAATTATAATAGAAGTAACGTAATGTGATCTAATGCCAGTTGAGCAGAGCGTTCTTTCACTTATAGTTTGAAACAATGCTTTCTCATACAAGTGGTTATAATAAACGCAGTGTGACGGGACGTATAGATCCGTGGATTTTGGATTTATATATTACTTAACATTACGTCTTGTCAAAAAGCAACTGAACATTGTATTTTCACTTCTCCAGCCGTTTTAGTAGGTGTCGAGCCACAGTGTTTCGTCTACATTCATTCTATTTATACTCATTTATCTCGACACTACTTTTTTCGGCATAGTATTTTAGGCATTTTAAAATAATTTTTGTAAACTTTACGCTTGCAAAAAATATAATCAATATAGTATTGCTATATGTAAAAAATGTCTACTAAGTTTTCATGCAATTTTGTGATTGAAACTTGTTATTAAAACAAATAATTTAGTCGCTTTTCTTAAAGGTAGGTTCGAGGAAATGTACAGCGTAAACTTATAGCTTTACGCTTACGTCGTTCATCCAACAAATTTTATTAAAAGTGAAAAATAATTTTTAAGAAGAAAATTCCCGAATTCTCATGCAATTAAAAAATACCACGCCGAATTCCCACGCCAATTAAAAAATACCACGCTGGATTGAAAAATACCATGGAAATTTAAAAAAAAAAAATTCCCATGACCAATTAAAAATTACCACGAATGGGATTTTTCCTGTATTACTGGCAACATTGTCCGCTGCATTATAGCTTCACGCATTCACAATAGAATATGTAGGGCAGCCATAGAATAAAGGCCCAGTTATAATAGACGTAACGTAATGTAGTGAAATGCCACTGCAGCAGTGTGTTCTGTCACTTACTGTTTCAATCAATACTTTTCTTATGCAAGTGATTATAATAGAAGTAACGTAATGTAACGGGACGTAAAGATCCGTTGAATTTCGATTTCTACGTTACTTTACATTACGTCTGTTCAAAGAACAACTAAACATTGAGGTTAGATTCGATTATTGCGCTATTTTTTATTGTTTAACTACGCTTTTTGTTGAGTTTTCGTTATTAATGTGATATTTTTATGTATCCAAAGATATGGATGACGAAGATTTAATTGTATTTGTACAGGAACGTGCAATTATTTACGACAAACAACTGCCTGGCTACTGCCTATTATAATTGCTTCAACGTTTTCTTACATTACGTCCCGTCACGATAACAGTTGACAACATTACGTTACTTTACATTACGTCTATTATAACTGGGCCTTAAAGAGATAAGAAAGCGGTGTTTAGCTCACACACAGTGTCTGTGTGAGGAAGTACATCTCTGATTTTGAGCAAGCCTTTTTTGACACATCGTAAATCGAAAACATAAACACCGCCAACCATTTGCCAACTACTGAAAATTATATAAAGAAATTTGTATTAAAAAGTGATTGTCATCGCTCTAAAATCTTTATCTAAAGTCTTCAAATATAAAAGAAAACATTTAAAATATGCAATATGGTGAAAAATTGTGAAAGTCAGCAGTATCTTCACAATAAGCTGATTTCATTTCACAGGTAAGTGTATTCATATTAGATCAAATTTTCAAAAGAAATATTGTTATTTATATAAAAGTAGTTGGTGATAAAAGAATTTCAATAAGAAATTAATATATTTCTTATCAGAAATACAAGAAAATTGTGCATATTTAGCCAATATATTTCGCGCCATTTCCCGATTGAGCTTATGTCAAACCTTAAATATAATGTGAAGGCCGCATTCAATTTTTAAAGGTGACATATATTTTCAAAACGCCCTTTTTATTAATTTGCAAATATCGGCATAAGTGCAATTTACGGCCCACGCGGAAATATTATTTTCTAATTTTTGTTAAACGTATTTGGGCCTCCTGAGTCCAAATAAGTAAAAATAAAATGGCGGTCTCTTATGGCTTAGGAGACAAAGTTCGCGAAAGTTTCAAAATTCACTGCAAAATACGAGATCGCACAAAATAAAAAAAAAATTAAAATAAATATGAAACCCAATTTCCTCATATACCTCAAGGGTAGTGTGAAAATACAAAAAAAAATTATTAAAAATGATGCATTTAAGAATAACAGTTTACACCTTTCTTTACAATAAACCCGAATGCGGCCCTGTTTGAATGTGTCTGTGTTTGTGTGAACTGACACCACCCACCAGGAAATGTGAGCATTCCCGGATGCTACCAGGAAACATTCCATGGAATGTAGGAAGCATTCCCCTTTGCTGCACACTCCATTGCTTTTTTACATAGCATGTCATTGGAGGGAAACATCCCTCCCCGCTGTGTTAAAAAGTCATGTGGAAACATTCCTCTCCCCTGTCCTCGAATGTGAATTGGAAGCAGTCCTCTCCCCTGTTTTAAGAATTAATGTTGAAACATTCCTCTCCCTTGTTATGAAAATGGATTCGGCCAGGATTCGAACCCGGGACCCCTGAGCGACAGTCGAGCGCGCTACCACTAGTCTACCGAATTCTACAATAAGCGGCTAGAAAATGATGATATTAATATTTTCTATTGTCATTGCTTGACAATAAATAAAAGTTTCCAAATGCATTCTTAAAGAAGCGGTGTGGAAACAATATAATTACAAAACTACCCTACAGCTTCCAAAAGATACGATTTGGAAACAATATAAATACAAAACTACCCTTAAGCTTTCAAAAGATAAGGTGGGGAATGTTTCTTTATCACTTTTAGATGGAAGCCTTCCGATTTTTCCTGGAGGGCATTAAAAAAATACTTCGTTTCTGTTCAACTACAGCGCTTCCTTATATCTTACTTCTATGAGGGCAGCTAATGAACAATCCCTTTAATACCATTCTGTCATCTACACAGCTTCAGTTAATATTGAATGAATCACACCGTTTCAGAAATGGTTGGTTTGGATTAGAGGTTAGTGTGTCGATATCTCGATCGGGAGGCGCGGGTTCGATCCTCACGCTTGCAAAGAAATATTTTTAATTTTATATCCTCTTGCTGTCATAGACGCAAGTAAAAAAACAAAAAAATTCTAAGAAAAATTTGTATGGAAAAAAGTGTCGTTTTTCAGATTTCACTCAAGCAAATCACAAAACGAGGCGTAAAAAGCTTCGCTTCAAAAAAATTGTTTTTTTTAAATCTACATTTTGTGTGTATTAAAATTTTTTTTTTTTATATTTTTTTTGTAAATTTTTTCATATAAATCAGAAAAATCAGATCAGAACCTTCAAAAGGTAGGCCTTACAGAAGTACTCATCAATACAGTGATCATGGAAGGTGTATTGACGCCAATAATAGCAGTGCTAGCATGTTTTCTTTTGCGGAGCACTCGCCAAAATGCCCACTAGGTAAAGGCTAGTGGAAAGTTGTAAGTCATCCCCCACTAGGGAGATATTAACCACGGCAATATCTGCCATGCTGTGATTGGTAGAAATGGTTCCAACGACTGTCAAATGCCTCTATTGACATAAGCTAACTTTTTCATTGGCGCTTGTCACATCAACACGCGTTCTTAGTGTATCTGTAAGTAGCGTTTAAAAAATCACACCATAAATTTTCTTACTCATTTGTCTTCGTGGTATTTGGAGTCTCATTTTGCAGCCGATTCCAAAGGTGAGTTAGTTCAAAACATTCCTTGACTAAGTGACTTTCCACCTAGGAAAGAAATTTTGTATGAACATTCAGTGTTCCGATTGCGATGCGGACATTTTGTATATGTTCGATATGGGGATTTGTGAAGCACACATTTTTTGACAAGTGATGATACTTTTTAAAAGCAGTAAGCACATTTCTTGCCTATTTTGATATATTTATGCAGAATTTAATTGTTTAATCCAACTTTTGAAGCAAAACTTTTTAGGCATCACCTCGCATTTTTCGGTGGTCAGTAATTCCGTAAAATTGTAAAAAAGCGATATTTTTCCAATGCACACTTTTTTAACGCGCGGTATTTGTGTTTGACGTAAAAAGGTTTTGCTTCTCTCGTGCGTTTTTAAAACAATAAGGAATATTGATATAATTATTTGATCGAAATTCGTGCTATAAGAAATTTTTCAAGTAAAGTTCAAGTAATTGTAATAAAATAATGAGTGACTTTTAGCTTGCTCTTTTTCTCTCTCGAGTTTGAAAAAACTGTAAAAAAATGCTTTCAAGCACCTTCAAGTCCCTTAAAACAAGTACGGAAACAGACCTACTATTAGCGTTGCCTAATGTAAACACAAAATATTTTTCATCGCATTTACTAACATATAGTGGGCGTTAAAGATCCCGCCGGTCTCCAGCTGACGGCACCACCACTCTTCAAATGCATGACATTTTTGACGGAAACACACCATCCATGTCAGATCGATGTGTCAATGAATAGTGACGTTACAGTGTTCTTAATAAAACAACTTTTGGTTTTGTTATAGCAAAAGATAAAGAAGAATTTTTTATCCTGATTAAGCATTACTTTTTGCGTAACAAAAGTTCGAAAGAAACAAAAAAAAAAGCTTGATAAATGTTGTGAATCTGATTCGTCGTTCTCAATCGTAAAATATTGGATTGCAGAGTTCAAATGAGGTCGAATCAGCACAAAATAGAACACGGGGCAGCACCAAAAACAGTGACCACTCCATAATGCATTGGAAAAATCCACGATTTCGTATTGGATAGTCCGAAAGTGAAAGTGCGTGAGGTAGCTACAGTTGTAGGAAAATCAAGCGGTTCGATGATTTCAATTTACATTCAAATTTGGGTATGAGACAGCTAACTGGGTGCAGTGTTTGTTAACAATCAATCAAAAACATGAACGTGTTCGCACTTCCCAACAATGTTTGGAGATGCATAAACAAAATCTAAATGATTAGCATGGCTTAAACATGGATCCTCCACTTTACACTAAAATCTAAAGAATCAGCAAAAGAGTGAGTAGGTGCCAGAGGAAGTGCACCAAAGAGAGCGAAGACTCAACAAACGGCCAGAAAGGTGTTGGCATCTGTTTTTTGGGATTAAAGTGGCATTTTGTTCATCAACCTTTTGAGAAGAGGAAAACAACGAAATCGCAAACAAATGGCCCATTTATCGTAGAAACAAATTTTTGCAAGACTCCAGCTCAGAAATCGATAGAAACTATGACCTTCCTCGTGGAGGATTGACATCATTAAAAAAGTCTACTCTACTGTGCTCAATGTTAAAGCTGAAACCCATTATAAAATTTTTTTAAAAAATATACTCATGTTTCATATATACTAATTACCTAACAAAATGTTTGGGAAAAAATTCTCATTATTTCTAAGTTTCTAAGAAAACATTATAAGAACCCATTTATGAAACAATTGAACCTTTTGAGAATGTTTAATACATATTTTTCCTACTGCATAAATTCAAGATACTTACACCTACCACTTACAATGATTAATCGTAACGCATACTTTTGTAGAAATCATTATAATTTATGAGTATATAATTGAGATTGGTCATAAGGTTCTATCGCTCGTACCCACACACACACACACAACCATTTTAAGTTCAGCCAACTAGTTCAACAAAAAACTGTATAATAAACATAAAAATCCCTTATGAAGGTCATGAAGATTTATTGCTATTTACACATGTTCGCTTTCAATCTGCTGCTTTAGTAGGAAGGGCACTGGTAATTTTTGTTGGAACAAATACGAGTTTATAACAAATATATAAAAAAAAACTGCAATGATGTGCTTAAAGCACATACAAAAGAAAATAAAAATAAAACAAACAAACAAAAAAGAAAATGAAATGAATAACCAAATGAAAGCAAAATTTGGCATTCAGACAAAAACAATTACTGAACACATAAAAGAATGAATGAATGAACTAATTAGAAAAAAATCGACACTTTTATATTATGAAATAGGCATACAATGTCATGTTTCTATTTTAAGCCACCTTAACGTTTTGCTTACAGCCAACGCCCTATGGTTTGGTTTTAATTAAATCAATAGAGACAGAGCGCAAAATTAACACCAAAGTGTATATTTTAGTGCTTCTTGCTCCACATTTGTTGTGGGAGGAGAGAGAAAATTTATTCTTTAATTAATTAATTTTGATTTTATTGTGGTACAAATAAAGAAAAACACGCTAAAAGTGACATGCCAACATACAAACAAACAAGCAGTCAGACATGCCGTCAGTCACTAAAATAGACAACCCGGCAGCATCAATGCACAATCGTCGAGCCTCGAATGGCTGCGCAGTGAACATATTCTCTGCCTCTGCGATTCGAAGTGTTTTTTTCCCCTTGTATTTTAACCCATTACCCGCGGTTGGGTATTTTTTACCCATGAAAATGCCTCTGCAGAATTGATCATATCTCAAGATTGGTAACAGCTATGTGTTGAATTTTTTGTTTTTTGCTTTAAGAAAACATAGAGCTATAAATTGTTTTTGGAGTGTGTCAACAAATTTTTACGTTAACTACTACATTTTTAAAATCAAATGTGATATAGTTTAAAAATCAGAAAATTTGTGTTATTATCATTTGTAATTAATTTTATATTTTAAGAAAATGTAAAAGCTTTCTTAGCCAATTAACCAACTAAACCTGCTATTGATAGAAAATCCATGATATAAAACTGTGCTGTCGTCGCAAATGGAATATGTGCCCATTTAGAACACATTAACGACAGTTGGTTATTTTTTTACCCAACTCATATCACGACAACGGTGAAAGATACAAAGTTGAAATTGTGGTCGTTCCTGTGATAAATATAAGAAAGCGCATTCAATTTAAAACAAATCATACGAAGTGTTTTAGAGCCGTGGTTAGTGGGTTAAAACACAACTTTCATGTGTTGTAAAAACTTTTGGTTATCACACAGAGAGAAATAATTTTCTTGCATCGAGAAGTTTCTTTTGCTTGCCTTAAGAATATTTGAAATCAATCTTAATTTAACCAAATCAAGCATTGTAAAATTCTTATTAAAAAATTATTCTTACTATTACAATTCATTTCTAATATTCTTTATCATAGTATTCACGATTTCTTGAATCCGGAATAATTTAGTTGATTATAGTAGCTACAACAAAACCTGAATTTAGACAAACAAGACTTTATGTGATTCTTAAGGGTATTTTTTTTGTTATAATTAAAAAAATGTATATATTTTTTGATTACTAGTAGTATATCAAAGATAATTGATTGATCTGGTCTAAGAAAAACTCAAAAAAATCAAAACTAACTTCTTTTGTTCTTGTGCTTAAATTCTTCTGATATCAGTTGTTTCCGATAATGAACAAGAAACACTCATCGACTCGAAATTAAAAAATTGCTCTTAAAACCACTATAGCGAGACTTTTATAAACATAAAAATTATAACAAATGGGAAAATTTATAAAAATTGCTTTTAATTTTGTATGTTACAAACTTTTTGGGCAAAACTTTATTTTAAACTTGACGTCGTTATGATGGTATTGTATGATTGGTATTATATATAAAAGAATTGTAAACTTTTTTAACCGCAGTCCTTTTGTAGAAAGGCGATGGCGTAGGCGATGGCACGTTGGTGAAGAAAACTAAATTATTTTTTTATTTTTTTAATATTTTCAAAACCGTTTAGTTTTGGGATCATGTACTTTAAGTATCTCAATTGTAATTTCTTTTCAAAATATTTAAAAACTACAACTCCTCATGTTGAGGTGTAAATTAATACACCATGCACGTTGCAGGAAGATGAATTTAGTAAGGTAGTATTAACTGGATTATTTCTTCTTCTTTTCTTACTTAGTTTTTTCTTTTTTTTTACTGTAAACTGGAATATCTCAAAAACCGCGTAATAAGAAGCGAGGCAGATGCTCCTTTTGCGTTAAAGAAAAAACTAGAAGGCAAAATACAATCATGAGTTGCACTAGTCTCTGCCTAAAAATTATTTTTTAAGCATTTCAAAACCGAAATGTTTGAACGGATTGCACTGCAAATAAATGATAATATGACATTTAATAAAATTATTTTATTTAATTTCAAAATCAACACGGAGTATGTGGATATAGAAAATGATTTATTTTTATTTTATTTTTTTCCCAACGTAGGACTACGCTTAACGATTGTGTCAACTTCACAGTTTATGTGCCAAATTCGAATAAAAAAACTTTTACACTTACACTGGAAACAAATTTTATTTTAAAATTGATTCGTTAACCTTCAGTTGCTACTCAAAAAAAGTAACATTGAGGACCCTTGGGTGTCAATGTTGTCAGTGCATTTTTGTGAAAAATGTTCAAAATTTTAGTAGCAAAAAGTTGTTTTTATTATTATTGGACATTTTTTTGGTTTGGATATTTTTATTAATTTTTTTTGTTTATTTTTAATAGAAAACAAGCTCTTTCACTATCAAGTTTTTCACTTTTTTTTTATTGCACTAAGACGCGATGTAGCTGTAAGTTTTCCTGTTAAAAAGCCAAAAACATGTGGGTTATGTGTCAAAACGACACCGCGGGTAGCCAACGCAACTTTTTAAATAAAATTTATAAGAAAAGTAATTTTTTTTAACGTGAAACCTTATGTCTTAAATAACGAATAAAATAAAGTAGGTTGTTTCATTGATGGTTTTTAAGAAAAACTTAAAAAAGTCCTTCTTGTGTCATTTTTGACACAAGGAGCAGATGAAGGTTAAATAAGTGTGTATAATGGTATATTTTTAAAACCATTGTAACAAATGAAAATTAACCCTTGTGTTGACACTTGGCACACCGGTGAGCCATCGTGCATTCAGGGAATTATTGAGTTTCGTACACGGCTGCCATGAAAAAGATGATGCTGTAGTAGCCATACTAGAGTTATTATATTTGGCTATTTTAGCCTCGATACGGTTTTCACGCTTTTACTGAGGATACTAAAACCACAAAAGACAAATTTCTCCATTTTAGTTTTGGCTTTGCAGCGTGCTTGTTGGCAAATATTAAAAAAATTGTTTTTAAAGTTAATCGGTATTTACTTTGATAATCGCTTTACTTTGATAATCATTATTATGCCTATTGTATTGAAAAAGGCATGGACTATTTTACAATTCCATTGTCTAAAACTATTTGTAAGCATGTTTCAGAAGTAACTTTAAATGCTAATGGCTTGTCGTTTTTAATATGAAATTTTTAAAGTTCCATAAAAAAATAGTTTGTAAAGTTCTATGAACAATTAGATTTTATATTAATTTGTTAACAAAGTAATATTTTTTCAAACGATTTGAAATAAAAATGTAAAAAATATTTAAAATAATAGTTTTATTAAACAAACGGCATTAAGAAATTGATGATAACCTTAAAAGCAAAGAGCTAAGTAGCTTGTATATAAAAAGTTCTGACAACCTCAACATAAGGATTTATGGCTATCAAAACTGAGTTCCTCTCACCATTGCAAAAGGCGCTGTTATGACCCCTCCACAATTCGGCTATCAAAACTGAATTCCTCTCGCCATTAAAAGTTCTTACAACTTTCTGTGAGATGGTCAAAACCGGCATCTCCTAAACTGGAATCTAACAGCCTTTATGGAAGCTGTCAGAGCCTCACATAGTAAATTTTTTGAGAACCGTAATAAAGGGTGTTTTTTTAGAGGTATAGAACTTCGAATTGAAATAAAACACAAGAAAATCGTTTTAATGTCCATCAATTTGGCTTTATTGGAAGGATAATTTTATGCCATTATTGTTTTAATATGATTTCGGGCATGTTGCCGCCACGGCTGGCTCAAATAAAGCCAATTCTACAGGTCCAATTTTCAACCACTTTTTCGAGCATATGGGGCCGTATGTCGGCAATAACGCCACGAATGTTGGCTTCCAAGTCCCCTAACGTTTCTAGTTTGTTGGCGTAGACGAACGACTTCACATATCCCCAAAGAAAATAATCCAATGGCGTCAAATCACACGATCTTGGTGGCCAATTGACAGGTCCATTCCGCGAAATTATGCGCTCATCGAATGTTTCCTTCAATAAATCGATTGTGACGTGCGCTGTGTGGCATGTAGCGCCATCTTGTTGGAACCAGAACTCATCCACATTCATGCCATCTAATTCGGGAACAAAATAGTCGGTTATCATGGCTCTATACCGGTCTCCATTAACGGTAACTGACTCTCCAGCATTATTTCGGAAGAAGTATGGCCCAATGACTCCACCAGCCCATAGAGCACACCAAACAGTCAGTTTTTGTGGATGTAATGGCGTCTCAAGGGTCTCATGTGGATTCTCTTCACTACAAATGCGGCAATTTTGCTTGTTGACGTAGCCATTCAACCAGAAATGAGCCTCATCACTGAACAAAATTTTGCGATGAAAATCAGCATCGAGATCAATCTCATTTTCGGCCCATACACCAAAATCACGACGCATTGCATGGTCTCGCGGCTTTAATTCTTGCACAAGCTGGATCTTGTATGGTCGCAAGCCAAGATCTTTGCGCAAAATCTTCCATAAAGTTGATGGACAAAGCTCCAATTGCTGTGCACGGTGGCGAATCGATTCATTCGGGTCCTCTTCAACATTTTGGTCTACAACGGCAATTGCTTCTTCGGTGCGCACTGTTCGACGTCTCTGCGGATGCGTATTATCACATAGAGTAAACGTAGTGTGAAAACGACCCATGGTTAACCGAATGAATTGCTCTAATGGACGATTATGTCGACCATAAAATGGACGGAGCTTGCGGTAAACTTCGCGAACTGAACCATTATTTTCGAAATAAATTTGCACGATTTGCAGGCGTTGTTCTTTTGTCAACCTGTTCATGATGAAATGGCAAACCAAACTGAACATAAATGACATTAAAGTTGCCAGATTTGACCACAAAATGCCAGTTTTATCTCTATTCGAAAAACAAACCTCTAAAAAAACACCCTTTATTACGGCCAGAAGAAGCGAAGTTTTGATAGCATCACCAGTTTAGTGAATGCTTGTTTCACTTAGCCTTGCAGCCACATTTTTGCAGTTACCGGGTTTGTGCTATGTCACCGAGCCTATTGTTTTGAGCATTACCACTTAAATATATGTTTCGAGATTTATAGTCAAAGTAAATGTTATTAGTGCATGTTAAATGTACTTAAAAGTCGGCCGTTAATTACTTTACCCCTTCGTCGGACACATGGCTCACCTGTGAACGACATATTTTGAATGGGATAAGAAGCATTTTCATACACTTAGTCCGGGGAATTAAGTTCGTTCGTGATTCTATTAATTAATTTCCTCAGCTTTTTTTTATGAGTTACAATGAAGGGTTTTAGTACAGTGAGGGAAAATAAACCGTAAATGCTGCAAGAGTTCAAACAAAGTCGCTAAAGAAATCTACACTTAACAGAATTTGGTTTTCTACAAAATGAGCCTATTACCATTTGTTCATACTAGCGCTTTCAATGCCGGGATCCTGAATTTCTAGTTTCGGAATTCTAAAATTCGATACCATAAATCCCGGGATTTTATTCACATGAAAATATAAAAATTTTCAGCAACTATAAATGCAACTGCTATGTTAGCGATGGTTTTTTTTTTTTTCATAATTGAAATCACCCTGTTTCTGTTTATCTCTCTAAATTGAAAGTCTATTTTTGAGTTTGTTTTGGTAGTGATCTTAAAAAACTCTGTTTACTAGACTGTTTAATTTTCATGCAATTTTGAAAGTAGCAATACTTTTATTACTTTGCTATAGTTTTTTACTAAAAAAGGAATATTTTATTAAAATCATACTTTTTACAAACAGCTAATTTGAATAAGAAGTCTTATTATCTTTTTAAATTTTTGAAAATATAAATTCAGTTTTGTTTACTTATTTACTTTCATATTTGTATGTTTATACACTCAGAAAAAAGTTTCTCTAAATATGAGAAAAAAGGCATCATATTTAAAGAAAAATGGTATTGACTTTGCTCCAGAGAATGCTTTTCTCTAAATGTGATCCCAAAAATTCACTAAAAATGGAAAAAAGCTTCCATGAAAAAGAGAAATATTTTCTCATCAATAAAGACACCTTCTCTTTAACAGAAAAATATTTCTTTATAACAGGCTCAAACGTTTTCTTTATTGTGTTAATTTTTCCCGAAAACAGAGAAATATTTATTTAATTTTAATAAATCTTTTCTTTAAATTGTGCTCATATTTTCTCACAAAAAAAGAACACTTTCTTCAAAAGAGAGATATTTTCTTAATATTGGTGCAACACATTTCTTTATAGTGTACACTTATCTCTGAAACAGAGAAGTATATCTGCTTGACGATTAATTACGATTAAAAATGTCTTTTTGTGAAACATTTGTTTTAATTCAGTTCTACACAAATTACAAATATTTAAAATATTTAAATAGTTAAAAGTTTGTTAAGAAGTAGAGGTAAATTTATTGTTATGGCATTGTTTTTCGAGACCTCTTATAAATGTTCCAGAAATTTCTTCTGAAAAACGATTTTATAAATGCATCCAAGGAATCAGTGATAATAAGTAACATAGCTGTAGGTAGTTATGTTAAATTCCTTTTGAAGGAACAATCGTCATAATATGCAGAATAAGCAATACTTACTTTCACAACATCATTCAATCGGTCTCACGTTTTCTATTTTTTATCGTACCAATTTAATTTTGTTCAATATAAGAAAAGATATCATTTTTAAAGAAGAGGACTCTTTTATTTTTGAGAAAGGATTTGTTTTTATTGAAGAAAATATTTCGCATAGTGATTTGTTTATCTACAAAAGAGAAAATTTTTCATTTTCTATAAATTTTTCTCTAAAAATGAGAATTTTTTAGTGCGAGAAAAATACTTATCATTTTTAGAGACATGAAATATTTTCATTTCCCACAAGTGAAGAAATATTTCTTCGAATATGTGAAAATTTATTCTAATTGAAGAAAATTTTATTTGGAATGGAGAAAATTGCTATAATCGAAAATAGAAAAATTTTTTATCACAAAAAGATAGGAACGTTTTTCTGAGTGTAATGAAGTGAAATCGCATTTGATATTTTTAAATATTTTTGGGTTTTCATTCTGAAATAAATGTTGAACTTTTCTGATGTTGGAAATCAGAACTTTTTTATTAAATTATCTTATTATAATTAAAACATATAAAAATTTAGCAAATATATTTAATTAAGGACCGTACAGGTTATGATTTTTATTAAAAAAATCATCATATCTGTGTCTATAAGCAATAATCGCTTAAGTCGACTTAAGACAGAATTGAGTTATTGATGAAACTGTAGTTCACGCATAATACACTATAAACACACAAAATCTGGAACTTCTAGCATAACCTTAACCAAAGTTATGACAGAAAAACTAAAGACCCTTTCATATAAGTAACATGGCTATTGAAAACTTTGAAGCAAGATTTCTCGAAACTTTGAAATTGCTTATCGACACAGATAACATAATCGTTATTTTCAATTTATTTTTTTTTTCGATCTGGTTTAATCATATATTTTTTTCAATCATAGAAATTATGATTTCGTCTTAGTGTCTTTTAGGCGTCTTATAAACTTTTGAGTGTTTTTGAATATTTTAAGTATGAGTAACAATTACATTTAGATTTATATTTTAAAAATGAAAAAAGTAAAACAGTAATATGGAATTATTTTTTCCAAAACGCAGAAATTAATAGAAGGAGTTATTAGCTGTCCCCGCTCTTAATACAGCTTAATGTTATTATTTAACAGTTAAGCATTTCGAGATCCCTAAAAATTCCGGGATCACGAATTTCAAATCCCGAAATCCCGGGATTTGCCAAAACTCCTCGGGATTGAAAGCCCTAGTTCAAACGTCACAAAAAAAGTCACCGGCAGAAGCAGTTGTTCTTTTTTCAACTCTTCATTATATTAAATCTTTTTCAGAAAATAACGATTTTGTGGTTCTTCTTTTATTTTGCTTTGAACCTGAGGTAATTATAGACTAAGGGCCGCTTTCTCAATGTCCGGTTAGTCAAGCTCTTAATCAGGAGTAAGCTAACCATATGATAGTTAAAAAATAATTTTGATTTCACCAAGTGCTGGTTAAGCAACCGTCGCTTTTTTTGTAATTTTGTAATCTTGTCAGCTGTTTCTTCGATTAGCAGCTAACCGAAACCACAACTTGTCGTTAACTTAATCAGAACTTAACTGACAGTTGAGTCTTAACCGAACATTGAGAAAGAGCTTTTTCAAAACTGCTGGTTAAAGTTCTGATTAGTGCTTAACCGGACATTGTTAAAGCGGCCCTAATAGTCCTATTCTAGAAAAATAACAATAATTAACCGGTATTTTTAATATTTCTATGTGTTTGTTGTAATTTTTGTTTTCAAACTCAAATTTGAAACTCAAAAATCAAAATTTTTAATTAAAAGTGTCGCTATCTGAAAAGCACTTTACAATTTTTATTAAAATTTATTATTTTTGAGCTTCAAATTCGGTTTTGAAATCAAAAAATTACAAAAAGAACATAGAAATATTAGAAATACTGATAAACCATGATACAAGGAGCTACAGGTAAAGTATTCCCGGCGCAACAAACAAAATTTACTGCGCACCTCGTCATCGGTGCTCGTCAAATGTGACACTTGATGAATACATTCAAAAGAAAATGTAGAAAAGTGACGAAGATAGCAAAATGAAAACGAACAAACAGTCAAAATTCTGTCAAGCACATCAAGCAACGTAGCCGCTTTTTGTGTAAATCGGTAAAAAGGGGAAAAAGCACCCCTACAAAATATGCAAATTTTTCTTCACAAACAGTACTAAAAAATATATTTACTTTATTTTGGACATGTGCTTTATAAAACAATATTTATTTCATATCAGTAAAAGAAGTTTTCATAAGAAAATGTAGACATTTTAAAATCTTTATACCCTATGAATAAATTGTGACTACGTTTTAACCAAGGAGCACCTTGCACGTCACAGCAAAGATGGCGGACATGCGCAATACTTTATCTGTAGTTCTTTGTATCATGCTGATAAACATTGTTTTGTTGATTTTTTTTTTTGCCAGAATTATGGACTAATTACGGACTACAGCAGGTAAACAGATGTTGTTGACACCATGGATAAAATGTCGACTAAATAAGCCACCAAAAAGAGATTCCAGAGAGAGACCAGAGTCTCTTCGCTGGCCACTAGAGCTTTTTTTTAAATATTTTGGGCATCGCAGCGTTGGAAACCTTTGTTATTACGTAATGCCACGTAATGCCTGAAAATAAAGAGTGGGCACAAAATTAAAAAGTCTCAAGAGGCAATTTCAGCAAGTGGTTTGCAAAGTATGCTCGGATACAAATTAGGAACCTTCGAAGTTACAGATGCTTGTCAAGATCCGAAAAAGAATGCCCAAGGACGATTCAAGGAATTGGGCATTTACGGATATTGCATAGAAAAACGTCGGCTAAAATCGGTTTCTGCATCAACTTTCCAATCGAAAATGGCACATACATAAATACATTTTAAACATTTTGCTGTTCATAACATTTGATTTTTACTTTATAAAATACAATTTCTCGCTATTAAAAACATTTTTTTTTACCTTACTATAAGCTTTCTATACAGACCCTCCCACAAGAGAATTTTTGGGCTTAGAACCCCTAATGGGGAAGAAGTATTAACAAATTTGCACATTAACTCCAAATTACCACATAAAAAAGAATTGCGTATTAAAGTCCTCTATGATAACAAAAAGTTATAGCCAAAGACTTCACCGCCCTTACGAGAAAATCCTGCAGGAGGTGTTAAATACCTCTTGCAATACCTTATACACATCCTGCTGTACATAATGTAAGGTATAATTGACTTCCGCATATAAAATGTATGAAAGACTTGGTGGCACTCCGGTGGGCCAGGTGTCCATCAAAGGAGAGTAGACATGCTGTCAGCATAAAGGTTAGAAAGTACATTTGAATTTTTTTAAAAATTCAAGGAACTAGTATGATAAATCTACACAAACAGTACTAATTTGTTTCGAAATTTTGATGAAAGATTATACTGAAAAATCACATGGATCAAGTGCAGGTTCCTGGCGTAGCAGAAAACAGTTAACGCATTAGATTTTTATAAAATAGCGAACTTTTTTTTTTGTCTATGAAGCGTTTTTATTTATAAATAGTATAGTGACGATTTTGCTATTTTGCTTAAATGACTTTCCGTTGTTCTCCTTTTTTTGTTCTCCTACAATTTTTTGGCAACGCTTCAAAACATGGAATGTCTAAGTTCAGTAAATACAAAGTGGCATTTGATTTGGGTATCTCCTAATAGAATTTCGTAATATATATTTTTGTTTAATTGAAATGTTCGTGTGTCAGGAAAGCAGTTGTTGATGCTCTTTGTTTATTTTCGTCAGAGTCAAATTTTGCACAAGGTTACAGTTTTTCCGGCTGCTCAGATCATTTTTTTCATTGAGCAAGTATGAAATTTCTTGGCACCAACTCAAATTTCAAAAATAAAGCAAGTTTTTATTAGCTATTTTAGAAAAATTTATCAAACTATATATTAAATTTTTGGCTGGTAAAGAGTGTTGACAGGAGATAAATTTGGGGGGTGGTGAGGATAAATAATTATATAATTTTTTTATTTTATTTCTTGGCTAGTAATATGATTTAAGAATACCATTAAATGGGCTTAAAATGTTTCCAAGGAAGTTAAAAACATCCTGAAAACAACAAATATCTATGGCAAGCTCAAGTGGTTTTGAAAAGAAAAAAGATCTTAAGATGCGTTTTTCGCTGGTATCTAATACGACTGATTTCAGGACTTATGCCTTATATATGTATACCCGCCATAGGACCTTCGAGATGTCTTTCTGTTTCAGGCAAGGATTAGAGGTAATGGTGTTACCCATGAATTGATCTCAAAATTTGCTTATTCTTAAGACACGGCTTTTGAATGGTTCACCTGATTTCTTTAGAAAAATAGATCTACCTTGAACTTTCGTTGATGGTTGTCGAATCTTAGAGAAGGCATACTTTTAGCATACACTGTCATAACAATAGAACTAAGCCTTCGATGGACAATCAGTCAAATCTAACTTAAAGCACGGAAATATCTCTCCATAAAATTATGGAAACATCTGATATATCATTGACGTCAGACTGTTCATTAGAAGAAGAAGGTTCAGTGTGTTTAGTGTATAAGTCACTGGAATCCTTGCCATGGTATATTAACAACTATGCCACGGAACGCCTCCTGGTTTTCAAAATGAATATGTTACATCTTTAAGTTAGCAAACGAAGTTGTGTTTGTCAGTATTTTATACTGGCATACTAATGTTTATTGTTTATGAAACCTTGTCATATACAATTTAGTGGATAAAATGCAAATAAAATAAATTATTTGCTCTAAAACACGACCGAAATGTGAAACGTCAAAATTTGTAATTGTCAAAATTTCATCGTCACGCTTATGAACAGAAGTTCAAGATTTTTTTGATCTAATATCGAGTTGTTTAAGAGCCTTATCTGGCGAAAAATTTTGCCCAAATTTTGACTTTCGTTGGCTGTTTCTCCGTTCGTAGAGTTCGTGCTTACCCTGATTCGAGATCATAAAGCTCGTGCTAGTAATTTTCCTTAAATAGATAAAATGGATTGAATTCTCGATAATTTCAACCAGTAAATGTTGTTACAATATTCAACCGTTTAACAAACACAATTTACTATGAATTCCAATATTGAAATGTAATCCTAATAAATTCTTCCTAATATATTTGGTGATGAATTTTTTATCAGAGATCGCTGTTGAATAGGACGCTGGTTACGTCCGACTTCGGGATACTAACATCCAGTACGTATAGCTGGATAAGTATTGGTATAATACAATACCGGCTTAGCATCAACCCCGTTGAGTTTTTCTATAGGCTTCTGGTGTCTTAACAAACCAAAATAAACTAGCCATTTCAGCCCTTAGAAGGACTTTGACCTAGCTTATATTGATCAATTGTGTGTGCGTGTTATTAAATGTTTGATCACAAATGACCGAGAACTGGACCTACGTGTTTTATGCCGACTTCGAACGGCTTATGTTCTCAACATGTTTTACAAGAAAATTTTACTCTCTGAGGTTTGCCATTGTCTGCAGAGAGGTGACGACCGAACAGAAAAATCAATTCAATTGAAAGAACTTTCTGTCTGAGCTGGAATTGAACCCGGGCTACCGTGGTTCTTTAGCTTAGGGGCCACGGACTCTACCCACTAGACTACGGTGGCCACCAACCGTAGGCTGGGCTCTCATCACGTAACTTCTGAAAAGTGGTTTGAACGATACTATCCGACGATATCGTTTTTAGTTTGCTTCATATAAGTCCATCGCTATCGTCTCGTCTTAGTTTTCTTAGTTAAGTTAAGTCTATTTTAAGTTTGAAAGCCACTGAAAAACATATATTCAGTGCAAAATGTGACATTTACTTTTATGTTTAATTTGTTTTTGGATTTGTTTGCTTCAAAAGTGACAATTTAAGCAAAAATTTAAAAATATTTAATTAGTTATTTTAATGATAATGTCTTGAAAATATATTATTCGGCAGCGATACCTATGTAAATGGAAATATTGCTACACTTTATTGATGAAAATCCGCAGATGGCCAACAATTACTTCGCAAACACAGTGCAGGAACTACATTTCATCAATTTGCTATGGACCACTTTAACAAACAAGCTCCCAAAACATTTCAAAATAATTTTTATTATTATTGCAACCAGAAAAACATCCAAACGATACCAAATTAGCTATCGCGCCAAGCAATCGTTTCGACGATATCATTTGACAGTTGTTTGCCATACATGAAGCAAGCAAAACGATATCGTTTAGACGACACATAAAATTAATGGTTTCGTAATGTTAAAGTATCGTTGAAACGATATCGTCAAACGCTTCTCGTCATACGTGATGAGAGCCCTGGGCTCTCATCACGTAACTTTTAAAACGACTATCGTTTGAACGATGCTATCCGACGATATCGTTCTTAGTTTGCTTCATATAAGTCCATCGCTATCGTCTCGTCTATCGTTGTGTTTTCTACAGTTTGAAAGGCTCTGAAAACACATATTCAGTGCCAAAAGTGATATTTACTTTTGTGTAGAATTTGTTTTTGGATTTGTTTGCTTCAAAAGTGAAAATTTAAGGTAAAATGTAAGAATATTTAATAAGTTATTTTGATGATAATGTTTTGAAAATATATTATTCGGCAGCGACACCTTAGTAAATGGAAATATTGCTACACTTTGTTGATGAACATCCGCAGCTGGGCCACAATTACGTCGCAAACATAGTGCAGGAACGACATTCCATCTATTTGTTAAGGACCACTTTAACAAACAAGCGCCCAAAACATTTTAAAATTATTTTTATTATTTCCAACCAGAAAAATTGCCAAACGATACCAAATTAGCTATCGCGCCAAGCAATCGTTTCGACGATACCATTTGACAGTTGTCTGTCATACATGAAGCAAGCAAAACGATATCGTTGAGACGATGCATAAAATTAAAGGTTACGTGATGTTAAAGTATCGTTGAAACGATATTGTCAAACGATTCTCGTCATACGTGATGAGAGCCCTGGTGTCTTTAACCTAAGAAATATTAACAAAAGGCAAGTAGAATCATTCTTACATGGAAGAGGTCTATTGTAAAAACATAAGGCTCTTCCTCATATGTATAGCTATCACTCGTCACGGAATTACAAAAATTATTTGTTATTAAAATTTTAATTTATTATTCATTAATAAAATATTAAAGATAAAAACTGAACCGAAGATAAAATACTCTCAAGACCGTGTTTTAGGATATCC
Source organism: Dichetophora obliterata (assembly GCA_963920525.1). NCBI lineage: Eukaryota > Metazoa > Arthropoda > Insecta > Diptera > Sciomyzidae > Dichetophora > Dichetophora obliterata. Next base: position 43,355,064 of record OY986435.1, on the reverse strand, counting down.
GAAGTTATGATGGTTATATTATTTTATGATTATCTCTTACCTTATGAGGGATATCTGTGGTTTTCATCCATTTATTTTTTAAATTTGTAAATTTTATGAAGTAACTTTGCATGAGAGGTAGACTTACTTTCCTTTCGATTTTGCAAAATTCCATAACCAGAGTAGAAAGTGAAGCGTCATAAAAGTCAAAAGGTTTATGTGAAAAATTCAAAGTCATTCAATTAATTTATGCTGAGCTGTACGAAATATCATATTACTACTTAAATAGCGACTCTTTGAATGAAAGGAAGGCATGATTTTTATTCAATTGCACTTTAATTCGAAGGCAGGGTTGAAATTATACGCATTAATTTTTGTGGAATTTTTAAGGATTTGATCGTCAAAATTTAAAAATTGTGTGGTATATTTTTGAAACACTATCTATTTTATCTTGGCATGTGTTTCCGAAAAAAATTGAAGCTTGTGAAAAAACTGTGGTATTTTTATAAACATTCCAGTTTTGGCCAACTTCTTTGATAATTTTTGGAAATTAAAAATATGTATAATTAAAGGCGGGAAACCTAAGTGACTCACAAAAAATAGGCGTAGTTTCAGGAATTTTTTTTTTGGCTCAATGAAAATGTTAATCAAAAATCTGTAGAGTACGTTTTATAATATAAGTATTGATATACAAAGTGATGGCTGTGCAGCATTTGGTTTATGGTGTTTTTTTTTTAAGGGGTCCATGGCCGGACACCTAACATCCTTAATTTTTGATCTGGAACAAAAAATTAATTTTTTTCAGTTTTTATGCATCAACAGCTATCGACAGACTTAAAATTCTTTCGATATATTGATTTTTCTCGAAATAGTGCGTAATCGAACAAAACAGTCAGAATTTTCACAAAAACAAAGTCACAAAGTTGTTGATAAAACAAAAAGGAAGCTATATAAAGTAAATTCTACGTATGTCGATAAGGAAAGGTATTTTAAATATACTGTCAAAATTCCAAATCGATCGGTAAAGATTTGCTCGAGTTATGTTGCAGTCCTCCTCATCAATATTATTCAATTGACGAACGATTCACTTTGTTTTCCTCATTCGTGAAGAAAAAAACTTGAGCGCTCTTATGTTAAATATTCAGAGTGATCAAAACATTTTCTTTGCTCTTTCATATTATTCGCTCCTCAAAAAACTGAGTTGAACAATGTCTTCTTTTTGTTTTTCATTTATTGTTTCTCGCTCGACAGTTTTTGCAAAGATAAACTCATTCCATTGGAATTTTTGAGTTCGCTCATTTATTTCGAGTGATTTTGTTAATTAAAAATAAATACGTGTTTTATGATGAACTATATTTTTTGCATTTTTTAATGAAATATAAAAGTATTTCATATATTTTGAAAATGTTCCTTTCTGTTTCTTATAATTTCATAAAATATAATGATTTTTTTAAGTTTTTGTAATGAAATATTTTATTCAAAAAAATACTTAATATTATTCATCTAAATTCTATCAATTTATTATGTACGAAGTGCTTAACTAAAGTTTCGCATCAAATGAAAGCGAGCGATTCAATGAGCTTATCATTTCAAAATTCACGAACGACGTCGCTCTTTTAAAATTTCTCAGCATACATACTCACGAACGATTAAAGCAGTTAAGGAGTTATAAGAAGAGTGAATATTTTATCCGCATACGCTCTGAATCAAGGCTCATTTATAAGGTTGTGGCACTTGAGAGCGAGCTCGGTCGAACTGTCAGAATCGATGAAAAGAAATCAAGAAAATGAATGCATAGAACAAAGAAAAGCACAGTGACAGTTCAAGCAAAGGCGGAAAAAGAGCGCATTTCTCTCAAGTGACACAACCTTATAAATGAATCTTGCTCTGAATATTATAAAATGATAAACTCATAACAAAGATAACTCAGAAGAGCGGGAGCGCATTTTGATTGCTTTACGCACCCTGGTTTCGATAAAAACGCGTTTAAAGTTTTAACACTAGTTTTACGGACTGAGCCAATTTTACCCACTTAAAATTTTATAGCTATATAAAGGGTGGTTAAATTTTAAGGGCCGATGTTGAGTGTGAACCACACCTAAAAATCAAGTTTTTTCTGCATTTCATTTGACATTTCTTAATTTCAGACTAACTCAATTTAAAAAGTAAAAATTATTCAGGCTTATTATGAAAATGGACGTTCAAATCAAAATGCATATCGTGCACTTCGTGATTTTTTCGGTCAATTTAATCGTCCAAATGTGCGTACCATCGAAAAAATCGTGCAAAATTTTGAGGAAACCAGATCTGTAGGAGATGTGAAATACCAGTGCATGCTCGTATAGCTCTTACTGCAGAAAATATTGCTGCTGTTCGCGATAGTGTGGCTGAAGAGCCGTCCACCTCAACTCGTCGTCGTGCCCAACAATTGCACCTCTCACGCTCGTCGTTGATGAACATTATGCATAAAGACTTGCATTTACACGCTTACAAGGTGCAATTGACTCAAGAACTAAACCCTCTTGACCATTTCAAGCGTCGTCAATGGCCAGAATGGTGGCAAGAAATTGCAACAGTGGATGATCAACTTTCGAAGAAAATCATCTTCAGTGATGAGGCATATTTTTACCTCAGTGGATTCGTCAATAAGCAGAATTGCCGTATTTGGGCAAATGATAATACAAGAGTTATTGTCGAAAAACCAATGCAACCACAAAGAGCGACTGTTTGGTGCGGTTTATGGGCTGGTGGCATCATCGGGCCGTATTTTTTCCAAAATGGAAAATGAGGCCGGTCAGGCAGTTACTGTGAATGATGTTCGCTATCGTGAGATGATAACGAACTTTTTATGGCCTGAATTGGAACATATGGAACATATGGATGTGGACGATATGTGGTTTCAACAGGACGGTGCCACTTGCCACACAGCTAACGAAACAATGGCTCTTTTGCGCAATAAATTCAATGGCCGTGTTATCTCACGTGGTGGCGATGTCAATTGGCCGCCAAGATCATGGGATTTGACACCGTTAGACTTCTTTTTTTTGGGATTATTTGAAAGAAAAGGTATACGTCGATAAGAAGGTAACGATTCAAGAGCTAAAGAATGAGATAATTCGGCACATTAACGGCACAGAACCTCAATTATGCCTCAGTGTCATCGAAAATTTGGACCATCGGATGGAGGTGTGCCGCCATGTGCGCGGTGGCCATTTGGCCGATATTTTATTCCATACGTAATTGAATCATACGAATATTATCATATTAAAAAGAAATGACAATAATTTCCTAAATAATTTATGTTCTATTCAAAATCAACATCGGCCCTTAAAAGTTAACCACCCTTTATATATAAAACTGAAATATTATTTTTTAGCTACATATTTTTTAGTTTTTAGTTACGTAATGCAATATAGGTAAATATAAGCTACTTCCCTCCGACGACCCCCTCATTTCGAATATTCGAATGCGGTATACCTATTTTTACGGCTATGAGCCAAATGACTCATAAAATGATTCAACATCTAATTGCTTAAAGAACATGAAACTTAGGGCTCACATAAAGAAAGTTCTACACAGAATTCTAAAGAAACCTGATGCTTGAACATTCATGATCAATCTTGTCGAGAACACTTCCGTTCCCATGTCACAAGTTCATGCTGTTGACGTACGCAAAAACTGTCAAGTTCAAGCATTATGCAAGAGAAATAGATGCAAGAGCTTTTGTGCTAAATGCAATAAAAATGTTTGCGGAAAATGTATTTCAAAAACAGAGTTTATATGTAAAAAATGTTTTCAATTAAGTGTTCAATAATAAATCTTTTGTTTCAATTTAGTTAGAACCGTTTTTTTTTTGCAAAAAGCTAAAGTTTTTTTGTTTGAGTCAAATTGGCTCACTTCAATAAAAATAGGTATATAATAAACATCCGTAAGTCTAGTGTTAAGTACTAAAAATTAGTATAGTATTCTTATATACTTCTAATTGCAAATGGAAAAATTGGGCATTTAGACTCTTTCGCCGTATTCTATGCCTTGATATATTATTTTTAAGAACCTAAACCATCTTTTTAGCGAGAATATTTTTTTTTTGTAAATTTTACTTATGTTTCCCCCTTAATTAAATATTTGAATTAAATTTACTATAAACCGATATTTCTTCCAAACGGCTTGAAATTTTATAATATAATACACTATTAAATTTTCTGGTATAGTATTTTCGATAGTATTTTTCGAACTACAGTGGAATTCACTAATAACGACCTCGGTTATAACAACATTTCTGCTATAACGTCGTATTCTTGAAGTCCGCATTTTCTAATTTCTCATTTCTTAGGAACTGACTTCGCTTTTAACGTCGGTGGATATAACGACGAGTTCGCATAAAACAACGCAGTTTTCATAAAATATAATTAATATTTTCACATACAGTGACGATGAAAGCAAGATTTGCTTACTTTTGAATTTTTTTATTTTTATGTATACATATTTGCAATTTTCGCTTTGTTGAAAGAGAAATAACCGCATAAAATTCATTGACAACAAAACTGCATATTTTCATTTGCGCATGTGATTTTGCTCAGTACATATTTGTTCCTTCAAGTGCATGATTGATTTTTTACTGTGATCAAAATGCCTCCATAAACTAAACATAACGCGTTCACCATAGAAGAAAAATCTGCAATAATCTGGCGGCTTGAAAACGGAGAAGAATTTCTTGAGCCATATTCTTCAATATCAACCATATGGAAACATAGGAAAAAAGTAAGGATGATATCTCTTTTAAATGTAGGAAATGCACTATCTACTTGGTTTAAAATCCAAAAATCGCGAAATGCACCTTTAACCGATCATATTTAAAACGAATTTTTCTTGTGCAGAAAGGTGGATTTACCATTTTCGATAGCGACACTGCATTGTTAACTGCAAGGTTTCAGGTGAAGCAAGTGAATCCCAAGGTGAATACAAAATTTTTTCCTAAAACTTCGAGATGGCTATCAGGACTCAGAAAAAATTTATAATGCTGATGAAACAAGGTTCTTCTTTAAACCCATGCCCGATAGAATTAAAAAATTTAAAGGTAAAAAGTGAATGGGAGGAAAAGTTGCGACGGTGTGAGTGACAGTTTTGGTTGCTGCTGGATGGAAGTTTGAAAAGAAAAATATTTTTTATCAGAAAGCCAAAGAAACAAAAAAACTTATTGTATTGTATTTATTCAAAACCCTCAGTTTTATGTTTTTATTTTTTCTGTTGATAATAAATTTTTTCTTTATAATAAATGAATTAAGTTAATAACGAACAACAAAAAAATTATGTTTGCATATAACGACATTCGGTTGTAACGACGAAATGTTCCGGTCCCTTCAGGGTCGTTATAACCGAATTCCACTGTACTAACGAATATTTTCATCTATAATTTCAGAACGTATGTTCAGGCGCTATTGTAATAATAATTTTTATATTAGATAGCTTTGGTACTTAGTTGAGAAATAAGCATAAACATTATCATAATCCTTAATTAAAATTTAAAGAGCGTAATCATACAACTTCTTCATTTTTATACTCAGTGAGAAAAAAACATTCTCTTTTTAACCCGCCGTTAGTGTAGTGGGCTACGACATACCCCAGAGACCTTATTTTCTTCAATAACTTGTAAGTAGTATTTGTAGGTTCTAATAAAACTATTTTTTGTTTAAATTGCAACGCACTATAATATTATTCTTTAATAGTAATTCAATCAAGAAATCAGAAGCGATTTTTTTTTTGTAGTATTTATACGACTTTTACTTTTGAATTATGTCAAACCCCACCACTGGTGTGCAACGCGTAATAGGTTTTGCGCAAAGCTAACACGTGCCGTTCCCTTGATAACATTTTATTGGCATTGTTAAAGTGGCGTGGCACTGTAACCCAAATTGCGATACCGAATAGCTTTGGTATTGTAGGTCGCACAGCTTCGGAATTTTCATTTTAATTTTTATCTAAACAAAAGAAATGTCTGCAACAAGACTCAAATTTACCGAACTAACCCCTTAAATATTTTTTATTTACAAATAGGGCTTAAAGCAGAACTAACAGAATTTCCTGCTGGGGTTTTTTTTTCTAGTTGTTTTATTTGGCAAAAGATTTGTTTTAATAGCCTCAATCAATTTTGTTGTTGTTTATGTTTTTGATGGTTTTTCGCTACTCGATTCAGTTTATATGAACACATTTTAATTATACGCATTTTGTTAACTGGTTGGCAAAACAAATGAAGTCTACAGTAGCTAAAAACTTGCCATAAAACTAACAGACAGTCATTTAAAATGATGCTGTTTTTATAAACAAAAATTATTTTCAAAAAAAAAAGCATATATTTTATTTGCAATAAAATAATTTACTACTATGAGTTCTTTTATTATGTTTTGTTTGATTTAAAGCTTTGAATTCAATGCTTTTTGACAAACGGAAATGGCCGACATATTTAAGCGGACATAATTTAACGCTCAATTTTCAACAACAACATGAAATATTTTTATTTATTTTTTTATCTTAATACAACACAGATATGTGTTTGTAAATGTATGTTTACATACATATAAACCTAAAACAGTCATTACACACATACATCTGTATTCACTCTAATAAAACCCACACAGTATGCTTGCTTGTTGGAATATCGACCGCCGGTCCATTTTTTGACATTTCAAAAATGTATGACATGCAGCTGTTTAAAAAATGAAGGCATTGTTGTCATTTTTTTTATTTTTCTTTTTATTTCGTTAAAGTTTTGTTTTTGTTACAATATTCAGCGATTTTATGAATTCGACGAAATTAAATCAACGGCAAAAACGCATGCAACGAAAATAATAATTTGTTAATTTTCAATCTGACAAGTTGACGAAAAATTTCTTTAGTGCAGTGTTGACAGCTCTTGTTAAAAAACAAGTATGTATATTAGGGTGGCCGTTATTTTTAAAGTGCGAAATTTGGTCTCTCGCTCCCCCTACGATTGTGTGGTTGCTGAAGAAAAAATTTTCTGCAAATTTATACTATATGGTCTTGAACAAAAACACGACCCTCTCGTCGTTTGAAATTGGACAAAATGGCAAAAAATCACGATTTTTCCGTTTTGAGAGACCCTTACCCTTTTTAAAAAGCACAATTGCCACAACTAACCCAGGAATATAGTTAAACACTAAATTACCTTTCCAGAAAATATAGATTTTCCAAATCGAATGAGTTATCGAAAAGTTATGATTTCTTTAATCATAGAAACCTAGAAAAACCCAAAAATACATTTTATTCACTTTACAACGTTAAAAAAAATATTAAATCTAGTTTGACTTCAAAGTGGTCTATTAAAACTAATTGATAACTAACCTTGATAAATTACCTTTCCAACGAGTTTTAACACATCTAAATCGCGTTATTGTTAAGGAAGCTGTGATGTCTTCAAGCAACTAAAATATTTTTTTTTTCAATTTTACTTCATATCGATGAGAATTTATTTGTATTTATTTAAATGGTAAAAATAAGCTTTTTTCATTTTTTTTTTAAACGTTAAAAAAATGGTTAATAAAAATAAGAAATAGTTGTAGTTATTATAACAACGCAGATTTTGTATGCGTCGGAAAGTTTCGTCGATACTCCGTTACTGTTTGCAGAAGAAATTGTTCGTCTTCTTCTGCATTAGTCAGAATGCTGTTGAAACTTGAATATTATATGAAATTTTTGCATCGAAGTTGCAATCATCTCTTGATGCCCAAGAACTCGGATCATGATTAAGAAATTCTACTGATATTCCGAAACGACTGAAAAATGTCAGAGTATTTTTGGTAAAAAAGTCGTAAATTTCTTTTAAACTAATATATTCGGTTTAAAAAACGCATTGGTTGCTATTTTCCTCGCTTTTGCCTAAATGATCCAGGATTAACCAATTCCTCAACCTGGTAATTTTTTCTTCTGTGTGAATTACTTCCTCTTCACTACTGGATGTTGAGACCACATTTGTTTCTGTAAAACAAAATATTAAAAGCCGAAACATAACTTGATTCCAAATAATTCCAAATTTTAAACACTAAACCGAAGTTTACCTCTGTTATTGCTTTCTTTTTCGTGTTTTTTCTTTCTATTTTTTTCCTCTTCTTCGCGTAATAATTTGCGTTAGTGTTGCTGGAAAAATTTTAAATCAACAGCGATCATGCAACCTGCGCGACCCTTTTCTCTTTGCATAATAAAAAACTTTCGATCTTCTCCTATATTGATAATGGTCAATGCATCTGCGTGTGCGATGTCAAGGAGATCATCAAGTTTATCACTAAATAACTTTTCTTTACTTTTCTGTTTTTCCGTTTGTTGTTCAGCGTTCTTCTGCAAATTTTTCCATTCCACGTACAATTTTTCACAATTATCTATGGAAATATGTTTGTCGCGAGTGGGAATTCGAGCCTTTCGCCAAAAAATTAATACTTCATCAATTACCAAGCTACTGCTATCTCGAGCATTAAGTTTTAACGTTCTTGTATTAAAAAAAAAAACTACACAGAACTTGTTTTTTTGACGGTAGCTTAGATCCAAAAATTTTTGAGTATTCTTTTCCAACCAAATATATAGGAGCACGCAACTTTTTTTTGCACCGTTATATATAATTCCGCCATAATATTGAATTGCTGCATAAATAATATAATTATAAGAACTATTTAAAAACGGAATGCAATAAAACGAAGAAAACCAATAAGTACCTGTTTGAATGAAAGACTTGGGCTTTGAAAAACTGTAAATGTTGCAATAATCGAATCAAAATATTGCTTTGCCAACGTTGGTAGTTTTGAACTTAATGATAAACGAATTAAATGAAATAAATGTACACCAGTGCAAGTACCTTATATACTTGTATCATGCGCCCGTGTTTGCAAAAATTCAAATACCTTTATTCCGAGAAACAATAGTTTCATTTAAAAAGAGCAGTTCAAAAACAACACAGGCGTCAAAGCAAACTAGTTCAAAAATTTTAAAAAAAGTTGCGATAGCTGATTTTTTTTTTTTTAATTTTTTTATGAGTTGGTTGATCCAACCAACTTTGTTTTATGACATGATACGGCTCAGCAGCTTTGCCCACCAAAGCTCAGTTTTAAATGTTTTAAAACTGATTGGAAAGATAATTTAGTTATCAATATGTTTTTATAGACCACTTTAACGTTAACCCTTAAATGCTCATGAACGTCGATTTTGAAGAAAAAATTTAATAAAGTGGTTAACGATTAGAAAATAACAATTGCGTACCAGGTTTTCCGGAAAAACTTTTTTTTTAGAAGTTATTTAGAAATAACTGATTGTATCTTAAAAGATACAATGAGCAGTCATCCGCATCCTAATTTGAAGAGATATTATACACAGAAGAAGTAAATAAAAGATCTAATTTTTAGTTTTAAATTTTTTTTATTTATTAAAAACTATGCAAATCAATATTAATAAGAGCACAGAAAATTAAATACAAAAACAAACAAATACATTCCAAATTCTTTATATTGCCTGGAAGACTACTATCACCTCCAAATCGAACTTGTTGGTCATTAAACTGCAGATTACCCTTCTTCCATAAAACCCTTTCAAATTCAGAAGATTTGGGATTTATTATAACATCACGAAACTCGGAAGCAAAAGAGCTCCAAATGTTTGTATGACTGACCGCGTTACAGGTTTGTGAAACAGAAGTTGATGGTGTCAAATCAAACGAATCCGTTTGAACCTCTGTCGACAATCCCTGATCATTATCGTCGTTTATCATTTTGAGAAAAGAACTATGTACGGATGCATTCAGATCAGTCTCATCCTCAGTCTCATCGTCGGTATAATTTTCGTTGATAATCAAAGGCATGCTACCTGCGCCTTGGAAATTATCCAAAATTTTATTTTTTTTTCCTAATAGATTTACATGAAACTCATCACTATCAGAATCGGTATTATCAGTGCTATTGTAAGAAATATCTTCGCTATTGCACAATAACTCGCACACTTCTTCATCAGTCATATTGACTCTACCAACCCTTGTAAAACTTGACATGACTCTTTTAAAAAAAAAATTAAGTTTTAAAAATACGTTCATATATAATTTAGAAATATTTATAGTATTACCAATTATCAGTATTTTCTCAAAAAACAATGAACCTGCTCCTTCAAAGCATAAAGCGTAAATGAAAATGAATACAAATACAGTGCAAATTCAAAAGCAAACAAATGTAAAATTTGTGGGGCAATGCTCATTGTATCTTTAAAGATACAACCATTTAATGACGCCTATTGGCCGGGTTTGGAAAATAATTTTTTTAAAACTTTTTGGATCACTACTAGATAAATCATTACACTGCCCAATATTTTTTTTTACCTCAATTAGAACCCTGATCTGAGATTTTACACGGTAAATAATTGGTTTTATTTAAATCTGCTCCATTTTATTTTTTCAACTTTTATCTTCAATTAAAGGAAAAGTTTGACAAATTTTTACATAAATATATTTTTCAATAAAGTGTTTGGTTCTTCTTAATGCGCTTTTGCAGTTTAAATTATATTTTAAATCAAAATAAAAGCGTGCGAATTTTTTTAATGGTTGTATCTTAAAAGATACCAGGAGCATTTAAGGGTTAAAGCAGATTTAATATTTGTTTTTGAAATGTTGTAAATTGGATAAAATACTAAGTTGCATATTTTTGGGTATTTCTGGGTTTCTATGTTTAATAAAATCATAAATTTTCAATGACTGATCCGATTTTGGCGAATCTAAACTTTCTGGAAAGGTAATTTAGTGTTAAACTATATTCCTGGGTTGGTTGTGGCAATTGTTCTTAATTTATAACGGGTAAGAGTGTCTCAAAACGGAAAAATCGTGGTTTTTTGCCATTTTGTTCAATTTCAAACGCCGAGATGGTCGTGTTTTTGTTCGAGAACATATGGTGAAAATAGGCATGAGACTTTTTCTTCACCAATCTTATAATCGTAGGGGGAGTGAGGGAGCAAGTGGGCAGTTTTAAATTTCTACATACTAGCTATGGCCACCCTAATGTATATACGTTAGACTGGTCCTTATTGGTATGAAAAAAAATTGTCGTTTGTTTTTCTTGAGCACAGTTTTATTTTGTTCCTATATATTGAAAACACATAAAAAAGTTTTAAAGAAATTTGTCTTTATTAACACGTGCCGCCAAGAAGTAATTCAAATAATTATTTACTACATATGAGAGAAAAAAGATAAAACAGCAATTCCATTTTGAACGTACGGAATGACTATCTCCGATTTGGGAGGATGATGAACTTAATTGAAAGGAACAAATGTTGGTGTGATTTTTGGCGAAGTTAAAGGGTGCACAAAATTGACAAAAATCGGCAAAAATGTCGAAAACCTATTTTTACTAGAACTCATAACTCAAGCACTTCTTAACCGAATCTTATGTTTTCGTTTTAAAGGTAATTAATTGAACTTTAATATAAAAAAAAATTGTGGTTCCACTTCTGATGCCCGATATTTAAAAACTTATATTCATCTTTTTGAAAAAGCTAAGAAATTGCGTTCAAATATATATTTCGCAAAAAGAAGAAAATGCATTTGCGAAAAATATGCAAATGATTAATGCGCCAAATTTAAGGAAAACGTGCACACTTTTATCAATACCATCAAAATTTATATAATCAGATAACAATCAAAATTTATGTGCTATCTCGAGTGTACATTTAGATTATCCTTCACACAGGATACTGTCGGTAAAAATCTAGAGTGACGTCGTATTTTACAAGATATTGTTGGTAAAAGTCTGAATTTACTTTTGCTTTAAGACATAAGTAGTTTTTCTTACACAAATCAAAGCATTTTGAGATCGTTATTGTTCCCCAGACAAAATTTTTGGCCGGAAAATGAACTTAAAACGGCAGAAAGGTAGTCTGTTTATTTTAATAGAAATTAAATTATTTTGGCAGGGCAGGGCGGGAATTGTACCAAAACCAGCCAGTTGACTGCCACTGTACAGAACAGCAGACTGGCTAACAGAGGCTCAAAAATGTATAAGAGAGCATGCAAATGGCGTTCAGTGGAAGCAACTTGGCAGGGAATGTACAGAGCAGAATACAAGCAGGTAGTGTGGCAGGCAATTGGATGGGGCATTAACATGGCATTGAATGCAGAATATTGGTTTCTTTTATATATTTTATATATTTTAGGTTATTTTATATATTTGAGCTTTTTTTATTCAACTAACAGTTTTTGGTCCTTGGGTTTGTCGATTTTTTTCGATTCACCTAAATTTTGAACGGCTTTGATGTTGTGACATACAATTTTGAGTGAGATTTTTAAACGTAAATTTCTGTTTTTTTTTTTTAAAGTTTGTCTTTAGTATATCAGGTGTAAGCAAACCCAAACAAAGAAGGAAATCCACTCCTGTGGGTATAATAGCAATGCCACTAACAATACCAGAGACTACGTGTGCGAACAGTTTTATTGAAAAGAATGGTGAGTTTTAAAATTATTGCTCTATAAAAACATAGTCAAACACGCAAAAAATAAGCAGATTTCCTAAACGAAATTTAACAGAGAAATGTTTGTACCGTATAATAAGTTAAAGTTTCTAGTTAAGATAATGAATTCGCTGGTCACTCATCCTTCCCAGATTCAAAAAATTGTGCATCATACGAGGATAGTGAAGATCCGATTGCTGGTAAAGATCGATTTGTTCTAGGATCTCCGGTATTAACTTCTGAAGTCTTCACCTCAATTCTAGCGTACGTTCTACGATCAAAAAATTGTGCATCAGACGAGGATAGTGAATATCCGATTGCTGAAAAAGATCGACTTGTTCTAGGATCTCCGGTATCAACATCTGAAGTCTTCACCTCAATTCTAGCATACGTTTTAGAAACACAAACTAAGCGGTTCTGCATTAAGCAGTTTGTTGGAATTGATTGATTCCATCCATATGCCCTTAAATGCTCATCTCCACTTATGTCTTTAAAAAACATTTCATAAAAATAAATTCTGCTATTGAGTGTACGGCGCACTGCAACAACTGTTACAGACAAGTAAAAGGAAATGCAAGGAATATAATAGCAAAGGCGAATTCGGGTATCTGCTCACTTTTTCAGTAGGGGCACAGCTTCAAGCAATTATTTCTCGCCCAGATTTCTGCAAACAAGTGCTCACCATTTGAGCAGAAAAAAGAAAATGTTGACAGGCTAGAAGACATTTACGATGGCGAACTGTATCGCAATCAATGCGAAAATAGATTCATGAATGACCCCAGGACTTTACCATCCATGTGGTATTTTGACGGAGCAGCACTCTATTTAAGTTATACTATTAACTAGATTTTGACGTAGTAATTAACAAAAGCACTAAAAATTACTCAAAACCAACGGTCTTATCAAATGTTGAAGTCACTCTTCTACACCAGTATATCAGATCTTCTGAAATACAGAAAATTTTGCCACAATGTAATAAAAAATGAATTTTGCACTACATGTAAATGACATCACTTATGTTTTGTGTTCCACCAAATATGATTCTTAGTATTCCACTTAATATGATTGAAAACGAATAAAGCACCTTTACCTTTATAAATTTTTAAATAACGTTTATTTATGCACATTTGCGGCAAAAAAATATTAATTGTAACTGTCAAGTTCACATGTTACTTGTGAAAAGGTTTTCAAAAATTTCTAGTTAAAGTCAGTAAAAGGATAGAGCTCAGAAGAGTTAGACAGAATAAAAGCGTCTTCCAGTATAAGACGAGATGATTCTGTTGCCTAGAAAGCAAAACATATTTAAGCTGCTAGACCATTTCAACTGGATGCCAATACAATCCTTGTTTTTAATAGAGTTCATGTGCCTGCCAGTATAGGGCGAAAGCATTCTGTTTTGTAGAAAACAAAACTTTTAAGCCTGCCCAAATATTTCAGCTCAATACCAAAATAATGGTTTTATTCAACAGAGTTCATATGCCTGCCGTTATAGTGTCTAGGAAGGCTACTGCTGAAAAAACAAAAATGTTTGAGCTACTTGAACATTTTAGTTGCCGTCCAATACAACTGCCTTCTACTGACTTTTCCATGTCTTCATGCTGCTACTTTCTGGCAGCCTTTTTTGATGAAAAGTAAACTGACCGCCACCACATTTCAACATACTGCCAGAACTCTGCTCATTTGCCACAATTATGCTGATATAATGCCATTTTTTTGTCGAATATTTTGTCTGGGGTTAACTGTTTTTCTTGAAAAATAACTTTGTCCTTGCGGGAGATGAAGACATCCTTTTTTTTCCTAACATTTTTTTGCGAGATCTTGACCACCTTATACAACTTTTGAGACCCCTTAGAATTTGAGATTCGAAAAAAAATTGTGATTCGATACGCTTTAATGTTCATTTAGTTGCATTGCCTCTGTGTAAACTTCAAGCTTCGAGCGGCATGTGTTATTGTTGCTGTACAAAAAATAAAAGAGGGATTTATTTTTAGACGCTAAAGAACAAAAAAATCGAGTGCTCAACAATGTCTTAAATAAGAAAAACCCTAATATACGTGTATCAAACACTGCTGACATTAATTATGCACACAGTATTGTCACTTTTTGTTAAAGACATATCAAGATTATTATTTATTTTGAATTCAAAAGGTATAAACATAAAACTTTATTGTGAGTTAGTGATATTGTTGCTCTCCATTATTATATAAATTTTTGATCTGTTCCATATAATTCTATTAATTCTGTTCCATATGTTCCAATCCACATAATTTATATAAAAATTCATTGTTAATTCCTTAATTTTAAAGCGATCAATGTGTGCATTTAACTTTCTTCTATTGTCCTCAGTTATATCAAGTGTGGCCCAGACATTTGTCAGACATGTTGCTACTCTGCTATTTAGCAAATTAATTTGGTAATTAATTGAAATTTTTGTTTTTTTTTTCTTGATCTCACTTGACAACGGTTGATATGTCAGCACATCAATCATGTATGCTACAATGGTTTCGTATAATTATATTATTTTTCATTTAATTAAATTTTTATTCTCATTAAAATAGCTGTGTGATGGTAGCAACAAACCGTAATAAATGCAAATTAAATTTAATAATAATGCACTTAAAATCTTTTAATGCAATTACTTTACATTTAAATTAACCCTTGTCGTTACTGGCAGTTCTTTAAAGCTATTTAAATTGCTAATACATTATAAGCAGCTGAATTGAAAAAATAAAAAAGGACATGATGTAACAAAATAAGCAAAAATCAAAAATCTATTCATATAACCAAGTAAAGGTTGTACACCTTGTAGAACATAAGATAACTGCATACTTGGTTTTTTGAATCCCGCCTCACATGTGGATATACTTATATACAAAAAAACCGATTTTTGTAAGGAGCGTGTGAATTTAATTGCATAACTTTACTATCTTGCAAAAAATTCAAAAAGTTTTCTAAAAATATAAAACAGAACGCTTTTTAAAAGCTAGTTGAGCTCATTGGAGAACTTTTTGGTGTTTTATTAAATGGAAATACAATAGCTTGTTTTATTTGATTTTCTTAAATCTTCAATTTTGTAAAATATTTTTGACAATTTTGGATCGGTAATTTCAAACGAAAAAAAAGTAACTGCAACAGCAATTGTATTGACAGTAAAGTGATCTCAAAATAAGAAATATTTTTGTGTGTTTTAGAAATTTTTTTATTATCTGTAAGTCAGTGCTAAGTTATCGTTAGAGAAGTTACTCGTATATATAGAGGTATATGCAGTAGTTATGATGAATCACCTTTGGCTTATCCAAACCTCTACCAACAATTTTCTATCCCTCTTGCTCTTGCGGAGAGCCATACCTTAGCCTCTTGACTCAGTCCTGTATCTTCGGCAAAAAGTGTAATTTTTTAACAGAGGCTTCTGGTTTTCATTGAAGAATGTTCAATGATGCAATGTGAATATTTTGTGTTTCTAATATGATTTTTCTTTTTTTGACTTTTTATTTAGTATGCCTTGTCGAGTAAAATAAGAAACTGTGTGTGGAATTATCGAAACAACCTTTTAAAATTTTAACTTACGGTTGAAAAACCGGTATTGCGTACCTTTGCGCACGTATTAGCCTGTAAATTAGTTGATTATCAACTGATTTTCAGTTTATTACCTACCTGATTTTGAAACAAAAATGTTGACTTTTCGAATCAGTTAAATGTTATTTCTGCAAATATATCGAAAATATTGCATGAAACCAATAAATTTCGAGTGTGTCGTATATGTATGTATTTGCGTATATTGTATGATTTTTTTTTCTAACTTTTGCTGTTTTGAAGATATAACCAGTCTTAAGTGGTCTTTAACATTACATTTTTTGAAAGTGAGTTTCGAGGTTAGCCTGCATTTTTAAAAAAATTAACGAA
The DNA here is from genome assembly GCA_963920525.1 of Dichetophora obliterata. Lineage (NCBI taxonomy): Eukaryota > Metazoa > Arthropoda > Insecta > Diptera > Sciomyzidae > Dichetophora > Dichetophora obliterata. The sequence continues at coordinate 43,338,702 of OY986435.1, read as the reverse complement.
GTAGGTAATGAAATAACCTAAATAAAAGAACTATACGAAGAATAAGGACCAAATAAATTTAAAATAAGGCCTCATTTGCTCAAATCAAGCATTAAAAACTTAAGTTAGAAAAAATTTTACAATGAGCATTTGTTACAAAAATTGAGTAAAATAAATGACTGCTTGAAACAAGAATAAAATACCTTATTCTAAAACCTGGAACAAGACTTAAATCAAGACAATATTTTTCTAATTTAAACAACCGCGGATTGGTTATTAAAAATGTTATTGAATTAATAAATTAATTGAAAACCTTCCAGTATTAATAAAATTGTTTACTTGAATAACTTCAAAAGCAAATTGTTCTCAACTCAAGGAAGCAGTCATTTTTTCAAACTTTTGCTTTTTGCAAAAAAGTAGAAAAACATTCCTTTGAAGGTAAAAAAATACACAAATATTTGTATTTTGATTAAACAGAACATGTGCGTATAAGCTTATCAAAGTAGATGGATTGCAGAAACCACAAAAGACTACTGAAGAGTTAATGTATCGATCAACAAAACTACTCTGCTTGGTGGTCTACTATCTAGTCTACTGTCTAGTCTGCTTGGTAGTTTGTTCTGCAAAAATCTTATTGTTGTTGCAATCTTTTGCTTCATTAACTTATTTGGAAGTTCTTAGAATATATATATTTTTTTAGAATTATAAAAATAATATATCAAGGAAAATAAATTTCTCAAATCAAGCGAATTATTCTAGTTTTCAGTAAATTCTTCACTTGAATCAAGCAAATTTTTCTCAATTTAAGAAAATTATTTATCTTAAATTAAGCAAATTATTCTTATTTTCAGCAAATTGTTTATATGAATCAAGCAATTTTCATCTCACTTCAAGCAAATATCAGACTTGAATGTAGAATAAATATTCTAGAGTTTTAAGCAAATATTTCTTGAATTAAACATTTTTATCTTAATAACATGTGTTTTAAAATTGCTCAATTCTAACAAAATAGTGCTTGAATTGAGAAATTTACGCTTGAGTGTAAACTAATAGCCTAAATGCTTGATTCAACCATACATTGCTTGATTTTTAGGCTTTTCCGTATAAAATTGAAATAATAAAAATAAGTGATGTTGAACTTTTAGGAGCCAAAATGTGTAGTATTTAAGGTTACACTTTGTTCCTTTTTATTCTTATCTGAATTTTTCGCCATTTCGATCAGATACGCGACATACTAGGTGAAACGAACGTTTGTGAAGGACAACAAAATCAGACTGATTTGATATTTATGTTTTCCGATGGTATGGTATAGTAAGGAACGGAATATAGTCTGTGCAGAGCAAAATTATTTTTCCACCCGTTTTCCCTACAGAAAAAATTTACTCTATGGCCAATCTCCATTTTAAGTTGCCGTGCACGAGCATTTATCATTTTTCAAATTCCACAATATTTCGCGAATTACATTTTTAGAACAAATAGAAAGCTTTAAGCAAACGCGTTAAGTTAAAATTCAATTTTTTGTTTCTTAAAGCAGGTCTAATGCATATTTCATAATAATGTACAAGAGATATTTTTATTGAAGTTACTTCATAGCGTGAAGTTTGTGCATTTATATTTTCAAAAGTTAATATATTCAAAGAATATTTGACGAAAAACATACTTTCTCAAATTTTTATAGATCGAAACTTTTTGAGTTATTGTCGAGAGCCCATATTATAAAATTGAACTGCACTACAAACTCGACTAATATTTTTTTTTTTTTTTTTTTTGAGGAAAAATATGCAAAACACTATGTTGAAGTAGCAATGTATAAAAAATTTGATATTGTTAAAATTTAATTCACTTACAGCCATTTTTTAAGTGTGTTTTTATTGATAAAATTAATGGAATTGCTAAAAAAACTAATTTGTCTTTCGCGATCGAGACGAATTTTCCGACTGACGCAGGCTGGCGAAAATATTTTCCGTTTTTCATAAAGAAGCACTGAGGAAAAATGCCGCATTCAAAACACATACAATACAACACCCACTCATACATACACATACACCCACACATGCACTTGAGCATAGCCATTAAGCCACGGCCTGTGTGTTTATCGAGGATCGGTCTGTTTACCATGACGTCAGCACGTCTCAATATTAAACGAAAACACACACAAAACAGAAAAAATAATTGTATTTTTAAATGTCTAAAAAAACAAACAAACTCATCCCATTCCCCCGTCACACACTTCTTCCTACATTTATCATAACACTAAGCAGAGCATCCAACTGACCCAACGACTGCCTAAGTGCCAATCAGATCCACGCGCGGCTGTTTAATGTCGCTCATGCTCACAAGCCCACTTGGCAGCACTGCCACAAATTGCGATCACTTTGCTTGACATTGGCCATCGCCATTTACATTGGCAAATTGTGCGTGGCACAGATAAGTAGTACATAATTTGCAGCGAATTAAGTTTTTTCGACATTGTTTTCGCCAGTATTTGTATATGTTGTGATTTCAAGACCTTAAAATTTATGCAATTTAACGCTGAATATTTGTGGTTTTTGAAAATATATTATAATTACTTACCTCGCTTATGAAAGTTTAAATTATTTGTATTAGATACAGATACATTTTAATGTTGTTGTTTTTATTTTAATGTGTTTTTGGCGCGTGGGCGCCAAAACCACAAAAATATGTAAGCGTTGTGTTGTCATGATGCCTCAGATATCACGTTCTCAATGAAAGGATCACGCATCTGTTTGGAAATCGTTTTTAATTATTTATGAGCTAGTTCTATAAATACATAGATGTATGAATAAATTTAAAGTTTTGACGTAAAACTTTTGTTTTTTTTTTTCTAATTTAACGACAGATGTGATGCTGCAGTGCAACAGCAGAAAATCAAAAAGAAAAATTGAATGTTTGATATTTAGAGATCATTCGATGTTTGACATAAATATTAGACACGAATATGTATCGAAAAAAAGTTGACTGCAAAAGCGGCATCAACGTTAAATATATATTTAAAAATACGCCTCTACTCAATTGGCAAACAGCCAAGTTTTTGAAATATTAACGGAAAATTCCTACAAAATTATTTGAATTTCCAGAATTTGATGTGTTTTCTGAGAATATGCGCCAAAATCAAATTGTTTCCTGCTGGGATGTTTTGGCTTGTATTGTTGTATTGCCTCTTAGGGCCAGTTTTTCAGTACGAGTTTAAAGTCTAGTCAGATTAAACCGTGTTTCGCTCACCAAAATTGGATGTTTAAACTCGGTTTAGGCAAAAAAGAAACTTATTTTATGATAGTTTTAGTCAATTTAACTTCAACGAATGCAAAAATAGTTCAACCGAGTTTAAAAGTCCACTTTTGGTGAGTTAAGCTAGGTTTAGTTTGACTAAAGTTTAAACTCGTACTGAAAAACTGGAAATTAGAAGTTATTTCGTATTCTAGTGTTTACCGTAAATATTATTTGTTCAGGTCAAAATCAGAATTTTTTTTTATTTATAAATTTTACTATAAATTTTAAATTGAGTAAAGAAATTTTTTCATTCAATGAGCAAATCTATTCATTTATAAAATGAAAATGAGCAATTTGACGCATTTCATTTTTCTTTTCTAGAAAGTGCTCTGAGAATTTTAAGGTTTTGGAAATAAGCTGTTAAAAATATGTTAGAAAACTTTAACAAATCTATCCTGAAGTGTAGTTTAAGAGAAAAAAAAATGTTCTGTACTGTTAAATAACTCTTTTGCGCCGATAGCCCTGGAGCTAGTGCTAATGTTAATTATAATTGTGATTATAAACAATAATTCGTTTGCTCTTTTAATCTTACAGGTCGTATAATATTTTGTCCTATATTCTGTTCTGAATTGATTTTGTTTACAAAAGTTATGTAACGAGACATTATCAGTTAATTAAAAACTTGTATTAAATTTTATACGATTGAAATTTAAAATTAGGTGTGAACATTGCTATTCAAGCAACAAATTATTTAAATTCTCAAAGTGAAACAAGTGTGAAGAACTCAATCCAAAAAGAATTTTTTTTTTAAAACAAAGATAAAATTTATTTAGATAATAAAGGAATTCAGTATCAAGGATGCAATCAAAATAAATTCACAGCAAATGGGTTCAAAGCCAATGAGTGGGCGGGAATAAAAGGAATATATTTCTCTGTTGTTTTTATATTTGTTTGTTGTTTAAATATTTTTCTCGAATAAAAATATTCATGTTTTTTCCACACGAAACTATTTATCATATATTTTTTTTTTTGATATGCGACTGCTTAAAATAAATTATTTCGAGATCTTCACGCACTGAGCGTATTTATTTTTATTGCATTGGTGTTAGTAAATTGTAAAAATTAAGAAATGAAATTTTTTGAAGGGGTTTTTTTTTAAGATTTCGATTGAAGTTTTAAAGTAATTTTACTTATTGTGGTAATGGCTTGAAAGGGACAGTCAATTCTCGAAGACGGTAACTTAATGCAGCAACGAAGTTTGTATCATATTTATCATTGTTTCAATGATTTTCACTCATTAATATATATTTTTATATATATATATTAGGGCGGGTCGATTTAAAAATCGTCCATTGCTCAGTGAAAATCGTATTCTAGGGATCAAAATAAGAAACTTTGCCCGAGGAACTATACCTCTAAAACGAGTTCTAATGTCTCAACTTTTGACTCGTAGGGTCAAATTTTGAAAAATCCCTCTTTAACCCATTTAGAGTGCCCCAATCAAGTCCAAATGTATGGCCGACCCCCTCTTACTTTGAAGGGCCGATCCACCATGCCAGTGGCACACCCCCTGGGACGCCCCTGGGGGTTCCCCATACAAACCTTTCAAAAAATCACCATTCTTGGCACTTTACATGAAAAAATCAGCGAAATGGGGTCGCCACTGGCATGAGTGGATCGGCGCTCCAAAGTTAGTGGGGGTCGGTCATACATTTGAGCTCGATTGGGGCACTCTAAATAGGTCAAAGAGGGATTTTTCAAAATTTGACCCTACGGGACAAAAGTCAAAAGTTGGGGCATTAGAATTCGTTTTAGGGGTATAGTTCCTCGGGCAAAGTTTCTTATTTTGATACCTAGAATACGATTTTCACTGAGCAATGGGCGATTTTTAAATCGACCCGCCCTAATATATATGTACGTACACAAAATAATATTAAAAATTTATGAGAAAATTACATTAGAATATTTTGAAATATGTGTTAATTTAATCCATCTCGTACTCGAAAACAATCGACTGCAAAAATTGCAGCTCAATTTAGTTTCTATCCCGCGCACTTAGCTTCACTCCACGCTTATTCCCTTTAAATGGAATGAAATTACCAACTTTTAGTTCAATACGTCCAAAACCGTCCGAAATATAGCATTTTTATTGATTTGCGGGCGGTAAAAGGGGGTGTGGCATTTTTTATTTTAATAACCGATATTGCAAATTTGGTTGCCTTAGGTGTTACCTTTCCTGACATCTTTAGAGACACCGCGCAAACGATTTTATATATATAGAAGGGCGGTAAAAGTAGGCGTGGAAACATTTATTTATATTAAAACCACTACTTGAACTCATAGCACATACACACCAAGTTTCATTATGAAAGCTTGCACAACTCAGGAATTATAGTGATTTCTGCAAAGTAGGCGTATTTATAGTTCGACCACGCCTATTTTTTATTGAGTTGCCGAGAGTAAACATTTGACTAATTTCAAAATGTTAGTCCAATGCGACTGAATTCGTCTTAAATATAGCATTTTTATTGATTTGTGGGCGGTACTAGGGGTGTGTCTTTTTTTTTATTTGAGGTATTAGCCTTGAAAACAAATGTTGTAAATTTGATACCCTGTAATTATGTCAATTATTGCCTATTTTCGCAAGAGGTGGTAACACTTGGAAAAAGTACTCAATTTGGCAAGTAAACAATCTACCCAAACAAGTCAGGGGGTCAGTTAGAGTAGATTGGTAGATGGGTACTTGGATAAAATGGCAATTTACAAAAACAAAATTTTCGGCATTTGCCAAGTACCCAAGTTAGTGTGAATACCCCTACTACACCGTACGACAGCACTTTGCACACACGAATTAAACCATATACATGTGAAACTAGAGACAAAGAATAGATAAACTACGTGCTCACTTTTTCTCTAGAAGGTCAGGATCTTTTTTAAAAGGACCTTCAAGTTACAGAAAGTAGTTGCTCAAAACAATTTATTCAAATACTTAAAATCTTCAAAACACGACAATATGAGTAACAAATGAAAGAAGACAATCTCTTTTATCAAAACGAAAAAAAAAAATTTATTTTAAAAGCTGTTTTGGTTTTGTATTAAGAGCATGGAATTTTTTACTTCAAAAAAATTTAAAATTATTTCCATAAATTTCAGATAAATATCAGTCAGTTAAACTTATCTACATATTTGGTATGGATGTATTGGCACTTCGTATTTCTGATAAAAGAGAATGTTCTCTTTCATTTGATACCCATATTTCAATATTTCGAGGGTTTAAAATATTTAAATAAATTTGCTCAAACAAATACTTTCTGTAACTTGAAGGTCCTTAAAAAGAAATTCTGACCTTCTCGAGAAAAAGTGAGAACGCAGTTTTACTATCCTTTGCCTCTAGTTTCACGTGTATATGGTTTACTTTATAAGTGCAAAATTTTTCCTATAATTGGTGCACGGTGTTATATATGAGCAACTTGTGTAAGATGTATTACCAAAGTATTCTTAATGTATTGTATAAGCAACTGGCATAAGATGTGTTGATAAAGTGTTCATGGATCATGCGCAATTGATAATGAGTTGGATAAAATTCTTTAGGAAACATTTAAGATTTTTGTTATTTTATGACAAAAGCTATTTGTTTGTATACTTAATTTATTTGCTTTTATTCACTTTTTTATTAATTTAATTTTTTTGTATATGCTTAAACCAGGCTGTAGCCGAAATATTTCACATATTTTCTTTTCTGTTCTGCTTTACACGTAAAATACAAATTTCTTATAAACTTTTACCTTAATATATTCACTGTTGTTAGCTTTATTATAACCTTTATTTATTTGAACACTTAAGCCTGGCTGCAGCCAAAATTTCACACATGTTTTCTTTTCTTTACTGCTTCATTTTCTAACAAAGCATCTGTGTTGTTTTCTTTGTATTCTTTGGTATTTAAAACCAATTTAGGAAAAACGCTTATAAATTGTAAACGCTTTTCAGATGCAAATTGTTCATAATTCATGCAATTTCGTTGATCATAAAAACTATGGAAATTAAAAATTGATCATAATAAATTGATCAGTGTTTTATACAGAAATATAGCAAGAATTGGAAGCGTAGTGCATAAAACATGAACAAAACTTATATATGGTTAAAAGAAACATATTTTGTATATTATGATCAGCTTGATCACGACTTGTGCGCAAAGAGCTTTCTCCGTGTAATGAATTTTTAAGTCCTGCTTTTTTACGTACTTCTGATTTGCTGTTATAGTTAGTTGGTTTTTTAACTCATTTTTTTATTAATTAAATTGTAAGCTTTAACTAGTATTTATTTTTGTTGTTTAGCTATCTACTTGAAAATTTGAACTTGTTGAAAATTTTTCATTACTTATTACATACATACAAATAGATAAAAAAAATTTAAATAAATTCGTTTCTATACTAGAAATAATACACTGCGCTGCATAACTATTGCAGTAGCTGCAGTTTTAAACACTCCCATCTCTCATGTATCATTGTGAAACATACAAGTTCAGTTAAAAAGGAAATAATAAAATGAAAAAAAAAACAGTTGCCTTTTGCCAGTTGCATAATTTAATAGTTTTTTTAATAAAAAAATTTTTAAATTAAAAAATTTTAAATACCTCACATTATTATTTTACATTACTTTTTAATTATTTTTGTAAATATTAATGATATCATTGGTTTTTCCTATCTAAAATATCAAATGTATATTATATAGATGTAATGTCATCGATATTTCAAGCAAATATTACATCAATAGTAGTTCTAATCGTGTTGTGCAAATATTTTGATCGCTTATAATTCGCAAATTATATCAGAACGTAATTTCTTAAGGATTAGATTTTTTTTTTAACTTTTTTTTTTTTAACTTTTACTAAAGTTTTTTTCAATTTCAGAGGTTTTTTTTACTTCTACAGCTGTTTTAGTAGGTGTCGTGCCACAGTTTATACATTTATACTCTTTATAATCTTTCTGTCGAAACTACATTTTTCGGCATGGTGTTGTAGAAAAAACAAAAACTGTTCAGCCGAATCATCTGAAACTTAAATATGCTATTCATAACATCAGTGGCTATCGCTGGAACTAGAATCAAAGTTTTATTTCAAAAACATCGTATATTTTACACTTAATTAAATTAACCGTTAGAAAACAAGCTGTTTTAAGAACTTGATTTTCAAAAGTGCGTCATTCTGTCAATTTTGAATAATTCTTTTTTCTAGTCAAACAAAACAAAAATCTTTAATATATCCTGCACTCATAGTGATTAATAATTTTCTTGGTTTTTCTTTTTCAAATAAATAGAAAAGTCAAAATCTACAACACCGCCCATGCCCTTTTTCCTTGAAAGCCATTTTAAACAAAATAAACAATTTTTTAAATTAAAAAAATTATTTTTTTATGATAAATGAGCAATATATATTTAATGTTTCAGTTTCGTTGTTCAATATTTTAACTTTTTAAAAAATTCCTAAAAATACCTTAAATTTTCGAGCGCCGGCCTTGCCTTAAGTGCCTATAAACATTCATGTCCAAATTCGCAAATAAAATCTACACCTAAAACCATTGGCATCTTGTGATAAATTTCTATCTTGCTACTTTTATTATTTAGTTAGCTAATGCACAATGCTTTTGAACGATTATTGTGATCTGCTTCATCATAGCCTCACTTATTCACAATAGAATATGTAGGATAGATAGCTAATGCACAATGCTTTTGATCTATTATTGTGATCTGCTTCATCATAGCCTCACGCATTCACAATAGAATATGAAGGATAGATAGCTAATGCACAATCCTTTTAATACATTCTTGCAAAATTGCCAGTAATGTTGAAAAAATCCCATTCGTGGTAATTTTTAAGTTGTCATGGGAATTTTTTTTTTTGGGAATTTCCATGATATTTTTTAATTGTCGCGAAAATTCAGCGTTGTATTTTTTAATTGCATGGAAATTCGGGAATTTTTCTTAAAAATGTAGTTTTCTCTTTTATTAAGCAAAAATTTAATAATGGTATCCGATGAACGACGTATATATACAGAAGCATAAAGCTATAAGTTTACGCTGTATATTTTCTCAAACTTACCCTTAATATAAACTATTAAATTGATCATTTGTTTTAAGAACAAGTTGCCATCATGAAAACTAAGTAGACTTTTTTTGGCATATGGCAATACTATACCGAATTTTTGATTTTTTTGCAAGAGTTAAGCTTACAAAAATTATTTTAAAATACCAAAAATAAGAAAAATATAATTATTACACAAACAGTGTTAAAAAATATGTGCAAGTCTTATCGAATCCATTGGTGTTCTATTATCTTTTAAAATGAAAATGAAATCACAGTTGCCATTATAAGCTCCACTTGCACCGCATTGTCGTAAGCTGCGTATGTAAAATCCCTTACATTTTTGTTGTTGCAAAATACGCTTCAGATAATATATCGCTCTTATGCTATTAACATCACAAATACGCTGTTCATTGAATACCATTGCTATTTCTTTGTGGTATTTCTATTTTTTTTTTAATTTTTTATGCACTTGGGATTTATTGTGGTATTTTTTAATTTTGGAGGTATTTTTAAAATGAGTGGTATTTTCGTGGTAATTTTTAATGACCGTGGAATTTTTTTTTTGGTATTTTTAAATCACCAAAATATTTACGCCCATTTCACGCATAACGCAATACTTTTTTTCAAAAATTGACCTCATGGCTTTCGATTTGTCTTATTTTTCGGCTATAGGTTCCTATAAAAATTCTAAGAACTTAAGGTCATTTATTTTTTTTTTATCGCCATTCGTTAAAAAGTTATTCACCTTTCAATTCTGCAAATCATCCGAAAACGCCAGAATTGGGAAATTTTTAATTAATTGTATCTACGTCAGTTTAAATCCAATTTTTATAATTGAGGTACCGTTAGAAAGGTATTAGAAAGTAGTTTCTGGAAAAAATATATAATTTTAAAATTTTGGATGTTAAGGTTGCCAACATATTAAAACAAAAATGTATTTGCTAATTTCTCAAAAAACGCGTAATTTTTTTTCAATTTTTTATTTTTTTTAAATTTGAAGAAGAATGTTGACTTTCAGTCAAAAATAATTTTATGATGGAGCTTTTATATGTTTTTTCGCAATTTAAATTTTTGTGCACATACCTTATCATTTTGAGGCAATTTATCGCCTATAAATTTTATAACGGTAGAGATATTTGCAAAGTTTAATCTGCAAAATGGTTTGTCTTATAAGAACCAACATTTTATTCATAAGTTTCGATGACCTTCCACTTGATCTTGATAGAAAAAATACCGAATACCAATTAAATATATACTGGTAAATACTGAAAAAAATATATATAATTTTTTTTTACTTTTATTTGTAAAAAGGTGAACAAAATTTTGTTTTAAGATTGCCATATTGAAGATTAGTAAATTTTAATTGATTTTGTTCCAAAAAGTTTTAAAATCGGTCGCAAAACAAAAAAGTTAAGATCAGTTGAATTGAAAGTTAAAAAGTCCTCTGAAGCTGAATATCGTAGAGTTTTATTCTCCCTATTGTTGATTTGATTATTATTACCATACGATGTGGCAATGAAATGCCACTCAGAGTCAAAATGTTCTTCTTCATTCCACTGGCAAAACTTTAAATCAGGTGTTCTTGTTCACAAGTAAAAAATTTTGTAATCGCGTCAAAATTAAAAAATAATGATTTGTCACAAGTAAAAACTTTCATGAAAATCGGCTGTCAGTTAAAAAAATGCACCCAAAACCTCATTGCAATTCGTTTGGAAAACGTAATCACGTGCGCGATCGATTGCGATTTTTAACCCAAGAGCATATCGAAACTGTGGAATATTTTGGAATCAGTGATTTAGTGACTGGTGAAATGAAAATTTGTTCAACTTGCCGTCTACAACTTAGCAAAGAGAAGGCAATCAAAAATCAGGCGCCAATTGCAACTGAAAATGTAATGGATGAAGTTATAAATTACTTGGAGGCTGGTGGTGAAAAAATTGAAGTAGAAACTGCGAGCATAGCTGGTGAAGTCATTAACAGAGGACAGTTCGTTCGTGAGGTTAATAAGCTGCTCCCAGAAAATAGGAGTCGAACAAATAGAATATCGAAAAATAAATAGATCAATGTCGTACTGCCGGAATATCATGGATATTTTTCATGATATAAATAAAATCATATTTTGACGCTGAGTGGCATTTCTTTGCCACATCGCATGGTAAGGGGCCGTGTGATGGCATCGGTGGAGCTTTTAAACGAAATGCTATGAAAGCCAGTCTTCCAAGTTCATTTGAAAACCAATTAACAAACGCGAGAGAGCTTTACGAATGGGCTATAACAAAGGAGTCAACAATATGTTATCGGTTGTGCTCAAAAGAGTCTTTTGAAAATGTTGAAGCTGAGCTGATGTCAAAATTTAAAAATGTGCAAGCTATAACCGGCACACAAAAGTTACACAGTTTTGTTCCCATCAATAATAGGGAGAATAAAACTCGACGATATTCAGCTTCAGAGCACTTTTTAATATATCAGCTGATCAAACCATCATAACTTTTTTGTTTTGCTAACGATTTTAAAACTTTTTGGAACAAAATCAGTTTAAATTTACTGATCTTCAATATGGCAATCTTGAAATAAAATTTTGTTCACCTTTTTACAAATAAAAGTAAAAAAAATAAAAATATGTTTTTTTCGGTATTCACCAGTTTTCTCTACCAAGGTCAAGTGTTAGGTCATTGAAACTTATGAATAATATGTTAGTCTTTATAAGACAAACCGTTTTGCAGATTAAATTTTTGCAAATACCTTTACCTTTATAAAATTTATAGGCGATAAATTGCCTCAAAATGATAAGGTATGTGCACAAAAATTGAAATTGCGAAAAAACATATAAAAGCTCCATCATAAAATTATTTTTGACTGAAAAGCAGCATTCTTCTTCAAATTGAAAAAAAAAAAAATTAAAAAAATTACGCGTTTTTTGAGAAATTAGCAAATAATTTTTTTTTTTAATATGTTGGCAACCTTAACATCCAAAATTTTAAAATTATATATTTTTTCCAGAAACTACTTTCTAATACCTTTCTAACGGTACCTCAGTTATAAAAATTGTATTCAAACTGACGTAGATACAATTAATTAAAAATTTTCCAATTCTGGCGTTTTCGGACGATTTGCAGAATTGAAAGGTCCATAACTTTTTAACGAATGGAGATAAAAAAAATAAATGAACTTCTGTTCTTAGAATTTTATTAGGAACCTATAGCCGAAAAATCAAACAAATCGAAAGCCATGAGACGGACTCGTTTTGCGTTATGCTTGGAATGGGCGTGGTATTTAATTTGTGTTACTGTGGGAAAAATTTAATTTTCGTGGGAATTTTTCCGAATTTCGACTGGCAACCTCGCATTCTTGTAATCTGTTGCATCATACTTTCACGCATCCACATGTAGGATAGCTAATGCATAATCCTTTTAATAAATTCCTGTCAGCTACTGCAACATAGCTTTAGTTAATACTTAATATTTAATGAATCACACCATGACACTGACTGAACTCTTGATCGAAATGATGCGAGTTCGATTCTCACTGCTTACGCTAACAAAGAAATATTTTAAATTGTATTTATATTCTCTTGTTGTAATAGACGCAAGTGAGAAAAAGAAACAAAAATTCTTTGGAAAAAGGTGTATGGAAAAAAGTGTCGTTTTTGAGATTTCACTCAACCAAATCACAAAACGAGGAGTAAAAAGCTTCGCTTCCGGAAGTTTAAACCTGAATGTGCTTAGTTAGTCGAATCGACTAACAATGATTACATATTTTGTGTTTTCTTTTTACTCTTTGTTCGTATTTCGCTGTGTTTCAGCTGTCGACAATGAGATCCTGCTATGCTCAGATGTACGAAACTATCAGCAAGCTGGAAAAAAAAAATTTTTGTAAGCAATCTTTACCCATATTTACGGTTAATTTTTTTATCTCTTTAAAAAATCATTGATCTCGTTAAAAATGCGAAAAATTAAATCACTAATATTTTTTCTCGAAATACCCAATATTACAAAAACTAATGTATTTGCTTTTTATTTATTTAGTAGAATATGTGTATAATTAATGTTACCAACTATACTTACTTTGTAAGTATCATACTTATTTTCAGCTTCATATACTTACTAAAATTCCATGCTTATAAGTATACTTACTTTTAAGATTTATACTTATTCATGCTTACTTTTCAGCTCTGGTTGAACTTTTGCTTCCAAAACCATAAAAATTTGTAAATTGGAGTCAACAACGTTAAAAATACAGACACTGGAGTCAATTTTATTTGCAAAAAAAAAGCTGTATTTGAATACAGCTGTATCGAATTGAACAATTTTTTAAAGACAAGACTTGACATATTAAACAACATTTCCAGCCAAGAGAAATACGAATCCAAGCAAAAAGAAAACAAACCAGTTAATATAGCACGACAATTTAGTGACAGTGATTGCGAATAATGATAACTTTGCTTTGATCTCTGCATACATTTTAGGCTGGGTCGATAGGAGCCTGGGCGAAAGGGGCCATAAGGGTGCAATTTACCCTATCACATCTTCAATTTTGTAAATTTTTTTCTTTAGGAATTTTTTTCTAAAAATGTTTGTATATAAATATTTAGAACAGATAGAGCAATACTATAGAACAATACAATAAATTCAAGGTTTTTGACCATCACGGCTGAACTACAAAAGCTATCCACCTTATATGTATTCACATGTGTTTGTGTGGTCCTCCGAAATTTTTTTTTAGATCCCTTAGGTGGCGCTGTGGTCGATTTTTATAGGTTTATAAATACAATTTTTTTTTAAAAATCGACCACAGCGCCACCTAGGGGGAACTAAAAAACGATAAATTTTTGTATTAAAACGTATCAATGTGAGACCGGATTTAAGTTGAATCTGGCATCAGTTTTATACAAAAATTTTTGAAAAAAAATTCCTAAAGAAAAGTTCACAAAATTGAAGATGTGATAGGGTAAAGTGCACCCCTATCGCCCCTTTTTTTAATAAATTTTCATGCCCGATCCGAAAATCTCCCAAGCAACATAGGACCATATACGAATGTTTTGCGTAAAGTGATAGTTTTGAGTACGTTTTCGGAAAAAAATTTTTTTTTGTAAATTTTTGTTTTTTTTTTAATTTGTGTGATCAATGTTCTTGATAGAGAAGATTAAATTCGTGAAAATTTATTCCATAACAAAATGTTAATAATTAAAAAGTGCATTTCTATAGTTCGTTTTTTAACTCATTTTCGAAAAAAGGTTCGTTTTTGAGAGACAATTCTGTCCGGCGAATGAGTTAAAGTTAAAAATTGTTAATGTATAAGTGCCTAAAAATAACTTTTCAATAGCTTTTTTCAACTCGTTTTCGAACAAAAAAATTGACAGTTGATGATTCTTTTAGGTTGATGAAAAAAAGGTTCGCTTTTGAGAGGAATTTTAGTCCGACGAATGAGTCCAAAAGGGTTAATTTATGAGTGTCGAAAATGAATTTTACTACCTGAAAAACTTTATAAATGAATTAAAAAAAAAGATAGTTTTGGTTCACTGGGTATATGAACTGCAAATATATAAAATTAATTTTTTTTATCTGAAGAATTTTTGTTTTAGTTAGATTGCCTACACAAAACTTTTCGAAAAGAGCAAAAAGAGCGCGTGACAAGACTTACGGAATATTGTGGGTTCTATTGGTTCTTATATTAGTAAATAATATCAAGAAAATATTAAAATTTTTTTTCTAAGGTGATATACTTACTTATACTTATTTTTAAAAATTATACTTACAAATACTTACTTTTCAGTGTTCTAAGTAGCAAATATACTTATTTTTTAATAACATGAGTTGGTAGCATTATGTATAATATATCCAAAAAAATCTTAACCTTATTTCATTTTATTTCTGCTTGTTTTGTGGTAAATTTAATTAAAAATTGGAGTTAGTCGATTCGACTAACAAAGCCCACAAACATGGTTGAAATAGCGATGCACATTCAGGGTTAAAATTTGTGTTTTTTATTAACAGTTATAACAAAAAGTTTTATTTTTAGATGGTGCACAACTAAAACTGCACTAAAGGGGTGTATATAGTCAGGAGGTCCAACAAAATGTATTTTTATAGAATTTTTCTTAAGATAACCTTATAATTTATTAATGAAGAAATTTGTAAGCACATTATAGTAACTTTTTAGTGGATTTTAAAGTTTCATATTTTTAAAAATAATTATTTTAAAAGCTGCTACAGCTGATCTCCGCGAGCACTTCTAAAAAAATCGTTGAACGAAGTGTATCGAGCTAAAAGAAGACTATTTTGAAAAATAAAATATTTTTTTGCCATTAAATCATTTCTTGTTTCATTTTTCATGAAATTATCAATTGCCCTCGTATCGAAGTGTGACTTAAGTTATGCACCAGTGAAAAAATAAAAAAATTGATTATAACGGTTCATAAAGTGTTTCTCACCTAAATTGATAAATTTTACATAGTTTTTTTAATGTTTTTAATAAACAATTTGTTGCATCTCATGGGCGGACTTCATTAAGTAAAAAATTGAGTACGGCTATAGTTTTGTACTGCAGTGTATATATTTGTTGCCACATATACATGATCCTTATTAATTTCAAAAAGCGTTAAATCGATAAAACAGATTCTATTTTTTAATTAATTACAAAGATTTGTATTTATATATTAATCTTTAAGGGAATAAAAACTTAAAATGTGAACTTTGAAAAACAATTTTTTAATACCAGGGATGGTTTGCAGAACGTTTTTTCTTTATGGCATTAAACAAAATGTGTTTTTACTTTATTCTCAACTGTCCAAAGCTTTTTAAACCATTTATTTCATTTAAAAATATATGTACATAAAGTTTCGTTGCTTGCCTAAAATCATGAACCTGTGTTTCTGCCAGTGTATCTGTGCTGCTTTTGATGCTGGTTTTGGTTGTTGGTTTCTAAACTCTCTTTATATGAACATCAACAGTTTTCTTTTTTAACTGCAGTTTTTGCGTTGTATTTTTTTGTTATTGCTGTTGCTGTTCCATTTAACTGGGGTGTTTGACTTTTTAATGCTTCGCTAAACGTTTGCCACATGATCACCTTTTTTGAATAAGAGCCAAGCATAAATTGAGGTCGGTCAGAAATGTTTTAGCATAAATATTTTGGTGTGTGCACACGGTGCTTTTATGCCGAAAACCAACATTTTTTTTTATATATAACTGCCGTAAAAAAATTGTAGTGTATTAGAAAAATGGAGAGTATTTAAAGGTTTTTATTTAAAAATTATTTGTGTTATATCAATTTTAGTGTATTAAATATACATTTGAAAGCTTAATATATGCAGATGTTTGAGGCTGTTTGTATTGTTAACAAAAACTAGCCCTAAAGATAAATATGTTATTTAATAAACCAAAATATCTATATCTATATAAAATAAAATATCTATATAAACGACGACATAGCCGCTCAAAATGACGCAAGGAGAGGAAAAAAAAACAAATTTAGAAATATATTAAGCACACTTTATATTTTAAAAGTAAATACTTTAATTTAATCTAATAATAAAAAGAGTTCTCAACACCTAATTTGTGTGCGTTTTGAAAAAAAAAAAACAGCAGATGCTTCGCTGGATACACGAGAGAGGCGAAGCATTCTCTCATTTTCATACATTTGATAATTTAATGGGTTTTTTAATAAAAATTTTTTTAATTGAAAAATTTTAAATACATAATAAAATAATAACAAAAAAATAAAAAAAATATTCTCACCAGTAAATTTTATTACCTTACATTATTATTTTGCATTAATTTTGAATTATTTTTGTAAATGTTAATGAAATTATTGTGTTTTAATATCTAAAAAATCAAACGTATTTTATATAGATGTTATGTCATCGATATTTCTAGCAAATAATACATCAATAGTTGTCCTTATCGTGGTGTGCAAATATTTGGATCGCTTATATATTTATCTAGACTATCGCTAATTATATTTATCTAGACAACATTGTTTAATTCCTACAATTTTTATGAAATTGGTTTTTTTTTATATTTCAAAAGTATAGTCTTTCTGACGTTATTTTCACTTCTACAGCCGTTTTAATAGGTGTCGAGCCACAGTGTGTAGTCTAGATTCATTCTCTTTATACTCATTTATCTCGAAACTACTTTTTTCGGCATGGTGTTGTAGGAAAACAAAAACTATTCAGCCGAATCATCTGAAATTTAAATATGCTATTCATAACATCAGTGGCTATCGCTGGAACTAGAATCAAAGTTTTATATAAAAAACATCGTATATTTTACACTTAATAACTGGTAAAAAACAAGCTGTTTTAAGAACTTAATGTAATAGCGTGTCATTCTGTCAATTTTTCATATCTTTTTTCGAGTGCATTGGAGTGGACCATGAAAAAAAAATGTTTATAATATTTTCATTTGCAATTCCATTTGAAATAAGGAAACAGTTAAGATTTTTTTGTTTTTTCCAAAAACTTTTCAGTTTAATAAGGGTATCACCTCAAATTACTTGAATAACTCAGGGGGACAAAATTTTAATTTTTGGATTTTCCCAGCAATATTTGTATTATTTAGACTAATTTTGGTGCGCTGATTTTATCATCTTGGGGAGGTTTTTTTTAAATTAGTTCCACTCTATAGTGCTTTATATTATTTTTGGTTTTTATTTTTGAGATAAATAGAAAATTCAAAATCTACAACACCGCCCATGCCCCTTTTCCTTGAGAGCGTCTCATTGAGCGCCATTTTGAACCAGATCCACAATTTTTTAAATTAAAAAAATATATTTTTATGATGAATGAGTGTTACTATATACCTTAAAAGTTTAAATATCGTTGTTGAATATTTTAACTTTTTAAAAAAATCCTAAAAATACCTTAAATTTTCGAGCGCTAGACCACCGGTCTTAAGTGTCTATGAACATTCATGTCTGAATTCACAATTAAAATCGACACCTAAAACAATTGGCATCTTCTGATAATTTTCAACCCATTCAATGGCCGCATTCTAGCCGAAAAAGTGCTCAAGTAGCGAAGTAGCATAAAATATTTTCGCTATATAAATTGTGACATCTCAAGGAACATGTTCTGTGAGAGCATACCATTCACCCCGAAAGTTGTGGAACAGTTCTTGAGCACTTTTTCGGCTAGAATGCGGCCAATGAAACCTTGCTACTTTTGTTGTTTGGATAGCTAATGCACAATCTCTTTAATAAATTCCTGTCATCTACTGCAACACAGCTTCAGTTAAAACTTAATATTGAATGAATCACATCATTTTTAATAGGAAGAGTTTTGGTGTAGTGGTTAGTGTGTAGATCTCTCGATCGATAGGGTGTGAGTTCGATTCTCACTGCTTACTCGCAAAGTCATATTTTTAATTTTATATACTCTTACTGTAATAGACGCAAGTAAAAAACAACAACAATTTTAAGAAAAAGGTGTATTGAAAAAATAGTCGTTTTTCAGATTTCACTCAAGCAAATCACAAAACGAGCCGTAAAAACCTTAAAGAAAATTTTTCAATTGAATTAATTTTTCTGTTCGGTCGTCACCTCGATGCAGACAATGGAGAACCTCAGAGAGTAAAAATTGCCATGTAAAGCTTTTTGCAGATAAATGTCAAAAAACTATGCATGCTCAGTGCAGCAGAATGGACAAACGCCAACTCGAGGGGCTCATGAATAATGAAAGCCTCGAATATGTTTGCCATTTTTGTAGAAATGAAGATAGTACCTTGATTTCCTAAGACGGCTAAATTAACTCAGCTGGAAGAAATAAATAAAGCTATTCAATTTATGTCAGCTCGGTATGACTCTTTTTTAAATGGAGTGGCTTCAAATAAAACAAGAATTGAAGCAGTGAAAAAGAAAATCGTGCTTTGAGAGAAGAAGTGGAGGAATTGAAATACTCGATAAAATATATAAATGATGAAAGAGTTGAAAATGACTGTGTAATTCGTGGAGTCAATGTTGTAAATGAGCAAACAGCTTCGGAAACAGTGGTTGACATTTCTAATAAAATTGGCGCTAATATCGAACTTATTAACATAAACAAATCATATTTCTTGCAAAATAAAAACAATTCAAATAAAAAATCACTCATTGCAAAGATCAGAGACAACATTAGTAAGCAAAAACTTATGTCAGCCATAGCTAATTTAAAAAAAGATGAAAACATGAAAAGCATTTACATTAATGATTATTTTGGTAAAGAGACTATGCTCTTATTCAATCATGCAAAATCTCTTAGAGCAGTTGGCTACAAATTTGTATTTGTAAGAGGAAACAAAATTATTGTTAAAAAGAATGAACAATCTGCAGCAAAAATGATAAAACGCATGAACGATGTTGACAAGTTACTACTTTCTTCCACTGAGGGTTCAACAGGGCGGTTTAGAACTTCGCTCACTGCGGCTGCTAATATTAATATTGGAGACTCTGGAGAAGATGACAACAGTGGTGGAGAATAACAGTGTAGTCTCTAATATTATTACTTATATTATTTTCTATTTTAATACTTATTCTTTTTGTTTTATTAATTTAAAATTGTTTTTTTAATATCAAAATGAATCAAAACCAATACTTCAAAAAACTAAAGTGTTATGAAAACTATTTAAAAAGTATATCATATGATTTTATTAATATTGTTTCTATCAATATAAGAAGCGTTTCATCCATTTCGAAATTCAATAAATTTAGAACTTGGTTAAGTAAACTTCCGAGGCTCCCAGATATTTTAGCAGTTCAAGAAACCTGGTTTACTAATAACGATACAGATATTTACAAAATTCAAGGTTTTAATTGTGTACATAGTTGCAGGGAAGACGGTTATGGTGGTACTTCTTTTTATATAAGTACAAAATTAAAGTTTACAGTAAATAATGTTTTAAATAAAGACTTTATTAATGCAATATCAATAACTATTCAAGATATTAAGTTCGGTGGGAAGCCCCTTCAAGTAAGCTCTTTTTACAGATCTCAAAAATGTAATGTCATAAATTTTTTGGATAATTTAGATAATATAATTTCTTTACATGCTCAAAACCCTACTATTTGTGTTGGCGACTCAAACATTGATGTTGCTAACAAAACTAGTTCCTCTGAAGGGCTTATAAATCTGTTTAAAAGTTATGATTTTAGGAATATGCATACTTTAGTAACTCGACCAGAAAGTGAAGCATCGATCGATAATGTGTTTAGTAATGTTCCTAATAGGATAGCAGTAGATTCCATTGAGTGTCCACTTTCGGATCATAATTTGCTGTGTTGTAAATTTAAGGTTGATCACACACAAGATACATTTATAGAAAGCACCTCTTATCATATCAACTACAACCTTTTTAGAACGAAACTTGAGGAAAATTTACGAAATTGTGACTATACTGATCCCACTTTATTAGCCGCGGAGATTATAACAGGTATAAATAACGCATCAGTGTTTAGCACAACTAAATCAGTTACCAAGAAATTATTAAGATACGAGATGACACCTTGGGTAAACGGGAATCTGAAAGCGCTTATGGAACTCAAATCAAAGCTGCTAAAGCTGAAAAGAAAGTATCCCATGGATAGTTTCGTTGCTGAGAGATTGAAGAGGATAAGCCGTGTTATAAAGTGTGCACTAAGAAAAACAATGAATGATTACTACTCAGCCAATCTGCAAGAAACTAATCGAGACCCAAAACGAACCTGGAAATTTATCAACTCTATTCTTGCTAGGAGTAAGCAAAAGCAAATACCAACTATTTGTGATGGAGGATTGTCATTAACCAATGATCTAGAAAAAGCCATAGGTTTAAATAGGTATTTTTTTGAGTCTGTCGTTAAGCTTCGAAATGAAGTGGAGCAACAAGATGGTGATCATTTTAACCTTTTAGGAACAGCATCGCAAGTACAAAATAGTTTCATTTTGAAAAAAATTATTTTATCTCAAATAGAAAAAATTATAACGCAGCTTGATGCAAAAAAAAAGTGCTGGAAGCGATGGTATAACACCGAGGATGTTGTTTGAATGTAATGATTATATTTCACCACTTTTAACAAAAGTTTTTAATAACATAGTGGATTTTTCAAAGTATCCTGAGGCACTCAAGACACACAAAATAGTACCAATCGTAAAGATAAGTTGTGCACATGAGATAGAAGATTTTAGGCCAGTGGCACTTTTGTCAATAATAGATAAAATTTTTGAGAAGGTGATAAATGAGCAAATAACAAAATTTTTGGATACTGAAAATGTTATCTATTTTCATCAATTCGGGTTTAAAAAAGGCTCTAGTACAGAAGAAGCAATAGTGAGCGTAATAAACCTTATTTGTGATGGCTGGGATAGGGGATATTCTGGGGTAGCAGGGATGTTTTAAGATTTTAGTAAAGCTTTTGATTTAGTTGATCATGAATTCTTGCTGCAAAAACTTCATCTTCTCGGTGTTCGAAATCAGGAATTGACTTTTTTCAGAAGTTGTCTTTCAAACAGGAAGCAATATGTCCAAGTTGGTGATGACAAAAGTAATTTAGTTTCTGTTTATTGCGGGGTTCCTCAGGGCAGCGTTCTTGGCCCCTTGTTATTTAAAATATATATAAATGATATTAAAAACTTAAGTCTAAATGGACAACTTATCATGTTTGCGGACGATATATGCATATTTTATCCTTATAACCATCACGCAGTTTTAAAAGTACAAATTGAACATGATGCGGCTTTGATTGCTGAATTTGCTCGGCTAAATAAATTAGTTTTAAATTCAAATAAAACTAAGTTTTTAAGGTTTAAGCCACGCAGATCAAGAACTGATGATTTGCTTAGTGTGTATGTTGAGGGAAAGGAAATTAAAGAATCGAATACTGTTAAATATTTGGGATTGAATTTGAGTAGCAACCTTTCTTGGGGTGATCACATTGAGTTGCTTAAATCTAAAGTATCATCCGCAACTGGAATTCTTTTTAAATTTAAAACAAACTTTCTAATGAAGTTAAACTTTTAATATATCAATCTCTAATCCATAGTCATTTGACATATCTTCCTGTTATACATGCACATAAAAAGACTCAAGAATTGAAATTGTTACAATCTGCTCAAAATCGTGCTTTAAAAATAGTGTATAATCTCCCATTGAGGTATTTCACGTAAGAAATATGCGAAAACAGTTTTTCCGATTTATGGGCTTTATAAAAAACAGCTGCTAGTTTTCGTTTTTAGGACACTACATGGCGTTGGCTATCATGTTTTACAATTTCACCAAAATCAAATCAATTTTAGTACAAGGAATAGCATAAATCTTAGAACTGTTAGATGCCAATTAGAGACCTCAAAGCAACGCGTAGAATATGCTGGACCCTACGAATTTAACAAGCTGCCAAGTTCTATTAAAACATTGGAACGAATTTCAGTTTTTAAAACACATGTTAAGAACTTTTTGTTTAGCAATATTGAATCGCTTCTTATGTACTTAAATAATAATGAAATAATTTAGTAATTAATTTGAGTATCGATTGAATTTAATTGAATGAATGAATAAAATATATAAATGTTTATTTAAATAAGGGGGAAAAAAAATATTAAAACATAATATTAAGTACGGATTTTAAAGTTGCCAGTTAGCCTCTTTAAAGTCATTTTGGCGCTGAGGCATTAATTTTATTTTATTATTAGTTTTGTACTCTTGGATTTAAATAAAAAATAAAAAAAAAATTGAATCAGTACAACAGTATAAATACTTAGGAATAGTAATCGATAGCAAATTAAATTGGCATGAGCACATGTTATCTCTTAAAGCATATCTCCGATCTGTGGTAAGGAAATTCTATCTTTTTAGTAAAAGATATTCTGCTAAGGTACTAAAAATGTTCTATTATGGACTTTTCCATTCAAAGTTAGCTTATGGTTTAACTTGTTGGGGCGCAGCATACAGCAATACATTAAGTCCTTTGTTAACTTTACAAAAATTTGTCATCAGGAAAATAACGAATGTTAATAGATTAAAATCTTCATTTTCTTTTTTCAAGTCCTTCAATATTTTGCCTTTACGCCATTTATTTTATTTCAAAACTTTAAAAGTTATTTTTGATAAAAATCTTAGCGCCAGTTTACCCACTATAATTAACTTTAGTCAAAGACGAGTTAATAACCCTTACGTTCCGTATTTTCCCACAAATAGCTATCGCAACAGCTTTCCTATTGTTTTATGTCGATTGCATAACAAGCTGCCTAATCACCTTAAATGTTTGAAATATAAACATACGTTCTTGAGTCAAGTAAAATTGTGGCTTTTTGATTATGATTTCTCTGAAATTAATTGCCTCCTCAATGCACTTATATAATGATACTAAAAATTCTTGTTTATAGTTGCTACCACTCCTATCTCTGTTATTCTTTTCTCCTTATTATTTTTATATACCTAATCTCCTTTATTTCCTTCTTATCTTGTAACTGTCTTGACACCAACACTTTTCCCTGTTTCATAGTAATTAATTTTACTTCCAAATGCCACCACATTTTCTCCATTCCTTTTCATTTGTAATAATTATTGAATATCATTTAGTTTATAAGTTTATCTTATTGATAAATCGTTTTAATAAATTTTGATAATGTTAAAAAATTTTTTTGATAGTTCAATTAAATTAATGTATATCATAATCATAAGCTATTTTGTACTTATTGGAAAACTATGAAAAAAATACAAATACAAATCAATTCAGTTTTATTTAAACTAATGATTTTAATCAAAAATATATTGTATCCACATTTAAAAATTTTTGAAAATTGCAACTTCTTGCTTCTCACAATTGTCACAGCACAAAATATTAATGTCAAAATAATTTTATTTTGTTTTTGTATTTATATTACTAGAGAGCTAAATGCAGAACCGTCGAATTTCACAGGTCAGAAAATACTGCATTTGTTATACTTTTGCAGTCAGCATTTTTGAGAAAAGAACACGATTTATTTTGAGGTCAACATTTTTTTTTTATGAAAAGAACAGAAAAAATGCAGAGCTCTTAAAAAAGTATGACAAAATGCAGAATTTTTCCAGAAAAGAATGCGCTATTAGATCGAAGATATGTAGAAGAAGGAAGTAATGAATTGAAACTTTTTGTGTAGGATGCTCTTAATGTGGCACAAGCTGTAGAAACATGTTATATTAAATCTGAAGCAAGTGCTATGCCTTGACCGTAGTCATCTCAAGTTAGTTGTTGTAACAAGTTGCTTGTAGCTTATTGATGCTTTAAAGTTATTTTGATTAGAAAAAAGGAAAGAAATGTTATAGCTTAGGACTATGGCCTGGACAGAATTCGAACCCGGGACCCCTGAGTCAAGCGCGCTTCCTCTACTAGACAACAGAGGCCACCTTACTTTCAATAGTTTTTCATATAGTTTTCAATAGTTACTTGGGCTTAATATTGTATTGCAGCTGTATCCAAAAATATTTTTAGAGCGCAAGGTAGCAGATTGAATTTCGTGATAGTGAGGTAACCCAAAAAATGTTAATTCCACCTTTTGCTCAATCTGAAATACTACTCCGCAACTCTAAGCCTTATATCCATACCCATATGTGTTTATGTGTTATGTTCATTTTTTATTTAACATTATTTATTATATCTGTGTAAAGTTCTCATAACACATAAAGGGAAAGTGAAAGAAATTTTCAAGAATATATTGCACGTTTGTTTCAATTCGACTTAAGTTTGAATTTTTGCTATAAATAAATTACATGTGTTCAAGCAACCGTAAGCATATTGTTCAATATATTGTGAGTCCTTTAAAAATGTTTGATTTTATACACATTTTTTTGTATTTGTTGGCCTTTATTTGTTCAAGGAAATCTTTCAAAAAATCACTGAAGCTCGTAACCACAACTCACTATACATGGCCTTGATGCAAAACCAGCAAGGCTTTTCCAGTGAAGTTCGTCGTTGTATCTGTTTGCTGTTATCTTTGCATCATGGTATTTTCCGTAGCTTTTAAGCCTGCTTAACTTTTATTCTATACAAATCTCCCCAAATATTAGTTGTGCTTTTAAACTGCTTGCTTATTTTTTAAGGATTGGCTATTTCTTGTGTGGCCTATTTTATCTACAACAGTTTTTGTTCTTCGACCACAAATACAGCTGAATATAAAGTAGAAATCAAGCTTACTGATGTAGGGTGAAATAATAATTCCTTACTAATTTACCTGTTCCACGTTAGGGATGGAGGAGGGATGAATTCAGGATGAGTTGTTACCTACATAATTGGAAGATTTGATAAGTAACGATGTGGTTGATGCCTTCAGCCGTAGGATAAAGCTTCTAAACGGATTTTATTATATATTTTTTGCTGTTATCTGTGTTTTAAAGCCAACTTAAACATTAGTAGATCTCAATAAATTCCAAGGAGAAGAATAACTGATTTAGAAAATAATTTATAGAGCACCGTAAGGAGTATGAAGACCACTTTCAGATTGAATACCATAAAACGCAGTGCTCAATCTATCTCAAAAGTTATCACATTTCATCGAAGTATTGAATTAAAAATTCAATTGGAATAAAAGTAGTTAACAACTTGAAAAAATGTCCCGTCTTTGCTTTTGTAAATATTAGCTTTTTAATAGAAGTTAACTGAAGGATTGTATCGAATAAAGAGTTATTAATTTTATTGTGTCAGGATTATTCAAGCCTATTGTCCCAGATTTTGAAAATAGTTTCCTATCGAAATATTATATGTGTGTTACTTTCAGGGCTCGCAAACAAACTCTAAAGAAAAGTATTTTTCTGTTCTGTTTGTTTCTTCTTAAGATCACAACAAGTATTTTGGTTTGTTTAGTTTTTTCTCTCCGATTCAAAAAGTAGCACAAACCGAAGCAAGTAGAGACGAGAGAGAAAAGTAAAACGAAATGTTTCTGTTTTCGAATAGAAAAAACTTCCTCTCACTGTTATGCTTTTGAATCGCGTGCACAAAAACAATCAAAGTAAAGTATCTTTAGCGATCTCTTGTAGGTTGCTGGAAGCACCAAAATCCGAAGAGAGATCTGCAAAGTTTGTTCGTTTCGTTTATGATGCGACTTTTTTTTTGTGTTGAAAAAGTTATTGCGTTGGAATTTTTCTTTGTTTTGTTGCTTTTATTGAATTTGTTGTTTTATATAGATCATAGATCGGCACTCCATACCACAATTGTGGAAAACCAATTCACACAGACGCTTACGCTCTTTCGTATTTTGCGCTCTTTCGTTCAACCACACAGCGCAAAATATGTTATTTTGTTCATTCGCCTTTGAGCCACCGAAGTGAGAACATCGTGCGCAAAATGGAAGCTGAAAATATATGCGAAAAATTTTTCTTATTTAGGAATGCCTTTAATGAAATGCAATGCTTAATTTGTTACACAGCATTCAAAAGTCCACGCGAAGACGCTTTTAAAAGGCATTATGAACATTCTCATAATGAATTAACTAAATTGAATAGAGTTGAAAAATATAGGATTTTTAGGGAAAAAAGAGATTCTGTGTTACAAAAATTCAAGTTATGGCTTTCTGATATGGAAGCAACAGATAATGAAATGAACCATCTGGAAACCCAAAAGAAACTTAAAGTGACATTGTCAACCATAATATCTCTTCATATAGCAAAACATGGCAGACCTTTTACTGACGGAACTTTTATTAAGAACATTTGCACTGATATTTTGAATAAAATAAATTATAAAACTGATGTTGTTCAATCCATTCCCTTGTCCGCGAGAACCATAGCTCGACGTATAGAACAAGTAGCTCACTCTATTGAGTTTGAAATTTTGAAAACGGTGAATAACTGCAAATATTTTTCCATATCATTAGATGAGAGCACTGATATTAACGATCTGTGTCAATTAGTAATTTGCATCCGAAGTGTAAGTTCTGATTACGTAGTTTTTGAATCAATGATCTCCATGGAAACATTGCATGGAAATGTTACGGGAAAAATTTTGTTTGATATTCTAAATGAAAACGTTTTCTCCAAATTAGATATGAGTAAATTAATTGGAGTGTGTACGGATGGTGCTAGCGTTATGGTTGGTAGAAATGATGGATTTGTGGGTCAATTGATAAAGCACGGGATCGAAATGTCATCTCTTCATTGCATCATCCACCAGGTTGCACTTGCTTCAAAGTTTTTGAGCACATTACCTGCCATGAAAACAGCAGAGAAAATTATTAACACAATAAGAGGAGGACATCATTCTCTAACCCATAGGAAATTTGTTCAATTTCTTAAAAATACCGACGCCGAACATTATGACCTGAAAATGTTCACAGAAGTAAGGTGGCTCAGTCGTGGCGATTGCCTTTCCAGGCTTTACGATCTAAGGGATAAAGTAATGCAGTTTTTGAAAATCGAAAAAATAGATAATACTGAACATTTAATAGATGCTTTACAAGACAATAGCTTTAATTTGGATTTTGCATTTTTAACAGATATAAACAATTTCGTAAATAAGCTAAACCTTCAGCTTCAAGGAAAAAATAAGACTGTTTACAATTCATACAATAGCATTTTTGAATTCAAAACAACACTATTTTTACTTTTAGCTAATATTCAAGAAGAAAATTATTCAAGTTTCCCAAGAGCATCATTTTTTGAAAATATTGCAAGCGAACAAAATAATGAACACATTGACATAATAGAAACCCTTATAAATAATTTTGAAAAGAGATTTAAAGACTTTGAAGAAATGCAGCCGTTATTTAATTTATTTGAAAATCCTTTAAAATGTGATGTAACGAAGTATGAATTCCAGATTCAATCTGAATTGATAATTCTCCGAACCGAAATAGAAATGATCGATGAACAGCATATTGTAGAATTCTGGAAAACCATTGATGGCAGCTTTTACCCAAAACTAAAAGCAGTTTCTTACAAACTGTTAGCTTTTTATCCTTCCACCTACTTTTGTGAACAAATTTTTTCCGACCTGAAATTCATATGCTCAAAGCAGCGAAATAGATTAACTAATTCTCCTCTAAAAAGCATTCTTTTAATAAGAAACTGCGATAACAAAATTAACATTTCTGAACTTATTAATAACATACCTTTGCCATAGTATGTTTGAAATAGTTTCATTAAATCACTTTTGTGTGCAAGTGTACAAATTTTAAAATCATATGCAGCATAAATTTTTTTCACTGCAGAATATTTGCTCTCACCAACACACACTCAGTTTGAGTTTTGCCGACCTCTGATATAGATGCGTTGTGCTTTTGTGCATATGTATATGAGGTAACGTTTTGTTCGTGAAAAATACAATGTCTCGGCGATTGGTCAGTGCACAGCGGGGAAGATAGGTTATTTCAAATTTAAGGAATGGTCTAGATATTAGAAATGACATTTTTAATTTCTATCCTAATTTTTTGCGAGTAAGGAGTGTTTAAAAAGGAAATTATTATTATATTTATGAATAATATGCACTTTTTGCCTTATTAATTTTTTGATATCCGCCTCCGCATCCGCATCTAAGATCTGTATTTTATTATCAACAAAAAAAGAAGAAGTTAAAGAAGAAGCCATCAAGTATATACTTTACTTTTTATAAAATACAATTTACCCTTTATAAAAAATTAAATACAGTAAACCTCAGAAATAAGAAGCTAATAAAATTATAATCATCTAGAAATTAGAAGTTGAATTTTGAAAACATTAAAGCTTCTGAAATTAGAAGATTGTATTTTAATTTCCGAGGTAATTGTTTGTGCAATTTATATTTAACAGTGCAGCGTTTTCTACGAAAAATTTAAAATGAAGCTTGTGACCTTATTATAGTGTAGAATATTCGGTTTCGGTTTCGGTTTCGGTTACGGCCAGTTTCGGCCCTTTTAGTTTGTTTTGGCTATTCTGCTAATTTGAGGCCATATTGAGGTATTTTTGGTAAAAATTTCTTGCATCAGTTATTTAATTCAAATACATATGTTTGGTTTAATAAAAATATTAACAACGCATTGTACTAACCAAAAATTATGAATTAGTCTATTATTTGATTTATCGTGTCAACGCAAAATATTTTGGTTAATTTAATGCGTTCGATTTTATCATTTTCGATTTTATCATACCTATTGTAATTAATATTAAAGTTTTATAGGTACTGAAGCCAAAATTGTTAATTAAACTTACGAACGAATTTTGTGTGTGTGGAATAAAGGAAAAAAAAATAAAATATTTCCATTTTTATAATACTAAACCTTTAAAAAACAAAAAGACTGCTTTGTAGTTCTATAAAAATGTACATTGTAGGTGCATACTATTTTGAGTGTGTACGGAAGATATAAAGTAGGCAATACTTTAGTAATAAAAAATAAATTAAAAAATAGTCTCATTTATTATTTTAGAAAACTTCAATTATTTATTATAAACTGCAATATTCAAGTAATACTTTATTTTGTATTAAATTTTTTTCTTTTGTGTATGAGAGTTCCTTTTTTTTTCTTTAAAAAAAAAATTATTTGAAAAAAATTTAAATTATAAATAACCAGTTTCGGTTCTGGTTTCGGCCAAAATTATGGTATCGGTCGAACACTACTTATTATGCTTAATGTACGCAATCAATTCACTTGGAGTCTTTTGTGTGGCAATAATTTTCATAAGAAAATTTCAGTGAGAGAAAAAGATTTTGTTTTGCTTCATATGAAAACGAAAATTACCAGACAAAATGACGTTTTACAAAATAAGGCCATTTACATAAAAATGTGTATAATTTTCTACACATTATAAGTGTGTTATTTTTATCCAGTAACTATATCTTTAAATTATTGCTTGAGCAATATTATTATAAATTCAACTTTACAAATTTTAACTCCGAAATGATAAGATTTCAGAAATTAGAAAATCCCGACATAAAAACAGCTTCTAACTTCTGAGGTACTGTATTAACATAATTTTTAAAATAATTAAAATAATTAAAGTTCTGCTTTAAGTTTTTCTAGTTGAGCTAAATAACTATAAAAGTCTTTTAAATTTAATATTTATACTTTTTTTTTTTTAATTAATGAGTTTGTTATTTTATTCCTTAAAAAGGTTTACATAAAAAAATAAATATTAGCAATAATAAAAAAATATTTACTTAAGTATGATTTAAACTATGAAACATTTAGAATTTGTTTTTAAATGATGTAAAAATCAATATTTAAAATTTAACTGAGAGCATCCGCATACGCCACCCGCGGTTCTTAGATTCACTTGTCCGCATCCGCATCCTCAAAGAAGGCCCTTTACAGATCCGCATCCGCAAAATGACATCCGTCACATACCTAGTTGTTTATTGAAAACGAATAAATACAAAATTGTTCAACTTATTTTATTTGAATAAAAAAGTATGATTTTAATAAGTGCATTAGAGTGGAACGAATTTTTAACTTCACCGGCTTAATATATTTTTGAAAACTAAAATACCATTAACAGTTTTATCGTAAAAGCCACAGTTTTTACGCTATGAGGCTGATTATGGCTAAGCACTGCAAAGTATAGATTTCTTACTATTAGCAAATTTTTTAACTTTAATTAATAGTAGTTTATTAGCAGAATTTTAATGTATGTTTGTTATTTTCTCACTTCGAACATTGTTTTTCAAACAAACACATCGTCTAATAAATGTACATATATGCAGTTTAAATCGCTTAGCTGCCTATTCGCTTAAGATTTTATGTATGTTAACAGCTCAAAATCAATGTTCTGCTTCATTTCTTAGCGTTATTGTAAAAAAATTTAATTTTTAGCTGTCTCCTGCCTAAGGGAACATTTACTTTAACATGTTCCAATGGTCGTACAGGGTTAAAATCAAAAAGTAGACTAGAATTGAAACTAATAACCGTATAAATTAATTTTGGCTACCTAAATCGGTCAAATACCCTAATGTGCACTGCTTAACAAATTTGTTTGCAATGTTGAATAGTGTTGCATATGTCCAAATGGTCGTGCAGGGTTAAAATCAAATAACAGACTTGAATAGAAAATTTTTACCGAATAAATTAATTTTGGCTGCCTAAATCGGTCATATACCCCTACGTGCGCTGCTAAACGAATTTTCTCAGAAACGAGACCAAGGTAGATCGCTTTTTCGCCCCTGTAAATCCCTATACTGAAAGTTTCATCAAAATCGTTTTGGCCGTTTACAAACAAACTTATAAACAAACAAATAAATATTGCTCGTTTAAAAGTATAAGAAAGATATCAAAAATTCGATAACTAGGAGCGTGAAATGTATGAGCTGGTCATATTAATTTTTCTCCCCTCAAAAATTCTTCTGAAAACACCTACATTCCACCTGCCACCCTTCTGGGTGTCCGCATACAAACAATCATGTCACTAAAACCATGTCGTACAAATCTATCGGTTATTGAAATTTTCATGCTCGTTTTGATGAATTTTTCTCGTTTCATCAACAGAACGAGACTTAAAAAATCTTAGCTTCCAAAAAAAAAAATGCTGCTTAAAACATGACGAAATTCTTTTTGAATTTCCGTAGCAAAACGAACACAACATTTGTTACTTGTTGTGGTTGTGATCGTGACAACAAAATCTAAAAAACGAAATACTTGTTGTTTTCTTGGAACACAAAACAATAGTTTTCTTTCTCTCTTAATTTTCTGTTCGCTTTGGTACGCTTTTCTGTTTGTAGCAAAGATCCAAACCTAAGCAGATAGTGAAACTGTTTGCTTTCGCAGATTTAGCAGATGAAGAGTTTGTTTTTTCGTACAGTTTATTTTCAACCCCTGCTTTAAATACAATTTTAAATACTTTTTTCAACAAGCCTCCAAAAACTAAGACAATTAGATTTATGAAGGGTGATTGGTAGGCTATTTGTTTTTTTCAGTGTACATTTTTTTACCTCATATTACATTTTACCTCACGAGTGATTCATAACATGTTGCTAAACCAAAAATGCTCAGCAAGGTTTGCCATTTTACCATGAATAGACTAACAAACGAACAGCGCTTGCAAGTCACTGAATTTTTTTATCAAAATGCTGTGAGAAATGTGTTTCGCAAATTAAGTCCATTTTATAGTCGTCATAATCTACCCACCGAACAGGCTCTTCAAACTATTGTGACCAAACTTCGCTCCAGTTTCACTTAATTCGACATTAATCCACCAATCCGTATGCGAAGAGTACATACCGAGGAGAATATTGCTGTTGTATCGCCCAGTGTCAATGAAGATCGCAATATGTCAATTCGTTGCCGTTGTCAACAATTGGCCTTGTGTTATTTGACCACCCGGAAGATTTTACTTAAGGATGTCGATATGAAACCATTAAAAATACAGATGGTGCAGAAACTGAAGCCAGGTGACCTACCACAACGTCGTTTGTTTGTTGAATGGGCTTTAGAAAAGTTGAATGAAGATCCACTTTTTTATCGAAAAATTGTCTTCAGCAACGAAGCTAATTTTTGGCTCAATGGGTATGTCAACAAATAGATTTTCCGAAGTTGGTCTTAAGAGCAGCCAGAAGCAGTTGAAGAGCTGCCAATGCACCCTGAAAACTGAATTGTTTGGTGCTGTTTGTGGGCCGGCGGCATCATTGGACCATACTTTTTTCTAAAATAATGAAAATCGAAACGTTATGGAGCAAGGTACCGTGCGACGATAACCGAATTTTACCGATTTTGCCCAAAATGAAGGAATTGGATTCAGTTGACATGTGGTTTCAAACAAGACGGTGCTACTTGCCACACGATACGCGATACCGTGGATCTATTGAGAGGCAAGTTTGGTGAGCAATTAATCTCACGTTTTGGAGCAGTCCATTAGCCGCCAAGATCATTTGATTTGACCCCACTGGACTATTTATTGTTGGGGGCTACGGGAAGTCTCTCGTGTTCAGGAACAAGCCAGCCACAATTGTAGTCCCAATAGACAACATTACAGCTGTCACTGGCGTATTACCGGCAGAAATGCTGGAAAAAGTATGAGAAAATTTAAGCTGACGGATGGACCTCCTCAGGCGTAGCCGCGGGAAAAATTTACATGAAATAATCTTTAAAAAGTAAATGGCAGGAATTTATGTTTCGCTCAAAATAAATATTTCATTCACTACTGCAAATTTTTTGCTTTTTTTTTAAATTTTCAAAAACCAAACGTTTAAAAAAGCACCCTTTATACTGATACTAGCTAATATACTCAGTGTTACTCGAGAGTAATTTACATAAACATTTTAATATACACTGCTCGATTAAATATTTTCTTGAATTTTGGAATTTTGTAAAAACATGTTGACTTTAAGTTTGATCTCTATAAAAATATTAATTCATGAATTGACCGTGCTTTTTTGGCGAAGGAATAATTTTATCACTGTTTTTTCACAATCAAAAACTGTTTTTTATTTCTAAACTGAATTTACTGGTTACTGATAAACATGTTACCTGCACTTCGCTTATGGAAATCAAATTTGTAAAAAAAAGGAAAACGGACACCAATCTTCCTAAATTTTTTAGTAGTTTTTCCATTTGGAAATAACAATTGGTTTGTGTCTAAAATAAAAAATAAAATAAACTGAGACTGATAGTTGATGCAATTTCTAAAATCTTCTGAATTCCTTTTTTATGCGAAAAATTGTACGGTCGTTTCTTAATGTAAATTACCAAAAATGTGTTAAGAAAGCAGTTTAATTATAGTATATACAGCAACCTGTTACAATATTATCGACGTAAGCAGTTGTTCGACATAAATCCAGCTGAAAAAAAATGCAAGATCAGTGCAAGAAGTGCCATTATGTTATTTGCTGCAAGTTTACGCTGTGTGCGAAAAGAACTGAATTGAGTAACAGTTACCGACATTTCTGAAATATTGGAACCATGCTGGTAATGCAGTACTTACTTCTAATTTATAACATTTTTCAGCATACTTTTCAGAATACTATTGGTTAGTACGCTGTTGAACCGAAAAATTTGTTCAATGCAGCCAAGCTTACAACCATGATTGGAGAGTTAAAATGTCAAAATTTCGTTGTCTTTTATATGTCGGTACATTTAGTTGGCATGGAAATGTGACTTTCAACAATATTGTTCAAATAACACATTAAACATGAACAGCCTTATGCAATAGATTTTATTAAACAAACGTTCAAAGCTTGTTTAGTTATGCAGTGTTAAGGCTTAACGCATCCTCTACGCAACCTTGCTGAAATTGTTATTCATAAACATTTTTTTATTCATTGTTTAATTTTGTAAGGTTTGTGTCTAAACAATCAAAAGTCTTTTACAAAAACAAAGAATTCTTGTACATTTGCAAATCTGTTACTAAAAAAGTATAAAAAGGTCGAAAATGGAGCTTGTCTTTGATATTAATATCTATACATCAACCTTAATCGAAAAGACGATAAAAAATTTTAGTTTAAGTCTACGCAGCCTTTAAAAACAAATTTCGGCGTTTAAGTTACGCAGATCTTAAACTAGCAAAAAAACATTTATGAATAACGATGTGTCGTTTAAAGCTGGTTTAAAGTTACGCAGCCTCTAGCTGGTATGAAAAAAAGAGATTTTTAGCCATAACTTTTGATTGGAAAGATATATTGGGGTAATTTTTTCACATAAACTATTTTTGAGACTTGCTTTTATACTTGATTAGTATAAAATACAAATATAAAAACAACATTTTGGAAAAAATTAATTTCGCGAAAAAAAATTAAAGGGGAAAAAAGTACCCTTGTTGTTTTGATAACAAAAACAGTAAAATAATTTTTGCACTTAGCTGGAAGAATTTTTGCAAATAAGTGCTATGCAATATATAAGGTAGTCAGATGTGAAATTTTTAATTGATTTCATTTTTACAACAAAAACAATTTTTGAGTCATTTTTTGAGTAAAAAGTCAATATTTTGGAACTTTCTTGACATAATCATAAAACATATATGCACTGACTTAACGGTACAGTCCAATCTACTTTTTTGAATTTTGAACAAAAAAATTTTGAATGAAATATATTGATGGACAGCGGAGATATTGGCATTGAAAGACCAAACTTTGATTTTCATGCTGTTTTTTTTCTCCTTCTTATTTTTACAATTTTGAATATATGTGAGTGTTTCTGATGCCAAAATAACAGAAATTTTTTATAATTAAATACACAAAAAACTCCGATACTAAAAAGTATTATAACATCAAAATTACCGTTAGTTGAAAAATTTCGGTGGGAGTGTGGCAAAAACTAAGTATGTAACATATTAAGTTAGAATACACTTAATATGTGTACCTAGTTTGAGAGAAATCCGTTGAGCCGTTTAGATTTGTATAAAGGCCAAACAAACAAACAGAAAATGAGTTTTATTACTATAGATTAGAGTAGCAGCTCAAAACCTTTTTTCAAAAAAACTCAATGGGCTCTTTATTTAAAGTGTGCGGTTGTGCCCCAAACCAAATGGGTTAAAATTTCAGATTGATCGGAATAAGCTTTATTGTGCCTAGTTGAGCTTTATTTTGATAAGTTAATTTTTTTTTTTCTTGAAATCGCAATAATCCAAATATGAAAGTATTCCAATTAAATCTAGTGAATACTTATTTTTAAACTATGACAAATATACACATAATTAAATTGAGATATTTCATTGTAAAACCTAGCCCCTATGCAATTTTTAGCAAAAAATGCAATTTTTCAAAAATATCAGAATTTGGCATTTTTACAAAAAAAAAAAAAAACATCTTAAAAATTTAAAGATACAAAATTTTGAGCTATTTTGTACAAAAAAAAAAAAATTAAGAAACCAAAATTCTTAAGCGAAAGTTACTGACGTTCAAACTTGAATTTTTTTTTAAAATCCTTTAAAGTGCCCCTTTCCAGCTAAACGAACACAAAAAATGCCTAAAAAATGGAAAACATATGTGTCTTACTTGAAATGACTTACATTTTTTTTTATTACTTCTGATAAAAACTATAAATGATTTTGGGTTATAATCGGACTCAAGGTCACTTTTAGTAATAAAATAAATTGTATTTGTTTTTATTATTAATTTTATTTCGTCCCATATTCTTTTGTTAAGTGTTAAACTTTATGTTTAATGTTAAATATGTAAGTTTGTTTTTCTTTTTCAATATGTTAAAATTGTAAAATATATTTATATTTTTTTTAAAAATACAGTGTCCCTGAAGTTAAACTTCAGTAAAGTTCGAAGTATTGGACGAATTAAAATTAACAATAAAAACAAATACAATTTTTTTATATTATAACCTTCAGCCCGATTATAACCCGAAACTATAAATTTAAAGGTCGAAGAAATATCACATTTAAAATTGTAAATATGTTTTTTTCCCAAAAAAAAAACAAACAAAATTTTTCCTTATCTTACTGCATTAATCTGTATCACGAAGCAGCACACCAACGACAAGCAAGACACGAGAAGCAATACTTTTTTCTATACGAAATTCTATTGCTTCTCGTGTCTTGCTTGTCGTTGGTGTGCTGCTTTGTGATACAGATTAATCCAGTAAGATAAGGAAAAAGGCAAGATAAGGTTACAAAAGGCAAGCACGCTGCTTCGTATTTCTCAAACTGTTCTCAAAAATGTTAAGCCTGAAAGTATGCACAGAAAATATATTTAAAACTTACCAGTGACAATATTGTGTTTTTACAATAACACGTTTTCGATATAACTACCTTTTTTTCATCCTTTTTTAAAAAAGTTATGACGAATTTAATAAAATTCTTTTGATGGATTTTACCAAAAAATATAGTTGTATCAGCCGCGAAACAACACCTGAGCTGCTAGTTATATGATGGTTGCAAAGCCAGTATGTAAAGTTGTGTATGAATATGATTGTTAACAAACTCGACTTTTTGCACTTTTACACTTGAACTAATTTTTCAACACTCCTTTAATGCTTAAAGTGTTTTTTAAAGTGGTTTATATGTATTTTACAAATATGAAGTGAATAAAAATCAAGCTTTAAAAAGAGAAAAACGTGCTTTCGGCAAATGGCTCAAAAATGGAAGTGTGCGAAGGATCTGTAGTAGGACAGGCTTTTATACTAGTTATAAAAAAGAATTTTACGTCTACACGTAGTTTGATTGTATACAATCGAAACAGTGCTTTTTTTGGGTGAACTTGTTTTTGTATGTAAGTCAGGCACAAAGTCATGTCATAGGCACATTTTTGATCATCAACCTTTTTTTCATATAGTCATTGTGTATTCTTTTGAGGCAACTAATAATAAAATGTTGTTACAACATATTTTTGTGTTTGTTTTTTTTTTTTTAAATGTTTTTTAATTTATTTTTTTACACACAAGAACCGGTCCTCTTGAACTCACAAATATACAGTGAGAGAGATATGCAGGATATGCGGTAGAGAGCTTTTATTAATTTAATAAATATTTTGGAATTAATTTATTTACAAAAAAAAAAAATACAATAAAAAAATTTTTAATTCTCCAAAAATACGCGTGTTTTAAATAATCTAACCTAATAATTTTTGTATGTTTTTTTTAACCACGTCTTTGAGGTTTTCTCCCTAATTTCTTGGAAATCAAACATTCTATTTTGGTGAAATTTTACTTCAAGATAATAAACACTCAGATGCTTTGGAAAAACCTCTCACGCCAATATAATTAAAATTTTATTATGCCGAAAACACTTACCTTGACTTTTAATGCGTTTATCTCGAAACCACTTTTTCGCGATTGCTTGTAATAAAAACTTATTGAAAAAATTGTACGATTTAAAAAGTTTTTGCACACATACTTTAAACGTCAATCTAAAAACATTGGAGCTGCACCCATTTTATTTCCGAAAAAACACCTTTTTTTCATTTAATTTTAAAATTCAAAAGCAACAGTTCAGTTATTTTTGAAACGAACCTTTTAATTATAGTTCCGATGATAATGGCATAAGTTTTAAACATGTTTCCGTTAAGCTTTTAATTATCAGATGATACAGAAAATTTGTTTATAACACCAAGCGGCATACCAGTTTTTTGGTTTACTTTGACATGGATACAACAAAAGCAAAAACAACAAAAAGTACATATATAAAAAACTCGATTGCTTTATCTATTTAATAAAGAACCTTCTGTCACGATATTTATTTTTATTTTTTGTGTAATTTCCTTAAATTTGATTCGAGACAATGGAAAAAACTTTTCATTACTCAACCATTTTTTTGAAAATCCATATTTTGTATTGTAAATTTTTTGGTTTAAAAGGAAAATTTGAAAATTTTTTCTCTCTTTTTAAAAAAATTTTTATTTCAGCAATTAGTTTAAAAAAAATTATCATATATTGCTTTTTTTAGTCTTATTTGAAGTAACAGTTTTTATACCTTCTGATGCTTTTGGGGATGTTTGAACCGCAACAACAAAACAAAACTCCCCCGTTTGGCTAAGAGCCTAATTAAGTTTTATTTTTTATAATTGCATTGGTCGAACACATACTAGAGTATGAATTTGGATCTGGGAACGCAAAGTTCAGCTGTTACGTTTCAGCTGCAGATGAGACAAAAGTAACAGTAAATGTTTCCTTTTTTGACATCCCTGACAATGACGAAGGATGTGCAGCATTTCATTCAACATGTTCGAGTGAACTTGAGTTCGTGATGCCAAATAACGCTAGCTGCTTCGCATCGAAAATTGTACGGCAACAACAAAAGCACACAACTATTCGACCTGGCAGCTGAAACGTTACATTCTACAGGATTGCGTCGGGTTGAGCTGAGAGCTGAGCTGAGATCCTGTATACAATATATTGTCGACATTCATTTTGTTGCATTGATTTTAAATTGTTCCATTTTCATGGGTGAACAAGTAATATTTTTGTGTGTGCTTGTATGTGTGGCTTTCGATATGTGTGCATATGTGTGGGTGATTGCACATGTGCGTAAGTATTATTCTACTCTGTTTTATTCTGAAGCAAGCTATTGTGATTTATTTGGCATGGTATTATTTTAACGAAATATTGGTAAATTTCAAAATATCCTTTGGCATGCTCTTGCCTTTGCCTCCATGCTTCTTACTAATGATTTTACAACTTATCCTTGCGGAGTAATCATTTGTATATGTTCTTTTTTTTTATATTTGCAGCAATGTGTTTCATTCAACGCTCGTTTGTTCTTTATTAATTGCGGTGCTCTGGAATCCACATGGTAAAGTATAAAATCGGAAGATACCTTAAACTAAGCTAAGTACAAAAAAATTGGTTTAGTGAATCCTTGCAGGCAATGAAGTACTACGTAATATGGAGGAGGATTTTTCTAGAGAGAGGGGGAGGGGGACTTTATAAAACTGATTTAAATATACCCAGCGCCGCTGAGGTGTGATGATGCATTGAGAAGTATTTTTCAATCAACATTTTTTAAATAGCACTTCTTTTGACTTTCTCTTTTTGACAACTATAAACCACACAAATGGATAAAAATTTAACATTAAAATATATGTACATTGTTTAAAATATCTTAGTTGTTATTCAAAACCTTCTTAAGCCCTTTCCAAACATGTTAAAAATACATGTTATATTTTGGTGCCGGTGATGCTGGAAAGCTTTCTAACCCTTGGAAAAACACATGGTTCTGGCCAGGCATATTTAATTTTTGAGCGTTACTTAAGCATACTTCTAGTTTAGATAGATACCTGTTTTTCCCGGAAGCCGCCTAAAATATAATTGGCTTTCTATTTAAAAAAAAATTATAAAATATTGTTCCAACACGAAGAAAACTGCAAAAAAGTCCCCCTCGAACAAACACATATGCCTGGCCAGACCCCTATACAATTTGTATGAAATAAAATATTGTTATACACATTTTGGGTTATTTTTCTGCAAATACATGGCAGATTGTTGCTTCCAGGTATTTTTTTTATATTTGGGGTTGTTTTTAGTGAATTCAATGCAGATGTTTGCTTCCAGGTAGTTTTTGTGTTCGTTTTTCTCATATTTCTTTCTTTCGTTTGTGATTTTGGGTTCAGTTAGTTTATTATTGAATGCTGAACATACAACATCGACAATCCGAAATATAAAATTTTTGTGCGGAAACTAAAGTGAAATTATTACTATTGTTATGGCAGAGGATTTAAAATTTGTGTACAATACGCACTTGCATACAGGCAGCCTTACTGATAATTTCCAACAACAACTATCATCAGCGTTACAGCGTGATTTCGCACTTCACACAGAAGCAGACGAAGAACTAGATTTATTTGAAGACCAAAGCGGTGAAAACACAGATTTTGTGCCCGAAGATGACGCCTCGGACATTGAGTATGAATTGGAAATTGAAGCAAATGAAGTATTCGACAGCGATGAAGAATCCGAAGAAGAAAGTGAGAATGCACCAACTCAAGCTGCAGACGGTTTGTTGCTTGGAAAAGATGGTACCAAGTGGAATACAGTTGAACCCACTACAGTGAGATTCCGCCAGCACAACATCATGCGTTTCAGAGGTGGACCAAAAACAAACCTGACCACTCCGCTTGAGGTGCTCAAGCTTTTCTTTTCACCGAATAATATGTTCATCATCGTAACACAAACAAATCTATGTATGGGTTGATATGACAAGTGTTGAGCTTGACGATTTTATTGGGATACTATTGGATTTTGGTGTCAGTCATAATACTATGCAGCTCTCAAGATTGATGTAGCAAACTGATGCACTTCCAATATTCCGCGCAGCCATGTCACATACACGATTTGTTACTTTGATGCGCTGTATTCGATTTGACGATAGTCGTACGCGCGCATTTTGCCAACAAACCGACAAAGCTGCTCCCATTCGTGACATATGGAACTTCTTGAATAACAATCATGCCAGTAATTTTGAACCATACGAAAGTGTAACCATCGATGAGCAGCTATTTCCATACCGTGGGCGCACAAAGTTCACGCAATACATCGCATAAAAGCCCGCAAAGTATGGCATAAAAGTATGGTGGGCATGCGATGCGAAAACCAAATATCTGTTGCAATGAAAACTGTGCACTGGTAAAGAGGGAGAACAACGAGAGACAAACCAAGGCGAAAATGTGCTCAGGAGTTTGGCTAATACGCCAACAGCTGATACGCTAACAGCGGCAGAACTATTATTGCTGATAACTACTTTACAACATTAGACGCAGCTAAACGTCTTTCGTCGATTGGATTAGCATACGCTGGCACCATTAGATCCAACAAAAGGTGTCTTCCCAAAGAAGTGAAAAAAAGACAGCAAACAGCCAGTGCTTTCATCTGTGTTCGGTTTCTATGATAACCTTGTATCACTGTGCAGCTACGTTCCAAAGAAGAACAAAGCAGTAAATCTACTATCCACTGTGCACTACACCGAGAAAGTTGAAGGCGTAGCAAAAAAACCGAAAGCTATATTATTTTACAATTCAACAAAGGCCGGCGTTGATACAGTGGACCAAATGGTAACGCATTACTCCATTAAACGGTCAACCAGATGTTGGCCATTAGCATTTTTTTGCAACATGATAGAAGTCATGGGATTAGCCGCTTACATCAAATGCAATGAAAATACAAAAGGAACCAGAAAAGAGAAGCGACGAATGTTCTTGAACACGCTGAGTAAACAATTGGTGCTTGCTAATACTGAAAATCGCATGAACAACAACCATATTTTGGGACAACATTCAATCCGTTTCGCCATTGAATCTTTCTTTGGAAGGCCGTTGAATATTCCCAACATTAGGCAACATGCTGCCTAACAAACAAAGCGGCCCTAGTACACTATATTCCAGAAAAGATTGCAGAATTTGTGCCACGCAAGACGAAAAGCTGCGTAGGAAGACACGTTTTTACTGCACCAAATGCACTAATCCTGTGTGCCAACAATATTCTAAAGTTGATTATACTTGTTTTTCATGCATTCCACAAAATGAATAAATATTTTTTTACATTTAGGTAGCTACATATATCAACAAATAAAAAAAAAGTCTAAAGACAAAAATAATAAACGAGCATACTTAGAAATTCAAAGTTACGGTACCCTTTTTGCCATGCAAATGCATAAAAACGTATATAGGTCTGGCCAGGCATATGTGTTTGTTCGACGGTTTCAGAATATGTGTTTGACGGGGGGTTAAACAGAAATGGAAGAAAAGTTTGTAGCGTTGGAAAGTTATATATATGAAAATAAGATTAACTTTTTTCAGCTCAGCGGACTTTGTTAATTTTCTTTTGAAGTGAACCTCTGTGAATCTGTGTGAAGCGAATATTTACTTCTTTTTCGACATACCGATTTCTTTCAAATTTTGTGAAGTATGGTTTTTCGAGCTGAGGAATAGGCATCATCGTACACAAATGTTGGAAAAGTACTAAAAAGTGAAAATGAGTGAAGTACCTTTTCCTTCTCG
Organism: Dichetophora obliterata; assembly: GCA_963920525.1. Lineage (NCBI taxonomy): Eukaryota > Metazoa > Arthropoda > Insecta > Diptera > Sciomyzidae > Dichetophora > Dichetophora obliterata. The sequence goes on along the minus strand of OY986435.1, from coordinate 43,296,161 downwards.
GAGAAAAATGCACCCTAGAATGATTTTTTTTTGCTCTAACAGGGAAAAATTGTACTTAAATTATTTTATCAGATCGGCCCACCTTAATGCCCATTGACCCCATAATTAACTTTTCACAATCCATCACAATCCCGCTACTTCTACTCCACGAAACACAAACATAACTATTAATAATATCATGAATACCTTTAATTTAAGATAAAAATGTCAAAGAGTGCATTCTGAAGAGATATGTCCATGATTTCATATCAATTCGACATATTTTGAGCAAAATTCGAACTTTGTCAGATCTTTTCGATTTGTTTTAAATGTTTTTGGCCATAAAAAAAACTTAAACTGAACCTGGAAACAACAAATAAAGGCATATTTTCAACTAATATCAGCTTTCATTTTATTTATTCATGAACACATAATTTAAAATTTAAATCTTCATTTAAATCATTTAGAGGCTGCTTAGGCTTTAAGCTATCGTATTAACTTTCATTTTTTTAATAATGCTTTGTAAACTTGGAATTCATTTTTGTAATTGAAAATTCAGTTTGTATAAAATTCAAAAATTTCAGTAAAGAGCTTTTTTGAACTAGAGCTTGAAGCGCTTTTTAAACAGCACTAAAGAAACGCTTCCATCCTAGAAAATCCAATGTTAAATTTAGTATGAATTCGGTTATCTAAAAAAGCGCTTCATATGTCTGAAATGCTATGGAATAAGCGCTTGTTTAGTGCTTTTGAAGCACTTCGTTTACCACTGGGTAACTTCGAAAACCAGGTAACACTGGTAAGTTGCACAAAATATTTTATATGGAATTTGGAAATTTATATGGAAAACTTAAAAATAAAAATTAATATTTACAAGTTTTTTTGTGCTCGAAAATATGTTGGGCAAATTTTGCTTTTTATTTTTGCCTTGAAAATAAAAATCAAAACTTATCAGATATTTTGTGACCAAAAAAGTATCGGGCAAGTTTTGCTTTTTATTTTTGCTTTAAAAAATAAATAGCAGAAATAATTACTATTTTTTGCTCAAAATTTTAAGGGTTACAAGATAATTATTATTTTTTTACTTTTTTTATAAAATGCATACTTAGTACGGTCTCTGAAAAATAGTGATGTCAGAAATGTGGTTGCTTTGGCATGGAATTACCGATATTAGAATTATTCTAAAATAATTTTTTTGAATATCCTAAAATTTTCATTACTTTAGTTTAGTCCAAATTTTTTTGTTCTAAGAAACATGGAAGGTGTTTTTAAATTAAATTAATATCTTACAAATTTTTTATCATATTTAAAACCATTTCTATATTATGTGTATTAAAAGCTATTTGGACTTTAATAAAAAATCCAACTCTCTTAGCAAAAGGCCAGATCCGCAAAAGGCCACACACACACACACACACACATGCACACACATTTAAACTTTGAATAGTTGAAATCTTGAGTTGAATGTTTTACATAGATACATATGCATGAATTTATCTCAAGTGCGAAAAATACATCAAAATGTTATGTAAAACGTTGTTATTTTTCTCAGCAGAATTTTTTAACGGATTTTTATGCTTATAGCTTTTTTTAGCCAATATTTTACCAGATAAACTTGTGCTTTAAGTGTACATTCGAACATGTGTGAGCAAGTGTGTTGTTGTAAAATGTATTTTTCTAACATAGGTATTACATAGCTATACAGCTTTTTAACCAACATCCAAAATTGCAAAATTGTTAAAAAAGATTTCTGTTTTTTTTTTTGGTGTTTGTATGCTGTAGCAACACATTTGCAGCCAAATGTTTTTAACATGTAAATCAAGTAAAATAAAATATAAAATATTTAAAATACGTTTTCGCAACGTTTCGTTTTGCACACAGATACTATGCAGTGACGGCGGCTGGCACAAAAAGCACCAGTAGAAAAAATATACTTCCAGCAGCATTTATCAGCAATTTATTAAGAGCTACAGCTGCTAAATGAATGGCTATAGCTAAAATTGATAACAGCGGAGAAGCATATAAAAGTTTTGCATAACTTATGTTTGAAGACATAAATAAGTGTTGTATCTTTGGAGTTGAGCAACTAAACAATTTCAGCAAGAAAAAAAGTCTCATAAATCCTGTGTCCTGTTTTCTTAAAAGCCACAAATTAAATTTTAAATTTAATTAACTGTAGTCTAAAAACCGAAGCAAAAAATTCCATTTTGTTTTTATTTTCATAAAAGAAGAATCAAAAATTTTGGCCGAACCCAATTTATTTGCTTGCAAACAACAACAATTAAATAGAACTGAAACATTTTCAGCCAACTTGTTACTTGTGTTTTGTTTATTTTTACGCCACCAAGTCAATAAACAATTCCAACAAAAAAGTCTACAAAATAAAATTCACTTCAAGCAATTGAACGAATATTATCCCAAAGATACATCAATACATGAATAATCATAGATTTATTTATCTATTTACTTTTATGCGATTTTTTTTTCAGCATTGAATTTTTTCACAATCAAGTGGAAAGAAAATAAATAAAATCTAAGCACAAAAACAACAATAAAAAATTTTCAAATTCATTTAGGAAAAAAAACCAGCAAAAATATATTAAAATATATTAAAATGCAACATGCTGTTAAGCAAAAGGTTGTTATATAGATACATCGAGCAATAATAGCCCAAAAAGTGCGAGCGAGAAATAAGGGTTTTGCAGGTGAAGCAATTAAAACAAATAAACATTATCACATGTATAAGTTGCTCCAATTATTTTTCACCATCAATATTTCTTCTATTTATACTTACTACCCATCTGTCACTTTTCTAGAGGTCTCCCTAAAAAAATCTGTCTTTTTGAATCTGTCACTTTTTGTGATTTTTATCCAAGCAAATCGACAAAACAAGATGTTAGAAGCTTAGTCTCATGCAATCGAATTTCTCTGTAATAACTGACAGAAGGGTAGTAAGTATAATTAGGATAAATATTGATGGTGAAAAAATTAGAAGCAGCTCATACGTGTAATCAAGGGCGTCCGCAGAATTTGTTCTAGTGGGCTCAAAGGCATAATTTAATTGTACGAATACGAATAAAATATTTGAAATGTGTGAAAAACTACGTCCATTCTACGAAATCTATTCGTGCCTGAAAATTACGAATAAAATTCGTAGAAAAAATTTTTTAATTTAAGAATACGTATTGAAAAGTTTTTGTGAAACAAAGGTAAATAAAATGGCATCGTAACTTATTAGGCCGTGTTCATATTACTCTTTTTTGTCGCGATTGCGACACCGCTCTCAATTTTTTTTTCGTAAACGCGGCTGAGAAATACTGAACATTAAATAAATAAATGTATTCAAATACATACAAAATTCAGTATTCTTCAGTAGCGTTTGCAAAAAAAACGTGAGAGCAATCGCGACTAAAACGCGTAATATGAACACGGCCTTACAGCAACGGGTACAACATACTATTTGAAAATGAATGGTTTAGCTCTGTTTTATTTATGAATGAACCTAAAAAAAGGAATTTTGTATTCTTTTCAAAATATATTAAATACATAATGAACATGAAATCAAAAAGCCAAAAGTTACAAAAAATTCAAAATCGACTTTTTGATTCATTATGATGCATCTTATCAAAATACATGTTTCGCAAAATTTTACTCTTCTGCAACTAAACCCAACGTTTTTATTAACAAAGTTCTCAAAGCCCTTAGTTTAAGCGCAACTTACAATTTAAAAAGTTTTTGGATTTTCTCTTAAAATTTTTTAATTAAAAATTACGGATTTTTTATTTAATATGAAGATATATAAAAAATGGGCATTGTCAAGGGGGGAAGATGGCAAGCACTTTCCCCCCTGCGAACGCCCATGCTTGTATTAATGTTTGTTTGATTTAATTGAAAAAAAAAATCTTAATAGAAATTGTTGATCTCTTAAACTAGTGTTGGGCAAAATCAGCACATTTGCACCGTGCGACTGAGTAAGCTGACGCGTGCTCAGGGTTGCCACAGGCTTAAATTTTTATTCACTAAAAATTCAAAACAAAATTCACATTTAAGAAAAAATATTCACATCCACAAGAAAAGTTTATCAAATCTGATCAACCAAGAAATTATTTATTTAAAACAAGTTTTAAAGAATCCAACAAACATATAATTTATAGTAAATATATTTTATACATTAATATTCTATAGTTGCATGAGATCAATATTATATCAATTTTTTGTACAAAAATTAACAAAAATCATAAAAGTAACTTTGTTACATATATAAAATGAAATAGTTAATAATTCTTAAAGCATCAAAACTTTCACTATTAAAGCTAAGAAACAGTGGGTGGAAAAATTAATAGGGAAAACCTTGAAAATGTGAATTTATAGTTTTATTAATTCATCAAAAAAACACACAAAAGTTTGTTTTGTTGTAAAAACAATAAAAATTCAAAATTGCATTTTTAACTAGCTTTCATATGGCACGCATTTTATTAGCAGCAAGAGTTGTTCCAGTTTAACAAAAATTTCTTATCTTTTCTGCCATAAAAAAAAAACAACGCTACCTGTCATTGTTTTGACGAAATTAATTTTCTTAAAATTTTTTTATTTATTTTACAGAATAGTCAAGCTTCAAGTATAATTTATGTAAAAAATGTATACCAATATCTCTTTTCGATTTAAAGCTATCTCTAAAAATCTACTAGTGCCAGTTATCGCTAAGAGTCTATAAATCTAACTCATTTTCTGTGTGTTCAAAATATCTTTACACTTCGAGAACAATAAATTTAACTGTAAGAACTAAGGACAACATTTGACACAAAAGAAGACAAAGGATACACACTTTAACTTTATAAATAAGAGTTCAGCAAGAGTTCTAGTGTTATATGTTAGCTCAATATTTTGTTAGAAATTTTTTAAAATTATTGCTATTATTATTTGATAATTGTGCTATAAGATATAAAGTTAAATTCTTTTATTATAAAGTTGTGTACGTTTGAACTGTAGTTTATTAATTTATGTACAAAAACTAAATAAATATGTTCGCTGATTTAATACCTGAGCAAGCAGAAAAGAAATCTGCGAAACGCCCGAGGAAAACATAATTAGGGTATTTACAAGGAAGGTGTGCTATCATGTCATAATGTCATATTGTCCTAAGATTTTACACTAGTTTAAACATTTTATTGTTGCCTTCCATATAAAAAAATACTAATATATTACAACTCTGAAAGCTATGTTTATTGAAGTGTCGTAACCAAACAGCTATTTCTTATTTGCATTTTAGGACATTATGAAAATATGACATGATAGCACACCTTGTGCTTAGGGTATTCTTTATTTATTTTAACTAACATTATATAAACAAGAAACACCGAAAAAGTTCAAATTATTAAAACAAACTACAATTTAATATATTATAAAAATCAGTGATGTTCCTCGACGCGTCGTCTTTAATTGTCGATCTTTACTTAACAATTGCCGATAATGTAGAGCAGCGATGCCCAGCGCCTAACTCTTTCCACTCTTTTACAACAGCTTCAATATTTTCATGATTGTTGTATTTCACCGAATTCAATTTGCAATTTCAGCCTCGCTTCTTAATGTTATTGTTTTTGTTCTTTGGCACTATCGATCGCGGCTATTTTGCACTGTTTTTGGCATTCGAATTGTAGACGTTATCAGCATGCGTCGTATTCTTTATATTTTTCGCTGTGCGAATACGCATCGAGAAAAAGCTACCTTTTCGATTTCATTTTTAGCGACCTCTATAGAAAGCCAGAAAACTGCTAAAAAAAAAATATATATTTTTATAAAAAATTTTCCATGTACAATAACCAGCATAGCTTTCAAAAAGATATAACAACTTCTTTTCCCTCAAAAAATATTTGAGCTGCTGTTTTTCCATTTTTACACGTATATTATAACTTAATTACAAAACAATCTATTTCAATTTATTAACTTAAGTTTCGCATCGATACAAAGCAAGAATATTTCATAAATGAAATAAAATAAACTTTCATTAAAAAAAACCAATTCAGTGTGAAGTTAAAAACTTGCAGCAGCTTTTGCACTGAAATCTAACACGACGTAACGTAAAAATAAAAATTCTACATACTTTTACGTCACTTTGTGTTTTGGCTAATCAGGATACACACAAATCTTATTCAGCAAATTGCTATATGATAATCGAAGCGGCTGCGTTGCATTTCGCTAATAATGGCTAATCAGACCCATGATATCGCATTGTATTTACAAATATTTTTTCTATTGTCATAACAGTTAAAGAAACTTTATATACTACTATGAAGGCTATTTTTAAAATAATAATTTATACAATTTCCTTACTCTCTACTACGAAGATAGTAAATTTTTTGCAGGTTTTCAGAAATTTATTCTGACAAAAAAATAATGTTATATGATCTCATTGTAAAAGCTGGTTTTGTGATACTTAAAGGAAGTTTTAGGCAAAAGCGATTAATATAGACAAATAAAGATTTTACATCATCAGTTTAAATATACATTTTTTTTTTATTAACATAGTTTTTATATATAAAGATGGCACTCAAGTTGGTGCGCTTAACATAAGGTGAAAATCGGCCCACATCCATAGCTCGGTTCCAGATTGTCTGAAAAAATTAAAAAATTCATTCGAAAGTAGACCCTTGAATATACTTCATTTACAAAAATGGAATGGATATATGACAAATTAAAAAAATTATGAAGCGATAAAGAGAAAATAAAAAAACTAACGTTATTTTTGACCATTTTGTTGCGTGTAAAAACAAGAAAATTTACCAAAGTCGCTAGTTTTGGTAAATGGAGTTGAGGATTACATTACAAATATTAAAAAAAAAAAGTATTAATAAATTATTATTTAAATTCAGTCAGTGAGAGGACTGCCGACCGAAGCGAAAACCTATATATAAAATATTAGTATACCCCGGAAGACGTTGTCCTGACACGGACCGCCTTACTGCTATATAAGAATTTTCATGCTAATGGGTTTCGGACTATCCTACATGTAGGATGGATTTGACAGGTCGGACGGACATGTAGGATGTGCGAAAGCTCAAACTGCAACCCGTCCTATATCTAGGATGAAATCAAAAAGGTTTTAAAAGTTCCGCTCTGATCTTGTTCTTCTCTGTGCGTCCTTGTTTGTAGATTTCCTTGGTAATTGTTGTTGTAGAATTATTTTTGTTAAGAGCTTATAATAGTTTATTAAATTTTTTATATATTACTGAAACTATTTATTTTAAGGAAAAGTGTTACCATATCAAAAATACATATAATTAAAGTAATTTATTTAAATTATTTCATTATTGAATTAATATAAAAAATTAAAGCTTATTTATATCTATTTATATCATATCACTAACACAATATACATGTTCACCTTATCTATATTGCGTTGTGTATTAAAAATAGAATATTCTAAAATTAAGAAATATCTATAGCTTATAAATTATATATAGTTCATATAAGAAATTAAAGCTTAACAGTTTTAAAAAATAGAATGTTTAGAATAATCAGACTTAAGTTATTCAATTAATACTGAAAATATTAATTATTTTGCAGGTTTAATACGTAGTTGTTATTATATAAATATACAGAAATATTCTTTAAATTTCCTCAATGAGCTAAATTGTTTATATATATGAACTATATATATGTAAATGTAAACAATATATATGTATTTCCGATACGGTAACACTTTTACTAAAAACAAATAGATTTACCAATATTATATATACTCTTTAATTCATATGTATAAACTGTTTACTAAATTAGTTCGATGTCATATGCTGACTGTAGCTATAAATAAACATCCACAAAAAACTAAATCTTACTGTACAACAATAACTACTTAGCAAATTTACAACAACAACGCAAAGAGAATTACAAGATTCCAGCGGTTGCGCAGCGTTAGAGGGGATGAACCGAATTGACGGCGTAAAATATACAGCACTTTGCATGCTATATTTTCTGTTTGCCTGCTAGCAAGCACTTAGCACTTGCTTGTGTTACTGGTGATGGCACTTAGAGGATGTTGGCTAGCAACAAATTTTGCGCTGCACTTGCTGGTGGTGGCACTTGGAGGACGCTCGCCAGCAAAGAAAGCCAATTTAACTTTGCTGCACTTGTTGATGTTGGAGACCGTTGGCCCACACACACGCACACACAAACTCAAGCACTTTCGTTCATTTCTTTCATTAATTTGTTATATTTTAAGTTTTTTAAGTTTACAATATTACAAGTTTACGAAATATGTTGCAAGTACAAGCTCTCGAATTAAATATGTCGCAAATTGATAAAATGCAAATAAAATAAAATATTTGCGTTAAAACACGACCGAAATGTGAAACGTAAAACTTTGTAATTGTCAAAATTTCATCGTCCATTTGACACAGCAAAAAAGACAAATTTATAACAACACACACAAATTTTATTCAACTTGATATTTTCTATCCTACCACGACTGAAAACTTTCCGATTGACACACAGCCATAGTTGACAACTCTGAATATAAAATGCCGAAGTGGTGAAAAAAAAAGCCACTGACAAATACAACAAGTATGAAAATTGTCAAACTTTGTTTGACGATATGTAATAAAATAAGAGCATGCATGTAATTATTTGAATGTTCAACATATTCCTTTATCACAACTTAAAGATTAAAATGTTAAAACACTCAATCCATACATTATTTTTCTTGTTTGCAAACGAAGTTCCAGCAGAAAAAAGCAGAAAGAGAAGAAGATCGATCCATTTTTAAATCTCACCATGAATAGCAGCTGTTTGAGTAAAAGCAAATTTTTCAAAAATGTTGACAAATACAACAACTGAAGAAATTGCCAAATTTTAAAGGTATTTATATACCAATATAAACCGAACTAATAATAAGTTTTGGTTGCAAACATCTTATTGCAACCTAACTTAAGTATTTTTATACTATTAAACAGATTATATGCATTAATTTCAGGAGTTTCCAAGTGATTTCTTTGTGAGCTTGCGGCCGATTGTGGACGATTTCCTTGGAAAAATACGATGATGCAAACCAATGATTTACCCTCTACCAAAATCGTTCAACGCGCCTAAAGAAGTTTTCACTTCAAAAAAAAAAAAATAATACATTTTTATATTGACTTACAGCAATTAACCTTCAAAGTAAAAAGTCTAAGTCATGACCAGCATAATACACTGTGGTGCCCAACTATAAAAACAGCTCGTTTTTCAAATTTGAAAAAACTACGGATGGGGAATAAAAGAGAATAAAAAATATGTTTTCAGAAAAAAACAACAATAACAAGTGGCGTTTTCCATTAAACCGAAATTGCTGAATTTTTCGTGGTGCATAACAATTAGAAAAATATGACTATCTTTATTATAAACAAAACTATACTATTTTAAAATACACAAAGAAAAAAGCTTTTTGCTTTTGAATAATGTGTGGGTCCTCCACCTAGTTCGAAAATTCGACTAGGCTTAGAAATTATAAGATCCTGTAGCTGACTTATCTCAAATGACTCCCACTCCCGAAGGACGTCAACTTTAAGATCTGCAAAAGGGTTGTATTGAGTGTTTTCGGCGTAAACACTTTTAACAATTAATCCCCAAGTATTTTCTATAGGATTCATGTCCGGAGAACATGCAGGCCAGTTTAAACAATTGACTTTTTTGTTTTCATCCAATTTCGTGTCTCTTGACTATTGTGCACTGACGCGTTGTCCTGCTGAAAAATCCATTTTGAGCTTCTCTTTTATCTAAGAACAGGTAAAAGATTAATTTGCAACGTCTGAATGTACTCCAATTTCGTGTCTCTTGACTATCGGCACTGACGCGTTGTCCTGCTGAAAAATCCATTTTGAGCTTCTCTTTTTTCTAAGAACAGGTAAAAGATTAATTTGCAACGTCTGAATGTACTCAGTAGAATTCATTAGAGTGCTCGGGAAAGCTAATTTCAATGTTCCTTCAAAGCTGAAAGCTCCCCAAAACCTTGAAGAAGCCACCCCCAAAATTCCGTTTGGAAAAAAATTGTGACTCTTTAAGTAAATCTCTTCAGTAAGTCGTGAATACATCGGGACCATCCAGAAGATGTCATGGATTATTGAAACACTTTAAAGTGCGTGCCCACCTTTTTCCAGTCCGATGACATGTTATTTCTTGATAATTCCAGACGAGCTATCTTGTGTCGCTCAAGCAACCTCGGCGCTGTCTTAGGAACTGGTATGATGATAGTTCCAGACTGTTTTAGTGCTCGAGCTACCGTCCAACGTAATACATTTAAGAATTGATTGCCTATTGCACAATTCGACACTTATCTAGGGTTTTGGTCCCCCTCTTTTATTTTTACCATATTCATTATATTTTTGTAAAAAATTCCGCACAGCTGTAACGGAGCTTTTTACTTTTCTTGCAATTTCTCCTAACGAGTGTCTTTCAGTTTGAAAAGCATATATTTGCCCTTTTTCCATTTCATAAAGGTATTTACCACGTGGCATTATATATTTTTTATTGTCACACCAAAAAAAAAAAAACCACTCCTCTTCACAGAATCGACTACACGCAACTGATTTATAATTGTTCTTGTGCTCTACTCAAAATACAACGATTTCGGTCTAACGGAAAAAGCCACTTGTTATTGTTTTTACTGTTTTTTTCTAAAAATTTTTTATTCTCTTTCATTCCCCATCCGTAGTTTTTTCAAATTTTTTTTTAAATGGCCGTTAAATTTAAAAAAAGAGCTGTTTTTGTAGTTTTGCACCACACTGTATGCGCTATAATGTACACGCTCAAAAATCTTGGAATTAATTTTAAGCCAAGCGTTGGAATCATGCATTTTTTAATATATTTTTGATTAAAACCTATACTTTCAAGTATATTAAAAAATTGATTTAATGTTATCTGTATTAAAGTATAATGAAAATTGTATTATATACAAGTTATAATACAAATTGTCTTAAAATATAATACAAATAGCTATCAAGCATCTGGCAAATTGTCATTCTGATTCTGAAATCTGACATTGTCAAAATAAAACCTAAAGAAATAGCTTTTGTTAATGAAAAACCGTATGTTATAAAAGAAACTTTAAATGAATAAATATTTTGTTATTGGTTGACCAAATATTTTCTTTTTATTTCACTTGGAATTTTAAAAGTAAGTAAACATATAAAAGATTTATAGCTTTATTCCATAAATTTTCCTTAAATTTATTCCATAAATGTTGATTTTTCCTTTCACCTTTTCAGGACAACATGTATTAAATTTTATACATCTTGTATTACTGTTTAATACAATCTGTATTACTATTTAATACAATTTGATACAATTTGTATTACTATTTAATACAATTTGTATTAATATTTAATAAAAATTTTTTTATTCGTATTACTTTTACAAATGTATTAAAATATAAACCAGAATAGTATTGTTCTGAACTTAGTTTATATTCCAATTCTGTATTAGAATTTAGTATTATTGGATTAGAATTCAATTTTAATATTTGACATATATTAGATTCTAACGCAATTCTGGTGTGGTCATATATAAAATAAAGTTTTTATTAGAATTTAGTCCAAGATTTCTGAGCGTGTATGCACTTTTCCCTACTGGGCTTTTGCTCAATAGCAGCTTTCCCATCTCTTGAATACCGGAGAGTGATAATTAATCCTAGGATCACATGAAAACAAAAATCAGCGCACGCCGAAATAATTTCAATCATAGAAAATTAATTATATTTAGTGAAGTAAAGGTGTTGATATATTGTTTTAAAACATTTTTATTATATGCATAATATTCTATGCACTGCATACATGATACCAGTAATTATAGTAATCTTAAATATTACGTAAAAGATATAAAAATATTGCATTATTTGGCTAAATGCTTTGCATGACAAGGGTTAAACAACTACTCACCGCAAATTCAACCCGCCTTTCCTCTAAGTTTGTTGGCAAGGGGTACTTAAAATAGCTTTGCACGCTTTGCTGCGAAAGTGCACTTCTGCTGCCCGTCCCTATCTTAGACAATGGCTGCATTTTACCCGAAAAAGTGCTCAGGTAGCGAAGTAGCATAAAATATTTTCTCTATATAAATTGTGACAGCTCAAGGAACATGTTCTGTGAGCGCATACCATTCAGCCCTAAAATTGTGGAACAGTTCCTTCCGCTGAATGCAGGTAATGTTCAATACTTTGGAAAATCCGAACGTGTTTCTTTTAAGCATCTCATTCGCAGTTGCAGTCAATTTTTGCTGCAATCAATCAAAGGAAAACTGTTTGAGTAAAGCTGTCAGCTGATTTGAAAAAGATATATTTTTAAAAACGGAAATGTGCAGGCATTATTTTTCCCATAAAAGAGTTATTTTTCCCACAAAACATATCTAAACATATTTTAATTGAATATTTTATTAAACATAATGTTTTTATTCTTTTTTTCCCTTTTGTTGCATTTACTCTAGCAGAAAGCCTGAATTTTAGTATCATCGATCGAAATATAATAAGGCACTTATATGACTAAATGATTTGCGTTAACTTGTACTTAAATTAAAGGTTTTTCGGAAACAATATTTTACTTCTTACACCCAAAAAAAGGGGAGTAAATAAAGTCATATTCGGATTCAATTTAACTCTTTTCGTGCATGGTATTTTGCCAAAGCTGTAAAAACTATAAAAGAGTCAAATAAAGAACCCGTAATTTCTTTTGTGTTTAATTGTTTTTATTTATTTCTTATTTTAATTGAATACAAAGGAAATTAAAGACATGGCTAACGCCGAAAACAGAATCTCTTACGCACAGAGCAGCTTATCCACTATTTGACAATTTTGAATCTATATAGAGATATATAATTTCTTATAAAACAAAACTTTTTTTTACTTTTGAGCTTAAATTGCGCTCAACTCTCAAAATTTGTTTCAAATGTGTTTCATTTCTTTGATTTAAAGGGGGATTTTTCAAAAAAGGGATTTTTGCATTTAACATATTTGAAAAAAGGGATAAATATTTGCATTGATTTTACAATTGATTGCTGTAGTTTTGTTCGTTGAATGAGGGAAAAGATATATTTTAAGCATTTATCAAAATGTGGTAAGGATTAAACAACAAGGTGAACGCTAGGTTTATGAAAGTTTTTTAACTAATGCAAAAATGGACGTGGCATTTAATTTAATATGCTTAATTTCGATATATATTGATGCTAGAATAATTAAATTTGGTATAAAAATATTGTAGGTAGAATATTCTCAAGGCGATTTGTGTTCAGTGAGCAGGGTTGCCTAAATGTCGTGATACATACATTAAAAATTTGTTTATTAGTATTTAATGTAGTTTCGTTAATAAAATATGGTAATATGTGACTTGAGTGTGTTCCAAAAACATACATTGAGATAGCATCTCAAACGAAATACAATAAAAATTTTCATAAAAAATATTATGTTTATTTAATATTTTCATGTCATTGGTTGGTGCTTCAGTTAGTAATACTAGTCTTAATGGTTTGCGATGTATGCAGAATATGTCCGTGGTTTGATATTTACGAGATAACGCGAAAAAATTCAACTATGGGGATCTATTGTGGGAGTCCCCATACAAAAACAAAAAATTAAAAAAAATGGCTTTTATAATTCATATTAAAACATCTATAACAACTAGGGGGATCAATATATGAGCTGGTCCTATTAATTTTTCCTCCTTAACACTTCTTTTGAACTCACCTTTTATCTAACTGCCACCCTTCTATGGATCCCGATACACAGTAAAAAATTTGAGGGTAAATTTTATCTTTTCTATAATATTTGTGTGGTATAAAGTATTTTTATTCCAAATAATTTATAAATTTTATAACACTCAATATTATAAAAATAATAGAACAGATATAATTTAAAAATTTTATAAGGATATCATGTGTAAATCAAAATATATTCTGGTTCGAAAGTAAAAAATTCACCGAAATCGGGAAATTTAAAAACATAGTTGTTTCCATTGGTCTGACGAGAAAAATGGTCTGGAAAAATTTATATGATTTGATGGTGTAAATTTTATAACATTTTTGGTTTGGATTTATATGTATACAAAATAGTATAAAATTTATGCTCATATTTTTTACTGTGTACAAAAAAACACAAAATGAAACAATGTTTATTATAATTAATATAAAAAAATTTATGACCGTTAGAGGGTCTAATGTCTGGTCCTACTGATTTTTTCATTAAACTTTTTTTCTGAGCACACCATCACTCTATCTACCACTCTTCTGGGGGTGCCGATACAAAAACCACAAAAAATAAAAGAAATTGTCTATTATAGGCTATATCAAAAAATCGATAACCGCTATGGAGGTTAAATGTATGAGATGGTACTATTGTTTTTTTTTTATTTAACATTTCTTCTTAACACACATACACTCTATCTGCCACCCATACAAAAAAAAATATCATTGCTTGTGTACACAATTTTTCGTGACGAGATTAAAAAAAACTTTCGTGACGAGACTCGAAAAATTGTGCCCTCTATATCAAATAACCGCATAAGAAGTTTCACTTCGATAAAGATATACGAAAACATATAACTTGCAATAGTAAAAACGGCCCTTTTTTATCATTATGCAACACTTAATTCTTACAGCACACTTGATTTGCTTGTTAAAATATTTGAGTACTTTCTCTTCATTCAAAGTAAAACGAACAAACGGAAATTTTTGCTCGAACGGACTCTGTTTCGTGCTAAACATAACTCCGTTTCAGCTTTAAAATACAAAGACGTTCTTCATAGATGGTTGCAATAAGTTTTAATGGATTTAAAAGGACAAATGTTCGGAGAAGATGCAAAGTTAATTTGAAACTGCTTTGAATTTACTGCAAGCTTTGAAAATGAGTTGCATCAAACAAAAAAAGTTTTATATTAACAAAAAAATATTGATGCAATTCATTTTGCGTTTTATAGCGATAAAACGTTTTTAACTTCTCAAAAACTCTTTTGACTCATGAAAAAACTTGGGTTAACTCCGCACATTTTTTTCGGTGTACATACATTTTTTTTTTACACCAAATAACTACAGGACATTTTAAGTTTCTTGAGTTTATTGACAACATAATTTTGCACACACTCAAAATTTGAATTGTATGTTTATGGAACACTTCCGCTTCCACGTTTGCAAAAAATGTCAGATTGCTTTTTGGTATTTTCACGTTGTTTCCGCTTGTTTTTCGCACACGTAGTCACATAACATCTCTACACAATGTTGTATTATAAAGGTACACGTTGAGCCAGGGTTGTATATTTGTATTCAACTGCTTACTGACTGACGGATATGATGTACCACCACCACCAACTACTTTTGACAGGATTTTCAAGGATGTATGCCAACCGCGCTTAACGAATGAGCGCCATAAAATATTTAAATTAAAAGGACTCATGCAGGCACTCGATTTGATGTTATAATGTCACAATGTTGGTGCGTTTGTTGCTGGTGTTGTTGTCGCTGTTTTTATTGTTTTGGATTTTGTTGCCGCCGCTTCCGCAATTGTTGTCATCGCATTTTCCGGGTAATTTGCATTCCTGGGACTTACGTGCCATAGCATTTGGCGTGCTGTTGTTGCTGCTGCCATTTTTTTTTTCTTTTAAGAGATAGCAACAATGAGTGCGATGC
Source organism: Dichetophora obliterata (assembly GCA_963920525.1). Taxonomy (NCBI): domain Eukaryota; kingdom Metazoa; phylum Arthropoda; class Insecta; order Diptera; family Sciomyzidae; genus Dichetophora; species Dichetophora obliterata. The sequence continues at coordinate 43,280,552 of OY986435.1, read as the reverse complement.
CACATTAAGATATCCGTTATGTTGTGTGTATTTCCGGTATAATTATTGCTACGAAAATTAAACTTATAGCATATATGTATAAAACAAGGCCTCCGTTCCAGTTATGGCTCTTTTACCGACGAGGTCGGACAAAATTGGCTTAATGTACTTATTTTTCTTGCTTCGTCGTTCACTATTACGTTGTTGACGAAAATCATATAAGCTCTATGTAACTTTTTGTCAAAAAACTTCATAATTTTGTGTACATAATCTAAAATTCTAGAAAATTGTATTATTATCTTAAGTCTTTTGAAAATTGTTTTATCATATTTTTGCATAAGCTGTTGCGTTTACCTGATTTTGGGTTACTTTTGCTGCAAATTGCATTGGTGTTAGTTTGTTATAATTTTTCGATATTTTTTTCTTGCTGCTGCTCTTAATATCTGCCTTAATTGAATAAATGAAAAGCAACTATTTATTTAAAAATAAACAAACTTTTTTCCCTCCAAAGCACTTCTTTGTGGCAGACCGTAAGAGTTAATTTTTATAGATATTGAGCTTCACTTCCCGTTAACTTTTGTTCTACTGTACTTTTGCAGTAAAATTTTTTTTGGTATCAGTCATAGCAGGCTTGATGACGGCGTGACGAGGAAGGTAGTAAGTCCGAGATCGTAATTGAGTTACACCATCAGTCATTTCTCTCATATGTCCTAGCTCCAAATACTCTTCTTGGAGGCAACATTTTTGGTAAGCCTACACTCATTCCGAAGAAACTGGCACACCGAAATATAGCTCGAGCCACCTAAGCAGGTGCTTAATGGAAAACTTTCCTATCAAGTGAAGCTTCACTAAAATAGGAAACGACAAATGGGGTGGGAGGATTTTTGGATGTTGTAGAAACAGAGCTGGCTGAATCCTTGCCAAAAATAGTTTCTTGCACAATAAGTGACCCAATAACATTTTGACAGATACCGTCAAGAAGAATTTGTGGATATAAATATCCAACAAGCAGAACATCTACTTAATCGCTGCAGTAAAAACGTTTGTCGGTTCCAAAAAAGCTTGCTGAAACAATTGATCAGCTGAGCAAGTAGAAAGATTCCCAGTGATATTCGAAAGTACTACCGCGCTTATGGTCAATCGAATTGTTGGATCAATAGGTGACAGAGATGGGTCGTTTCGATCCTGTAAAGTTTTCATGTCCAAACAGTTCCGACTAAAAGTGCATATATAATGTTTGTGATCGAAAGAAGGAACTGATATATGAAATAATAAGATGACATTTTGTCGTTCTTGTTGTGGGCAGTTCTCTGTTCATTTCGTTTCTAACATGCTTTAGTTCAATCAAATGGAACTTTTTGGAACTAGAAAGTTTCGCGGACATGTTAAAATCGAAATGAACGAGACTATTAGAAGATATATCGTCGTTCTTGTTATGTACATTGTTTTGCTGATTTCGTTGATCATTCGAACGGGCGGAACTAGATAGTTCCGGGACATGTTTTGCTTCCGAGACAACTGCTACATACGAGCATGTTTAAATAATTAAAATATATGGAATGAAATTGTAGATAAAGAATGTAGAATAAGGTTTGTTATATTATGCATATCGCATTTATGAATAGTTGATTTAATAATACTTATTCATATACTAGCAGATTATGTTATAAATTTAATACATAAATATATTTTTTTTCATTCAACAGTTCAAAGGAACTACATAGTTTCGCGGACATGTTTCCTCTAGTTCATCTAGTTCCGCTGTACAAAAAAAGTTCCATGTTCGTTCCGACATCGGAACTGTTTAGCAAAAGTCTTAAAGGTGATCCTTTTACCAAAGTGCACATTTTTTGCACCCTGGCAAACACCACACTGTTAAGTCCTGAGCGGTGTTGCCGTTTTTACTCCAATTAAAGTGTTTCACTTACTTTTCTAGGCTCACACTTCGACACTTTCTCTTTTGCATGAACACTTCCATTTAGTACAAAGTGAAATTTCTTTTTGAAAAATTATTTTTAAAACGAAAATTAGAAATAGCAGTGTCAAGGCTGGCAGAATTTGTTTTCAAAATTGTGTCGTTAATTATTCGCACATCTCTGAAACGAAAATTAGAAATGACAGACTGTCAAAGTAGGCAGCATTTGTTTTCTATTTCCAAAAAAGAGCTTCACTTGTAAAAGGCTCATGGCAGAAGAAAGCTAGGTGGAATTCATGGCAAGGTAAGTTAAATTTATGTAAAATGTGTTAACATTCCTAATTTTATGTAGGAACATTGACAAAGACAGAATAAAATTGTTCTTTAAAAAAAGCGAATGGAACTCCACCCTCCAAGAAAGTTGATATTGAATAATGCGAGCAGACTGTGGATTCCACCGAAATTGAAACTATGGCCATTGATGAACATGTTTTTGTTTTTCCGAGCCCAAGTGAGGCCTTTGTTGAGGATTTTGACGGAGTTTACAGCGCAAGCGCACCTTGCAACTCTGCTGATAAGCAAAAGCCAACGACCAACTCGACCGCACCACCCAAAACTTTCCAGCAGCAATTTTGGTCAACATGTAAGGAAAGTAATAAATGGCTTGAATCGAAGGAAGGTAAAAGTTTTTGTAAGGTATGCCAAAAGTTATTGGAAAATAACATAGCGAATATTGACAGACATAAAAATCGATCAATCACATGAAATGTGAAAAATATGTAGCGCGTTGAAGAGTTTCGATCAAAAATGCCCCAATTAAAAACTATAGTGTTTGCCATCTAAATTTTCGTCGCTTCGCTTCACTCCTTTTTGAGTAAATGTAATTTCACTTCGCTCCGCTTCACTTTTCTAAAATTTCACTTCGCTCAAATATTTTGAAACGGCCAACACTGGTCCTGAGACTCCAGCGTAAGTACGTTGAGTTGGAAGCCGAATAAAGCTTTGCAACCTCTCAGAAATGAAAGAGCCTTCTTAGCCAGAATAAATAAGTGCTTTGGCTGTAAAGACAGATACTCGATGGCTTGGTCTTTTTCTGGTTTTTTAAAATACATTTTGTCGCGGTCAAATCTGCTTCCCAGATTTGTGTCTGGTTTATGGCAGGGGCGAAAGAGGTGATCCCACTGAGTTTTCTTTCATTCAAACTATTTAAGGTATCTTAATACTTAATTAAAATTATTTTTTTTTAATTCGGTACATTTTGCGCGTTGTGTATGCTCTTTGGTTTGATTTTATCAAACCTTATCAACTTCCAGCGTTGAACTGAGATCCTCAGTTTGGTTTGATGTCTTGACAGATTCTCAATCCCAAGAGTGACGGAACGCACTGAATTTCGCGACTAACAAAACGGACAGTACTAGAACGGTTGTTGTATCAACTAACTTCACATCCACTTGAGCAAGTCACAATGGAAGTTGCCACTGTGTGCTGGAGGTGCGGAAGGTTGCCAAACTAACACTATTGCAGATGCCGCCAGGTTGTGTTTACCTTGGCGGGTAGGAAGATTTTTATTTAAAAGTATAAATAAAACCACCCAAAAATTCAATTGATGAATTTTAAAATTTTAAAAATAGGTGTGAGTAAAAACTTCCACGTGGAATACGGATTTTGTTGCGAAATCGCATCTGCATAGTTAAAGATGGCGGTGTTTCGATCCCCAGTTTGTGGAACGTAACAACTCGTCGGTCTGATGCCGAGTGGTAGTTCAGTTCGTTCTGGACAGTGACGAGAAAGTGATTGTGAAAGTGGTGTGAAAGACACCAAAAATAATTTAAAAAAAAAATAAAGTAAAATATATCGATAGAGGGACAAAACGAGGTAAAAGGACTACGGAGGACGTAGTATTGGGAAGCTAAAAGGACCTTCGAGCCTAAGAGAGACTAAGGAAAACACTAAGGAAGACAGGACCCCGCTTTAGATCAGGGAGTATTTTCCAAGTGTCGGTGCTGCGTCAGTAGCAGTGGTTCTTTAATTAATCATTTGTTACATTTTTTGGACGTGCTTCAAATAATTTTTCGTATAAACTTTACTTTCCGTGCGTTAATTATCGATTTTTCAGCTTTTTCATTTCGTGCCTAGTTATTAACTCAGTGCGCTTTCTCTGTCCTTTTTTTCCCGCCAAATTCCCTTGTTAGGCCCCCCCGCGCTCGAGCCTAGTTCGGACAGGACAGGTAAACGGTGATTTTACTTAGTAAAATCGTGTGAGGGTTCAAGTCCTCTCCTTGAACCCGCAACTAGAGTGCGGCCCCAAAGTGGGTTTAGTTTTTTTTTAACCTTCGCGTTCCAACTTGATGATTTGAACCCACCCCTTCTCGACTGAGCAGGTGGCAACCTTGTTGCACAAAAGTATCGGCGATAATTTTTAGACAGGATTTCGTACAGAAATATTTAAAAAACCTAAATTTAGAAAACTATCTTCGGTACATTTCTAATGCCCGAGACATAAGACCCTATATTCATTTTTTTTAAGGGAAAAAATTACATTTAAGTATACATTTCTCAAAAACAAGAAAATGCATACGCAAAAAATACGCAAATTATTAATTCATCAAATTTAAGAGAAACATTAACACTATAATCAATACCACAAAAATTTAGACAATCAGATTACAATCAAAAGTTCTCTGCTATTTCGAGTGTACTTTTAGATTCGAATATCCTTCTCACAAGGAACTGTGGGTAAAAATCGTGAGTGGCGTCGTTTTTGGCAATATAAAGTTAGTTGAAGTTCATATTTATTTCTGTTTTAAGACATATGTATGTAGTTTTTTTGCAAAAACAAAGCATACTGTTTTTCTCAAAAAAAAAATTACAAACAACAAAAGATATCCTGTTCTCCCAAAAAAATTTTTTTTGGGTGATCTTAACAACCACATGCATGTTTTGATACCTCCTATATAACGACTGAATTTTTCAACACGACCTAATGCACAGTCCCTAGCGATATCAAGGAGTCCGCCGGTCCCATTTACTATGGAACAATCGGTACCAAACTTTGTACGAAATATTTTTATGCATAACCAAAGCTAATCTCGTTCTGGGAGCAAAAATAGAAGTTCTAATGCCCACCTTTTATCTCATAGCCATACCAAAATAATTAAAATAATTCACTTCTCTCATGTCCACCAAAATCACAACTAAATTCCTTTTAACATTCACTGATATTTAAAACAGCGCTGGGCGCCCCATAGCCAGTGCTGCCAGGTGCCTTTCACTATTTACCCCTAGATTGGATTTTAAATCCCCCTAAAATTCTCCTAAAATATTTTTTCGAAAAACTTGCAAAAATTTCATAAGGAGCACCAAAAAAGTAGTGCAATTGCAATGCAAGCCTATGTATTTAAAGGGCTTAGCTGTTGGACGTCTTTAACAACGCAGAAAAATGCTTCATAGTTCTCAATTGTCCAATGTGAAATTTACATTAAAATTAAGTCTTTCTTTTGAAAGGAGGCTCCGTCTCATACTTTTTGCCCATATCTTTTTTTCCCCATACTTTTTTTTAAAAAAAAAGATCAAAGAACCAAGGCATGCGCCTTATACAAACAACGTTTTGTCTTTGACCTGAAAGGAAAGAGATAGATTATTAGAGGAAGAATTGATGCGAACCATACGTGAATTATCGATTAGGCGGAACAAACTTGAAAGACAATTTGAATTGCTTACTACAGAGGCTAGTTGTATGCCTTAACCTCGGCAAGTATTTCCAGCCCTCAGCCGCTCCCGTCCTTTAATTCAAGATTTTCCACAATTTAGTTGTGGATTTTTTGTTTCAATAATTCTTAAATGTAGCAAAGAACGAAGAAAGCGAAAAGAACCATGCCTGAACCCGGATTCGAACCGGGAACCTCTGAGTTGATAATCTAGCGCACTCTTCACTAGACTACAAAGGCCGGCTTGCTTTGTTTTTAGTTTTTACACGGAGTCAATCAATTGCAAGTAAGGCGCGAAGCAAGTTTGAAGTAAAGTGGGAAATGATTGGTTAATTTAAGTGCTGTCAATTCAGCTGTTGCTGTTAATCATATATAGCACTAGCTGAACCCGGTGTGCTTCGCTACCCCAATCTTTATAAAATAAAATTAAAAGTATTTATATATTTACAAAAATTTATGTATTTAATTTTAATTTAATTATTGCAATGCTTCTCCCCTTTTTTTGTTGTAAACCAATTAGAATTCAGCACTGAACTGCATGTAATTTGCTTCATGTTCCCCCTTTTTATTTTTAGACCAATCAAAAAGCAGCAATTACACAATCAGCTGTTTCGCAGTCAGTTGTGGGAGAATGAGAATGGGGTTACTCCACTCTCTATTTTAATTAACACGTATTATAAAATCAGCTGTTTTGAAGACAGTGGTAGAAGAAAGAGAATGGGGCTACCCCACTATTTTAATTATTATGTATTTTAAATTTGAGGTAAGGCCGTTAATAAACGTAGTAAAAAAGTAGGTGCAGAAGTGTGCATGGTCGAAAAATATTATCATGTTATTAGTATTCCTGAGTCAAAGCTGCACGCTGTGAAAATTTAAGATCGGTTTACAGGTCCAGCCTCCAATATATCGCAAACAAAGGGGCGTGCTCCGCCCACTTTTCTTTTGGTACGTATTTCTATTCATGCCAATACCATATATAGCAAATACTACCGCCGTTGGTCAAAAATGCCCAAGATAGGACGATTTTAAATTTTGGGTTATATGGGCGAGGCCATGCCCCTTTGTCCACTCACAACTTTATATAGTTAAGAATTTATTATTTCGTAAGAATATCCTATTGTGAAAATTTAATGAAGATCGGTCCAGTAGTTAAGACTATATTGCGATTTTATTTTCCTGAAAAGAGGCGTGGTCCCACCCAATTTTCTCCTGGTACGTATTCCTAATTATGCCAATACCATATGTACCAAATATCATCGACGTAGGTCAAAAAATGCCCCAAATATGGCGATTTAAATTTTTGGGTTTTATGGACGGTGCCACGCCCCTTCGTCCAATAAAAACTTAATATAGTCTATTATTCCTTCCAGAGTCATAGTAGCATGCTGTGAAAGTTTCAGCTTTAATGGCTGCAAGCATAGCTCCCGTTTGGTGAAATAGTATTTATTCATACGGCAGCCAATCAGAAACATTTTTAATTAGTGAAATGAATTGCCATATACATAATTTTAATTGTAAGCATGTCAATGATATGGTAAGCGTTAAAACACGCGTTGGCAATCGCACCTCATGTTACACTTGAAGGAAAAGTAGTGCAATATTAATATTCAAATCTAATTGCGTTGATGACAATTAAAAAAAAAATTAATAATAAAAAAATTATTTCAGAATTTTTTTGTGCATCAACACTTTTTAAAGACACCAAATGTATACCTTATTGAAATCAAATTAATTATAATTAAAGTAAAATGGGGCGAAAAAGGGAGGATTTGGTAATAAAAAAATCTATGGCTACCTTACCTGTAGATAAAAAGTATATAAAACTTTAGGTAAATACATATTACAAAAAAGTATTTTGTATAGCAAACATTGTTAGTGGTATAAGTAAGTATCTGAATTAAAAAAGGGGGCGGTGAAGTGGGCGTGGTTTATAGTAATATGGCGACGTTAACAGTATTAAGAGCAATATACTACCAAATAAAAAATAATCCGTTGGAAGGAACAAATTTGTACAGAGAACAAAAGTTTAAAACTTAAATTTGGCGTGAAAGGGGGCGTGGCGTAATAAATGTTTATTTCTACCTCGCCTGGAGTATAATGAGTATACAATTTGAAGTAAATCTGTTAAAAACTATATGGGAGCAATTACATAATTACAAAAAAGTGGGCGTAAAAGTGGGTGTGGTCGAAAAAAGTACGCTAATAATCATGCCAGAGTCCCAGTTAAATGCTGTAAAAATTTCAGAAAGATCGGTCCAGAGGTTTGGTCTCCTATAAGGTACAAACAAACAAATAAACAAACACATATTCCATTTTATACATATATAAAAGAAGATAAAAGAAGATAAATAGTTGCTGTTTTTATAAATACTCAAGAAATCAAGAATCTTCGTTTCTTAAATTTTTACATTATTTTAAGGAAAAGTAAGAAAACTTTATTTCCAAAGGTCGATTTTTCAAATACCCCTAAAAAACATGAAATCTCCCAAAAAAAACCCCTAAAGATTGATTGCCCTTAAATTCCCTCAACACAGTTAATAAACCTCTAAATCAAGGGGGAAATCCCCCAATCTGGCAACACTGCCCATAGCTCACTGAGCGCTCTCTTAGCGTAACTTTTCACATGTACTCAAAACTCACAACAGAAGAGAATGTACTTCAGTCGTTCGCTGATGGTGATGCTGTAAAAACCTGTGTCGGATATTTTATCTACACTCTTAAAAAACCCACTTTTTGGTTTATAGATTCATAATTCTTATGCATATATTTTTTTATTTAATTAATAATTTAATTTTTAATATAATTCATACATATTGCCTATAAAGATTCTTTGCATTATTTTTTTCATATTATTTGTATTCATTAATATTTTGATACTTAATTTTTTGAGGTTTTGATTATAATTTTAACGATTCGTATAAATTTGGATTTAATAATATTAAATCAAAAACAAAATACCTAAAAAACAATGTTTGACTCTGAATCGCAATGCAATTTCTGTTCTGCAGAGAACCTTTCTTGCGAAACAGAATGTGAAGTTTGCCACTGCAAGTAAACTAAAATAATTCATTTTATTAGAAGAAAATGCTGGAGTAATAATGAAATAGAGGAAATAGTGAACAATAGCAATAACTAAAAATACAAAATAAACAAATATTATATTATGTGTAGAGGTATAAACATAAGGGCGTATCGAAAAATTTCGATTGTATTCTAAGAAGTCTCGAAAAATGCATAGTGTGGACTAGATCTCCCAAAAAAATTTTAGTAAAAAATAAGAATGTCTTCCTCTCCCGCAAGGATAAACAGTAAAAAATCACGATCTTAAAATGCTTTGATTTTAGTAAGAAAAACCACATAAGTCTTAAAGTAAAAGTATATAAAGACTTCAACTAAAATATCCTGCCAAACACGATACCACTCTCTATTTTTACACACAATATCCTCAGTAAAGGATATTCAAATCTTAAGGTACACTCGAGGTAGCACAGGTAGCTATCTGATTGTCTTAATTTTAGCGATTTTGATTATAGTGTTGACGTGTTCCTTAGATTTGGTGGATTAATTTTTTGCATATGCATTTTCTTGTTTTTGAGAAATATATACTTGAATGCAATTTTATAACTATTTCAAAAAAATTAATATAAGGTTTTATATCTCGGCCGCCAGAAGTTGTACCAAAGATAATTTACTTAATTTACATTAATTTTCCTTAATTAGTGTAACTTTAGATTAGAATATTCTTCACACAAGACACTGTGGGTAAAAACCAAGAAGAGCATCGTGTTTGCCAAAAAATTGTTAGTTTAAGTATATATGTATTTACTTTTGGTTTAAGACATATGTAGTTTTTCTTACAAAAATTAAAGAATTTTGAGATCGTGACTTTTGGCTGTTTTTCTCAAAAAAACAACTTTGTCCTTGCGGGAGAGGAAGAGTTCCTTATTTTTTTCTAAAATTTTTTTTTTGGGAGATCTTGACTAGCCTATACAACTTATGAGACCTCTTAGAATGTGAAATTAAGAAAAGTTGTAAACGATACGCCCTAAACATACAATCTTGTAAATCTAGATAATTGTAACCAGTATTTCGCTCAGCACCAATACTAACAAGACAAAATAAAATGTGACTTGTTAGAATGCCCAGCCCTGATTCATCGCTCTCTAGTTCTAAATTCCTGTCCAGTCTTATCAGCAAATTAAGATTCAGTCTGATTACTTGTTTGTTTATTGTTAATATGTTCACTTAAACTATTGAAAATAAAACTGCGTCCACTGCTATTGTGTTAACAGAAGCTCAATTTATTTCATTTTAGAAAACAATTTTTATTTAGCAGTTCCTCGATTTAACGCTGTTCTATTGCAACAAATTTATGTAGAAAGCAATACTAAAAAAATAACTGTATAAACATTATGTGTTAATTTGAGGCGGTGCTGGAACAAATTGCAATAGAAAAGAATAATAAAAAAAAACATTACCAGTATTTTGCGTCCCAGAGTGTATCCAATTTTATTGGACATAAGTAGAAATGCAAAAAAAATGTGATCGAAAAAATAAATTTTTCCTTTGACGTCCAAAAAAAAAAATTTAATTTTTCATACCTGGTTTTTGTTTTCTTATGAAAATGTTTCTTCTTGAACAAATTTATCGACGATATTGTAAACATCGCGAAAAATTTTTTTTAAAAATATTAACGTTGCAATCAAGACATCTTTATTGTAAAAATAGATTGTTTTTTAATTTTACAGGTATTTTCCGTCCCAATAATCCGGTTTGAAAATCTAAAGAAATTTAACGCAAATATTCTCAAAATCGCAACCTTCGTATCTAATCGAATGAAAAATTACTTGGTCTCCATCATTATGAAAATTCTTAGAATAGCGAATATGAGAAATGTGATTAAGTGTAGAAAAAATACAGAAAGCTTACAGGGTGTGACAAAACACACTTAGCTGCATGCACTTTTAAAACAACCTACTGTACGTAGACCTGATTGAGTACAACGCGAAACGGCGCACAGTGGCCTATTTGGCCTATTTAGAGGGCAATAAATCAGTAACTCAAGTTTAAGGGCACGGAAAAAAATTTAAATTTAGAATTTAGTCAATTGAGTGGCATATCTTCCCTACATGTAAAGTTCACACCGATAGTTCGTATGAAACCGAAGTTAAGAAATTGCGTATGGGATAATTGGCCTTTTCGCTTACCTACATCACGATTTTCTATTTTTTCGATGACATTACTCCTTAGCAGAGAATTTCACAGAAAGCGTTGAAAACTTTTTGTAAACGCCAAGGTATGTTTATCACATTCTTAGTACACCATTAAATCTTTTATCCGTTATTATCATATTTTTCTCCGCAGAGACTCCAATACTTACTACAAGATTGAGATGTATGGTGACAGGAATGAGGCCCGAAAATTTTTCCAAAAAAATAGATGAATTGCCGATGGTTTTAAAACCGGAACCTCTTGCTGCAAGGATGAAAACGGGAATCTAGTGACAGATGTCCAGAGTTCACTGACGTTATGGAGGGAACACTTCTCTAAGCTTCTAAATGGTGACGCTGACAACAATCCCGCCAATAGAGATGATATTCCAGAAACCCCAATTACGGATGACCAATCGATCGAGGTTCCGCTGCCCAACTATGATGAAGTTCTGACAGCTATAGCTCGGCTTAAAAATAACAAAGCCACGGGAGCTGATGGCTTACCTGCTGAGCTGTTTAAGAACGGAGGCGAAGCTCTACTTAAATGCATTCACGAGCTTCTATGCAGAATATGGTCGGAAGAATGCATTCCGAACGATTGGAATCTCAGTGTGCTCTGCGCAATCCACAGGAAAGGCGATCCCACTATCTGTGTCAATTAACGTGGGATAAGCCTTCTTAATATCGCATATAAGGTCCTGTCGAGCGTTTTATGTGAAAGATTGAAGACCATTGTAAACGAACTGAATGGACCTTATGAGTGTGGCTTCAGACCTGAAAAGTCCACCATCGACCAGATTTTCACGCTACGCCAAATTTTTCAGAAGACTCAAGTAAAACAAGTCGAAACTCACCATCTTTTTGTCGACTACAAAGCCGCCTTCGACAGCCCAATAAGGAAGCACCTGTACTCCACCATGTCTGAGTTTGGTATTCCTGCAAAACTAATACGACTTTGCAAGATGACACTAAGCGACACCAGCAACGCAGTTGAAATCGGAAAGGATCTCTCCCCACCATTTGTTACCAAACGAGGTTTCAGACAAGGTGACCCCTTATTGTGCGACTTTTTCAACCTAATGATGGAAAAGATCATGCGAGCAGCTGCTCTGAGACGTAGTGGCACAATATTGTACAAAAGTGTTATGCTGCTCGCGTAGGCTGAAGACATCGATATCATTGGCTATAAAACGCGCGAAGTCAGTGCAGCATTCTCCAGATTAGAAAGAGAGTCAAGTTGAATGGGTCTGGGAAAGAATGCAGATAAAACGAAATACTTGATGTCAACAAACAAACAGTCCCAGTATCTTGGAACCACTGTTACAGTTGACAATACCTCCTTCGAGGTTATGAAGGACTTCGTCTATGCAACATATACTCAACCAACGACATCAGCATTGATATCAAACGAAGAATAACTCTTGCCAACAGGTGTTACTTTGGGCTCAGTAGGCAATTGAGAAGCAGAGCCTTCTCTCGACAAACGAAAGTCACGCTCTACAAATCGCTCATCATGCCCGTCCTACTTTATGCATCACAAACCTGGACGCTGAGCAATTTAGATAAAAAGACTTTACGGACCAATTTGCGTCAATGGCATGTACCGAATACGGTGTAATGATGAACTGTATGAGCTGTATGCTGACATCGAAATAGTCAAGCGCATTAAAATCGAGCGGCTTCGCTGGCTAGGTCATGTTAATTCGGTACCCAGTGGCGGTCAACGCAGAAGAGGACGACCGCATCTTCGTTGCAAAGCCAAAGTAGGGGACAACCTGCTGGCGCAAATTCTTAGATAAGGCCAAGACCGACATAAGGTTGTTGCGCCAACTAAGTAAGTAAGTAATTTACTATCCAACGAGTACAAAACAAACTTAATCGGAAAAGCACAACACGAGATATTGCGATTTAAGTGACACAGATATTAACAAAATTTTGTAATTCTTTACAATTTTGACCTAACAGTATTCCGTAAAAAAATTTCCCAGTGATATCCCGATGTACGTGAAAGCTTATATTAAGTAAAAATAATTTACAAAAAATTTCGGCCGAATCTGGGACATTAAATCCTGGAAGGCGTGCGATATACAGTGTTGCCACGACATATATAAAAAGGGTATCCATGCAAGTCAAAAATGCATACAAAAGTTTTGACCTTAGAACAAAGGTATCAACATATTAAATTCAAAACTTCCCAAGTCACGAGAAAGTTCCATTATAATTTTTGATATTGTCGATACAAAGCAAGGTAGGAAATATGAAAATTACCTAATACTTTTCGTGAAAACTAAAAACACTTCTCTTCTTTAACAAGAAATGAGCTTTTTCTTACTGTATTTACTCGCCCCTTCAGACCCGGATGAAAAACACTTTGTTTCCACCCCCCTCTCGGCAACCCTGCTGACAAAACCCCACTCTCCCCTACGAAATTTGAGTAAGAATACAGTCAGAAATCAAAAGGAAATATTTTTTCTGATAAGATACTGATTGTAAGCGGCAGAAACTTTTTGAATTTATTTATTTATTTATTTATTTATTTATTGGCCAAACAAGGCAATGCAATTTACTTATTCTAACTTATTCTAACAGGTTTTGTTTACTTATACTAAGATTACTAAGTTTTTTGTTTTTCTTCTCCCCTTTCCTTGTTTTTTTTTATTTTTTATTTGGTACTCTTAGTGGGCATACTCCGCCCACCGGATTGACATGATTTCAAAAACCATGTCAAAAATAAGAGAAGAGCAGGAAAACAAGAGAGACTATATACACACTTAAGATACGATGTATATATATTATTCTTAAAGACTATAAGGACAAAAGGACGTAAATGGGAGATTTGGAGAGGGATGTTAAATAATTTTGATTAATTAAACAAATCAATAAATGCTTATACATATAAATCCATACATGTATATAGTTTATCTGAGGCCTGGGTTAATTCTGATTACTGAGTGATTTATATAGGGTTTGCTTGAAAGAGGATTTGGACATAGAAGGTGAGTAGTATATAGGGATATTATTAAATTCTCTGCAACAACGATTGATGGGTTCATTATTTGCATATGTAGTTTGGTGCTGATATTCAGTTAACAATCGGGTATGCCTAGTGCGCCTAGTTGGATCGTTAAAGGAAATCATATTAGAAATATATTCGCTATGAATAGCACCATTAATTACATCAAATGAGCCCAATAACGATCTTCTTGTTGATAGTGGCATCAAATTTAAAAGGCTGAGTCTATGTTCATATGATGGAAGGCTACAATAATCATGGGGTTGTACATATCTCTAAGCGCGTATAGTAAGAACTGCTTTTGAATAGACTCAATTCTTTCTCTATGGGAATCGAAAGATGGATTCCAAATTATGCATGCATATTCAAGTATTGGGCGCACTAATGCACGGTACAAGGATGTAGTGACCCATATATTCTTGAATTCATTTGCACGTCTTTTTATAAAACCGAGCTGTTTGCTGGCCCTGGACACAATTTTATCATAGTGCAGATTAAAGCGCATCTTGCAATCTTAGACAACTCCAAGATCCACCATATGGTTGACCCTTTTTAGTTCGGTACTATTGAGATGGTAGGTATGTAATGTTACGTTGTTTTTACGAGAAAAGCTAATAACATTGCATTTATTGACATTAAGATGTAGTTTATTTTGAAAACACCATTGCTCAAGAGACAACATTTTTGATTGCAAAAAATTTACATCTGCATCTGATTAAATTGCATAGTACATTTTTAAATCATCTGCATACATAAGATGTGGGATATCGTTAAGAACTTCTGACAGATCGGATATGAATATGTTGAAAAGAAGAGGACCAAGATGACTACCTTGCGGAACTCCCGAGATGACTGCAATTTTTTTCGATATAACTCCCTGGAATTTAACAAACTGGGATCTGCCGTTTAAATATGATTTTAGCCAACTTAGTATGGACCCCGCAACACCAAATTTTTCTAACTTATATATAAGAATGTTGTGATCAACTCGATCAAAAGCTTTACTGAAATCAGTATAAACAGCATCTATTTGGTGCCCTTTTTCCATTTTGACTAAAACATCTGATACCATAATCATGAGATTAGCGGTGGTAGATCACCCTTTGTGATTGTGATCAGATCATTTGACAACTTAATAACCACCTAATAAGATTTACAATTTGATTGTAGTTTAAAAATCTAGTAAAGATTCCTCAGGAAAACCTGATTTTCACCTGATAGGATATTGATAAGGATTCTTGAAAAGGGCTCTCACTATCATGTCTGCATCATGTCTATTAGAGCATGTCGCCTTACAGGCAAAACAAAGTCCACCGCACACCACCTAATCTGAAATATTTTTAAAAGACGATTTCGAATAATCAATTTCTTAATATATCTTAAAATATGATATATCAATGTTTTTATTTTAAGGAGTCGTACTTTTTTGCTGCAAAAGTCATATGGGTCAGGTTCCCCGTTCTAGTACTTACCCACCAGATGCCAGTTATATCCTAATGAACCATTCTAAGATCATAAAATTAACGCTCGCAAAAAATCATTTAATTCCATAAAAAAAGTAAAAACATTATCCCAGTAAAATCTTTAAAAAAAAAATTTTAATTTTTTTGCCGAACGTAGGTTTTTTGTTTTCAATTTTTCGTCGTATCTTCGACATTTCCTGTCCGATCTCAATGAAGGATATAGCGATATTGTTATCTCGAGAAATCCACATTTTTTGTCTTAATCCATTAACGCTCCCATACGCTTTGTACGATTTCTTTCAAATTGCGTGTGCTTTCTTATATTGATCACAGGAACTATCACACCAAATTTTTCAACATAGTCGCGATATGAGTTGGGTATAAAAATACCCAACCGTCGTTAATGTGTTCTAAATGGGCACAAATACCTTCTGCAACGACAGCACAGTTTTATATCAGGAATTTTCTACCAACAGAAGGTATAGTTGGTTAGTTCGCTAGGATAGATTTTAAATTTTTTTGTAAATAGAAACTTTTTACAAATGATAAAAACACAAATTTTCTGATTTATAAACCTAATCACTTTTGACTTTGAAAATGTAGTAGTTAACGTAAAAATTTCTTGACACACTCCAAAACCAATTTATAGCTCTTTGTTTACTAGAATCAACAAACAAAACATTAAACACTTAGCTGTTACCAATCCTAAAATATGATCAATTCTGCACAAGCATTTCCATGGATAAAAAAATACCCAACAGCGGTTAATGGGTAAAAGGCCATTGGCGTCAAGGACTTCGCTCCAGCACTTACCATATATCAACTTCTACAATACGAATTGCAAAAGTAAGAGTCCAATCAAATTATATAAAACACAGAACTTTTATAGGGGGAAATCTTTTGCTAAAAAAACGACTTTAATTATTTTTTTAAGTATTTTATCTAACGCATTACCATTAGAATGGTACAACTGGAATCTGGTGGGTAAGTACTAGAAATTGGTGCTTGACCCCAATTACTTTTAGAGCAAAAAAATTTGACATCTTGAAACAATTACATTGATGTATCATTCTTTAAGATTGGACTGCAAATGCCGAAGATATAAAAAAATCAAAATTAATAGAGCAAAACCTACGTTCAGTCGAAAAACCTTCTTTTTTCTAGTATTCTTTCAAAAATGCTTATGAAAAAATGTATTGCGTATGTTCTTATGTCCATACTTAAATAAGATTTTATTTAATTGATTTCCAATCAAGAAATTTTGTAGATGAATTAAATTATTTGTATACGATTTCCAAACATGATTTCATTTAAAATTATAGATTAGTTTTACTCTTAATCCATGGCCAGTAGGAGGCTACGCGAACGTAAACTGTTGGTGTTTTATCGGTGGCGTTGTTAATTCCATACGATACTATACCAACTTGTTTTGCAGCTGCACCAGAACCCATGACCGCTGGGCCACCGGAGTCTCCTTGGCCACAATTCTTTGTGAGCTCTAAGGTACAGAAATGATTTTCTCCAACATTATTTCCAGCCCTTATCTTACATTCATTGTTATCAAGAACTTTGAATGTTGCATATTGCATCATTTTGGGAAGAGACTTTCCCTCCATCCGACCCCAACCAGCTACAGTGACAATGTCACCAGCAGCTGGCTCTTTAGTCTGATCAGACAGCTTTATTTTTTGAATAAAGTCACCATATTGGATGGCTGGAATTTCAACCAATGCAATATCGTTAATTACTTTAGTTTTATTACGAAAGTAAGATTCGTGGATAATGACTTTTGTGGCAGTTACTGTTTTTGTATAAGAAAACTCCTTGTTCATACCCAAGTTGACTTCTGTAACCGTTCTATAGAAATATATAAATTTTTAATTTATAGTTAGTTCACTATTGTAGTTTTTTAAAGAGCAATTACACTGGAGGTAAATTTTCAATTTTTGAAAAGACGCAACAAAATGCCAAGACAAGTATTTTTATTTAATAGAAAGTTTAAGCAAAATGGGTGGTAGTAATTAATAATTTTTAGAAAAAAAATATTTAAAAAAAAACTAAACAAATTAATTGTTTAAATTACTTTTTAACAACTGCCCCACCTCGTAGGAAGTTTTTTTATATTTTTATCGTATTTTCCGTTAAGTTTTACATAAAAACATGTTTTGAAAATATGGTACCTGTATAATTACTATTATTGAAACATTTATTTTTATAGCGCTACACGAAAAAAAGTTTTTCGTTAATAAAAAAAAAAAAAAACTACAGCTCGAATCAACCAAAAGTTATATGTAAAATTTGTTGATAACAAATATATTTACAATTTTTTGTCTGAACTATTGTTATTTAATTAACCCTCTTGCTCCTCAAGTTTTTTTTAACAAAACACTTATTTTTGTGCTAATTTTTGGTCAAAATTAATATATTAAAAACTAAAGTGTTCGGTTTGTAAAAAAATTACCCATATAAGGAAAACAAAGCTATAAATGGGTCTAAGAGTGACTAAATTTCAATCGAAAATATCGCGAGATTTTGATCTGATTGGGAAAAACTGAGTATGCCACTAAATTCTACGACCAAAAAATAAGTTTACCTGTTTCAGCATTTCTGTGTGTCGATTTTTTAA
Organism: Dichetophora obliterata; assembly: GCA_963920525.1. Lineage (NCBI taxonomy): Eukaryota > Metazoa > Arthropoda > Insecta > Diptera > Sciomyzidae > Dichetophora > Dichetophora obliterata. The sequence goes on along the minus strand of OY986435.1, from coordinate 43,262,636 downwards.
GGGTTATTTACGTACATATTTTCAAAACAATGCGCACCAGTCAAAATCCATTTTTCGCTGATCACAGAACCACCGCATATGAGTTGAGTTTTACTGTCCTGTTTTTCCTTAGTATGTATTTTAACTTGATATTTGAAATTAGTAGGCATTGCATCATTTCCACCCGCAATGCGAGGCTGAATTTTAACTGTTGATACACCAGTTGCTAACACAAAAACAACGACGACAAATAGTTGCATTATATTCAATGCTGAAGCTTTTAGTTGAAACTGTTGAAATTGCACTTAAATGGATACCATTTTATAGTTGAAAAACAACGTGTTTATGAGTGAATACAATGAATTTGTGAATACAGGGTGTTCTAGATCAAAGTTTGAATTCAGGGTCGATTATTTCCTGGGCCAAGACAAGAAAGAATTCATATGGCATGGGATGTGTTGTGGCATACAACGTTTTAAGAAAACGGATGTTATAGTTTGAGCAGATGATGGGCAGCGGAAGCACGCATTGTTTCCGGCTCTGGCTCGACGGCAATTGGGGGTGAAGTTCCTGCGCCTACCATCTGCGAGTTGCTAATTGCTACGCGACTGTAAAAAAACTTTAAATTCTGCGTGCAGGGATAAGGAAAAGGTATAGATAGAATAAGAATAAATAGAAATAATACAATAATAAAGTTCCTTCATCACGGTTGTTCAAATACCTTTATGCTTATTTAAATATTCTCTGGGCTCTATTGTTCTAGCCTCAATGTTGCCCTCCCAACCATGATCATCGATAACCACCAAAATGACTTAAAACTATTCGATGATCCCATAACAAATTCACCACAGTTTCACAAAACTATCTCGACTAGAAATCAGAACAAAATTTAATTATAGCCACATTTTTGAAACAAAAATTTATTCATTAATTCTTAAAAATAATTCAATATTTAAAAATTCCATATTTATATTTTAATAAAGTTTTCTTACATCTATCTCTTAAAATTTAAATTTTAAGCATTTTTTGCGTTAATTTGCTTTGAATCAATTTACTTAAATGTACGAAGCCTTTCTATTCTTTATTTCGTTATTACAAAAACTCTAGGTAGCTTTACTGAACTGATAGTAGTTTAAATTATTTTAACTTTTTACTCTAAAAGAACAAACAAAACAAGTTTGAAAATCCTAATCAAAACTTTTCAAAGTGTGAGGTGAATTCGAAACTAAAATTTACACAAAGAAATTCAAACTTCTCTTAGCCAAAGAAAAATTCAGTAGATAAGAGATGAGAGAAAAAAAAACAAGTTTTTTTTTCAAAAACAGTTTAAATGTCTGCAAAATACAAAATTAAACAAATGAAAAATAACTTACTTTGATCGCCTTGTTGCTCCCACGATGAAAGATCTTTCATAGTTATGGAGAGTCGATATCTAGTTTGCTTAGCTATATCGAAAAGGTTTTAGTTAAAAATTATTATTATAATTGTGTTCGGCTTAAGTTTGCTTTCTATTGTTATTATTATTATTTTTATTTCTTTGTTACCTAGCAACATAATTTTAGCAACATGTTGCAAATTATCACTTAAGAAGTGTCAAATTTAAAGCATTGAGAGAGAGTGATTTTTTTATATTTATTTTACACACACACAAAAGCTTTGAATAGGTTTCATTTAATTAAGCCGGTTTTCCGTCTAAGCTTGCATTTACTTGTAGAGCAGTTTATTCACTTGCTCTTAAATTTTCACTTTAATGAACAAAGAAATTAAAAACTAGTTTGATAATTCTTTCAAACTTCAGCTTTTAAAAGAATTGTTTAATTTTTAACACTAGACTTAAGCAATATTTATTTTTAGTTTTTTTTTTTTCTTTTTTTTTTTTGACTTTGTTTTGTTTTTGTTAGTGGCTTTTATTGGCTTTGCTTTTTGGATAGTTACTCTATTTAAAAAGTAATATATTAAACTAGTTAGCTTAAATTTGTTTTAAACACTTTTTTTTTTGCTTTTAAGTTTTAGCATATTGTAACTATTTTTTTTTTTCTTTTTTTTCAATAAGCCAATATTCTGTTCTTATCGTGTTTTACTTTTGATAAACACTTATTATTTTTATCCAATCGTCACTACATTTTTTCCCGAATTTAAACAACTTTCCATCTATCGCGTGGCGCCGCATGGTAAGACGAAAGTACGATGGTCAGAGGTTCCCGTTGTCATGCTTGTTCTCACTGATGATTTTAGAAAGCTTCGGTACAGGCCTTTGTTTTTGTAAATTTTAATTAAGGTATAGAAAAGATGCCAAATCTAGAGAGAGATATTATTTTTCATTTATAGAAAAATTTAGTAAAACATATGTATGCATTAGGGCGGGTCGATTTGTAGGGAGTGAAAAAATTCACCAATTTCCCTACGATTTCCGTATTCTAAGGTTTTTCCATGAAAATTTGCCGAAGGAACCATACCTCTATCGTTAAAATCGAGTCCCCTACTTTTTGTTGGTAAAAAGTTCAAAAGTTACGGGCATTTTTGTCCAAATTTTGGACCATTTTTCCATTTTTTTCATGATTTTGTCCAAGAATATTACTTTCATGGCCATTTTTTTGGCTCAATCCATTATTTAATTCAATTTACAATTCAAAACGAAGAGTTTAAGCCCAAATTTATCGGATTCGGTTGATTAATTCATGTGATATTGCTAAAACAAAATAACACATAAAACCAACTTTTTGATTTTTTTTCCGTTTTAATTTTTTTTTCTACAAAAATTCAAATTAAGAGATAATAAAGTATCTATCAACCTATTATAAAAAAAAAATATTCAATTTGAGTGTAGTAAAAGACAAAATGTGAAAAAAAAACATTATTTTTGTCTGAAAGTCTTGTTTGCTTTCAAGTCTTGGTGTTTTCGTACGGCTCTCTAATGTCGTCGCTGTGAAAAAATATGCCAATAATGTAAAGCGCAAATCAGTCCAGTCGTAACGTAAGGTTTGTAAGCTTCGTAAGTCAAAAAAATTGAGCCAAAAAAATGGCCATGAAAGAAATATTCTTGGACAAAATCATGAAAATAATGGAAAAATGCTCCAAAATTTGGACAAAAATGCCCGTAACTTTTGAACCGTTGGACCAATGTTGGAGATTTCGTTTTGTAAATTGATCAAAATAAGCTCACCTTTCCAACGCGCCTACTTGCAATTAAACCTGATCGATAGTTTTTGAGTTATGGATGTGAACGTGTATGTAATATTTCATACGAACGTCAATTTGGGAAAAAATCTACCAACAAAATGTAGGGGACTCGATTTTAACGATAGAGGTATGGTTCCTTTGACAAATTTTCATGGAATAACCCGTAGAATACGGAAATCATAGGGAAATTGTCGAAAAATAAATCGACCCGCCCTAATATGCATATATATATATATATGTATTTATTGAAAAATATTTACCCGTTTATGGAAATGGCACCAATAATTGAATGAATAATCCAATTTGCTTAACTTTATATCTTCTCTTTTAGGTGTAATTTAAGTGACAAAAACTTGGTCAAATTCTAAATTTACAAAACTTTTAGCTACTTGCTAACGATTTAAATTATTTATGTTATAAAAAGATAACACAAAATTTATCATTATATATTTTAAAGAACTGATTAAAATTAATACTTACAGTATTGAAATTGGCAAAAACCAATAACTATAATTATTTTGAGCCCTGTTGAACTCCTTCTGGTGACTTCTGGTATAGAAAAGAATGATTTCATCAGTTTTTCTACACAGCAACCGTATAGCGATAGCTTTTTAACGTAAAAAAATGACCTTTCACAGTCAAATAACATTAAATTTCCAATACTTAAGTATTGAAACTATTTCAAAAAGATGACGGAAGAACTAAAAGCTCATGTGGTGAATAATAATTTTACAACTAGATGGAGCTAGGTGCCATTAAACGGATTATCAGATTTTAAAATAATTTTAATTCTTCTACAAGCGCCAGTACAGTGTGTCTGTGGAAGTATAGCAACAAATTGACATTCAAAAATGTAATCAGTTATAACGCTATAGCCTTGCGTTTTCTTTAAGTTTATTTTCTTAAAGCTTAAATACTATTCTACTATTAGCATGATGCCAAAAGAGCGTTTTTTGGAAAAAGCTTTTTTTATCGTTGAAGGTGATGGAGAAGCATAATTGTTGCAATGTTTTTTAGGGATTTGGTAATTTAGAGGACTTTTAGAGGTTACGTCCAACTAATCTAAAGATGACTATTTAAACTTACTAATTTGTGTATACAATGTACTAAATGTTGAAAGTTAACAGTCTAATCTAACTTTTTATATGACATTTTAAATCTGACTTCTAAGTGCCAAGAATTACAAAACTTTTAAAAAATGTAGAGAAGCGACATCTTACGGAATTATTTCTAGCTAAACTTAATTGTAGATCATGGAGAAGGTTTCAATGCCTTTTCAATCGCGTATATTTTATTAGAAGTGATTAATAAATAAAAGAGATATTTCAGAAATAAAATTTTTAAAAAGATTTATTATACAGTTTTATTTATGATAACATGTATATTGTACATACAGGGATGTAAAACAAGACAATTCATTTCTGAATATATTTTGTGGCTGTTACCATGAAATAAGAAAGAAATAACATAAATTGTGTAACGTTCCAGTTTTCTTTTTTAATGTGTTCAACGCTCAACTTCGAGCGTGTTTCTTTGATCTAAGATATGGATTTAGATGTGGTGCACATCTAGCTATGCTCTGACTAGCTCGTCGAACGTGGTCGGGGATCTTTCTAAATCCAAATCTCACAAAACACTTCAGCAATAAATATGTGCACATTAGAGGGCAAAAAAAAACAACACATCTTAATCTGCGTTCAAAATATTTACTTCAGTTAAAGGGAAGCTACAACTAAAAATATAAAGCAGAAACTAGACGATAAATCCCGACAAAACAAATCCTTAAACCTTCACGCCAAACCAAGATTAAAACAAGAAGAGCGCCTTGATGTTAATCTGCCTCCATCCCTGCCCACCCTGCCAACTTGTCAGATATTTTAAAATTGCCCCAAACGCAAGCCAGATAACAAAGGTTAAACTTTGCCGCCTAGCATGCTGACGCATGACGGACTCACAAAAGAACTATTAAGTACTCATAACCATATTAGTTACAATTCAGTTATCATTTTTATTGACTTTCAATAACATTTTCCCAAAAAATAAACGAGAAAATTTCTATAATTTATAAGAATTTCTAATGATACGGCATAACTCGAAAGTACTTTAAATACAGACAGGAATTATTGCTGTCAAGCATTTTAGGGTTCAATTATAATTATTTGCTTTTGTAATTGAACACGTTAATTAAACATTCTAATTTGTTTAGAATATAATAAAAAATTTAAATCAATCGAACGTTAATCTAATTGGAAAGAAAAAAAAAACATTTGTTGAGACTTCATTTCTTTTTTTTTTTAATTTTGTTTTTCTTTTTTCTTTTAAACTGAAAATATTAACTTGAACAAGTCTTGCTTGCAAGAAACTGACCATCAAACTAAATATATGAAAGAAAGTCTTTCACTTATTACTTATTGTTCTTTACTTAAGCCGGTTATGAGAAATGGTATAAAAGATAAAAAAACCCGCGATAGAACGCCACGGAATTGAACCAGAATTTAACAACACCATCAAAATCTAAGAGAGTCTGTGTTCATGTTTTCAGTAACAGATGCTCTTTTATTTTTTGTTAATATTTATTTTTTTTTTACTCGCATAAAATTGTTTGTTGTATTTAAATTCTATGCTTAACTTTTGTTTTTGATATTTAACCTTTTAGCTTAGCTTTTGTTTTTGATATCTATGCTTATTGTAATTTCAATTCAATTATTAAGGTATAAAAATAAAAAAAAATTAAAGTATTCTTTAGGTACGAAAATAAATTTAAACAAACTTACGTGCATTTCACTCCATCGATGATGTTGGTCCCAGCGACTTTTGATGAAGTTGAAAATTGCCGGATAGTTGTTGTTATAATTTGATATGTTGTAAAATTTGTGGTTCTAATTTATTATAAAAAAAAACCAAACTGGTCTAACCAGACAAATCTAAACTGATAAGCTCTTATATAAAATTAATGCGTTTTTAAGTATTTTTTTTTTTTTTTAAAAAAAGCTCAACTGAATGTTTTCCTAAGTATGTTTTTTTTTTAAGGCGTTAATATCTATCTATGATCTCTATAAAAAGCAAATTTTTTTGTCTTTTTGCAATCGATGTTCTTAGGTTTAAGTAGTTGTTTGGTATACAGGATTATTAGTGATATCCTAAGATTTTGGGGCCCCGTGGCCTCATCACTTCCTTCAGATCAGCAGTTTCCGCATTTAGGTAAATTGACCAAATAGCTATATAATGGATATACGTTTTTATACTGCGGCGTTGGATAGTAATTAAAATCCAAAATTGGTCCATTTATGTGCTTTAATTCTCCGCATTTTAGCTCTAAGGCCACATGAAGATTACGCTACTCAGTCTCACGCTTAATTTTCTGATAATATTAATTTACTTTAGACAAAATATTTTATACTAATATAACGATTACCTTTTGTAAGAGTGTTAATTAAAAATGGTTAATTTAGTTTAACTTTTAAAACTCAACTCTGATTAACTTTTAAAAAATTTTTGGTTTTTATGTATATCACTTCAGTTTTTAGAAAAATGTATGCGTTTACGTTTTTTTTTGTTTTTGTTTTTACTCAGCGAAATTGCTGCACTTGCAGTCTGCTTTACAAATAATCTTTGTTCATAGCAGCAATTCTTAAGTAGCCAAATTAAGCTTAGAGTAAAGATTAGCGGGTCTGCATTAACGGAATGATCGGATGACCAAATGAAAGTGGTCGGTCTCGCTATAATATACCCTATCTACCTTATTATTACATATGGACATTATTTGATTATTGGTTATACACTTTTTTTTTTTAGTAATTAGCTATTAGATCGTAAGTATTTTATCTTGATATTTAAGTATATTTTATAACCTCGGTAGTTTGTCTTTACTTTAGTATGATTTCGAATCATGTAAATATATTGAACTTTTATTCTTTTATAAGTTGAATATTTTTTTTTTGCGAAGATTGTTTTATTTACTATACAGTTTTTTTTTATTTTGCCTTACTTCCAGATGAACAGTAATTTATTTTATTTAAATACTTAGATATAAGCTTACCTATTATAATCATTATTTATATACCAGTTGTTATTAACCAATGTGTGATGACTATTTGTGACTCAATTATTAGTTACAAGCGTAGGGTGTTTTTCGACTGAGCTTGTAAAAACTGGTCACTATTTGAGCGAAAAAAAAAAAGAAAATCTAATAAAAAAATTGCTACCAAGTAAGAGAACTAGCAATGGCAGGGGTGGGTTTAATAATTTATACGTGGCGAGCCAATCATTTCTACTACCAAATTATTTGTGCAGTAAAAAATATATATTTTTTTTACGGAAATGGTCCATTACAATTAATCAAATAAAATACAAATTTACGATACATGATAGCTTGATAGGCTTGCCGGAAGAAAACTCAATACTCATTTAAATATTTATAAATATTGACGGGTTTGATAATAAAACAAGTAATTTACGTGTCGCAATGCACATTTTTAAATTTCTCTTTTAAGTCATTTTCTATGTTATGATTATCTATTTGTCTATTTGTCTTTTTAAAATTTGGATACTACGGTTTTGTGAAATAATATTCGAAAGCTCATAAAATAAATTATCTAAGCTAATAGGGTTCATCCTTCCTGATAAGCGGTATAAAGGTTTCCTTGCTCTCGCTACGGTGTTGCTTTTTTAGAGCCGCTTTTTCGATTTCCTTTAATAGTTTCATCCGCTTCTGGACGTTCCATTGAGCATTGCATTCAAAGTATTTTCTTACTATTTTTGTTCCCTCGTCGAAATTAATTGTGTAAGTTGAATTTGAATCGAAAATATTTTTAATACATTTATTTGCGCGGCCCTTGATTTGTTGACACCTCGTATAAATTTCTTTATAATGAGCCATACACTGAACCAAAAAGGTACATTATATTAATGAAAAGGTGCATTAATTTCAATGAATTATTCATTGATTTTGGTCCAATGAACTGTGGTCATTGATTTCAATGAATTTTCTTCATACTTTAATGAATAGTTCATTAAACTTAGTGATTTTCAATGAATGGTTCCTTGAATATCAATGTACACTTCATTGAATTCAATGAACACGTTCATTAAAAAAATGCCAAAATTAATGATTTTTTCATTGAATTTAATGAAAAGTTCATTGAATTCAATGTAAAGTTCATTGAATTCAATGTAAAGTTCATTGAATTCAATGTAAGGTTCATTGAATTCAATGCATAGTTCATTGAATTCAATGCATTAAAGTTCATTGAATTCAATGTATAGTTCATTGAATTCAATGTATTAAAGTTCACTGAATTCAATGTATAGTTCATTGAATTCAATGTATTATAGTTCATTGAATTCAATGTTTATTTCATTGAATTTAATGTATTAAGTTCATTGAATTTAATGTATTTAGTTTATTGGATTCAATGTACAGTTCATTAAATTTGATGTATTCAGTTCATTGAATTCCATGTATATTTCATTAAATTTAATGTATTTAGTTCATTGGAATGAATGATCTATACATTAAATTCAACGAATTATTTGTTAATCCCTCTCTTAACATTTTTAAAATAAGGAAATAATTACAATTTCAACAATAATTTTTTTTATTTAAAAGAGTCAATTAATTTACAAATTTTCGAAGATTTTGAATAGTTTTAAATTTATAAAAATATACCGCAATAAACTCCCACAGGAGAGTGCATGCCGCAGGATATTTTAATTGAAATAATTTAAAAATCTTAAAGCACACATCTATGGCTCTAATAAAACTAGCAAGCTGAAATTTTACACCATCCATGAATGTACTGGTAATTGTATGTTTTAGGAAAGTTTTTCTTCCAAAGTTGTCCTTACTGCATACTTTTTGAGTGGGCACCAAATACCCATGATCGCTCCAAAGAAGTTTCAAAGCAGTACTGTTTGGAAAGATATTAATTGAAAAAAATAACTATTTATTTATACAGCCTCAAGAAATATTAAGCTTACCACTGTAATTAGTGAAATCTTCAATTTTTGCCAACTTTGCCCACACAGCTTTATCTTTTATGTGGTTTTCATCCTTTAAAAATGTAAACATTTTTTGAAAATGATGGCAGCAGTCACTTAAAATGCCAGATATATTTCCTATTATTTACTAATACTAATAGTAATTCAACAGATTTAAATTTTCTTTTACATTCAAAGCACAACATTTTCTTCACTTTTAATTTAATTTATTATCACCTTTTATCTAAAATTTACACACACAATTGCCACACGTCTTCACAACTTCGCGTTTCACTTCAAACAAAATTGGGAAGGGAATAAATTAGTATACATTGAATTTAATGAAAAATGCATAAAATTTAATGAACTATTCATTGAGTTCAATGAACTATACATTGAAATCAATGAACCATTCATTAAATTCAATGAACTATACATTGAATTCAATGAACCATTCATTAAATTCAATGAACTATACATTGAATTCAATGACCTATACATTGAATTTAATGAACTATACATTGCATTTAATGACCTAAACATTGAATTCAATGCACTGTTCATTAAAAATCAATGTATGGTTCGTTAAAATTTGATTTACAACTGGAATCAATGTACTTTTCATTGATATCAATGAAAAGTCTATTTAAATAATGAAAACTAATCACTGATATTTATTTAGACATTTTTAACGAATATAACTTCATTGATTTCAATGAACAGTACGTTAAAAACTATAAGCAAATGATTTTTTCATTAAAATCAATGAATTAATTTTAACGTATGCTGTTCATTAAATTTGTTTTTTTCTGTGTATCTTCGTTTCGTTTTGTCATGGCAAAAACACGCTCTAAGTTGATGTTGTTAAAAAATGAATAGGCATCATCAACTGGTTTGCTTAAATATTTTTTTATGGTAGAATCTTTAGCCGAAAATAATGCTTCATTATATAATTTATTTTGATAAAACTTGTGGTCTGTAAAGTAAATAAGTTTCTCCTCTTGAAAACTAAATCGAAATTTTTTTGAAATACATTCATAAAATGTTATCATCTGCAGTCTTTTTTTTCCATGAAATCAAAAACAGCTTGAATAATTTTTTTAAATTCTCGTTGATTTAAATCGCTAGAACTAATCAATGCAACAGGTATGGATAAAAACGTACCGAACTTCTGCGACGCTAGCAGTAAATTAAGTTCAAATAAAAAGTTAAATTTTTCTCTTAACCTATAAATCGTTCTTAGTAATATAATTCTATTAAAAACCTTCATAATTTCGAAAATTTTTGTATAACTATAAGCATTTCCGACATTCTATATACCAGGATAACTGTATTTTATACTAAAAATGTTGTAAATCCAATTCTAAGAATATTGCCTCAAAAAAATAAAAATTTTAGATACATTTTTTTTTTAAATCTTACTTCATATTAGGGCAGATTTCTTTAAAATGGTAAGGAAAAATCTTAAGAACGTCCGATAGATTTTTTTCTTATATTCATTAATAAAAATTAATTCATGTTATACTTTCTTGTGCATAAAGCGGCTAGGTTGCTGCTTGATGTAGAAAATGAGTAAAAAACATGCTTTTTGTTGTACTGAACTTTTTTTTGGACCCATTTTTCAGGAAAAGCGTAAACAAATATCTTAAGAACGTCCGATAGATAGATAGAAATTTAGATTTACGTTAGACAAACAAAAGTTACTCAGATGACCCTTCCCGATTTCTTCATGCCATTTCAAATATAAAAATGCATTTTTCTTGCATTTTTTTTGTTTGCTTAAATTTTATAACTTGTGCTTCAAATAATTCATTTTCAAATAGAAATCTTCTATGAGTAATTTCTTTATCAAAATACAAAATTATAAAATGTTTACTTTTCAACGGGGGGAACAGTTTAAAATGGTAAAAATAATACCTTCTAAAAAAAGGATATTTTTTTAAACATCTAGATATCAGGCACCCTGTATACCAGGACTTTTTAGAGTACTACGAAATAAAGCTAAATATACACCCTATTTAATGAGTGCTGTCATTTATTTGGATTCAAAAGTTAAAGACAGTACTTTTTTTGGCATCATGCTATCTACTATTTTAAAATTTTGGTAAAAAATAATATATTCAAAACTTAATGTTTTTAAATATTTAATTTCAAGATCATTTTGATTAAGAAGCTTACAGTTTTTTTTTTCTTAAAAAAACAAAATTTTCAAGTCAATTAAGAAAAGAACAAAATGGTAAAATGATCCTTTTATCATTTTTTAATCAATTTTTCTTTTTTTTTTAGTGCAGGTTCTCATGAAACTCGACCCAAAAATTCTATTAATTTAATAATTTTTCGATAGCTAAGGATGTATAGAATATGATGAATTTCATTTAAAAATCGAGATAAAACTGAAATTTTGAACCCGACCACCTCAGATATCGATGAAATTTTGTTCATAGCTAAATTTGATCAATACAAACAAACTCTCATTTTTAGAAATGACTGTTTTGCGATTTATGGGCGTGGCACAGTGGGAAAGTTTTCGAAAAAACGCGAAAATGGTCAAAAAGAGCTCCATTTAAACTACAATAACTCAGAATCGGCTGAACTGATTTCCATGATCTTGGTATCATTAAAAAGATACTTTAACAGGCTTTATGACACGTTTTATGACACAAAAAAAAATACACTGTAAAAAATTTATAAAAAAAAGAAAATTTTAACTAACGAAAAATTCAAAAAGATCAAGGGTTTTTTTACAGTGTCTTACTTTTTTAGAAAGGTTTAGCCTTCACCTATACCATATCAAAAAATAAAAATGGGTTCTTTTTTAGTTTTTTTTTATATAATTTTTTAAGTAGTGTCACTTCTAGTAATTGCCCTTATATTTTATATTTACAGGTAAAATAAATAAACATTGTCCCAGGAAAATTATGAATATATTTTAACCCCAAAAAGTTCTTGCTTGCCTTAAAAATTGCTATATAAATACACCTGATGAACGTACCGAAATTCATAATTATAAACAGTTTCGAGAAGCCAAGATATCCCATTACAATTTTTACGCGTATATTTTAAAAATTTGAGTGAATATGAATTCAAACAATATGTATAGATGCATAAAAATATCTAATAAGTGTTGCGCTTCGCTTCGTAAAATAAGTGAAAACGAGGCTGCAAATATAATTGAATATTTTCCAGCTGTCGCCAGCATTCATTGTAGCCGTATTTGCGAAACTTGCCGGAATACACTGAGAAAAGCGCGCAGTCGTAATGAATCCAACGTGGAGCAGAATGAAGTCTCAAATTATTTACCAACAACGCCCAGCGATGAAATTAGCGAAGAATTGAATGAACTTCCAACTTGTACCAGCCGTAATGCAAACATCGAAAGCAACGAACTCATTGAAAATATAAATGATCATATTATTCCTCACCTACCAAACCAAATGTCGCCTCTTAAGAGGAAATATATCAAACGAGATGCATACAGAAATAGAAAATCACTGCAAATTTTGGAAAATGTAGCAGATTCACTTGGAGCTGATCCATTGTCTGATTTGTCAGTGCAACTTGAAAACGTCAAAGCCATTTACGAAGAAATTTTGCAAAACATCAAATATCAAATAGAGAACAGCTCAAATCTTTTGGAAAAGCAAAAACTTTTATCTCTCTTACCAATCAATATGAGTCACGCAGAAATTAAAGATCGTTTTGGGGATGATATATCTCACGATTGTATCAAAAAAAGTATAGATATCCAAAGGAATAAAACGAAGTTTGCAGATATCAATCTTTTAAAAATGAGCACACGTAGTTTACCAACCGAAACTCTAAGCACAGTCAAGTTATTTTATGAAGATGAAGAAATTAGCCGAATGATGCTAGGATCGCAAGATTCAATTACTGTTAAACAAGGAAACTTACGTGAAAAAGTTCAAAAAAGACTGATGTTATCTTCACTACGCGAATCTTACTACGAATTTAAAAAAAAAACATCCATTGGCCAAAGTGGGTTTTACAAAATTTACAATGTTAAGGCCAAAAAATTGTATGAAACTTGGAGTTGGAAACCAGCAAAATATCTGTGTATGCACATTGCATCAGAATATGAAATTGATGTTTGAAAAAAGTGGCTTAAAATCAATTTGTATTGAAAGAGAATGCACATTTACCGACTGCAAAGATGTTCTCAAATTCGTTGTTTGTAATGGTGACATAGAAAAAAGCGAGTGTTGCGTTTCAATGTGTGGTCACTGCTTCAAAAATTTAAATAATCTAAAAACGCATATGCTAAAACATTTTTAAAATAACCAAACTGAAGAAATAATATACAAAAAGTGGAATACAACGATTAGATGTGTTCTGGAAACGTTAACCACCAACCCAGAATCATTTGTCAGCGATTTTACTAAACACATCAAAGTTCTGATTCCGCATCATTTCATAGCAAAGCGACAATCTGAATTTATCAGCAATAAAAGAGCGGCGCTGTTATCAGGAGAAATGTTAATTCAAATGGACTTTGCTGAAAATTATGCATTTCTTGTACAAGATGCCGTGCAAGGATACCATTGGAATAATGATCAGGCTACAATACATCCGTTCGTTATTTATTACAAAGGTAATTATTTTAATATTTTGGTATTAGTAAACAAATCCATCCGCACTCATCAAAATATTTAATATTTTTTATTTTTTTGTTTTTTTCCTTTGTTTGTTTATTTTCAGATAACGATAAATTAACTCATAAAAGCTTCGCCATAATATCTGATTGCAATACCCATGATAGTATAGCAGTTCATCTATATATTTAAAAAATGATACAGTTCGTGAAGGCCAATATAACCAACAATATTAATAAAATCATTTACGTATCAGATGGTGCAGGAGCACAATATAAAAATAAATATAACTTCATTAATTTATGCCATCACAAATCTGATTTTGTTATTGACGCTGGATGGCACTTTTATGCTACCAGTCACGGAAAATCTGCATGTGATGGAATCGGAGGAACATTGAAGAGAGGTGCTCGAAATTATAGTATTGCAAATAAAAATGAAATCCAGTCAACGAGGCAACTCTATCATTGGGCATCAGAAACATATAAGACCACCATACAAGTTGCTTACGCAGATGCTGACGAATACAACAACGTTAAAGAAAAGCTATTTTCAAGATATAAAGAAGCTCAAACTATAACAGGAACTCAAGGCTTTCATTCATTCATTCCGATAAATGAAACTTTTGTACATGTGCGCAGATATTCTGACTGTGCCAAATTTGAGCAGCGCAAAATTTTTTACAAATAATTAACTTAAAAAAAATGTAATTCAAATAAAACACAAATTAATAAAAACATGGCAAATAATATAAACAATTGTTGATGGTTTTTTATTTGTAAACATTTAAAAAATGTTATAATTGTTGAACTATTTTGTAAATGTGTAAGAATGTGACCTGATATTTTCGCTGTTATTCGAATTATTTCGAAAACTTTCGGTACGTATTACTAGAAGTGACACTACTTTAAAATTGGGGTTAAAACATATTCATAATTTTCCTAGGACTATGTTTATTTATTTTACCTGTAAATATAAAATATAAGGGCAATTACTAGAAGTGACCCTACTTAAAAAATTATATAAAAAAAACTAAAAAAGAACCCATTTTTATTTTTTGATATGGTATAGGTGAAGGATAAACCTTTCTAAAAAAGTGACACACTGTAAAAAAACCCTTGATCTTTTTGGATTTTTCGTTAGATAAAATTTTCTTTTTTTATAAATTTTTTACAGTGTAACTTTTTTTTGTGTCATAAAACGTGTCATAAAGCCTGTTAAAATATCTTTTTAACGATACCAAGATCATGGAAATCGGTTCAGCCGATTCTGAGTTATTGTAGTTAAAATGGAGCTCTTTTTGACCATTTTCGCGTTTTTTCAAAAACTTACCCACTGTGCCACGCCCAAAAAATCGCAAAACAGTCATTTCTTAAAATGAGAGGTTGTTTGTATTAATCAAATTTAGCTATGAACAAAATTTCATCGATATCTGAGGGGGTCGGGTTCAATGCATATCGATTTTTACATGAAATTCATCATATGCTCCTAAAGCGGTTTGGCCGATAACGATTGCGCAAAAAAGTATTGCATTCGAAAGGAACCCATATTTTTACAAACGCACTCAAAACAATCGTTAACCAAATCTTAAAACGCGTTTACTGAAAAATCATGTTTTTTACACTGGTCTCCACTATATTTCAAAAACTACTCTATAGATTGACTTGCATTTTTTTTATTTTAAAAAAGAGAAAATTTGTTGGATCCTTAACCTTAATACAGAAAATATTGGCCAGTTGTATTTTTTTAAATGTAAAAAAACGCTACTAAAAATTCTCATGTCCACCATGTTTGTAATTTTAAACTATTAATTGATATTATAGTTTATATAGCAGCAGTAAATATAATATCATTTGTAATATTTTCTGGTTTTTTATGTCAGATAATATGAACGGCTGTGCGATGGAGATCGTTTGGGTATTTTTTTTTTTTTCAATGTGACGTTATTGAAAAAACATTTTCCTACAATTTATGAGTCAATAAATAACCTCCAAAAAATTCAAGGTGTTCATTAATTTACTTCTATAAAAAAAAAAAATGAAGAACATCACAGTGTTTTAATGCCTCTAGATGAGATCCTGCATGTAGGAATATGTTAAAAAATATTATATATGGGTATATCCTAGCGTTTGAACGTTACATTCGGATACATTTTTTCATAAATTTTCATAAATGTATTTGGTAAAATAGCTCTTCATGAGAATAATTTATAATAATTATAACATCCTGCATCTTACCGCAATTTACATAAAATTTGTTATTTTTTCGTGCACTCGGACGTTATTTAAAAAGGAAATTCTTGTAAGACTTACTGAAAATGCAGTAGTTAACTTAAAGATTTCTTGACACAGCTCTATGTTTTCTTAAATCAACAAACAAAACATTGTAAGGCGGGTTCAAATCCGGTGAGATAAGGCCACCAAATTTAACTTTATTAATTTGAATTTTTTTTTCTCTGGTTTTTGCTTTCATTATTAAAGACATAACTTTTTTTCTTAGAATTTATAATTAACGTACTTGACTTGTTAAATATTCCAGCGAGAGAGGGGAAAAATGAAGAATAATAATGTCACAAGGAGAAAAATAGCAGAAAGAATACGGGAACAGAAAACTAGTGGAAACTTGCAAAATCACAATTGATTGACCCCCGTTGACAGTTTTTTTGAAACCTGGAAAAATTGTGAAAATTAGTTTTTATTTTCAAATATTTAAAATTATTAAAAAGAGAAAAAAATACAAATAAGCCATTCAAAACCGAACTTAAAGCATCGTCAAAGAAATATCAAAAAAAAAATTTGATCAAATAAAAACATCCGTTATAACTCTTTAACCACTCACTTCAATAGATAGCTAGTTTTTTTGTGACAAGCAAATTTTTTTTCTCGGTACCTAAAAATTCTTGCAAGTAAAAATTTCACTAGCAGAAATTTGTAGCTACTTTTTTCTCTATCACTTTTTAACACTTTTTTGTTTACATTTTTAGCAGATGTTTATAGTCTTGTGCTAACATTACGAATTTAGTATACAGAGACGAAGTCTAAACATAACCTTTTGTTAACATGAAGTATTATGTTTAGAAACTCCTACAATAGGGCTGCCACAAGTCCCGGTTTTCAGGGACATGTCCAGGTTTTGAGATCGGTGTCCCTGTGTCCCGGTACACAGTAAAAAATGTCCCGGTAAAATAAATTGAAGAAAAAATTAAAAGTATATCAGTAAAATCGGAACAAAATTTTTTGCAAATGCATGCAAATGAATGAAAATGGAAATACTTTTTTTTAAAAAAGTCTGAATTCCAAGAGCGAAAATAAACTTCTTAAAGAAAGTACAATTTGTAATCGCTATTCCAGGGCACAAGGGAAATGGAACGTGTATTTTCACTGGTCTTCTCGCAATTTATTACGGAAAGAAACTATCTCAACATAACCACCTTGTAAATCATTATGCAATGCAATTTTAATTATTCTATGACGTGCACAAACTTTTATGAAAATATTAAAACGCCATCGCATGTTCTTGATGAATCAAAAAAATCTGCAAAATATGATATGAGGTCCAACCCTTTATTTTGAATAAGTCCAAAGAATATTTTTTTTACCTCATTGACTGAATTGATATTTTTTTTTTTTTGTTATAAGATTTATAAATAATGTATGTATTACATACTATGTGCATCAATGAGTTATTTTGATTTAGGTTTTTTAATTAACGGCAATTTTTAATATTAAAAATCCGTGTATTTGTGTTTCTGTGGAATATAAAAAAATGTGCAAAATTGTCCCGGTCAAGTGCTGTAGACTTATGGCAGCCCTATCCTACAATGACAAAATAACAGAGAATAACAGCCCTATTCTGGCAAATTAACAAATTGTTAACCAGCACTTTGAATATTTCTATGTGTTTGCTGTTTTCAAAACAAAATTTAAAGCTCTAAAAACAAAATGTTTTAATGAAATTGTCAATAGCTGAAAAGCAGTTGACAATTTTTGTCAAAAAAATTTTTTTTTCTTCAAATTTTGTTTTGAAATGAAAAAATTTCAACAGACACATAGAAATATTCAAAATACTGGTTAACAATTTGTTAATTTGCCAGAATAGGGCTGTAAATCTAAAAGTAGACTTCTGTTAAGGCAAACATTTGCAGGGGTTTTTTTTTAACAGAGCCAAAGTTGAGAGAGTCTGAGCTTAGCAGAGGCTAACAGTTTGATGGCAAACAGAGTTGGGCCACTGAGACGAATTTAACATAGTGCGTGGGCTTAACATAAAAGACAAATTAACATAAATAGTCATGACCATAAGGAAAGGTGGAGTAAGGGGGCTGAACACATCGGGCGATGTATACCGTTTCAAAACTTTCATGCTGAATGATGAGAGAAATTAACGGGTTGAGTCCAGTCCACGCTGTTTCAATCCCAAATGTCCCTAAAACAATTTTTGTATAGAAAAATATACAAGGGCGAGTGCAAAAGTTGGTGTCGTGTACAAAAATTGAGGCCGTGTGCAAAAGTACGCGGCTATTAAAGATATTTATGGGTATAAAAGCCAAAGCGGAGATTTTTCGGTCTCTTTTGCCTGGTGATAGTTCTGTAAAGTAACTTTAAGTGAAGGCAATTTAAAAACTTTAATAGTTATTTTAAAAGAAGTGCTGAAATTAACATTTTTTTGAAAACAGTTTAAATATAGATATACATAACGTTTTTAAAAAAGGGAAGTTTAATATAAAAGTGTCGAAATATTAATATGAATTAGTTTTTTAATATTGGAATTTTTAAACAATACAAAAATGGGTCAAAATTGACTAAAATTAGACTTTTAAAGGAAGTGAACAAATGAAGTTAAGTAATGAAACAAAAAAAAAAATAAAAATTTTTAAACAACTGTTAAATAAAAAATATAGAATTTATTTAAATAAAAATAACTAAAACTATAAACTTAAGCTATATATATGTTTATATAAGTATAAACCACATGTATCCTAAGTGAATAAAATATACATTATTAAAAAAAAAAATAAAAAATATATGAAAATTTTTAAACAACTGTTAAATAAAAAATATAGAACTTTTTTTTAAATAAAAATATCTAAAACTATTAACTTAAGCTATATATATGTTTATATAAATATAAACCACATGTATCCTAAGTGAATTAAATATCCATTATTAATGTAAAAAAAAAACAAAACAAACCTAGTAAAACCTGAGCTAACATTAAAACTCAAGAACTAAAATTGGTGCATGGTTGAACTAAGCATAAATTAATATCAACAGCGAGGGACTTGCATCAGATAAAATAAAATAATTTTGGAAAAAAGAGAAATGTAAACTAAGAAAAAACAGAAAAAAAAGATGAGATATACAATTATATAAAAAAAAATTTTGTACATTAAAATAAATAGTTTTAAATCTAGGTTATAGCTTTGGATATCATAATCCCTAACCAGAATGTGAGTATGCGCATATCTCTAGTACTTATTTTTAAGAATTTAAAGCACTGAAAAAAAAGATAAACAGGAAAAAATGTTAGAAAAACTTTAATGGTAAGTGTATTACTTGTTTTACCATCTAATTTTTTTTGTAATAAAAATGGAAATGTTCTTCACAAAATAACTTTTAAAAATTAATAATATTTATTTAATAATTAAAGTACCGTAGGTAAGATCAAGCTACCCTACTGTATATAGAAGGGAGCTTATATGTTTTTTGTATTCGGATTTTACCGATAAGCTAAGGTTGGGTCGGGCAGAAAAGGGTGGCAACTATACCAGCCACCAACCCACTTCATCAAGTGACGTTATTTTTTTGCTTTTTTTTTATTCAGATTTTTCATTTATTTTTTTTTTTTTGTTTCTTCCTATAATTTTTTAATTTTCCATTGTTTCTTTTATATATTTCCTTCTAATTTTTTTACTATTTTTTTACCTGGCATATGAAATTTGCCTTTTTTTCCTCTGGCATGTGCAGGATTTGATTTTTTTTTAATGTTCCAAGGGCAGCACACGCAAGGCAGAAAACAATCCACCCCGCCACTGAAACCTAGCCGTGTAAAAGTAAGCATGCACACTTTTTGTACTTGCATATTAATACCTTCGTGCCCAGTCTTTAAAATCCCCGTAGGTTCATTACAACATTAAGCACTTAGCTGTTACCAGCCTGATATATGATCAATTCTGCACAAGCATTTTCATGGATAAAAAAATACCCAAATGCGGTTAATGGGTTAAAGGTCATTGGCGTCAACGACTTCGCTCCAGCACTTACCAAATATCAACTTCTACAATATGAATTACAAAAGTAAGAGTCCAATCAAATTAAATGTTCTTGAGCTGTTGCCCAATATATCGAGGGCCTCCACCGTTTGGTACATTTTTATTTGCATTTTCTTATCATTTAAATAAAACACAGAACTTTTATAGTGGGAAATCTTTTGCTAAAAAAACGACTTTAATTATTTTTTAAAGTATTTTATCTAACGCATTACCATTAGAATGGTACAACTGGGATCTGGTGGGTACGTACTAGAAATTGGTGCTTGACCCCAATTACTTTTAGAGCAAAAAAATTTGACATCTTGAAACAATTACATTGATGTATCATTCTTTAAGATTGGACTGCAAATCCCGAAGATATAAAAAAAAAAAACAAAATTAATAGAGCAATACTTTTTTTTTTCTTTCAATAATGCTAGTGAAAAGATGCATTGAGTATGGTCTAATGTCCATGCTTAAATAAGGTTTTATTTAATTGATTTCCAATCAAGAAATTTTGTAGATGAATTCATTTATTTGTATACGATTTCCAAACATAATTTCATTTAAAATTATAGATTAGTTTTACTCTTAATCCATGGCCAGTAGGAGGCTACGCGAACGTAAACTGTAGGTGTGTTAGCGGTGAGGTTGTTTACTCCATACGATACTATACCAACTTGTTTTGCAGTTGCACCAGAACCCATGACCGCTGGGCCACCGGAGTCTCCTTGGCCACAACACTTTGTGAGCTCTAAAGTACAGAAAGAATTATCTCCAACACTTTTTCCAGCAATTTTCTTACATTCATTGTTATCAAGAACTTTGAATGTTGCATATTGAATCTTTTTGGGACGAGCGTCTCCCTCCATCTGACCCCAACCAGCTACAGTGACAATGTCACCAGCAGCTGGTTCTTTAGTCTGATCAGACAACTTTATTTTTTGAATAAAGTCACCATATTGGATGGCTGGAATTTCAACCAATGCAATATCGTTAATTACTTTAAATTCCTCATGAACGTAAGATTCGTGGATAATGACTTTTGTGGCAGTTACTGTTTTTGTATAAGAAAACTCGTTGTTCATACCCAAGTTGACTTCTGTAACCGTTCTATAGAGATATAAACATTTTTAGCTTATTGCTAGTTAACTATTGCAGATTTTTAAAAGAGTAATTACAATGGAGGTAAATTTTAAATTTTTGAAAAGACGCAACAAAATGCCGACACAAATATTTTTATTTAATAAATAGATTGAATTCTGAAAGTTTAGGCAAAATCGGAGGTAGCAAAAATTTTTGATTTCAACATATGGGTAATTCTTTTACAAACCGAACACTTTTTGGCCGATACATCTCCGATTGTTTTTCCCCCATATTTTCGATAATACAAGTGATCAAAAATTCGAGAAAAGCGTGTTTTTTGGCTTGAAGACTCATTTTTAAAAAATTATAACTCCTGTTCTATTAAAGCTATAAACTTATTTCTTGTCTCATTTTAAAGAAAAAGAAATTCATTTTGAGAAAAATATATGTAAAAAAAATTTAAACGAATTTATACTGTTTTTAACAATTTAATTGTTTAAATCAATTTTGAACAACTGCCCCACCTCGTAGGAAGTTTTTTATATTTTTATCGTATTTTCCATTAAATTTTACATTAAAACATGTTTTGAAAATATGGTACCTGTATTATTACTATTATCAAAACATTTATTTTTATAGTGCCACAAAAGTTATGTGTAAAATTTGTTGATAATAAAAATATTTACAATTTTTTGTCTTGCTCTTCAAGTTTTTTTTTAACAAAAAAATTATTTTTGTGCTAATTTTTGGTCAAAATTAAAGTATTAAAAATTAAAGCCAAATCGGAGATGTGTCGGTCAATAAGTGTTCGGTTTGCAAAAAAATTACCCATATAAGCACAACATAGCTATAAATGGGTCTAAAAGTGACTAAATTTGAATCAAAAATATAGCGAGATTTTGATCTGATTGGAAAAAACTGAGTATACCACTTAATTTTACGACCAAAAAATAAGCTAACGTGTTTCAGCATTTCTGTCTGTCTGTCTTTCTGACGTGTCTACAGGGTTATTTACGTACCTATTTTCAAAGCAATGCGCACCAGTCAAAATCCATTTTTCGCTGATCACAGAACCACCGCATGTGAGATATTTTCTACTGTCCTGTTTTTCCTTAGCATGTATTTTTACTTGATATTTGAAATCAGTAGGCTTTGCATCCTTTCCACCCACAATGCGAGGCTGAATTTTAACTGTTGATACAGCAGTTGCTAACACAAAAACAACGACGACAAATAGTTGCATTATATTCAATGCTGAAGCTTTTAGTTAAAACTATTGAAATTGCACTTAAAGGCAGACCCTTTTATAGTTGAAAAACAACATGTTTATGAGTGAATACAGTGAATTTGTGAATACAGGGTGTTCCAGATCAACGTTTGAATTCAGCGTCAATTATTTCCTGGGCCAAGACAAGAAAGAATTCATATGGCATGGGATGTGTGTCTGTGGAAGTATAGCAACAAATTGACATTCAAAAATGTAATCAGTTATAATGCTATAGCCTTGCGTTTCTTTTAAGTTTATTTTCTTAAAGCTTATATACTATTCTGCTATTTTAAAAATTTGGTAAAAAATAAATATTATTTGGTCTTAGAAAATTATATTAAAACTAATATAAAGATATGGTCTTTATCTTAAAAAAACAAATTTCCAAGTTAATTAAGAAAAGAACAAAATGGTAAAATGACTCTTTTAACCTTTTTTTAATCAATTTTTTTTGTGCAAGTTCTCATGAAACAAGACCCAAAAATTCTATTATTTTAATTATTTTCCGATAGCTAAGAATGTATAGAATATGCTCCTAAAGCGGTTTGGCCGATAACGATTGCGCAAAAAAGTTGTTGCCTTCGAAAGGAACCCATATTTTTACAAACGCACTCAAAACAATCGTTAACCAAATCTTAAAACGCGTTTACTGAAAAATCATGTTTTTACACTGGTCTCCACTATATTTCAAGAACTACGCTAAAGATTGACTTGCATTTGTTTTATTTTAAAGAAGATAAAATTTGTTGGATCCTTAATCTTAATACAGAAAATATTGGCCAGTTGTATTTTTTTAAATGTAAAAAAACGCTACTAAAAATTCACATCTCCACCATGATTGTCATTTTATACTATTAATTGATATTATAGGTTCAAGCAGCAGTAAATATTTGTATTATTTTCTGGTTTTTATATCAGATAATATGAACGTGCTGTGCGAAGGAGATCGTTTGGGTACCTTTTTTTCAATGTGACGTTATTGAAAAAACATTTTCCTACACTTTATGAATCAATAAATAACCTCCAAAAAATTCAAGGTGTTCATTTATTTACTTCTATGAAAAAAAAAAAATTCAAGAACATCACAGTGTTTTAATGCCTCTAGATGAGATCCTGCCCGTAGGAATATGTTAAAAAATATTATATGTGGGTATATCCTAGCGTTTGAACGTTACATTCGGATACATTTTTTCATAAATTTCGTTTAAGTTTTTCAATTAAGATGTATCTGGTGAAATAGCTCTTCATGAGAATAATTTATAATAATTATAACTTTCTGCATCTTACCGCAGTTTACATAAAATTTGTTATTTTTTCGTGCACTCTGACGTTATTAAAAAATTAAGTTCTTGTGAGACTTACTGCATCTTTATGTATAACGAAAAGAACGCTGAACATCGTGAAAGAAACGAGCAACAATATATTTTGATATGGAAAAATTTATTGCTTACCGTGTCTCACACCACGTTCAGCCTTCGTTTAGTTTTACATAAAGATGCAGTAAAACTCTTAATTAGAATATCTCTGCAAAATGATCGATATTACCTTGAAAGTCTAAAGGAAAAAAACTGCAAATTAAATAATCATCTCAAATATCGTATTTTTTAAGTCACAGTTAACAATGTTATTTGTTCGGACGTCACGTGTCAGACGTTATAAATTTTTCCATTGTAGTTCAATTGGGTAATTAAGTAATTCGGTACCTAAGAAATTATGTTATTTAGTAACTAAAAACAAATTGAATATAATTTTCTTTCCTTGTTTCCTAAATTCTAGTAAATCCTGTATTGTAAATATGACGACACCGAAGCTATATTAAAATTTAATCAACGGTATATATTAAAATTTATTGTTATTCTCTCATGGGACTTAATCTTAATACATGCTTGCATTAAAATATTTTCGACAAAAATAAAAATATCGAAACATGTGGGATTCGAACCCACTACCTTTAGGTTATAAGTTTATGGCTCTACCAACTGCTCTATGAAGTCATATGTATAAAGAAATGTATAAAGCATGTTTATCATTTCTTTATACATGTGGCTTTATAGAGCAGTTGGTAGAGCCATAAACTTATAACCTAAAAGTAGTGGGTTCGTGAAGCATAATCGAGAGTGCAAAATACAATCATTAGTTGTCCTGCTGCCTCTGCCAAGAAACTATTTGTAAAGCATATAACAACCAAAATATGTGCACTGATTGCATTGCAAAAAACTGAAATTTTTTATTTTTAATTCATGTAGTTTAACATATATATGTATATATAAACTTAAACAAATATTTCAAACTTATATAATAAAATTATTTTATTTCATTTAAAAGTTTATGTTTGTAGAATTCTACACCGCAACGTTAAATTATAATTTTTTTCTCAACGTAGGACTACGGTTAAGAGTTGTAGAATCTTTATATGAGTGATTGATTTGAAATTGAATAGGGCAGTTGTACAAAAATAATCAAATTAGAAAATATCATATTCATCAAATAGAGGGTGTAGCAATTTTATTTATTTATTTTTCGAAACATGGGCCTTGGCAACAAATGTTGTGAATTTGATACTATACCGTTCCTGAGATCTTAACGGACACCAACCCGCACAAACGAATTTATATATATAAATATATTAGAGTGACCAGAAAAAAACCTAGTTTTAATTTTTGGGGAAAGTATTTGAGAAATAGTTCGATAATGTCTAAAAATAAATTCCTGAAAATTTTATTGAAAAATATTCCATAGAAAAATAGTCCCACCAACTCGTTTGAGTTTATATGAGTGGCTTAACTCGAAATTTACATTATTTTTTGGCTATGGTATTTGGTTTTCAAGATATAAGTGAATTAAAAAAAAATTTTAAATATTTCAGAAATTTCGCTTTTAAGAGGTCATATAAAAAGAATGCAAACTACAACGAAAAATATTTGTAAAAAGTTTTGTTATGTAATATCTTCTGATGGAAAAGCAGAAACAATGATGTAGTAGGTCCAAAAATGTACGAATTATGACCCCAACTCGAAAGAACTAATTTTTGAAAATAGTTATATTACGCTTATGTAGCTGCAACATAGATACCAACAAGTTGAGTATTTTACTACAATACCATTTTACGGTATGTAGGACGATAGATAGCAATTTTAGGATTAAGGTCTAATATAATCATTTTTCTATTTGCTATTACATATCAAAAATTTAAAACGGAAATTTTTGTTTTGGGGCAAGTTGTGGGGTGTGGAAGTCTTATTTTCATAAAAAAAAATGACGATTTTTTTGCACTTCAGCCCAAATTAAGGTACCAACGACGATAGAGTGGGACTTGAGCATAGTGCCGTTCTATTAAGCACATAAAAGTACATTTTTGAACAAAAATGTAGAGTGGAACCTTTTTGGCTTCTATAGGTTTTTTCGTTTTAAAAATTAAATTTTTTTTTCTAAACTGATTTTTTTACTTCAAGACCATTTTATGGCATGAAGGACGATAGAAAGCAATTTTGGGATTAAGGACTAAAATCATTAGTTTGTTATCAGCTATCATAAATCTCAAATCCAGGATGGAAATATTTGATATGGGGCTAGTTTTGGGGCGTGGAATTCTTAGTTTCATACAAAAATCATGATTTTTTGCACTTCAGCCAAAATTTAGGTGCCAAGGACGATAGACATTTATATACATTTGTGCCACATTTATATACATTTTCGAACAAAGATGTAGAATGGAACCTTTTCTCCTTCTTTACTTTTTTTCGTTTCCAAAAAATTTTAAATTGTGACTTTCATACAAAAATCTTTATTTTTTGCACTTCAGCCCAAATTTTACTATACAGGTTGTAATTTTGCATTATTTTACGTATTTTCTTAACTATTTTCTTTAAAAAAAAATTATTTAGCTAGTTTTTGCCACTTTTAATGCGTTGCGGCAAATTAAAATGTTTGGGTAGAGTTTTACGGTGAATTCAAAAGTTGGGCTGAGTTAAAAAATTTGGGATGAAGATTTTGGGCTAACTTCACACCGGTCATAACTCATACATTTTTGGACCTATTACAACATTGTTTTCTGTATTTCCATCAGAAAGTATTGCATAACAAAACTGTTTACAAATACTTTTCGTGGTATTTCGCGTTCTTTTTATATGACCTCTTAAAAGTGAAATTTCTGAAATATTTATAAGTTTTTTTTATTAATTCGCTAATATTTTGAAAACCAATTACCGTAGCTAAATAATAATGTAAATTTCGAGTTAACCACTCATATAGCATAGAGAATGACCATTCAAATAAGTTATGGAATCAAAAATACATTTTCATTCCGGTTTTAAAGTTGACATAAAAAAATGGTATATGGAAATGTTAAAAACGAGTTGGAGGGATCTCTAAACATTATTATTTTTCAATATCATTTTCAGGAACTTATTTTTAGTCATTATCAAAGCTATTTCTCAAATACTTTCTCCAAAAATTAAAACTTCATACAAATATATATATATAGATTAACAATTTTCAAAAACTTTATTAATTGTATTTTCTTATCATAGTATTAGTACTTTTTTATTAACTGCAATTTATAAGCTTTGTTATTTAATGTGTGCTTTGTTATAATTAAGAACATTTTATAAGAATATTAAGAATATTTGTATTCAATGACATTCAATAAAACTAAACAAAACTAAACATTTACTATATCTACCAAGATTTTTATTGAAACTATTTATCCATTTTCTTTCTCGAGATTTTTTATAATTCTAACCATAGAGTTCTTCTGTGGCCATTCTTTTTTTAGTTATATTTTTACATAGAACTTTTGTTCATGTAAGTTTTTGCTTATTGTGAAGAGATCGTTTAGTAAAGAACGCTCACTAATCGCTCGATTGAACTTCGAAGTAACTGCAAAATGTCCGAAGAAGAAAAAATAAACTCCAGCTTACATGGTGCGCTATACGACCGATAAATTAAAGAAAGAGTTGTTTTATTCTCCATTCATCATATTCTATATGTATGGTGACTATATCCTGTTTTCAAGATTGAAAAGATGGCTCGTAATCAAGAGATTCTACTCAAGTAAGGAGGAAAAGTTTGAATCAAATGCCTATTTTGAGGGACTTGATGACAACCTCTACTAGTAAGGCATCTAAATGTTAGATTACCGTTATATTAAGTGCATTACTCTAGGTATGGATCTATCAATAAAAAAAAACCAACGTCAATCAAAACAACACAATAGGTCTGTTTCCGTTCTCGATTTAAGTAACTTGAAATTGCTTAAACGCGTTATTTTACAAATTTTCGAAAGTTGAGAGAGAAGAATAACATGCAAAATGGTACTCTATATTATATTACAATTACTTGAAGTTAGTACGGAATCAGACCTAATTTAAGAATAATTTGTTTTTCTTCTCAAAGCTTTCTAAATATACAAAATTACTTAAATTTGAGTTTAAATTTGATATTATATACACATATTTCTCTTAATCCATGGCAAATAGAAGCCTACGCGAGTAAAAGCAGCTGGAAAATTAGGTGAACATTCTGTCACACCGTACGATACTAAACCAATTTGTATTGTATTTCGACCAAAACCAATGACCGCTGCTCCACCGGAATCTCCTATGCAAGGATTTCTTGTGACCGCTGTGGCACAGAACTGCTGTTCTTCTTGAAAAATATTTCCAAGAATATTTTTACATTCATTGCTTTTTAAAACTCTCAAAGTTGCGTATTGCAGCTTGGTGGGAAAAGTACCATATTCTGTCTTGCCCCATCCGGCAACAGTGATAGTTTCACCAGCAAATGAAGCTATTTTCTGAATAAACAACGGAATATATTTAATGAAGGTACCATATTTGATGGATGGAATTTCAATCAATGCAATATCGTTTAATACATGAGAGCCATTAGATAGGTAAGACTCGTGGATGATTACTTGTTTAGCATAATGCATTTGTGTATAAGAATACTGCATATTTAGACCCAAGAAAACTTCTACAATATTTCTGAAAATAAAAAAAAAAATAGAAATGTAGAGTTTTTAATAAATCCTTTATTCGCTGTTGAAGTAGCATGAAAACAAAAAAAAAATTTACCCATACTGAAAACAATGTGCAGCAGTCAAAACCCAATTTTCATGAATCAGAGAACCTCCACACATCTCTGCTTTAAGACTGAAATAATTTTCTTTTACAAAGATTTTAGCTTGATATTTAAAATCAGTAGGTCTGGCGTCACGTCCACCAAAAATGCGAGGTTGAATTTTTACCGATAACACACATGTTATCAACACCGAAACGACAACGATTAATAGTTGCATTATAATGACTACTGAAACTATTCTGAGGAGTATTTAAAGTTTCAAGAAGGCCCTTATATAGTCTCAAGACAACATGTGTAGCAAATATCAGATACACATATACTTATTAACTAATTTAAAATTCTTATAAAAAATTAAGAACATATTAAAAGAAAATACAGTGCCGTGCAAAAAAACCGATAAAATGTTGAAATGCATGTAGAGTAGAAGGGGGTAATGTCGTGCAGGGGGTAATGTCGTGCACTGGCTTTTTTAGCATAAAAAATTTAATGATATACCAGCCGTTGGTAATGTATGGGCCTACTGACCTACAGAGCTCATGCATACAATACTAGCAATATCCATGTGTAAGGGCAATATGTGCGACGTTTTTTAAAAATCGCACGTTCTCGGGACGACGAAAGTGTTTTTTTATCGGATCAGAAAAATTATTTGTCTCGCAGGAAAATACACCAGGTAAGTGTTTTCTTAAAGCAAATTTTCCGCAGAAAAAAAGATGTATTGTGATCGAAAAAATTTTTGTTCTTTACCGATTTGTCGAAGTCAACCTTGAAAACGACCTTTGGGGCAATGTCGTGCATTTGTTGTGGGGCAATGTCATGCACTATACAGAAAAGAAAAGGGAAGGAAACGCGGTCGCCCTAGTGTACCAAGGGAGTCGTTAAGCCATAACAAAACGCTACAATCAAAATAAAATTTTCCAAAATTTTTTCTCAATGTCAAGCACTTTTTGAAAAAATATTTTCTTTTTCTTTCCGTGTTTTATATAGCAAATTGCCTATTTTCACTTTTCTTTTCATAAAATTGTATTTTTTGATCATATTTCGGACTTGTGTATATTGCCTTATAATTAACAATAATAAATAAATAAACAATAATGCTATATCTTCTTGAATCGAACCACTACCTATCGTTTTTCACACATTCTAATACCTTTACAATACAATGCACGACATTACCCCACAAATTTTGAGGGGGGTAATGTGGTGCACATTTTTTTTTTAATTTCTACTAACACGATTTCATGCTACACGAATATTGTTACACATAAATGTTACCAACCAAATTATCTTTCGATCGGATGCTTACTCGTTGTATTCGCTTGTCATGTACGGCTTTACGAGCACTTTAAAGTTGAGTGCACGACATTACCCCCCTCTACTCTAAGCATTATAGCATTTTTTTAAAGGATCAAAAAATCAAGGCATGCACCTTTTACAAACAAGGTTTGATCTTTGACCTAAAAGGAAAGGGATACATTATTTAGAGGAATTGATTGAAACCATACGTGAATTATTGATTAAACGAAATAACCGCGAAAGACAATTTGACTTTCTTTTAACTGAGGCAAGTGTAATGCCTTAACAAGCAAGCATTTTCAGCCTTTGTTGTCTTTCTGTCCTTTAATTCCACATTTTCCACAATTTATTTGTGGATTTTTCGTTTTCCATAATTATTAAATGTAGAAAAGAACAAAGAAAGTGAAAATAACCATGCCCGAGCCCAGATTCGAACCAGGGAGCTCTGGGTTGATAGTCTAGCGCACTCTCCACTAGAATACAAAGGCCGACAACCTTTTGCAAAAATTTTGCTAATGCCTCGATTAAATTAAATAAAATCGTTCCAAACGTAAATGTAAGTTCTGAATTTAGATGTGTTTTATTGAAAAGTATCGAGTTCAGCAAATATTTTCAGTTATTTTTACAAAATAAATTGAGGTATTATATGACCCCATCAGTCTCAAGTAGAACTTTTTGCGATCTTTTTTCATACAATCGCAATTTTGTACCTTGCAATCTTTCTTATACAGAAAACTAAAGTTTCAGTGTCAATTTGTAAAATTTCTATTTGGAAAGTATTGACTATCTTTTTCTAGTTTTTAAAGAGGTTTTAACGATAAGAGGTTTAAAGTATTACTTTTGTTTTTGGCACCAAAGCGTTGGCGTTTATATTTTTAGACCATTTATGTCATGCTGTCGTTATCTTAACGAAAATAATAATAAATTGTTACAGTTTTTCAAAAGTTGAACAAAAATGTAAACAAAAAATTAAAGTAAATAAAGAATTAAGGCAAAAATGAATTATATAACTATACAAAAATCATAACATTTGTATGGGAGAGGATAGGTTTCAAAGGGAAAAATGTTCCTCCTGTAAAAAAGGGGGGGTCAGTCTATATATTGACGCTCCCCGGCCTTCCCTAAAAGGGAAAATATTGACTTAATTAAGAGTAGGGCGTTAGGGTTTTCTCTGAAGGCGAATCCCGTTTGTGTACGAAAACCTTATGTGACCCGAAAAAACTGACTTCATATTCAGTTAAAGCAACCTCCAAAACACTAAATTAAGTTGTAAAGCCCCACAGATTTTTATTTTTTTGTGCAATTGGTGTGCAGTGTTATAAATGTGAAATCAGTATGGCAAAATCTTAATAAATTTCACAAAAAGACGTCATCAATATAACGTTATACCAATTCGAAGCACACGTTCTCAGTGGAAAAAAGACATAAAAGCGAATTCGCGATGAGAAGTAAAACTGACAAAAAAGCATTTACAAAATGTTTTGATGACTGGATTATATATTGGCATAAACGTATTATTTTGCAAGGAGCCTACTATGAACCTACCAGGAGCCTACTATTAATTTGGATGATTAATAAAAACTTCTTGTTTTACTGACCATTTCTATTCAATTTTATTGCATGTTAAAGTACTTTCACAGAAATTTAAGTAATGAATGTAATTGTTATGAATATAACGGATGCTTTTAAAAAAAATACTATTTTTAATTCGAGACCTTCGTTTACACAATCTCCTTATAAACTCTAAGCTTTAGAAGATACTTTCTTAAGAACCCAAAATAAATTTTTTTCCGTGTCGCTGTATTGCTGTTACAATTTTTTTACATTTTATAAGAACCCACGCTTAATTAATTTTTGTATGCCTCTCATAATTGATACCTTATCAATATTTTGTTTTACTGATATTTTCTACAGTTTTCCAAAAAAGATTCATCAATGAACACAATGAAGCTAGTTGTCTTTGTCGTTTTGATGTTGATCACTGCTGTTTTATCAGTTCAAATTGAACCTCGCATCGTTGGTGGAAAGAATGCTAATCCTACTGATTTTAAGTATCAAGTAAAAATACAAATTACACCCAAGTCAAGGCCTTATGATACAGAGATTTGTGGAGGCTCTGTGATCCACAAAAATTGGATTTTGACTGCTGCTCATTGTGTTAAAAATGGGTTCGTAAATAATTTGTATCATTTCAACAGCTGCAATAGAGCATAGCAGTTAATGATTTGTAATTATTTTTTCTCTTTAGAATAGATTTTAAAGTTAACTTGGGTCCCAAAATGGATAATACTTTTTCAAAAGTCGTAACTGCAAAAAAGGCAATTCCTCACATATCTTTCTCATTTAAAAGGACGATAAACGATATTGCATTGCTTGAAATTCCAACAATTGAATATGGCGACTTCATTCAAGAGATAGCGTTGTCTAATAAAAATACGGCTTCACTTGCTGGTAAAACCCTTACCTTAGCCGGATGGGGTGTTATAAATAGTGCTCTACATTTGCCCACAAAGCTGCAATACACAACTTTGATGTTTATGACTAGCAAAGAATGTAAAATGTATTATAGACCTTTTCAAGATGACCAGCACTTCTGTACCTTTCATCCAACATCAAACTGCTGTGTAGGAGATTCCGGTTCTCCTTTGGTTACTGGTTTTGGTGCAAATGCAGTACAAGTTGGATTGGTGTCACACGGAAAAGAAAAATGTACCCCTGGCATACCATCTGTTCAAACAAATGTAGCCTTTTTCTTGCCATGGATTAAAAGTAACACAAATATTATATTTTAACTTAAATAAAATTGAAGAAAGTAGAAAAATAAAACAAATTATCTATTAAAAAGAACTCATTACTTGTGTAAATATTTATATTTTATACTAACCATTTCACCTTGAAGCCACGTGCTCAGTATTGATGATGTTTTTTAAGTGAAACCATTTTCGTTCTGAAACTGGGGGCGATGGAACAATGTAACATGTCTGACTGTCTCAACCTGGCGAGGCCAGCATAATCTTTGTGAAATCGACTCAAGTCGACTCAAACCTCCACGTGGTGTTTCCTGGGCAACGTCAAAACTGACAACCGTTAGTTTGGCGGCTAATCTGAGCGGCGGGCCTCCCTAGGCTTAAAATAGGTTGTGCGTCGGGTTCGAAGCCCACCCGTAAAAAGCAATTTCAATGAAAACAAATAAGAATAGAAGAAAAATGATCCCCAAATCTGAAGACGACTTCCGCAAACGAAAAACTGATAATGATTTACGGATATGCACCTGGAATGTCCGAACCCTTAATTGGGAAGGTGCCTCTATCCAACTGACTGATGTCTTGGAGAGATACAAAGCTGATATCACTGCTATCCAAGAAATGTGATGGAAGGGACAGGGTTGCATTTGGCATGCACCCTGTGATATCTACTACAGCGGCC
Organism: Dichetophora obliterata; assembly: GCA_963920525.1. Lineage (NCBI taxonomy): Eukaryota > Metazoa > Arthropoda > Insecta > Diptera > Sciomyzidae > Dichetophora > Dichetophora obliterata. The sequence goes on along the minus strand of OY986435.1, from coordinate 43,229,485 downwards.
ATGCGGAGAAGCACGAGTTTGGATGCGGATTTGTAGTCGGCAAGAGACTACGGCCCCACGTCCTGCGATTCACACCTGTGAACGAACGACTTGCCATAATCCGCATCAAGGTTAGATTTTTCAATATAAGCCTAATATGTGCGCACGCTCCTACAGAAGACAAGGACGATGAGACCAAGGAAATTTTCTACGAGCGCCTTGAAAATTGAGTGCTGCCCCCGTCACGTCGTAAAAATCGTGCTTGGTGACTTCAACGCTAAGGTGGACAAGGAAAATATATTTGGTCCAACAGTCGGAAAGTTCAACCTCCACGACAACAACTCCGATAATGGAATGATGCTGACTGACTTCGCTACAGCACGAAACATGGTGCACGAAACAAGGATGAAAACGGGAATCTAGTGACAGATGTCCAAGTACACTGACGTTATGGAGTGAACACTTCTCTAAGGTTCTAAATGGCGACGCAGACAATAATCCTGCCAATAGAGATGATATTCCGGAAACCCCAATTAAGGATGACAGCGTCGAGGTTCCGCTGCCCGACTATTCTGAAGTTCAGCCCATTCATTGTAAACGGACTGATTGGACCTAATCTGTGAGGCTTCAGACCTGAAAAGTCCACCATCGACCAGATTTTCAGGCTACGATAAATCTTGGAGAAGACTCTAGAAAAACAAGTCGACACCCACCATCTTTTTGTCGACTACAAAGCCGCCTTCGACAGCCCAATAAGGAAGCACCTGTACTCCACAATGTCTGAATTTGGTATTCCTGCAAAACTAATACGATTTTGCAGGATGACACTGAGCAACACCAGCAGCGCAGTTAAAATCGGGAAGGACCTCTAACCACCATTCAGTGCAGCATTTTCCAGATTAGAAAGAGAGTCAAGTTGAATGGGTCTGTCAGTGAATGCAGATAAGACGAAATACTTAGTGTCAACAAACAAACAGTCCCAGCGTCTTGGAACCCACGTTACCGTTGACAATACCTCCTTCGAGGTTGTGAAGAACTTCATTTATCTGGGATCCAGCAATAATTCAACCAACGACATCAGCATTGAGATCAAACGAAGAATAACTCTTGCAACCAGGTGTTACTTTGGGCTCAGTAGGCAATTGAGAAGCAGACCCCTCTCTCAACGAACGAAAATCACGCTCTATAAATCGCTCATCATGCCCGTCCTACTCTACGCATCACAAACCTGGACGCTGAGCAGTTCAGATGAAAAGACTTTAGGAGCATTCGAGAGAAAGATTCTTCGTAAGATCTACGGACCAATCTGCGTCAATGGCGAGTACCGAATACGGTGGCATGATGAACTGTATGAGATGTACGCTGACATCGACATAGTCAAGCGCATTAAAATCGAGCGGCTTCGCTGGCTTGGTCATGTTCAGCGCATGAAAGACGATGCTCCAGTGAAGAAAACATTCGATTCGGTACCCAGTGGCGGTCAACGCAGAAGAGGACGACCGCATCTTCGTTGGAAAGACCAAGTAGAGGACAACCTGACGAAGCTTGGAATTTCCAACTGGCGCCGGCAAGCGAAAGACAGAAATGGCTGGCGCAAATTCTTAGATGAGGCCAAGACCGACATACGGTTGTAGCGCCAACTAAGTAAGTAAGTAAGTATTTTCGTTCTGAAAGTTAGAATTTTTTAGTAACATATATTCGCTAAAAGTGATTAAAGTTTTAGTTTGCACTAAAAAGCATGCTCTGCAAAGTATGAAACAAGAAAATGTTCTTATCTGAAAATGTTATGTTCAAACTATTCTATATTTTTGTCTTTTACATAATCAACTATTACTGTGTTCAATCATAAGTCATAGTCATGTTCAAAATATATACGTGGTAGCATGTCACTTCATGTATACCTGCTTGCTGGCAGGCCTATTTATAGGTGTGTGATGTGGGTGATTTTACTATTGCTAACAGCCAAGCAAATGAAGGTGTCATCCGAAATGAATGTATTCTTATTCTTTTTCTCAGAGAGAGTAAACTGGAAAAGTCCTGAGAAGAAAATTGTGTAATGTATTGACCCCTTTCATACTTGCCAAAAATGTCCGCGTCTTTCTGTCACGCGACGGCTAGATCAAAAGGAAATAGCAAAGCCATGTTCGCAGCACTTCTATGTGTAAGCATGTGCAAAAAAGCCAAAAAAATATTTTTAATGTTTGTGTTGAAGCGTCGGAATGCAGGTGCAGTTATTTTTGCAAGAATAGAAACGAAATTATTACTTAATCCAGAAGCTAACGGAGAAAATGCTGCAGATTATTGGCACTTGTATTTTTTTGGTGTATTAAGAATATAAATAAAAACACTACAAAAAGTAGAGTATTGCGAGCTCAAATACCCAGTGAGATTCTTGTTATAATAAATGCTGATTTCATATGGCCAAGCCTTCTTGTAGCACCAGCGACCAGGCCTGTTTACACTCCTGCAAACGCATGTCCATTTTGACGCACCTCACTCACCAAATATTAGAGTGTGAGTGAACGGACAGTATGTTGCAGCTCTGCTTGTAGGCCTGCAAGTAGAAGCGAACGCTGCGGCCTGCAATTTTTTTCCCGTTTCATACAAAAAAGAAATAAGGCTTGGAAACGAGCGTGGAAGTAGTGCGCAAGCTCAAATCTACTGCACGCAGGCTTGTTTGAAGGCATGTATAGTCATTTGTCGCCCTCTAGATGTACACATAGCGTGCAAGCTTATGATTGCTTACTACTCTTAGGGCCGTTTTCTCAATGTCCGATTAAGCACTAATCGGAACTTTAACTGGCGGTTAGCAAAAAAGCGTTTTCTCAATGTTCGGTTAGGTCTTAAGTGCCGGTTAAGTTAACGGAAAGTTGAGGTTCCGGTTAGTTGTTTTTATGCAAGCCTTGCGGATTGCATAGAATACGTTATAAGCATAATTGACGTTAATGATGACATTTTATTGTTAGGTGATTTTAATCTGCCTGACTTGAAATGGGAATCTTCTGACGATGATACATATTTTTGTGCATCTAATTCGAAGACTCGCCAAGAGCATATATTTGTTGATAATATATGTTCTGACTTACAACAAGTGAGTTGTATTTATAATAGTCGTGAAAGACTTCTTGACCTGGTCTTAACTACAGATAGTAACAATGTGATTGTTGAGAGGGCCCCTCATGTTTTGACTGCTGTTGATGAATACCATCCACCATTGAGCATATGGTACAAATCAGACAGGGATAATATAGTAAAGTCTAACTCAATAGATAAAGTTTATGAATTCAATTTTAAAAAAGCTGACTTTTTGAAGTTGAATCATTTACTTCAAAGTAAACTTGATGTTATTTTAGAATATGTTAATAATAACACTCTTGATAATTCAATTAATTTTTTTTAAATGGAAATCTTTGCTATGTTTTCTCTGTCCGTGCCATATAGCCTCAAATTTACGAAAAATTGTGCTTACCCCTGGTACACAAAGGAGTTAAAGATTCTTCGCAACAGCAGGAATAGGGCATGGAAAAAATATGTCTGTAGCTTAGACTTGAATGACCTAGAAATCTACAAGCGTTTGTTTCTAGATTTTGAAAATTGCTCAGCTACCTTATATCAAAATTATTTAGACAGTACTAAGCTGAGAATATTGTCTGATCCGAAGAAATTCTGGGGTTTCATAAACACCAAAAAAAAATCTGATGGATTCCCTTCATCATTTAAGACCTCTGACGGATTTACTGACGATCCTGTCGTAATTTGTGGTCTATTTGCCAATCTCTTTAAAGAGTCATTTTGTTCAGACTCTTTTAATCCTGATGAAGAGTACTTTGAATATATGAACTCTACACCCAGGGTTTCGTTGGATTCTATATCCTTTACTTCAGAGGATATTTTAAAGTATATTGGGTTGATCGATGAGGATTTTAATGCTGGACCTGACGGAATTCCTGCCGCAGTGTTAACACAATGTGGTTCCGTTCTAAGTCAACCACTGTCCATGTTATTCAATAAATCAATTAGCGAAAGTATTTTTCCACTTTTTTGGAAAAAATCTTTTATAGGTCCTATCTATAAAAAAGGTTGTAAGACCGATATAAACAACTACAGGCCTATCGCGAAACTGTCGTCAATTCCAAAACTTTTTGAGCGCCTCGTGTATGATCGTGTGAAAATTCACTGTGGGAAGGTCATGACAACTCGTCAGCATGGATTTGTTACTGGCAGATCCACTGTGTCTAATCTCCTCGATTTTACAACGTTTTGCTTAAATTCATTTTATTCAGGTAATCAGGTCGACTGTATTTACACTGATTTTAGTAAAGCATTTGATAAACTGCCACATAACTTAATTCTATTTAAACTAAAGTTAATGGGTTTTCCACAATTTTTTGTAAGCTGGATTCAATCGTATCTGACGGAGCGATCTTATCAAATACGATTTCGAGGCGTATTGTCAGCTGAATTTATTGCTGAATCAGGTGTTCCTCAAGGTAGCCACCTTGGTCCACTTCTGTTTATTTTAGCCATTAATGATGTAACCCACATCATCAAACACTCTCATCTACTTATCTATGCAGATGACATGAAAATATACAGAACAATAGATGCTAAAGACAATTCAGATCTGCTCCAGTCTGATTTGAAATCCTTTGAAATTTGGTGTTCTAAAAACAATATGTTTCTAAATCCAGATAAATGCCAAACTATGACCTTTTCGCGAAAAAGGAATAATTTAATTTTTGATTATACGATAAAAGATACGGCTTTAAATCGTGTAGATTCTGTCAAAGATCTTGGTATATGCATGGATTCTAAGCTATCGTTTAACGTTCATATTGATTACATTTGTAAGAAAGCATCTTCTATGCTCGGGTTTATGAAACGCTGGGCCAAAGAATTTAATAGTATGATCACAACTACAACGCTGTATTATGGAATTGTGCGACCTCACTTAGAGTACGCAAGTCAAGTTTGGTCCCCAAGTTACAATGTACATATTGAACGTATAGAGAGAATCCAAAAACGTTTTGTTCGGTTTGCTCTAAGGGGCTTAAGTGCAACTGATACTTTAAACCTTCCTCCTTATGAGGATCGTTTAAAACTTTTAAAAATGCAATCTTTGAATGAGAGAAGGAAGTCTGCAGATATCGTCTATTTACACCAACTCATAACTGGTGTATTCGATTCACCAGAACTTCTAACTCTTATAAATTTTAACACTAACCGTAGAAGCAGTAGAAATGCTAACAATTTAATTTACTTACCTTTTAGTAGAACAAATTATATGGCTACTGCTCCTTTACATCGCATGAGTACCTTTGTTAACAACTGTAGCTTTTTTGATGTTAACTTATCGAAAGGTCAACTCAAAAGTAGATTGAAAACTAATGTATGATTAGATCTATGTAAACGCATGGTTAGTTGTTATGTCTTGTGTTGTCCCTGAGCCCAACCCATATTATGGTGGGTAAATTTTTCTCACTTTGGATTGTTTTGGACCGCTCTTATCGATATCATTGGGGCTATTCACGGTTTGAGCGTACTTTTAGCAAATCGTATTTATAGCATTTGTTATTGTTCGAATTGTGAGCACCTCGCCATGTGACTGTCGTATAAAAAGACTGTGCAACTCTATGATGTATGTGATTATGCGGCTGTAGACAGAGCATAAAAATACGAGGTACAAAAAACACGTCCAAGGGCTGCTTTTATTTGCGCGTGCCTGCGTATTTGCATTTGTATGCAAAACAACAGCAAAGCAAAATGCGCTTTCGTAAATTGGCGTACAAATAGCAGATCGAACAAATGGCAGACCAGCGTATTCGAACTGTGAATGGCCTTATTGAGATGTTTTGATGTTATTTGGGCTGGTTCTTAAGATGATCCAATGCGGAGAAAGTGCGAAAAAGCTGTAGTAGCTGAACTCTATTGTTATTGCATGTTTAAAAAAAAAAAAAAAAAAAAAGAACAGCTGTGTAGCGTAAAAAATAATTATATATTTTATAATTAAAAATGGATAGAATTTCGAGGATTTCGTTTTTTCTTACTTGAATTCGATCCAAAATATAAAAAGGACATATGCGCATAGGCGTGATTACGTGGAAGAGTAATGCACTTTCTTCATATGCACTGAAGTTCGGCACTCTGTTGCGTTTTTAAATTATTTATTAGTTAGTCCTTGTTAGATATTTACAACTTTCACATCAAAAATAAAATAACAAACAAGCGTAAGCAGCTGATATGCAGTTTAGCGTATTCACAATTGAAAAAATTCACAATTAATGACTTAACCGACAGTTACTTAACCGACACTTGGTGAAAACGAAATTGTTTTTTTTAGTTATCGTACGGTTAGCTAACTCCCGGTTAAGAGCTTTGCTAACCGGACATTGAGAAAATGGCCCTTAGAATATATTTTTTGTTAGGGTAGGTGGCATACGGACGCGGATATCTTCTGAACATTAGTACTAAATACAATCTTTTTGTAAAGGTTGTTTTTTTATAGTGTAATACAACTTTGAGTTGGCATCACTGCTTTATTTGACCACCCATTTATCAGCTGATAGTTTCTTTTTTGTTAAATTTTCTTTGACATTTCATTATGGATCGACTTACACCAGAGCAACGCGTTCAAATTGTGGAAATTTTTAATCAAAATAATGGTTCTGTTCGTCAAACTTATCGTGCACTTCGTTCATTTTATGGCGTACATAATCGTCCTTCAGAGCTGCTAATTCCAAGAACTGCTAATTCCATAGATCGTTTTCGGACCACATTTACTGTGACTGATAATGTGCATCCCGTGAGACGCCGAACAGTGCGCACTGAAGAATCCGTAGCCGCTGTACAGGAAAGCATTGAAGATGATCCTAATCAATCAATTCGTCGCCGTTCTCAGCAACTGGGGTTGCGTCTTTCCACTTTATGGAAGATTTTACGAAAACATCTTGGCTTAAAACCTTTTAAGATTCAACTTGTGCAGTAATTAAAGCCAAACGACCCTCGTATGCGCCGCCAATTCGGCGAATGGACTGAAGCACAAATTGATATTGACTTTGAATTTCCATGGAAAATTTTATTTTCCGATGAAGCCCATTTTTGGTTGAATGGGTACGTAAATAAACAGAATTGTCGTATTTGGAGTGAGAAGAATCCACAAGCTTTTGTCGAAACACCATTACATTCACAGAAAATTACTGTTTGGTGCGCTTTATGGGCTGGCGGAGTTATTGGTCCATATGTCTTCAAAAACGATGATGGTCAGAATGTTACTGTGAATGGTGAACGGTATAGCAACATGATTCGAAGTTTTTTCGTACCTCAATTAGCTGGCATTAATCTTGCTGATATGTGGTTCCAACAGGACGGAGCCACATGCCACGCAGCGGGCGCTACAATTGATTTACTCAAGGAAACTTTTGACGAAAAAATAATTTCACGAATGGCCCAATAAATTGGCCCCCAGGATCGTGTGATTTAACCCCATTCAGATCCCCATGGAAATCAACATTCGAAGAGTTATCGGCGAGATACGGCCGCAAATGCTGCGAAAAGTTTGTGAAAATTGGTGTTCCAGATTGCGCCTTGTACGCGCCAGCCATGGCAATTACATGGCCAAAATCATATTTAAACATTAATGTCATAAAATTTTCTATCCAATAAAGCTCGTTTTATTGATATTAAAAATATATTACTATGCTTTGTTATAATTTAAACTTGTATTACTCTATAAAAAACACCCTATATATATTACGCAAACGCAAATTTTGTGCGGTGTAAGGCTTTTTAAGTACAGGTCCATTCTTAATAAATTTAGTATGGTTTGGTAGGTTTAGACATCTAGATGTGCAAACTGATATATTCAATATCAAAGTGATACTGGAATGGCTTCTAAACTGTTGGTCGGAAAATTTTTAATTTTAAAAAATTCACACAAAAATTTAATAAGAAATTGGAAATTGGTAATGACACATTTTTGTTTAAGCATTTTTAACTTAATGCCACAATATTGATATCATAAGTAATATATCACATGAAAAAAATTCTAAAATTTAACTGCAGATGAAGAATTGCTTAACTGAAAGTTTTTTCCATTAATTTCTTTCGTTACCTTAACACAGAAATTCCCTCACTAACATTTAAAAATTTTTTTCGGCTGAATTGTGCAAGATCGGGTGGATGGGTGGTTGGCCTAAAGGCATCTGCGAAGAACCTGATTCAAAAAAATGTTAGTGGCCTTTCTTTATTAAGGTAACGAAAGATACTTGCATGATTGCAGAAATTTTTTTTTAATTATTAAAAGACCTCTAAAATTTAGGTTTATATGATTTTTTCATAAATTTTATTGATCTCATTTTATGAATATTATAAGACCACTTGTGTTCCTTTTTGTGATTATAAAAGCTTTGTGATAAATTAAAAATAAATAAAAACCTTTTTAAGTTTTTTATAAGGTTTATGAAATGAATTGTTAAAAACACATTCACTTTTATTTAAATAAAAACTAGCAAGGAAAGGGGTCTTTTTTATAGACTGGGTCGAAGTCTAAATTCCCCCACAGTTTATTCTTAGTTATGCATGTTTTCAAAGTTTGATGACGTCACTTCGTATAGATGACGGCTGTTGTGTTCATCCAGTTTTGCGAAAACTTAAACGCAGAACACGTTTAAGCTACTTTGATGACGTCACTTTGTATAGGAGATTGGTCGAGTTTTTATCAATTTTGCCAAATTTCAAATTCAAAATTAATTGAAATATTCTTAGCATATGTTCATAATTTTATTTATAAAATTCATTTTTGCTGAATTTTTAGAGACTGTGTAACCATTTTCATATAGATACTTTGTTTATGAGGCATGGTTTTTGTACTATTTTGACAAATTTGAAATATATGGTGAATATTTGAGACCAAAGCTTAAATACAAAATTTTTAGACATTACATTAGTTTTTGTGGCATTTTCAGAAATTTTACCATTTTGTTAAAGTCACTTTTTATGGGAGATTATTGCGTTGTTTTTTCTGGATTTAAAAATTTTCAATTACATGGGCATTTCCATATTATGCAGTCACGTGCTTATATTACAACCAGGATTCATAATCATTGCAGGGAGGCTCTGGAATATATTTAGAAAATGAATGGAGCTCAAAACCCATCTATGCATGCGTCTGTTTCAGTGTAGGGCATTATTCAATAAAAAATATTTAAATAACGAATAACAAGTAATATTTTTTATTAAGTAGTGTTTTTTATTTTATTCCTAATTTTAATTGCAATTTAACTATTTAAAACTTTTATTCGTTATTCATTATTTGAATTTGTGTTTGAATAAAAAACTATATAAGCATTTCCATCGTAATTCACGCGACATGCGTACGACTTAAAGCTTCGTTTTTTCGGAAGTGTATGTTATTAATGTAAAACAATTTCTTATGTACATATGTCTTACAATACATAGTAATGGTATGATCTAATAAAATGGTCATTCCAGTAACTAATTAAGGATGGCAGTGGTAAATATGGGCGTAGCTCACACGACAAAAAACGGAAGTGTGTTTTACAAGCATGTTTAGATTGTAAGAACTCAACGAATTTTCCCATATAATTTGTTTTTGTTTTTAATTTTCAAATAATGAGAAAACAGTGAAGTTTCATAATAAGCCCACTTTACCTATGGAATGTGTTAACTTAAAAATATATTGAATTTCCATAAAATATTTGCCGTAACTCACGCAACATATCCCACCCGACAAAAATTCCTTAAATTTATATTAGGTAATTAAGTAATTGGATAGTAAAGTAATTATGTAATTTAGTAATTAAAAAAAATTAAATATATTGTCCTTTTTTGTCTCAACCATTTTTCTATTATCTTTAACCAATGCCTTCCATTTTAACTAAAACAAAAGGGTTACGAAACATTTACTAAACATGTGCAAAAAAGGAAACTACATTTGTGAAACAGCGCAGTCGATTTGTTCATCATGGTTAATAAATTTATATGGAAATTTCCTAAATTAATAAAATTAAATTGTTTCTCTTGGATAATATCATAAAAAAAAAGTTTTTAATAAGTTTTAAGTTTTTGGTGACGGTTGACTTTTTCTGGAAATGGTGAATTTTTGAGGCCAAAGTGTATGGGAACATTTTTAATCATGACATTAATTTTTGTGCCACTTTCTGACATTTTAAAGATTTGATTAAGTAACGTTGCATGAAAGGTAGGAGTTGTTTTATCCGATTTAAAAAATTTTAAATATATGTTGAATATTTTACTTCAAAGCTTATGTGCACAATACCAAGTAACTGCAAAATTTTTGTGGCGTTTTCAGAAATTTTGTTGTTTGACGAAGAAGGCGTGGTTTTCATCCGATTTTGCTCATTTTCGAATTCAATAGCTTGTTCTTACCAAATTTCAATAGCTCTAGGCTAATAAATAATCGTGTCGACAGACTGACCTAGTGAAATCGGCTCAGAAGGTGATGCTGATCAAGAATATATATACTTTTCTATACCTGCCACGCCTCCTTATCAGCGTTGCAAACGGAGTGACAAAGTTATGGCAGTATGCGTGGCGTAAAAAAATTTATTCCATGCTATTATTTTTCATTGAGTAGAATTTTTTCTAAATTTGTATACCAAAATGAAAAAGTCCTAAAACCTGCTGCTTTACCGTCAAGTAAAAAAAATTGAGTGACACTGAAAGCAGAATTAAAGAGGAAAATGAGTTGCTTGCACCCGCTTCCAAGCTTTTAATCGCAAAAGAATCTATTTACGTCTGCTTCTGCTAGCACATGAAATAGTGACTTGGAAACGAGCTTTAGCAAGTGCCTTCATGAGTACATCCAAGGCTTATTTATAATGTTGTGGCACTTGAGAGAAATGCACTCTTTTTTCCGCTTTTGCTTGAACTGTCATTGTTCGTTTCTTTGTTCAATACATACATTTTCTTGATTTCTTTTCATCCATTCTGATAGTTTGACCGAGCTCGCTCTCAAGTGCCGCGACCTTATAAATGAGCCTTGATTACATCTTAGAAATTCGAAACGCTCAAAGATCGCTCGATATAAATTCTTTCCCAAAATATAAAAGTATGCATGAGTATTGTAGAAGCCGCGTGTCGAGTCAGTGGCACATAGGATCAGCAGAAGCAACTCACGCATTCATGACCGACCTGCTTGATGATGTAATGTAATGATGCTGTCTGGTCACAAGAAATAATTGCAAAAACATCGTAAGGTTTTGTTTTCGATTATTTCGTTTATAATTAGGCCTGTGTGAATAGCTCGATCTTCGAGTAACTCGGCACGATTTGAGTCGAGTAACTCGAATCGAAACTCGTATCGAAAAACTCGATGGTTTTCGTGTAACTCGATGGTTTTCGAGTAACTCGATGGTTTTCGAGTATTTTGAGTTTTGATATTGATCTCAATTAGTGATCTCAATTGAGTTTTGATTATTGATCTCGATGGTTTTCGAGTATTTTGAGTTTTCGAGTAACTCGATGGTTTTCGAGTATTTTGAGTTTTGATATTGATCTCAATTAGTGTTTTGACATATTACTTTTGAATGTAATATATTACTTATTACATGTAACCGACTTCTAAATTTAATAACATTATATTGCATGTTACTTTCAAAATAAAGTAATTAGTTACTATTTACTATTAGCTTTTTAATAAAATTGTAACAAATAAAAAAACACGTTACTAAAAACCAATTAAGTTTTTCTTTTATATTATTGTAATTAAGTAACTTGCCAAAAAGTAATAGCATTACTGGATGTTATTACTTCCCGCTGAAAGTATGGAGTTATATAACCGCTTTAAGCTTAGTATGCTGTAAGAACAAAAAAAAAATGTCCATAAGAAATACATTGAGATTTTTGACAAAAAACTAGCAGCGAAATTTTTTTCGCCAGCGCAGGGACAAAGAAATAATATTGCCTAACATATTATATTACTTTGCGTTACGTCACTACACTGATTCAATGTGTGTGAGTGGTTTACTCATCAGTGGAAAAACCCAGTAGAAAATAAAACAGCATGTATTTTCAGCATATTTCTAAGCGAATTAGCAGTATTATATAGTGCTGTACTGAAGCGGTGTTTTTGTTATAAGCCTTGATTTGTCCAAATGTAAAATTAATAACACAGCTTTTAGGCTTGGTGATCAAACCAAATATGTATATTATATGCGCATTTCCATAGTGGCGCACGTAACGGTCGTATAACTTTCATGTTACTAAAAATTAAGAAAGTATGAAAAATTTAAACTTTGTTGGTCCTGTTTTGATTTTTGACTAGTACTTTAATATCACGAGCGACGAATTACGAAAAAGTTAATATTACAAGAACCATTCGTAAAAATACTCAAAAAATTACATTTTGAGAGTCCATCGCACTTGGTCTGCAAATTTTTTTAATTGATTTTAAAACTTTATGTGTTCGAATTTCTTAGCGCCACTATTCATTGATGTTTTACAGCCATTTGCTTTATTAGAAATGGAAAACCACATTCTTTAATACTCAGTAGAATTGATCTTAGAATATGATTGCGTAAAAAGAAATCTAAAAAAGGACAAAATGTAGCGTGTAGCGAAGCTTGTTTTTTTTTAATTTCGAAAAAATATTTGTTATTCTATCAATTTTAATTAAATTATACGATATGAATAACTTGTTTTTTATAAAACTAAACTGCACTTAGAAATACCTTTCCATTGATCCCAAGAATATAGACTTGCATTTTTGTTTCATTTTCCACCCCTTTCAATGCATGGATTTCAATATTGCATGTTTAGGAAAAATGTTTCCATTTCCTACTGGATTAAAATGCTTAGAAAACTCATGAGTTATGACTCATAGCTGGTCAAAGTGGAATGGTTTTTTAAAGAATCACATATGTATTTTTAATGTGCGTAGTAGTTCTAATAAAATAAATAAAATTTTAAGCAATGTTAATACCAATGTTTCAGGAGTTGTTATAAATAATTAAATTTCATCGAATATAAACCAAAAAGATAGAGCTACACTCTCAGTTTTTATATGCATATATGAACCTTGAAAGTTATTCGAAGTAATATACATATACTGAAAAGCATGAAAATTTTGGGTTAAGTTTTCCTATTTAATTAACAGTGGAAAATTCGTATTTCAATTAACTTTTAATTCATATAAGCTTTATATTGTATGCACGTATTTAATTTATCTTCTCGTATCAGTATGTATGTATGATACTCTGTATGGTGCGTTCAAGGTTAACTATAAAACGACTCATTGAATAGAATAACTTTACTCAGTTCTTTCTGAACAGAGTTGCCATATTTCATTTAAAGCACCGTTTTTTAACTTACGAATATATTCAGATTTCACTCGATTTGAAATCCTTGCCTTTATTCGAAAAATAAGAGACTTAAAATTTAAAGGATTTCATTTCAGTAAAAGTGGCACAGGGGGAATGTTATTCAAATTTGTTTTAGTATATTTTTATAAAGTGTAACAATGGCAGTGAAATTTAATTGATGAATTTAGGAAACACCAATTCGGCCCATGAAAATTGAAAAGATCAATTGGATTTTGTGAATGAGAAACTGTCATCTCTTATAGCACAAACAAAGTTTAAAGATTGTTAATTCATTTGTATGATAAGCAATGAAAAATCAGGATTTAATTCATACGCACAAATGTAGTTGCCTTTCAACTTTCTTTCTCTCTCTCTTTCTCTCTCTCTCTCTATCTCTCTCTGTTTTATTCTTTTGATTACTGTACTTAATAGATTTCTAGGGAAAAAAGAGTTTCCTTCAACCTAACTTATCTCTACAAAATAACAAGTTTTCTAAGAGAAGTGGAAACCCTGTTTAGAGTAAAGTTGAGAACATAATGAGTAGGGATCGGAGTTTTATGCAAAACGTATTAAATATTAGTGTCAAATATCTAAAATATACAAATTTTATGCAAAATTTTTAGACATTTAAATAAAATATGTGTATTTAATCGATATTTTTAGAAAAACAAAATTTTGTTGCTATCCTATTTTTACACAGGATTTGATTTAAAAATGATTTTTCATAAAAATCCGATCTCAAGGATGAGAATAAAAAAACAAGCATTGAGTAGAAAAATACTCGAAAATATACGAGTAACTCAAAAATATTACGAGTTACTCGATAATTTCTCGAGTTACTCGATAATTTCTCGAGTAACTCGTAATTTTGAGTTTTTTGAAACACCGAGTTAATCGAATCGAAAATCGAGTCGAGTTTCACTATTCGACTCGACTCGCACTCGAAGCTACTCGCACAGGCCTAGTTATAATTTATTGCGGATCTCACGACTTGCCGATTCGTGGAAAATAACAATCCGCTAATCGTCCATTTGATTAAATATAGGTCATCGCGCCAAAATTAAGATTAACTTACAAATCATCCATCAACATTACTTTTTGAATATTGGAAGATGTTGCTGTTCATATCATATCTCGACTCATTAAAATCATCCTTGCAACAGCGTTTTTATGCCTTTTAAGCATGCACAGAAATTTGGGGCAACAGAAAAAAGAAAAGCTGAATGAAGAAATTTTAAATCGCTTTGCTGAAGATTCGCGCCAGTTAATAATTTGATTTAAATCGCGTTAAATTTAATATAGTTTCGAATTTATTTTACATTTTTTTCAATACAGCCAATATTTAAAATATTAATTTTATTAACCAGCTACATGAAAGAATGGTAAGCTCCCCCCTCCCCTCCTGAATACAATCCTCGATACGCTCATATTGCCATTCATCATGTGTGTTGCCATGTTTGTTTTAAAAACTTTAGATTAGCTCTCGTATTCTCACAATAGGTTTGTTTCCGTACTAACTTCAAGTAATTGTAATAGAATAACACTCCCTAGCAACTTCAAGTTACTTAAATCTAGCACGGAAACAGACCTATTAAAATTTTAAACATTTTTGAAGCGAAGCTTTTTACGCCTCGTTTTCACAAAATTTACATATCATTTGCTTGAGTGTTGTTGTTTTTTTACTTGCGCCTATTACAACAAGGGTATATAGAATTAAAAATATTTTTTTCAGTAGGCAGTGAGAATCGAACTCGCATCCTCTCGATCGAGAGTTCTACACACTAACCACTACACCAAAACCCTTCATGTTAATAATGATGCAATTCATTCAATATTAAAAGTTAACTATGCTGCAGTAGATGACAGGAATTTATTCAAGAGATTCTGCATTAGCTATCCTACATATTCTATTGTGAATGCGTGAAGCCATAATGCAGCAGATCACAATTATCGCTCAAATACTACGATTCTATGGCGAGTTAAGCCGGGGTTGACTCGGGATTAACTTACCATGGAAACGCGAGTTGAGTTGAATTTCGTCAAATCCACAACACTCCACGAAATTTAGATTAATTCGATGAGTTAAGAATATGGAGCAGTTGCTCAACTTTGGAACGAGGTTTTATTATTTTTTATTTTTTTATTTTATTTCTGTCACTGCGCTGATATAAAATGTAACAAACCATTCACAAAGTAGCGGAAACTAATACTGATTAGAGACTCAACAATTTTTAGCAACCCAGTGGCCATTTTAGCGATTGCTCCGCAAAAGAAGGCATGCTACCACTGCTATTATTGGCGTCAATACACCTTCCATGATCACTGTATTGATGAGTACTTCTGTAAGGCCTACTTTTTGAAGGTTCTGATTTTTCCATATTATTTTATATGAAAAAAATTACAAAAAAAAATACCAAAACATATTTTAAATACACAGAGCAGTTTGTAAAAAAATGTAGATTTAAATAAAAATTTTTTTTTGTCCGAGTTGGGTCTTGAACCCGAAAACTAACACATTACATATTATATTATATGAAAATATTTATATGGAAAAACTCTTTGCTTAATTTTTTGTATGAAGAAAATTTGTACAAATATTTAAAAAAAATTTTAAACAGAACAATTTGTAAAAAAATTTAGATTTTAAAAAAAAAATTTTTTTGTCCGAGTTAAGTCTTGAATCCGGGCTCCCGAAAGCTTACTTTCATTTGTATTGATACAAAATAAGCAATTGATTCTTAGTAACCACGATAGACGAGTGGGTAAGATGTTGGACCGCCGCATGAGAGCACCTTATTTAAACAAGACCTTCCCAAGGCTTAAACTGTTGTAATTGATGATAAATTACATGATGATGATGAAATCAGCGCACCAAGATTAGTCGAAAATAATACAAATATTGCTGGGAAAATTCAAAAATTAAAATTTGGTCCCTGAGTTATTCAAGTAATTTGAGGTAATACCCTTATTAAACTGAAAAATATTTGGATAAAACAAAAAAATCTTAACTGTTTTCTTATTTCAAATGGAATTGGAAATGAAAATATTAAAAAAAAATTTTTTCTTTCATTTCTCTCACTCTAGTGCACTCAAAAAAAGATATGAAACATTGACAGAATGACACTCTATTGAAAATTAAGTTCTTAAAACAGCTTGTTTTTTACCAGTTATTAAGTGTAAAATATAGGATGTTTTTTAAATAATATTTTGATTCTAGTTCCAACGATAGCCACTGATGTTATGAACACTCTAACAAAAATTCACGAGAATTAACTACAATAATTGCTGGCAACTGATTGGCTTCATTTATTGTCGTTAAATCCCAAAGAGCAAAATTATAAATATTTATCGTTAAAAATGTGTGAATCCTCTCACCTACAATTATTTATTTCGCTCTATTGCAAAAACTCTCTTTTAAAATTATTTCTTCCAATCTTGTCTGCGCTTATAAAAAAAAAGCTAGAAATACGTGGTCTCTCAAATAAGTTTTGAGCATGGCAACAACAAAAACTCTGTATAGAGTCAATAACTCAGCAGAATGCGCTACTCTTTCCTACATCAGTAGGCTTGAGTAATTAAGCTGTGACTATATATATACTATTTGTGAATATATACTATTTAAGTTGTATATAATTTGACACTTGTTCAAATAAACTCTTTGAAATCATATGACGTTAAAGCAGAGGTATTTTTTAAGGGCAAGCGTAAAATACCGCTGCTGGAGCGTTTTTAGGACTATATCAGCGAAAACACGCTGAAATAGTGTGAACATTAGAGAAAATATACATACATATTTCAGAATTGTCTGAGCGAAACCACGCTGGAATAGCGTGAAAAGTAGAGAGCATGGTATAATTATTTGACAAGGTAGCCGTGACAGTTTTTTGGCGATTGATAGTTGTCAAAAACAGCTAAAGAATGTTGTAGTTTGCTGCTAGCTAGCTGCTGACTAGCAATGTGCTTATTTTTAACTTATCTTTAAATCATTAAACTAATTCGCGAAGTTGATTGAAATGTTTTTAGTTTGTTGCGGCTGACTAGCTATGCATAATTTGTCGCTTATTTTTTCACTTTTCTTTGATTAATTGCATAAACAGCTAATTTTGACAACTAACCATCGCCGCTCGTGAGAAAAAAGCCAGTCTACGCGGCTACCTTGTCAAATAATTGTATCATGGTAGAGAGATATTCATATTTTAAGACTCTCTGAGCGAAAACACGCTCAAATAGCGTGAAAAGTAGAGTAAATATACATATTTTGGAAAAAGACGCTGATTTTCAGATAAAATTGAAAAAACTCTCTGCAGAGCGTGGTTTTTTACAAAATCGCCAATAAATGTCGTGAAATTTCACAAAATTTATTGCAGCGATTTTTCAATCAGTTTTTAGAGTGAATAGCATATTTAAATTTCAGATGATTCGGCTGAATAGTTTTTGTTTTCCTACAACACCATACCAAAAAAAGTAGTTTCGAGATAAATGAGTATAAAAATACTTAATCTAGAATACACACTGTGGCTCGACACCTACTAAAACGGCTGTAGAAGTGAAAATAACGTCAGAACGAATATACTTTTGATATATAAAAAAAACCAATTTCATAAAAATTGTAGGAATTAAACAATGTTGTCTTGATAAATATAATTTGGGAATGATAAGCGATCCAAATATTTGCACACCACGATAAGGACAGCTATTGATGTAATATTTGCTAGAAATATCGATGATATCTATATAAAATACGTTAGATATTTTAGATATTAAAACACAATAATTTCATTGTGTTAAATAAAAAATTAATGCAAAATAATAATGCAAGGTAGTAAAATTTACTGGTGGGAATATTTTTTTTTAATTAACATTTTTTTAGGTATTTAAAATGTTTTATTAAAAAACCCATTACATTATCAAACGTATTAAAATTCTTCGCTTCTCTCGTGTGTCCAGCGACGCATCTGCTTTTTTTCTTTATTAAGAAGGTTTAAAATAATTTTCAGTAACATTTAATTTTCCAGTCGCGGCAGATCTTTTGGTGCAAATGTTATTATTTTTCTCATTTTATAACACATTCGAGCAAATATTCCATATTTTTAAAGAAAATTAATATAAAATTCTTAACCGGGTAAATATCTTTATAAGTCGTTAATCATATTAATAAAAAATTGTTCGAGCTTTTTTTAGTTTTTGGTCACGTTACAATGTCTAAGTAACTTATCGTAGCGCATTTGAAAACTCTGCTCCCTCCCTCCTGAATTGGAAACGTAGTTTATGGACGACCTCTAAGCTTTGATAACACTGCAACATTTACGAGGTCAACGTGTTCAAACAACTTTTTGACTGCTGTTCATTAAAGTGTTGGACGTAAGTAGCAGAATCCTGTTTGAGTTTTGCTAGATTGGCTACCGATCTGGTTCAATTGTATGATAAATATACTTGTAGGCTTCTAAACACCAGATTCTTCAAAGAAGAAGTACTTTTTCTCTCAGCAATATCTTAAAAGGCTATATCTTAAAAGTTTTGAGTTTTGTTCTTGTCTTCAGCAAAGACTTAGCTGTAGACTAGGAAAAAAAAGTTGATCCCTTTTTTACCATTTTTGGTCCATATCTTTCAAACCGTTCTGAATTTTGCAAACAATTATAAACAAAATTGTATGTTAGAAAAAACCAAACAACCCTTAAGAACGTGCTATCTGCATCCGAGTGTTCCTTCATTCCCATCAAATAGCTTCACAGAAAAAAAAAATATTTTTTGGCAAATATGATCCGATTTACCTTTTTTCCTATTTTATGATCCGATTTTAGTTTTAAAAATGGTGTATTCCTTTGTACGTGGGGAACTAATGAATTTAAAAAATGATGACAAAAAGTACTAAATTTATTGTTTGAATTGTTTATTGTTTCATATGAATCAAAAACCTAATTTCAAAAATGGATTTAGCTGCTAATTTTACATAGTAATAATATACTGGCGTCAATTTTGAATTAGCTTTAATGTATGAAAAAAAAATTCGATTTGAAACTACTAAAAAAATACCCTCCAAATTCACACTTTTACGAGCAGTCCATTCAGTTTTTTTTTTCAGCCTACCTGTGTTTATTGAATGCCACCTTAAGAATCTGCCATGGCAAGGAGGATCCCAAATATTTTTTCAAAAAAGGTCGTCTAATACACAAGCACTTTATTTTCGTTTTATAATTTATTTCGTATGAAATGGCTATATTTTAGTTTGCAAATTAATAAATTTGTAAGTCTTTTTCATTCAATGCTGTTCTAAAAAAAATATTTTTTGATTCTATTCATTCAACTTCAGTTTAAATAAACATATGAGACACTTCTGTTTAATATCAATTTAAGAAAAGCTTTTCTTAAGAACCCAGAATTGATTGTTTTGCGCGGCACTGCTGTCTTCTCAGCTATTTTCCTAACGTTTTGCTATATTTATTGTAATATAATTGAGTTTATATATGCTTGGCTTAATTGGCATTCAGTAAACATGTTGTTTTGCGACTATAAAAGCAGCTTCTCTAACATAAAATTTTTCAAAAAAAACTTTAGCAGTGCACACAATGAAAATTTTAATTGGCGTAATTTTGGTGTTGGTAACTGGTGTATTATCAGTTAAAATTGAACCTCGCATCGTTGGTGGGAAAAAGGCTAATCCTAATGATTTTAAATATCAAGTTAAAATTATTATTAAAATAAATAAAAGAGAAGCATTGCTGTGTGGAGGATCTGTGATTCATAATAATTGGATTTTGACTGCTGCGCATTGTTTAGCGAATAGGTACGAAAATAATTTCTTCTTTTTTTATTGACGACAAAAGCTGAATAACTGAATAAGCTGCTGATAATGATCTGTAACTTTTTTTTTTATTCTCCAGAAAGTTTTTTAAAGTTTTCTTGGGTCCCAAGACGCAAAATTCCTTTACAAAACAAATTGATAGCAAAGAAGCAATCATTCACGAAAATTTCTCAGAAAAGGAGCAGTATAACGATATTGGATTGATTAAAATTCCAACCATTAAGTTTGACGACTTTATTCAAAAGATAACGTTGTGCCAAGATACTACATCTTCATTTGCTGGTGAAAGTGTTACTTTAGCCGGATGGGGTAAGACAAAGAAAGGACCTAAGTCCAACAATCTGCAATACACCAATTTGAAAGTTTTAAATAGCAGTGAATGTAAAGAAAAATTGAAATTGCGTTATCGAGATTACAAGCTCTGTGCCATTGATCCAAATTCAAGCCCCTGCTACGGAGATTCCGGTGGCCCAGTAGTCACTGGTTCAGGTGCAAATGCAATACAAATTGCTTTGTTATCATTTGGAAGAAAAAATTGTTACCCTAACTCAATATCTGGTCATACTCGCGTTGCCTACTTCTTATCATGGATTAAAAGTAAGACTAATATAAATTTTTGAGTTAAAATCAAATAGTAATTAATAACATAAAGTTAAATAACTATTAAATTATAATAATCAAATTATTATTATTATTATAAAAAATATTATCAAATAATTAATAAAGTCTGAAAGATCTGAAATATAAAGCATGTGAACCTACTAAAGCTTTCATTCCCGAAGGGGTTTTGGCACATCCCGAGATGTTGGGATTTGAAATTCGTGATCCCGGTATCCCCAGATTTTTCGGGATTCCAAATTTCCAAAATTTTAAAATAATGACAATTAGCTGTGCTAAAAGCAGGGACCATTTATAACTCTTTTTCTTAATTTCTGCGTTTTGGCTAAAAGAATTGGATATAAGAAATAGAAATTCAAACGAACTCGTTATTCATTAGAGTGTATCGACTTGTATTGGTTAAAAATCTGACCCCCGATTCCGGTATCAACATTAAATAGTGTATAACAAATCCTTTCCATTGGTATACTTTTTTTTTAATCTGAACCAATTTTGGCGTCCTCCGAATTGCTTTTTTGTGCACTTTTGAGCAATTTTTGAGCTTCAAACCAACTAATGGTTGATTTAAAAAAACATCAAGCTTATCAGTCAATTCCTTGGATATAAAAACATAGAACTGCAAATTTTCATACAATTTAACCAATGTTTTACCGAGATTTTACTGTTTTTTTAAAAAATAAATAATATACTTGTTTGTTAATTTAAATATAATTTGTTTTTTGTTTTTTGGCTATTAACTTATAGGTGAATAATTTGAGGAGTTTTATCAAGAGAAAATTGTATAGGGGTAAATAGATAAACATAAAACCGAATATGTATTATTATAAATATAGGTGTATATGAGACTTAAGAGTATGTCGGTTATAAAAGAATAGATAACATTATTTTTATTTTCATATGAGAGATATTATGGGCAATGTTATCTTTTCCATTTTTTATTCATTATTCTCTTGTTATTCTTTATTCATTTTTTATTTAATTTAGTATTAAGACATAAATAAAAAATTAATAACAAATGAATAATGAATAATGAATCACATATGAATAAAAAATAAAAAATTAATAATGATTAATAATTAATAATTTATCATCATTCAAACAAAAAAAAAAAGTTATTCAATATTCTGATTAACGGAAATTAATAATTGAAATGAATAATTAATCATTTTTTTTTAAAAACGAATGTGAATTAAAAATTTTGTTTGTTAAAACTCATAATTTTATTTTGGTGAAGCATAAATAAATTTCCCATCATGTTAAATTTTAAAAGCGTGTTAGCTAAAAGAGCGTTAAATAAATGTTGATGAAACCGGGTATATGTCTTACCAGAAGCCAAAAGAATGAGACTTGAGCAGCTGAATATCACACAGCGTAACAAGTGCGGCCATAATTAAAAAAAATTAAGTTTCAAAATTCAGAAAAAAAATGAAATAAAATGAATTACATGAATTAAGTGGAATCAAAAATATTTATCCAAAATTTATATTATTGTAGACACACTACACCAAAAAAGTTGGGATTTCCAAAGTTAACTTATGCACAAATTGTAAAAGAAAAAAAAATAGAAAATTTTATTTGTCTGGGCAAATATTTTTTTGTTGTTTTTTACGTACTGAGATCGTGATACCGGTATTTTTATAAAGTCGTCTCTAACAAATAAAATAACTAAAATTACAGCAATTAAAGCAATTTTAGAAGTGATTTAAAAAATTTTAAATTTTTTAATATTATAAATTAATTAGTATAAATAATTGTATGAGAGGAAAGTTTTATCCAAAGAACTGCCAAAACCAATTTACAAAAATTGCATTTTTTTAGTAAAAACTTTAATGCTTTTTCTTTAGATCTTGCTGTGCTAATCGAAGAACATACGTTATTAAGCTATTTTCTTTTCGATATATGATTAAAAAAGTATTCATAAAATACAAATTTTAAGCAAATATAGAATTAGTGTTAATTTTTTTATGACTTTTATGTATCATGCTATCTGTGGTAACGTTATCGATACAACTTTTTTTTTTACAAAAAAGTGAAAAGAAAAAACCAAGTCGAGCCTCCGAAATATTTTTATAAGCTATTGTAATAAGTATAAACAATAGTACGAAAGAAAAATTTACTCCAAAGACCTGCAATTCTCTACAAAAATGGCATTTTTATAGAATTATCAAAAAACTCTCTATCTAAGCATCTGAGTGATTCCATTGCTTTTCGACAAAAAAAAAAAAATAAATTCTCAACCTGACCCATTTCGATTTGGTTTAAACTTTGTATACACGTAGTGTTGAATATAATTTAGAAAATTAATTTGTAATTTTTATTTTTTTCGAGTGATTACAGAGTTACGGGTACTCAAAAATTGAAAAAATTCGTTTTTTTTTTCTTGAGGACTGATTTTCATTTGATCATAACTTCGGTTAAGTTTGAGATAGAGCAACGATTTTAGATTCATATTAAGGATATTTTCAAAAAGCTAATTTTGTATAATAAAACTTTAAAATTTTTCAAATATTTACGTTTTTTTTTTTTTTTTTGCATAAAATTTAAAAAAAAAATATTTTTGTGAATTTCATTTTTAAAAATTTTGAAAAAAATATATATGAATTATTGATAATTTATCTAAGTTCTCTTAAAATTTCAGCCTTGAACGACAATGGCAACACTACTAAAATAATTTTCGAAGTAAACTTACTTTAAAATTTATGCTCAACACAGCAGCTTGCGAGAAAGCAACAAGAACTGAACACACTAAAGTAGACCATATGTGTGTGTGTATGTGCACAGTGCATCATCGGCAGTGTTGCCGTGTTCACTTCGATTGAAGTGTTTCACTTCTTTTTCGAGGCTCACACTTCGACACTTCCTCTTTGACATGAACACTTCCATTTGGTCCGAAGTGCAATTTCTTTTTAGAGATAACAGACTGTCAAATTTGGCAGCATTTGTTTTTCATTTCCAAAAAAAAGCTTCGCTTGTAAAAGGTGCGTTGCAAAAAAAAAAGCTAGGTGGAATTCATGACAAGATAATTTAAATTTATGTAAAATGTATCAAAATGTATGAACAATCGTAATTTTTTGCAGGAAAACTGACTAGAACAGCAAAAAAGTTTCTTAATAAGTACGAATTCTCCTCCACGCGGAAAGAAAGTTGCTCTTGAATCATGCAAGCAGTCTGTGGATTCCACTGAAATTGAAACGATTGCCATTGATGAACATGTTTCTGCTTTTCCGAGTACAAGTTAGGCCTTTGTTTAAAACGCTTCCTAAATTTGTTTATAATATTATCTAAACAAATACTTCCCGAGAAACAATTTGTGTCCGTACCAAACTACTCAGGCAAAAAAGTCCCGAGTTTCGGACTCAATTTTATTTTTAAAAGCTACGACGAGTAGTAACGAAAAACTGAGAAGTTTATGGAAAAAAAGTAAATGCACATTGATATAAAGCCGAATGCAAACAAGCCTCAGCGAACAGGGCCCGAGAAAAGAATTCATATATTGTGTCAATAAAGTAGCTGATTTGTATTGAAACTGGCCTGAGACTTAACTATAATGTACCCGAAACATACCCGACAAGTAGCTCGAAATTACCTGAAATAGTACTGTAGTCATTGTGTATTTGTCAATAAAGTGTTCAAAAACGATTCGGTCTTCGTTTCTACATTGTGCCTGCTCAAGGTGTTCCAGAACTAGCACTTCTTTCGGTGCAGAGGTAGGACATTTACCAACGCGGGCACCGGACATATATCAGCTACTTTTTTGATAAAAAATATGACATTGTTTCTCGGGCCTGTTCTAAGAGAGGTAGAAATTTTATATCCGGCATTGCTGGGTAGTAGTATGGTTCCAATTATCCAACTTTTTCCGAATTTGGTTAAAGAAAATAAAATAGAAGAGTAGGAAAGTGAAATGAAACAAATTTCTAAATATTCTGGGTATATGGTTTCTAATTTTAAAATGGTCTTGGAAATTTGCTTTATATAGCTTACGAAATTTGTTGGAGCAAAGGCCTTTTTGAGTGCTTACAAGTCAGCTGAAAGCGAGAAAGTGCTGACCTGACGTATGACACGCCATTGATATTTTAGCATTGTATGTCATAGGAAAAAAGCACTCCAATTTAGCTTACTTTGAATTGTTTTAAAAGGCTATTCTTGGAAAGCTTTGGGTCAGAAGTTCATTTTTGTTTTCAAGCTTATTGAATTGTTCGCTTGCACATCAACAAAATAAAATGCTGACGTTTTGCTTCTGGAGGAAGCTGGAAAAAGCACTCTAATTTAGCTTCCTTTAAATTGTTTTAAAGGCCTCTCTTGGAAAACTATGGGTCAGCAGTTTGTTTTTGTTTTCAAGCTTTTTAAACTGTTCGCTTCACAACAACAAAATATAGTGCTGACGTTTTGCTCCTGCAGGAAGCTACTTACATGCCGGCCCGTTGGGTTATTTCTTCTTTGTTAAAAATAAAGATGTGTATTTTAACCGTTGAAACCAATTTTTGACTTTGCCATCTAAATATTTGTTTCTTGGCTTCACTTTCTTTTTGAAGAAATTTCATTTCACTTCGATTCACTTCACTTTTTTTAAAATTTCACTTCACTCAAAAATTTTGAAACGGCAACACTGATCATCGGTGCTTCGGTATAAGCTAAAGGCTGCTTTACATTGTCCTACTGTGTGTTACGACATGTAAGATAGAAAGTATTATTGAATTTCATCATGCTGTCATTTTTAATTTTTGTATGAAGAAATTAATTTTTCGCTTTAGACTATCTCACAGAGTCGCACCACATTTTTATACTTTACACACTACTAAAACGTGAAAATTTGAGTAATGAATCGGTTTTTAATGCCTTTAAAGCTTCTACAAAGTTCAATAAGCTGTAAAACTGCTTCCTTCTGCTATTCCATTTGAAAATACATTGAGTGTTTAAAATTTTCTCACTTAAATAAAAAATATCAAGTAAGTTTATAGTAAAATGCATCTCTGGTGGGATAGAATGTGTGATGAAATTAGAAACAAACCAAAAAATAAAATGTGGTACGACATGCCAAAAAGACTCGAACACACATTGCTTTCCGTTGTTTACACCATCTCATATTCTATCACACATGAAAATTTTGACATGTGTTAACACACAGTAGGATAATGTAAAGCGGCCTTAAGCAGAGTTGATAACATTCTTCGAAATAAACTCTTCTAATAACAATTAAAATTAAATTTCACACAACACATTCATGCAGCACATTCAGGAAAAAACCTACATAAATAAAAATTACAACAAAATTTACCGAATGTCCTTAAATCCCAATATTCGCCAGCTCTGTGAGAGCTTTTTCAATTTTAATTGTTATCTGCTAAGCTTACACCGAAGCACCGATGACGCACTGTGCACATAAACACACATATTGTATTCTTTAGTATGTTCAGTTCTTGTTGCTTTCTCGCAAGCTACTATGTTGAGCATAAATTTTAAAGTAAGTTTATTTCGAAAATTATTTTAATAGTGTTCCAATTGTCGTCCTAAGCTGAGAGAAGTTAGATAAATTATCATTAATTAATATATATTTTTTTCAAAATTTTTAACAATGACTTTCACAAAAATATTTTTTTTTAAACTTTTATGCAAAAAAAAAAAAAAACGTAAATATTTGAGAAATTTTTAAGTTTTATGTTGACTTTATATGATTTAAATACAAATTCTAAATGTTTGATAGTTTAAATCATACTTGATTTTAAATACAAATTCTAGTTGTTTGACAGTTTAAAATCGTTTATCGAGCTTAAGGTCAAAGTTAGAACAATTAATTGTTCTAACGAATTTTTTCTAAAGAAACAACAACAACAACAAAGTTTTTTCAATTGCCTTGCCTTCAATTGTTAGTGCAGAATTCCAGCAGGCTGTTGGACTACATATAATATAAGCATAGAAACTAAAGTAAAACAGAAATACAACAACAAATGTGGCATTATGAAATTAAAGGAAAAAATGAGAAATTGAAGCTTCAAAATCTCATCGCCCCGATGGTGCAGTGCGTCTACGCGCTTGCACGGGCAATCACAAAGATTTCTGATGACGCGTTTAGCACCGCAGAAATTGTACAATAAAATCAATTTGCTAGTGGTTTTTTTCCTTTCATATTGAAAAAACTTTGTTGTTGTTGTTGTTTCTTTAGAAAAAATTCGTTAGAACAATTAATTGTTCTAACTTTGACCTTAAGCTCGATAAACGATTTTAAACTGTCAAACAACTAGAATTTGTATTTAAAATCAAGTATGATTTAAACTATCAAACATTTAGAATTTGTATTTAAATCATATAAAGTCAACATAATAAATATAGAGGTCATTTAGAAAAAAACTTTAATCAAATGGTAGAGCTCGACCAAACGGAAACAGCTGAAAAACAAAATCAGCAAAAATTCTAAAAACAACTTCAGTAAACATGCTTTGTTAGTGCAGAATTCCAGCAGGCTGTTGGACTACATATAATATAAGCATAGAAACTAAAGTAAAACAGAAATACAACAACAAATGTGGCATTATGAAATTAAAGGAAAAAATGAGAGATTGAAGCTTCAAAATCTCATCGCCCCGATGGTGCAGTGCGTCTACGCGCTTGCACGGGCAATCACAAAGATTTCTGATGACGCGTTTAGCACCGCAGAAATTGTACAATAAAATCAATTTGCTAGTGGTTTTTTTTCCTTTCATATTGAAAAAACTTTGTTGTTGTTGTTGTTTCTTTAGAAAAAATTCGTTAGAACAATTAATTGTTCTAACTTTGACCTTAAGCTCGATAAACGATTTTAAACTGTCAAACAACTAGAATTTGTATTTAAAATCAAGTATGATTTAAACTATCAAACATTTAGAATTTGTATTTAAATCATATAAAGTCAACATAATAAATATAGAGGTCATTTAGAAAAAAACTTTAATCAAATGGTAGAGCTCGACCAAACGGAAACAGCTGAAAAACAAAATCAGCAAAAATTCTAAAAACAACTTCAGTAAACATGCTTTGTTAGTGCAGAATTCCAGCAGGCTGTTGGACTACATATAATATAAGCATAGAAACTAAAGTAAAACAGAAATACAACAACAAATGTGGCATTATGAAATTAAAGGAAAAAATGAGAAATTGAAGCTTCAAAATCTCATCGCCCCGATGGTGCAGTGCGTCTACGCGCTTGCACGGGCAATCACAAAGATTTCTGATGACGCGTTTAGCACCGCAGAAATTGTACAATAAAATCAATTTGCTAGTGGTTTTTTTCCTTTCATATTGAAAAAACTTTGTTGTTGTTGTTGTTTCTTTAGAAAAAATTCGTTAGAACAATTAATTGTTCTAACTTTGACCTTAAGCTCGATAAACGATTTTAAACTGTCAAACAACTAGAATTTGTATTTAAAATCAAGTATGATTTAAACTATCAAACATTTAGAATTTGTATTTAAATCATATAAAGTCAACATAATAAATATAGAGGTCATTTAGGAGAAAAAAACTTTAATTTTTAAGTTTTATTATACAAAATAAGCCTTTTGAAAATATCTTTAATATGAATCTAAAATCGTTGCTCTATCTCAAACTTAACCGAAATTATGACCAAATGAAAATCAGTTCTCAAGAAAAAAAAAAAACGAATTTTTTCAATTTTTGAGTACCCACAGCTCAGTAACTACTCGAAAAAAATAAAAATTACAAATTAATTTTCTAAATTCTAACCAACACTGCGTGTATACAAAGTTTAAACCAAATCGGAGAGGGTCAGGTTGAGAGTGTTGTTGAAAAGCAATGTAATCACCCATCTTACTCTGGGATGCTCTTTTGGGGAAATATGCCACCGTACCTACTTAGATTATATGAGGAGTGGGCGTATTAGTCGGCCATTTTTGGTTTATTTTCAAAAAAAAATATATATTTGTTGCTATGAAGGATATAAAAATAAAAATCTACACAGATGGATCCAAACTTCAAGAACAAGTAGGGGGAGGTATCTACTCCCAGGATCTCGAAATCGAAGCGTCCTTTAGACTTCCTAACTATTGTAGTGTCTACCAAGCGGAAATGATGGCTATTCACGAAACCACTAGGATTCTAGGTCAAAAAGACCTTGAAGGAAAAAGTATTTCCATCTTTTCAGATAGCCAAGCTGCACTGAAAGCACTGAACTCAAATATTGACAACTCAAAAACTCTCACTGAGTGCCGCAAATCTCTTAACGAGATGGCAAGGCTACTCAGGATTTACCTCATATGGGTACCCGGACACAGGGATATCGAGGGCAACAATTTGGCCGACGAATTGGCAAGGAAGGGTACGACCTCCAACACCCTCTTAAATGAGGACTTTATTGGTATACCCATTTCCTCCTTTAAACTCCAGTGCAAGAACAGATCCCTAGGTCTTGCACAAGAACGCTGGGAACGCCTTGATACATGTAGGATAACTAAGCTAACATGGCCTACCTACGATTTATAACGCACCAACTCACTGCTTGAGTTAAGCAGGGTAAACCTGTCAAAAATAGTAGGAATCCTAACGGGTCACTGCCTGAGCGCATGCCCTTCGGTTGGGAGTTGCATCAAACGATTTCTGCAGAAGCTGCAGATGTGAGGAGGAGGTAGAAAACGTTCAGCACCTCCTCTGCGAATGTCCGGCTCTAGCTAAAAGGAGAATGGCAACTCTGGGCCTTCTCTTTTTAAACGGACTTGCCGAAGTCTCATGCCTGGAAATCAAGCATATACTCAAATTCATTATCCGCTCGAACTGGTTTGAGGAGGGAAATCTCTATTAGGTTTTTAAAGAGATCATGTGGTATCACAACGGGCCTGCACTGGCCTAAGTGTACGAGTCGTCTATCGGCTCAGCCACCGTTACCTAACCTGCTATGAAGGAACTAGATTCACACAATTTTATTGCCCTGGTATACTTTTATTGAGAAATATACCATCTTACCGATTTATATGAGGGGTGGGCGTATAAGAAGTTTGATTTGGTTCGTTTTCAAACAAACTAGTTGTTTTTCTAATAGAATTAGGTGAATTAAATTATATTTCTTTTAAACGCTTTATTTGGGGGAAATATGCCACCTTACCGATTTCGGTTAAATGAAGAGTAAGCGTATTTGTCGGCCGATTTGGTTCATTTTCACACAACCTGGTTTTGCTGTCATAGAACTAGGTGCACAAAATGTTATTGCTCTGGGATACTTTTTTGGGGATATACATATATACCACCTTGCAGATGTCGGTTATTTGTGGGGTGGACGTATGAGTCGGCAGATTCGATTCGTTTTCACACAAGGTAGTTGTTGCTATAAAGGAACTAAGTGCACCTTACCAATTAAGGTTATATAAAAGGTCGAATTTCATCGCACTTTTGTAAGAATAGTTCCTTTATAAAAAAACCTATTTCCAGAAAACTTTGTGATTCTATGTTAACTACTTCTATTTATGGCCGCTTGCTACACTCAAAGAAATATTTGTTCATATTGACTAATTCCTAGGTTTAGTTGATACATATTTTGTCAATATACAGTCAACAAAAGCTTTTGAAAAATAAGTTGAAATCAAGAATTATATATTCAAGATTCCACCTAGCGCATGTCCGCTCTCTTTGTGAGCACGTGTATGTGACGTCAGAAGTGCAAGAGAAAAGAGAGTCAAACTGACTGAAAAAAACGTAGTAAAAATTTTTTAATAGGGGTTATCGATTTAAAAATCTCTTCATTTTTTACAAAATCTTGGTTTTTTTAAGGGATATAATTTTAAATCAAAACACAACGCTTGCACAGAAAAAATTTAATATTTTTCATTACTATCTTTGATAAAAATTTTATATCTTATTGGGGTGTGAACTTCCGTGTTGACCCCTTCACAAGAAAATAGCTATGTTCTTCGATTTATTTTGAGAGCAGTTTGACTGTTTCTTTGTGTGTATTTCGTTTGTTTCCCAATTAGCCAATCAGATTCATTTGCTTAGTTTCGTTTGTTGTTTATGTGATTATTTTGTTTGAATGTACCCAATGTGCACAAAAACGGATGCGGATCCGTTACGAACCCGTTACGAGTCCGTCCGTACGCACTACGCTTTCTTATGTTTCGACGGACCCGTTACGAACCCGTTACGAATCCGCCAAAAGAGTCTGAAACGGATTTGTATATGAAGTCCGAAACGGATTCGTATCTGAAGTCCGTTACGGATTCGTTTCTGATGTCCGTTCTGAGTTCGAGGCGGATCCGAAAAAATGGAAAAAGCAATTCGTATTTTTGAGAGGAATCGCTCTTATGTTTTGACGGACCCGTTACGAACCCGTTACGAATCCGTAACGAATAACCACAACGTTAACATAAAAGACAGTCTTAAATTTGTTTTACAATTTCTTATTTTATTTTCAGTGGATTAGGGATACGAAATACAATTGTGTACTTATTTTTATTTTAAACAACTTTTTTATTTCATTAGGCTCGTGCTCCTCAAGCTCTCCTTCAAATCGAAGAAAAGTACTTGTGAGAATTTTTAAAGAATTATCATTAGTGATCAAGTTAAATGTGACTATCGGATAGCCGTACACAAGATATTTTTCGGAAACTTTTTTAATTGCGTGAATTTTGTACGCTTTGTCATTAAAGCAGTAAAAGTTATTGGGATGCTTCAATGAAAAATAATGTTTAGCTGTTTGAAGAAACAAGTATGAGCCATCCTGGAACTCATCAACATTGTACTCGTTTGTTTGATATTTTGAATTATTTTTTTTACCATTTAAACTAGCCTCCACTACTCTCTTATAAATTTGATTACAAAATAATTTTTTTTGTTTTAATATACGTTTAATTTCCTGCAAAAAGTTTTCGAATTTGAATGCGTCAAACTTGTTTAGAGAACCTATATTTTTAAAATCTGTAGCTATATGCGTCAAACGAGTCCGTTGCGAGTTCGCATTATTTAAAAAAAAAAGAGTATGAAACGTCTGCTTCGTATATGAAGTCCGAAATGGATTCGTATCTGAAGTCCGAAACGGATTCGTATCTGAAGCCCCAAACAGATTCGTATCTGAAGTCCGAAACGGATTCGTATCTGAAGTCCGAAACGGATTCGTATCTGAAGTCCGAAACGGATTCGTAACTGAAGTCCCAAACGGATTCGTACCTGAAGTCCGAAACGGATTCGTAACTGAAGTCCGTAACGGAGAGAGGAATTTCATACGAAAACGGATCCGTTCCGGATGCGAAACGCAATCCGTTTCGGACAAAATGTACGAAGAAGTGAGTTCGTTACGGATTCGTAACAGACCCGTTTGGCATACTGGGTATTTATACTTATGACGTAGACCTGCGCAGTAGATTGCCATTTCTGCGCACTTAAGGCGTGATCTTCTTTATATTGTTCTTGAGTTGAAATCATATTGACAAAATTTTATTTTGCTGATTTGATAAATGGAGGCTTCAATTTGATATAAGCTTTTATCACGAATATCGCGTTTTAATTGTTCATTTGATAAAACAATCTGTCAGTATGAATACAGAATATTTCAACATGAAAAAATGGTTTGTTGAATCGAAAAAGACTTTTCTGTTGAAAACATATGTTTTCTAATACTAAATTTTATACAAAAATATTTTGTTGTTCTGATAAAAATATTTTATTACATTTTATATATAATAAATTTATTACATTTGACATATAGTAAGCACATTTGTTATAAATATAATTCTGGAATTCACAAAGGTTGATATTATCCATGCTATTCGTTATTAGCGCTGTTTACATTATTATAAATCACAGTTTGTTAACATTCTGAATTTTTATAGTGTGAACAGCACTAATAACGAATAGCACGGATAATCTCAACAAATAATGGAAATAAATAATAATGTAATGCAAATAAGTAAATAACCAAAACTACTGCCGAATTCATTGGAAAAGAACTCCATTTGTAGTCACCGCTAATGATAAATGCATTTATTGTAGAAACTCAGCCAAAAATGTAGAAGATCCTCATATGTCGAAGTTGCATTGTGGCAAAATTGGTGCACTTGAAAACAAGAAAAATTTATTTCACAAGATCATATTTACTTATTTACTATTTAGGGTAATTAGCTTCCACACACTTAAAAAATTGCACTGGACTTTTAAGCTTTCCCGCATTTTATCTCCTTTACTTTTTTTTTGTACTTGATCTAAAAAGGCAAATGACGCCACCAAAATACCAAGCATTTCTTTCTGTTGTCATGATTAAAGGTTTTTTGAAATTGATAATTCATTTTATCATTATGAAATGGAAATTTTTTCCATTTGACTCGATCGATTATCAATAACATTAATTATATCTTCAGTATAACAAATGTAGTTTATC
Source organism: Dichetophora obliterata (assembly GCA_963920525.1). Classification (NCBI taxonomy): domain Eukaryota; kingdom Metazoa; phylum Arthropoda; class Insecta; order Diptera; family Sciomyzidae; genus Dichetophora; species Dichetophora obliterata. Next base: position 43,196,394 of record OY986435.1, on the reverse strand, counting down.
AAGCCAACAAAGTAGTTTGTAAAAATTATTTATTAAAATGATGAAATTTTATTTCGATTGATTGACGAGTCTGTCAGCGTGAATAAGCTTAATAGCCCAAACAGAATAGGCATAGCCAACACGTAGCGAGCTGTCGAAAATGTAGCCAACGAAATGTTGTGCACAGAATAGAATTTGTGTTGATAACGCAGATAGAGCTTTATGCTTACAATATTTTGTTATATTTTACAAAATTAATAGATACTGCCTTTTGCATATCATAATTTGTTTGCTTTTTTACTAATTTGGACTAATATGTTTTAGTTAATTTTAAGTTTTATAATTTGAACTATGTATTTTGACATTTCGCTACCGTTGGCTGCGGAAAAAGTTAAAAGTTCGTCAACATTTTTGTGTCGGCTGCGTTCGCTACGTGTTGGTTATTTTTATTATGTTCATTTCATAGGGTTGCAAGGCAACCAACTTCTATGTTGACATTTCTTTTGTTGGCTGCGTGTTGGCTATGCTTATTCTGTTTGGGCTATAAATCAAGTTAACAAACTTCTATTTCAAGCTAGTAAAACAATTTCTTTAAAACAACGCATTGAATTTGTTGCTATTTTTAATCAAATGGATACAGTTTCTTCTGAATTGACGAAAAAATAATGCATTATTGATAAAATTGAATTGATTGGACAATTTGGTTTTGTTAGGGATTAACAAAAGTTATGTATCAATTTAACCAAGAATATTTCTTTAAGTGTATATGGGATCGTTACACTGCATGTCATCAGCATACGCTTAAATAGAAGCATATTCAATTACTTCAAAATCGTCATTTAATATTAGCTGTGTTTTTTTTCTAAGCGAGTTGTAAAAAAACGACCGCTTATTGTATAAAAAGTCGCTTCATATTCGCTTAAAAAAGCGACTTTTCATACAATAAACGGTCGTTTTTTACAACTCGCTTGAAAAAAAACACAGAAATTATTGCAAATATAAGGGTGCCTAAGATGGATCCCTGCGGAACACCATTTTTAATGTTTTTGAAAGATAAAAAACTATTGTCTACTTTAACCCTTTGTGTTCTTCCGTTTAAATAATGTCTTATTAAACTAGTTTCATTATGACTAAAATCAAAATACTAAGATTTTGACAAAGCAAAGTTAAATTTGCAGTATCAAAAGCTTTGGAAAAAACCAATAAGACACAGAAACGTTATAAAATGTTGGCCATATTGTCAGTAATTTCAAAAATCGATGTCGAACAGCTATGTTCAGATCGAAAACCTGACTGAAAACGCGATAGCAGTTTGTTTTCATTAACAAATTGAGAAATTTGTTCCGTAATGCTCTTTTCGAGCACCTTTCAAAATGCAGGCAGTATGCTCTTGGGTCTGTAGTTTTTATAATCGGAAGCATTAGCAGTTTTTGGAATCGGAGGCACTGAAAAGGAAAAGGAAGAACAATTTTAATAAATTTAATTGCCACCCAATCAACTGCAACAGAGTGGATTTTATCTGCATTATACATTTTGTAACAAAGTCTTCGTCGACAGGAGTGAATACAAACGAAGGAAAAATAAAATTATTTTGTATCAAAGATGAGTTTACATAGCTGGTACTTATACTTAAGGTTACTCAAGAAAAACCATTGAGAAAATCCGGATTTAAATTACAATTATTTGATTGCTTTCCAAATACTCTCAGACTTTTAATGTCCTTCCACAGCTATTTCGAATCCAAATAAAGATTAACTTTTGAATTAGAGATATTAATATATTTATATATGATAATTTTCATGTTTAATTATTGCTGAAGCATTGTTACAAGATATTCTATAATTTTCCCAGTTTTGGCTAGAGCAATTACTTTTCTATTTAGAATGTAGTCTATTGTTTAACCTTAAAGGACCTTAAATATGATTAGTGAAGAAAAGACAGTAGTTATTAGAAACATTCAAATCAATCTAAAATGTATTCATTTAAATTTAAATTAAAAATAGAAGTGTATTTTGTAGTCATTCTGGGTAATAAAATGTAATTCTTTTTGCAATTTAGAAACGCTTATGTGGAGTTATAAAAATCTGCTGACAAGCGGTTCGTTTTTGAAGTGAAACTTCTTAGGCAGCGATTTGATATTGAGAGTAAAATTTTTCAAGTCGCGTCACACGAGTCTCTATGACGGAAATGTTTCGAGTCTCGTTCGATACGTGTTTGCTTACACGACCAACTAATTATCTATTTTAGTGTATTTTGTATGAAGACCCCGAGAAGGGTGGCAGATAGAATGAAGCTGAGCTAAAAAACAAATGGTTAAGGAGAAAAATTAATAGAACCAGCGCATATATTTCAACCGTCTAGGGGCCATAGATTGCTAGTAGTAAAGAAAATAAAATAAAACAAATATAATATTTGTTTATGATTTTAAAATAATACAGAACTATATTAAATCAGCGCAAAGTGCTGATAAAGGTATTTTTTGATAAACATTCGTTTCGTACTCAAATTTGTTTTGATAGACCCGCGTGAAATTGAATAATTTAAACTTTTCCCCATAAAAGAATAGAGTAAAAATCTGAACAGAAATGCTTTAAAAGATGAAGCTTTTGTTCTATAGTTCTTTATAAAAATATATTTTGGAAGTAGACACAATAAAAGCTTATCTGTTTAGCTGGCTTAAAATTTTCAATAGATTTTTTTAAAAAATCTTCAACAGTAAGCATTATGAAACTATTTTTTATCATCGCTTCGATGTTGGCATCTAGTGTGTTATCAGTAAAAATTCAACCTCGTATCGTTGGTGGAAAGAAGGCTGAATTTACTGATTTCAAGTACTATGCTAGAATAAAGAGTAAAGAAGACTCAAAATCTAATTCATCGAGCCTGTGTGGAGGATCTGTGATTCACAATAATTGGATTTTGACTGCTGGGCATTGTGTTATAAATAAGTAAGTAAATTATATGGTATTCTTTACCATTTGCAACAAAGAACAAGCTGTTGACAAAGATATGTTCTTTTTTATTTCTCTACATAGAAAACATTTTAAAATTAATTTGGGTCTTAACGCGGAGAATTCCTTTTCAAAAACACTTGTTAGCGAAACAGCAATTGTTCACGAGTCTTACGGTTTAGAGAAATTCGTTGACGATATTGGATTGATTAAAATTCCAACCACTGAATATGACAACTTTATCAAAAATATACCGTTGTCTAATCAAAAAACAGATTCATATAATGATAAAAAAGTAACTGTAGCAGGATTTGGTGTAACAGAGAATGGATCTCGTTCTACCCATCTACTATACACAACTTTGAAAGTTCTTAGTTTCAAAGACTGTGCAAAGCTATTTCAAAAAGTTCACAATAACAAGCAGTTCTGTACCTCACAGCCAAATGTGAACACCCATTCTGGAGACTCCGGTGGCCCAGTGGTCACTGGTTTCGGTGATAATGCAATTCAAATTGGTGTGGTATCGTTCGGTAAAAAAGATCCACTTGGCAAACCAAGTATGCACACTAGCGTAGACTTCTACTTGCCATGGATAAGTAAAAACACTAAAATTACATTTTAACTTATGAAAAACTGTTTTAAAATAAATCAAGTCATTTATTAGAATTATATATTCTGATTAATATTTTTTGCCTACACACATTTGACCCAGAAACTACGTGATTAGCGTAGGTGTTGTCTTGTAAGAAAAACATTAGTGTTAATACTAGTTACTAATAAATAAAGTATGCTTCAATTTAAGATTCACATACAATCCTACAAGTTAACTGGAACATAAGACGAAAGTCTTAGATTTTCTTAAAAACGTTATTGAAACCCAAAAGTTTCTTATACACTAGCAAACATTTTTTTTAGTTTTTGTCTATGGGACGAATTACTATTTAGCGTAACGAAACTAGTTTATAGTGGAAATAGTGCTCGAACTGTGCATCATTACTTCACATACTTACTTACTTAGTTGGCGCTACAACCTTATCTCGGTCTTGGCCTTATCTAAGAATTCGTGCCAGCCATTTCTGTCTCTTGGTTGCTGGCGACAGTTGGAAACTCCAAGCTTCGTCAGGTTTTCCTCTACTTGTTCTTTCCAACGAAGATGCGGTCGTCCTCTTCTGCGTTGACAGCCACTGGTTACCAAATCGAATATTTTCTTCACTGGAGCATCGTCTTTCATGCACTGAACATGACCTAACCAGCGAAGCCGCTCGATTTTACTGCACTTGACTATGTCGATGCCAGCCATTGGGTCATGTGAATAAAAAATCAGCAAATGCTTTTACTGAATTTTTCTAGTAAAAAGTATGGATTTAGTGAATAAAAAAAGCTATATCTATATAGCTTTTCTTATATCTATATCTATATAGCTTTAAGCTTTTTAAGCTATATCTATATAGCTTTTTTTATTCACTAAATCCATACTTTTTACTAGAAAAATTCAGTAAAAGCATTTGCTGATTTTTTATTCACATGACCCATTGACACAGATTGGTCCGTAGATTTTCCAAAGAATCTTACTCCCGAATGTTCCTATAGTCTTTTCATCTGATCTGCTTAGCGTCCAGGTTTGTGATGCATAAAGAAGGATGAGCATGATGAGCGATTTATAGAGCGTGATTTTCGTTCGTCGAGAGAAGGCTCTGCTTCTCAATTGCCTACTACTGAGCCCAAAGTAACATCTGTTGGCAAGAGTTATTCTTCGTTTGATCTCAATGCTGAAGTCGTTGGTTGAGTTTATGCTGAGTTTATTCGACTTGACTCTCTTTCTAATCTGGAAAATACTACACTGACTTCGCGCGTATTATGGTCAATGATATCGATGTCATCAGCATACAGAAGCAGCATAACAATCTTGTAGAATATTGTGCCATTACGTCTCAGATCAGCAGCTCGGATGATCTTTTCCATCATTAGGTTGAAAAAGTCGCACGATAAGGAGTACCTCGTCTGAAACCTCGTTTCGTATCAAATGGTGGGGAGAGGTCCTTCCCGATTTTAACTGCGCTGCTGGTGTTGCTCAGTGTCATCCTGCAAAGTCGTATGAGTATTGCAGGAATACGAAACTCAGACACAGTGGAGAACAGATGCTTTCTTATTAAGTTGTCGAAGGCGGCTTTGTAGTCGACAAAAAGATGGTGGGTGTCGACTTGTTTTTCTTGAGTCTTCTCCAAGATTTATCGTAGCCTGAAAATCTGGTCGATGGTGGACTTTTCAGGTCTGAAGCCTCACAGATAAGGTCCAATCAGTCCGTTTACAATGAATGGGCTGAACTTCAGAATAGTCGGGCAGCGGAACCTCGACGCTGTCATCCTTAATTGGGGTTTCCGGAATATCATCTCTATTGGCGGGATTGTTGTCTGCGTCGCCATTTAGAACCTTAGAGAAGTGTTCACTCCATAACGTCAGTGTACTTGGACATCTGTCACTAGATTCTCGTTTTCATCCTTGTTTCGTGCACCATGTTTCGTGCTGTAGCGAAGTCAGTCAGCATCATTCCATTATCGGAGGTGTTGTCGTGGAGGTTGAACTTTCCGACTGTTGGACCAAATATATTTTCCTTGTCCACCTTAGCGTTGAAGTCACCAAGCACGATTTTTACGACGTGACGGGGGCAGCACTCAATTTTCAAGGCACTCGTAGAAAATTTCCTTGGTCTCATCGTCCTTGTCTTCTGTCGGAGCGTGCGCACATATTAAGCTTATATTAAAAAATTTAACCTTGATGAGGATTATGGCTGAGGATTATCGTTCACAGGTGTGAATTGTAGGACGTGGGGCCGTAGTCTTTTGCTAACTACAAATCCGCATCCAAACTCGTGCTTCTCCGCATGGCCGCTGTAGTAGATATCGCATTTCTTAAATAGTAGTGATATCAGCTTTGTATCTTTCCAAGACATCAGTTAGTTGGATATAGGCACCTTCCCAATTAAAGGTTCAGACATTCCAGGTGAATATCCGTAAATCATTATCAGTTTTTCGTTTGCGGAAGTCGTCATCAGATTTGGGAATCAGTTTTCTTCTATTCTTATTATTAAGAATTCCCCTACATATATTAAAACTTTTTGAGTTATAGGATCATAACTGAGGACATATCTTTAAGAAATTGAAAAAAACCAAAAAATCTCTCTAAAAAAAAAATCCGCACCAACTTGGTAAAGTCTTAGTAATTTTTATTATCTAGAAATAATACTAGATTGAACTAGTGAGGTCTGTATCGCCATACAAATATGTTGTGTAAGTAACAGCAAAGTAAAAAAAATATTAAAAGCTTTTATTCAAGGATCGAAATATTTAAAAATTACTCTTTTAAATTTGCTGCTTAATATTATTTGGCAAGGAGTTCTAAATTCTATTTATGCTTATAAAAAAGTACCTGCTTGTATTAAGATAGTTATACAATAAAGTTTATACATCTCACGGACTAAAAAAGTTAAGTTAATCATAAAGATATTATGAGATATTATGTAAATCAAATTACGAATTTTAAGATAGTTCAAAAACATATCTTGTTGCACTGCTAAACACTACTACAAGTTTGTGTAGTGTAGTGTAGTCAAGTTGATATTAAACAGTTTCCACAAAAAATTTAAGTGGAATTATAAGTTGCACAACAAGTCTGCGACGACTTTCAATTGGGGTACAGGCAAAGCAGAGTCGTAAGTTTCTAGGAGTTCCATATATTTTCCCAACCCCAGACAAAATATTCTACAGGAAAATGGCATTATATCAGTATAATTGTGGCAAATGAGCAGAGTTCTGGCAGTATGTTCAAATGTGGTGGCGGCCAGTTTACTTTTTATCAAAAAAGGCTGCCACAAAGTAGCAGCATGAAGACATGGAAAAGTCAGTAGAAGGCAGTGTGTCGAAATTCGGCATTGTATTGGATGGCAACTAAAATGTTCAAGCAGCTCAAACATTTTTGTTTTTATAGAATGCTTTCAGAATGCTACAAAACAGAATGTTTTCGCCCTGTACTGGCAGGCACATGAACTCTATTAAAAACAAGCATTGTATTGGCATCCAATTGAAATGGTCTAGCAGCTTAAAAATGTTTTGCTTTCTAGACCACAGAATCATCTCGTCTTATACTGGAAGACGCTTTTATTCTGTCTAACTCTTCTGAGCTCTATCCTTTTACTGACTTGAAATTTTTGAAAACCTTTTCACAAGTAACATGTGAACTTGACAGTTACAATTAATATTTTTTTGCCGAAAATGTGCATAAATAAACGTTATTTAAAAATTTATAAAGGTAAAAGTGCTTTATTCGTTTTCAATCATATTTAGTGGAATACTAAGAATCATATTTGGTGGCACACAAAACATAAGTGATATCATTTACATGTAATGCAAAATTCATTTTTTATTATATTGTGGCAAAATTTTCTGTATATCAGAAGATCTGATATACTGGTGTAGAAGAGTGACTTCAACATTTGATAAGACCGTCGGTTTTGAATAATTTTTAGTGCTTTTGTTAATTACTACGTCAAAATCTAGTTAATAGTATAACTTAAATAGAGTGCTGCTCCGTCAAAATGCCACATGAATGGTAAAGTCCTGGGGTCATTCATGAATCTATTTTCGCATTGATTGCGATACAGTTCGCCATCGTAAATGTCTTCTAGCCTGTCAACATTTTCTTTTTTCTGCTCAAATGGTGAGCACTTGTTTGCAGAAATCTGGGCGAGAAATAATTGCTTGAAGCTGTGCCCCTACTGAAAAAGTGAGCAGATATCCGAATTCGCCTTTGCTATTATATTCCTTGCATTTCCTTTTACTTGTCTGTAACAGTTGTTGCAGTGCGCCGTACACTCAATCGCAGAATTTATTTTTATGATATGTTTTTTTTAAGGCATACAGTGAATCAATAAAGTTTGTATGCACCCGTTGTTTAAAACTTTAACTTAAAATGTTTTAGTCACCCTGTAAGCAGGTGTTTTTTTTTCTTTCACGTTTTGTTGTTGACGTTATCGACTGTCGACAGACAATCACCTGATCTGTTTTCAGAACTATCGTTATTTTCTTCAGCACATGTTTCTTGAGAGATCAGAAACTTACATCAATAAAGTTTGTATGCACCACACAACTGTAGTCGCATTCTTTGTGCTGGAAGGAAAGGATTCGTGAGAAATTGAGTTTATAATAAAATCTAAATCACAATCAGTGGAATTTAAGATTTAAATAAAATATTGTATATTATTGTATTGTAATGGCTCCGCGTGGTAAAGAATTATCTCAAGATTTAAGAGATTTCATAATATAAATGTTTAAAGAACATAAATCACAAAGAAGAATTGGAGAAATAATTGGAAAAAGCCACGCAACAGTGCAAAAAGTCATTGAAAAGTTTAAAAAAGAGGGAAGTACCAAAACTAGGGCAAGATCCGGACGGCCCAGCATATTTACTCAGCGAAAAATTTGGGGGCTATCTTCAATAGAACACTGACTTGGAAAAATCATATTAGTAGCATTGTCGGGAAGGTCTACAGCATGCTTCGTGTACTATAGACGACACAGTACTTTACACCTGTTCATATACGAATGCTACTTGCTAAAGTATATCTCATACCAACAATGCTATATGGCAGCGAAATTTTTGCTAACTGTGATAGTCTCAGTAAAAATAAATTAAACGTTTTTTATAATAATATTGCTCGTTATGTGTTTGGACTGAAAAGAAGAGACCATGTTTCCCAGTATGCTGAAAGAATCCATGGCTTAACCTTCGATAACTTGCTTAACTACGGTAAGCTTTTATTGTTGCATATGATTATATGTAATTCAGAACCCAGTTATCTGTTTTCAAGATTAAACTTTTCCAGATCCAGTCGAACTAATATCATTGTTTACGTGTTTCTTGTTTAACGTCCGAAAGGCAATTTTTTTTACTTTCTGTTCGTCTCTGGAACGCACTTCCTAATAGTCTAAGATCGTGTTATAACGCTGTGCAATTCAAAAATAAACCAGCTTTACTCTATTCTTCGCTGTAATTGTTCAATAAGTTAAATTATTAAATATTTTAAAAATATTTAGAATAGTTTAAGATTAGTTTTGAATGTCAAATACAATTCTTTTTTAAATCTCAGTTTGTAACTAGCTTGTTTATATTACACTAGCTGAAACCCGGCGCGTTGCTGCCCCGCCCCGTTTCCAAACACCAATCAAATGTTAACATTGTACATAGCATGTTTAAATTGTGGTTAAATACTAAATCTGTGCTACCTATAATTCCAAAGCTATTCGATAAATCATAAAGTAACTTAATCATTAAAGCCATTACTTTTGATTGGAAAGAGATATTGGGGTAATTTTTTCACATAAATTACTTTTAAGACTTGAATTTTTTGTAAAAGATATAAAAACAACATTTTGAAAAAAATAAATTTCGCCAAATATGTATATCAAAGGGTGTACCTTGTTGTTTTGATGACAAAAACATTAAAATAATTCTTGCGCTTAGCTGGAAGAATTTTTGCAAATAAATGCTATGTCATATGAAAGGTAGCCAGATGTGCAATTTTTAATTGATTTCATTTTTACAACAACAACAATTTTTGAGTCATTTTTTGAGTAAAAAGTCAATATTTTGGACCTTTCTTGACATAATTATAAAACATAGTTTCACTGACTAAAAGGTACAGTTCAACCCATTTTTGTAAAGTATATTTATTAACTTTTGAACAAAAAAATTTGAATCAAATATATTAATGGACAGAGGAGATATTTGCATCCAAAGACCAAACTTTGATTTTCATGGCGTTTTTTTCTCATTCTTTGGTAACGATGTTTTATGAAAAAGTCGTTGTACTAAAAATTTCTACAATTTTGAGTGTATGTGAGTGTTTTTGATGCCAAAATAACAGAAATTTTTTTAAATTTAAAAAAAAAACTCCGATAAAAAATTATTATAATAACAAAATTGCCGTTAGTTGAAAAATTTCGGAGGGGGCGTGGCAAAAAATAAGTATGTTACATTTTAAGTTAGAATAAATTTAATATGTGCACCTAGTTTGAGCAAAATCCGTTGAGCGGTTTAGATTTGTATAAAGGCCAAACAAACAAACAAACAGAAAATGAGTTTTATTACTATAGATTGTCAATTGTATGAAAAAATAGATTTTTAGCCATAAATTTTGATTATTTGAGATATAGGCTTTGGCAGCAAATGTTGTAAATTTGATTGGAAAGAGATATTGGGGTAATTTTTCACATAAATTATTTTTGACTTTTTGTAAAAAATATAAAAACAACATTTTGGAAAAAATAAATTTCGCGAAAAAAATCAGAAAGGGTACCCTTGTTGTTTTGATGACAAAACCAGTAAAATAATTTTTGCGCTTAGCTGGAAGAATTTTTGCAAATAAATGCTATGTCATATGAAAGGTACGCCGATGTGCAATTTTTAATTGATTTCATTGTATGATGCCAGGCATAGTACCCTAAAATTTCCAGTTAGTGGTTACATCAAGAGTGGTTACATAAGACTTGTATTCCTCGGCAGACGTTGTTCGGCCCCAGACCGCCTTAATGCCATATACGAAAATGTCAAGAAATGCCAAAAATATTCACCATTTTCAGTATAACTGCCAAAAGTAACCATATGAATTAAATTACCAAATTCAAATACAATCAAATACAATCAAATACAATCAAAACTGTTTGAAATATAGAATTTTTGTTGTTTTGTAAGCGGTAAAAAGGGGTGCGGCAAAATTATTTCCCTTAAACCATCTCGTACACGAAACAAATCGACTGCCAAAATTTTAGCTCAATTTAGCTAAAGCCTGGCGCACTTTGCTTCACTCTACGCTGACCCCCCGAAAAGTCAGTTTAACTAAAGTGGGACAGGCCTATTTTTAGTGCACTTGCCGAGAGTAACCATATGAGCTAAATTACAAAATTTTTGTCTAATACGACCCAAACCGTTGAAATAAAATGTTTTCATTGGTTTGTGGGCGGTAAAAGAGGGCGTGAAAACCAATTTTTAGTACATTTGCTGACAGTAACCGTACAAACTAAGCCAACATTTAAGCTCAATCGACCAGTAGTAAATTTTAATGATTTCTCAAATAGTGGGTGTGGCTATATAGCGATTACGCCCCTTTTTAGTACAGTTGCCGAAAGTAACCATACAAACTTAGGTATCACGTGTAAGTGTCATACGGCCAAAACTGCTTAAAATATAGCATTTACACTGATATGTGGGCGCAAAATGTAGGCGTGGAAACCAATTTTTTGTACAGTTACTGAAAGTAACTACACAAACCAAAGTACCAAATTTAAGTCTTATACGACCAAAACCGTCTGAAATAAACCATTTTCATTTATATGTGGACGGTAAAAGGGGGCGTGGAAACCCATTTTTAGTACAGTTGTCGACAGTAACCGTACATACTAAATTACAAATTTTTAGCCTTATACGACCAAAACCGACTGAAATATAACATTTTTATTGATTTGGGGGCGGTAAAAGGGGGGTGTGGCAAAATTTTTTCCTCAACCATCTCGTACCTGAAACAAATCGACTGCCAAAATTTCAGGTCAATCGGTCCAGTAGTTTTGGAGGCTATAGGCATTAAAGGGCTGCACAAATGTATTTGCTTCTTTAATTCCGCCAAGTACTTTTAGCTAGGCACATCACTTGTACCAGAATTAAGCAAAGAAATAGCGTAAAGCCGTTGCTTGTTGCTCAGAAAAAAGTAATGTTTTAACTCTCTCAATCTCGGATCAAATGCATACGCAACTTGCTCTCATCAATTACTGTAATTATCGGTCGCTATCTCGCCAAATTAAAAAAAAATGTATAGTTCAACCTTCTACTGCAAGTACTTGCGTATGCTGAAAGCAGAAGTCATTATCAGTTGCTAATGAGAGCAATAGTAAAGTAAAAATAAAGTAAGAGTTAACTTTAAAAAAATGGAAATTGATGAAGTAAGTATTGAATTATTGTTTTATTTTAATTTTTTAATGCTTAAATGCTTACAACCAACAAATAGTGATTTTTTTCCTGTAAATAAAAATATTAATAGTAGATTTAATAACGACGCTATAAAAATAAATATTGTGAGCGGTGATGTTAAACTTACTATTTTTTAAACTGATTTTATGTTTTACATACAAACATTAATTATAAATAAATATTTATTACCACACACAAAGTTTAATTTTTTTGATTTTTTGTATTTTCGTTATGTTTATCTGAATGGTTTTTTGTTTTTAAAAAAATATACATTTAAATTAAAACATGCATTATATACATTAATTAAACAAATTCATCTTCTAAGTTTCTGATATTAGGTATCAAGTATTTCAAGTACTTGCCAACTTGTACTTCTCTTGCAAGTTATTTTTATGTACATTACTAATACGCGATAGACAATTTATTATTTGTTTTGCTTTCAACCGGTTTTCCACTTACGCACACTACCTACAATTTTCGCTCACGCCAACGCTATCCGCAAATGAGAGTGAGAGAACGAAAGTAATTGCGATCTCCACAAATGTTTTGTACAGCAATTCAAATGTAATTGTGCAGCCCTTTAATAGGCATCAGACACACATCGTTTTGATTTTTATATATATAGATATTGATTTGTGGGCGGTAAAAGTGGGCGTGTAGATAGTGTTTGCCTCTTGGAGCACCTACACAGCAAGTTTAACTGTAAAAATGTGTAGAACTCCGGAATTGCCATGATTTCGAAAAAGTGGGCGTATTTATTTTACGACCACGCCCATTTTTTGTACAGTTACCGACAGTAACCATTTGAACAAAATTACCAAATCTTAGTTTATTACGATTGAAACCGCCTGATATATATCCTTTTTTTGGTTTGTGATCGATGGAGCTAATTTGGCTTGTATGGGAGGTACCACGCCCCCTTCTCCAATCGTTACCAAACCTCACAGGAACACTCTCAAGATGTGGCTTTATTCTCCCTGAAAATTTCATAAAGATCGGTTCAGCGGTTTTGGAGTCTATACGTGATATAGCCACATACCCACATACCCACATACCCACATACACACATACCCACATACCCACATACATACATCCATTTTTATATATATAGATTTGATTTTATTTCCTTCTAATAATTTTGAAACTTAATTATGATATATTAGGTATGTAATTTAAGCTCTCTTTTATTGGATGTTTATACTCTTATGCTACCGGTACTGTTATTTAGGTATTAAACTTTGTTGTGCCGGCTTACGAAATAAAATGCAATGAAATAATTTGAGGCACATTTTTGCTAGTATATTTTTAACAAGTTAGAAACTAGTTTTATATTGACCAGTTTCACATCAGTAATATTTTAGCCAGTTCAGCTCTAGTAGTTTTCATACCAGTTGTATGCTACTACTACGTAAACTGTGTTTATGCTAGTGCTATTGAAACTTTTTTTTGATTTCTAGTTTTAAGCAGATCGTTATTTTTAAAAAGCTGCACATTTTTCTTATACAAACTTTATTGAAAATAACTTCGAATAATTGTGTTGAATTAAGGATGTTGTCCGGTGCGTATAATTTTTTTCTATGGTTTTATTGAAATATCAAACTGAAGAAAAAAACACTTTTTTATTTTCCAATTTTTTTCAATTTGTACGTCCAAAGTGGACAAAAAAATAGCGTGTTTAACTGGCTCAGGTGATAACGGCACTTGGAAGTAATTTAAAAAAATTTAAGTAGACTTTTGTTCTCCAGACTTTTCACTTAAACATTTTCATTAAAAAATTACAAAATGGCGGACATCTAAATAGAAATTTTAGATAGAAAGTTCTCTTTTTAAGTTTGCTTAGTCAAGCTTAATTACTTTTAAATTCTTTGAAATTTAATATTTATACTAAGTTATACTATTTGAAATGGTATTTGCTTTAATGTTTTTTATTATGAATGGGTTTTTTTTTATTTTGTACCTTAAAGTGCTCGAAAATTTTGGGTATTTTAGTATTTTTTTTTAAAGGTTAAAAAATTAAATTTTAATTAAACTTTTAAGTTATATTGTAACTCTCATTCCACATTTGGGTAAAAACAAAACAAAATGGCGGAGTTTTGAATATTTTAAAACCTTTTTTTTATGTAAGGTCGCATCAAAAAAAGTTTAAATATTAATCTATACTATTATATAAAATTGAAGTCAAAATTTAAAGTTACGATTTTACTCCAAAAGTACTGGTCCAATTTTTATGAAAAAAATTTTAAAATATCATGTTTATGCTACAGACTTAGATAGGGGTATTTTTCTTTCGATATTTTAATATTAGGTATATTTAATTAAGGTATTAAGTTTTTTATGAAATCATCCCAGCTGCCACGCATTGCTTATTCGTTGGCTCTTGATGCGTTTGTGCTGCGAGAGTTTCAATAAACTCCATGTTGCTCTCAATTTTTTTCTTTATCTTCGTGTTCAGCTAGCACCAGTGTTGCCGCAACGATTCTAAAAAAAGGATCCATGAAAAGGTCAAAAAAGTATCCAAAAGTATCCACTTTTGAAAAAATAGTATCCACGTATCAAAATCCAAAATCCAATAATTTATTAATTTTTTAACACAAATATACAACTTTAATATTTTTAAAAATGAAACCCAATTTTTCAAGCTTCCATAACAATTTAATTTCATATTTTTATTAAAATATAATAATAGAAAACAAAACATGTATAATAACATTAAAAAGCAACATAAATTTCAGTACTTCTGTCGATTATATGTGTTGCTATTGACCTTTAATTAAAGTTATTTTATAAGTATAATATTTAGAAAAAAGAAATATATAATTGCATAAAAAAAGACTTAAGTTGTTTAGTTTAGCGTAAAATATATAATTTGGGTTGCTATTGACTTTTAATTTTATTAAGTTAACATTGCACGTTGAAAAAAAAAAGATTTAATTGAAAGCATTTATCTTAAAAACTTGAAATTTTATTTAACGTAAATAATACAAAAACAATATTCCTAATAAGTTTTTTTATGCATCTTATTCTCGCTAGGTGGCGTAAAAACAAGTAGTCGTTTTCAGACAGAGTCAAGATATTTTGTTCCCGATTTGTCGGAAACAAAAAATCAAAGTGCTTATTAATAAGGGTACTTTACGGTACAACCTTTACTAGAATTATTAAGTCTCGTTACAATTTGCAATCGCTACGAGAATCTTAAGGGTTACAAATTGCAGATTTTTTAAAAAGTCACTTAGCTATGTCAGACTTAAATTATTTTTCACAACATTTATAAGTTCTTCGTAAATAGATTTATTTTATGCATTTTTTGATATGAAAATATTGCCTAAAAATGTCTCAATATCATCATATATCTTAAGGTTTAGGTCGAGAGTCGCTTAAAAGAAATGTATTATGTAGAATGTATTATGTATTAATATGTAGAAATGAAAAAGATATGTATTCATATTAAAACAGATTTTTAAGGCTTAAGATAAAAGCTTAAAAAAGTATCCATCAATTTTTGAAGGAAAGAGTATCCAAATGGATCCAATTAGATCCAAACGGCAACACTGGCTAGCACAGCGCAACAAAAAAAAGTGAAAAAAAGCCTCGAACAAGGCAATAAGAGAGATACATATAAATGCAGAGCGGCGCTCCAAAACAAAACCATGGTATAATTATTTGACAAGGTAGCCGTGACAGTTTTTTGGTGATTGGTAGTTGTCAAAAACAGCTAAAGGAGTTGTAGTTTGCTGCTGTTGACTAGCTATGTGCTTATTTTTCACTTTTCTTTGATTCATTAAATTTGTTCACGAAGTTTATTGGAATGTTTTTAGTTTGCTGCGATTGACTACCTATGCTTAAGTCGTCGCTTATTTTTTCACATTTCATTGATTAATTGCATAAACAGCTAATTTTGACAACTACCCATCGCCGCTCGTGAGAAAAAAGCCCGTCTACGCTACTACCTTGTCAGTAATTGTGCTATGAACAAAACAAAACAAAAGAAAAAAATTTTTGTTTTCTTTGATGTCTATTGTCTAAATCCAATATGCCATATCGCATCACTAAGTCTGCGGACAGAGTAAACGCTGATGCGAGCAGGCAGGCAGGCAAGCGCAGGCAGGTACCTGCTCAGTAAATAAGCTGTGCAGAGTGAATGCGAGCAGGTCAGATCAGATCAGTGCGAGAAAAAGTTTGTTTTTTATTTTTTTCCCCTATTGCTTTCTATTTTGCATCCTCCGCTAATGGCGTTTATGAAAATTTTTATTTTCTATACATAAATAGCACACTCTCTTCAAAAGACTTACAACTCAAAAAATTTACATTTTCAGGAAGAGCAAAAACACTTTTTTTCTTCAAGGGACTCCATACAAAACAAAGAGACAAGACTATTTTTTTTATTAACGACTAAGAATATGTATATAAAATTAAGATAGCCGATGTATATGATCACTACGAATAGTCTTACACGAAAAAGTATATATGTAAACATTTTGAGTTGTGACTCTTTTGAAGAGGGTGTGCGATATGTTGTGCCACGCTTATGCAAAAACAGTTGCATACCAACAACACAGCTCTCTATCGAAGTTATTGCTGTGATTTCGTCTACCACTTTGTTGTTGTTGTTGTTTGTTCAGTTTTTTTGTTGTGCTGTTTTCAAAAGATAATAAAAGCCAACAACACAAAGCAGTTGAAGTTTACAAATTTTTCAATACACTTGCTCTTGCGCAACAAAAGCACCCCAACAAAATGTACTCAATGATGCTACAATAATTTACTTGGTACTTGTACGCAGATGCAAAATAATTTGTTTTTTATTTTGTTTTGAATCAAAGGATAATATCAATATAGACGACACTCACATAAACATGTACGCTGTAACTGCTGTTGATGTTTGTTTCGTTCAACGCTTTGTTGTTGTTGAATGTTTTTGTTGTAATTCGTTTTGTATTCTAAAGATAATAAAAAACGCAGTTTCCTTAAAAAATTACAAAAAAGCAACACAAAAAGAACAAATTCAGTTGCGAGAAACCTGCGCCAGCCTGATTTCTCGCAACAACCTGCTCTGACCTGCCTGCTTCCACTCTGCACACTTTGAGCAGGTTTATATGAAATCGTATGAAGCGAGTTTTCTCGCAATGGAACAAGTAAGCAAACCTGCCTGCCTGCCTGCCTGCCTGCCTGCTTTAGCGTTCACTCTGTCCGCAGACTAAATTTTTTTGTAATCACGTCAACAAGGTCGAAAAGCGTTGTTTCGAGAAAAACGTGTTGACGTAAAGTTTTTGTTGCCATGGATGCCATTTGGACAAGCCTAAGGCAGCCCGCAGAGTAAGCACCGAAGCAGGCAGGCAGGCAGACAAGCCCTGCGAAGAAACAAGATAGAAATATCTTTTTTCTCTCTTGTTCACGTAGTTTTCCTGTGCCTGTCTGCCTGGCTGCCTGCTTCGGCGCTTACTATGCGGGCAGCCTAAGTCTGCGGACAGAGTAAACGCTAAAGCAGGCAGGCAGGCAGGCAGGCAGGCACGTTTGCTTACTTGTCCCAGTGCGAGAAAACTCGCTTCATACGATTTCAAACAAACCTGAAGTGTGTAGAGTGGAAGAAGGCAGGTCAGATCAGATCAGATCAGGTTGTTGCGAGAAACCAGGCTGGCGCAGATTTCTCGCAACTGAATTTGTTCTTTTTGTGTTGTTTTTTGTAATTTTTCCAGGAAACTGCGTTTTTTATTATCTTTAGAATACAAGACCAATTACAACAAATACATTCAACAACAACAACACGTTGAACGAAACAAACATCAACAGCAGCGACCGCGCACATGTATATGTGAGTGTGAGGGCTGTTTTGACAAATTTGGTTAACGTCGATTACGATTGTGTTGTTGTTGGTGATAAGTTGCGCACGCGAAAATGATAAATTGATAGAATGGGCAATTGTTGGGCATGTAAGAACCAAAATAAAGACATATAAAACAAATAAAACAATAAAAAATTAAATTGCATGGTTTTGCATTTTTTTTAATATTTTTAACAGTAAAACCAGGGTCTGATATGTTGGCAGCCCTAAATTCCAAAATTTTTGTAATACAAAAATCAAAAATATTTATAAAGCATTAATTTTAAAGTCACTTCAAATGAGATATAACGTTTTTATGATTTTTCTATGATTTCTTTTTGAGTTTGGATTTTTGAAAATCCGACTTTTTTTGCACATGCTTTATTTTATTTTGTGCATAAAGTAGCTCAAGACTATGCTTTAAGCATTATTGTTGTTATTGGTTAACATTTTGCATTTTTTAATTTTTGAGAATTTTTTTCGTAAAAATACTCAAACTCAACATTTTCAAAAAGGTACACTTTTAATAAAAAATCCCATAACGACCAAGTTATTCAAATTAATGACACTTTTTGTATTTATATTAAGTGTTGTTTCAGAAAATTGTTAAACAACAATTCATTTCAATTTTTTACGGTTTTTTTTAGTACAACAAGAAATAAAATTGAATTTTTTCGAAAAGTAAAAAAAAAGAACTCTGGTGATTTTTCTCACCGATGACTTATTGAAAAGGTATTTAAATCTACTATTGACTAAAAGTAAAGAATTATTTAATCAGTTTACAGAATTTTTATACACATTTTAATGACGAAACACCTAATTTTCGCCTTTTATACCAATGCAATGAGATTAAATCGCAATGAGCGTTACTTTATCGGTGTCCGATTTGGATAAAACTTCTGGAGAGTTATCTTATCGTTCAGTGGAACATTTCTAGCCACCAAAGGAAACGCTAATTTTAGTTTGAAATTCTCAGTGCAATTCTGGGCTGGCCTAGTGGCTCAACATATCGGACACCCCCTTCAAAAGCGTCACAACTCAAAATGTTTACATATACTTTTTCGTGTAACACTATTTGTAGTGATCATATACATTGGCTATCTTAATTTTGTACACATATTCTTAGTTTTTAGCTAAAAAAAAAAATAATTTTGTCTCTTTTTTTTGTTTGTTTTGTTTTTTTTGTTTGGAGTCCCTTGAAAAAAAAAATTGTTTTTTGCTCTTCCTGAAAATTACATTTTGTGAGTTGTAGCTCTTTTGAAGAGAGTGTGCTATTTATGTACAGAAAATAAAAATTTTTTATAAACGCCATTAGCGGAGGATGCAAAATAGAAAGCAATAGGGGAAAAAAATATATAACAAACTTTTTCTCGCACTGATCTGATCTGACCTGCTCGCATTCACTCTGCACGGCTTATTTACTGAGCAGATACCTGCTTGCACTTGCCTGCTCGCATCAGCGTTTACTCTGTCCGCAGACTGAGGCATCCTTACACCTAAAAATTCAATTTGTATAATGTTTAAAAATTTATGCAGAACCAACGAGTTTGCAACTAGCAAAGAAGCTAGTACATTAATGACTACTTAGTTAAGAGCTAGGAAATCAGTTGGTATTTTTTTAACTAGCCAAAATGCGACTAGTTAGTTAACTATAAATAAAGCATCTAGGTATTTTATAACTAGTAAGACAGCTTGTATCTTAGAACTAGCTGGAATACATATAGTAACTTATCGAGTAACTTTTTGGTTAATAAGATTTCACTAGTTCAACATCTAGTATTTTTTTGACTAGTTTTGTTTTAACTAGTGAGTTAAATTCATAACTAATATGATTTTTCACTGCAGGGTAATGTCAACTGACATGCTTTTCGTTGACAAAATGGATCTCACAATCAGCGTTGCCAGAAATTTTTTAAAGAACTGTAAATTCCAAAAAAAAATAATGTATATTCCACAAAAAAACTGCAACCCTAAAAAACCAAGTTAAATTTTATTGGTATTAATTTATTTATTGAAATGAAAATAATAAAATAAATCATAAACAAAAATATAAACAATAACATAAGCAGTTAAAAAATACTTAATATAGCATTTTACTTTTGAAGTTATTATCTCATTACATTTTTAAAAAATTTTTCTGTGACACTCTGCCTTGCTTTGACAATTTATAGGCTTTCATTCAAAAAATTTCAAATGAAATGCCAAAATAAGGCAGCCTATTTTTTCTGAAATTGCGATTGAGAACACGTTATTATAATTACACCATGCTTTTGAAAAGATCACATTTTGTTTTTTGTGTTTGAATTTTTATATCATTAATTTTCGTAAATTGTCGTGTCGTAAATTTGATGCAATCTTTTATGAGAGATCTTTTGTTCTTAGAAAACTACAAAGTGCGGGAACCTCTGACTTATTTCTAAGCTTTGTTTTATTAATATTAATTATGGAAAATATTCTTTCTACATTTGCTGTGGCTATTGGAATGCATAGAGCAGCAGAAATTTAAATATAAATCACTAAAATTAGTTTGACGTAATTCTCGCCATTTATCATAAACTTCTTGATAAACTTCTTCAAATGTTGTAAGCACATTTGACAAAAAAAAAAAAAATAAAACTTTAGTTGGAGACAGAAGTTTCACATCTTATAAAAATCCATTTTCAAATTCAAATTTAATTAACTGTTTATAACATAGCTCAACATAAAACTTTACGCAATATTCTCTGAAGTCGATTTTCTTCGGTTGTGTTAATTTATGAGTTGAATATTTTATTCATTTTTTCAAATTTGAAATTAAAAAAAAAGTAAGCCATTTAAAAATACTAATTTACAGTTAAAACTGTGAATATGGCAACGCTGCTCACAGTACGACATAACACCATTGTTCACGAAGAAGCTTATAGTGTACGCGTGATTGCATTGCGTTAGGGCGCGTTCATAGTGCCAGCTGGTTGCTGGGCCGGACTGAGCTGGAAACGCGTCCTGCTAAAAGCAGCTAGAAGTGCGTATAGTGCGCGATTGTTGCGTTTCGGTGACTTGTTTCAGCTGGTTTTTGAATATTTTGGGTTTGGTTGTATATATAAGTTTTTTTTTTTTTATTTTTGCAACCGAAGCATCAAAAAAGCCACATGATTTCGTTTATTCATTTTGCTTTCCTCAAACCAGCGGATAACAAGTGCAGAGACGAAAATGCGAAAAACGCTGCTGAAACGCACTTCCTGCAACTGCAAGTCGTTTCAAGTCACTTGAGGTACCAGCTTGTTTCGACTTTTTTCGGAAGTTTTTTCTGCTGGTTTTTGTTGCCTTCTTGTTGTGTTTTTATTTCAAATTTTTTTTAGACAAAATAGAATTTTGTAGAAAGAACCCACATTAAAAAAAACGTACATCAGCTGCTGGCCCAAGATTTTTTGATGCTATGACTCAGCTAAAACGCACTTCAAGCCGCATGAAGCAACTCGATCATGCAACTGGTTTAAACTTTTTTTAACTTTTTTCTTAATTTTTGTTTGTTAGGTTTTGTTTTTGTTGTATTATTTTTGATTTCTAAACAAAGTTGTTATCTTGTCGCTGCTATTTTTGCTTGTTTCACTTTTTCTCTTTTTGGTTTCTGTGTGCAACAGTTTATAGAAATTTATCTTCGTTGCTTCTTTATAATGCTGTCTCTGTGCGTATTTTTTGCGGGCAAGAAAATACAGCATAACAACTGAGCGCTACTTCGTGTTCTCGTGTGCTTATTACTTTTCTTGTTGGTCTTCTTTGTTGCTATCGTGTGTTCTTTGTTTCCTTGAATGAATGAATTTAAGGAAATACAGAATCGATCGCGACGTTGGCAGTCAAGCGTGCTGCAATTTGTTGTTTTTGCTTATATCAATATTTTTCCGAGGAATTTAGTTTGCTGCTGCACATTTGCGTCATATTATATTGCTATCCTTTTCCGCAATGAATTAATTGCGACCAAAGAAGTAAAATATAAGGAAATGGTGTTGCTTACACATACACTGTACGTGAACTGTCGCACCATTCGTAAATTGTGCGAGCGAGAAAGAGTGTGTTTTTTGACATTTTTGAGAACCCTGGCATCTGATTGGAAGACTCCTCAGCAAAATAGTTGAAAATAATTTAATTTTAAGCATTTTTCACAGCTTAAAAAACAACAAAATTAAAAAAAAAACCACTAAAACAAATGCAATATGAGTTGTGCGGTTAAGAATTGTAATAGTTCCCGAAAACTTAAAAGCAATGCGCATTCGTTCACTGGTAAATATGTCCATACGGTTTAAATTCTTTTAACAAAAGTGCTTTATTTAGTTTCTAACGATATTTTTTTAACTTATTTGTGTTAGAAATGTATATATTTCTTATTAAAAATGGTTTAAAAATGCAATTTAGACCCCGTTGGTTTTCCGCCAGTTTGATCAAACCACATCTGTCAAAACACAAACACTGCTTCAGGGGCGCAGTCATTTTTCGCAGTTGAATACATGTTTGGGGCGCTCTTGTTTTCAGGATAGTGAATCAGATTTAGTACCTGTTTGTTAAATTTTTCTGATTTTTACACAACAACTAGGCAGAAACCCCCCCAAAAAATTAACCTAATATAATTTGTAATTAAAGTTGAAGTTTAGAATTTATAGGCCTTCAAATATAGAAAAATTACCCAAAAATCGTGCAGTTTTTCTAGTTTTTCAACAAAACTAAGCTTTATGGGTATTAAAACAAAGGTAATGTGCGTATCTATTCAACGAGATGTCAAATTTAGAATTCCATAAGAATTCATTAAGATATAATTTTTTATAATTAGAATTTGTCTGAAAGACTAGTGGTTTCTCTTTTACGAAAGCAATACATTAAAAAGAGAATTATTAAAAAGATAACTACATTCAGAACTGCTGTAGACAGAGAAGGCCTGTGTGATACTTACTGAGGTTTGTAAACCCTAAGCAGCATCCGAAGGCCTACTTTTGATACATTTATTTTTTTTTATTAAATTTGGAAAAACCTCGCGATTTTAAGTAAAAAAAGGGTTGTATCTTAAATGCATGTATTTTTATGTATCTTGTTGAATAGATACTTGTATTATCTCTCTTTTGATACCCATAAAGTTTAGTTTTGTTGGAAAACTTAAAAAATCAGCTAAATTTTTAGTCCACTTTTTCCAACGTTGGATGCCTATAACTTCTAAGCCAATTGCGAACGATCAAAAATTTTTTAAATAATTAGAGTTGTTGCTATTTTTGAAATGTTTCTAAAATTTTAATGCATAAGAACAAACTTTAACAATTTGGGCCTTCTTTTACGACACAACCGAATACGGCCCCTTGTGATTGTTTCTGTATTTGTGTGAACCAACACCAATATAGAAAATACCACACTTTTCTGCTATTACACCACTTCCTTATATTTTACTTCTTTTATTGCGACCACTTGCAGTTGAAGTGTGATTTATACATTGTTTTAGCGAGTACTTTACTTTATTTAACGCAAGTAATAAGCAAGCAACGGGGAAAATGAATCAAAACACATGCAAACCGTGCGAGCGAGCGAGAAACCAACAATCGGGAAGATGGAAACCAGCGCACAAGTCACTATACGCACTTTGATCTTGTTTAGTATAATTGTATGTGAAGCGTTTTTCAGCTTTCCTTCTCGGTTCGGTTCGGTCCAGCAACAAGTCGCCACTATAAACTCGCACTTAGAAGCGAACTGTAGCCTATTCATATGTGAATAGGAAAGTCGAAAATGCCCGACACTGGCTTAGAGTTATTCTAAAGCCCAGATTTTTAATCTTTTCAACAATTTCTAATTGGACAAAAGTAATAAATAATGGATGAAAGTCTACTTGAGCTACAGCAATTTCTAGTAACTGCCTTAACTTTGGACTTTAAAGGGTTTAAAACAAGTGAGTTAGCAACAGCCAGAGCTGTAAAATCGGCATTCATATTCAGAATTTTTGTACAACTGAAAAGCTACATAAGAATGCATTCAATGAATGAAAAATTTATTTATAAATAAAATTTTTAATTCACATTCATTTTCAAAAAAATTATTAATTATTCATTTTTATTTTTATTTTCAAATTTTTTTATTCATTTGAATGCTATTCACAAAGAATGCAATTCACAAAGGATATCAGAATTTTCTATTACTCTTTTTTTTATTCATTATTAATTTTTTACTTGTTATTAATTATTTATTCATTTTTCTTATGTTATTCATTATTCATTTTTTATTCATTATAAATTTTTTATTTATTCTTTATTTGTTATTCATTATTCTTATTTTATTCATTATTAATTTTTTATTCATTATTAATTCTTTATTCATTATTCATTTTTTATTCATTATACATATTTAATGCATTATTAATTTTTTATTTATTATTAATTTTTTATTCATTATTAATTTTTTTTCATTATTCATTTTTTATTCTTTATTTATTTTTTACTCAGTAAGTTTTAAGCAATAAATAAATAAAAAATGAATAACAAATGAATAACATATGAATTATGAATAACATACTATGAATAAAGAATGAATAATGATTAAAAAACTAATAATGAATAAAAAATTAATAATGAATAAAAAATTAATAATGTATAATGAATAAAAAATTCATAACGAATAAAAATTGAATAATGAATAACAAGTGAGTAATGAATAAAACATTAAAATTTGTTTTTTTTGTTTTTTTCAAAATTCTGAAAAAAGTAAATACACCGAAAGAGAATACTTGAATTAAGTGGAATCAAAAATATTTCTCCAAAATTTGTATTTTTGTAGACACACGACACCAAAAAATTTGGGATTTCCAAAGTTAGCTTATGCACAGATTGTAAAAAAAAAATATATATATAAAATTGTTTTTGCCAGGGCAAATATTTTTTTGTTGTTTTTTAAGTACTGAGATCGTGATACCGGTACTTTTATAAAGTCGTCTCTGACAAATAAAATAACCAAAATTACAGCAATTAAAGCAATTTTAGAGGTGATTTAAAAAAAATTTAAAATTTTTGAATATTATGTATATTAATTAGTATAAATAATTGTATGAGAGGAAAGTTTTATCCAAAGAACTGCAATTATTTACAAAAATTGCATTTTTGTAATGATAACTTTAATACTTTTTCTGTAGGTCTTGCTGTGCTAAACGAAGAACAGACGTTATTTGATTATTTTTTTTTTTTTTCAATTAATGATTAAAAAAGTATTCATAAAATACAAACTTTGAGAAAACATAGAATAAGAGTAAATTTTTTATGACTTTTATGTATCATGGTCCCTGTGGTAACGTTATCGGTACAACTTTTTTTTTAATAAAAAAGTGAAACGAAAAACCAAATCGTACCTCCGAAATATTTTTATATGCTTTTTTAATAAGTATAAAAAATAGTACGAAAGAAAAATTTACTCCAAAGACCTGCAATTCTTTACAAAAACTGCATTTTTATAGAATTATCAAAAAACTCTCCATCTTATCATCTTGCTCTGGGATGCTCTTTTGGAGAAATATGCCACCGTACCTACTTAGGTTATATGAGGAGTGGGCGCATTAGTCGGCCTTTTTGGTTTATTTTCAAAAAATAATATATCTGTTGCTATGAGGAACTAGGTTCACACAATTTTATTGCCCTGGTATACTTTTATTGGGAAATATACCATCTTACCGATTTAAGTTATGTGAGAGGTGGGCGCATAAGTAGTTTGTTTTGGTTCATTTTCAAACAAACTAGTTGTTGTTGTAATGGAATTAGGTGTACTAAATTGCATTCATCTTGAACGCTTTCTTGGGGGATATATGCCACCTTATCGATTTCGGTTATATGAGGAGTAGGCGCATTTGTCGGCCGATTTGGTTCATTTTCACACAACATGGTTTTGCTTTCATAGAACTAGGAGCATAAAATGTTATTGCTCTGGGGACTTTTTTGGGGATATATACCACCTTACAGATTTCGGTTATATGAAGGTTGGGATTATTAGACGGCCGATTTGATTCGTTTTCACATAAAGTAGTTTTTGCTATAAAAGAACTAAGTGCATCTTACCGAGTTGGGTTATATGAAGGATCGTATTAGTTGGTCGATTTGGTTAATCTTTGCAACAACAAGATGTTGTTTGTAAAGAACTAGGTGCACAAAATTTTATTTTGGCCATATGCCATCCTGATATTGTCAGCAATTTTAAAAATCGGTGTCGACCAGCTATGCTCAAATCAAAAACCTGACTGAAAACGCGATAGCAGTTTGTTTTCATTAACAAATCAACCCGAATCAACCCAGAACTTTTTTTTTAATTTTTCGGAAATATTTAATATGGCATGTACGTAGGTCCTAGGGATAAGAAATCGTACTTTTTTTTCATTTTGCCCTTTTAGATCGGAAGATATAGGATGTGACCATATGGTCACATTGGGTACGATTTGTGTTCGTACAACAAGAAAAAACCAGTGATTTAATTTACATGTTCGTTTTTATTAATTAGTTCGATTTAGTATGATAAGTGACAAAACATTTACACAAAGCCCAATCTCGCATTTCGAGCATTCAGTGCGCCCGACAGATGTGCAAAACTCCCCACCACAACGTCTTCTTTTTGCACATGGACGAACAAAATGGTCCTGTCTATCATATCGTAGAGATTCTTGTGTTGTTTCTGTGAAATTCCTTTTTCGTGGGCCACATGCCTTTGGTGTTTGCCCAAAATGTTTGCAGTAATAAATGGCGATCTGTCGTCTGAACTCGAGCTGTGGCATTTCAGGATGTGCTGAACAGTGTAACTGCCATGCGTTATGTACCGAAACGTCCACCAACCACGTGAAGATACTGCTCCACCACTTTTTTCTTCTAATTCCAATTCTATATAAGCTGACGTTTTGGTTCATGCGGTCTACACCACACATGAACTTGTTGTACTCCTTTACAGCACACGGTTGCGGAATACTAACCCTTTTTTTTATGTTCTCGGGAATATCGTTGAACATTCGCAACAGGATTGACACCATATGCACTTGATGCAATATTTACAACAGCGTTGTCGTTCCATTTGGTTAATAGTACGTTGTTCTCCTTTATTGTAATGGATTCTATATGGCCACGAGCTTTCTTCTTTGTACTCTTTTTATCGGCAAGGGGACAACTTTTAGGGATTTGATTTTCTCTAATTGTACCTGTTGCAGTGTAACCACGACATTTTAGATAATGGAGTACCGGAAACCCGGTGAATAAATTATCAAAGAAGAACGAAAATGGTAGGCTTTGAACTTCTGGACAGAAGTCGTCTATCATATTTATAAGAGGTGCAGTGCATTTACCAAATCTTTCTTCATAGTTGCGATTGGATCGAGGATTTGTGTCTTGGTAAATTTCGAAGTTTATTAGATACCCCTCTGGCGTACACAAGGTCCATACTTTAAAGCCAAAGCGCAATGGTTTTCCTTTAATAAATTGCTTGCAACCGTGTCGTCCAAAGTAGGATATCATGCTTACGTCATAAGATAATTGCTGCACTGGATGGAAATTTTTCAACATGTTTGCTTTTAGGTGATCTATTATGGGGTGAAGCTTCCACATTTTGTCACCATCGTTTACTTCTTTTCCACTATCTTCAAAATGTAGAAATTATGATATCTGCTGAAATCGGTTTCTTCGGATAGCAGAATATATCATTTCATTTCGCAAATCATCGTCAGAACTCCAATATGACCTATAACTGGTACGACCGTCATAACCACTCACTATCAAAATACCAATGTATGTTTTTAGCTCCGCCACAGTAATATTTGGATTCGGCTTTCCAAGGAACACGGCATATTTGTGAGATTCGTTTACAATGTGTTGAAATAATTCCTCGTCAAAAACTTTTGCGAAAAACAATGCGCGTCATCTAAATTATTGATATGTCTGCCATTGCTCATTACGACTTCACAAGATGACTTCAGTTGGCCCACACAAATGTCAACTGGAACCCCAACGTCATCCTCATCAGCATCATATTCACCACTAAGTGCGCCACTTTCAACTTCAGGTGGAAGAATGTACAACGCTTTTACAGACTCGTCTTCATCAGACAACTCATTTATGAAATCAATGGCTTCTTGTGCAGTAAGTGGCCTAAAGAATATCAAAAAAAAGGAAAAAAAAATACCATACAAAATAAGAGATACATTTTTGTCTAATTTCACCCAGCGTGACCATACGGTCACACCTGTAAACACTTTGGGAAAAAACACAAAAAAATTTTGAAAGCTGAGAAATGGAATTAAACATACACAACTTCAATTCATTCCGCAATAAAAAATACTCGTTTGAAATATGTACAACATCATTTCATTTAAAAATATTGCATACTCACTTTTTGTAGTAACATGATTTCAGGTTTTTTGCCATTATATTTTTTTAAGTAGCTTTAGCAACCAACCGCTTCAACACACACAATTACTAGCTAAGAAACAAATTTGACAGAAGCACACACCCTTCACGAACCGAGTAAGTGCAAATTTATCGAAATCGGGGAATCACACGAATTTATGTGTTTAATTTGCTAGGCTTGTTGTGTGTGTGACCATAAGGTAACACTGGGCTGATTCGGGTTAAGAAATTTGCTCCGTAATGATCTTTTCGAGCACTTTTGCAAATGCAGGCAGTATGCTCATGGGTCTGTAGTTTTTATAGTCAGAAGCCATAGCAGTTTTTGGAATCGGAGTCACTGTCAATATTTGCAACTTTCAATATTTTAGGGTATTACGAACTAGATAAATTACAGTTAATATTGTGGTTCAAAGGCCCAATTATAAAAGGAAGAACAATTTTAATAAATTTAATTGCCACCCCATCAACTCCAACAGAGTTGGATTTTATCTGCATTATACATTTTGTAACAAAGTCTTCGTCGACAGGAGTGAATACAAACAAAGGAAAAATAAAATTATTTTGTATCAAAGATGAGTTTTCATAGCTGATACTTGTACTCAAGGTTACTCAAGAAAAACCATTGAGAAAATCCGGATTAAAATTACAATTATTTGATTGCTTTCCAAATACTCTCAGACTTTTAATGTCCTTCCACAGCTGTTTCGAATCCAAATAAGGATTAACTTTTGAATTATATTCATTATTAATGCTGAAGCATTGCTACGAGATATTCTATCAATTTTGCAGTTTTGGCTAGAGAGATTAATTTTGCATTTAGTATGTAGTCTATTGCTTAACCTTAATGCACCTAAAATATGATTAGTGAAGAAAAGACAGTAGTTTTTAGAAACATTCAAATAAATCTAATATGTATTCATTTAAATTTAAATTAGAAATGGAAGTGTATTTTTTAGTGATTCTGGGTGATAAAATGTAATTCTTTTTGCAATTTAGGAACGCTTATGTGGAGTTATAAAAATCTGCTGACAAGCGGTTCGTTTTTGAAGTGAAATTTCTTAGGCGCGATTTGATATTGAGAGTAAAATTTTTCAAGTCGCGTCACACGAGTCTCTATGACGAAAATGTTTCGAGTCTCGTTCGATACATGTTTGCTTACACGAGCAATTAATTATATATAATTTTGTATATTTTGTATGAAGACCCCGAGAAGGGTGGCAGATAGAATGAAGCTGAGCCAAAAAAAAAAAATGGTTAAGGAGAAAAATTAATAGAACCAGCGCATATATTTCAACAGTCTATATAAACGTAGTAAATAAAATAAAAAGTAAGACAAATTTGTTTATGATTTTAAAATAATACAGAACTTCATTAAATCAGTCCAAAGTGCTGATAAAGGTATTTTTGATAAACATTCGTTTCGTACAGAAATTTGTTTTGATCGAATAGCGTGAAATTGAATAATTTAAACTTTTTCCCATAAAAGAATAACGTAAAAATCTGTGAACAGAAATGCTTTAAAAGATGAAGCTTTTGTGCTATAGTTCTTTATAAAAATGTATTTTGGAAGTAGGCACTATAAAAGCTTATCTGTTTAGCTGGCTGAAAAGTTTCAATACTTTTTATACAAAAAGCTTCAACAGTAAACATTATGAAATTATTTATGATCATCGCTTCGATATTGGCACCTAGTGTGTTATCAGTAAGAATTCAACCTCGCATCGTTGGTGGAAAGAATGCTAAATCTACTGATTTCAAGTACTTTGCTGGAATAAGCATTAAAGAAAACTCAAAATCTTCTTCATCAAACCTGTGTGGAGGATCTGTGATTCACAATAATTGGATTTTGACTGCTGGGCATTGTGTTATAAATAAGTAAGTAAATTATTTGGTATTCTTTACCAATTGCAACAAATAACTAGCTGTTGATAAAGATATGTTCTTTCTTATTTCTCTAAATAGAAAATATTTTGAAATTAGCTTGGGTCGTAACGCGGAGAATTCCTTTTCAAAAACAGTTGTTAGCGAAACAGCAATTGTTCACGAGTCTTTCCATTTAAAGAAATACGTTAACGATATTGCATTGATTAAAATTCCAACCACTGAATATGACAACTTTATCAAAAATATACCGTTGTCTAATCAGAAAACAGATTCATTTTATGGTAAGAGTGTAACTGTAGCAGGATTTGGTATAACAGAGAAAGGAATTTGTTCCACCAATCTACTATACACAACTTTGAAAGTTGTAAATATCGAAGAATGTAAAAAGAAATATAAAAAACTTTACAGTAACGAGCAGTTCTGTACCTTACAGCCAAACGTGAACGCCAATATTGGAGACTCCGGTGGCCCAGTGGTCACTGGTTTTGGTGATAATGCAATACAAATTGGACTGGTATCGTTCGGGAAAAAAGATCCAGTTGGCACACCATCTATACATACTAGCGTAAGCTTCTACTTGCCATGGATAAGTAAAACAACTAAAATTACATTTTAGCTCATATAAAGTTTGAAAAACTGTTTTAAAATAAAGCAAGTCATTTATTAAAATTATATATTTTGATTAATATTTTTTGCCTACACCCATTTGAGCCAGAAGCTACGTGATTAGCGTTGATGTTGTCTTGTAAGAAAAACATTATTGTTATTACTAGTTATAAATAAATTACACATGATTTTATAATTCAACAGAAAACATCCAAGTCCTCAAAGAAGGCTCTTTACAGAACTGCATCAGAAAAATAATATCCGTCACATCACTAATTGTTACTGTTTTACGCTTAAAAATTCATTTTATTTAATGCTTACAAATTTATGCAGAACCAACGAGTTTGCAACTAGCAAAGAAGCTAGTACATTAATGACTACTTAGTTAAGAGCTAGGAAATCAGTTGGTATTTTTTTAACTAGTCAAAATGCAACTAGTTAGTTAAATATAAATTAAGCATCTAGTTATTTTATAACAAGTAAGACAGCTTGTATTTTAGAACTAGCTGGAATACAGATAGTAACTTATCTAGTAACTTTTCGGTCATTAGTTTAACATCTAGTATTTTTTGGCTAGTTTTATTGTAACTAGTGAGTTAAATTTATAACTAATACGATTTTTCACTGCAGGGTAACGTCAACTGACATGCTTTTCATTGAAAAAATAGATCTCACAATCAGCGTTGCTAAACATTTTTTTAAAAGAACTGTAAATTCAAAAAAAAAAATGCATTTTCAACAAAAAAACTGCAACCCTAAAAAAACCAAGTTTAATTTTATTGGTATTAATTTATTTATTAAAATGAAAATAATAAAAAAAACAAACAAAAGCATAAACAATAACATAAGCAGTAAAAAAATACTTTATATAGCATTTGTACTTTTGAAGTTATTATCTCATAGCATTTTTAAAAATTTTTCTGTGACATGCTGCCTTACTTTGACAATTTATAGGTTTTCACTAAAAAATTTTAAATGAAATGCCAAAATAATGCAGCTTTTTTTTCTGAAATTGCGAATGAATTTTGAATTTTTATATTATTAATTTTCGTAAATTGACGTGTCGTAAATTTGATGCAATCTTTTTTGAGAGATATTTTGTTCTTAGAAAACTACAAAGTGCGGGAACTTCTGACTTATTTGTAAGCTTTGTTTTATTAATAGTAAGTATGGAAAATATTCTTTCTACATTTGCTGTGGCTATTGGAATGCATAGAGCAGCAGAAACCAATTTTACTAAAAGAGAAAATGCTACGCTGCCATCGCTTTTTTTTATTTTTAAAATGGATTCCCAAAAAACTTCAATATTACTGTCAGCATTTAAATTTAAATCGCTAAAATTAATTTGACGTAATTATCGCCATTTATCATAAACTTCTTGATATTCAACAATGCTTACAACATTTGACAAATGACAACTCAATTGCCATATATAGATGGTTGATAAGTATATAAAACTTCAGTTGGAGACAGTTGGAGAATAAGTATATAAAACTTCAGCTGATTGATATTGTTATGAGTTATTAATTGCATTTTTTGCTTAAAACATAAAATTTTCTCAATATATTAAACATTTAAAAAATATTTCGTCTTGATTTATTTTATTAGAGATCTAAGCACTTGAAGCTCTAACTTGACGAATTACTTCTTATCCATATAATTTGTACGTCAATTATTTGAAATTAACAAGCAAAAAATACCAAAGAAAATCCCATAGGATTTTAATGAAATTTGACTTATTTTCTTCGTATTATATGTGTGCTTATAACTAAATATAAAGAAAGAGCTATTTTGACGTTTTTTATTTTTTAAGAATTATGAAATAACAAAAAAGTTTAAATTTTGCATAAAAAAAGGTTTTTTCAGAAGATCTATCTGAATATTTCCGAAACTATTCAGCTAATTAAAAAATAATGTAGATGTTGTTTGGAGGTAATTAGCTGCGGATTTTTGGATTTTTATTTTACCAAATCAGAGTAACTGTTCTCGAGATATGTTAAGATCTGTTATGAAACAGCCTTAATTTTTTTCAATGAATAACAAATGAGTAATGAATAAAAAATTAATAACGAATAAAAAATTAATAACGAATAAAAAATTAATAATGAATAAAGAAGGAATAATTGAATATTCTGAAATTATTTGTGAATTGCATTCTTTGTGAATATCACTCAAATAAATAAAAAAATATTCAGTGTTCTGAATAACGAAAATAAATAATATTTTGTAGTGATTCTGGGTGATAAAATGTAATTCTTTTTGCAATTTAGGAGCGCTAATGTGGAATCATAAAAATCTGCTGACAAGCGGTTTGTTTTTGAAGTTAAACTTCTTAGGCAGCGATTTGATATTGAGAGTAAAATTTTTCAAGTCGCGTCACACGAGTCTCTATGACGGAAATGTTTCGAGTCTCGTTCGATACGTGTTTGCTTACACGACCAACTAATTATCTACTTTTGTGTATTTTGTATGAAGACCCCGAGAAGGGTGGCAGATAGAATGTAGCTGTGGTTAAAAAAAAATGGTAAAGGAGAAAAATTTATAGAACCAGCGCATATATTTCAACCGTCTAGGGGCCATAGATTGCTAGTAGTAAAGAAAATAAAATAAAACAAATATAATATTTGCTTATGATTTGAAAATAATATAGAACTATATTAAATCAGCCCGAAGTGCTGATAAAGGTATTTTTTGATAAACATTCGTTTCGTACTGAAATTTGTTTTGATCGAATCGCGTGAAATTGAATAATTTAAACTTTTTCTCATAAAAGAATAGAGTAAAAATCTGTGAACAGAAATGCTTTAAAAGAACAATCTCTGAACAGAAATGCATTTTAATAGCTCTTTATAAAAATGTATTTTGGAAGTAGACACTATAAAAGCTTATCTGTTTAGCTGGCTGAAAATTTTCAATAGATTTTTTTAAAAAAAGCTTCAACAGTAAGCATTATGAAACTATTTTATATCATCGCTTCGATATTGGCATCTAGTGTGTTATCAGTAAAAATTCAACCTCGCATCGTTGGTGGAAAGAAGGCTGAATCTACTGATTTCAAGTACTATGCTAGAATATTAAGTGGAGAAAACTCAAAAACTTCTTCATTACACATGTGTGGAGGATCAATGATTCACAATAATTGGATTTTGACTGCTGGGCATTGTGCTATAAATGAGTAAGTAAATTATTTGGTATTCTTTATCAAATGCAACAAAGAATAAAGTGTTGATAAATAACTTTTCTTTTATATTTCTCTACATAGTAAATATTTTGAAATTTCTTTGGGTCTTAACGTGAAGAATTCCTTTTCAAAAACTGTTACTAGCGAAACAGCAATTATTCACGAGTCTTTTATTTTAAACGAATACGTTAACGATATTGCATTGATTAAAATTCCAACCACTGAATATAACAGCTTTATAAAAAATATACCGTTGTCTAATCAGAAAACAGATTCATTTAATGGTAAAAGTGTAACTGTAGCAGGATTTGGTTTAACAGAGAAAGGATCTACTTCCAACATTCTACTATACACAACTTTGAATGTTGTAAATTTTAAGGAATGTGAAAAGATATTTACAATACTTAACGATAAAGAGCAGTTCTGTACCTTACAGCCAAACGTGAACTCCCATTCTGGAGACTCTGGTGGCCCAGTGGTCACTGGTTTTGGTGGTAATGCAATACAAATTGGTGTGGTATCGTTCGGGAAAACAGATCCAGTTGACACACCAGCTGTACATACTAGCGTAAGCTATTACTTGCCATGGATAAGTAAAAAAACCAATATTACATTTTAACTCATATCAAGATTGAAAAACTGTTTTAAAATAAATCAAGTCATTTATTAGAATTATATATTTTGATTAATATTTTTTGCCTACACCTATTTGACCCAGAAGCTACGTGATTAGCGTTGATGTTGTCTTGTAAGAAAAACATTAGTGTTAACACTAGTTATTAATAAATAAAGTAGTGCTTCAGTATAAGATTAGTATACTATCTTACAAGTTAACTGAAACATAAGACGAAAGTCTTAGATTTTCTTCAAAACGTTATTGAAACCCAAAAGTTTCTTATACAGTAGCAAAAATTTTGTTTGTTTTTGTCTGTGCAACGAATTACTGTTTAGCTTGCGAGTAGGCATTACTTGTAGTTGCAGTTCTTTATCATTTGTGTTTGTCTTTATAACAGGATCGGTCAAACTCTTATCTAATATATAAAATTCTTCTGTCACGGGGTGCGTAATCGAACTCCTCCGAAACGGCTCGACCGATTTTCATGAAATTTTGTAGGTATGAGAATAGGTCGTAAAGTATATTTCAACCTCCTACTAACAGTGGGCGTGGCACCTCCCATACAACCCAAATTTGCGATATCGAATATCTTTGGAGTTATAAGCCGCTTAGCCTCGGAATTCGGTATTCGACAATTTACACGTGCCGCTTCGCAGATAACATTTTGTGAGAGTTGGACAAGGGGGCGTGGCACCTCCCATACAACCCAAATTTGCGATATCGAATAGCTTTGGAGTTATAGGCCGCACATCCTTGGAATTCGAAATTCGACCACAATTTACACGTGGCGTTTTACTGATAAAATTTTATGGGAGTTGGACAAAGGGGCGTGGCACCTCTTATACAACCCAAATTTGCGATATCGAATAGCTTTTGAGTCAATCAAACAAAGCAAACAAAGCTTCGGAATTCAGCATTCGAACTCAATTTACACATGCAGTTTTACTGATAACTTTGTATGGCGTTGGACAAGGGGGCGTGTCACCTCCCATGCAACCAAAATTTGAGAAATTCTACAGCTTTTGAGTTATAGGTCGCACAGCCATGGAATTGAGTATTCGACCACAATTTACATATACAGTTTCACTGATAACGGCAGCAACGCGCCGGGTTTAAGCTAGTATTATTATAATATTAATTTGTTAATAGTCAACATAAATCAATTATTTTTTGCAGTTTTTGTTTTGTATTCATATGCTAGAGTGCGCAAGAGGCAAGTTCTTAAAAAATAGAGTTTTATGGCCAATGGTTAAACTCCGAATCGGTAAATCTCAAACCAAAAATGGAGCATCTTTTATTTCAACCATACTTTTTAAGTGCTCCATTTTGTCAAAATCTATTATTACAATAGAATATTAAAATAAGAAAACCATTTTTTTTTTGTATTGTCAAAGAACTATATAATGCTTTACAAAGAACTATATAGTTAATATAAATGTTTTGAAAATAAATTCATAAAAATGTTCACTTTTCTTATACCCTAAAGCACAGTACAGAAGGAAGTGTTTTTATTTAAATACGCTGCAAACGCACACTTTGAAGGGGATTTTCAAAATATTGAATTAAATTTTAACCGTTTCGGGACGACAGGGATGTTTTTATCCCAGAAAAATTTGAAAAATCATATCTCTGAAAATTCTCACACGATTTGGTTGAAAACCGTCCCAAATCATTATTTATATTCTTCTCTACAAAAAATTTAATATAGCTGTCAATATAACACATCAAGCTTATGTCAAAAGTCATAAATCAGTTCGCGCGGTTTGAGTTGCTAATAAGACCATCGACAAAAGCTCAAAAAACAAGTGTTTTAATTGTGGAAAAAAGTGTCATTTAGTAAAGTTTTACTCAAACAGTTGTTATTTCATAGAAAATATAATCGAAAACCAATAAAAAGATATTTTTCTGAATTTGCGGCTAAGGTAAGGTTCGTGGGATAAAATCATCCCAAAACTGTTTATTTGTGGGACGTTAACATCCCAACCGTACTCATTCACATTATTTTTCTTAGAAAGATATGGACGGAAAACGTAAACTGGCGACTCCAGAAATTGAGGATTTTCTTAATAATTCAAGCAATGATGAGGATGATCCATTTGCTGCTAGTGATTCTTCTTATAGTCCCAGTCAGGAAGGCAGTAGTGCTTTAGAAGAGGAAGAAGACACGGATCATAGTAATTAAGGAATGGAAATTGTTGATGCGAATGAAACTGCAAATGATATTTCCGATGACTCTGACGAAGAAATATTTGGAGTGGAACGTCTGGATGAAGAAATTGTTTCTGATTGGCCAAACAATGTTATAATTTGGTCAAACCCCCTACCAACATTCACACCACGATTTACAGTTAGTGAAGATCGCACCGTTAGCCATGGAGGAATACCTCGAGGATTGAGGCCTGTGGAAATATTTTTTAAGCTGCTGCCTAGAAGTTTTGTTCATCACATTGTTCATTCTACTAATGAAAGGATTGATATTTTCAATAGCAGCCATCCTAAAAACCGATTTCGGCGAAATACTTATATTGCTTGGATGTACCTTTGTTATGTCATATAATCGAGTGCCATCTTTGAAGGACTATTGGTCGAATAGCACGTCATTGGATAATGCATACATAAAAAAAGCAATGTCCAGAGACCGGTTTTTACACGTTATGTCAAAACTTTATTTTTCTTCCTTATCATTCCAACCTGATCCAAAACCAAAAACTTATTTCGTTGATGATTTGGTAGATTGTCTAAAAAAAAACTTTCAAAGATATAGATCAGACTCTCCGTTCCAAAGCATTGATGAATCTATGACAAAATTTCTAGGCCGCTCTACGTTGTAGCAGTATATGCCACTAAAACCTGTAAAGAGAGGCATAAAACTATGGATGCGATGCGACAGTTTGACAGGCTATACGTACGATTTTAATATATATTCCGGAAAAGAAGACCATTCCTATCAATCATCCACATTAGGCGAACGCGTTGTCATGAAATTGTCAGCGACTATCAGACACCCTGACACAACGTTGTGCTTTGATCGCTTTTTCACGTCAGCAAAATTAATTAATAATATACCGTTTCCAGCCTTAGGTACTTGTATATCTAACAGAAAAAATTTACCAACTTTTACTGAGAAACTAAGCAGAGGAGAATATGTCTTCAAGAGCAATTCGTCTGGTACTTTGGCAGTGGTTTGGCAAGACACAAAACAGGTTATGCTGCTAAGCAACTGCCATAAAGCTTCAGTGGACACTGTTACAAGAAAACAGAAGGATGGCAAAAAAATAGATATAACATGTCCGGATATTGTAAAAACGTACAGAAATCTAATGGGTGGCGTAGATTTGGCGGACAAAATGAGTACGTTGTATGAACTTGACCGGAAGTCAACGAAATGGTGGCGAAAAGTTTTCTTTCGGCTTATGATGACATGCGCTGTCAATGCGTGGATAATCCATGCGGAAACAAATTATCCACGGCAAAAAAGAGAACCATTTTTGGGATTTTTAGTGGAGCTTTCCGAATCTCTCATTGACGAAGGAAGCAAGCAAGCGAAACTACGACGCAAAGTTCGAACAGGACCCCTCAGCACTATGAAAAAACGTATGAAACAAAATCTGGGGGACCATTTACCAACACGAACAAACAAGCGACAACGGTGCGTAAATTGTACTAAAAACGGAAAAGAAAGTCGCACAAATCAGCTTTGCATTGCCTGCAACTTGGCGTTTTGTAAAAAATGTTTCACACCTTGCCATAGAAACTAATTAAAATAATTTTATGCTACAATAAATATTATAAAAGAATAAAATAAATTGAAATAAAGTAAAATATATTCTGATTTTATTATTCAAATTTTGCTTTTCAGGTGTGTTTGGGATGTTTTTGTCCCAGGACGATATCTCCTTTTCGGAACGTCCTAAAAATATATTATGAAATTACTTTTCTTAAAACAACATTAGGAGACTGTATCTAAACTCTTTTTTAAGATTGATGGCCACAAAAGTTCTCGTCCCAAAACGGTTAAAGAAAAAAAATTTGTCAAATTAGATGCATCGTCCTTTTAAGGTCGAAGCAGCATTTTCCACATCAAGAATCAAACACGGCATAGTATAGTAACAGGCTAATTTTCAAAAATGTTCATGTTATTGCATGGCTTTCAGAAATATTTTTATTAAACTACATATAAAGAATGCATCACTGTTTAACAAAGTGAATTCAAACATATCTTAAATCAATACAACAACAGCTGAAGACTCCATTATTTGGAAATCACTTTGTTTTTTTCTGCAAAATATTTTTATGAAATTTCATTGTTATCAACATCAACAAAATTCGATTTCATAATAGTAAAATTAAAGAAGGTAGATGCATTTCGAAGTTGACAGCATATAGAAAATCTGAAACCGATGAGAAAGCGAAAACTTGCCACATTCAGCGGAGTCATCTGTTGTTATCTGTTGGGTAGCGATACCTTAGAAAAGTGGAAAATTATTTCATTTAATTATACCTATTTAATTATGAAAATAATTTAATTGCAAAGGTTTCTCACTCAAAATGGTAGTGTTCTTTCAGTGTTTTAGCTACATTTTTACAAAACCGTCTTTTGCCAACTCTTGACTCCGCTGAATGCGGCCATTGATTGTATATTGTTCTCATTCACCAATCAGCGACTTTGACAATTTTGGATATGAGAAAGAGAACGCAGTCCGAAATGCAATTTTACTATGGATTTCATAAGTTATAAAACTGAATTTTTTCTCATATCCCCTCAAATGTCAATAAATTCCCTGGGATGCTTTTATAAATTGAGTATTTATAACTTGACTACACTTCAACGGAGAAAAATTTCAATTTGAACTGAATGAAATAAAAATTTAACTTGAGAAATTAAAATATTTAACTTCGCAAACAGTCAAGTTTACAAATGTAATTGAAACTGCTCAAGTTAACGCAAGTTATAAGAAGCGAATAAAATGGCCTTTAATATATTTTAAAAAAGTTACATATTTCGTCGCCGCTATGCGAGAAGGTGCTATATCCACTTTTGCTCATTTTGAGAAAATTGCAAAATACTATTGAAACGGCTAGCTAAAATTCAAATTATTTTTAAATGCAGTGATACTTTCAAATTATATGAGTTAATACTTGCCTAAAATTATACATACTTTGTCAGATGAAAACTTTACACCATCATTGGATTACTGTAAAAATTGGATATAGCACTTTTTGGCATATTATTGGTTTATTAATGTTACACAAAAGAATGGATATAGAACCCTGGTAATTCTCTAAAAACACAGTTTTCAAATAACATTTATTTCAAAACAAGGAATGTTAACGAAAAACAAATCTTTTAATATACTAATGAACAAAAGGTTAAAAATTAATTATCCACTGATTCGGAATTCGATTCAACGGTTTCATTTCCAATTGGTAATGAGCTGAAAGAAAGCATTTTTTAACTTTGATTTTTGCACTAAATACTAAAAGACATGTTTCTCACTGAATCCAAGCATGGAATTCCTGTGGAATAAGCTTTTGAGCACATAAACTTTTCAAGTCCCGGTTTTTTTGGCTACTGTTATAGGCAGGAGATGTTCGTAAAGTAATGGCCAACTAATAGCTGGCGTTCCTCCGACTTTACGCAGTTAACCATTAACAAACTAAAAATAAAAACTATACTTGTAAATAAACTCACTGATTTATAAGCAAATGAACTGTTTTCGTACTTTATATTCTTGTTCATCATGGTTGTATTTAACACCAATTTGCCCAGGCATCGATTTGCAAAACATCAATGATTTTATATTCAACCAATTCAATTTTTCTCCGTCATTAAACACAATAACTTTTTTCATTGATCTGGCACTGACCAATTTTAAATCAATGAAATCACTATGTGACATTCGTACCACATGGTATGGATGCTTACGCCGAGCTTGACGAATAACGTTTGACCAATCATTCATGGAAAATAGACAACAGTTTTTGGCCGAATGTTCAATAGCAGAATGCATACTGTCGACGTCCATTTGAGTGTGGCCCTCTTCTAGAAAATTTTGTTTGATGATTTCAATGGGAGATTCTTGTACTAACTGAAGCAACATTGCAGCAACATAACGATTGCGGTTCTGCACACTACAATTATCAGACCACAAAATAATTTTTCGGTACCCTTTGTGCATTTCTCCTTCAATGAATGTTTTCACACAAGATCCGATTTCACTACTTCCTCTTTTGCCATCAACTTCAGACCAAATGTAGCAAGTTCCATCACGAGTTGCTTCATTATAAACAGTGAAGTTGTATACACACAGTTTTCTTTTGTAATAGAATGGGCTTGCTTCAGCCTGTGGTATCTGCAAAACTGCAAATCCATGCAATTGCAAATCCATGGTAAAACTATTAACACTTTATCAATTGCTCAACTTTCGATGTCTGATCTCATTGCAGCACGGCTTAATTCTTTTCGTTTAATGTGTGCTTCGAAATCAGATTTTTGTTCTTCTGATGGTTCAATGGCTGATTGGGCAAGGGTACACGTAGCACATAAATCTTTTTTGGGCTTGTGAAATGCCATGTTGTAATCCTGACCGAAAACTAGTTTGTACTTTTTATAGCTGACTTTAGCAGAATCTGTTCCTGCTGCTTTTTCTTTAAAAAGATCAAACATTTTCGAAATACCTAAACCACTGCTTAATACAATCTTTATGATGATTTCCGGCAATAGTGTGACTTTATTGGTGGAAAAAATTCAGTATGATTCTTGATGGCAGCAATTACATCTGGCTTCAATTTGTTGTGAGGTTCATGTTTTCCTCTTTGATCTTCGCCCAAAAATTCACCAGCGTTTGATCGATCTGTGTGTGCCAAAGCAATGGGCTTGTACGAAATTGCAAGGGTCGCACAGAAGAATTCACGGCACACTTTTAAATTTTCATTGTTTTTTGGTAAAACGTATTCATAAGCCAAATTCTTTCGGAAATTTACTTCTTTTTCGGATCTTCTTCTTTTCACTGGAATGACTTTGGTTAATTTCAGGAGGAAGTCGCGTTTAGCTTTAAAGGTATCTCTTTTTTTCCAATAATCATTGAATATTTCCAGACGATCTTCCTCTGTAAATAAACTGCACTTGTAATTCGTTGGTTCTTTGTGAGAGCGATTTATCAAAGGATTCATCAACTTCGCCATTTTCATCTTTCCTTTTTCATCCAAATGCTTTTCACCCCTAGAACACGCCTTTTTTCTTAGATTCTTCTTCCATTCTTTAGGCTTCCGCTGCTTCCATCTTGAACGTTTTTTACTTGGACCGGGCACATCTACAAGGACAAGGACAGTTTAGTTGACGTAAACTACTGTTATACCTACCCTGATCACTTTCATTTAGCTGTGCTATGGCAGCTTCTTCTAACTCCATTTCTATTGATTCAGCTTCTTCTAACCCCATTTCTTTTGATTCGTCACCTGTCAGATACAGAACAGAGATCTAAGCCGTCCATAATTATCGGCGGCGACGGCTCGACCTAAAAATTAGTCGGCGGCGGCTTAAAACCAGCGTGCGGCGATTTAATTTTGTTTTTTAATTTTTCCAAATGAATTGTTATTACGAAACCAAAAACCAAAAAATTATTAATTTTGAGGAAAAACTTAAAACTATAAATTCTTAAAACAAAGAATGATTTTGCCCGTTTTACCCGGTTTTACAATGCTTATGGCGCTTTTCTTCTTCCAAAATTGGTATGGCAAAAAGTTCTACATCCACATAGCACCGTTTGGCATACCAAGGAAGACAAAATGGATATAGAACTTTGCTTGCTATGCAACCAAAAATTAAAACAAGGATGTAGGACTTTTTGGCAGAATACAGAATGGTTGGTGAAACGTTAATATACTAATAACTCTAATATTGTGAATTTTGGATGTAGCACCTTTTGGCATACCACCGACGATTTAAGTCCATTTATTGGAAGTAATTTAATGAAAATATCTTTGATATTGTTTAAGAAAATATGATTGATATTGTTTAAAAATATATTTGGATTTGTTCGATAATTTGATAAGGATGCCAAAATTATATCTTTTCTGTACTTCCAAAATGTTTCGGGATGCCCCAGAATAAAAGTATGCACAAATTGTATAAGGAAATAAATATGAAATTGTATTTGTCAGGAAAAATATTTTATTGCTGTTCTTACGTGCCGTGATCGTGCGTACCGGTACTTTTATTAAGTCGTCGCTGACCAATAAAATAACCAAAATTTCAGCAATTTAAGAAGTGATTAAAAAATGCGAAATAATACCTCTGAAACTTTTTAATATGATATTTTAATAATTATAAATAATTATATGAGAGAAATGCAAAGAGCATATATATATTATATTTGTATATATTGTATATATTGTATTTTATTTCAGAATTTTGTCTTTTCCATATCGTTCATTTGGTAGATTCAAAGAAAGATTTATGAAATAAAGCAAAACGGCTTTCTTTCAATTTACCAATATCGAACATAGCTTGTATTTTTTATCAAATACTGAACTCTAAAATTTTAATTACGAATTTCGAAAATATTTAATTTAATTAAACTTTAATTTAAATTTATTTATTTATTTAGAATTAGTTTTTTATTTTAAAAAAGTTCAAAGTTGAGAACATTACTGCATAATTTTTTGAACCTGTTTAAGAAAATATTTTCATAACATGCGATACTTCAAATTATCGGATGTTAAAAATAAACAATGCTCAATTCTAAACTGTGCTAAAATATTTGTGATTTTCTTAAAAAAATTCTGCAATAGTTTTGAGCAATAAAGAAAAGTAACAATTTATTTTAAGTGTTTGCAGGAAAGTATTATAAATTATTTTTATTATTTTAATTTGATTGTCACTTTACATAACCTGATAAAATGGTTACATAAAGATATTTTAAATTAAATAAGTAATTTAATAAAATAAAATAATTTAAGTAATTGAATACAAATATTTTGCGGTAAATACTTACTTATTCTATTTCCGCTGAAAACCATTTTCTTTCATCACTAAAACTAAAACTTCAAAACAAATTAAGTATTTATCTTATTATTTAATATAATGCTTAAATACTACATGGCTAATTATATAATATAAGAACTTCCAAACTAAAATGTAATCTTTTTATTTAATATAATAACTAAAAACTAAAGTGAGATCTTATTACATAATGTAATATGTTTAAGACTAAAAATGACTCTTGTTATCTAATATAATAAGATAGAAAATCACTAATCACTAACTTAAAGACTAACGAGCGGCAAACATTTTGAAGTAATTTTAATTAACCTAGCTAATCCTAATTCTTAACCTATATTATAAATGAATTAAGATTATGAGCTTTAGATCAAGTAAGTTTTCAAGAAGGCAACAACAACAACAACAACTCTGTATAGAGTCAATCACTTAGCTGACTAGACAGTCTGTTTCGGAAATGAATGAATAATCTTAATTCATGTAATTATTCAATAGATCATAAAAATTAATTAACTTAAATATGGCAGAGCACGGCCAAATAAGTTTAATTAATGTCAAATTAATTAAATAATCTAATAATTGATCGATTTTTCGGTCAAAGTCATGTGTAATTGAACATTTGGTTGTGAAAGTAGCCACCTTTCAGTTAGAACACTAGCTTCTGGCGAAGCAAAAACTCGTTTCATTTCTATGGTGCATTTCGACAAACAATCGAACACCAATGAATATTGAAATAAATGAAGAAGCAACTAGAACAGATGGCAACCCTTGATAGAGTTGATGGCGGTGATCTAAAATGGTCTCCTGCTTTGAAGTGTCATATGATTAGCAGCCATACAATTCATAAGAATGAATTAGAGGAATCTGCACATTCATATGCTAGTTTAAACAGTGAGTTGATCTCAGCTTAATCACTCAAAGACTACTGATGAGGAATATGTAGCGATTTCCGAAACAGACTGTCTAGTCAGCTAAGTGATTGACTCTATACAGAGTTGTTGTTGTTGTTGTTGCCTTCTTGAAAACTTACTTGATCTAAAGCTCATAATCTTAATTCATGTAATTATTCAATAGATCATAAAAATTAATTAACTTATATTATAAATGTTTACAACTTAAAATTACCTAACCTAAGGAATTATTTTACATAATTATTCACAATCAGAAATCTTTGCTTAAGTGTATGTTTTGACTTAGAATTAC
Organism: Dichetophora obliterata; assembly: GCA_963920525.1. Taxonomy (NCBI): domain Eukaryota; kingdom Metazoa; phylum Arthropoda; class Insecta; order Diptera; family Sciomyzidae; genus Dichetophora; species Dichetophora obliterata. Next base: position 43,151,776 of record OY986435.1, on the reverse strand, counting down.
GTCTTACAGCGCGGATTGTATGGGGGTCATTTTCACGAATTTTTTCAAAGTGATATTTGACACTTTGGGGTATACCTACAGCCTTTAATATTCATCGTACAAATAAAAAAAATGCCAAAATATCAGTTTTAGTGGGAATAAAACGAATATCTAATAAAATAGCAAAATCTAAGAAGATGAAAAATTCATATATTCGTATGAGAAATGCACAAGCTGCTTAGCTGCTTATGCTGTTTTTAAGGTTGTTGTTGTTGTTGTGTTTGCTTGTTTGGTTCGTAATCACGTCGTTCGTTGTTGTGCTGCTTTTATTGTTGTTGTTGTTGTTTTTATTAATATGTATGTAAAACATACATATATAAATACTCATCAGTTGCTTTCATTTTTCTTTGTTTTCCAGATAGCCAATCGGCTCGGTTGAAAACGGTGTGCACTTTTAAAAGCACTGAAGCGGACCGTTTCGTTGTCAGCAAACTATGCAATGTGTGTTTCATATAAGCGTACCATTTATTAAGTTGTATATTAATGTTGATTTTTTATGATTTAATACAAATTCTAAATGTTTAATAGTTTAAATCATTCTTGATTTTAGATACAAATGCTAGTTGTTTGATACTTTAAAATCGTTGATACTGCAAATAAAACTGAACTTTAGGTTAGGTTAGAACAATTAATTGCTCTAACTTTAAATATGAAAAGGAAAAAATCACTAGCTGATTAATTAGTTATCTGTTTGACTGGCCGATAGCCTTTGTTGCTCGTGCCGTACAAATATAGTAATATAATTATTTATAATTGTATTTCTAACAAATAAATAAATAAATAAATAAGTTATCTGTTTGATTAAATAGTTAGAGCAGTTAATTGTTCTTACCTGACCTAAAGCTCACTAAACGATTTTAAACTATCAAACAACTAGAATTAGTAATTTAAATCAAGAATGATTAAAGCTATCAAACATTTAGAATTTGTATTTAAATCAGAGAAAATCAACATAATAAATAACAAGGTCATATAGAAAACTTTAAGTTGTATATTTATTTTATTTGTTGTTAAACAATTGTAACCTTTTCTTAAAATAGTTTTTATTAAGTTGCAACAATAGACTAAACAATAAACGGCAACTCAACTGATTCAATGCATATTTCAGAGTTTTTTGGCGAACGGGTGTAAAAGAGAGGGAAAAAAGACAAGAACAAACAACGCATCAAGCTAATATGACATAAATTTAAATTCGAATCTTGATATATATAAAAAAGGACTTTACAATTATATAGAGAAAGGTTTAAAGGTACAAAAACATGTCGTTTTCATACCACCAAATCAGACGCTGCCGTTTTAAGTACCGTTTAGCTGGAACAGTAACATTCATAACTTGTTGGGTTGTAATGCAATAGAGAATACAGATGCATGTAGCTAGAAAGCCAGTATGTGGCTACAAAAAAAAAGACACAGTTTCGTTAGTATCGAAAGTATAAACGTAGAATTCCTTTTTATACAGTAATAGAGAAAAATTCTGGTTTTTTTATCTATATTTTTCAGAACTATTTTAAAATTCATCTATTTTAGAAGATGAATTCTAAATAAAAATTACTCAACAACGAATTTGTTGTTGTTGTTGCCTTCTTCAAACTTACTTGGTCAAAAAAGCTCACAATTAAATTCACGTTAAAATTTGTTTTGTTTTATAAAAACTTTTCGTTTAATATATATATTATATATTTTAATGCTCTTTACTACAGGAAAAATAAATAATTCAAATTTGTCCGATACTTATTTCCATTTATTAAACGTAACTTTGAATTAAATTTAGTAGTAACCAACATAAAAAATTAACAACAAATTCATCACTAAAAATATCAAACGAAAACTTTTTATAAAACAAAACAAATTTTTACATGATTTAACTGTGAGATTTTTAGATCAAGTAATTTTAAAGTAGGCAACAACAACACCAAATTTGTTTTTGAATAATTTTTATTTAGAAGATGAAATGTTTTTAAAGAGTTTTGAAAAAAAAACAGAATTTTTCTCTATTACTATATAAATAGGAATTCTACGTCAATACTTACGATACTATCGAAACTGTGCCTTTTTTATTTATTATTTTTAATCAAAATAAAATTTTTCAATTAATGGAATTATCCTTACTAATCCTAGTCCTTAACTATATATAATTAAAACTTAAAATGACCAAACCTAATGTATGGAATTAATTTACATTGTTATTTACATTTTATTTACAAGCAGAAATCTTTGCGTGCATTTCTAGTGATTATTTTTAAATTAACAATTTTAATAAAAACAAAAATAAATATTTGTTTTTTTATTTTTATTTCATGTAATGAAAATGAAATGCTTTAATTAATGCTTTAATTTGTAATGAAATTTAAGTCATCGTAACTAATTCTAATTTTTAACCTATTCTTATATATATTTAAAACTTAAGAGTACCTAAACAAAACTAACCTATGAAATTATTGAAAATTATTATTTACATGTTTGATATATACATTATTTACATGTTAGCTGTGAACAGATTATTCACAAAACCAAAATAATATTTGATTATTATGAAAATAATAGAATTAATTCAATTTCAAATTTATATATTATTTTCAAAAATAAAATAAATATATCGGTCGTTTTCTTCAATAACGTCATAATTCCAAAGATCTGATTTTTCAGTAGAAACATTTTAAGTTTTATACAGACATAGGAAATTGGTCCTTATCTTTCAAATTATTGTTAAAACACAAATTATGCAAATAGTTTTGAAATATTTGAATCTACACACAACGGTATAGCAAAAATAGTTTCAGGTATACCCGTTTCTTATGTATTGGGGGTTGGAATTAGTTTTAAAGGTTTTCTAAGAGATGGCGTAACTATCAATAGATCGCATCGGGCACACCTGTGACTATATTCATTTCAAAGCACATTGTCTAAGCTTCATTTTTTAGTATGTGTCATTCCACTGAAGTGTAAACAACATATATTTTTTTCTCTGTGAACATGTCGACTTTCGTTCCAACAAAACACAATTTGCGGGAAGGTTTACTTTTGTGCTTCCATTTGAAGAAAAAAGCGGTTGAAGCACAACGCACGCTTACTGAGGCTTACGGGGACTATGCTCCATCGATTTCTACTTGTGAGTACTGGTTCCGTCGGTTTAAAAGTGGTGATTTTGATACGGAAGACAAAGAGCGTCCGGGCCAGCCGAAAAAGTTTGAAGATGAGGAATTGGAGGCTTTGCTCGATGAAGACCCGTGTCAAACCCTTCAAGAATTGTCAGAATCATTGGGAGTCGACTTATCAACGGTCGGCAAACGCTTGAAGGCCATGGGAATGATTCAAAAGCAAGGAAATTGGGTGCCGTACCAGTTGAAGCCGAGAGACGTTGAACGGCGATTTTGCATGTGCGAACAACTGCTTCAACGGCATAAAAGGAAGAGTTTTTTGCATCGTATTGTCACTGGCGATGAAAAGTGGATCCATTACGATAATCCTAAGCGAAAAAAATCGTGGGGACCACCCGGCCATGCATCAACATCGAGGGCCAAGCCGAATATTCATGGCGCCAAGCTTATGCTGTGTATTTGGTGGGATCAGAAGGGTGTCGTGTACTATGAGCTGCTAAAACCTAACGAAACCATCACTGGGGAACGCTACCAACAACAATTGATGCAATTGAGCCGAGCATTAAAGGTAAAACGGCCGGAATATGCCAAAAGACACGACAAAGTGGTTTTTCAACATGACAACGCACGGCCACATGTTGCAAGAACCGTCAAGGAAACGTTGGAGGCGCTGAATTGGGATGTGCTACCCCACCCGCCTTATAGCCCAGACATAGCCCCTTCCGACTACCACCTATTCAGATCGATGACGCATGGCTTGGCTGAGCAGCGCTTCACTTCTTACGAGGATACCAAAAAATGGGTCGATTCGTGGATTGCCTCAAAAGACGAATCGTTCTTCCGGCGCGGAATCCATATGCTGCCAGAAAGATGGGAAAATGTTGTAGCTAACGATGGACAAAACTTTGAATAATATACATTGTACCGTTGTTTCTAAATAAATGCTCAAAAACCGAAACAAAACCTTTAAAATTAATTCCAACCCCCAATAAGTAAAATAAAAATTTATTAAGTTCATGTAATCGCAAAATCAAATCTCATGCATATGATAAATGTAATGGTAGAACAATTTTTTTGCATAATTAACTAAATTTTTGTTTTTTTTTAAATACTACATTTACTTAAAGCTTTCGTTGGTCCAGGTCTAACGAGCCCAAACTTTAAAACGGCCATTGATACTAATGGTCAAATAAGCCTCGCATGGCAGAGCAGCGCATGCAAAGTAAATAAGCGGCTAGCACACAGCAAAAGAAATGCTCATAATGCAACAAATAGTCATATAGTCAAATTAAACCAATTAAAATAAGAATAAAACCGTTTTATTTTAAAAAATTAACCGCACTTGGTTAAACAATTTTTCAAACTTCACATCTGTCTTTCCAAAACGTTAAATTCATAGGAGAATACACCGAAATTAAAATTCTATTATTATCTATGTATTTAGATATGCATTTCTGTTTTTATCTGAGCACTGCCATGCGTTGCCATGTTGTGCATAATCAGATACACGCAAATCCCATTATGCTGACCTTACACGGTCAATCATTTGACATAATATTTTTTGTTTACAGCTTGTTTTTTCCTGCAGAAATATTTATACTTAAGTATTAAATTTTAGTACTTACCCAAAACAAAGCGTTGGAATTGCTCCCAACTTTAATTTGTTTGTTCCTAAGCAGGAAGGATCGAAATGACGCATGTATATGCAGCTACTGCCGTTCACCTGCATTTTGGTGATTCCAATATTACGGCAACACTTTTCGAACAAATTTGGCTGGTTTACCGGGAATTTAAAAATACTTAAATTGTCCCCGTACTTTACTCCCGGACAAGTTTTAACTAAGCCATTAACTTGCGATATGATTTTTATAAATAAATAATCACAGCCACCTGCAATAGATCTTGCAGCTTTTCTGTACGTACAAATAATTATGAACAGCCCTATATACTATATAGATCTATAATTGCAAGTACAGCAACTATAGATGAAAAGTTACATAATTAAATATGTAATTATGCATATTGCATACAATGTAAATAGTCAAACATAAATAAGTTACTTAAAGATGAATGACCATGGAATTTTAATATTTATTTTTTTATTAAAGCACCTTGCAATTGTAATATAATATTTTTGGAATTTGTTATAAACATTTTAGAGTTCAGTATTTGATAAAAAAATACAAGAATATGTTCGATATTGGTAAACTGAAAGAAAGCCGTTTTGCTTTATTTCATAAATCTTTCTTTGAATCTACTAAATGATCAATATAGAATAGATAAAATTCTGAAATAAAATACAATTAAAATATATTCATGAAATATAATTTCAATTGCATGAAAAATCTTCCTTGCTAGAAATGTAACAAAAAAAATGTAAATAAAACTCAGCCAAAAAAAGTTGAGAATCAAAACAGAACATTAGAATATCTGCAAATTGGTAAATTCAAGGAAATGTTGCTTTGCTTTATTTCATTCATATTTCCTTAAATATACCAAATGATCGCAATTCTAATAGGAAGAAAAAGGCCAAAGCATTCTAAAAAGAACAAAAATCTTCCCAGCTTGCTTGTGCACACATAGTTTTAACAGCACAAATTTGGCTGGTTTACCGGGAATTTAAAAATACGCCCAAAACAGACATCAAGAACGTCGGCAGCATAAAAGTAGCAGCGCGCCGGCAGAACCCAATCCTTACATGCTTGAAAATATTTTAAAGAGCAACTTTCTCTGTTTCTGTAACTCTTTATATATATACTCTTTGAGGAATGTTTTATTCAAATAACTGCAATTTTTAACAAAAATTGAATTTTTGTAGTATAAACTTTAATGCTTTTTCTTTAGGTCATATTGTGCTAAAAAGGAAGAACAAAGGTTATTTTAGTAATTTTTTACTATAAATGATTAAAAAAATATACATAAATTATACATATACGTATAAAAAATATACAAATTTTGCAAGCCGTTTAAATTTTTTTTATGATATGTATTTATCATGGTCCTGGTGGTAACGTTATTGATATAACTATTTTTTTTTTCAACAAAAAGTGTAAATTTCGCCAATTTCGAAAGTGATTTAAAAAAAAAAAAAACCAAATAGTACCTCTGAATTTTTTTATATATTATTTTAGTAAGTATAAATAACAGTATGAAAGGAAAGTTTACTCCAAAGACCTGCAATTATTTACAAAATTTTTTATAGAATTATCAAAAAAATATTCTATCTAAGCATCTTGCTCTGGGATGCTCTTTTATGGAAACATTTCACCTTACCTACTTAGGTTATATGAGGGGTGGGCGTATTAGTCGGCCGATTTGATTCGTTTTCACACAAAGTAGTTGTTGCTATAAAATAACTAAGTGCACTTTACCAAATAAGGTTATATAAAAGGTCGAATTGGTTTGCCGATTTGGTTAATTTTTGCACCAACTAGATGTTGTCAGTAATGAGCTATAAATTTTGTGATTCTATGGTATCTCCTTCTATTGATGCACGCTTGCTATATGGGATCGTTACACTGAGTAATCAGTAGACTGCAGATTTTTATGCAATTGCATATATGTGTTGCATATTCTGCATATTGCATACATTCTGCAACTGTCATATATTTTGCATACGTTGCATATAACTTGCATACATTGCATATATCTTGCATACAACATACATACGCTCCATACAATTTGCATACACCTTACATACAATTGCATACAACTTGCATACAACTTGCATATGTTGCATATATCGTGTCTATAAGCAATAATCGCTTAAGTCGCATATAAGACAGAACTGAGTATACAAGAAGCTATGCTCCAGGCATATAACATAATGAACACACAAAATCTGGAGCTTCTTGAGTCACCTAAGCAAAAACTATGACACGACCTATATGGTGATTGAAAACTTTGAAGCAAAATTTCTCGAAACTTTTGGAATAAATATTGATACATGCAATAACAATAGAGTTCAGCTACTACAGCTTTTTCGCACTTTCTCCGCATTAGATCATCTTAAGAACCAGACCAAATAACATTAAAATATCTCAATGATATCGATAAGAGTGGTCCAAAACAATCTAAAGTGAGAAAAATTTACCCACCATTATATGGGTTGGGCTCAGGTACAACACAAGACATAACAACTAACCATGCGTTAACATAGATCTAATCATACATTAGTTTTCAATCTACTTTTGAGTTGACCTTTCGATAAGTTAACATCAAAAAAGCTACAGTTGTTAACAAAGGTACTCATGCTATGTAAAGGAGCAGTAGCCATATAATTTGTTCTACTAAAAGGTAAGTAAATTAAATTGTTAGCATTTCTACTGCTTCTACGGTTAGTGTTAAAATTTATAAGAGTTAGGAGTTCTGGTGAATCGAATACACCAGTTATGAGTTGGTGTAAATAGACGATATCTGCAGACTTCCTTCTCTCATTCAAAGATTGCATTTTTAATAGTTTTAAACAATCCTCATAAGGAGGAAGGTTTAAAGTGTCAGTTGCACTTAAAAAGTAGACTTAACCCATTCAATACGGTTTTTTGTTTCCAAAAATAAAAGCTCCGTCAATGGCCTTCGGCATGAAATTGCAATATCGTCTCCTTTTCTTGTACCAACTACGAATAACGGAATTAAATTCTGCGTAAATAATCGCATGGCAAGCAAAAAATGAGGCGATGAAAATATATAACAATAGGGGGTATTCTCTTCATTGCTGAAATTTAAAAAATGGGAAATTTCCGACGAGCTGTAGTGAGCGACCGTCTGTAATTTTTCGTTTATTTTACATGAATCGTTGGTGGGCTTGTTACCAAAACAAATAATTATGTTAAAAAACTTGTGCTTTCTGCCTTTAAATAGAAAAATAATGCCAAAAAAAGTATCAAAACTAAATTATATCGACACCTCAAAGGCAGAACATCGTATCTAGCATTTCGAACAAAAAATTTTTAGTGCATTTTCGGGAAGCTATTCTAACCCGTCATCTCTTAGAAGAAAAAAAATTACCGTAACTTTATCCTATGGGAAATTATAGCTTAAGAACATTTTATCGTATCTACATAAAAATAAAAAGATGTTATATACGATAAAAAATTTTAAATAAAATATTTTGACTTCACACGCAAAACACTGCATATATACCTGTAAAAGGTACTGAGTTAGGCCAAAAGTATAGAAGGCGGTTCTTTAAATTTCCATCTATGTGAGTGAAAGTTTTCTAAGTAAAATTGGTGTTCGTTGAAATGGAATTTCATTGAGATATAGTGTGTGATTTATCGATAAATAAAAATAACTACTTATTATTTAATCTTTTCTGTTGCAAGTAAGTTAAGACTTACCAATATCTCTACAGTAAAACAAAAACTTAGCCATATCCTGTTTGTAGTCTTACGGAAACATGTTTCCTGTACTGGCGCCGTATAGTGATAGCGAAATTAGAGATAATGATTTTATACCAAATATTTTCAAAAATGATCGAACTTTGTTATGCAAATCAAGACAGTGTCGGCTTAAATGTTCGAGTTTTACTGAGGAAGAAAGGAAAAACATTCACGAAATGTATTGGGGAATGGGAAGTTACCAACGTCAACGTGACTGGCTGTTGCCATGCACCACACGGAGTACGGTGCGACGTCGCATTTATTCATTTAAATACTCCATAACTTTTAACGGTCAGTCCAAGAAAGTTTGTCAACAGTTTATTCTTAAAACACTGGACATATCTCAAATGACATGATGCTACGCGTGCTCAAATATGAACGTTAATGGCTTTAGTAAACGTGACCAACGAGGCCATCTTCCTGCTGTACCACCACATTACTGTCGCAACAAGACTTCTCGGAAATACTTGCCGAGGGAGTTACGCAATGTATGTACCGGAACGTATACCAATCTTATTGTTCATCAAAAAGCCACCTTTGCAGATAGTAAGCTTACTTATATTTCGAAATATATTTAACAATAAGTTTAACATAGGTTTCCACTTTCCAAAGAAGGACAAGTGTGGACTTTGCGCGAAAGTCGGAAAGATGCGTGGAACCGATCAAAAGTGAATACGAAGATCATTTAGTAATGAAAGACTCTTGCAAAAAACTTTTTATTGAGGATCAAAATCGCAGTAAGGTATGCGACGGGTTTCTTTGTGCAAGTTTTGATCTACAAAAAGTTCTTAATACGCCACATGTTGATAATATTAACTTGTTTTATAGTCGAAAATACTCCTATTACAATGAAACTGTGTATGAAAGTGGCACAAGAAATGATTTTTGCTATTTATGGGGTGAAAGTGATATAAAGCGCGGTCTAAATGAGATCTGCACCATTATTACAAAGTACTTAAAAATGGATGATGACCGTGGGACCATTACCCAAATTGCATTTGATTGCGATAGCTGGAGTGGAGTACATTAATAGGAAATTCAAGAGTCAATCCTTTTAATAATAAAGTAGTTTGCATGGACCATAAGGATTTTAAAAACTGAAAGCAGTTACGTTCAGTGGCAAGAATAGCCATGACTCAATAACGCATTATTTATTTTGATAAGGAGAATGCTCTTATAAAAATTCAAAGCGGGTATTTAGATGAAACCTGCACTCAGCAATTATCATTTTCGCAGTTGGAGGGAGTACAAAATATTTCAACTCGTCGCAAATATCCAACCGCATTAGATCTGCTTCCAACAAACTGTTACGAAAAGAAAATAGCAGTATCCACTCAAAAATTTATAGATTTAGAAAACTTGTGCAAGAAAGGTGTAATTCCGCAACACTTTCAAGAATAATATTTAAGCCTACCCCACAAAGTCGTCTCAGACACATTACCGGAAACGGACGCAGAAGATGCGGATGAAGCACAAATATAAATGCATATATTTTATATCTTATATTAATTTTTAATACTTCATCCTTATTTTTTATTGTCTTATTGAGTTATATTCTATTTCTTCACAAAATAATAACCAATAAAAACCACTTTCTTGCGAGTATGCAACAATAAATCACTTTGTCTAAAGTATCGTAACTACAATTGAAATCAGATAAAGAAAAAAAAAAATATCATTTCCCACTTCACTTCAAACTTGCTTCGTGCTTTACTTGCAATTGCTTAATTCTGTATTGATTGATTATCGTTGACTAGCAATTAATTGATTCTAGTGATAGTGCGCTAGACTATCAACTAAGAGGTCCTCGGCTCGAATATGGTTTCAGGCATGGTTCTTTAAGCTTACTTTGTTTTTTACTACATTTAAGAATTATTGAAACAAAAAATCCACAACTAAATTGTGGAAAATGTTGAATTAAAGGACAGGAGCAACTGAGGGCTGCAAATACTTGCCGAGGTTAAGGCATAACACTAGCCCTTGTTGCTAGCAATTCAAATTGTCTTTCAAGTTTGTTCCGCCTAATCGATATTTCACGTATGGTTCGCATCAATTCTTCCTCTAATAATCTATCTCTTTCCTTTCAGGTCAAAGAACAAACGTTGTTTGTATAAGGCGCATACCTTGGTTCTTTGATCTTTTAAAAAAAAAATATAGGGAAAAAAAGATATGCCCAAAAATATATCAAAAAGCAGGAGACGGTTCCTACTTTCAAATGTAAGACTTAATTTTAATGTCAATTTCACATTGGACAATTATGAAGCAACTTTCTGTCCTTGTTAAAGACATCCAACAGCTCAGCCCTTTTAATACATAGGCTTGCATTGCAGTTGCACTACTTTTCAGTTGTCCTGTATGAAATTTTTGTATGTTTTTGGAAAAAAATTTTTTAGGGAGATTTGAAATCCAATCTAGGGGTAAATGGTGAAAGGCACCTGGCAACACTGATCAACTCAATAGGCGATTAAATTTAGGCAAATTTCGGAAAAGCAAAACAACAACAATTGCACTGAAGTTTTCGTAAATTTCAGCAGTGAAGTGAATACCCTTAATATACGAGAATGATATCGTTCTAGTTAAATAAGAAAACTCAATGGGACACATGTGTCTTGTCAGTGTTGCAAGGGTTAAACTGTTACTGCTTATCGGCACAGATATATTGTTTACAACTTTTGCTATATTTAATCTACTTGTTCACAAAAATGCCGTTTTTTCTTGCATGCAAATTAAGATTTTAGAAGTAGTATTTGATTATATTGTTTTGTAATGTTCAGAGATGGGCGTAGTGCACTAAATTTGCAGTTTCAGCTTACATGTATTGATAGTCTAAAATTATTCTCTATATTCTATTAGTTTTTACTGTTGAATTGAAAAATATAAGCCTCACTATACATGAGTGATAGTGAAAATTGTTTCACTCAAATTAATATCAGAATAGTGAAAACAAAATTTCTAAAGCTTAATGCAACTTTTTTCCACTAAATTAATAGTGCAAAAAAAATACCTGCACTTATAGTAGTGAAACACAGAAAGTTTTGACTCAATTGAAAAAAAATGGGAACATTTTATTTTTAGTATTGCTCATTCAGAGCTCTTATTATTTTCTTCATAAATATATCTGACCCAAAGGTCGAAAAATAGTTCTTCTTAATTATAGATTTTGTTTAATTCGAGTCTGACTGAAATAGTTTCGAAATCGGTCATATTTGGAAGTTGAGTGGAAACACTTTCAATTGCAGCTTTCATGTAGTGACTACTCAAATTTTGCACCACTCAATTTAGTTATAGTGCAGCAATATAGCACTATCACTAAAATCCCTAGTGATAGTGTAGAGATGCTTCACTATCACTAAGCTGGTAAAAAATAGTAAAAAATATAATTTCTTTCAATATATTTTAGTGCTAGTGAAAGGCTTAGCATTTAGTGCACTACGCTCAACTCTGGTAATATTGTTGTAATGCTATTTTGTAATGATTTTTCTTCACAATGAGAATTCTAAAAATGGAATTATTATATGAAAACAAACGGATTAAAATATCAAAAAATTTGATAATATACAACATAATTTTACCATTTTGTCACCGAAAGATCAGACACTGATTAATGTCACACTTTTACAAAGGATTTTTTTTAAAAATAATATTTGTTATTATTTTTGCTCTCATTTGTTAATGCGTATAATGTATAAATGTGTTTAAAATCATTCACTCTCTTGTTGTTTATCTGTGACCTGCTATATTTCTAGAAAAGTTAATTGAATTATTACACACACATTTAAAAACACACGAATAAAGAAAAAAAAAATAATGAAACTGTTGTTAAATATTAAAATAATACCTTAAAATTGTTTTGATTACAATAAAAAATTTAGATTTTTTCAAGTTGAAAGTTTTTTGCGCATACTTTGCATATTGTTTGCATATTACTTGCATATAACTTGCATAAAACTTGCATATAAAAAAACTTAAGTAAACTCTATATCATATAGGAATATGTATATAGGTAAAAACCGTTAAAACACTTATTTTGAGAAAAAACAATTTCCGCCTAAAAATCCGCAGTCTGGTCATCAGCATACGCATAAATAGAAGCATATTCAATTACTACTTCAAAAATGTCAGTTAATGTTATTGCCAATAAAAGAGGGCCTCAGATGATTCCCTGTGGAGCACCAGTTTTAATTTTTTTGAAAGATAAAAAACTATTGTCTACTTTAACCCTTTGTGTTCTTCCATTTAAATAATGTCTTATTAAACTTGTTGCATTATGACTAAAATCAAAATACTTAGTTTTTGACTCAGCAGTATCAAAAGCTTTGGAAAAAATCAATTAGACACAGCAGTGTTATAAAATTTTGGCCATATGTCATCCTGATACATATTGTCAGTAATTTCAAAAATCGATGTCGAACTGACTGAAAACGCGATAGCAGTTTGTTTTCATTTACAAATAAAGAAATTTGTTCCGTAATGACCTTTTCGAGTGCCTTTCCTAATGCAGGCAGTATGCTCATGGGTCTGTAGTTTCTATAGTCAGAAGCGTTAGCAGTTTTTGGTATCGAAGTCATTGTGGAATCTTTCAATATTTTAGGGTATTGTGAAAAGATAAGCTACAGTTAATAATGTGGGTCAAAGGCCCAATTATAAAAGGAAGAACAATTTTAATAAATTTAATTGGCACTCCATCAACTCCAATCAAGTTGGATTTTAACAAAGTCTACGTCGACAGGAGTGATTACAAACGAAGGAAAAATAAAATTATTTTGTATCAAAGATGAGTTTTCATAGTTTTTCAAAGATAAGTTTTCAAGTTACATTTCATGCTTAAAGTGACTTTATTTAAATATCAAAATAGGGGAAAAAATCGTGATATTTTCCTGCTGTTTTGAAATAGAAATTTTTAGACAGAGTTTCTTAGACAGGTTTTTAGACAGAGTTCAAAATTATTTGCAGAATCCGAATTAAAAAATTATCTTCGGTACCACTTCTGGTGCCCGAGATATAAAACCTTACATTCATTTGTTTAAAAAAGTTAAACAATTGCATTCAAGTATACATTTCTCCAAAACAGGAAAACGCATATGCGAATTGTTAGTTCGCCATATTTAAGGAAAACGTTAACACTCTAAACGTTAACACCAAAATTTAGACAATCAAATAACAATTAAAACTTCTGTTCTATCTCAAGTATACCTTTAAATTCGAATATCCTTCACACAGGACACTGTGGGTAAAAACCAAGAGTGGCATCGTGTTTGCCAAAATATTGTCAGTTTAAGACTATTTTTACTTTTGCTTTAAGACATATTTAGTTTCTCTTACAAAAATGAAAGCATTTTGATATCGTGAATTTTTACTATTTTTCTCAAAAATCAACTTTTTCCTTGCGGGAAAGAAAGATATCCTTATTTTTTTTTTAATTTTTTTGGGAGATCTTGACCACCCAATGCAAGTTTTCAGACCTCTTAGAATGAGAAATTCGAAAAAGTTGTAATTTTATACGCTCTGTTATACAAATTGTAACAAAGTCTACGTCGACCGGAGTGAGTACATTTTGTATTGAAGATAAGTTTTCGTAGCTGATAAGTGTACTCGGTTACTCAAAAAAAAAAAAGCATTAAGAAGATGAGGATCTAAATTACATTCATTTGATTTCTTTCCAAATACTCTCAGACTTTGAATGTTCTTTCACAGCTGTTTCGAATCCAAATAAGGATTAAGTTTTGAATTAAAGAAATTAATATTTTCCTGTTTTATTATTGCTGAAGCATGTTACGAGATTTTCTATCAATTTTCCAATTTCGGCTAGAGCAATTAATTTTTCATTAAGTATGTAGTCTATTGCTTAACCATAAAGCACTTAAAATACGATAAGTGAAGAAAAGACAGCAGTTATTAGAAACATTCAAATTATTCTAAAATGAATTCATTTAAAATTTAAATTAAAAATGGAAATATATTTTGTAGTGATTCTGGGTGATAAAATGTAATTCTTTTTGCAATATAAGAACGCTTACGTGGAGTCATAAAAATCTGCTGACAAGTGGTTCGTTTTTGAAGTGAAACTTCTTAGGCGCGATTTGATATTGAGAGTAAAATTTTTCAAGTTGCGTCACACGAGTCTCTATGACGGAAATGTTTTGAGTCTCGTTCGATAAGTTTTTGCTTACACGAGAAAATAATTATATATTTTTTGTGTATTTTGTATGAAGACCCCGAGAAGGGTGGCATATGGAATGTAGCTGTATTTAAAAAAATGTTAAAAGAGAAAAATTAATAGAACCAGCGCATACATTTCACCCGCCTAGGGGCCATATAGCGCAAGTATGAAATAAAATAAAAAGTAAAACAAATATAATATTTGTTTATGATTTTAAAATAATATAGAACTGTATTAAATCAGCCCAAAGTGCTGATAAAGGTATTTTTTGATAAACATTCGTTTCGTACTGAAAGTTGTTTTGATCGAACCGCGTGAAATTGAATAATTTAAACTTTTTCCTATAAAAGAATAGAGTAAAAATCTGTGAACAGAAATGCTTTAAAAGATGAAGCTATTGTGCTATAGTTCTTTATAAAAATGTATTTTGGAAGTAGACACTATAAAAGCTTATCTGTTTAGCAGGCTGAAAATTTTCAATAGTTTTTTCAAAAAAAGCTTCAACAGTAAACATTATGAAACTATTTATGATCATCGCTTCGATATTGGCATCTAGTGTGTTGTCAGTAAGAATTCAACCTCGCATCGTTGGTGGAAAGAATGCTAAACCTACTGATTTCAAGTACTATGCTAGGCTACACATTAGAGAAAACTCAAAATCTTCTACATTTCACCTGTGTGGAGGATCTGTGATTCACAATAATTGGATTTTGACTGCTGCGCATTGTGTTATAAATGAGTAAGTAAATTAGTTGGTATTCCTTACCAATTGCAACAAACAATAAGCTGTTGATAAAGAATTGTGCTTTTTTATTTCTCTACTTAGAAAACATTTTGAAATTCATTTGGGTCTTAACGCGGAGAATTCCTTTTCAAAAACACTTGTAAGCGAAACAGCAATTATTCACGAGGGTTTCATTTTAAGAGAATACATTAACGATATTGCATTGATTAAAATTCCAACCACTGAATATGATAACTTTATCAAAAATATACCGTTGTCTCATCAGAAAACAAATTCACTTAATGGTAAAAGTGTCACTGTAGTAGGATTTGGTGTAACAGAGAATGGATCTTGTTCCAACAATCTACTATACACAACTTTGAAAATTGTAAATTTCAATGAATGTAAAAAGAAATATAAAAACGCTAGAACTAGCGGTAAAAAGCAGATCTGTACCTTACAGCCAAACGTGAACTCCTTCCGTGGAGACTCTGGTGGCCCATTGGTCACTGGTTTTGGTGATAATGCAATAGAAATTGGTCTGGTATCGTACGGGAAAAAAAATCCAGTTGGCGCACCATCTGTACATACTAGCGTAAGCTTCTACTTGCCATGGATAAGTAAAATAACTAAAGTTAAATTTTAACTCATATAAAGTTTGAAAAACTGTTTTAAAATAAAGCAAGTCATTTAATAAAATTAAACATTTTGATTAATATTTTTTGCCTACACCCATTTGATCCAGAAGCTACGTGATTAGCGTTGATGTTGTCTTGTAAGAAAAACATTAGTGTTAACACTAGTTACTAATAAATAAAGTAGTGCTTCAGTTTAAGTTTGACATACAATCTTACAAATTAACTGAAACATAAGACGAAAGTCTTAGAATTTCTTCAAAACGTTATTGAAACCCAAAAGTTTCGTATACACTAGCAAAACTTTTTTAATTTTTGTCTGTGGAACGAATTACAGTTTAGCTTACCGAAATTAATTTATAGTGGCGCCCTTGGCAACATGGGCGGATCTAGAAATTGCAAATAGGGGGGACTAAATTAACAAACTAGCTTATTAGTTTTTATGATCTATGAAATTATTACATGAATTAAATTGTGAGCTTTAGATCAAGTAAGTTTGTAAAACTAGCTTTTTTATTTAAAATATGTATTGAAGTATGTAGTACAATTATTTATAAAAATTACATTAACTTTTAAATTGCTTTAGTATATAGTTCAAAAGTATATCAAAAGTTAAAAAGTAAAATAATTTTTAGGAATTAAAAGCTTAGAAGTAGCTAAGAATTATATTAGAACTCTTATGCTCTTTAACGATATTTTAACATAGTTGATCTGAAGTAGGTTTTCAGTGTTCTTAGTAGTGAAAAACTTATTTCAGCAGAACTGGAAAATAACCTATTTCGTTTGTTGAAGTATCAACATGTTAGAAAAAACTTTTGTAATCTTTGGTAAGAATAAATTTTATTGTCTCCATAACTGTTGCTGTTTTTATATCTTGCTTAGAACAATATCATTGCCACAGAACTATTTCGGCCTTCAACTCTACTCAACAAGCTCAAACTGTAATTCTATGTAAATTTAGGCCGCCCTTGAAGTTTCATTAAATGAAAATTTGCCTTAATTGCTACACTCAAAAAATTTATTTGTAAAATTTCTACGAATGATATTATTAAACAAAATATTCGTACATTCTACAAATATTCGTACAATATATAAAGTACTTTTATTGTGGCATCCTTAAGAATTCATTCGTAGATTTTTTCTAATACCTGATGTAGTATCTACGAGTATATTTGTTTTATATACTAATGATATTCGTAAACAAAAATATATCAATTCTTATTAGTGCATTTTATGAATGATTGTGTACATATAAATAATAATATTCGTAAATTTCTCGTACAAATAATTTCGTAATTTCTTTTATTACATTCGAAGTATTTACTTATGCTTTCGTACTATTTAAGAATTAAAAATAATATTAGTAGAAACAATTCATTCGTAGGCTAACCGTACGAATTATTGGTAGTATGTAAGAATTATTAGTAGAGTTTAAGCAAATTAAAAAAACCGAAATCGTTCAGCCTTGTTTGTCGAACATCTACAGAACATAAGAAACTGTATGATTGTAATGTGACTGTAGCTCATGATTGAATTACTATAGGTTGTCTATTCATTTGACATTTACTCACAAGAATGATGATATACATCCGTAAAATGGAAGAGGAGAGCAAAAGAGTAATTTTTTAATGACATCAAAGTAATCAGTTGCAGGACTATAATACTTTTGTGCAGTACTAAATACCAAGGTTACATTTCACTGCTGCTTTTTCTACTACGTTCTGTACTATTTACTTGTTTATTTTGATAGAAAATTTAAGTAAGTGTTTAAAATTATTACTATTACTATTATTAACAGTCTATTTACAAAATAAATTTAGTGAATAAACTTAAAATTAAGCCCTAACTACTATGGTCCTCAGCTTGTACATATAAATTTAAGGTTTAAATTTTATCATAAATATTACATCTTTTGAGTATTTCTATAATAAAAATTATGTTAGTTTCTGAGATATTACTCATTAGGTTGCTTATGCTCTCGTTAGATAATCTGCTTTGGTGAAGTTTTACTATGCTGCATTCCTCGAGTATGTGTTTGATTGTTGTTGTTTGACTGTTGCAGAGAGGAAAGTTTTTAAAAAGCTAATTTCAATATTTTGTTGTGCAAATCAATATTGAAATAAAAAAAGAAATGTATACAGAACACATTACACATTACAAGTTAGTTAATTTTATTTGTAGTATTTTTTAGCTTTGAAGTTAGAATTAGTAAAAGAAAAGTCAGTTCAGAGGAAAATTTTATTGAAAACATGTTTTTAAATAAAGATGAATAACTAATATTTTCGTAACTTATCTTTTTTCATAAAAGTTAGTAGCTATATTTATGTAGAAGCTTAATATTATTTTCTTTGAAAATATTTTTTATAATTGGACACTATTATATGATTTTTCACTTTTGATAGTTTACAATCGAATAATTTCAACTATCGAAGAATTCGTTCCAATAATTCGTTTATTATCGAACGTAGGATAGGACTATCGAACGATTCAAGCTATTGAAAAGTTAATTATATTATTCGAATTATAAAGTGGTAACTAGTGCAAGAACTTTGTGACGAACCTTTCCGGCCAAGGTATCACTCGCTGGTGTCCAGGGTTCGTGTCTCACAAAACAAAGCCCCGCTGTAGAAATCAAACAAAAGAAAAAAAAAACTCACGCTTAAGTTTTAGTCAAACATACAATGTGTTGTTTATTGTTCTTAGCGAAATTTTGTTCTATCTTAAAATTACGGTGTCTAAAAATTACTTTATGGTTTATTGTAGATATCAGAATAATCAAAAGAAACTTAAAAGGAAATCATTGATGTTTAACAAAACCAAATTGATCTTAAAACTATGGCTGCGAAAGTTAAAAAAAATTCACCTAAAGACATCTCACAGTACGGGGCTAACTAAAGCTATCGGGAATTGAAATAAGCTAAATTAAAATGTAGCAAGTTACCGCGCGCGGCGTAGCCGAGATATAAAAAAAAATAACCTAGAGACATCTCGGAAACGCATTCAACAGTGGGTGGATAACTATGTGGCTAGAACGCGTCGACGGGTTTGTTTGATGTAGCAAGTTACCGAGCGCGGCGCAGCCGAGATATAAAAAAATAACCTAAAGACATCTCGAAAACGCATTCATCAGTGGGTGGACAGCTGCGTTATGGGAACGCGTCGACGGGCTTGTTTGTCTTGTTTCTCTTCCTCCAACCAAAGAAAACAACTCGGCATGTGCCAGGCGGTGTAGCGTTTATTTACTCAAGTCCCGTTCTGCTGGTCGAGTGGCGTGATTTGACGAGCGCAACCTATGTTCTAGCGTGCCGACCACGCGGCTTAACGGTACCCGAAAGTCTCGAAGGGAAAAAGAGAATTCTCGATGTACTAGGCGACGGCCATGACGAAAGACTTAGAAATTTTTCTTAACTAAAAGACTTAGAAAAATTTTCTTAAAAATAAGACTTAGAAAATTTTCATGTCGAAAAGACTTAGAAAAATTTTCTTAAAAAAAAAGACTTAGAAAATTTTCATGTCGAAAAGACAGAAAAATTTTCTTAAAAAAAAGACTCAGAAAATTTTCATGTCGAAAAGACTTAGAAAAATTTTCTTAAAAATAAGACTTAGAAAATTTTCATGTCGAAAAGACTTAGAAAAATTTTCTTAAAATAAGACTTAGAAAATTTTCATGTCGTAAAGACTTAGAAACATTTTCTCTTAAAAAAAATGCCCCTGGCGTACTAGGCAACGGCCTTAGCAAAAGACTTAGAAATTTTGCTTGACTAAAAGACTTAGAAAAATTCTCTTAAAAAAAAGACTTAGAAAATTTTCATGTCGAAAAGACTTAGAAAATTTTTTTAAAAATAAGACTTAGAAAATTTTCATGTCGAAAAGACTTAGAAAAATTTTCTTAAAAAAAAATGTCCCTGGCGTACTAGGCAACGGCCCTAGCGAAAGACTTAGAAATTTTTCGTGTCCAAAAGACTTAGAAAAATTTTACTTAAAAAGACTTAGAAAATTTTCGTGTCGAAAAGACTTAGAAAAATTTTCTTAAAAATAAGACTTAGAAAAATTTTCTTAAAAAAAATGTCCCTGGCGTACTAGTCAACGGCCCTAGCGAAAGACTTAGAAATTTTTCTTGACTAAAAGACTTAGAAAAATTCTCTTAAAAAAAAGACTTAGAAAAATTTCGAGTCGAAAAGACTTAGAAAAATTTCGTAAAAAAAATGTTCTTGGCGTACTAGGCAACTGCCTTAGCGAAAGACTTAGAAATTTTTCTTGACTAAAAGACTTAGAAAAATTTTCAGAAAAAAAAAGACTTAGAAAGTTTTCGAGTCGAAAAGACTTAGAAAAATTTCGTGAAAAAAAAATGTTCCTGGCATACTAGGCAACGGCCCTAGCGAAAGACTTAGAAATTTTTCGTGTCCAAAAGACTTAGAAAAATTTTACTTAAAAAAAGACTTAGAAAAATTCCGAGAGAAAAATTATCCTGGCGCACTAGGAAACGGCCTTAGCGCAAGAGTTAGAGTTAAAACAAAGTTGATGACTTACCTAAGTGGCGGCCGCAGCAAGAATGAATTTTTTTGCGCTGGTCGAACATGTAGCCAGCTAAGTTTTTAGTCACCGTGTCAGTGTGGTGGGTTTGGTGTGGGTAGGTTTTGCTATACATGATGGCGGTGGTACTCAACTTAGTGCAGTGTTGGTAGCCGATAAAAATCCTTTCACCTAGCGATCGTTTACACGCTGCCTGTTTACTAAGCAATTTGGAATTTTCCCTAGCCTAAACTATCCTCAATAAGATACTATCGGTGTTTACAAATAATCATAGGGTATATATAACTCAAAAAAAATAATTTTAATTTTTTTTCACATCCTCCGCCTTCGGCTTACGTGTGGACGCAAACGAGTGTAAACGACTTACGTCCTCACAACTTGTCGAATGATTTTACTATCGTATTAGCTAACACGTTTTTATTAGCTTCACTTCATGTCTGTCCCGTATACATCTTGGAAACCATTTTTAACCATTTTTAATTTAAATTTCAAAAATTCACTACTGAAGTGAATTTATAATCTTATTTAGACAAAGTTTTGGTGTGAGTTCTGTAGCTCATAGCGTAAAGCGATTGATTTATAGCCCCAAGGTAGTGAGTTCGAGCCTCAACAATTTGGACGGATTTTTTGTTTATGAAACAATTTCAAATTTTGAAAAATTCACCACTGAGGGGGAAAAAAATTGGAAAAAAAGTAGTTGAAAAACAATTTTTTTTGTATTTATTTTATAAGAAAGAAGTTTCATTTTTTGCTATTTAGAATATATTTCTTTGTGAGATCTGTAGCTCAGAGCACAGGGCTTTATAATCGCGTGCTGGAGCAACTCAACAATGTCAATTTAAATTTTTAAAGTTTTTGCCAAATACTATCTCTTGGTTCCAGGGGAACATTATGTTTTTGAATTTTATCACCAGAATAAACTGTTTTAATAATTTTTTTTTAATAATTACAACTTAATATTAGCGATTTATATTTTAATTGAAAACAACGGATCGCAACAAAATTTTAAAACAATTTTCAATAATAATTATCAAAGCAATATTTAAAAACGCAATGCACACTATTTTTTTTCCTGCTAAAGCATAGTACTCTGTTCAGTTTTATGTAAAATTCCACTCAAATCTCTATAAAAAATATGACAGCTGCGAAACAAACGTGGAAATTTTCACATTTTCGTCAGAGCAGTACTCTGTTCTACAGCGTGAAATTATCGCAGCATGTTTCTGAGCAACATTTTTTCACTACAATTAAATTGTACTGCCTATTTGTTTTGAAGTGAAAAGAGAGAGATCATATGAAATCTCCCAACTTATTTTCTGAGTCTCTCTGAGAAACTTTGCCATAGGAATTCAGAAATTTCAAGCAACAACTAAATAGATGTTGCCAGAAAAATTTCACGTAAACGAACAGAGTACTAGGCTTAACAGCAAAATATAGTATAACTACGTTTTTTAAAAATAAATTCAAAACAAAACACTGAAACATAACTTTTTTCATAGAAGACCACAAAACCCTGGTTGTCATTTATATTTGATAGATAATATATTATTGTTTACATATTTACGTGTGTTGTCAAACGAATGGACAACCTATAGTAATTGAATCATGACTGTAGCCTACTGGTAGAGTGCGTGGCCCGTAAGCTAAAGAGCTCAAAGAGATCAAAGAGACATAAAGAGATCAAACAAACATTTTTTTTTACTGGTTTGTCAAACAACTAAAAAATATAAGGAACTATATCAAAGTAAAGTGGCTGTAGCCTACGAGTGGAGTGCATGACCCGTAAGCTAATAAGCCGAGGTTCAAATCCCAGCTCAGACAGAATATTTTTTTGAAGAATACGAATAAAATATTCGTAATATGTACTAATATACGTCGATTCTACGAATCCTATTCGTGGCTGAAAACTGCGAATAAAATTCGTAGAATGGACTCACTTATTAGCAATATTTACATACAAATATTTTTGAGTGTAGGGACTAAGCTCTCCAAAATTGGTAGAATAACTTCGGGTAATGTGATATAGATATTTTTATGTTTATAATTACTCAAAATTTTCTTACGTCTGTTTATACCGCATTACACAGGATAGTTTTTTATGCATTGTGCAGTGTATTACAACTTCGTAGCTCTATAGCGTTACCCAATTTGAAGCTTTTGCTACGCAATGGAAAAAAGATCATGTAACCCTCATTAATTTACTTGGGGGGTAAATTGATATACCGGGTATGATATACGGTGAAAAAATGTAAACAAAAGCAACTAAATACGCGTACGCACGTAAAAATGAACGAAAAAAGAGCTTAAATAGCTGATAGGTTTATCACTCTGCAAGCTGCTCTTTACAGCTATGCAAATGGAACTCCAAATGTCTTTGACGCCAACAGTAAGACTGTTGCTCCTTTTCTGACTGCCAAAATACCCTTTCTCTTTCCTTCTGGATATCCCATTTTCGTCTTTTGTTTGGCAACATCTGCAATTTATTATAATAATAATTTATAATTGATAACTCAGAGGGGTATATCACATTACCCAACTTTTACAATATCACAATAGCTGAATTCGGTTTTCAAAATAATCAAGTTATTTTAAAAAAATACACTTCAGAACATTAAGAACTCAACTCATTTATGGATAGCGGTATTGAAACACTAACAAATTTATGTTTTCAATCTTTCAATTCTGCTTCAGTTTTCTCGTATCTCACTCATAAAGCGCACTCAAAAAAAAATATCGATTACACCGACGAAACAATTTCCTAACAATAAGAGCAAACACAGCGAATGAGAGTTCGTATAAAATTGCACCACGTGCCTTTTTCCATTACCGTCATGTTTACATGTATATTCTAGTCAAAATTTGTGTATTTAACAAAATATTCAGGTAAACATTACCCGATCATATTACAATACCCGAAGTTATTCTATATCTTCAAACTTACCTTAAATTTAATGTTCAAGGAGGAAATAATTTGATCCAGATATGGACAGTAGTGAACAGCACTGTAAAATTGCAATTAGGGGTATTCACGCTGACTTAGGTAGTTGGATATGGGTAGATTGAGTACTTTTGGTTATTGCGAGCACCATAAATTGCAATTGAGTACTTTGTAGAATAGTTTTGGGCAGTGCTGCATGTTTGTTTAATCTCTGCGGTTTATGTAGCTGATGGGAGATGAGTGACAGCTGGAAGAGGGCTGCCACCAAATCATTTTTTATCATTTTATGTGCGAAAAATTTAGGACATTAATTGGGCGTAAAAAAGTTATTTTATATACGAGTAATTTTTAACGTGAACTTCGAAGCATATTATCATTTACAAGTAATCCCGGGGAAAATTTTGTCCTGTCACAGACCGGCTTACGGCCATATAAGAATTTTCATGCCAATTACAAAAAAAAATTTATTTTTTTGTATATATGAACTGGCATATCTATAGTGCGACTGCGCCCATTTATAGTTCAGTTTCCGAAAATAGCTATATGCTCTTATTTACCAAATTTTAGTCTAATACAATCAAAACTGTCTGAAATAAAGCATTATTGTTGATTTGTGGGCGGCAAAAGGGGGTTTGGCCAAATTTTAATAATATATCAATAAGTAGGCGTTTCTATAGAACAACCACGTCCATTTTAGTACAACTCCCGAATGTAACCATACAAACTAATTTACCAAATTTAAGTCATATACGACCAAAATCCTCTTAAATAAAGTAATTTTATTGATTTGTAGGCTGTAAAAGAGGGCGTCGACACCAATTTTTAGTAGTTTCAGACAGTAATCATATAAACTAAATTACCGAATTTTAGGTTAAAATGATCAAAACCTTTAGATATATAGCATATTTATTGATTTGTGGGCGGTAAAAGAGGGTGTGGCTTTTTTTATTAACCGAGATATTTAATTTATTAATTGAAATATTAAAAGATAATTTGAATTTGGTGCCCTTATGTGTTAAGGTAACCTGAGATCTTAAGAGACACCACACGAAAGATTTTATATATATTGAAGGGCGGTAAAAGTAGGCGTGGCAAAATTTATATATCTAGTGACCACCACTTGGTCTCATAGCATATATAAACCAAGTTTTATTATAAAAACATGCACAACTCAGGAAATATAAATTTTGAAAAGTATGCGTAGTTATAGTTCGACCACGCCCATTTTTTTTTTTGAGCTGTCGATAGTAAGCATACGAACTAAATTACAAAATTTCTGTCCAAAACAACCAAAATCGTCTGAAATATAGCGTTTTTATTAACTTTTGGCCAGAAATAGGGGGTGTGGTGCCTTAACCACAAGTGTTGTAAATTTGATGCCCTTAGGTCAATTATTGGCTATTTTTGCAAAAGGTAGTAATACATGGGGAAAAAGTACGCAATTTGGCAAGAAAACAATCTACCCAAACAAGTCAGGGGGTCAGTTAGAGTAGATTGGTAGACGAGTACTTGGGTAGAACGGCACTTTACAAAAAAAAATTTACGGCATTTGCCAATCTACCCAACTACCCAAGTTAGTGTGAACACCCCTATTATGATTTTGTACAATATACAATATTAATTAAAACCACAAAAATTTACCAAAAATATTTTTCAGGTGTACTATTTTTACTTGAAGAGTACTTTGATATTTCAGTTGACTTACTTGAGGAAGTTTAATTTCAATGTTTAGCTCAGATTCTATCTCTATGGTTTAAAGGAAAATACTTTCACAACTATTCTTATCTATTCTCATTTAAAGATATTTGTCAATGATGTAATCTATGTGGTTACAAGCGGATGAAATCTGAAGATTAGGATTTTAGGATAGAGTTCTGCTAAAAGTTCAAGTGCACAAATTTACGTTAACCAAGACATCATGTAGGTAAATTATAAAATGCATGGTTCTAATGCAAGCTGAAAATTACACTGACTTGCAGGATGTTTCTGTGTCACGGTCATGCTCCATTCTATAAAGTGCCTCTGAAATAAACGGTAGCAACTCGCAAGAAGTTTGCAAAGACTCATGACATTCTACGTTTCTTTTCTGTAGCTTTTTCATCACTAATATTCTATAAAAGCTGAACTTTTTTAGTCGATTGTGTAAAAACAGATATAGTAGTATGTTGAATATGTTTCGAATATCAGGCACTTCGCAAGACTTGGCAACGCATAAATTAAGTGAATGACTGAAACAGTGAGTGTAGAAAGCTAATGGCTGTTTTGCACATATTAATAAATGAACTCCACTATGCTGTCTAGACATATTTGAGCCTCCCCACATCCTTGACCTCTCAAATTTTCAATAGAAAGACCTAAAGTGCGGAGTTCATCTGCAATTGCAGATGAAATCAAATCCTACAAAATCTTCACGAATTAAACATTTGGTTATATTCACATATCGGGTACAAAAAGTAAACTGTTGCTTTTACTAATATCCACTGTTTCATCACATATAATGGAATAAAATTTGAACTCATTGACTTTGTCAATAATATTAGAACGAATAATATTAGCGCTGATGAAGACTTTTTTAAGAGAAGTTTTGGGCAAACAACTTTTTGGAAATTGAATATTTTTTCTTAAATTGATTATAGTTGTACAACTATTCAAAAATATGAAAAAAAATTTCAAATCAATCCCGCTTTAATACATATTCTACAGCGCTTAAGACCCAATGCGCCAGAATAATTTAACTGGAACCGTTCTAATAACATTTACATACGTTGACTCCTGATGAGGGTACCCGGGTACCCGTGTGTAATTTGTGTGAGAACACTGAAAATCATGCGTAGTACTGTATAGGTCTAGCGTGATGTGAAGACAATGATCGGCTGTATATGTGTGTTTGTGAATATTTAACTGTGTGTGAGCTCGTCGTTTCATCGCGTTGTCAGTTCGTGTTTAGGTTTTGGCTCGTAAAGTGGATTAACTTTAGTTCGATTTTATAAAATTTTTTCCATGGCGCGCAAACGAAATGCATCTTTTATCGAAATGAAAGTTTCTGTAGGCAAACCTTCTAGCGCAGCGCCATCATATATTGCTGCGCATAGTGCTACCAGGCCGTCGAACCCCACTTAAGCCCCCATAAGCCGAAAAAATGTACCATCATCAAGTTCTTTGGACAATTTTCCATGATGACATGGTTGTCTAAATATCTCCACGTAAGTTATGTTGGCCAATCAGCAACGAGTTAGAGGAATCAGACTCGTCGGTACCCTATGAAAAAATAAAACTTACATCCAAGAGAGCGTCGACCACACCCCACAGACGATATAGGTAAGCCCCAATATGCATTTAACATAAATGGAACTCTTATCTGACTTTTATCTATCGTAATCAGGAAGAAGAAAAGCGTTTTCTTTTTGTTAATTGTGAATTACTCACAAAGAGTGCCAGCAGTAAATGGAAAAGTGGACATTAATGTCTTATACAAGTAATATTAAGGCTGATTATACGTATTGGACCAGATGTTGTCTAAATATGTACCAAACGTAAAACAAATAGATAACAAATAGATAGCCATTAGCCATTTTTTACAACATGATCGACGTGGCTGCGTTGGGTGCATTTTGTATCTATTCTAGCATTCATACAAAAGCGAAAAAAGACGAAGCTTTTGTTGAGGCTTTTGGCATCACTTGGCTTTGAGTTGCCGACGCAAAACATGAAACCCATATGAAAAGGCCACTCATAATCGAACAACCCGATACACCAACGTCCTGGCTGCTTTTGAGCTTATGATCAACAAAAAAAATTCTGAGTCAGTTTTTTCGGACGCTGCAGTTCCATCTGGTTAAACTGAGAAAGAAAACAGGTCGGTTGCCATCGAAGGGTCTTTTGCATGGCTACTGATCCCAACGCAAATCATGCAATAACTGATATACGAAATATATTTTCACATTTTAATCTAATAAGACCCAAACTGTCTGAAATACAGCATTTTTGTTAATTTGTGAGCGGTAAAAGGTGGGTGTGGCCAAATTTCCTAAACCATCTCGTACTTGAAACTAATAGACCGCCAAAACTTCAGCACGATCGACCCAGTGGTTTTGGAGTGTATAGACATCACACAAACAGACGAACAGGATGGCAGAGAGTGTTTTGCGTTTTATGTATCCAGATTATGCTACAAAATGTTGTATTAAAATAACTTCAAATCATTTATAATCAATAATAAAATAAAAAACAGACTTAAAAGAAGCCCAAAATTACTTTTATATCATAGTTTTCATGCAAAATGTGTGAAGAAATTTACGGGTGGGTACCCTTATCAGGAGGGTACTATTCGACTTTGGATTAGCTCTACAACCAACTCAAAAATTATAGAATGCTAAAAATGCAATAAAAAAAAACGAGATGCGACGACGACGACGAAAAGATGTCGTGGAACCTCAAGTTTGTAACTTTTTTGGCTTGAAATATATTTGACTTCAAAGTCATTTTGGGTACCCAGGATCGCGTGTCAGGAGGGTTAGGGTTAAATGCGTTTTGCTCAAAACATACTTTTTCAAAACGGGCCACACTACTGCAAACAAAATATAAAAAAAAAATAGGCGTATTTAGAAAATTGGCCTAGTTTTTACACTCAACAATATCGTCAAGAAAAACGAAACTTTTTCGAATTCCATTATTTTTCCACGCTTCATAATTTTTTTAATTTTTTTTATGCTTTCATTCCATTTTGGCAAAAGATGTGTATTTATGGATCTATTTCTGAGCTATTTTATGGCCTCATTTTCACCTTTTTTGAGCACACAAACTTCAGCGCCATCTTTATATATAAAAAAATACATGTTAGCAAAAAAATAAAATTTTTTACATAAACTAATGACGTAAAATTAGCATGCAAATGACATTTTTTTTAATGTATTGTATAATACACATGAGTTCTAAATGTGATTTTGATGGTCTGTCTGCTTAGTTGTTAAAAAATTGTGTCCTTTCTTTGGCTACTCCTCTTAAATTATTATTTAATAAATCATTAAAATCTGGTATTTTCATTGATGACTGGAAAGTATCCTTTGTTACCCCAGTATTCAAATCTGGTTATAAAAATAACATTGCTAATTATAGACCAATAACTAAGTTAAACACGTTGAGTAAAATCTTCGAAAAGGTAGTAAAAGAAAAAATATTATTTGCTATTAAAAGCTATATTTTGCCATATCAGCATGGTTTTGTGAGTGGGCGCTCTACAGTTACTAATTAAGCTTTATTTACTGAATATTGCAATGCATATTTAAAGAAGGGATTCTAGGGAGATGCTATCTATAGTGATTTCTTTAAAGCCTTTGACAAAGTGTCACATTTCATATTAATTAAGAAACTAGCTAATTTTGGATTTCATTCAGCTATGCTAAAATGGTTTGGCTCCTATCTTTCGAATAGAATATTTATTTATTTATTATTATTATTAAAGCTATGCATAAGTACACTTAGAACTATGTTCTCTTATAGCACAAAATAATATCATTTTAAATTACAACTATGGAATAAGTATAAACTATATTATAATTGATAATATCAGTGCAAATTCATTTGTTGCCAGTTCAGCTTTTCCACAAGGTAGTATTCTTGGTCCATTATTACGTTTATTGTTCATTAATGACTTACCTTCTTCTGTAAAGCAATCTATTTGTTTTCTTTTTGCAGATGACTTGAAAATATATTTTATGCTATGTATTTTGTGTAACAAGTGCTCATCAATGAAAAACCAGTACTATCTTAAAACTTTACAGGACAATTGTATTTCCAATGAAGAGAAATTGGGCTTATTACGTAATTGGATTTTCCAACAGGACAATGACCCTAAATATTCGTTTAAAATTGTGAAGGAGTTGTTGATGTATTGGACTCCTAAGGTTCTTGATCAGCTACCGCGGTCTCAGTTTTCTGTTTTTCGAGTTGAGTCAGTGCAATTCTAATTACGCTCTTCATGAACCTTTACGATGTATGTGCAGTGATTTCAATGACAACTTCAACATGATTAATTTTTCTGATTCGGTAGACGTCTTAAAACAGAAAATTATATTACATTTAAATAATTAAATCAATTTAACTTCATCCTATTATACCTAACGCAGTTTTATAACAATGTAAAAATCGGTAATTAAGATTGTTCTGTTTCTTCTTTTTGTCTCGTTATTATGTTTTATTAAGTAAGCACCATCAAATATGAATCGTTTTTAAAACTTACTTTTTAATTATTCAATATTTTAATTTTAAATCGAATTGTGATTTACGTGCTCACGTGGTTTCCTGATTAGAAATTAGACTGAACTCACACTATCACCTGGATTGGTGTGCCAGAGTATATATCTTTTCCACACAAGTTTATGTCTGCGTTGGCCCAAATGCATATCTAACTAATTGGGATTTTGATTTGGCGGATATGAGATTTATTTCATTTCCACGTAGGTCCTTGTGTTGGACAATGGCCGCAAAACCAGTTAAAATGAGTAAAGTGTTTTGGATTGTCGTTGAACTCAGGACTGTTATTTCGAGTACCTTAAATAAATAACCACTATCATTTTATTCAATGTTGCTTATTTATATAGAATCAAATATAATTATATATGCATTTTATATGTATTCAACATTTAAATTCCGCTGAAAAGCCAATTAATGTGCTTAGTCGAAACACCTAATTGCCAAAAAGGGGTATGTTTTTAGTACCTAGGTGCGTTCTGCCTGTCCCGGCTGATTCGGGCAAGATCGGGAATGTAAATCGTTCATGCGTATAGAACGGGTATACGTATCTTTGGAAGATTTCATACCTCCGGGCGAATAAAAAAAAAAAAAAGATTTAAAGATTGTATTACAAGAAGAATGAAGTAAAATTTCACTTGATTTCCGGAATTTTTCACTAAAGAACTTGTTGACTCAATGCAAGGAAGATAATCAAAGCTAATAAAGCCAATAGAAAAGCAC
The DNA here is from genome assembly GCA_963920525.1 of Dichetophora obliterata. Taxonomy (NCBI): domain Eukaryota; kingdom Metazoa; phylum Arthropoda; class Insecta; order Diptera; family Sciomyzidae; genus Dichetophora; species Dichetophora obliterata. The sequence goes on along the minus strand of OY986435.1, from coordinate 43,121,296 downwards.
AAAAAATATAAAATAAACATTTTTACATTGCTTTTCGAAAACTGTATACTTCATTTTGACGCATGACATACGCTTTATTGAAATAAAAAGTAAGGTATTTTCAAATGTATTTGGTTTTTGTTTGTTATTTCTGAATGAATTCAATTGTAATGTATTAAGTTTTATTTAGTATTATTTCTGTATATATAATAAATCCTTTGGACTAAGAGTATTTGTTGTTTTCTTATTTTTGGCGCTCACTGTATATTCTATTTCTCTTTTTTAAGTGAAACTTCTCAGACGGCGACTTGATATTGAGGGTAAAATTTTTCAAGACTCGTCACAAAAAATTTTCATCACGAAAATTATTTCGAATTTCGTCACGTTTTTGTGTACACCAGCAATGATGTTTTTTATTTTTCGTGTTATTTGCATGTAGTGTAGGTGTGTTTAGAAGAAATATTGAAAGGAAAAAAATTAATAGGACCAGCTAATTTTTTTGATATGAACTACAATAGACATTTTTTTTCTATTTTTGTTTTGTGTTTTTTGTATATAGATGGATCCCCAGAATAGATTACCCTTAAATACAGACATGAGCTTGCAGAAGCTCAATTGGCTCAGCTATAAATTTGTTTTCTTTTATCAACTTTGTGTTTGCACATTTGTAAAAACAACAACACGTACAAAAAATAACTACAAAACCGACTTTCACCACATTTCTAACTTGCTCTTTTTGTTTTGCTGGTCAATTTTTTTATAGAAATAGAAAATCAGTGTAACCTTATTGGGGTTTTTTTATTGCATTCATGGTATTACTATTTGACAAGGTAGCCATGACAGTTTTTTGGCGATAGGTAGTTGTCAAAAACAACGAAAGGAGTTGTAGTTTTCTGCTGTTGACTAGCTATTTGCTTATTTTTAATTTTTCTTTGATTCATTCAATTTGTTCGCGAAGTTTATTGGAATATTTTTAGTTTGCTGCTGTTGACTAGCTATGCTTAAGTATTTTCTAATTTTTTCACATTTCTATGATTAATTGCATGAACAGCGAATTTTGACAACTACCCATCGCCGCTCGTGAGAAAAACTCCAGTCTACCTTGTCAGTTATTGTACCAAGATTGCATTAACATTTTTTTGTTCTTTTTTTTTGCAACGATGAGCAAAAGCAATAATGAGGATTGTTTGTTTAAAAAAAAAGCATTGGCTCACTGAATTTATTTCCCTGCTCATGACTGCTCTAATATATGTAATTTTTTTCACGTCGAAAATAGTTTTTCAAACCACTTAAATTAGTATAACCAATTGAATCACCAATCAATGACAGTGTAAATAATAAGTAAGAGCCCTGACCCTCTTTCTCTCTAGAGCTCTGGCCTTTTTGCCTATTGCGAATATTACAGTGTTATACACAATAAAAATGTACCGTGCAAACTAACTTAGCAAATATACTTTTTTAAAAAACAAACAAAACAGAAATGTGTTTACTACTGATTAAAATTGTATACTAAGTAAAGGTTATAATTAGTGCGGCTTTTGCTTTTATTTTTCTAAATGTCACGGTAAGATTTAGGGTAGCACATTGCAAATTCTTAATATTGTTTTTTTTTATTAAAAAAAAAGATTGAATATTTTAAAAAAACAGTTTTGCTCTTTTGTTTTTTTTGTAAAATAATAGCACAGTGCCACAAGATATTAGTTATGTAAACAAAATTTAATCTCTCTAGAATCAGTTTTTCTTATTTTTGCCGCTCGCTATATGGGCTCGTTACACTATGCCGGCTGTACTAGCAACATGTTTTGCAGCTCTTGCCACTTCTTTTACATTTATTTCAGTGTTTTGAATGTGGCAGGGTATTTTGAGGTCTACGAACATTACTTTGTCGCTGTCCTTATAATCCATTAGATGCTGCATTGTGAAGTTGCCGCAAACCAATTTTTTGATCAAATAAAAGGTATAAGATTTACTCCTGAAAATCGAGAGTATTTGTTATTTATTATTTATAACTTGGTCATTTCAAGTCAGAGAGCTAAGTGTAAGGACACGTTATACATGGAAAAATATTTAGTGAGCAATATTTTAATAACGTATATGGTATGGTTTTTCCGCTAAAAATTCGAAAAAAATTAAAAATTTAGTATTTTACTGATTTTTTTTTTTTCTTCAAAATTGTATATCTCAATAACCAGGTATCTCATACAATCAAACAATAAATCAAAATATTTGTATTTAAATTAGAAAGATACTGTGTTTATATAAATCAATGACGTCACTTCATTCGTACGCATGTTACTGATCAATAAGCCGAAAAATCAGATTTTTTCAGTCTGAAATCATAGGAGGAAGACCTTAGTGGATGAAAAATATGCAAAATATTTTTTTCCCTAGACAACTTATTATCACTAATCAGAACTGATTTAGAACAATCGTTCACTTCTTCACACATCCATATCAAAAGCTATTTTTAAAAATTTGGTGGTTCGAAATTCAAATACCCTGCCACACTGTAAACATCGAAAGAAATGTAAAAGAGGTTACAAGAGCTGCAAAACATATTACTACTGAACAGCCGGCACAGTGTAACGAGCCCGTTTAGCGAGCGGCAAAAAATATTAAAACAAATCTATGAGAGACAAAATTTGGTTTGCATAACTATTTTCTTGTTGCACTAGGTTACTATTTTACGAAAAAAAAAATGAGAGCAAAACTAATTGTCAAACATAAACAATTTTATTTTTAATAAGCAAAATAACAAGTTTAAAATATTTACAATTTGCTACCCTAAATCTTACCGTGACATCAAGAAAATTAAAAACAAAAGCCGCACTAATTACTACCTTAACTAAGTATAACATATTAAGCAATAGTATGCACATTTCTAATTTGTAGGTCTTTTAAAAAAACATATTTGCATAGTTAGTTTACACGATACATTTTTATTGTATAATATTTACAATAGGCAAAAAGTTCAGGGCGATATCAAAATAGGCATGTTTTTATTGCTTTTTTGGCTAGCTCATGAAATAGATTAAGAATTACACCTATTAAGAATTAAAAATAAAATATACCCTTTTCTTATAGAGCAGTTTTAGCTCATAAAAACATTAATTCTTGTGTTGGGGTTTCCTTCACTTAAAAAATTCTGCTGCCCTTAAATTAAGAAACTGTAGTTTTAATTCATAGGCATGGATTTATCTATATTCTATAGAGGTTTCTCCTTAATGGAGAGAATTTTTACATGCTTTAGCGACCTCACGTCTTGATTTTGCTGCAACGTTATCAAAACACCTTCTTAGTTTTGAAGACAAGGTTTTACTTAAATATAAGAGATGAAGGTATGATAAAAGTCAAATTTCCAAAAACTGTATAAAAGCAGAACTAATTTCAAGAAAAACTGTATTAATATCAAGTCCATTTGTAACATTCTAAAGCATGATTTCTTAAATTTAGAGAAATATAAGTCACAATACTTGGATATTTCACAGAAATACACGTAAATTTATCTTTTTTGTACACAACAAGTGATTAGTTTTAATCCATTTCCAATCGGTGTTCGATGAGTCGAACGTATAATTTGTCCATTTTCAATAATTTTTTAACTAGAATAGTAAATGATATCAGGAAGATCGCTGATCTCATATATTATTTTGATCATTGGCTATTTGAAAATAGTATTCACCATCACCACCCATAATTTCAAGGGGGAGAGGTGTGCGTTTGGAAAATACCTTACCAATATACCTTTCTTGTAAATAATATTTAATATAGTATATGTGAAATAATGTGGTCTTTAAGCTAAAAAAAAGCTGTCTTTTGCAATAAAAAAAAAAAAAATAAAAACCTGGCAACACCTGGATAAGACAGGTATTAGTCAAAGTTAGTGTTTGATAAATCGAACGTTGGCGCTTATCCCATACCATTAAATACCATACAAATCCATCGCGGCGTCAGGAAAAAAATTAAAAATATGTAGTATACAGAAAACAGATCCGGCTAGCAAGGTTACCAGAAAAAATCTGAAATCGCTTTTCAAAATCATAATTTTGCTGAAAAAATAACAACTACGTTAGCTATACAAATATTTTTTATTTCACCATGTACTGGTGATTAGTGATAAGTTACTAACGGGACATTGAGAAAATAGGGCCATTTTTATACGTGTTATTCAAAAGAAATTTTTTTATTGAAATTAAGAACTATCAATCAAATTCACAATTGCGCCATTCATATTTCAAATTTTCGGTCAATCGTTGGCCAAATCGTTTCACAACGAAGTGTTCACATTATAAAATTTCGTCTTTACGATTAACTGCTTGTAGGACTTGTTATTTACATCTAATTGGAAGAAAAAGAAGGAACTATTTTTAAAAAATTTTATAAATTCTTTGTCAGAGTTAATGATATATCCGATAAAATTCTTGACAGTCGTTACAAAAGTATTTTTCTGCTTCTTCTATTTTGCCACAAAATGTTAAATTTAAAAAAAAAAATTCTTGAACTGACAATATCGATCCACAGAATTTGATGAGTAGATATCGAAGCAAAAAAATCAAAAAAATTTTAACCTCATCCTACGATTTGACAAACTATTTTATAAGTGTTCACATTCGCCAAATTGCCATCAAATCCATAAAAATTTCTGATGTGATAAATGTAAACACCGCTTATAAAAACTCCAAGACTTCAGGGTTACAAATATATCAAAAACAATATAATGTGATATGAGCGCATAACACAAAAAAACATTGAATAGGTAAATAAATAATCGATAAAACTTAAAAGAGAAATAAAGATCTCAATATATATAATTTTTATTTTATGTTCTAAGTCTAAAATAGTTTTTTGCCACACACGCAGCACACGCATACCACGAATATTATAATATAATATAATATAATAATATTATATTATAATATTATTATAATAGCCCACGTGGGCTATTATAATAATAACGATAATAAAAACAATAATAATAATAATTCTAATAATACTAATAATACTAATAATAACAGTAATAATAATAATAATAATAATAATAATAATAATAATAATAATAATAATAATAATAATAATAATAATAATAATAATAATAATAATAATAATAATAATAATAATAATAATAATAATAATAATAATAATAATAATAATAATAATAATAATAATAATAATAATAATAATAATAATAATAATAATAATAATAATAATAATAATAATAATAATAATAATAATAATAATAATAATAATAATAATAATAATAATAATAATAATAATAATAATAATAATAATAATAATAATAATAATAATAATAATAATAATAATAATAATAATAATAATAATAATAATAATAATAATAATAATAATAATAATAATAATAATAATAATAATAATAATAATAATAATAATAATAATAATAATAATAATAATAATAATAATAATAATAATAATAATAATAATAATAATAATAATAATAATAATAATAATAATAATAATAATAATAATAATAATAATAATAATAATAATAATAATAATAATAATAATAATAATAATAATAATAATAATAATAATAATAATAATAATAATAATAATAATAATAATAATAATAATAATAATAATAATAATAATAATAATAATAATAATAATAATAATAATAATAATAATAATAATAATAATAATAATAATAATAATAATAATAATAATAATAATAATAATAATAATAATAATAATAATAATAATAATAATAATAATAATAATAATAATAATAATAATAATAATAATAATAATAATAATAATAATAATAATAATAATAATAATAATAATAATAATAATAATAATAATAATAATAATAATAATAATAATAATAATAATAATAATAATAATAATAATAATAATAATAATAATAATAATAATAATAATAATAATAATAATAATAATAATAATAATAATAATAATAATAATAATAATAATAATAATAATAATAATAATAATAATAATAATAATAATAATATAATAATAATAATAATAATAATAATAATAATAATAATAATAATAATAATAATAATAATAATAATAATAATAATAATAATAATAATAATAATAATAATAATAATAATAATAATAATAATAATAATAATAATAATAATAATAATAATAATAATAATAATAATAATAATAATAATAATAATAATAATAATAATAATAATAATAATAATAATAATAATAATAATAATAATAATAATAATAATAATAATAATAATAATAATAATAATAATAATAATAATAATAATAATAATAATAATAATAATAATAATAATAATAATAATAATAATAATAATAATAATAATAATAATAATAATAATAATAATAATAATAATAATAATAATAATAATAATAATAATAATAATAATAATAATAATAATAATAATAATAATAATAATAATAATAATAATAATAATAATAATAATAATAATAATAATAATAATAATAATAATAATAATAATAATAATAATAATAATAATAATAATAATAATAATAATAATAATAATAATAATAATAATAATAATAATAATAATAATAATAATAATAATAATAATAATAATAATAATAATAATAATAATAATAATAATAATAATAATAATAATAATAATAATAATAATAATAATAATAATAATAATAATAATAATAATAATAATAATAATAATAATAATAATAATAATAATAATAATAATAATAATAATAATAATAATAATAATAATAATAATAATAATAATAATAATAATAATAATAATAATAATAATAATAATAATAATAATAATAATAATAATAATAATAATAATAATAATAATAATAATAATAATAATAATAATAATAATAATAATAATAATAATAATAATAATAATAATAATAATAATAATAATAATAATAATAATAATAATAATAATAATAATAATAATAATAATAATAATAATAATAATAATAATAATAATAATAATAATAATAATAATAATAATAATAATAATAATAATAATAATAATAATAATAATAATAATAATAATAATAATAATAATAATAATAATAATAATAATAATAATAATAATAATAATAATAATAATAATAATAATAATAATAATAATAATAATAATAATAATAATAATAATAATAATAATAATAATAATAATAATAATAATAATAATAATAATAATAATAATAATAATAATAATAATAATAATAATAATAATAATAATAATAATAATAATAATAATAATAATAATAATAATAATAATAATAATAATAATAATAATAATAATAATAATAATAATAATAATAATAATAATAATAATAATAATAATAATAATAATAATAATAATAATAATAATAATAATAATAATAATAATAATAATAATAATAATAATAATAATAATAATAATAATAATAATAATAATAATAATAATAATAATAATAATAATAATAATAATAATAATAATAATAATAATAATAATAATAATAATAATAATAATAATAATAATAATAATAATAATAATAATAATAATAATAATAATAATAATAATAATAATAATAATAATAATAATAATAATAATAATAATAATAATAATAATAATAATAATAATAATAATAATAATAATAATAATAATAATAATAATAATAATAATAATAATAATAATAATAATAATAATAATAATAATAATAATAATAATAATAATAATAATAATAATAATAATAATAATAATAATAATAATAATAATAATAATAATAATAATAATAATAATAATAATAATAATAATAATAATAATAATAATAATAATAATAATAATAATA